>OY856410.1:35016648-36492898 GCA_963693085.1 Alisma plantago-aquatica
GACTCTGCAATGGCCATGATATTTCGTTGTGTTCTCTATGCTTCAATTTCTGGCACCTTAGCTACCTCTTGCATCTTGAGTATGGACAATGCCAAACATGTCGTGACCCAAATAGAGCACGAGTAGAGGCGCCAGACTTCCACTAGAGAGCCTAATTGGTGATGTGAGATTGTGTCTATTTTGATCATTGTAACATCTATTGATTTAAGGTCTCAGATAAAGTGATCTTACAAGGAATGGTTGAACTACCCATATTACTAAGATGCACCTCATTTTTAGGTAGCCCATTAATAGGTTTAGGTATACCATCAATAGGTACTTCATAGAGTATTTTTCCCATAGTTGTACTAGGATGGGTGACCTATCAAGAAGTTAAAGTTAGGTTGTGAGCGATTGAGGACAAAGTGCACAGCCAAGGCCGGTGGTGGTCTCTAGAGCCAATCATCATTCCCAAAACTCTACTACAGCCTCGGGCAGTAGGGCAAGACGTTACAAATGGTATCACAACTAGTTCCCTTCCAGTAGGTGGGGCAAAGACGGACATGTGGCACTGCAATCTTAAGACGTGCAATCCAAGCATGAGGAAAGCGTTATTTGCTAAAGCGGGATGGAGCCACCCTTGCGCTGGTAGTCGTGAATAGAAGTTTGTTAAAGAGTATATATTAGCCTATTTAGTTAATAGGTTAATTAGTAAGTGGGCCTTTAGTGTCTCGGCCCGTTTAGATTACTTGGGACACAAGTCTCAGGGTTTCTCCCTTGCTCCTATATATAGGATAGGGGCGTCCAGTCTTGTACTCATCTAATCGAATCAGTTCAATGCAATATTCTTTCACAGGGATTACATGGGAAATTATGTGTCTACAATGAAATGGGGAAGAGATTATGAGTCCATATAGTTGTGCCTTGACGAGGATGCCAAGAGTCCAAGTGCGAAGATTGTAAAATCCCAGGATTTGAGGTTACGGAAAATGGACAAAGGAATGATTGGACTACCCATATCACCACAGTGCACCTCCTGTTAGAGTAGCCCATCAGAAGTACTTTGTAGTGAAGCATGCTCGATCTGGGCTAGTACTAAGATTGGAGACTTGTCGAGAAGTTGTACTCGGGTTGCGTGTGAGTGAGGACAAAGTGCGTCGTCGAGGTCAGTGGTGGCATATAGGGCCAGCCGACATTTCCCAATACTAGAGCTTCAGGCAGTGGGTCCTGGCATTATAATGGACCACTACTTCCATCACGCCAGCCACTCCTATGTTCACGTCAAAGACTACATCAGTACATGCCAAGGTCTAGTGCTTCTTGTGCTAGGGCTACGAACTCTTATCCAACCAATGGCCCAATTGTGTGATGATCATGACATATGTTGCCAAGAAACAAGACAAGAAAGACTATGAGGATGTTTATCCATGTAGCAAACCCACCGACAACGCAATATTTGCAAGGATGAGACACAAAACATCCTAGTGATCCGAGCAGTTGCACTTAACCCATATGGATCAAATCGATGTGTGTGTTGTGAATCAAGGCATGTGGGTTGTTGCCTGACTCAACAGAGGCTCATCTTTCTCAGCTAGAGGGAGCTGATGTAGGATATTTCACATCATCGGATTGGCTTCAAGCTTAGTGTTTCTCCCGTAAGAGTTTGAGTCGACTATGGTAGTTGAGTCAATTAGGGTTTGCTTCAGTATGTAGTTGATTTTTCTACCTTGATGACATGGTTGATATTCTAAGTAGTGTTCAGGAAATTGGTCTGTGCGGCCGCATAAGCAGTTCAGATAGGTGACCGCCCCGCATATGTCAAAGCAGACCACTATTCGGACTAGGCCCGATTATGCGGCCGATTACCCGCTTATGCAACTGCTTAATCACCACTTTTCCAAACACATGCACTTGAGGAACAGAAAATGTATATGTTATTGCTGTTGTCTCTCATTTCATTTTTATAACATATTGCTGCTCCCTTTCTTCTTGTTTACATTTTTATACGATATTGTTGCTCTCTCTTATTTCTCTGTTCAAAATTCCCTTCTCCTATTTCCCTCCCATCTTGTTTCTTTTAGGCTGCAACAGCAAGCAAATCATATTGATTTCCCCTTTTCTTTGATAACAGCAACAGTAATCTTATTTCCCTTCCCGTCTTCAGTTCTCAAATTATTATAATTCCAATTCTTCTCCATACATTCCTCTTCTTGTTCTTCTAATTCTTATTGACCAGTTATTATTTTTTAATGTGTTAAAAGTACACAACACTCACAACTATGAAATAGTTTGGCATTATAATCATTCTATATTGCAATTTCATAGTTTCATAGTGTTATGCATGTAATATATTACTTACAGTTTCCTCTATCTATCTATTGATGTTTATTGATTATGGTCATCTTTTACATTTCGTAAAATAAGAATGGTTGTCTAACTCTGTGTTAAACCAATTTCATGTTTACTCAAATTGATGCCATGCTTTGTCAACATTCCAAATGAAGTTTTTCTTCTTGCTGCCCTCATATGTAATTGTTCAATGTGATATATAATTATATATGATTAATATATAAATTTGTATAAATATAAAAATAATATATAAAAAATCCAAAACCGCATATACTCCCGCATATCGCATATATTCTATTCAGTACCTACTGAATACCGCTTTTCTGAACACTGATTCTAAGGACTTACTCGCAAGTCCAGGTTCGGTTAGCTAAATTAGGTTTTAGTTAGTTCATCATAATAAGGTGATTAGTCGCAATTGCTCTGACAATTGGAGTTTTCAGGTTTTATAATATCAAAATTGTGGTATGTATCCAGACAGACTAGTTCATTAAGAAATTATGTTGTAGAGAATTAGTTCCCCATCAATTTCTTTGTTACAGAAGCAACATTCTCATATTTTCAAAGAGGTGTAAGAACATTATAGTTTCATGGTCAAGGCGCTATAAGTGATTCTATGTTAGTTATTATGTCTTTCATCCAGTGTGAGTGAGACGTCAAATTGCAAGTGCTTGTGTTTAAGCTAAAATTTGTCTCACCTCTTTGATAATATAATTTTAGATATTCTTAATACAGATTATTAGGAATAAAGCAAGGAACAAGGTGGAATGGTGGCTGACTTCGAGTCTAGTACAATGAAAAGTGTTATATACAAGAGGTGTCCTAAAGTTCTTGTAAAAGGCATCACAGTAATCATTTATGCGGCCATTGGTGATGAGAACTTGTTGGTTTGCTAGTATTGACATATGAACAATAAACACATTCAAATTGTTACTACGGAACCAAGATCTATTTGAATGATCTGATGCAAAGGCATAGAAGATGGAAATCGATCAAACTTTAAAGAACCCTTAGGGTATGTTTGTGGTATACGTGGTGCTATGTTACTTGTGCCACTGATTTAGCATCAAAACTTATTGCATTTCTTGGAGTTATGTCATTGTTACTATACAACTTTTAACTTAGTATACGGTGGAAAGTTGTTGTTTCTCTCTCATAATTGTAATTTAATCCTCTTTATCCCAACCAAGACCACTTCTAACACTTTGGAAATTTTCTAGTATAGTCTATTGGTGAGACCAATGATGGGACTTGCTTCTCCATTACTTACTACCAAGATTTTTAAAAGTGTTTGAGGCTCTTTGTCTCTACGAGGCAAGGCATAAACCTCCAAAAACTGCCGAATAATATATCTAAAAAATAGAGACAAAACCAAGTTGTGCCACATAGACCACGCCCGTTTGCCTGTCCGTAAAAGTAAACCTAAACCCTAACTTTATAAAATCTGAACAAAAAAATATGGAAACCCTCCCCATAACCCTAGAACTCACAAAACCCCGACTTTTTCATTGTTCTCTTTATCCCTATAGTCTGCAATAGTAACTTACAATGCTAAACATAGTAAAAGCCAACAAACTTATTTGTAACACTGAACGATATGGGATTATCTTACGTTCTGAATTCCCATTGTATTGTTAAGTACTGACATTGGAATAGAGGAAGAAGTGACCACTATTGAGATCTTAGAATTTTCTCATTCTAGTCATATGAAAGAATTAGTTTGAGTCCAAACCAAACAAAGTCAAATAGCAAACATACTAGTTTGGTTCTGTCTATGTTCTGGTATCAGTCCAATTGGTTTGGAAATTTTTCATAACCGTCTTGGCCAGTGGTTGTATTCTCAACCCAAACTGAACCGAACCACACCAACCCCTAATCTACCACAGAAGACATCAACCAACTTTTTTCTCTTCATGCCCTCTTCTATAGGGTCTGCACACATGTGACAGACATCTTTCATTTGAGGAAAAGCAACAAGTGAAGATGGAATTAATGGATGAAACGTGAAGCAGCAAGTGGCTGGCAATATCTGGGTGAAATATGCTAGGCTGCACAACCTAGAGGGGTGTGTAATTACTTGGCTGTATTGAGACTTGAGAGTGTCAGCTTCAGAGTCCGATGCTTGTCTTCCACACTGTTACATCTACAGCACAAGGGAGGCAGCAAATTTTAAGATGGCAGAGATATTGGTAGCAGGCTGCACACTACGGCACAGATTCAGGAGGTCATATTTTCTGTCCTCTTCCATCCTGTGGTCGAGAGAGCTGTGGCACCAACTTGAAGGGAGGGGTGCAGTGATCCTCTTACTCCTGCCTCCTATTTTACAACATATAAAACGATGGTAGTGACAGACAAATATTGATCCAAAACGGTGATATCTACTGGTAACAGAGGCAACAGGGATTGGCAGATTTTGGACATAGGGAATGATTCAATGATGACTTAGCACAAAATCACCATATATACCATGACAACTTCAGGAATGTGACGAGTCTTTGCACTCAGAAACAATGAACTGCAACTCAAATCTTTCTTTAACAATAGCAATCTTTTGTATACAATGTCAGTGTCTTGGGCAGAGAAATGTAGGAGTAAAACTCAAAAAGTCCAGAAATATATTGAAGCTTCAAATGAGTTTTATAGTAAAAGGAAAGTGAAAGAGACCCAACGTGTTATCAAAGTTGTCGTGATAACTGTAGAAAACAGAGGAGAATAAAAAAAAAGGCAAGTATACTAGTGTACATCATAGTTTTCTAGGTGGCTGGGTAGTGACCTCTTAGACTTGGGAGCCTAGTCGGCTAGGCGACCCAGGTATTCTATAAACTTTATATTTATATTATTAGTATATACACTTTACTGCTGTTTTATATTTTGGTTATTTGTCTTTTAGTCACTTGTTTCTTTATCCCATATTGCTTATCTCTAAACGTTGTACTACTCTCTTGTCTTATAATAGAGAGAGCATTGTATTGGTTTTATTCACTCAATAAGAAGCAATATTTTTCTATTCTAGATGGTATCAGAGCGTCCCGATCCTCCCTAAACCCTAGCCGCCTCTCATCCCCCCCCCAACCCTAGCCGCCCCTCTCCCTCCTCTCTCTCCCCAGCCCCCTTGCGCCGCTGCCACACCTGCCCACCCCCCCACCCACCCGCCGCCGCCCACAGCCACCACCACCACCACTCCAGCCACCACCCAACCCTCCACTAACCCTCCACCACCATTCAACACCCTAAATCACTCCATTACCATGGCTTAATCCATCAAGTACACCCAATCTTCTACCCATCTTCTTCCCCGAAACCTCCGGACAGCTTCGGTAACTTTCCAATTTCTGGCACGTTAACGTCGTAAAAGGCGTCTTCCGCTCTGTTTGCCTGTGCCTCATGGTGGAGTGATTGTTCCTCCATGTTGGCGTAGGTTTATATCTTCTCCTACTGCACCTACGAGGGTTTCTGAGATCCATGCTTGGATCTCCTATATGCTACTTCTAGTCCATGTGTTGGACTTCTGCTGCTGACTAGTGACTACTACCTCTGCTGCTATCTGCGCCCTTGATTCTGACTATCTCTATCATCTCGGATGGCGACTCCTGACCTTCCTCGCAATCTGTGCGTCACTACCGTCAAGTTGGATGGCCCCAACTATCATCTCTGGGCAGCCTCCTTTGAACTGTACGTCAAGGCTCAAGGGCGTTTCTCTCATCTGCCGACCAAGGGTTCGGCCATCCCTACTGCTGATGCTGATGATAAGACCAAACAAGCCTACAATCTCTGGTCCAAGGAAGATTATGGTGTTATGATCTGGATGGTCAATAGTGCGGAACCTAAAATCAGCCAGTCTCTCCTTCGCCTCAAGACTGCCAAGGATATGTGGGATCAGCTCTCCCACGTATACTCTCATTAGCAGAGCCAGAATCCGAAGAAGGTTTTTGAAATCTTCAAGCTATTGGCCAAACAGGAGTACTCTGCTACTGACTCTGTGGAGGATTACTACAACAATTGTTGTGCTCTCTGGGATGAGTTTGAGGTCTACCATCTTTTGTCTGCAGATATCACGGAAATCCAGCGTCAAAGGAACGAGCTTCAACTTGTCCAGTTCCTTGCTAGTCTGCCTTCCTCAACGTCTTCCTTCTGTTTCGCAAAACCTACCTGACTCCTCTGACGGAACATCCCTTGTTGTTCGGACTGGTGACTCCTCCTGTGGACGGGCCGTGGTCGGGGACGTGGCCGCGGGCGTTCTTCTGGACCAGGACGTGGCTCCTCTTCTCCTGCTGAGACTACTGAACAACGCTTTTGTACCTTCTATAAGCATACCAATCACAATGAAGATCGTTGCTGGATAAAGCATGGGAAGCCAGCCTGGGCTAATCAAGTCACCACAGATCAGCCTGACACTACCACTACTTCTGCACCTCCGTCTGCCGATTGGATCCGATCGAAGTTTGAGAAACTACTACAAGCACGGCTTGCTTCCTTTACCGAGGCCTCCACTAATGGTAGCACTGCTCTTCTGACTCAGTCCGGTAAAAACACTTGGGTGATCGATTCGGGTGCGACATTCCATATTTCTGGCAATCCTACATTATTTTCTCATTTACATAACACTATTGTTATACCTCCTGTTACTCTGGTTGACGGCTCTCAAACACGGGTTACTGGTTTTGGTGATATATGCACTCCTGGATGTCTACCTCTGCACTCTGCTTTATATGTTCCTAAGTTTCCTATAAATCTGTTATCTGTCAGTAGAACTGTGAAGAGCCTTTGCTGCTCTATTACATTTGACCCGGATGGTGTTGTTTTTCAGGATCTGCGCACAAGGACGAAGATTGGTTCGGGCCATGAGGGACCAGATGGTTTATATTACTTGGATGTTCCAAAGACTGTGGCGTATCTGACATCTTCTGTGACTGGCATCTAGTGGCACTATCGTTTGGGACACCCGTCGGCAGCCAAATTAAAGCATTTACTACCTCATATTTCATATTCTGTTTTTCATTGTGAAACTTGTCAATTGGGCAAACAAACTAAAGCAACTTTTTCAAAGAAATTATGTATTGGTTCAAAACAGTTGTTTGATATTATACATGCTGATGTTTGGGGACCTTGTTCTGTCTCGAGTATAACTGGATTCCGTTACTTTCTGAGCTTTATTGATGATTTCTCTAGGACCACCTGAATTTTCTTGCTAAAGGATAGGTCTAATATTCTTGAGACTATTACGGCTTACTTTGCTGAAAATGAAATACGTACCCAATTTAGCAAACCTATAAAAAATTTCGCACTAACAATGCTCTTGAATTCATGCAATCCTCGGTCAGCAATTTTTGTCGCAAACTGGGTACTATTCACCAAACCTCCTGTGCCTACACCCTGTAACAAAATGGAGTCGCCGAACGCAAGAATCGCCACCTTCTTGACATTGCTCGTACTTTACTTTTTCACTATAATGTTCCCCAATGTTTTTAGCCTGAAGCTATTTCCACGGCGTGCTATCTCATTAACCGCATGCCATCTTCTGTTCTTGGGAATCAAATCCCTTATCAAATCTTGTACCCTGATGCGCCCTTATTTTCTGTTCCTCCTCGTATTTTTGGGAGCACTTGCTTTGTTAAAAACCTACGTCTTGGTTTAACCAGACTTGATCCCCCTGCCATCAAGTGTGCCTTCTTAGGGTACTCTAGGACTCAAAAAGGGTACCGTTGTTATGATCCAATTTCAAAAAAATGGATGGTCTCGGTTGATGTTGTTTTCTTCGAGCACATGCCATTCTATTCTTCTGTTGGGTCTGCCCTTACATCAGATTTATTAATGGAGACACCATTACCGATGATTGATGATTTTGATTCCCTTGATACTGTTCCTGTTGTTGCTACTCAGCTGAAAGTTTATCAAAGAAGACCGAAGACGACAACTCCCTCTATGGCCCCTCCGAAAATCTTCTTCCTCAATGCCAGATTAGTCATCACCTCAGGTATTCTCTGACTTAGATATTCCTATCAGTTTAAGGAAAGGAACTAGAACATGTACCAAACATTCGATTGGGAATTTCTGTACTACTGCTCACCTGGGGACTAACTTTGCCAATTTTACTGCTGCTCTTTCTGCTGTTTCTATTCCTAAAAATGCTTCTCAGGCTCTTAAACATCCAGCTTGGCGTCAGGCCATGGAAGCTGAGATGCAAGCTCTTACTGATCGTAACACTTGGGAGTTGGTTGATCCTCCCACTGATTGTTCTCCGGTTGGATGTCGCTGGGTGTTTACTATTAAATATCAACCAGATGGCACGATTGAGCGTCTCAAGACTAGGCTTGTTGCCAAGGGCTACACACAGACTTACGGCGTCGACTATATTAAGACTTTTTCACCTGTGGCCCGGCTGAATTCAGTTCGCATACTTATTTCTGTTGCAATTAATTCTGATTGGCCCTTATTTCAGCTTGATGTGAAAAATACTTTTCTATATGGAGATCTGCATGAGGAAGTCTATATGGAACAACCTCCCGGATTTGTGCTTCAGGGGGAGTCCTCCAAAGTCTGTCGTTTGCGGAAAGCAATTTATGGCTTAAAACAAAGTCCCCGTGCTTGGTTTGATAAACTGAACACCATTCTTCAGAAATTTCATATCATCCTCCAAGAAAAACCCATGTTCAAATTGGAGTTGCCTTCGTCTAGCCATCCTCTAGAAATTTGGATGTAGTTCTCTGTCTACTGCAACATCCAACCATTTATTCGACCTATTGTAACTTCTCATGTACCTTCATCATGTAGAAGCACTAGACGTTCTCAATCTGATCATTCTGTCTTTGTTAAACAGACTACTTCTGGCACTGTTATTCTGATTGTATATGTTGATGACATCATTCTATCAGGGAGTGATCTTGCTGGCATTCAGGCGACTAAACGTTATCTGGAGAAACATTTTGTCACCAAAGATTTAGGCACCTTGCGCTACTTTCTTGGGATTGAAGTTTCTCGGTCAGCCTCTGGATTGTGCCTATCTCAGCGTAAATATGTTCTGGATCTTCTATCTGAAACAGGTCTTCTCGGTGCAAAGCCTGCTAGTACTCCTCTGAATCCAAACACCAATTGGGATGATGAGAATTCTCCTGCTTATCCTGATCACCATCAGTATCGACGCATGGTTGGCAAGCTCATCTATCTTACTGTCACTCGTGCTGATATCACATCTGCAGTTGGACTTGTTAGCAGATATCTTGACAAACCCCGACAATGTCACTGGGATGCAGTCCGTCACATTCTCAAATATCTGAAGAGCTCCCCTGGGAAAGGTCTGCTGTATAAAAAACATGGTCACTGTAACCTTGTTGGGTATTCTGATTCTGACTATGCAGGGAGCAAGGTCGATCGACGTTCCACCTCGGGCTACTGTACTTTTGTAGGTGGAAATTTGGTTACCTGGCGCAATAAGAAACAGACAGTTGTTGCTCGCTCGAGTGCTAAAGCAGAATATCGCGCCATGGCGCATGCTACATGTGAACTGTTCTGGATACGGAGCCTGCTGAAAGACTTTGGCATTTCTGATTCTACTCCTATACCTATGTACTGTGACAACAAGGCTGCTACCTTTATTGCTAGTAATCCTACCTTCCATGAACGAACAAAGCATATTGAGGTTGATTGTCACTTTGTTCGAGAAGCTGTCTTATCTGGCCAGATATCTACGCCCTACATACATACCTCAGATCAAGTGGCTGACATCTTAACCAAAATACTTCCGAAGTCTAGATTCACTGCTATGACTAACAAGCTGGGCATGATTGACATCTATGCTCCAGCTTGAGGGGGAGTATTAGTATATACACTTTACTGCTGTTTTTACTTAGTGTATTTTGGTTATTTATCTTTTAGTCACTTGTTTCTTTATCCCATATTGCTTATCTCTAAACGTTGTACTACTCTCTTGTCTTATAAAAGAGAGAGCATTGTATTGGCTTTATTCACTCAATAAGAAGCAATACTTTTCTATTCTAGATATATAATTTAAATTTTTCAATTAGATATGCTTATGTGTATTTTACTATCTATATTATATTGGTCTCCTAAAGTTAATCTACCCTAAAATTACCTAGATTGACACTTTATGTGACCTGGATTATCTAACTTACAATTTTACCTAAATCAGGAGTAATTTAGCCAAATCAAACCTAAATTACCTGAATCAAGCATAGCCTAACCTAATGTAGCCCTAAAAGAAGCAAGCATTGCCTATTTTGACATAACTTAGACTTGATTTGACCTGATTTTATGCCAAAATGACCTAAATTAAGTCTAATTGGCCCTAGGCACCCACCCAGTCCACTAGGGTCCACCTAGGTGCCCAGACTTGGGACACTTCCTCCAGAGCCTAGCCTGTGTAGGCGTGCCTAGGCAGCGTCTAGGCGAGAGCCTTAATAACTATGGTGGGAAAAAGTTGTCGTCGCACATGTATCTATGAAATAGATACAAAGAAAACAAGGGAGTATCTTTGAGATCGGGCACATGGTCCAATAGCATACCTATTCCCAAAAAAAAAGCCTAATCCATGATGATTCTTCATTATGGACCTCTAAGAACCATGAAGATTCTGAGTTTATAATTTTATATCAAATTCCAAATTGTGATTTTGAGTTATATTGTTGCTGATCAGCAATCCAAAGAATCCCAAGTTTGCTTGATATTTGAAGGAGCGAATTTCAGCTATGAAAAACAGCTGAAGTTAACAATATAACTGAACCATAAACAAAATATGGTGACTTATTGATGTTACAAACCTTCCCGTCTCTTAATAATGAAACAGATACCAAATTGCCAGTAACCTGCAAATTGAGATATTAAAAGGATTTAGAAAACTGGAAATAAGTTTAAAGGTATCATTTTTAATACGGATATGATTGAATACCATCTAACCAGAAAAAATAGATGATCAGATACCTGACCTGAGTACTAGCAAATATTCCCCAAAATTCCCCATTGAAGTTGCCCAGTACGGCCCCTTCTTGCATATGGAAATCCTTTGCAAAACTACGGGCAGCAGAGGTCAGATATGCACCCTAACATACATATACTATGTTTCATCAGTCAGTAAATTTGATCAAGAAATCAGTATGCAACTTTAAGTTACTACCTGACCAACCCAGATTATAGACGAAGCATATCCAAGATAAACGGAAGCTGGAACCATAGTGTACCTAGAAGCATATGCAAAAGACAAATGAAACTGCCTGAAAAAATGATCATGGTTGTAGTCCAATTCTTAGTAGAATACAACAAATTTACTGTTTTGAGTTTTCAGGATATTTTGTTACAGCAGGCTTTTTTGGGTGAGGGTTAGGGCTATATAGAAGAGAAGATCAAATGACAGTAATACCCTTGCTTACAAAACAAGAAATAGCAAAGAAAGAATATTTCTCTACAATGAGGGCCATTATAACATAAGAATAATTCTCCAAAATCCTCAAAATGTGCATACTGTATTTCGCGCATATAGCTGGACTAGTGTTCAACAAATATGCACAAGTAATTGGAAATCTAGTTACTTAATGAAGTGCACCAGTCCATATCTAGCATATGTTATTCCTAACAAGGATCATTAGGATATTATGCATAAGGTACTAAGATATCTAAAAGGTGCAATAGATTGGGGATTGGTCTTTAGTGGATCTCCGACTTGTTATGCCAATTGGAAATTTGATTCAGATAAGATGAAATTTACAAGTGGAATAATCTTCACCATGGGTAGGGAGGTGTTGTGTCTTGATAATCTTCCAAGCAAACATGTATAGGTCCACTATGGAGTCCAAGTTGATTGCCTTAGAAAAGGATAGACGGAGACCAAATGGCTCCCATATGGGTAGGCATGGCAATTTTGACCAGCTTGGTCCGACCAGACCAGACCCGACCCTACCCAACCCAAAAAATTACGGTTTAACAGGTTTGTGAGCAAGGTTGGGTGAGACCTTTGGCGTTGTCGAGGGCATTAGAATATTTGGGGAACACCCAATATTTTTCAGGTGTGCCCGTCACCCAGCCTCTGCTTAGTCCTATGGCCTTCTAGGACTTAACAACATCGGCAAAAAAAGTTGTACTAGCAGCCTAACAGGTGTGGTCTTAGTAACAATGATTCCCAAGGCAACCATGTCCAGGTTAGATGGTGGCGACAACTAAGACGATGGCCACATCACCGATCAGCCACCGCAGTAGCCTAAGGACTCTGAGATTGAGTTGCTCCCCAATTAGATCTGACTGTTGAGCATTGTGGCGTCACTCAACTCCCACAAGTCCTGACACATGTACATGTCAAGGGCCCCAAATGTGCATGTGTCTGTCTGCAGGTAGCTATACCTCGTTGACGTGTATTTGATGCAGCACCACAATCATATGGCAGAGAAATGCCTATGGGACACGCCCCTCGTAGACAAGCAAATGATTTTCGCTGACCTCCGAGACTACTTCGTGTTGCACCTGCTCTAATTGCACCTCTGGCATGCAGGCGAGTTGGAAGGACTGGTCGTGGCACTGGACAATGATGCAAACAAAAGTGAGGGGGAAACCAAGGGTCTCTACTTGGTGTGCAAGGACAAGACTGATTTGGGCACTGCGCAGCTCACACTATATACTACGGAGTGGATCAAGGCGTGGGGGAGGAGGCGTGAAAGGTGTTCGTCCGCCCATTGTTGCACTTTTGTCAAGATCTAGGTACCATTTGCATGCATGGGTTGCTACTTGTGTTGCCTGGCCCAGTTAATGTGAACTTGTGAGCATAGTCACAAATTCGGTATTCGGGTACGTTCGCTTGAGTTGAAAGTTCAGAATTCGGCAATTATGTGAGAAAATCGGGTAAATAGCAGTCAACGTACGGTAAAAGTATGGTCAACTATTCGGGAAAAAATTGGAGGATATATACATATATTGCATACAAATGTATGTATATATATGTTTGGCACATATATATGTACAAATATATTGTATACATATATCTATAACTATTACTTACATATACATATACATATATTACATAAATACACACACATATATGCATGTAAATGCACACAGACACATTATGCACTCAAACTAAGTTAGAGTCTTAATCAGTATAATACGTGAAAAGAACGTATAAAACGGGAAAAAACATGAAACGTGATTAATTCACAAAAAATATGGGAATAATACGTAATGTTCGAGAATTGGGATTTATTCGGGAGTTTCATACGTCTAGGGAAAATCTAGTGTTTTAAACATGACTTTTTTCATAAAGTCGGAGTATATTGCGACTATGCTTGTGAGTTTCCTTGCACTAATGATTTTTACCCTCTATCACATTCTGTGACCCTGATTTCTACTCCAGCAATATTGCTCGTTGTCATTCATGGATCGATCGATTTAGTTGCTCATGCATAAGAGTGCCCACCTAGGAAGCATGGACACTTCCCAGAGTCTGTTGTGTTCGTGTCCAACATGTGTCCAACATGGACACACGTGGACACTTCTCAGACGTGTCCAAGTCCCCCATTTTTTTATCAGGATTTAAACACATCCTGGACATGGCTTGGACACACTATGACACAACACATCACTAATTAAGAAGGGGAAACATCATGTTGCACATAAACTTCCTCTCTACTTCTAATGCACATGTCTCCCCCTCATCACATCACCACTAGGTAATTACTCCTCTTCCTCCACTTACAAACTCTAGCCTCTCCTCTCTCTCCACTCATTGCCAATTTCTCGTCCTCCTCTTCCTCGATCTCCAATACCTATGTTTTATTTGTCCACCACACAACTACCACCAACAAAAACAGCCTCCTCTTCCCCTTCCTTTTCTTCCCAAATTTGAATGTACATCAATGTTTCACTCTCTTCTACAAATAACAACATGCCTCCTCTTTTTACTTTGTTGTCCACCACCATTACCATCTTTTTACCGTCCAAATTTAGATGTGCAAATGTTTTACTGTAGATCCATACTTGTAGTGCTTAATTTGTTATTGTTTGTGAATAAATTTTTTATTACTTTGACTATTATTGTGTTTACAATGTGGACTTGTTTGATCGTATGCCTTTGATGGCTTAATTTCATGATGTGTGCAATGTGTGTTAAGTGAACATATGAAATGAATATAGCTTGGACGAAATGATCTTTATGTTTGAATGTGCTTGTTCTTTTTTGTGTTTATACATGAAATAATGTATGTATGTGTATATTTTTTTCCGTATCCGACGTCGTATCTGTGTCCTATATTTTTTAAAATTCCCGTGTCCTATGTCCTTGTCCATATCCGTGTACGTGTCTATTCTTCCTAGTTGGCCACAGTAGTGATGATCATATTTGCTTTCAGATACTAAGTTCTTGTTCTTGCAGATACCAAGCACTATTTGGTAGTAACTCGCAGTATCTGGCAGGTGAACACTAAGGTGAGAGTCATAGGGGATATCTTCTGTTTTAGTTTGTACAAGACACAAAATGAAAGTACTCAAGGGTCTCAGATAATGTTTATGCATTACAATCAATGATAGACATTGTTTATGTTTGATGAATCATGTGATGGTTAACATTTCTACAAGGCTACACGTATTCAAGAAGATTAGTGTATGTTGTGATGCATATATATGTACAACGCTTCGCGTATGTTCCTCCAGGGCTTTTAGTTATCCTCTAAGCTTACAATTACAAGTTGAGTCAGGTTGATCTGGGTTAGGTTGGGTTGGGTAGCATCTTTTTTGACAATGTGCTTCGGGTCTAGTCAAGTTTGGGTTAGACCAACACTATTGGGGTCGGGTTGCTAAAATCCAACCCATTCACATGCCTACATATGGGACAACCTTTCTCCATTAGTGTTTATAACATGTAATATTCAAGCTGCCATATCAAGAGCTAAAAATAAAGTTTATAACATTAAAAAAAGACATATGTCTCCACGTCATTATATTGTTACTGTAAGGCAGCTTGTGTGATAGCAGTTTTCCATGGATTATATTAAATCAACGTTGAATCTGGTTGACTCTTTGACAAAGTTGTTAAGCCAAAGACTAGACAACAGACATGAAGGAGAATGAGACTATGTCCCAATCAAAAGTCAAAGTAATAAACACACAACCTTCATGAATGACGACCCGAATAGTAAGGTTCAATAGGAAAACGAGTCATTTGATGAACCAAAATATTGCAGCTATTTTATATTGTTGAAGACTGCATATCTCGGTACTACCGAGATATTGTCAGTAGTACCGACATGGCTCCAGCCGACAGTTCTATAGTTAGTGGGCCTTTAGTGTCTCAGCCCGTTTAGATTACTTGTGTCCCAACTCTCAGGGTTTCTCCCTTGCTCCTATATATAGGACAGGGTTGTACCTCTTTTATTCACCGAATCAATTCAATACATTCATCATTATTTCTCGCATGGTATCAGAGCGTGTTCCGTCCTAGGGAACCCTAACCTAGCCGCCACCCCTCCTTTCCTCTTCTCTCAGCCACCGGTAGCAACCCTAGTCGTCGCTGCCTCTCTTCTAGAGAGAGCAATAGGGGGAGTGCCCCCACTTGCGAGCGGTCGCCACCGCCTCTTCCATGGCTTAAACCGGCTGCTCGCCAGGCACATCCTGACCTCCATGGCTTCTCCTTCTCTTTTTTAAAGATCCAATTTTTTATTTCTGTACGCCGGTGCTATTCTTCCCAGCTATCTCTTATCAATCTATCATCTCCTGGCGCTATCAGCCACCATCATCAAGCCGCCGTCGACAACAATCACCATCAGTCACGTCGCCACAACACGTAGCCGCCAATCCCCGGCTACCAGCCACAGCCGTCGTCGGTCAAGACAGCAGTTGGCAAGCAGTAATAGCAGCCACCGCGGCCAGCATCCAATCAGTACCATCAACAGCAGCCATCGCATCTACAGCTGCACCACTGGATCGGTATTACCGACAGGATGTCGGTACTACCGACTCCCTCGATGACTGCAGGTCAATAGTACCGAGATATCTTCAGTACATCAATAGCAGTCATCGTCTCTACCGCTGCATCGCTCTGACATCCTCAGCACCAACCTTCACCGTCTCTCATGGAGAGGTTCCGCATGTGACTCTGCATGCAGCCTCATGGCATGCAATATCTCTGGAGACGTGCAGGAGACCGTTATCATCTCCTCAATTGCACTCAAGTGCTACATCAGCCGAGTGACATAATCCAGCCATTCAATGTGTATGTTCGCTGCAGTGTTGTTGCCTCATTATCCAACACCCGTATGCCCAGCCGAAGATCGCAATCTTCAGCCGCCGTCACCATCATCACGGCCCCTAGGTCGCTGCTCCACGTTGCTGCCTTACTGCTCTTCATCACTCCTCCATATTCAAGCATGCCATTACACCCAGTTCTATCTTCTCCCAGTTCCAGTTTGACATCCTCCAAAGGTCTATCTCTCCTCCAATATTTGATGATAATCAGATCCTATTCCTATTTTTTTGACCCCGCAAAAATTTATTTTCTCTATCCGAAACTTAATCGGGTTGTTTATACATATTGATTTCGGTTATCGGTTTTCATGCCAAGAAGCCATTCTGACAGTGCAACTTCTTCCCCCTACCGAGCAAAATTCCGGTAGTGTATCTCCTCTTTCCACTGATGCTTCCATTTCGGTAGTTATTTTGTTCTTCTCTACATACTACACCTCTCGTTTTACCCTTTTCCTTTCCCGCCCATCATGTGTGTATCCCCTTTTCCACGTGCGGGGGGTCATATATCCTTTCCTCCACACCATATACTCACTCTCGTCGTATTTGGTGTGTGGGGGGGATAGAGAGGACATGAAGAGTATGAGAAGAGAGAGAGCATGAGAGAGAATATGTATGAGAGAAGAGATGATATTCATATTCCAGGCTATTATCTTCACGGAGCTATGCATTGTTCAGCACACCTGTTCTCCACTTTCAGACAGCATTATCACTCTTGCTGTATTTTTGAGAGACAGATGGGTGCTTCTCCAGACATCAAAAGCTCAGCAATTTCAAGCCTGCCAATTCTACATCTGCAAGTTTGATAGTTCATCCAGATTTATGTTCACCGAGTTGCTTCATCATGTCTTCTCCAAGCTGCATCTGTTCTTACGGCATCACCTTCCGCTAATCTACTTGGGACTTTCATTGATGGATGATCTCCTTTCCCGTCAAGCCCCCAAGGTTCATGCGCCAGAGTTAAGGTACCTGCATCATATTATCAGCACATCGTTCGTTCGTGTTCGTGCCACGTTATGCACGTCTTCTCAGAAAATTTGAAGATTCCGCTACTGCTACATTGCAAGGAACAAAATTTCAATCGAAATTGCGAAATTTCGCTCGAAATTTCTTTTTTTTTTTTGCAATCGGACATTGAAACCTACGATCGTACATGTGAAACACACAAATGCAGGGAATGGGACGTAATTTGTGAAAATTTTGACCCTAGGTGTGAAGTTTCGACAAAAATGGTGAAATTTTGCAACAAAAAGCCCAGTTTGGGCCGTAATTTCGCGAAATGGTACAAAAATACAAATTAAATTTTGAGAAATTTGTTCCAAAAGCTGATAATGCTACATCTTGGGTATTTTGGCTTTTTTTTTTAATCTCTTGCTTCTAAAGGTTGTCTTTCTTGATTCTAAGGTATGTTTTCCCTATCCCTAGACCATACACATTACCTTCATCAATTTCTACACTCTTCTATAGAGATATGGAGAAATACTCCAAAAATAACAAAGTTCTTTCTTGGATCTATGCATAAATGTCCTATGTAGCCTAGTTAAATGCTAACACTAGACTTATACAAGTTGTAGTCGGTAAGTTTAGAACTTGTAACTATAAATTTTAAATTCTAAGCTGTAACTTGAAGCTTTTAACAGACTAATTGTCTAGCAGACTTGACATTTATGTTCATTCGTGCACTCACTCATCAAGACATGTATCCCACCCTAACCTCTAAACATATAAATGTATTATATAGTCTAGTGTGTTTATGTCTCAACATTGTGTTTGCAAAATTTCATAAGTTAATTCCTTCATTTTTCCATCGAAATTATGTCAAAATTGTTCAGCTTCCTTCACTTACAAATGTGGGAGCCCCCCCACATATCCAATATGAAATATTATTGCATATTTGAGTAGATCTTGGCGTTTAGATCGTCTTGGTAAATTTTCATGATTTAATTCGCTTATTTGGTCGTCGAAATTGTTAGGTTCGTAAATATCACGAAATTTAGAAAAAAATCTATTTCTGGGCCATCGGACACGACATTGAAATCGGACATTTAATTCTATGCTATATCGCCATTGTGTATCCACATTCGTGTCACGTTAAGTACGTATTCCAGTGAAGATGGCGTAGTTGTGGTATTGATGATCGTCTGATTTAAAGTGGCAAATTACTATTGTAGTATTCAGGTTCCATTTATCAGATGCTCTTCATTCCAGATGCATATCAAGAGAAAGACCTTCAAAGCTCAAAGATCTCCAGCCTGCAGAATACAATTTCAACGTAGAGAGGCGTCGTCATCATATCATTCAGGGGGAGTATCAATTTTGTATGGGGAGTGACATTTATCTTTTATCATTTCTATCTTTCTTTTATCATTTTATCGAGTCATGTAACTCCAAGCTTGGACATATGTTTCACCCATGCTCCAGCTTGAGGGGGAGTGTTGAAGACTGCATATCTCGGTACTACCGAGATGTTGTCGGTAGTACCAACATGGCTCCAGCCAACAGTTCTATAGTTAGTGGGCCTTTAGTGTCTCGGCCCGTTTAGATTACTTATGTCCCAAGTCTCAGGGTTCTTGCTCCTATATATAGGATAGGGATGTACCTCTTTTATTCATCGAATCAATTCAATACATTCATCACTATTTCTCACATGTATTTCACTCCAATGATGCCAATAATATTTTGCAGTGAATAGCTGAATAGATTATATTCTTGATAGATTTCAAATCCATTAATGCTATGTATGACTGCAATATATATTTTACGAAAGTCCAACTATATGAGTGTGGAGTGGGGGCGCTCCTTTTGAGTTCAAGCAAATCTATACGCCGCTCATCAACACTCCCAGTAGGCCTATGGTCTAAACGTGCCAACAAATAAGAATGGCAATTGAATAGATTCAATGGATGTCATGTAAGTAATGAGCCTCTAATCTAATTAAGGAGAATTGGTTCAAGAACATAGTTCTTCCATCCTCTACGGGTCATGTGCATCAACTATATGTTACGGACAAGAGCCCAGTTCCACCAAAGTCTATGCACGACATTTATTTTTTTTCATTTCCAAATTTATAAATTATTTCTTAAGTGTCATCTTGATATTTTGTATAGTAGTGTGTGTACTTCAAACTAGAAAGCATTCGACTTAGTCTGGCATTGTTGAACTTAACATATCCTTCCCACCTTTTATATGTGTTCTTCTACATGTTTAAATTAAAAGGATAATAGGAATGCTTGCCCACACATGCATGGTGGGGCGATCTGAGTGGGATTTGCCTGACTTGGTCTATAAAGCATTCTATAAGGCATGTAGGTTCACATCGCGCTCCACGCGCAATGGAGTGCAAATCAGTCTTCTAGTGCCCTTACAAGAAAGCGTGTCGGGCTCAAATTTGGTGCTCGAATAATTTGTCTTATTCAAGTTGCGTCTCTTCCTGAAATATTTTCTTGCATCTCTTTGAGGTTCACATATGTCCAACCAACCAATGCATCCCTTCGAATTTTACTGTCTTTGATGGTCTTTTGTAAGTGCATGTCATTGTCACTCTCTTCCAAAACTTAAGAAGAAAATTCCTCTCGAGTAATCTCACTTTCTCCTTCATCCACTTCTCGTTGTTTGGTGGAAAAACAATCGTCTTTCGCATGAGAAAGAGTTAGAATCTGCATTCGCCTGCCTACGTGCATTGTGAGTGCATGTTTCAAATTGACAATCATTGTTGTATCTGGGATGATTGCCGAAGCCATTACTGCACCAGCACCTATTGTCTAGAGGCTTGGAACTGTTCTTAAGGACAATGCTCAAGATACCTCTGCAACTGTGGTTTCAGAATCATTTATATTTTCTTTCATTCTGTTTGTGCCTAGATATGCAATATCTACAAGATAGGATGCTTGTATTCAAGTTCTTGTTATATTAACACATAGTGTCATAACTTGTATTTCTACTGATCTAAATAGTTAAGGATATAATATTTGAGCACAAAATGAAACTTTTGATATCCTTGTGAATAATGTGGCTTAAACTAAGCAACACTAGTGTTGAAACTTCTAAGATAAGCTTGGGTGCAAATCCTGGTATGTTTTGTTCTACATAGAATGAGGTTGTAATCTAGTGCACTAGCCACACATCTACAAGAGTGTTTATGTTCTTGCTATATGTTCACTACATGTTGACATATTTGTTTTCTCTCTTATGCGGCAGTAGGTCATACTATCAGTAGTTTCTATCTGCTCTTTACTTGCATTAATATTTTTTTAATTATTCATGCATATTATAACACTTAGCGCAGTCGGCCTCTGTGCGACTTAATGGGCTACGCTCCTTATGGGATGGGGTTGAGCTCCCCAGGTTGGGCTCTGCGCAAGCCTTACGAGTCTCCTGGATTACCAAAAAATATTATAACACTTACTCTTGTTATTTGAAGGATAAAGTACCAGATTTATGTTGACTTTGATTATAACATTTGTCGCATGGCATTCCCTGCTTGGGTGGCATCAACAGGTTTGAAGGTCCTTTATACACTTGCAGTTGGACGCAAATACCTCTTGAGAGTAAATGATACTTGGTTTGATAAGGAACTACCAGGAGTCTACTCAGAGCAAGGGTGACTTGTTCTCTGTTTACGGTTCCCAAAATATAATTTACCTTTGCAATATCTATAGTAACCTTGTACTATGATGAATGTATGGTTGATATGCGGTCACAGACTATTTTGTTTTACTTATGTGCATGATGGATCCCTTATGTTCTTGCTGACACTCTGTGAGTTCTTGACATTTATACAAAGAAAATTGCACTCAAACAAATTCATAAACAAGATATCAAATGCGTCCAAACAGTAAATAATATCCACATCTAGCATGACCAATCCAGGCTAATCTAGTTGGTTAGCTAGCTAGAAAACATGAAGTCTTTGGATCAAATTGTATCAGGAGTATCTATAGTTGCTTATGGAGATAAGATGAATCAAATCCCCAGTTTTTTAAAAGAAGAAACCCACTTCTGGTACAGAAATCAGAATTGCAGCAACATCTTAGCAGCATATTTATTTCTGTGTTCATCTTTTCAGCGTCCAAAAGAACAATATGTGAAATTGCAGCTAATGCACAACCTTTTTTCAGTTCTTTTTGGAACAACGGCAGGGTGGTGATCTGTCACAATATTGCACAGGCCTGGGATAGGATGTGAAGTGCGGAGAAAAAAGTCACAGATGGGTTACAGGGTTAGAGCCTAGATGACTTCATCGACGGCCCTCAAGGTGAACCAATAGGCCATCCATGAACAGTCAGTTCTTTTTCCAACTTTTTAATAAGAAAAGTACAGCAAAAATGACATGTGTATGATAGCCATCTCGGGCTTTTTAACAGTAGTTTTCAACTGAAGCTTTTTTACCTAGCATTATAAAAAAACAACTAAAACCACACCTTGCTCACAATAGTGTTCTGCTATTGTTTAATAGCTGTTACATTTAAGTTTCAAATATATTATTGCTTCATCCTTTATGAAGAAGACTTGGAACCATGACTGACTGGCAGAGAGCAGGGCCTTTCAGTTTAGCACAGTGGCAGAGTGGATGGCCTTTCAGTTTAGCACACGCGAAGACCCCCCAAAAAAGGATCATCTTTAAAGGTGTGCAGGATGTTGGATTCCCATTTGTGCTTAGAGATGTTTCAAAACCTCTTGTCAGCCTTTAGTCACACTGTGCTCTGTTTTGAGAAGTTTTCTATTTAGGTGCCAGCCAAACCCAAACTTTTTGGATCATTTTATTTTGGGATTTTCTATGATTTATACAATTGCTTATTGTGCTGTCTAATTAGTCTGAAACACAGGTTCTTAGAACAAGCTTCACTTTCTGGGAGAAGTGTCTGTAGTTTCTATATGAGCACGTTAGTAGGGCAGACGCCAGAAGTTGGTTGGTATCTGAAACCCAATTAAGTGTCGCATATAATTTGTTTAACGGGATTTATACTCCACTCCAAACCATTATTATCAGAGGGAAGATCAGCATATCAATTATGAAATTAGTAAGTGGCAACAGTAGAGTGGACAAACCAGGACGGCTTGAGGTTAGAGGCGATGAAGAGCCAGTATCCCGTTGTTCCTACAACCAGCGCCACCTTCAGCCCCATGGTCCGAACCATCGGCGACCCGAACAGAGAGAAGATCATGAAGGAGAGGTAAAGTATCCCCATGGAAGTCGTTCCGAGGTCTTGCTCCTACTCCCCAATCAACCAAAAAAACAAAGCTTACAGAATCAACACGAGGGGGTTTAAAAAAAGTATCCAATCCCCCTTCGTGGGCGCGCTTACGGTGTTGATGGAGCTCTCCAGGTTCTGCGCGGCATGATAGGCCGAGAACACGAACATGAATGCCAGGCTGAGGAAGTGCACGTCTCGCATGTGCTGGCTGCTGTTCCCTGGGAGCGGGTTTGCGGAGTGGTGAGATCCCCGATCCTCCTCGGCAGCAGCAGACGAAGAGGCCACCCCGGCCACCAGCGGTGTTGTCTCACCCCCGCGAGTCATCTCCACGAGGCTGATAATTGGGAGCGGGTGGAGAAGAATGGGTCTATAGAATGTTGGCGGACTAATAGTTATAAGAGCTAAGGAGGAGAATCCAGTGGAATCAAGGCCGGAGACCCCGGTGCCGTCGCTTTCTTACCAGGGGGGCAGGGAGTCTGGAGGACGCTGACGTAAGTCTTTCTCTACTCAGAAGAAGAAGCACTGTTTTCTTCATCAGATTTATTTAAGCATATGACAAGGTTTGGCATCCACCTTGGCCGTTGGACGAGAGCTTTTGCAATCAAGAAGCCGCGGGAGCGGGACCCAAGTATTCTCTAGCCCCTGTGGGATGATGGGCTGAACATTAATTAGTGTATTTATATTAGCTGTCTTGAATTAAATATTATAACACCAATATAAGGATCAATAATTAGTTACACATAATTGGCCTTCACGACTACACCGGTAAAATTGGCGGGTTATGTAGCTTAACTCGTTTTATAAGGCAGAATTCGTTGGATACATATGTGGATGATCCATTTAGGCAAAAAAATTATGTATTCATTCAAAGTTTGTGTGCTTATGAGGAGGTCAGTATACACTTCTAGTTCATATTTGAGATGTTTGAACCGGCAGTGAAGTATATTTATGAATGTTTGTGTATGTATTAATTTCAATCACACGTGTATTTTTTTGTGATAGTAGCGAGAATTAATATTTTATGTTTCTATTATGTTAATAGAAGCGTTATGATCATTTTATATTAGTCTTTATGTTCATGATAGAAATTTTAATTGTGTTTAAAATATGTTGCATATCAAATGACAATTGCTAAATGTTGTTTTGTTGTGTTAAATATTTATTGACGACATCTAAGTGTCACTTTAGTACTATGTTTGACGTTAAATGATAGAGACAAAGTATTATTTCACAATAACTAAGAGTTGTTTTCTATTATAAATCACTTTAAATGTCAATCATAGTTCTTTTTTTACTTATGTTAGATGTAAAATAATAATTGGTGTAGAAAGTTGTTTTTTTCCACTAAATTGAATTCGTAACTTTTTTATCATTATATGGGTGTGTGTGGGATCTGTTGGATCATTGAGCTCGAGGGCGGGGGACTAAGCTATATAAGTTTAAACCAAATTCAGTATACCTTCAAATTAAATCTCAAGATAAATATAACAAGTATTATAAGAAAGTGAGGGAGAGATTGAAACAACCATAAACAATGGTAAATATTTGTAATGGTCTTGTCTCTTATGGATATAGATTCACTATCTGGAGTGGTCAAGTTCTAGGATTCTTAATATTATGAACCACCTTATATTGCACCTATATGAGATTACACCAAATGATATTCTTTTTCAGATCAAGGACTAACAAGCTTTCCTATTTTGCATAACGGAGCCAACAACCTAAACAAAGGACTTACATGCCCTTAGCCAAGGATCTTCTTCCTTTACCTTTACCATCCTTTGCCATGGAAGAATTGTAGATAAATACCTTGAAAGAGAGAGAGAGATTGGAACAAGAAAGTGGAGAGTTTTACAAATGACAAGTAGTTCTATCAATCCTCACAAGATTCATAATTGACTTTGATGATTGTATAGAAATGGTCAATCTCAAGAAGTAATTAGGGGTTCTAGTGGGATAACAGTAACGACCTCAATGTTCAGCATCCCCCAATTAAGGAAGGATCTTAAAGTTGAGAGTCACTACCTAAAATTCCCAAATTTTGGATTAATCAAATAACAGATAATAGCAAAGAATTTTCATTATTTCAGAAATATTGTTTAGAAGATCTATAATGATGTTCCTCGAATGAGTTACATGAATTTCTAACATGAGAACCATTGCATATGAGAAGAAGTATCTAACTAATCCTCCTTTACTTAGCATTAGTGTCTTCAATTGAGTTCATCTAGTTCATTATGTCTTGATATCTTCATATCTGCATTTACTTAAAATGGTGTGAAACAAAACGCGGATCAACATATTGCTATACTACGTACGTAGGGTGCGTGCAAAAGTGTGCAAGTACATAACAACATATAATCAATCAATTACTTGCAAGTAAGAATTGGCAATTTCATTGCATATTCTAACTCATACTCGATATGCCATCTTGGGTGTAATTACTATCCCCTCTAGGCTCATGTGCATCACCCCTAGATACATGTCATCCTAGGGTTGTGAATATGATATCTTATTTTATGTGATATTCACAATGGCATTGTAATTGAACATAATGTAAATAAACATCAAACAGTTTATTTCAACAATCCACAAGAAATTCTCAACAAACACTGGCAATCTATAATTGTGATTATTCATAATAGTAACCACATACCTCAATGTAGAACCATGAAGATCACGCAATTATACTTCAAGTACTTTAAGCACATCATCAAGCAAGCAAAGATGGTTTCCAAGCAATCAACATTTAATATGTATGTATGTAAATCCTAATGTGTCACCATCACATTGTTCATATTAGACCCTACTCGGGTCCTAATCTAGGATTTAGGGTTGACTCGGGTTTGGATGAGGAATAAGGGTACAAACCCTAATTCCATTGCATACTAAACATTAGGTGAACCCTAAGTATGAGATCCATCATATCCTTTCATTATGAACGCTTAGATTAGATTAAGTTCATTAAGATTATTGCAGGTTATGATCTTCAGTTTCAAAACCCTAATTTGTCATATATATGGTTATTCACTTTAGAAACCCTAATTACTCATCATTATTATCATGATCATATTAGATTCCATTGTGTTCAACAATATCAGATAATAACATGATCTGCTAGGGCGGAAACCCGAATCTGGTCAGTCTTCCCTCTCCTCGTGTCTCGCCTAACTTGGAAAGGGGTTTGCGCCCCTATTTCACTAGAGAACCAGAGCTCCGTGAGGCCAGATGTGTGGTGGACATCCTACCCTCCATGTCGGCTCACGGGGCATGCAAGAGGGTGAAGGCATTCCGCCCGCATCCGTCAAAGATGAGAAGCCTAGGTCGGCTTTCGTTTGCCCGCCTTCTTGTACCTTGCTCATGCTAGCACTATGATTGTCCTTCACGCACAGAGGACCAAGGAAGAAGATAGGATTGGGGAAGAGTCCTTCAATCCCATTGAGGCTTTTCTTCCTATGTTTTTGTGACACCCCACCGTCACAAAAATAGCAATGTGACACGCGGAAACGTGTGGAACCACATATTACTGAAAACACAGATTAATTAAAATCGGTTTTGAAAAGCATACATAAGAGGACTTTTGCATCCAGATCCTGTAAAGAAACATGTCATACAACTATTACAAGCTTGATATATGTCCATAGCTTAGGGAAACCAACTGTCCTGCCAGCACTTGATTCATCACATGTTTATACATATAATATAGGCCACGTCAGGCCAACATCAGGATATACAAAATACACCAGCTATACATCGTGAAACGTCATCAAAATACCTTCGAGGACCTGAGAGTACAGGGATGACTCTAGGACTCTACTACAAAACTAACAAAATAGCAGCATGTCCATCTCTTGCCTTCTACTGCTCTTCCTCTTGTTGCTCGGCCGCAACCTCACGACCACCACCATGTCTAGTGTGTCCACCTAAAAAGGTTGTAAACCAAGGGGGTGAGACACCCAATCCCACCGAGAAACATAACTCCCCGCCGAAACTACAAAACTCTAGAGAAAGGAAAACTAAAGCAGGTAATAGATATAAGCAGATTATATGAGTAGCATACTGAGCAGAACTTATTGTATTATCCAACTTACTAAGATATCTGGAAGGCATATAACCTAATTTTCTTTATGGAGCATGATTGACAAGATAAGCTTTATAAGAACTTATCACAAAACTTAAGGAACGTACAAATAACTTGCAAGATATAACTAGATCAAATACACAAGCAAGGCATCAACCAATGTTCTATGTTTTTCCTTAAACAATAAATACTATTTAGCTGGATTACGTATTATGCCCTGAGGAAGTAATCCGTACCGCTCAAATCCAACCTTCGGTTGCGAAACCCAAGTTGGTGTCATACAAGGTCAATGGAATAGCTAGACTCCACGACCTCACCACCTCGTGGTCAGTGTACGAGTGCTCAACAAGCAGGGCCGCCGTCTCATGCTTAGGTGGCCTTAGCCACAAGGTCAGGATACCCTCTGCCTAGCCCACCTTGGTACAGGTATTGGCGCTAGTGATCCAAGCCACATGCCTATTCACCGTGCTCCATATTCATTGAGCCATGGGCCTGTTCACCATGCTCTTATCACACACCCTGAGCCATGGGCTTGTTCACCATGCTCTTTCATATTGAGCCACAGACGTGAAACCGTGCTCTGGAGTCTACAACCAAAGTTTCACTCTAATCCTCCTATTTTTGTCTAGGAGCAACCACACATATTCAACAATATGTGCTTCCGGGTTAACCCACAAGAGAACACGTTTCACCATCACCAGCTACTGACGATGATGGATCTATGGCCATGGCAACTATATGATATGTCCCACTGTAATTAATTAGTATATTTTAAGTGGATTGTTGAGGCAACTAAGTTGTAAAACATACACAACATTGAGTTACATTATTACTGACACCATCACATTATCCTGGGATCTCAATCCCTCATCACAGAAACCCACTGCCTTTCAAGTCATCATCATCTTACATCATCACCTGGGATAACAATCCCTTATCTCATCATCAAGAGGATAGCACCTCACTAGGCACTCAACCTTTATCAGGTCCTCAGACCTATCTCATCATACTGGTGATGCATGTTATCTTATCAACAAGAATTAACATCATTCAGTGTTATTCAAACACATATATGCTTCATAGCTCTTTCTTGGCTATGATTTCATCTGATACACCTGCATGGTTAGTATGCACATCAAGAGAGATAACTTAAATCACCACATACAGATCTTACTTATTATCATGTTATAAGGATTGCAGATGCACATGCCAACCATCTATAATCATTGTTATATGAGGCATACAACTGTATCTTGAAAACAAATTATATTATTGTTGTCAGATCTTGAGCATCCACTTATGCTTTTATCTTATAAGAAAGCATCTTATCATCTTAATTGGCATCATCTTTAAGCATCAACATAGCATTGGTTTGCAAACTATCATCCATATCTCGTCATCAACAAGGATACGAGTTTAAGATAACATATCATCAACTAGGATTTCTGGGTTAGCATAACCCTCACTAAAGGTACCGACTACCCTCATAGGTAGTAACGGGCAGGGTAACATCCCTCACTAAAGGCATGTCGGCCAACCCAAACTCAAGGGTGTATTGGTCAACAGGTCCTATGGGATGTCACGCAAACAGAGAGCAAAGACTGTGTTGAGCAACTCATGTCGTGCAACCATGGAAGCATGAGTGTATCATGCAGCTCCATGGCGGGACGTTGCCTCCTGACGAGGTGTAACCTCCAAAGCCTTGTGGCCTTCTAGGCCCAGCAAGGACACCTACCCAACAGAGTCTGCGAGAGGTTGGAAACTCTCTTGGCAGACTTTGTTTGGGGTACGAGCGCACACCACATGAGTTATGAGTGCACGGCTAAACCCCTTGGGGAGGGCGGGCTGGGCCTATGGAGCAACAAGACCATCAACTGTTGGGCCTCCCTTCATCGACTGGTCCGTTTCCACACTGTCCCCGACTCAGTCTGGACCACCTGGATGAGAAGGAGATACGGCCTCACACTACGCAACCCCGACAACCTCAGACAGGGTTTCTCCAATGCATGGAAGAACATGGCACATGTGTGGGAGGCGCACAACACCTTGTTCGAGCAAACCTAAGCAGGCCAAATCCGCCTCGTCAACCCGGCGGCAAAATTCTCTTCACACGTCCAACCCACTAGGCCACCTGACTTGTTGGGCCGGGTCATCTGGTGTAGACCGCTTGTCCATAGGTGGAGCATGACGCTCTTCAGGGCAGAGCACGACGCCTTCTACACTGTCTCTAAAATTAGCTTATGGAACAACAACCAAAGTGACCATTGTTGCTTCTGCCGGTAGCGTGAAGACATGCAACACTTGTTCTTTAGGTGTCCATTCGCACACCAGATCCATTCCCGGGTTATGGGCCTTTGCGGACTCAACATCCTGAGAAATGCCAGCCTCTCTGAGACGACTACCATCATCAAGAACAATACCAGGGGGTGGACATGGCTGTCCACCACCATCTGGTCCTGCTCAACCTACTTCATCTAGAAGTAGAGAAATGAAAGGAGACACAACCAGCAACGGCTTTCGGTGGACGACTGCCTCACCATCATCCACAAAGTCGTCCGATTGGTGGCTGCCACACGACGATGGGCCACAACTGCACCGTACCACGTCACCAAGGCGTGGAAACTAGAGTCACACAACCTTAGATAAGTGTGCCTTACTGGCCACTCTCGTTGTACACGGCGTTACACCTAGGGGGTTTTTGTATAGATACCCCACTCTCACACCTACCCTTTTGTTATACGGGTAGAGAGGGGGGACACACCCCACACCTGGCATGTCAGGTGTACGGCATGTCCTTCCCCTTGAGCTTATTTCGGGGCTCCCATAGCCTTCCTTGGTTAGTGCTTCTCGCACCAGGGTGCCATACTTTGTATGGGTGTCCTGTTCTAGGATACCCTTCATCGTTATATTTACCAAGACGCAAGGCAATTCTGATGAGTGTATCATGTAGCTGGGTCCAAAGGACATATCATTCACCCAACGTCAACGGTGTAACGGTCATCTAACTGTATTGGCTATGGCCCTATATCGCCCAACCAACACACAACAACAAATGGTACAAGGGCACCACAAGGAGGCCTATCGCCCAACAAGATCAAGCACACCATATCGATCACACTAAGGTACTCACTAAGGTTCACTACTCAACCCATATCAGGCAGCTCAAGACCAACCCAACTTGTGTCACCCAAGGCACCAAATAGAGTTAACAACTAGGCATCATATCGGCCAAGGGGACAACACCCACTAAGGCAAAGGGGGTCATCTCGGTCAAGGCATATCGCCGAGGGTCATCTTGGGCACATAGCCAACCAAACTTAACATGACATATCAGCCAAGATCAAAACCCTAAACAAGGGGTGTCGGGAAACCTCATCACAAGGGTGTATCGTGCTGGGCACAAGGCTCATCTCGACTTGGTCACCATCAACTTCAAGATCACCATCATCAAAACACTAATAGATTGAGAGAATTGGCTCACCTCTCAACAATCAAGAGAGAGGGGTTTTGTACAACCTCCATCACATATCTCGGGAAATCATGGTACATCATCCCCATATTGGCCAAGATCCCAACCTCTACTAGGTCAACATCCAACCAAGGCTCACCTCTCAAATCCATGGTGAAATAAGAGTATTGCCCAAGCAACTAGAGTATATACTCATCTCTCAACAATAAAGTGAGAAAAGTGTTGCCTATACCACTAGAGCCGAACTCACTTCTCAAGACCAAATGGGAGAGAAAGGGGTTTTTCCCAAGAAACTCTATACATAAGGTTCGACCTCCAAAGTCAAGAAAACATCTATAACATGAACATAAATCCAACAAGATCAAAGATACCAACTAGAGCAAGAAACATATCTAACAAGAAGCATATCCAACAAGATACATGGCCGATCAAGGTGAAACATAACATGCAACAAGAAAAGGAAGTAGTATAGCTAGGGTTAGGAGTTATGTAACCCACCTTAAGCAAGATCCAAACTCCTAGCACCAAGTTCCCAAGCTCCAAGCACCACCTTCGGCCACCTCAAGAAGAGAAGCAAAGCTCATAACCACCATGGTTGAAGAACAAGCAAGAAGGAGAAGAAGGTGCTAAGGAGAGAGGGGAGAGATGCTCACCACAAGAAGAGGAACAAGGCACACTCTAAGGCTCGATCACCACTAGAGGAAGAAGAAGACTCCAAGGAGAAGGAGGAGGATCGGCCACCAACTTGCAAGGAAGATGTGTCACCCACCAAGGAAGGAAAGGAAGCAACACCAACTAAAGGGATCCTAAGAAAGAGAAAGGAGAGGTATATATAGAAGAGGGTGGAGGAGAAAACAAGGCAAGGTGTCACCCATCTAGGGACACTTGTCCATGGGCAACGCCACCTCCTTATCTCGCCTCATACACATGTCCAAGGCAATTTCCACATGCAAGCATCATGCACCAAGTGTCCACCAGGGTGGTGACACAAACGAAGCCAAAGATCAAGGATGGTCAAAGGCTGACACACCACATGGGTGATACACTCTCTTGCCCGACACAACCTCATGGCCGACACAACCATAGTTGACACAAGGCTCCCAAACACACCCTTGCCCGATACAAGGTCCAACAAGGCAAGGCAAGGCCCAAACAAGGCAAAACAAGGCCCAACAAGGCTCAACCAAGCCCAAGGCAACTCAAGCAACAAGCCCAACCCTTCCTCTCAACTCTAGAGGAAGCAAGGAGAGAGAGAAACACCTCTCAAGGTGACAAACTCGCTCATCAACCCTAAAACTTGGGTTATTCGCAAGTAGCACCCCCAACACTCAACAAAGCACAAACAAACCCTAATCACCACTAGAGGTTATTAGCAAGCAACTAAGCACAAGGTTTAGGCAAAGCAAACAGGATAAGCCCAAAATGAAGGTCAGGGTCCTTACAGTTCTAGTCTTCGTGAAGGGACCCTTCTAAGCCTTATATAGGCGTGGGTTAGCGGTGGGGTTGCCCTTTGTCTTTAATGGGGTTCTAACTCTAGTGAATTTGGGGAAACTCCCGATCACGCACCAAAACAGGGACTTGTTAGGTCTGATTCATTCTCCCGAATCCAATGGGAGTGTTTCTAAACTTTAACGTAGACCAGGGAGAGAGATATATATATATCACAAGGAGTCAAATTTACTATAGTAGCTTTCCTTTTCTAGGCTAGAGGTGGAAGACACACCAGACATCATGGACCTTTAGATCTTGTGGCCCAGGTTCACACAACATCAGAGGGGGTCGGGCCTGAGTCCTGGTCACATTAAATGTGACAAATGTCACAATTAAATCATGAACCTCTCACTTTATGGAAATCTATAACTCTCTCATCTCTCCTCCAATTGACTCCAAATTTTAAAGGAAACCTTCTACTAACTTAAAATCCCATATGGGAAAGATTAGGTATCAAAAGGATGCTTTTAGATGTCCTTTTCTCTCTATTCAAATATGGGAGCAACATTTACTTATTACAAATAGGTCCATTTCCCTTCTCGATTTTCCATAGGCTTCTAGGAGCCTCCTTTTATATGAAACTTGGAGGGAAGATTATTAATACCTTTTCCAACCTATATTTAATTTTTGGGATTTGGGATAACGTAAGTAGACAAAACTTGTGTTTCAAATATATCCTTAAATCAATTACCATTATCACATGGAAAGTCCTTTTTATCCCAAATTCTAGAATTCTCTTCTTTTTGTTATTATTTTCAAGTATACTAAACGTTAGACCAAGATATTCTTGTTTGATGCCTCAAAACTTATGTTGCCATTCATGGTTAGATAATTACTCCCTTAATTATATAAAATACCACATGTCTTATTTTCTTTTGGAAACTTGCTTATTGTTCCATATTTCTATTATCTAATAAACCATGAAGACATTATTGTTTATTTATACATAAAATCTATTATTTCTTAAACTTTCCCACAAGGCCTATTTGCAAAGTAAATAGTCTCATGGGTCTCATTTGGGTCATGGGTTGCACCAATGCCACAAAGTGGATAACAATTGTTATTCTATCCATTATAATTCAGACAACTTGCTTATCAAGTCAAGTCTTATATTTACATATTTTTTCAAATTCACCAAAATTTGAGGATATTACAATAACCCTTAAACTATAACATGGGTGCATGAAAGGAAACATTGAGATGAAGCTAAATGGGTCGTATTTATGGTTGAGGGTGCCAACTATACAATATACTCAATTAGTTTGCATTCTAGTTGTCATCAAGAGAGTGAGTGGATGAACAATGAATATATTTTCACATTTTCTCTACATCTAATGGCTATATTGTGCTACATGAAAAGTTGTTGATGTAGTGTTGTGGTCGAGTTTATGATGCCAAATCTCATCCAATGGGATTAGTTAAAAACAATTATGTCCAGTCAGTCGAATTTTGTTTACAAAATCTCAGTCGATAGACATATTTGTTTAGGCATTTTGTTCGCCAACCGATAGGTGTGTCAGTAAAAACTCAAACGATGATGGTTTTTTGAAAATTAAAATAGAATCCTCAATCAAATTGCACTATGGTAAACTTGGTAGACGTTGATTTGTGCAATTTCAATTGATGTTATGTGAAATACTTATCTGTCCTAATTAATTCAATTACTCTTTTAAGCATACCAACAATCATTATAAATTAATTGCATAAAAGTTCTAAGAGGATTCTCACTCATATTAAATGTTTGAACTTTGGATTGTATGACTTGAATTTCACCCATCTATGTTTTGTGAATATGCTCGATTGGAGTGTATCTGTTAGGATGAAATGGTCTTGATAGAAATGTTTGTTATATGTGAATATAAAGGTGAAGTCATTATCAAGATTTGGGTAAAGTATAACTGTTAGGTCAACATTCTCCCCAATTTTTAAAATGACAAACCATTCCTAAAGATAATAAAAGGATAAGAATTAGATGTCTTAACCTTTAAACTATAGGGGGATTATGTATATGTATGTATGTATATATATATATATATATATATATATATATATATATATATATATAGTGTTAACAAGCTCCCTAATGTGTGTCGTTTGCACAAAATATTCACCTGGGAATATGATTCCCTAGAGTTTAGCCTTTAAAATGGCAATCAACTCGCCCACAAGCGAACAAGTTAATTGTAGTATAAAAAGGGTCGATTCTATTGGACAACATGATTAAGAATTTTATCTAAACCTTTTTCTAAAATTAATATTTAATATCTGATTTTGGAAAGAAATTATAACCAAAATAGGAAATAAAAGTTGCGGAAGTAAAATGGGTTGAATTCAATTATTAAGAGATATTGGGGGTCTGAGGGTTCACACCTGTAGACCATGTATTTACTTTAATTGATTCAAATCCTTACTTTTATTAATTAGATCAAGACCAAGCAGAATTACATCCTTACAGAAAGCAAGCCACACAAGGGTCAAAATTTTTGCAGACATGGGATCTCGATGCTCTCACATCATTGTTCAACCATCTAATAAAACTCCATTAGAGATCTCATTGGGAGTTTTATAAGTTTCATCTGGTGTTCCAACCAATGGATCCGGGATCTCATCACCAAGGATTATACCTAACAAGTAAAATAGATAGATCATAATAAAACTCCATTAGGGATCTTGTTAAGAGTTCTATGGGTTCATTTGTTTACTATTTTATCTTAAGATCCAGAACCTCATCATCCAAGATTGTGATTACATATATATAATTGATTGATTAAAAAAACATAAAAATTAGGAGAAAATACATCTAGCCAATAGATCTTAGAGTCAAATACAATTAAAATAAGATATGATCTATGCGGCTACTCCCCATGCCCGGCCCAGTATGAAGGTTTTACTCACTCATGATAGAAATAAACACAAGAGTAAGGATAAAGATAGAAAGAGTCATGTTGCCAGGATCTAGCAACAATAAATAAGTCTCCATGAGGATGACGACAACTCCTTTTCTCCCTTCCTTATTCCCTGCATCCGGGGATGCTCTAAGATGGTTGAGTATGAGAACCTTGTGCTTGGCCTCCCCCTCCTTTTAGAGGGGAATGTGGCTCTGAAATCCTAAAAATGTGTTTGGCATAAGCTACTGAGACTGGATCCTCTGTGCCAGTCATTCAACTGGGTAAGGCTGAGGTGTGGGATCATATGTAGGTCATTTGGTCAGTTGGGGAACCAGCCGCTTCATTGGATGAACTGACGATGGGGTTTGATGCAGCTCAGTCAATCAGTCTGATGTGAATTGCCCGATTTGACTATAATGGAAGTTTTTTCTTTTTCATGTTGAATCAACCGACTGGGTGTCCATTCAATTAGTTCACATTCTAGACTTTACAAAATCTTGTATGTGATTCGTCCAACTGAGTAAGCTAGTTAATTGATTGGAAAGTCTAGGAGGCTGAAATGTGCATTTGAAGCATTCTGATGTTTTAGTTATTGGGATTTGGAGTGATTGGATATGATTGAGTTGTTTCCCCTACAAAAACTTAGCAAACTTAATAAAATGATTTAAGAGAGAAAATCACTAAGGAGGTTTAATCTTCAAACTAGGAAATAGAAACAAAAGGTTCCTAAGAAAAGACCTAAAAGATGCGATAAAAACAAATGAATATGCATTCATCAAATTACCCCGAACTTGAATGTTGCTCATCCTTGAGTAACATAGAATCATAAATAAATACCAAATAATAGTGACTTGTCCTCCTCTCTTGTCTAGAAATACTTGAATCCCTACCACCTTCCATAGACAAGTGACCTTGATTTCCTAAAATCACAAAATTAAGTTTTCTAATTCTCGACCCGAAGTTATTTCACAACTTGCTTCTCTTTCAAAACATGCAAAGAAATAGATGTCATATGCCATATGTTTTTGGTACTCAAGTGTATTCTTACAAGTTTTGCACAAGAATGAGGTTTATTGATTGAATGGATTGAGGATAGGTAGATCCCCCTATGTATAAAAATGGAGTAGAAGGAGGTATGGAGGAAGATGATCTCTCCTCTATTCAATTAGAGACCTTTTTGTTTTTGTTGCAATTATATTGATTATATTTTTTGTGCACATTGGCTTTTTTATTGGTGACACACCCCTATTACATGTGTGGGGTATGGAAGAAGTGGTATAGGAGGAAGAGTGTGCCACCCTAAACTTGGAGTTTGGCACTATTTTTGGCTTTTGATTATTTTTTTTTATGTAGAGGTAAGAATGTGATGAAAGAAACGTAGACAAGGTTGGACTTGTGCATCTCATATTTTGAATGTATTGTCTTTGGGAGTATCATAACATCAATTCAAATCTTTCTAAAAATGAAACAATCAAGAAAGTTAACAATCTATCTACACAAGGGAAATATTTTATTTGTTTCCTTTCTATCCATTAGGCTTGCCATCATTTACAAGGAGTAGTGCTACTTAAGGTGATAGATGACAACATGAGTTCTAGAAATGGCAATTTATGAAATTGTTACAAGAGAAGTCACTTTCATTCAGGGGGTTTATTGATTAAACATGCATAACTTGCTGACTAGATAAAGGCCAAATCAAAAATAAGAAATGTAAAATTTAAAAATTTTAGAGATAAACAACATAACATAAGAAATGCTAAGATAGAGTGGTGGAACAAATAGGTACCACCCACATCCACCCTGAGCAAATCTTAAATCTGAAAAAGAGGGAGAAAACTTATTGGGTTGCCTCCCAACAAACACACTATTAAAAATGTGAAAGGCTTGACGCATGTGTTGCCCACCATGGAGGAGCACCAACTTGAGCTTGTATGAGACTCCCTTATTGTCTTGGTTGTTTTCCTTATAGTCACTCACTTATCCTTTCTTAGATTCTTGCTTCCTGGAGTCTACCACAAATGGTGTCATATATGTCAGAATACCAAGGGAAATAGTTGGAGTTGTACATGATCAGTTTTCATTGCTCGATGTATGAAGATGAATGGTCTTAAGGGATTGGAGATGAACAACAAGATAATGTTGAGGGGTGTGGGAATGAGGTTCGTTGAATGCTTGGACATCCCATCATATTAGTAACTAGAATTTATGGGGATGGGATATGGAGGTTGGTAATTGGGCAATTGACAACCCGTGTTCCCATTTGATTCTTCTTGATTGACATGTGGTATTGTCAACTCATGGGGTATATGGTAATCTTGATAGATCAAAGCCTGATGAGGAGAGGGGGGAAAGTGAGTTGGGATTGGTTGGTGTGCAGTTGCGGTTTGTGGATAGATAGGTATTTGCTGGAAGGATGGATCTATCAGGTTTTGTGGAGGCAATAGATGCAGTGGAAACAATAAAAATTTCCGCCACATACCATACTAGCAGATCTTGTTGAAAATAACATATCCAGAAAGAGGGTGCACGGGATATACCTCATCATGAAGCAAGTCCAACAATGTCCCTTCATGTGGTGATGTGTATTGCTCCTCACATGCATAGACGGTCCTTGTTCGTCCTCCGATCATAGGTGCTCAACATCTACGTCTTTACTTCATCCATGAGGATGGATTGGAACTCCATGTCATGCTTCCTGAGTCAGCAGGAAGAAGTAACCTTTTGCTTTGATGACGTGCTAGCGTCTGTTTGCTCTCCTTCTCTCTATCTCTCTTGGGAATGATGATGGCTAGGGTTCACATACAAGAACGTATATATAAAATTTGACCGTCATGCCCCTATAAATAGCAAAGGAAAGGAAGCAGGATTTCCCAAAACCCCTGGGAAAATAGAAGGTTGCGGTTGCATTTAAAACAAGCCACTCGTAGACTATTAAAAGAATATTCTAGAATCAATTAATTAAAAAATTAATCATACTAATTGATTAACTAATTTTTGTTGTTTGACTCTAGTCAATCACTCAGGATTAGCTAGCCGACTTAAAAGTTTGAATATTATTAATTAGCTTAAACATTTTAATCAATTATCTCAAATTATATTCCAACATTATTCTAGTAGATTACCTAAACATTGTAGTAATCAATTTGATTATATACATTTGCAATCATGTCTACAATGATACTCGTATTCAATCCATGTTCCTTAAACTACAACAGACCATCTGAGATATGTGTAAGTTCAATATACATATTTACTTCCACTAGCATGACCATGCATTTCTTAGCCTCTCTTATCAAGTGCCCAGGATATCAAACTCAAGAAAGAGGGGGAAATCCCATTTACATCACTCACAGTCATCCCCATGTGTCATAGTGCACTCGAGCACCACCTTTATTATAAGACCCCTGGCCTTTATTAAAGTATCAAACAAGATTAATTACCATAATTGAGTGCTTTAAATCATAATATAACCTTGTGATATGCTTTGATATCATGGGACAATATTAAATTTCAAGTTTGGTCCAATTTGGACACTATTTGAGCATGTTATGCAATTTTATGAACATTTTGGACTTTTCTGCAATTTGCCCACATGAGAGATTTTTCTTGCAATTTGTCATATGCATTATGATACTTATATGTTTTCTTATCATGATTGATCTTTTTTAGCCATTGGATGCTTATTTGTACCTTGGTTGATGGTGTTTCTCTTTAATGGTGGATTAGGGTTTACCCCTTTATGGATGAGCTACCTTTAGGAGCCATCAACCGATGGTCCCCCTATTTGGTTGACATCCAATGGTAACCAATAGGTGTTTGCAACCGATGGTCATCCTAGAAGGCCTTAGTTTGATGTTTTTCTAGTTTTGATTCACTTAGAACAATGGTTCACTTAAAGGAGGTGGTTCAATCGATGGTTCATCACTTAAGTGACTAGGTTCACAGAACTGATGGCTTCCCATACATAAAAAACTATGTTTGGCCTGGAGAATCAACAAACTATGGTCTAGAAGACTCCCAAAACTAGGGTAGCTACTTCTTGCATGACCATGGAATCTCTAAGTTGTGGACACATGGAGAGCTACTAGGACACCTCAAGCTTCTTCTCTCCCTTATCCTTAAGATTTATATACCTATCCTTAAGCTCCCAAACGAAACCTTTGGTCCCTTATCTCTTCCCTCCTCTCTAGAACTAATTTTCCCCCTACTTTGTGGCATAAGAGGTGCCCAAGGTAGAAGATGACAACCGATCTTCTTGTTGGAGCTTCTAGGGTTCAGATCTACCCTCATCTAGGGTTTGTGGAGCTCTTTTTGGATGATCATGACCTAAATGAGTAAGTATCTCCTTCTCTACTTTGTTTCTTTTGCTTTTCGTCTTCCTCATACCTTCTTATTGGTTGGAACCTTGGCTTTCCATGGTAAATCTTTCTCTAAATCTCAAAGAAACTACCTTTCTCGCTCCTTCTATCTAGGGTTTGCTTCTCTTGTGGAGGAAGGTGCTAAATGGCTGAGTTCAGAGTTTATCTAGGGTTTTTCTACCCTCCTTGCTCGAGTTTTCTTGCTGTTTGGGATCTGATCTTCTTCTTAGAGGCAAGTTTTATAACTCTCTTCACTTTTATTTCTTACTGCAACCTTGCTTACTTATATTCTTGCTCTAAAACAAAGATCTAAGCACTTAGAAGCCATGTTTGCTTAGGGTTCCGATTTTTATGGTGTTCCATGCTTAGTTTTCAGCTCTAGATGAACCTGAAACTATGTGCACGTTCTTCCTAAGGTATAGGAAGACTTACATCAGGTTGGTATGACAACTGATGGTGCGAATCATCAATCAAACGATGGTCTATACTTAGGTTTCTAAGTTGTTTTCTTCTTTACACATGAACGGATGATCATACCTTTGTGACAACCAATGGAGTTGTCTTCATGACAACCGATGGTGATTACCAATGGTGACAACCAATGGTGTCAACCGATGGTAACACCTTAGGTCAGTTATAGAGTCTTTTGGAAGCCCAATAATTGATGGTTTAGTGTCCTAAAGATGGCATCAATCGATGGTGATATTAGCTCAACATCAGGTGGAGATAAATGATGGTAGTGCTAACCTTATCAACCAATGGTGACACAATGTGTCACAACCAATAGTGGATCAGGATACCACAACCGATGGTGGATCAATGTTTCAAATATTGTTTCATTTAATCCATAATAGTTTCTTTGATTATATGATCCAAGGATTAAACCTACACACCAATTGATGGTTTTAGATAATAAACCCAATCCGATGATTGAGATTGGATGATTCAACATCCAATGAATTATAATGAATCCTATAGTATAATATATTGGCTCGAATAATGAGAATTTGATGGTCCTATGCCTTAATTTTTAGTCTTCCCTATGCCCTCGTATGAATACACTTGATAAATCACCATAATAAGTGGATGTGCAATTCTAATGTGATAGAGCTTGTTAAACCAACTCTAAATATGACTAAATTGTAGTGATTGATTGTAATCAGACCTCCTCAAAGATTAAATGTGACAATGAAATACTCTCTTCTTATGATTGAACCCTAATCTGATGCCAGTTATACATTATAGTTCCTTGCTATATTAATCTTATATGTCACATGTGTGATTGGTGATCTCTTGATCCTTGTTCTAAGAAATTGAAAGATAATGATGATCTTGCAGGGATTAATGTGATGTCCTTTAAGAACTTGGGGCATGGTTGATCCCTGATGGAGGTATAATCCTCTTCATGATACAATAAGGGTTAGAACCCTAGAATGTTGCGATAAGAATTTGTACCTTGCTATGGTATGATGACAAGTGTAACTCCATCACTGGTAATGAATAGTAAAATGTGGTAATGTGATTAAGATTATATACTTAATATGTTTTATATCTTCTGAAGTTGCAAGACTTATACACTTGACAAAAATGAATTAGGGATTGTATGTCCATTTGTATGATGAAGCCTTAATTCACCCAATTGGCAGTAACTAATCAAGTGTAACTCTAATCATGTAGTGACTTGTGCCATAGATCCATCTTTAGTGTCACAACTTCTTGGATGGTGAAATGAGTATTCTTAGGGGAAACTCGGAGCACATATTGTTGAGTATGGGGGTGGCAAGTTAGGTTTATATCCTTTTCATCCACAATTATAGGTAATGGAGGATGGTTGCAGTCATATCTTAGATAATTGTGATATATTATGTGACTGAGTATGCTGCGTTTGTATCTCAGGTGGCAAGGTTTTGCTTGCATACCCTAGAGTCTAGTGTCATGACCTGTACCAAGGGCGGACTAGTTGTTAGCAGGTTGACTATATGTCACTATAGAGGTAGTTGTACTGATATGTCACAACCTTTTTGACTCGTTTTGACCGAGAAGGAGAGATCTTAGGATACTGACACTCTTATATCTTATACATAACGTAATAACCCTTTGCAATGGTCAGTTGGACTTTGAGGGGTACAACTCAAACTCCCCAGGGCATAATAAAAGATGTAATACAAGACGTGTAGTATATCTTCTAGGGTTAAATACGTTCATATTGGTTGAATAGCCCTTGCCTTGAGATTATACTACACAATTTCTATATGTGGCAATCTTAGGAAATCTGAGTAATCATTGATAGATGAAATGGATTTATCTATTTCTTGTATATACTTGACAATTATACTTGTTGAATTGTTTATTCAATACTCAATCTGCTCAATCATTTACTGTTAAATAATATGTTGTAGTCAATATCTGTTAGAGATAGTTATATCTCTTGGTGGGACATGGGTCTCACTCATGGGTCACCACATATTTTTAGGTGGTCACTGACAACATGATCAAGATTGTGTTGTAGAAGAGGAGCAATCTGGTGATCAGTAAACATAGAAGGTTGGATAGCTATAGTTGTTAGTTGTAGAGTCCTAGTATCATCCATGTACTCTCAAGTGCGGATATGGGATGTGATTTATAGATGATATTATTATATCAACATGAGATTTAACAATATGCCAATGTTTGTAATATATGGCATGTACATGTGGTATGTCTCTTTTGTGTACAATATGTGGCTGAGGCCACTGGATACAAATGTAATTACCTATTATGGTACATGAGAATGGAAAAGATGAACCTTTTTGTAAATATATCAAAACTTGTTCATGATGTTGAAATCGGTTTTAATTCTTCCACTTTTTCTGACTATGTGATTAGTTAATAATTGATCGTGTTTTATATTTTGAGTAATCTCATTTAGCGTGACAAGGTGTCATAGTGAAGTCGGTATCAAAAATCTAGGTTCATTGAGTCTACAAGAACATAGGACTTAGGTTTGAGTATGTTCTTAAGTTATCCAACATATTTGATCATAGCTTATGCTTTTGCAGATATGTCTGGAAGACATGAAGAACACGCTGAGAGTAGCCTAGGAGGCAACCACATGATGATAGAGTGCCAGTAGTGGGGCCAGATCAGCCCGCAATGCCTTAGTTTGACCCGACAACAATGGTCAGTCTTGCATTTCAGTCCATGTTAGGACAGATGATTGCCACGATTACACATCTAGCATATATAGAGCCAACATCTCAAGCTAGGGCATCCATCTATAATGTGGAATCCCAAGGTCTCGGGAAGATGTTTGAACGTCTTAGACGTGTCGGGGCGATCAAGTATGCTGGTACTTTTGACCCAACAGATGCCGACATGTGGCTAACTGAGTTGGAGAAAGCATTCAAGATTCTGAACATCCCTGAAGAGGACAAAGTTAAGCAAACAATATACTTGTTGAAGGGTAGTGCAGGCCCCTGGTGGGCCATAGAAGAAGAAAAGAGGCCATTAGTGGTGGATGGGAGGAGTTTTGGCGGGAGTTTATTAGTCGATACTTCTTGGAGACCTATCTAGATGAGAAGATATCTCAATTTGAGAAGATTCATCAAGGAGCAATGACCATCAATGAGTATGAGTCAAAATTTATGGAGCTTCTAAGGTTCTTCCCTCATATGGTAGCGACGGATAAGGAAAGGATTCATAGGTTTGAGAAAGACTTGAGTAAGGAGTTGACTACAACGATGTCAGCTTTGGATAATAGAGAAAGGTTTTCCACCTTTGTGGAGTCAATTAGGTGGATTGAGAGGTCTGCCATTATGAAGCGCAAAGTTAATGCTAAGAAAAGACTGATTCAGTTCTAAGAACAGTCTTCTGGAGGCTTTAAGAAGCTGAGGTTTTCTTTGCCACAACCACAGTAGATGCTGAATTTTACTGATCAAAGGTCATTTATACCATCACATTGGTCACAGAGTAGGGGCATATGCCATAGTTTTCTTCCAATAGGAGCTAGTAGCACATCATCAGTTTTAGTGACGGGACCATCTAGGCCGTAGTATGATACCAATGCCTGTTATAGGTGTGGACATGTTGGGCATATGATGCATTCGTGTCCTGTGAAGAACAAGGAGGTGGCTCAGCAGCCAAGGCAGAGTCAACATGGTTTGCAAGAGTGATAGTTTAATAGTGGTGGCTGTAGAGGACGTGGTCAAATGTCACAAGAAGGTTCCTACATAGGCTAGCAGAGGATGTGGATGGTAGCAGACAACAACTAGGTTTTATGCCATGAGCCAGTCGGAAGCAATGGTCAATCCACGTGTCATGATAGGTCAGATGGAGTTATTTCATTCTGATTTATCTGCTTCTTATTTCATATATGTGCTAGTTGAACCATGTGCAACACACTCTTTTATCACCAGAGAGGTAGTAAATAGTTGTTATTTCCTATTAGTAATAGATTTGATAGCCTTTGATTAGAGACTCCTTTGGTTGGTTCCGCTGGATTGTGGGAGGTGTGTTCCTCTTACGTTCTATCCTTCTCGAGATGAAACATTCAAGTGGATCTTTTGCCACTTGACATGCATGTATTTGATGTGATCCTAGGGATGGATACCTTGAAGAAGTACAAGGTAGTGTTGGACTGTAGTACTAAGATATCAACATTCCATGATGGATATGTCTCGTAGATCTTTCAAGGTGATAGGAAGATTCTTCCTACATGTTTGATGTAAACTATGACAGAGGAGCGGTTGATGAGACAAGGATGTGATACTTTCTTAGCTCATATTGTGAATATCAAGAGGAAGAGTCCTAGTATCCCCGAGGTGCCAGTTGTTTGAGAGTTTGAAGATATTTTTTCTTGAGGAATTTCTCAGTGTTCTCCCTCCTAGAGAGATTGACTTTGAGATCAATCTTGTTCCTGGAACACAACCCATAGTGCAGTCACCATACAAGATGGCACCGGTCGAAATGCAGGAGTTAAAGAAACAGTTGCAGGAACTGTTAGAGAAAGATTTTATCAGAGCTAACACTTCTCCTTGGGGTGCTTATGTGTTGTTTGTCAAGAATAAGGACAACTCAATGAGGTTGTGTACATATTACCAACATTTGAACAAAGTGACGATCAAGAATAAGTATTTGTTGCCAAGGATTGATGACCTTTTTGATCAGTTAAGAGATGCCATTTTGTTTTAAAAGATACACATGAGTTCAGGTTGTTGGTATGTATGCCCTGAGAGACAATCATGGGATAATTGGTGGGATACATTAAGATTGATTTGATAAACATCAAAGGCAAGCTTCTAAATCTTTCTGGTTCAATCATATGAGATAGTGATAGAATAGATTGAATGTCTAGAGAATGACAATACTCAATGACGTATGCTTTCAGGTTAAGGACCTGAACGATGAGATCATACGGATTCTAAGAGTTTGTACATTCTCATTATGTCCCTAGTCAGATGTCATTGTGGAAGGTAGATAGACAGCAATGACACACAAGACTAGATTGTGGTGTTGGTTGCTGACAGAATCTCATTAGTCATGATATAGAGATATCAAACCAAACACATAGGTACTTGTTAGAGAACAAGTGTACCGGAGAGACCCACCATGAGTTTGAAACATGGAACCATGACATGGTAGTCACAATCAGTACTCACAGTGATGGTGGTGAGTGTGATTCTTTGACCTGAAATCACTACACTCAACACATGTCATTGGGCACACTTTGACATCATCAAACGCAGTCCTGAAACATGGGTTGTTATAAAGGTGATGATTGGGTGGCTTTGACACATGGGGCTTTTGAGGGGTGAGTGATAGATATGGGATTTGTCCCTCCTGAGGGAGTTTGATATCTATGGCCACTTGATAAGTAGGATTGAGAAAGGTGTGCATGCATGTGTGAATCAGTATGTGATATTGATGTCATACATATCTCTTCCAATCTACTCTGAGATCAAGAAAGTGAATGAACGTTGACAGGATGACTGGTCCATGCCTCGAGTTCATTCGGGATATCAGTGACAAAGGAATTATACATTCACTGTAACACCATTCATGGATTGTAGGATTGAAAGTTGTTCTCCAACTTTCTATTTCACTTGGGTAGCACTGATGTGTGACTAGGCACCACTCTTTGCTTATGAAGTCATAAGTGTTATGGACTTTCACTACCAATGTGAAAAGGACCTACAGGGTCACACACATAGGATTTAACCTGGAAGAGGAGTTTTGTCCACAAACAATGTTTAGATTGATTACTAAAGGAGTTTAGTAGTTCAATTAAACACTCAATCAATTGATAGCTCAGTGTCATAATGTTCAAGGTGTTGGACTGATTGATTAGAGTATCGGATTGATTGAAACTACAATTGACTGATTCTGCACAATCTGCACTCCCAACCGATCGACTCATGTGATGAACCGATCGACTCAGGTGGTGAGTCGATCGGCTCATGGACATGGTGAAATGATCGGTTCAAGTGTTGAAATGATCAGTTCAACTGGTCCAATAGAGCAAGTTGGGAAAGTAGGATTGGTGAGAAATTTCTTTTCATTTCACTTTCCCAATTTGATTGGAACAAGGATTGGTATTTGGTACCAATTAGAAATAAAAGAGAAAAAGTCAATTGGGAACTGACCAGGACCATGAACCGACCGGTTCAGAAGTGAACCGGCCATTTCATGGGTCCCAACCGATCGGTTGAGGTGTCAACCGACCGGCTCAGGTCCCCAACCGACCGTTTTAGAAATGAAATGATCGGTTCAGGTTGCACAGTTGGTTGTTTTTGTGGAAAATCTTGAACCCTTCTACTCCTGCTTTAGTCCCACTTTTCCCGGGATAGAGAACCCTATCCCATGACCCTCCTATATATAGGGGTATTGGGGGCTTCTCAAAGGACAACTCAGTGCAACCAGTTTCTCTATAAAGTTGTCGTTCTCTCTGGTTTTGGTAACCGAGAGAGCCCGAGCAAGTGCTACCCGATAAGGGAGGCACAACAAGGGAAAGACAACTGTAGAAAGTGACTGTTGGCAGGAGAGTGTGTCAGTGACTAGTACGCTGACAGGAGGGTGTGACTCCTTCTGATTCCTTGTGAGATAAGGAGATTGGAGTTCCAGGTGGTCCGTGCGGACTACTTCAGAGGCGGGAGATTGCTGCCGCTCAGAGGACAGTTGTCAATCCCGACAGTCCCGGTGAGACCAGGAGTTGTCAGTCTCGGTGCGACCATGAGCTGCACAGAAACCGTCCAAGACCGGAGGTGAAGACCGCGCAAGCCGCGAGGTATTGTCGCTGAGTAAGCCTCGGGACAAGGTATGATTCCACAAACCATCCCTTCCTATTGTATATACGTTGACGCGTTTCCTTATTCTGGGTTTGGGGAGGAGAAAATTTTTGTTTCCGCTACCTTCTCTGCCTCCCCTAAAACCCAACAGTGGTATCAGAGCCACGTCAACTGCTCTATACTTTAGGATTATCGATATGATCGATTTTGGTTTGTCGCATTTATTTATTGCATATGATGCGAATAAAATTGGCTTTATGCATGTCCAATCCTAAATCCACAAATCCCAATTTACATATATGATATGTATTATGAATGCACTCGATACGTGTCACCCTTAAACAAGTTTTGTGGTGGATGTATAGCGTGGTTATGGCCAATAAACCCTATATGTGTATGGTTGTATTTGGTTGCTTGCATCTCGGTCTACACACTGATCTTCCTTCTCCTATTCCTGATGTAACTCGAAATAATTCAAGATTTCTTTCCTACCTGTGATCCCCTTGAATGTAACTCAAGGTTTCTCTTTTTACAATGCAAAATAGGATAGAATTTTATTTCCTATTATGTCAAAGAACGGAGGACATCCTGACGACAGCTGAGACGATTGGTTCAAGGTGTGAACCAATCGGTTGACGTTCGAGACGATCGGTTCAAGGAGTGAGCCGATCGGTTGATGACCGGTTCGAGGAGTGAGACGAGCGGGTGGCGGCCATTATGAGATGCACGACGACCAGGCGAACCGATCGGTTGGAGGAGCCAACCGATCGGCTAGTGGCACCCAGCCGACCAGTCTGATGGCGAGTCGATCATTCATGTGATGAGTTGATCAAACCCAGAAAGGCAAAGCACAGAGTTCATCTTGTAAAGGTTGCATGTGATGTAGACCTAGATGACCGTGATTCCTCTTAGCTCGAGGAATCACATTAGGATGGCCATAATCATCACTTTTATTGTTTTGCATGTTTTCAGTGGGATATAGCATGTATATGATACATATTATATATTGTGGTGATTGGATATGTATATGTATATAAAACCAAATCCCTCATTAAATATTAAGTTTTAGATGCCTTCCAAATGCGACACACGTGAAAAACTTGATCGACCAAGTGTGGGCATGCCCTAGTGTGGTACACAGTCTATCTCGTGGAAGTGTGAAGGATGGATATGTGGGTCTGCCCTAGCAGGGTGCATATTCATCGTGTTTGCTTTGGGTCAGACTTAACAAGGTGACCTAGATATGATCTATCACCTTGAGACATGGAGATTGTCACACCCCGATCTCACACTAACCACTAATCACGAGATTAGGGCGCGACGGAGGGATTATCACATAAACAAATCACTGAGAACTTTTTCTTTTTAAAACCTCATAATGATATCTGGATTATTGCTGTAAACTAAAACATAATAAACTATTGGGGAAACATTTCAATTAAACTGGCTAGAGAACATAAACAGAGTTTACAACATGTATCATTGTTTAACAGAAAGTAAAACATAACAGTTAATTTACATCTTTTACTCATTCGCCATACATACTCTCTCTCACCCACACCATGTCCCAAGGACCGAGGGGAAAGGATTAAGAGACCTCTAACTAAACTAATTACATATACCTTCTACTGCCAAAAACTAGGATGGAAAGATCCTTCAGATTCCTAGAACTGTTGCTGACCTGAAAATGTTTGAGTAGAGGAGTGAGCCTACTCTCTCAGTGAATAGTTTTTCATTTAACTATCACTAAACAACTCGTCAAGTTTATTATTCAGATTAATATACAAGAAATACTACACTGAGCAGTTCTAAAACAATATAATTGAAATAACGAAGAATGTAAATATTGCATCCAAAGAATAACTACTAGAATACTATGATCTAGTCTTCCTTAACTCTTTCATTTATAAGGAACTCTGTGAACCTATATGATCATATTTTAGCTTATGCCCTGATCTATGCAGTGTACTCTGCATAGAGACTCGCAGTGCACTACGACCACACCGTATAAGACTTAGCGACACACCCGGGAAATGCTAAGTCTGACTTCTCGTCCTGGTCTGCACATGACTCTCAGGCGCTCAAGGGCCTCAGGCTCACAAGGGCCTCACTGCACTCTCAAAAGAGTGTACTCTAGACTCCTCCTCTAACCTGAGTACACAGGCGCAGGGAGTCAACACTGGGTTACCACCAGAATTACTCAACCGATTGGTGTTGGATAACCCTTCTGTCCTCGTGCCACCAAAATTACTCAACCGGTTGATGTTGGACACGAGTTTCACCCCTAAGGTGCAGACCTCTCAAAGGGGTTCTACGGTGTTCAGGGCACCTAAGTTTAACATTAACATTATGGTACATTTTAAAGAGAAATCATAACTCATTTAACATTTCTCACAAGGCTCACACGGCCTGCCATATCATATCATAAGAAACATCTTAACTCATGTATTCAACATATATCACGTCTCAGTAACATCCCTTTCTAGGGCATGTCATATCTCATCACCTGCAATTTACGAGATATGTATTGAAAATAAGAAGCCCTGCAGTATGTAGATATCAACTCAGAGAGAACAAGCATATAAAGTTAAATGCACTAGAAACATACAATTCAATAGTTAAGTATCACCACATCTCATATCGAGACCTTTCATATTACCATAACATGATTCATTGAACACCCTATCCTTAGGGTTTCAGTTACCTCATTCACTTATCACATGGCAACACCCCATCCTTATATCATGCATGCAGGCAGATTTAAAATTCATAAATATCCCAAACTCAAGTCAATTTGGCACATGCATTTTGAATTCATTCAATTGTACATCTTAGTGCACCGCTAAGAGTAATTTACTTCACATATGAGAATTCATACGTAACATTTGTCAATTCTCTGAAATTCTCAAAAAACGTGCACATTAACCCTAATCCTGGTTTGTGCATCACTTAACTCAATTAAGAGTTAATTACATATCACAATACAATTTAATAACAATACTTGAGAATTTCTGGTAATATTTTAGAGAAATGTGCCATTTCATGTAAATATCAATTTACACATATTAACATCAAAAGATATATGCAATTAGGGTTTTCATGCATATTTTATTTATTCATATCAACTTTGAAATCGTACATCTGATAATTTATCAGAAATCTTCATTGTCTGGGTTCATACCCAAATCATACCATTTTCAGACATGAATTTCTGATTTCAACATTCAAATGAGCAATTTAGGTTCCAATGAACCATATAAATCTACTGATTCAATCCATACTGTTCAAATGCTAAATTTAATCATATAACAGTGTCTAGAAGCATTTTATGAACTAAAAAGGTTGGGCGACGCCAAACGCTGCCCGACGCCTGATAACGCCTGTTATCAGCGTAATTCGCGCACAAAACAGAAAGTATTCAAACGCCTGAGTTTATTAATGATAAATAAATGAAACCCTACTCACAGCGATTTGGGATATCCGGATTCGTCCGGAAATATGTCCATCTGGGCAAATTTTGGGTTGTCTTCAAGGTTTGATTGCTCTGTTCACATTCCAGTAACCCGTCAGAACAACTCCTTTACGTATTGGTTGAAAATAGGTTCAATCGATGACTGAATAGTGGCTAGGAACAACACACCTTTGCTTGGTTCTCAATTTCGGAGCTCAATGATGGATTTTCCCTACTGTAGGCGCACCCAAACGACACCCCCTTGCCATGAACAGCAGCAGCTGCTGCAGCTTGGCCACCGGCCAAGGCTGTAGGGCGGCCTGCTAGGCTGGGCGGGTAGGGGAGGAAGAGGAAAGGTGGAGGGAGGAGAGGAGATGAGCTACTGGAACGGAGCAATGGCCAAATCGTCTGCTGTTTGCCTCAGCTACGATCACGCCCCTGCGGAGCTACAGTGCCACTACAGTGCGCCGCCTAAGGAAATGGCTCGACAAAGATAGATAAGGAAGAAAGGAAAGTAAACGGAAATATAAAGCTGAATTTGGGAAAATTGCAGATTCAACCCAGGAATCTTGCAAACCTCATAACGTTTGCCTCAAAGGCCCAAATCAACTGATTTCTTTTGTAATTTTTCAAGTGTGAGATCCACTACAACCCCAAGGCATAAAACATGCCAACTATCTTGTCTCATCTAATAAAAATACTAATCGCTTCTTGGGTACTTATTTAACTTAATGATTAACACTGCAATTATCATTAATTACCTAAGGTAGTTAAATCTCAACTATTGATTTACATATTAGCTTATCTTAATTAACCATGATGTTTAACAAAAAAAATCAGCATTAATCAAGATGTTTCACGTTAATTGAGGTATTTATTGACTATCCCTAATATGGGTTGTAACAATCTCCCTCCCTTATAAGAATTTCGTCTCGAAATTCCTAAAAGAGAAAAGGAAACTTGTTACGCATTTAAGATTCAATCTCCCACGTAGCTTCCTCTAGGTTATGATTCCTCCACAAAACTTTCACTAATGATATCTCACGATTCTTGAGTTTCTTGATCCTTCGGTCAACTATCTGTATTGGTCCCTCGACATAGGACACATCTTTCCTGAGTTGTGCAGGTCCTGGGTCCACTATCTTCTCTGTACCAGGGTAACATTTCTTCAACAATGATTCATGAAACACATCATGTAAATTAGCCAACTCGGATGGCAAATCCAACTTGTAGGCTACATGTCCAATCCTTTCAACGACAGGATATAGGCCCATAAACCTAGGAGTCAGTTTACCTCACTTACCAAAACTCAGCACTCCCTTCCATGGTGAAACTTTCAGATACACTTCATTACCAATTGGAAACTCAAGATGTTAACGCCTCTTCTCGACATGACTCTTCTGTCTATTCTGAGCAGCTTTCTACTGCTCTCAGCATGTCCTCAAGAGTCTGAGTGGTCTTCTCAGACTGACCATCCGCTTGTGGGTGATAAGTTGTATTGAATCTTAATTTTTATGCCCAAAGCACAAAGCAACTGATTCCAAAACCTGGATGTGAACTTAGGATCTCTATCTGATATAATTGAAACTGGGATACCATACAATCTGACTATTTCATCCACGTATATCTTAGCCAACTTCAAGACAACAAAGGTTGACTTAATATGAAGAAAGTGAGCAGACTAAATTAATCTATCCACAATCATTCATATAGAGTTACAACCTCTAGGTGTCCTGGGAAACCCTATCACAAAATCCATTGTGATATGTTCCCACTTCCACTCAGGTATAGGAAGAGATTGCAAGGCACCTGTAGGTTTCTGGTACTCAGCCTTAACCTGCTGATACACACTGCACCTAGTCACATACTCAGCTACATCCTGTGTCATATCAGGTCACCAATACAACTCCTTGAGATTCATGTACATCTTAGTGTTACCTGGATACATGGCATACATCGATGCATGTGCTTCCTCAAGAATCTATTCTTCCAAATCATTATCCCGAGGTACATGCAACCTGTCATGCTAATACAACAGACCATCATCTAAAAACCTAAACTTTGGTCTCTTTCCCTTTGTCATATTATGCATAATTTGGTGTAACTCACTGTCACCCTGCTGTAGTTTCTTGATCCGATCATAAAAAGTAGGCTTGACTTGCATCTGTGCAATCAAACCACTCTGCTCTGTCACCCCTAAGTCTAAGTTCAACTTTCACATTTCTACTAGCATGTCTTTCTTGAAACATGCCATAGAGAATGCATCAACTGTTGAACTTAACATTATGCTCAAAGCATCTGCTACCACATTCACCCTTCCAGGGTGATAGTCTATCGTCACATCATAAAGATAGTGACGCCATGTCTTAAGAGCATGAACTACAACAGCTAACTTCAGATCATATATCGGGTAATACTCTGCATTCTATGTTACTTACTTCATGTTATTACTATAAAAATATATTTCATAACGCATTTCACTTATATTATATTTCTTCTTTTGTTCAAAACACACTTGTTACATTTCAAATTTATATCACACTCTTTTCTCCAAGTCATTTTCATATTGTCTATCTACCCTTCATATTAGCTGCCTTTAAACTCTGGATTTCATTAGTGCTAGTTTACCTTTCATATTGCAAATCTCATGATCTCGTTTTATAGAGATGCTATTATTCAAGGTCAAATCACTAGCGACATCCCTTGAACTACTACAACTCTAAACATTTTAGGGTTTGATCCTTATCAGTAGCATAATGTTATTGTGATATGACTTTACTCCCTTAGTTTGAAATTCAAACTTTAGATCTCATAAGTTTATCCATCTACTTGTAATGGATACAACAGATATGAATAATCATCAATGAACTATAGATATATAACAAAAATGTAACATCAGCCAAGCTCTCTAGCATAACTTATTAACACAAATGCTACAAATCAACATGATACTTGTTACCCAAGCATCACACATGGCTCACAGGGCCATTCATATCTTATCACCTCTTACTAGGCAACAACTTATTCACATGGTTCATAAAATCCGTACACATTATTACTTTTATTAAGCAACAACAATATCAACACACAAAAAGCCAATCAACATTTATTATATAAATGTCACAGCCCAAACTTGGCTATATTCATCATCTCATCATACCTGCATGGTTATTAGGCATGATAACAGTCATATAAGATATTCATCACATCATGTGATACAATAGTAATACCATCATTCCTTGACCAAGAATTAGGGTTCACTATCAAACAGGGCTTATCATTCCCTTTTCCCCAAATTAGGGTTAGGGTTCCCCATTTCTCATTAATTCAGACCCTCTTGAGTTAATCAACTTTATCTTGTATTAAGGTATTTCCCCTCTTAATGCATTCCATCACAGAATACTCACCCTTAACATATAATGCATAGGCCACACATTAGAATTGTCCAGCTATCTCACATGATATGGACTTATCTTAGTTTAAGGCATAACTTATAAAGTTGCCTATAAACAATCGCAATGATACACTCTCAACTAGGGTTTCACAATGATACACCCTCCACTAGGGTTTACTAATCATGTATTGGATCCATGCATTTGTTATGCATTATTGATTAGTACCATTAAGGGTATTTCTCACCTAATCATTAAATTTAGTCTGACCCTTATTGTGTTCCTTTATTTCAAATTAAGGATTGCTCATATGAGGTCCCAATGTTGGGTCTCCGATATCAGTTCCAACTAATTCTTAGTTGTTCTAATCTTTCTCTTATATCTCAACATCTTAGTGTATATACATTTTTCACCATGATTCGGGTCTAAATTATCCAGAATCTACTTTTATTATATTATTAATAGGAGTCATTAGATCTCAGTAACGCATCCTGCCAGCCGGACCAGGCCGAACCTGTAGTCCTGAAGCCAAGAGCTACTCAGGATTAACCAACTCCTATTAATCTCAAACATGTGGAAAGAATATCCACTTAGGGCAAACTCATTTAAACATAACTTCTGGTATACTTAATACAAAGAATATAAACAATAACTAAATCACTTCATGACACACAACAATATAAAAGAATCATATTTATTCTATAAACTGAAAATCTAAATCCATACATATAAGAGCATTTCTAATGATTTCCAATCAAATAAGCAATATTAAACAAGAGATGTATTGCATCCTATATTTAATCTCTTACTCTTACATTAGTTTCCAATTTCTTAACCCTAAGATTTCTAGGGTTTCTCTCTAGTCTATCCTTCCTCTGCATACCTGGCCAGGGCATCCAGAGAAGAATAGACAGAGTAGCTTGATACTGGTCAATCTAAGTATTCAGACACCTGGCCAGGGTATCTAAACACTCAGACCTCGCAGAGCTAAAGACACATCATTTCTTATCCATCTTAATTATAATTCTATCTTTTGATCCTAATGATCCCTGATAACTCAGCTTAAACTCTCAACTTTATTCTCATGACCACGTCCTCTTCCTGCCATCTGCAATACTATAACAGAACACTTCCTGTTAGAAAATTGCAGTTAGAAGGAAGACACTTAAGTCCTAATCCTATTGGTCTCTTATTGTCCCCTGACCTTGACTTAGAGTATTTATATACTCAACCTATGCTCTGATACCAAGATGTCACACCCCGATCTCACACTAACCACTAATCACGAGATTAGGGCGCGACAGAGGGATTATCACATAAACAAATCACTGAGAACTTTTTCTTTTTAAAACCTCGTAATGATATCTGGATTATTGCTGTAAACTAAAACATAATAAACTATTGCGGAAGCATTTCAATTAAACTGGCTAGAGAACATAAACAGAGTTTACAACATGTATCATTGTTTAATAGAAAGTAAAACATAACAGTTAATTTACATCTTTTACTCATTCGCCATACATACTCTCTCTCACCCACACCATGTCCCAAGGACTGAGGGGAAAGGATTAAGAGACCTCTAACTAAACTAACTACATATACCTTCTACTGCCAAAAACTAGGATGGAAAGATCCTTCAGATTCCTGGAACTGTTGCTGACCTGAAAATGTTTGAGTAGAGGAGTGAGCCTACTCGCTCATTGAATAGTTTTTCATTTAACTATCACTAAACAACTCGTCAAGTTTATTATTCAGATTAATATACAAGAAATACTACACTGAGCAGTTCTAAAACAATATAATTGAAATAACGAAGAATGTAAATATTGCATCCAAAGAATAACTACTAGAAGACTATGCTCTAGTCTTCCTTAACTCTTTCATTTATAAGGAACTCTGTGAACCTATATGATCATATTTTAGCTTATGCCCTGATCTATGCAGTGTACTCTGCATAGAGACTCGCAGTGCACTACGACCACACCGTACAAGACTTAGCGACACACCCGGGAAATGCTAAGTCTGACTTCTCATCCTGGTCTGCACAGGACTCTCAGGCGCTCAAGGGCCTCAGGCTCACAAGGGCCTCACTGCACTCTCAAAAGAGTGTACTCTAGACTCCTCCTCTAACCTGAGTACACAGGCGCAGGGAGTCAACACTGGGTTACCACCAGAATTACTCAACCGGTTGGTGTTGGATAACCCTTTTGTCCTCGTGCCACCAGAATTACTCAACCAGTTGATGTTGGACACGAGTTTCACCCCTAAGGTGCATACCTCTCAAAGGGGTTCTACGGTGTTCAGGGCACCTAAGTTTAACATTAACATTATGGTACATTTTAAACAGAAATCATAACTCATTTAACATTTCTGACAAGGCTCACACGGCCTGCCATATCATATCATAAGAAACATCTTAACTCATGTATTCAACATATATCATGTCTCAGTAACATCCCTTTCTAGGGCATGTCATATCTCATCACCTGCAATTTACGAGATATGTATTGAAAATAAGAAGCCCTGCAGTATGTAGATATCAACTCAGAGAGAACAAGCATATAAAGTTAAATGCACTAGAAACATACAATTCAACAGTTAAGTATCACCACATCTCATATCGAGACCTTTCATATTACCATAACATGATTCATTGAACACCCTATCCTTAGGGTTTCAGTTACCTCATTCACTTATCACATGGCAACACCCCATCCTTATATCATGCATGCAGGCAGATTTAAAATTCATAAATATCCCAAACTCAAGTCAATTTGGCACATGCATATTGAATTCATTCAATTGTACATCTTAGTGCACTGCTAAGAGTAATTTACTTCACATATGAGAATTCATACGTAACATTTGTCAATTCTCTGAAATTCTCAAAAAACGTGCACATTAACCCTAATCCTAGTTTGTGCATCACTTAACTCAATTAAGAGTTAATTACATATCACAATACAATTTAATAACAATACTTGAGAATTTCTGGTAATATTTTAGAGAAATGTGCCATTTCATGTAAATATCAATTTACACATATTAACGTCAAAAGATATATGCAATTAGGGTTTTCATGCATATTTTATTTATTCATATCAACTTTGAAATCGTACATCTGATAATTTATCAGAAATCTTCATTGTCTGGGTTCATACCCAAATCATACCATTTTCAGACATGAATTTCTAATTTCAACATTCAAATGAGCAATTTAGGTTCCAATGAACCATATAAATCTACTGATTCAATCCATACTGTTCAAATGCTAAATTTAATCATATAACAATCTCTAGAAGCATTTTATGAACTAAAAAGGTCGGGCGACGCCAAACGCTGCCCGACGCCTGATAACGCCTGTTATCAGCGTAATTCGCGCACAAAACAGAAAGTATTCAAACGCCTGAGTTTATTAATGATAAATAAATGAAACCCTACTCACAGCGATTTGGGATATCCGGATTCGTCTGGAAATATGTCCATCTGGGCAAATTTTGGGTTGTCTTCAAGGTTTGATTGCTCTGTTCACATTCCAGTAACCCGTCACAACAGCTCCTTTACGTATTGGTTGAAAATAGGTTCAATCGATGACTGAATAGTGGCTAGGAACAACACACCTTTGCTTGGTTCTCAATTTCGGAGCTCAATGATGGATTTTCCCTACTGTAGGCGCACCCAAACGACACCCCCTTGCCGTGAACAGCAGCAGCTGCTGCAGCTTGGCCACCGGCCAAGGCTGTAGGGCGGCCTGCTAGGCTGGGCGGGTAGGGGAGGAAGAGGAAAGGTGGAGGGAGGAGAGGAGATGAGCTACTGGAACGGAGCAATGGCCAAATCGTCTACTGTTTGCCTCAGCTACGATCACGCCCCTGCGGAGCTACAGCACCGCTACAGTGCACCGCCTAAGGAAATGGCTCGACAAAGAAAGATAAGGAAGAAAGGAAAGTAAACGGAAATATAAAGCTAAATTTGGGAAAATTGCAGATTCAACCCAGGAATCTTGCAAACCTCATAACTTTTGCCTCAAAGGCCCAAATCAACTGATTTCTTTTGTAAATTTTCAAGTGTGAGATCCACTACAACCCCAAGGCATAAAACATGCCAACTATCTTGTCTCAGCTAATAAAAATACTAATTGCTTCTTGGGTACTTATTTAACTTAATGATTAACACTGCAATTATCATTAATTACCTCAGGTAGTTAAATCTCAACTATTGATTTACATATTAGCTTATCTTAATTAACCATGATGTTTAACAAAAAAAATCAGCATTAATCAAGATGTTTCACGTTAATCGAGGTATTTATTGACTATCCCTAATATGGGTTGTAACAGAGATGATCATGGAAAGGAGTTGCATATGACATCTTATCAAGAGTTTCATCAGATGCAATTGGCAAGAGTTGCCTACCTGAGAGATCTAAGTTGTGGGTGACAGTCCTAGCTGGTCCATGACTTAGAGGATTTCAGGATCTTTCCCACTAGAAGGTTGTACGCTACAATCTTCCGAATTGATGGTGAGGGCTATCAATTTGAACTAAAATAGTGGGAGCGATAAAGAATTAAAGGCCTAATTATATCGTCAACTTTTCAAATCAATCAAATAAGTCAAAAATGAGTTTTGGACTAAAATTGCATATTTTCCTTTTGTAGTACAAATGGCAATAAACAACAATCACTTTTCTTTGCGATCCGCCCTTGAAAAGGACAAGCTAAATGGGACAAACTTCCACGACTGGTATAGGACATTGAGAATTGTTCTCACTCAAGAGCGAATGCTATCTGTCCTAGATACTCCAATTCCATAGGAACCTACTCCTAATGCACCAAAGGCAGAAAGGGATGCTTACAAGAAGCATTCTGATGATGCCATTGATGCAAAGTGATTGATGTTGTGCTCTATGAACCACGAGTTGCAGAGACAACATGAGAACATGGGTGTCATTGAGATGATTCAGCATCTCAGAAACATGTATGTAGATCAAGCACGGAAAGAGAGATACGGTCTCAAGGGCACTGCTCAAGTGTGTCATGACAGAAGGAGATCCAATTGGTCCTCACACACTCAAGATGATTGGGTATGTGGAGAACCTGACAAGACTGGGATTTCCACTGAGCCAAAAGTTGGCTACTGATGTGATACTGCAATCGTTGCCAGAATCCTACAATCAGTTTGTGATGAACTACAACATGAACAACTTTGATAGGCCGCTGTCAGAGTTGTTGGGCATGTTGAGGACAACTGAGACACAGATGAAGAAGGACAAGCCTAAGTCTGTGATGGTGATCACGAGCAAGAAAGGCAAGTCCAAGTGCAAGGGCAAGGGCAAAGCTAAGAAAGGTTCTGATGCTAGCCAGGAGCCCAAGTCGTCTTCAGCTCTCAAGGCCAAGGGAGGCGTGACCAAGAAAGGCAATTGCCACCATTGTCAAAAGCCAGGACATTGGAAAATAAATTTTCCTCTCTATCTGCAAGAACAAAAGAAGAAGGAGGTGACAAATGTCTCTACTTAAAGGTGTCGTGAAAGTAAACTTGTAACATTTTTGAGGTATATGATACCAAGATGTAAAGTGTAAAGCACTCAATAAATGGGGCAAGTGTTTCCGCCATAGATAGGAGTACTTTAGTTTATTTTCAGCCTAAAAGGCATGTAATATAGTTATAAACTGCTATTTCATATTTGCCAATAGATAGAAACACTTTATTTTTGCATATTGTATGACAATGATGACAATTAATAACGTTGATGTTTCAATCTCAAAGATATGATCTTTATGGCAATGCCTTGTATATCTTGTGGTATTTGATATGCATAAGATAAAATGACACCTAAAGTTATTGATGACTCAAGCAATCAAATCAGCATAAATCATGAGAAATTCATATATAGTTTCCATATGATGGATAAATCTAGACTCTTTTGGTTAGAGAACCAATAAGAGACATGAATATCTTGAACATGATTAATCAATCTTCACTAATGGTAGTGGGAGAATGATTATCCTATTAGGTATAACACATGTGATGTATTTACATACCTATTGGAACAAATGCTAATACTTCAAATGGTGTTTAGAGAAATACCAATATGAATATCTTGAAGTGTTCAAGATTATCATAGATGAAGTGCAAATTTGGTAAAGTGTTAATTCTTGATGAGATCAATGAATGAAATAGTAGGACCAAATGTTTGAGATCCATATGAGTGATTATGATAGTGTATCATAGTGAACTCATGATTAAGGCATGGTGATGTCTAAATCAAGAAGGAATCATACTCTAAGGAGTTAGAGAATGATTATCAAATAATTGAATTCTTCTTAATAAAAGAATACCCCACACTAATAAAGGACATTAAGAATCACAAGGAGTTGTAAGTTCTTATATCCTTGACGGATACACCTCGTTTATCTATGTGATGAGTTGTTCATGTGATGAGTCAACTATCTAGATGAATATGAGGAACCAAATTTTGAGTTATGGTTTATGACCATTACATCCTAAATGACATCCATGTGAACCATAAGGTATGAACTTGATGGTAGCACCCATTGGATGAAATCCATAAGTGCAAATGAATCTTAAGTGTTAAGACACATGGATAACATTTTGAGAAGGATGATGCTTGTTGATTGCAACTTAATGACTAAGACATTTGGCATATAGATACTAAAACCGCATTCCTATGAGGAATAAAACAAGGATGTTTACGTGACACAACCTATAAGGTTTATGAATCCACTAATGCAAATGAAGTCTATAAGTTACAATGGACTAATCAATGTGATTGATTGAGTACAAGAAACTCAGAATTGGATCTTTACTTTGATGATATAGTCAAAGGGGTTTGACTTATATGTCAAAGATAAAGAAGGATCTGTGATTTAGTGGGAGCGTATTCACATTCCACATGTTGATGTGAAATGGAAATGTTCTAGAATGGAAATCCAAAAGTGGAAATTATTTTTAAGGAAGATAGAGATGTTTCCTATGTGATAGGAATAGAGATCTATAGAGATAGTTCTCGAAAACCACTTGACCTGAAAAAGAGAAAGCATACATTGGCAATCTGTACTGAAGGGTTCAGTATGCACAGATTCAGTGGGAGAAAACTTGTCCATGTTACATGGAGTTAGTATCCCAAGGCCAAGTGTCCAATTCTTATGAAGAATGGGAACACTAAGAATAGATATGGATCTATCATGTATGTAATCATCCCATTATCTTGCATGTATCGACATGGCAAGAACAAAATGCATTTATCATATTGTATGTAGGACACGACAATATGATATGCTCATCCTGATAACTCGTATGTGGGACATGACGAGTGGATGTCTGTCTACTTCCAGTAAGGGTTACTGGAATACCATGAGAACTTGATAAGTACTAGTTCTATGGAGATAAGGAAGAGTTCAATGTAAAGAGTTACACTGATGCGAACTTCCGAAAAGGACAAAAAAATAATCGCAAAATATATATAGGATATATATAAAAGTGAAAGTTTGTTGATAATTGGAAGTGTTCCAATTAAACCATTTAAAAAGGAAAATGTCGAGTATCCGTGTGTTAGAGAACAATAGTGGATACTATATGGATCTGGAAGATCATGAGATGAACTTATAGATATTACGCTCATTGATGACAAGTATGGAATCCTTGATCATGCGATGTGGCTAAAGGTTAGCAAAGGAATACTAGATCGCATATTACGACAACTCCATCTCATACGTGTGACGTACATTGAAGAGATGTGAGACATGCAATTGATACTGACTTTGGCAAGGTGTTGCCATAACTCACTATGTTCGCACTAGAGCACAGTAACATGTGGGACATGTTTGAAGATCACTATGAATATGATTCAAGGGCGATTGGCTCGCAATGCAAGTGGGAGTCTGTTGGTATGTATGCCCTGAGAGCCAATCATGGGATAATTGGTGGGATACATTAAGATTGATTTGATAAACATCAAAGGCAAGCTTCCAAATCTTTCTAGTTCAATCATATGAGATAGTGATAGAACAGATTGAATGTCTAGAGAATGACAGTACTCAATGATGTATGCTTTTAGGTTAAGGACCTGAACGATGAGATCATACAGATGCTAAGAGTTTGTATATTCTCATTATGTCCCTAGTCAGATGTCATTGTGGAAGGTAGATAGACAACAATGACACACAAGACTAGATTGTGGTGTTGGTTGATGTCAGAATCTCATTAGTCATGATATAGAGATATCAAACCAAACTTATAGGTACTTGTTAGAGAACAAGTTTACCAGACAGACCCATCGTGAGTTTGACACATGGAACCATGACATGGTAGTCACAGTCAGTACTCACAGTGATGGTGGTGAGTGTGATTCTTTGACCTGAAATCACTACACTCAACACGTCGTTGGGCACACTTTGACATCATCAAACGCAGTCCTAAAAAATGGGTTGTTATAAAGGTGATGATTGGGTGGCTTTGACACATGGGGCTTTTAAGGGGTGAGTGATAGATATGGGATTTGTCCCTCCTGAGGGAGTTTGATATCCATGGCCACTTGATAAGTTGGATTAAGAAAGGTGTGCATGCATGTGTGAATCAGTATGTGATATTGATGTCATACATATCTCTTCCAATCTACTCTGAGATCAAGAAAGTGAATGAACGTTGACAGGATGACTGTTCCATGCCTCGAGTTCATTCGGGATATCAGTGAAAAAGGAATTATACATTCACTGTAACACCATTCACGAATTGTAGGATTGAAAATTGTTCTCCAACTTTCTATTTCACTTGGGTAGCACTGATGTGTGACTAGGCACCACTCTTTGCTTGTGAAGTCATAAGTGTTATGGACTTTCACTACCAACATGAAAAGGACCTGCAGGGTCACACACATAGGATTTAACCTCGAAGAGGAGTTTTGTCCACAAACAATTTTTAGATTGATTACTAAAGGAGTTTAGTAGTTCAATTAAACACTCAATCAATTGATAGCTCAGTGTCATAATGTTCAAGGTGTTGGACTGATGGATTAGAGTATCAGATTGATTGAAACTGCAATTGACTGATTCTGCACAATCTGCACTCCCAACCGATCGACTCATGTGATGAACTGATCGGATGAGCTTGGTGAACCGATCTGCTCAGGTGGTGTGTCGATCGGCTCATGGATAGGGTGAAATGATAGATTCAAGTGTTGAAACGATCGGTTCAACTGGTCCAACCGAGCAAGTTGGGAAAGTAGGATTGGTGAGAAATTTCTTTTCGTTTCACTTGCCCAATTTGATTGGAACAAGGATTGGTATTTGGTACCAATTAGAAACAAAAGAGGAAAAGTCAATCGGGAACTGACCAGGACCGCGAACCAACCGGTTCAGAAGTGAACCGACCGTTTCATGGGTCCCAACCGATCGGTTTAGGTGTCAACCGACCGGCTCAGGTCCCCAACCGACCGTTTCAGAAATGAAACAATTGGTTCAGGTTGCGCAGTTGGTTGTTTTTGTGGAAAATCTCGAACCCTTCTACTCCTGCTTTGGTCCCACATTACCCGGGATAGAGAACCCTATCCCATGACCCTCCTATATATAGGGGTATTGGGGGCTTCTCAAAGGACAACTCAGTGCAACCAGTTGCTCTGTAAAGTTGTCGTTCTCTCTGGTTTTGGTAACCGAGAGAGCCCGAGCAAGTGCTACCCGATAAGGGAGGAACATCAAGGGAAAGACAACCGCAGAAAGTGACTGTTGGCAGGAGAGTGTGTCAGTGACTAGTACGCTGACAGGAGGGTGCGACTCTTTCCAATTCCTTGTGAGACAAGGAGATTGGAGTTCCAGGTGGTCCTCGTGGACTACTTCAGAGGCGGGAGATTTCTGCCGCTCGGAGGACAACTGTCAATCCCGACAGTCCCGGTGAGACCAGGAGTCGTCAATCCCAGTGCGACCTGGAGCTGCATAGACACCGTCCAAGACTGGAGGTGATGACCGTGCAAGCCGCGTGGTATTGTCGCCAAGCAAGCCTCGGGACAAGGTATGATTCCACAAACCATCCCTTCCTATTGTATAGATGTTGACGCGTTTCCTTGTTCTGGGTTTGGGGAGGAGAAAATTTTTGTTTCCGCTACCTTCTCTGCCTCCCCTAAAACCCAACATAGGTTACCATCAGTTGAGAATCAAGGAGGATGACATACCCAAGTCAGCTTTTAGGACTAGGTATGGTCACTACGAGTTCGTGGTTATGCCGTTTGGGCCAACCAATGAACCAACAACTTTCATGGATCTGATGAATATGGTGTTTAGGCCCTATCTTGATCAGTTTGTGGTCATGTTCATAGATGATATCCTGATATACTACAAGGATAGTAAACAACATGAACACCACCTTCACTAGGCTTTGAATTTGTTGAGGAAGTACCAATTATATGCTAAGTTTAGCAAGTGTGAGTTTTAGCTGTTTGAGGTGTCTTTTTTTGGGTCACATCATATCAGCTAAGGTCATTTGTGTAGACCCTAAGAAAGGTAGAGTCTATTCTAGAATAGGAACAACCCAAGATACTGATAGAGATTTACAATTTCCTAGGTTTGGCAGGCTACTAAATGCAGTTTATAAAGAACTTCAGTTTGGTAGTATTACCCCTAATTAGGTTAACCAGGAAGGATATTCCTTTTTCTTGGGATGATAAATGTCAACGTTCTTTTCAGAAGTTGAATGAGAAGTTGACCAGTGCATCGATGTTAGTGTTGCCAAAACAAGGAAAAGACTACATTATCTTTTATGATGCTTCGAAAAATTGGTTGGGATGTGTATTGATGCAGGATAAGAATGTGATTTCTTTTGCTTTGTGACTGCTTAAGAAACATGAGGAGAACTACCCAACACATGATTTGGAGCTTGTAGTAGTGGTTCATGCTTTAAAGATCTGGAGACACTACCTTTATGGAGAAAAGTGTCAGATCTTTACCGACCACCAGAATCTACAATATATCTTTTTGAAGCAGGAGTTGAACATGCGAAAGAGGAGATGGATGGAGCTAATCAAAAGGATTATGATTTCACAATAGACTACCATCCAGGAAAGGCAAATGTGGTAGCTAATGCTTTGAGTATGACGTCATCTTCATCATCATCTGCAGACAGTGCACAGTTGTATTCTTTGGTATGCCATAAGAGAGATATCTTAGTGTCTCTTTGCTAGATGAATGTACAACTAGAAGTTTCTTTGCTGGAAGGTTTGTTGGCACAGTTACAAGTCAAACCCACTTTGATACAGTATAACTGTGATGCATAGTAGAACAATACTGTGATACAGAATGTCCGATTAGAATTTGGCAGTGAGAAGCTTGAAGGCTTCCATGAGGCAGGTGATTATACAATTTGTTTTCATAATAGGATAGTGGTTCCTGATGTTGATGGGTTGAGGAAGATGGTACTTGAGGAGGCTCACTCCTCGATGTATGTGATGCATCCTAGAAGTACAAAGATATACCATAATATGAAGAACATGCATTGGTGGCCAGGTCTAAAGCGTGATGTAGCAAAGTTCGTTGCAGATGTCCAGTTTGTCAGCAGGTTAAAGCTGAGCACCAGAAGCCTAAAAGGACATTACAACCTTTGCCAATACCTCAATGCAAATTCGATCATATTACCCTGGACTTTGTGGTTGGTATTCCTAGGACAACAAAAGGTCATGATTCCATTTGGGTGATAGGGGATAGATTGACTAAGTCGTCTCACTTCCTTCCAGTTAAGATGATGTTTACAATAGATAAGTTGGACACATGTATGTTGATAAAATAGTCCATTTACATGGAATTCCATTAACTATAGTTTCTGACAGAGGTCCATAGTTTACAAGTCAGTTTTGGGAATGTCTGCATTCAGTTATGGGAACATAGCTTAGGTTCAAATAATCTTTCCATCCTCAGATAGATGTCCAGTCTGAAAGGACTATTCAGACTTTAGAGGATCTCTTGAGGGCATGTGTGTTGTAGTTTCTGTTGGTATGTATGCGCTGAGAGCCAATCATGGGATGATTGGTGGGATACATAAGATTGATTTGATAAACAACAAAGGCAAGCTTCCAATTCTTTCTGGTTCAGTCATATGAGATAGTGATAGAACAGATTGAATGTCTAGAGAATGACAGTACTCAATGACGTATGCCTTCAGGTTCATGACCTGAACGATGAGATCATACGGATGCTAAGAGTTTGTACATTCTTGTTATGTCCCTAGTCGGATGTCATTGTGGAAGGTAGATAGACAACAATGACACACAAGACTAGATTGTGGTGTTGGTTGATGACAGAATCTCATTAGTCATGATATAGAGATATCAAACCAAACACATAGGTACTTGTTAGAGAACAAGTGTACCGGACAGACCCACCGTGAGTTTGACACATGGAACCATGAGATGGTAGTCACAGTCAGTACTCACAGTGATGGTGGTGAGTGTGATTCTTAGACCTGAAATCACTGCACTCAACACATGTCGTTGGGCACACTTTGACATCATCAAACGCAGTCCTGAAACATGGGTTGTTATAAAGGTGATGATTGGGTGGCTTTGACACATGGGGCTTTTGAGGGGTGAGTGATAGATATGGGATTTGTCCCTCCTAAGGGAGTTTGATATCCAAGGCCACTTGATGAGTAGGATTGAGATAGGCGTGCGCACGCATGTGTGAATCAGTATGTGATATTGATGTCATACATATCTCGTTCAATCTGCTCTGAGATCAAGAAAGTGAATGAACATTGACAGGATGACTGTTCCATGCCTTGAGTTCATTCGGGATATCAGTGACAAAGGAATTATACATTCACTGTAACACCATTCACAGATTGTAGGATGTAAGTTGTTCTCCAACTTTCTACTTGCACTTGGGTAGCACTGATGTGTGACTAGGCACCGCTCTTTGCTTGTGAAGTCATAAGTGTTATGGACTTTCACTGCCAACGTGAAATGGACCTGCAGGGTCACACACATAGGATTTAACCTGGAAGAGGAGTTTTGTCCACAAAGCAATGTTTAGATTGATTACTAAAGGAGTTTAGTAGTTCAATTAAACACTCAATCAGTCGATGGCTCAATATCGTATGGTTCAAGGTGTTGGACGCATTGATTGGAGTATCGGATTGATTGAAATCGCAATTGACTGATTTTTGCCCAACCTGTGCTCCCAACCGATCGGCTCATGTGATGAACCGGTCGGCTGAGGTGCTGAACCGGTCGGCTGGAGTGTCCAGGCCGATCGGCTCATGCCCAGGTTGAAACGACCGGTTCAAGGGTTGAACCGATCGGTGCAACCGACCAGTTGGGAAAAGTCATGTCGGCAAGAATTTTCCTTTGGTTTCAAATTGCCCAATTCGATTGGGAATAACATTGGTATTCGATACCAATTGGAAACAAAACAAGGAAAGTCTTTTTGAGCCGGATTAGGACCATGAACCGATCGGTTTAGGGCACCAACCGATCGGTTGGAGTGCCCCAAACGATCGGCTCAGGTCCAACCGATCGGCTCAATGGCCGAACCGATCGGTTCAGTTGTGGACCGATCATTTCAAGTTGCGAACCGGTTGCTTTTTGTGGAAAATTCTTGAACCCTTCTACTCCTGCTTTAGTCCCGTATTGTCGGGCACAGAGAACCCTGTCCCATGACCCGCCTATATATAGGGGTATTGGGGGCTTCTCAAAGTACAACTCAATGCAAGCCGGTTGCTTTGCGAAGTTGTCGTTCTCTCTGGTTTTGGTAACCGTGAGAGATCCCGAGCAAGTGCTTCCCGCAAAAGGGAGGTGCAGCAAGGGAAGGACAACTGCAGTTGCAACTGGTAGCAGGAGAGTGTGTTGACGACTAGTACGTCAACAGGAGGGTGCGACTCCTTCCACTTCCTTGTGAGACAAGGAGAGTGGAGTTCCAGGTGGTCCGTGTGGACTACTAGAGAGGCGGGAGGACACTGCCGCTTAGGAGGACAACTGTCATCTGACAGTCCGGTAGGAGGAGGAGTCGTCAGTCCCGGTGCGACCAGGAGCTGCACAGACACCGTCCAAGACCGGAGTTGAAGACCGCGCATTGCGCGAGGTATTGTCGCCGAGCAAGCCTCGGGACAAGGTATGATTCCACAAACCATCCTTTCCTATTATATAGACGTTGACGCGTTTCCTCAGTATGGGTTGGGGGAGAAAAGTTTTTGTTTCCGCTGCCTTCTCTGTCTCCCCTAAAACCCAACAGTGGTATCAGAGCCACGTCAGCTGTTCTATATTTTAGGAATATCGATATGATCGATTTTGGTTTGTCGCCTTTATTTATTGCATGCGATGCGAATAATATCGGCTTTATGCATGTCCAATCCTAAATCCACAAATCCCTAATTACATATATGATATGTATTATTAATGCACTCGATACACGTCGCCCTTAAACGAGTTTTGTGGTGGATGTGTGTAGCGTGATTATGGCCTATAAACCCCTATCTGTGTGTGGTTGTTTGTGGTTGCTTGCATCTCGGTCTGTGCACCGATCTTCCCTCTCTTATTCCTGATGTAACTTGAAATAATTCGAGATTCTTTCCTACCTTTGCTCCCCCGAATGTAACTCGGGGTTTCTTCTTTTAAGCAATGTAATAAATAGGATAGATTTTATTTCCTGTTATGTCGAAGACCGGCGGACATCAAGACGACAGCTGAAACAATCGGTTCAAGGCGTGAACCGATCGGTTGACGTTCCAGACGGTCGGTTCAAGGAGTGAACCGATCTGTTGATGACCGGTTCGAGGAGCGAGACGAGCGGGTGGCGGACATGACGAGATGCACGACGACCAGGCGAACCGAACGGTTGGAGGTGCCAACCGATCGGCTGGTGGCACCCAGACGACCGGCTGGAGAGTACAGATCATTCATGTGATGAGTTGATCAACTCGGATGGCAAGGCACAGAGTTCATCTTGTACAGGTTGCATGTGATGTAGAACTAGATGACCGTGATTCCTCTTGGCTCGAGGAATCATATTAGGATGGCCATAATCATCGCTTTTTATCGTTTGTGCATGTTTTCTGTGGGATATAGCATGTATATGATACGTACTATGTATTGTGGTGATTGGATATGTATATGTATATAAAACCAAATCCCTCATTAAAATATTAAGTCTTATATGCCTTCCATTAGCGGCACACATGAAAAGCTCGATCGACCAAGCGTAGGTTACGCCAAAGCGTGGTGCGCCATCTATCTTGTGGAAGTGTGAAGGGTAGACATGTAGGTTCTGCCAAAGCAGGGTGCATGTTTACCGTGTCGGCTTTTGGGTTAGACTTAACTGGTGATTCTTAGAGCGTCTATGCCCAGAGGCAAGGAATGTTCATGGCAAGGTGTTGTGCATGTTCATTCAACAAGAGTTGCATATGATGCAATTGGCAAGAGTTGCCTACCTGAGAGATCTAAGTTGTGGGCGATCAGCCAAAGCTGACTCATGACTTAGAGGATTTCAGGATCTTGCCCACTAGAAGGTTGTACGCTGCAATCTTCCGAATTGATGGTGAGGGCTATCAATTTGAAGTAAAATAGTGGGAGCGATAATTAATTAAAGGCCTAATTTTATCGTCAACTTTTCAAATCAATCAAACAAGTCAAAAATGAGTTTTTGGACTAAAATTGCATATATTTCCTTTTGTTAAAATAAATGGTTAATCAACAAATCACTTTATTTGCGATCGGTCTTTGAGACCAACAAATTAAATGGGAATAATTCCACGACTGGTTAGGATGGTGAGAAGTGTTCTCAAAGAGTGAAAGCTCCAAGTCCTAGTTATACCAGAACCAGATGAACTCGATCCCACCACATCAATGGCTGAAAGTATGCTTATGGAAGCATACCAAGGATGACATTGATGAGGAGTGCTTGATGTTGTGTTCTCTGAACTGTGAGTTGCAGAGAAAACATGAGACATATGATGTCTCCAAGATACTGTCCTAGTATGTCATGACAGAAGGAGATCCAGTAAGGGATTCACACAGTCAATGTGATTGGGTATGTGGAAAAACCTGACTAAGAAGGATTCCTTCTGAGCCAAGAGTTGGCTATTGGTATGATACTGCAAATGTTGTGAGAATCATACAATTCATGATAAGCTACAACATGAACAACTTTGACAAACGTTTACAGAGTTGTTGGACATGTTGAGGATAGTAGAGGCAAAGATGAAGAAAGACAAACCATAGTCTTTGATGTGATCAAAGAAAAGGTAATTCTTAAGGGCAAGGACAAGGGCAAAGCAAAGAAGTGTTCTGATGCTAGCCAGCAATCCAAGCCGTCTTCAGCCTCAAGGCACATGGGGAAAGGGTGTATGAGGGATTGCCCTCTATATCTGGAAGAACAAAAGAAGATGAAGGAGGGGATGGAGATCTCCACATAAGGTATCAGGAAATGAACCGCTTCTTTATCTGAGGTATATGATACCAAGATATGGATATGTCATATATGATATGCAATATCCACAAAGAAGTGATGGCCTTTGTGAAAGGACCAAGAAAGAAATACCCATCATTGGAGCAAGTGTTGCTGCCATAGATAGGAGTATCTTTCAGTTTATTTCAGCCTAAAGGGCACGAAATAGAGTTGAGAACTGCTATTTCATATATTGCCAATAGATAGAAACACTTTATTATTGCATATTGTATGACAATGATGGCAATTAATAAAGTTGATGTTTCAATCTTAAAGATATGATCTTTGTGGCAATGCCTTGTTTATCTTGTGATACATGGTATGCATAAGATAAAATGATACCTAAAGTTATTGATAACTCAAACAATCAAATTAGCATATATCATAAGAAATTCATTTCTTCCATATGATGGATAAATCTAGACTCTTTTGGTTAGAGAACCAGTAAGAGACATGAATATCTTGGACATGATTAATCAATCTTCACTAATGGTAGTGGGAGAATGATTATCCTATTAGGTATAATACATGTGATGTATTTACATACCTATTGGGACAAATGCTAATACTTCAAATGGTGTTTAGAGAAATACCAATATGAATATCTTGAAGTGTTCAAGATTATCATAGATGAAGTACAAATTTGGTAAAGCATTAATTCTTGATGAGATCAATGAATGAAATACTTGGACCAAATGTTTGAGATCCTTATGAGTGATTATGATAGTGTATCATAGTGAACTCATGATTAAGGCATGGTGATGTCTAAATCAAGAAGGAATCATACTCTAAGGAGTTAGAGAATGATTATCAAATAACTAAATTCTTCTTAATAAAAGAATGCCACACACTAATAAAAGAAATTAAGAATCACAAGGGTTGTGAGTTCTTATATCTTTAACAGATACACCTCAATTATCTATGTGATGAGTTGTTCATGTGATGAGTCAACTATCAAGATGAATATGAGGAACCGAATCTTGAGTTATGGTTTAAAACCATTACATCCTAAATGACTTCCATGTGAACCATAAGGTATGACCTTGATGGTAGCACTCATTGGATCATATCCATAAGTGCAAATAAGTCTTAAGTGTTAAGACACATGGATAACATTTTGACAAGGATGATTCTTGTTGATTGCAACTTAATGACTAAGACATTTGGCATATGGATACTAAAACCGCATTCCTATGAGGAATAAAACAAGGATGTGTACTTGACACAACCTATAAGGTTTATGAATCCACTAATGCAAATGAAGTCTATAAGTTACAATGGACTAATCAATGTGATTGATTGAGTACAAGAAACTCAGAATTGGATCTTTACTTTGATGATATAGTCAAAGGGTTTGACTGACATGTCAAAGATAAAGAAGGGATCTGTGATTTAGTGGGAGCGTGTTCACATTCCACATGTTGATGTGAAATGGAAATGTTATAGATTGGAAATCCTAATGTGGAAATTATCTTTAAGGAAGATAGAGATGTTTCCTATGTGATAGGAATAGAGATCTATAGAGATAGTTCTCGATAAATCTCTTGACCTGGAAAAGAGAGAGCATACATTGGCAATTTGTACTGAAGGGTTCAGTATGCACAGATTCAGTGGGAGAAAACTTGTCCATGTTATATGGATATTAGTATCCCAAGGCCAAGTGTCTAATTCTTATGAAGAATGGGAACACTAAGAATAGATATGGATCTATCATGTATGTAATCATCCCATTATCTTGCATGTATGACATGGCAAGAATAAAATGCATTCATCATCTTGTATGTGGGACATAGCAATATGATGTGCTCATCCTGATAACTCGTATGTAGGACATGCCGAGTGGATGTCTGTCTACTTCCAGTAAGGGTTACTGGAATACCATAAGAACTTGATAAGTACTTGGGAAGTACTAGTTCTATGGAGTTAAGGAAGAGTTCGATGTAAAGGGTTACATTGATGCGAACTTCCGAAAGGACAGAAAATTAATCGCAAAATATACATAGGATGAATAAAAGTGAAAGTTTGTTGATAATTGGAAGTGTTCCAATAAAACCATTTAAAAGGAAATGCTGAGTATCCGTGTGTTAGAGAACATCAGTGGATACTATATGGATCTAGAAGTTCATGAGATGAACTTATAGATATTCCACTCATTGATGACAAGTCTGGAATCCTTGATCATGCAATGTGGCTAAAGGTTAGCAAAGGAATACTAGATCGCATATTACGACAACTCCATCTCATATGTGGGACGTACAGCAAAGAGATGAGAGACATGCAATTTATACTGACTTTGGCAAGGTGTTGCCATTACTCACTATGTTGGCACAAGAGCACAGTAACATGTGGGACATGTTTAGAGATCACTATGAATATGATTCAAGGGTGATTGGCTCACAGTGCAAGTGGGAGTCTGTTGGTATGTATGCCCTGAGAGCCAATCATGGGATGATTGGTGGGATACATAAGATTGATTTGATAAACAACAAAGGCAAGCTTCCAATTCTTTCTGGTTCAGTCATATGAGATAGTGATAGAACAGATTGAATGTCTAGAGAATGACAGTACTTAATGACGTATGCCTTCAGGTTCATGACCTGAACGATGAGATCATACGGATGCTAAGAGTTTGTACATTCTTGTTATGTCCCTAGTCGGATGTCATTGTGGAAGGTAGATAGACATCAATGACACACAAGACTAGATTGTGGTGTTGGTTGATGACAGAATCTCATTAGTCATGATATAGAGATATCAAACCAAACACATAGGTACTTGTTAGAGAACAAGTGTACCGGACAGACCCACCGTGAGTTTGACACATGGAACCATGAGATGGTAGTCACAGTCAGTACTCACAGTGATGGTGGTGAGTGTGATTCTTAGACCTGAAATCACTGCACTCAACACATGTCGTTTGGCACACTTTGACATCATCAAACGCAGTCCTGAAACATGGGTTGTTATAAAGGTGATGATTGGGTGGCTTTGACACATGGGGCTTTTGAGGGGTGAGTGATAGATATGGGATTTGTCCCTCCTAAGGGAGTTTGATATCCAAGGCCACTTGATGAGTAGGATTGAGATAGGCGTGCGCACGCATGTGTGAATCAGTATGTGATATTGATGTCATACATATCTCGTTCAATCTGCTCTGAGATCAAGAAAGTGAATGAACATTGACAGGATGACTGTTCCATGCCTTGAGTTCATTCGGGATATCAGTGACAAAGGAATTATACATTCACTGTAACACCATTCACGGATTGTAGGATGTAAGTTGTTCTCCAACTTTCTACTTTCACTTGGGTAGCACTGATGTGTGACTAGGCACCGCTCTTTGCTTGTGAAGTCATAAGTGTTATGGACTTTCACTGCCAACGTGAAATGGACCTGCAGGGTCACACACATAGGATTTAACCTGGAAGAGGAGTTTTGTCCACAAAGCAATGTTTAGATTGATTACTAAAGGAGTTTAGTAGTTCAATTAAGCACTCAATCAGTCGATGGCTCAATATCGTATGGTTCAAGGTGTTGGACGCATTGATTGGAGTATCAGATTGATTGAAATCGCAATTGACTGATTTTTGCCCAACCTGTGCTCCCAACCGATCGGCTCATGTGATGAACCGGTCGGCTGAGGTGCTGAACCGGTCGGCTGGAGTGTCCAGGCCGATCGGCTCATGCCCAGGTTGAAACGATCGGTTCAAGGGTTGAACCGATCGGTGCAACCGACCAGTTGGGAAAAGTCATGTCGGCAAGAATTTTCCTTTGGTTTCAAATTGCCCAATTCGATTGGGAATAACATTGGTATTCGATACCAATTGGAAACGAAACAAGGAAAATCTTTTTGAGCCGGATTAGGACCATGAACCAATCGGTTCAGGGCACCAACCGATCGGTTGGAGTGCCCCAAACGATCGGCTCAGGTCCAACCGATCGGCTCAATGGCCGAACCGATCGGTTCAGTTGTGAACCGATCATTTCAAGTTGCGAACTGGTTGTGTTTTGTGGAAAATTCTCGAACCCTTCTACTCCTGCTTTAGTCCCGTATTGCCGGGCACAGAGAACCCTGTCCCATGACCCGCCTATATATAGGGGTATTGGGGGCTTCTCAAAGTACAACTCAATGCAAGCCGGTTGCTTTGCGAAGTTGTCGTTCTCTCTGGTTTTGGTAACCGTGAGAGATCCCGAGCAAGTGCTTCCCGCAAAAGGGAGGTGCAGCAAGGGAAGGACAACTGCAGTTGCAACTGGTAGCAGGAGAGTGTGTTGGCGACTAGTACGTCAACAGGAGGGTGCGACTCCTTCCACTTCCTTGTGAGACAAGGAGAGTGGAGTTCCAGGTGGTCCGTTTGGACTACTACAGAGGCGGGAGGACACTGCCGCTTAGGAGGACAACTGTCATCCGACAGTCCGGTAGGAGGAGGAGTCGTCAGTCCCGGTGCGACCAGGAGCTGCACAGACACCGTCCAAGACCGGAGTTGAAGACCGTGCATTGCGCGAGGTATTGTCGCCGAGCAAGCCTCGGGACAAGGTATGATTCCACAAACCATCCTTTCCTATTATATAGACGTTGACGCGTTTCCTCGGTATGGGTTGGGGGAGAAATTTTTTTGTTTCCGCTGCCTTCTCTGTCTCCCCTAAAACCAACAGTTTCTTGGTAGTTGGGATGTATATTTGAGTCTAATAGAGTTTGATTATAATAATAGCTATCAAAGAAGCATAGATATGGCTCCTTATGAGGCTCTATATGGGAGATGTTGTCAGTGTCCACTTTGTTGGTATGCGACACGTGAGTATCTACTTTTGGGTGTTGGACTTGTACTACAGACTACAAAGAAGGTTAAGGTAATACAACAACAGTTGAAAGCAGCCCATGATAGATAAAAGTCTTCTGTAGATAAGTGTCATAGATCATTAGAATTCCAAGTGGGCAACAGAGTGTATCTCAAGGTTTCTCCTTGGAAGGGTGTGTTGAGGTTTTGGAAGAAGGGTAAGTTAGCTCCTAGATTTATGGGACCATATCCTATTTTGGCTCATGTTGGAAAAGTAGCATACAGGTTAGAGCTACCGCCAGAGTTGCACAGGCTGCATATTGTTTTTCATATCTCTATGCTGAGGAAATGTCATCCATATATAGAGTAGACAATCCAACCAGTGGAGGTTTGAGGTAGATGAGGATGTTTCCTATGTTGAGGGTCCTATGTTGATCCTGGATAGAAGGGTTAGAAAGTTGAAGAAGAAAGATATAGTGTCAGTAAATATTTTGTGGCATCATCATGGCATGGAGGAATCCACATGGGAGTTAGAAGATGAGATGTGTAGGAAGTACCCATCTCTCTTTGTGTAGGATTTTGGGGGCAAAATCCTTGTTAGGGGTTTATAGCTGTAAGACCCCTGACCTTGCTTAAAGTATTAAACAAGCCTAATTACCATAATTGAGTGATTTTAATCATAATATAACGTTGTTATATGCTTTGATATCATGGGACAAGCTTAAGTTTCAAGTTGGGTCCAATTTGGACACTGTTTGAGCAAGTTATGCAATTTATGCACATTTTGGATTTTTCTGCAATTTTCCCACATGAGAGGTTTTTCTTGCAATTTATCACATTCATTATGATCCCTAGATGTTTTCTTATCATTCTAGAGATTTTTTATCCATTTTATTCTTAGTGGTACCTTGGTTTGATGGTGTTTCTCTTCAATGGTGGATTAGGGTTTACCCCTTCATGGATGAGCTACCTTTAAGAGCCATCAACCAATGGTCCCCCTATTTGGTTGACATTTTATGGTCATCCTAGAAGGCCTTAGGTCAATGGTTTTCTAGTTTTGGTTCACTTGGACTGGTGGTTCACTTAAAGGAGGTGGTCCAATCGATGGTTCATCACTTAAGTGGCAGGGCTCAAAGAACCGATGGCTTCCCATGCATAACAAATGATGGTTGGCCTGCAGAACCAACAACCAATGGTCTAGAAGACTCCCACAACCAGTGGAGATTCTTCTTGTACGAGTTTGGAAGCTCTAAGCCATGGACACATGGAGAGCTACTAGGACACCTCAAGCTTCTTCTCTCCCTTATCCTTAAGCTTTATATACCTATCATTAAGCTCCCAAATGAAACCTTTGGTCCCTTATCTCTTCCCTCCTCTCCAAAACTTCATCTTCCCTTTCTTGGTGGAAGAGGAGGTGCCTAAAGTATAAGAATACAACCGATCTTCTTAGTGTATCTTCTAGGGTTTGGATCTACCCTCATCTAGGGTTTGTGGAGCTCTCTTTTGGTGATCTTGACCTAAACGAGTAAGTATCTCATTCTCTACTTTGTTTCTTTTTCTAGTCTTCCTCTTCCTACCTTCTTCCTGGTTGGAACCATGGCTTTCCATGGTAAATCTTGCTCCAAAACTCAAAGAACCTACCTTTCTTGCTCCGTCTATCTAGGATTTGCTTCTCTTGTGGAGGAAGGTGCTACTTGGCTGAGTTCTGAGCTTATCTAGGGTTTTTCTACCCTCCTTTCTCATATTTTCCTACTTTTTGAGATCTTATCTTCTTCCTATAAGGGAGTTTTATAACCCTTGTCATATTTATTGCTTACTACAAGATTTCTTACTCATATTTTTGTTCTAAAATGAAGATCTAAGCACTTAGACGCCATGTTTGCTTAGGGATCCATTTTTTGTGGTGTTCCATGCTTCGTTTTCAGCTCTAGATGAACTTGAAACTATGTGAAAGTTCTTCCTAAGCTAGAGTAATACTTAGATCAGGTTAGTATGGAAACTGATGGTGCTAAGCACCTATCAAAATGATGGTCTATACTTAGGTTTCTAAGTTGTTTTTTTCTTTACACATGAATGGATGGTCATACCTTTGTGACAACTGATGGAGTTGCCTTCATGACAACTGGCGGTGATGACCAATGGTGACAACCAATGGTTTCAACCGATGGTCACACCTTTGGTCATTTATAGACTCTTTTAGAACCCAATAATTGATGGTTTAGTGTCCTAAAGATGGTATCAACCGAGGGTGACATTAGCTCAACATTTAATGGAGATAAATGATGGTAGTGCTGACCCTATCAACTGATGGTGACACGATGTGTCACAACTGACGATGGATTAGGTTACCACTACCGATGGTGGACCAAGGTTTCAAATATTGTTTCTTTTAAGACCTAAATCAATAGTTTCTTTGATTACACGATCCAAGGGTTAAACCTACACACCAATTGATGGTTTTAGGGTTAAACCTACACACCAATTGATGGTTTTGGATAATAAACATGATCCAGTGATTGAGATTGGATGCTTCAACATCCAATAAATTAGAATGAATTCTATAGTATAATATGTTGGCTCTAATAATGAGAATTTGATGGTCCTATGCCTTAATTTGTAGTCGTACCTTTACCCTCGTATGGATATACTTGATAAATCACCATAATAAGTGGATGTGCAATTCTAATGTGATGAGCTTGTTACACCAAATCTAAATATGACTAAGTGGTAGAGATTGATTGTAATCAGCCCTCCTAAAAGATTAAATGTGACAATAAAATACTCTCTTATGATTGAACCCTAATATGATGCTAGTTGAACATTATAGTTCCTTGCTATATTAATCTTATATGTCACATGTGTGATTGATGATCTGTTGAGCCTTGTTCTAAGGCATTGAAAGACAATGATGATCTTGTAGGGATTTATGTGATGGTCTTTAAGACCTTTGGGAATGGTTGAGCTCTGATGGAGGCATAATCCTCTTCATGATAAAATAAGGGTTTGAACCTTGGAATTTTGTGATAAGATTTTGTACCTTGTTATGGTATGATTACAAGTGTAATTCCATGATTGGTAATGAATACTAAAATATGGCAATGTGATTAAGATTATATACTTCATATGTATTATATATTATGAAGTTGCAAGACTTATACACTTGACAGAAATGAATTAGGGATTGTATGTCTATTTGTATGATGAAGCCTTAATTCACCCAACTGGTAGTAACCAATCAAGTGCAACTCTAATCATGTAGTGCCCTGTGTTGTAGATCCATCTTCAATGTCAAAACTTGTTGGATGGTGAAATGAGTATTCCTAAGGGAAACTCGAAGAGCATATTATTGAGTATGTGGGGGTGGCAAGTTAAGTCTATATCCTTGTCATCCACAATTACATGTTATGGAGGATGGCTGCAGTCATACCTTAGATAATTGTGATATATTATGTGACTGAGTACACTACAGTTGTATCGCATGTGGCAGGGTTTTGCTTACATACCCTAGAGTCTAGTGTTGTGACATGTACTAAGGGCGGACTAGTTGTTAGCAGCTTGAGTATATGTCATTGTAGTGGTAGTTGGACTTATATGTCACTACCTTTTTGACTTGTATCGACCAAGAAGGAGAGATATTAGGATGTCGAAACTCCTAGATCTTACACGAAGGTGAATATCACTTTACAGTGGCGAGTTGGACTTTGAGGGGTATGACTTGAACTCCTTGGGGCATAATAGAAGCTGTAATATAAGACGTGTAGTATATCTACTAGGGTTAAATACGCTCGCATTGGATGAATAACCCTTGCCTTGAGATTATACTACAAAGTTGTTATAAGTTGCAATCTTAGAAAATATGAGTAATCATTGATAGAGGAAATATATTTACCTATTTCATGTATATACTCTGACAATTATACTTGATCAATTGCTTATTCAATACTCAATCTATTTAGTCATTTACTATTAAATAATCTATTGTAATCAATATATGTTGGAGAGAGTTATATCTCTCGGTAGGACATGGGTTTCACTCGTGGGTCACCAACAACTTGGTCAAGATTGTGTTGCAAAAGAGGAGCAACCTGGCGATCAGTAAACACAGAAGGTTGGACAGTTGTATTTGTTAGTTATAGAGTCCTAGTGTCGTCCATGTACTCTCAGGTCCGATTATGAGATGTTTTTTAAGATGATATACTTGTATCGACACAAGATTTTGGCAATATGAAAATGTTAGTAATATATGGCATGCACATGTGGTATGTCTCTTTTGTGTACATGATGTGGCTGAGGCAAGTGGATACAAATGTAATTACATGTTATGCTACATGAGAATGGAAAAGAAGAACCTTTATGTAAATATTTCAGAACTTGTTCATCATTTTGAGATCGGTTTTAATTCTTCTGATTTTTTTGACTATGTGATTAGTTAATAATTGATCATGTTTTATGTTTTGAGTAATCTCATTTAGTGTGGCAAGGTATCACATTTATGGCAACTCTTATTCGGGATCACAATGTATGATATCAAAGTACACCAAATGATACATGATGAGTGTAGTGATTTTAGGTCTAAGAACCACAATCACCACCATCACTATGAGAGATGACTCTGACTACCAATCATGGTTTCCATCTGTCACTCTCAAGGTGGGTCTGTCCGATACACTGTTCTCTAACAAGTATCTATGTGCTTGGTTTGATATCACGTATCATGACTAATGAGATTTTGTCATCAACCAACACACACTAGTCTTATGTGTTATTGTTGTCTATTAGCCTTCCACAATAACATCCGACTAGAGACATAATAAGAATGCATATACTCTTAACATTCGTAAGATCTCGTTGTTCATGTCCTCAACCGGAAGACATACGCCATCGAGTAATATCATTCTTTAGACATTTATTTTGTTACATTATTATCTCATAACTAAATAAAACATAATAAATTGGAATATTACCCCTATTATTAATCAAATAATTTACAATATATGCCATTACAATCATCATATGATTGGCTCTCTAGGCATACATACCCATAAGATCTTGAGCACAGGTAGAGTGCCTTGCGGGAGTGGCCACAAGAGGAAGGGATGTCTCTTTGATAGTTGGCAATTTTTCTCCTGACATGGGGTTGACAGGTACACTCTCAATCTTCTTTTCACTGTGATCTTCCTCTAAAGATATCATACACTCAGGATTTGATGGGCCTTCTGAGGATAAAAGTTGGTGTTGCATCAGAGTAAATTGGTCAATGAATTCGAGGAAGTATAATTCTTCTTCTTTGGTGTACTTCATGGAGCCTCGAAGTGCTTGGAAGTCAAAGGACCAATTTCATACTCATAGGGTCAGAGGTCCTGCTTTGACATCTATTAAGGCCCTGGATGTGGCAAAGAATGGCTTACGGAAGATAAAGGGGTAGCCGCAATCTTCCTTGATGTCCAACACTAAAGAATCACAAGGAATGTAGAACACTCCAACTTTTACCAGTATATCATCAATAATTTCAACTGGTTAGGTCGTGGAAGAATAAACAATATGGATAGTCATTATAGTGGGTTGTGCATCAAAAAGGTCAAGCTTTCTGCATAGGCTAAGCTATATTATAGAGAAGCTATCTCTAAGGTCATCTAGACTGATTTGGCTGGTAGAATTGCATATAGAGCATGAAATCCCAAAGGACCCTGGGTCCTTGCATTTTGGAGGCATCTTATTTGAACAATATATGATGATGTCCTTGCCAATTATACCATTTCACATTATTTAATTGTGTATTTGCAATTAAGTAGGAGCTTGAAAAAATTATTCCAAATAGGCATTTTGTCCATGGCATCAAGTAATGGGATTTTAACATACATATTCTCATAATGGATGGGGGTGCACAATGACAGAGGTGATTCCAAGGCAATCCAATGCTGCCACCTCCTCCCCATCTGAAACCTCATTAGATCTAGAAGTGAAGAGTGCTAGCAGTTCATCAGATCCCAATTCTATATCTCTAAAATGCTCTTCTGCTCTGAAGTCATGGATAGATCCATCTTTGAGCAAAAAGGAAGAGGTTCGACTAAAGAAAATGGTGCTGAAGGTGAAAGATGGACAACTTATATATCCCAGATCTGAGGCGAGGGAGAATGTATCTCAGTGGAATCATGTCTAGCCAGTTATGTAGTGGGTTTTAAGTCACATCTTCCCACATTGAAAGAATATGTCTATTGGTAGTGGGAACCAGAAGGCTTTGTTGAAGTTATTGGTAAGAACGATGGGTTCTTCATTCTTTGATTTGAGTTTGCTACTGATATGGAATATGTCGTTAAGAATGGACCCTATCTAGTTAAGAATCAACCGATGTTCTTCACCAAATGGTATCCAAGATACCCACTTCTGAAATATAAATTCACAAACATTCTAGTCTAGGTCAGAAGTCATGACTTGCCTCCCGATCTAGGGGATGCAAGGATATTTGAGAGGATTAGATCTCTACTTGGTTGTCCAATTTGTTCTGATTTTCAAACCAATCTTGCAACTAGAATTGAATATGCACACATTCAAGTTCTCCTTACTCACACTATAGATTTCCAGAACCATGCTGAACTCAAGAGTGATGAAGGAGACATTACCATGATTATGCTCGAGTATGATTGGAAACATGTTACCTGTAGTTCATGTGGTTAATTCTGTCATGAAGAAGACTATTGTAAATACTTTCCTCCTAATATTCTTGTGTTCTTAGAGTTGATTGCATAGAAATCTAAGGCAAATGTGTCACTGAGTTCTAATGTTCCATATGTCTTTATTACAAACAATTCTTCTATCTGCAAATTTTGTGGTATTTCTCCTCATGATGATGAATTCTAAGTATTCTTGAGCAATGATCCACATTGAAAGATTCTGTAGAATTAAATGCAGTGGCTAGGACTTCTGATAAGCGATTGAGATCTATACCATCTACCCCTATTCTTGCTTTTGAAGGTACTACTGTGCCTGTGGTGATTCCAAAAGCTATAAATGGTCTTTCATAGATATTGATTAACTTGGTCTTCTCTCCTACCAATAAGGAGTTGTACATGGAGGTTATCTGATCTGATTCAAAAAGTGAGTCTGGAAGTATTCCAACCCAATGTCCAAGATGAGCACATTTTAAATTACCTCCTGGAATGTAAGAGGCCTTAGCAACAAAATTTTGTCCATCCACGAGGAGTTGAGAAGTGTGTCATGGCATATTATCATTCTTGTCAAAACTAAGATTAGAAGAAGAAAACTTGTCTCTTTTATGTCAAAGTTTTTTCCTTAGTATCATTTTGTTTCCAACCATTGTTCTTATCCTTTAGGAAGGATTATCATTCTGTAGGATCCTTATGTTTGTGACATCCGCAAAGTTTTTGGAACTCATTAGGTCATTCGATGTGAGTCTAGAGTGGGTAACTCAACCTTTCTCTTATCAAATGTCTATGGGAATAATGAGGATAGTGATAGAACCCATATTTGTAATTCCATTTCTATTATTGCCAAATTGATAGATACTCCGAGGTTTATCATTGGGGATTTTAATGCAGTGAGATTTGATTATGAGAAAATTGAGAAACTTCCTCCTATGAAGAAAGCTATGGAAGAATTTAATGAATGCATGCTCAATAATTCACTCTTTAAATAGGATTTGAAAGGACCTCCTTTTACATGGGACAATCATCAAGAAGGTAGTAGATTCATACCTTTCAGAATAGACAAAGTTCTCTATAATGGTAATTCTCTTAATGACTTGTTGGATCTCTTCATCTGTGTGAAGTCTAACATCATGAGAAATCATAGGATTGTTACTCTTCATGTTGGTAATCCTCAGATTGTGAAATCCCCTTTTAAATTTATAAACAATTGGGCTAATGAAGATGGTTTTCTAGAGATTGTTAGTAGTGCTTGGTCAACTAATGTCAAAGGTTTTTCTATGTTTAAAATTTATAGGAAACTCCAGATGGTTAAGCATAAAATTATTCATTGGAATCAAACATCTATTCACAATTATTTTTCTGATGCTAAAAACAAAAGGAACCAGGCTCTTGAAGCTCGGGAGAAGGCAGATTCTAACCCTTCAGATGACTCTATGATCTCTATTGCCAATAGATTGAGGAAAATTGCTTTTGAAGCTTCTTGAAAAGAAGAGAAACTCATGAGACAGAAGTCTCATGTTCAGTGACTCCAGGATGATGATTCCAATACTAGGTTCTTTTACTCTTCTCTCTGAACTAGAAGGCAGAGGAACAACATTCGATCTTTGAACATAGAGGGAAATATTTCTTATGATCTCATTTCCATAAAGATTTATGTCTCTAGCTTCAACAAGAACCTTTTCAACAACAATCAGTCTGGGGGGGGTATTCCAAGGCAATTGGAATGGTCCTAAGATTACTAAGGAACATAGAAAGATTCTTATGAGTCCTTTTTCTCATAAAGAGATTGATGATATCATTGATAACCTAAACCTAGACAAGGCCCTAGGACCATAAGGATTCAATAATGTTTTCTACAAGAAAGTGTGGCCTATTATTAATTCTTATGTTAGTGAGGATATCCAATAATTCTTCAATAAAATTCTTCAAGAGGCTAATAGAACTTTTATTACATTAATTCCTAAGGATCGAGTTAATAGTGATTTGAGAAATTGGCGGCCCATTGCGTTGTGTAATGTGCTGTATAAAGTCATATCAAAGATTATGGTAAATAGGATGCTAATTGTGCTTCATGATATTATCAGTCAAAACTAATGTGCTTTTATAAAAGGACACATCGTTAAGGATGCTATTATCCTACCTAACAAACTCATTCATGTTTTCAGTAGAGCTAACTCTAAAAATAATATGTGTTTGAAGATTGATATTTCTAAGGCTTATGACTCAGTTTAGTGGAGATATTTGTTCTCTATTATTTTTAAAATGGGCTTCCCTTCAAAGTGTATAAGATGGATTGGAGATTTTTTTATTTGTACATCATACCAAGTTTTAGTTAATGGTGATCCTAATGTTAAATTCAAACCATCCAATGGGATTATATAGGGAGACCCAGTTGCTCACTATATTTTTGTTATTGTTATGCAAGGATTATAAAAAATGTTCAAAGATGTTATTTCTAACAAAAGATTGAGCCCTATCAAAGCCTCAGACAATCTTTCTATCTCTCATATCATTTTCACAGATGAATTAATGATTGTTTCAAAAGCTAATGAAGGTAATTCTATCACCATTAATTCTATTATAAAGTATTTTGGTGAAACTTTGGGTCTCAACTCTAGTAAAAGTTCTATCTTATTTAGTAAGAATTATCCTAAAGAATGGATCCTTAACATCCTAAATATTCTTGAATGTTCTCTACCTTTGAAGTATCTGGGAATTCCCTTATTTGTTGGGAAACTCTAAAATTCATATTGTGCACCTCTTATTGATAAGGTCAAATCTAAGTTAGAAGGTTGGAAAGTTTGAACTTTATCTTTAGAAGGAAGATGCGAGCTAATAAAGACTACATTATCTACCTTACACATTTACTGGTCCTATGCTTTTCCTTTTCCAGTCTCTACTTGCGATCAAATTGATAAAATTTGTCATGATGTTCTCTGGTGTAAAACTGAAGACAAATCCAATTTGCATCTTGTCTCTTGGGATAAAGTCACTCTGCCCAAGGCTGAGGGTGTCCTTGGAATAAGAAAGACTAAAGATTTTATCTACTGCTTGTTCAAATGTCTAGAACCTTGCTTCAGAGAAAGATATTCTTTGGGTCAAATGAGTGGGTGAAAAGTACTTAAAGCAGCAAACCTTCTGGTTAGCCATTCCAAATTCAAGTTGGTCTTGGTTGAGTCAGAAGGTTCTGAAGTGTAGATTGTTAATTCTATAGGACACTGATTTTGTCATTAGTGATGGATGTAATACCAAAGTATGGCTTAACCCCCAGATTAAAGAGAAATTTCTTATTGAAGATCATATTGGGAAGGATTCTTATCTGAAATCTGGTCTAGCTCATGATTGCTCAATTAATTCTATCGTTAGTAATTCTTCTTGGTTTGTCCCTGATAATAGATTAAACATTAAGTTCAAGGATTTAATAGATGGACAGCAGGCTCCTCGCAAGTGCTTGAAATTTATGTCCTTCAAGGGTCTAAAAAAGCCAGGATATTATGAAGTTTTTTTCCTTATTTGCTTATGGAAATATATAGGCCCTAAACGTTGGCTTTTTCACATTTGGAAAGTGTATCTCAATAAACTTCCAACTGGTGATTATGCAGAAGGAAGGGGTTTCAGACAACTTCTATTTGTTTCTTATGCTTTAATGCATGTGACGATTCAAATCATCTAATGTTTTACTACAATTTTTTCAAATGTATATATTCCTTAGCTTTTAAGGACCTTAAGTTGAGTCTCTTTTTCTCGAGTTGGTTAGATGACAAAGGATTGACTGGAGATAGAAATATTTTGTTCTTTCTAATACATTATAGATCCTAGGTGGAAAGAAACTTATGTGTACATGAAGATAGGTCCAATACTGCTGATAATGTTTGGAACAAGATCAAGGGTGATTTTATCTATCTCATAGATTCAAGCCTTCCCTGAGATAAATGCTTTTCTACTATAAAGATCTGGGTTTTCCTAGTTGTCATTGGATGTGAAGGAATGTTTTCCTTCTCATCTTTTAGGACTCACATTCTTCGATCTGAGCTATACTTTTCTTTTCTTCTCTGCTTATTTTCTCTTCTCGTTACTCTTCCACCTTGGTTGAGTAAATTCATTTTACAAACACTTCAAAGAAAATACAAAAAAAGCCTCATGCGGTTTGCTGACAAAAAAATACTTCTCATGGTATATTTAAATTTATTAAGCCCAAAATCCAATGGGGTTTTATTTAACTGACCTTAGTATGACACAAACATATTGAATATAGGAACATTAGATTCATGTGTGGAATATTCTAGCCAAGTTTTTGATAAATGCATATTTATCCATTTTATTTGCATGTTTTAGATCACTATTTAGGAGCATTTTGTCATTATTCTCTAGTTTCAAAGCTAATTATTTAGTTTTACTTTTTTTAATCAATCACAATTTTTACTTGATTTATTGTGCCTTTTATAGGAAAATAGACTATTTATTTTAAAGCATAAAAATAAAAAATATATATGTTTGCACAATCTCCCATCGGTGCTTGAAATGCTTATATACCTTTTTTGACCAAGCATAAAGGAAAGTTCGTGAATGTCATATGCTTTGTGTGGGAATGCAAGTAAAGACTCAATCAAAAATCAAAATGAGAAAGTTATCAATGCATTCAAAGTTTAACCAATGTGACTTTGGGATGAAGCAAGTCATTACTCTTGGGTTTTGCTCCCTCCTTCCCCCCTATAAAAGGAAGGGGGACTCCAAAGAAAGATAATCCCTTATTATCTAGTTTTATTATGTTCTTTACATTATGTCTAAGTAGTTCCCTTCTAAGACATGGGGACTAGCCCCATAACCCATTTTTGTTCAATGTAATCAACTCCATTATTTTAGTAAAAGAATAATTTTTCTTCAGTTTATGCCTTGATCGTTGGTTGATATACTCTTATGGAGTAATGTGATCATGGATCTCCATACGAATGAACCTATAATCTCTTAATTGTGATTGTTATCTTTTTATCCAACTAATCTCATACTTGTTTTTTATGATCGAATGATTATATTTTTATGGGGGGGGCAAGATCTCGGATTCCCTCAAGAACAAACCAACGATCTTTTGATGCGATCACTTGATTTAGATTATGATCCTTTTACCTGTTTGACTTATTTGTTGTAGCCCATTATGACATGATCACCTGATACATGGGGTTTGAACTTCGAATGCGAATCTCATGTCTCTAATGAGATCTCAGAAAGTAACATGTTGGATGGTTGGATGAGGATCTGCAAACACCGGGATCAATAGGTTTCTGAGAAGTCTGGTCCTTGTAAGATTCATCTGAAAGGACATGAACCCACATGATCCTAATTTGATTATTGAAAGTAAGAGTTGATTCATTGAGTAAAGCATGGTTGTCGATGGTGATCCTCCACACCCCAGTTCCTTTTATCATTTGATCTTAATGGGCTTGTTTCTACACTTTTCATTTCTATTCTTAGCATAATCAAACTCCCAACAAACTGAATTTTCCATTCTTATTCTCACGATTGGTTTTTGATTTCAACCATTTTCTTCCGTTGTCCCTTGGATTGATACCTTACCACTAGAAGGTTGAGTCATTGCTTGCAACAAGTTGACCGCCTCTTCAAAAGGTTAAATTCTACGAGTTTCCTAGTGATTTGGTGTGCAAACGACACACATCCAGTTTGGCACCATTGTTGGGGACGACATGTGTTCTTTTTCAAATATGATAGCTTGTATATATAAGATTTCTCTTCTTTTTTCATAATTTTAGTTTCGTTTTATAATTTTTATTTTCTTCTATAATTTTAATCTTGTTTCATAGTTCCTTAGCTTGTTTATAATTTTTAGAATTTTTCCATACTCTCTTTCCCTTCTTCCTAGTTTATTTTGTAAATTTAGTTCCTTGTAATTTTTAGTTTTGCTCTATAATTTTTAGTCTTGTTCAATCATTTCTAGCCTTGATTCATAATTCTTTTCTTAGATTTTTGTAATTTTTTCTTTTTCTACCTATTGAGTCCCATTCTAGTACTGTATCTCCTCCTTCTACTGAATTTCCATGCTTTATTTTTTGTAATTTTTAGTTTATTTCTACAACTGGTTCCTTCTTATATGTTCTTGAAATCTTTTCTCCTCTTTCCTTCTGACCCTTTCCCCCAGGCATAAACAGTGTGTGCGACGCTCCCGAGGCATTGCCAACGCCCATTTCTCTTATGATCCTGAGATCGACATAAATTTTTCACCATCTAAGTCGATCCAGTCGGTACAGGATGGATCAATAGAGGATATCCAAAGGCGGATAGAGAAAGCTCTAGTCACATAAAGAGAAGTTGTGGAAGCCCAAACCACCGCTCAACAAGAAGCCAAGTGATAGACTGTACAAGATGAATGATATAGTTCCTTCTATCATAATGAATGGGGATTCCCTAAGATGACTCTTGATCAAGCAAGACTCTACCCTGAACATGATATTAGACTCCCTCAGGACACATATGATGTAAGTTGTATTCCACAATGAGCTAGAGGCTATCATGAGGAACCAAGATACACAATCCAATGTCATATTAAAGGGAATCATGGCATACACCCTTATCATGAAGATTATTAACCTCTAGATATAAATGAGGGGTTAGCAACCGTCCGAGAGATATTAGTTGATGGAGTAGCTATTAGAAAAGGATTGCAGGCACAACTGGAACGTTTGACAACACAAATCTCCCTTCTAGTCATGTCACTTGAGAGTTAATAAAAAAACTCCCTAAGAAATATGGATCAACAAAGGATGATTTTATTCGACGATGACGATGATATTTATATCATCTTAAATCCAGTAGAACCAACCCCAATACATGAATATCTGCCAATCACTCCCATTGTGGACATCAATCTAGTTGTTGTTAATAGCTAACCAACCAGAGTTGAACCTATTCTTAATGATGCACTCCCACCTTTCTATGATAAAACTGTAGATATTTGTGCAGAAAGACTTCCTCATCAAGAGTATGTCTTACACTCCACCATAGTTAATTCCTTTTTCACATACAACTGATCTAGATGGGGAGTTGCCACCACTTGAAGAAAGTCACATGCCCCCAACCCGACTACTTGACTGTAAAGATGATATTACCATTTTATTTCCTCCTAAACCCTTGGGAGCTTCTTGCACAGACGACATTGAGCCACATGCTATATCAACAAAGAAACCCACTAATCCTACTAACCACAATATTGATTGCATGATTTTTAGGAGAGAAGATGTAATTATGATGTTGATTTAAATCCAATTGTTCCTTTCATATGAACAACCCTTATTCTATACACAGATCCATATGATGGGGGAACTCAAGCCAGATCCTCTGCCTGATCATGCACAACCTACACTACAAGTGTTACTAGGCCGCACCCGCCAATCTCCCTCAATACGCGCTGCAAAAACACTTCCTTCACTGCTGAAGGAATATCTATGGATCCTAATAGAGGGTACTCCCACACCGACACCATATATATTACATGTAGATCTAGGTGATGAAGATAAACTCGAAATTGATCCTCTACTCAATCTACCACCGCCGGTGCTACACATAGTGGATTCATCTTATACCACCATCCCTTTTGTAAAAGACGATCCATCTCGGGCCTTTGGGCAAATGTTAACCTCAAAGATAACCAATGCATATTACCAAGTCCCCCATCCACACACATCATCACCACTTCCTCCAATGATGAAGGAAGCTCTGTGGATACTACTGGAGAGACTGCAAGGTGACGAGCGACACCATTTTAATCAACCAAAAATCCCCTTTGAGCTTCCACGACCACCCAATCATCAGGTGTGCCTTGAAGCTCCCTTTTTTAAAGCTCTAGATCTCATCAAAATCCCCTTTAGATAGACTTCTTTTGATCTATCATGGTTTCCTGGTGATTCTAGAGAAATTCTTCCCTCCATTCCTAATTAAAGCTTTTCTCGAGATGAGTAAAATTCTAAGCTCAGGGTGGAGGTGAGAGGTACGTCTCGCTTCCACCACTTTGTCTTAATTTTCTAGAAATTTAATTATATTATTTAGCTTTAAAATTGTTAAAATTTTCCTTTTTCTTCCTTAGTTTTGGCCTTTATCTAGTCGACCATTTATGCATGTTAATCAAGAAACCCCTTGAACTAGTGAATCTTCTTACATCATTCTTCAAAAAAGACTACCATTTCTAGAAATAATCTGGTCCCCTATGACCTTTAATAACACTACCCTTGGGATTGTAGGCAAGCCTAAAAGGATAGATATGAATCAAAATTCAATGTGTCTGTATTAGAGTTGTGAAATTAACTTATAACTTTACAACTTTTTGTGTGATTTAGAATGGTATGAACTGGTGTCGTAATACTTCCAAGGCATTGAAATTCTAAAAAACGAGAAAATCACAAGACTCGTCTCTTCTACACTTCTTCCTCCACCTTTTTATTCTCTCCATCTCTCAAAAGGAAAAAAATAAAAAGCCAAGCAGATGTGCCAAACTCCAAGTTCGGGGTGGAATACCTCCTTCTCCCTCTTTTGTTCTTCCATATCCCTCATAAATTTAATAGGGGCGTATAATCAAGAAAAAGATGTCAAAAGAGTACATAGAAACATGTGGTCAATGTAACTACAAACAAAGAAATAAAAAGGCATCAAGTCGAATAGAGGAGAGGCATTTCCTTCCATACCTTCTTCACTGCACTTTTTATGCCCAGGGGCCGACATAACCACATCAAATCCTTTAACCTTGGTCTTGTGGAAATTTTTTGTAAGAATATACATGAGTACTAATGACTGAAGGGATATAACTTCTAATTTCTTGAAAGTTTTAAAAAAAAAAGCTAGTTGTGAAGCATATTCAAGTAAGGAATGTTAGCAAATTGTGTTTCCGTGGTTTCAGGATGTCAAGATTTCTTGGCCCTGCGAGGTGATAAGTATTCATGTAGTTCTAGGAAAGTGAAGAAGACTAGATGAGAGTATTGTTGCACACTATTTTTCATTTAATGTTGCTCGAGGATGAGCTATGATTTAAGTTTGTGGTAATTGATAAATGCATATTTATCTATTTTATTTGCATGTTTTGGATCTCTCTTTAGGAGCATTTTGTCAATATTCTCTAGTTTTAGAGCTAATTATTTTATTTTTGCTTTTTTTAGTCAATCAAAGTTTTACTTGATTTATTGTGCCTTTTGTAGGAAAATACACAATTTATTTGAAGCGAGAAAATTCTGAAAATGAGTCTTTCTAGATGTTTGCACAAATTCCCACAATGCCTAAAGTATATATATATATATATATATATATATATATATATATATATATATATATATATATATATATATATATATATATATATATATATATATATAGGGGAGTGATCTATTGCGGACTGCAGACTGTGCAGACCATCACGCGTCCCGCCTCCATCATTTCATCTGTCCCCATCTTTCATCTCCCGGTTGTTCTGCCGCCTAACTAAGATGCTCGCCTTTCTCTTCCCTTAATTCCATTGATCATCCCTCTAGTGCTCGGAATACGCATAACGATCTACTGTAGGCAGCAGACAGCCTACAGACAGTGTGAACCCTCCCAAGTCCCAGTTTTCACTTCATCTAACTTTGTCCCTCTGAGGTCGTCGTTCTTCGTAACCGTGCACTTCTCGGCCCTTCCTATTCGGTCAATGCCTCAAAGTACTCCACACCGCATTCTCATCAGTTTCATGGCCAAAATTCACAACTTCCGCAATGTTTAATTCCCGGCACACCAATCAGCCAGACGCCGACAGGGGCAAAGTGTTGATTCTATCCTAAACAACATAGAGATGACAGGTGCAATTGATGCCATTGGACTAGTGAAGGATGGATGCTTTCGCATGTATTGCCTACCAGATACGACGCTACTGTTTTCCATACGAATGACTACATGGTTGCAGGGATAAGGAGGTACGTCATGTACCTTGTTCTCAGTTTGGTTATTAGTTAGGATAACTTCAAACGTATAAAGAAGTATGTCTTAGGCTGGAAAGTTTTGTAATAGAAGAGTTACCGAAGATGACGATTTCATCATTAAAACTGTCGCTGAATTACTTCAAGGACACATGAAGTTATACTTAGCAAGAAGTTTTTTTTTGTTCGGCTGAGAATTATACTTGAGCCTTACTGGCTGAGAATCATATTTCATCGTGGCCATGTAAACTTGTGGTTGAACTGTAGTGTCAAACTATAATTAATCTGTGCAGGAGAAACTTCTAGGGATGTAACCATGTGTCATGGACAAAGTTGTCAAGATGACCATCTAAGATAAAGCAATTAACATAAACTATATATGCTTCCAGTGAGGTTATAGAGATTCTAGGTCGGAGAGGGATGATCGTTTTATTGAATGATACGATAATTAGATATGTTTCCTTGAGAGAGATATAGACATTGGAAGCAGGAGAGTGGCCAGTGATTTAAGCGATTGAAAACACAGAAAATAAAAAAGGAGATAGGAGAAACGTGGGAAGCGGGATGTGTGCCGTTCACAGAGTTTGCTATCTGCAGGAGATTCAGAGCAGGAGAGGGATGTTCATTGGAATCAAGGGAAGAGAAATGCCAGCGTCTTAGTTAGGCGGCAGAACAACCGGGAGATGAAAGACGGGGACAGGTGAAACACAGGAGGCGGGATGTGTGATGGTCCGCACTGTCTGCAGTCCGTAAAAGATCACTCCCCTATATATATATACATACATACATACATACATATATATATATATATATATATATATATATATATATATATATATATCTGTGTGTGTGTGTGTGTGGAACCAAAAGCGTCATATGTTTTGTGTACTAATTCCAAATTGAATGTGCAAATATGCGTTGGAAAGAAATTAGTTTTCTACAAGAAAATCATATTTTTTACTGCTTTGGAAGCTTCAATGGGATCAAAATATGGTCATACTTTCTGTAATAGAATTATACAACAAAGAGAGTCAAAGAAGTTAATGAGCAGTCAAAGTAATTAAAAGAAGTCAATAAAATTCTCCATTCTCTATTTGGGGAAATAATAATTATTATTAAAGATATCTTTTTTTACCATGCATAAAGGAAAGCTGATGAATGCCATATGCTTTGTGTGAGAATGAAAGTAAAGACTCAATTAAAAGCCAGAATGAGAAAGTTATCAATGCAGTCAAAGTTTTAACAATATGACTTCAGGCTGAAGGAAGTCATTCCCCTTGTGTTTTACCCCCTCCTCCCCCCTATAAAAGAAGAGGGGACTCCAAAGAAGAAGCATAACTTGTTATCTAGTTTTAATTTTATTATCTACATTATGTCTGAGTAATTCCCTTCTGGGGTATGGGGACTAGCCTCATAGTCTGTTCTTATTCGATGTAATCAACTTCATTGTTTTAGTAAAAGAATGATTTTTCTTCCATTTATCCCTTGATCATTGGTTGATTGATATACTATTATGGAGTGATGTGATCGTGGATCTCCATAAGAATGAACCCATAATCCCTTAATTGCAATTGTTATATTTTTATCCAACTAATCTTGTAATTGTTTTTCTGGTAGAATGATTATATTTTTGTGGTGGTTTCAAGATATTAGATTCCCACAACAACAAACCCATGATATTTTGACATGATCACCTGATTTAGATTATGATCCTTCTACCAATTTGACTTGTTTGTTATATCCCATAGTGACGCGGCCACCTAATCCATGGGGTTCGAACATTGGATGAAAATCACATGTCTCTGGATGAGATCTCAGAAAGTAACATGTTGAATGGTTGGATGAGGATCCACGAATGCCGGGACCAATGAGTTTGTTGTAAGTCCAACCCTTATGAGATTCATCCGAAAGTACATGAATCCGCACAGTCAAGATTTGATTATTGAAACAAGGAGTTGATTTGTTGAGTAAAGCATGGCTATCAGTGGTGGTCCCCCAAACCCCACTTTCTTTTACCATTTATATTAATTAGTTTATTTCTGCACTTTTACTTTCTATTCTTAGCATAACCAAATTCTCAACAAATTGGATTTTCCATTCTTGTTCTCACGATTGGTTTTGGACTTCAACCATTTTCTTTTGTCATCCCTTGGATCGATACCTTACTACTAGAAGGTTGACTCGTTGCTTGCAATAAGTTGACCACATCTTTATAAGGTTAAACTCGAACTTTTTCTTGTGATTTGGTGTGAAAACAAATCACATAAGTTGTTGTCATGCCTTGGGAAATACTGTATCATTTTGGTTCGCTATCCTAGTAGAAGGTCTCATCTTCTCTAGAAGGGTAAAGAAAAAGTGAGTTGTCACAACTTTAAGTTGCTCCATGTGCTTTGAATTGGGTTTTGGTTTTCCAACAAAAGAACCTATAAGAGGACGGTGGGATGCCATGAGTTGGGCTAACTGATAATCCATTGCATTTTGATGGGCTTGCTGAAATAGAGTTGTCTACTCTAGGGTAGAAATCCTATCATCTATAGAAGGAGGAGAGAGGGTTTGTTTCATCTGTGGCACTTGAATAAGATTTTGGAACAATTGGCTCATTAATTAGTTTGGTTCCTGAAGTTTTGTTGGTTTTTATATTGGAACCCTGAAGGAGCATGACGTTGGTTATTTACTTGAGAAGGTCAATATTGTGATGCATTTTCTACAGTGGCATGATTTCCATACTGAAAAACAAGATGGTTCCTAGTCTAGTTTGAGTTATAGTAGGCCTGACCGGGTATGTTGTGAATGGAATTGTGATTTTCCATATGTGATCCATCTTCATATTGTATGGGACAATTGTTCACCATGGTGTTATAAAGGAGTTGACATTGCAGATTTGAATGGTCATGACCTTTACAAGCATGTCAGAAGAGATATACAAATTTTACTTGCTATATATGTTTTGGTTGTTATCTTCTTTCATAGGCATTAAAAGAGGAATCCAAAGGCAGTCTTGCTAGAAAAAAAGCATCTTGTGGGCTTCGGCAATGAATTTGAGCTCGATTCTATCTTCGGCCTTGGCCAACTTGAGGACTCCACCTTATGCTTGATTTGATTGAGCTTGAATCTCAACACTTTTTTTAACAAATTCCCAGGCACTCTCAAGTTTTAGAACATAAAATTACCTCCGGATGAGGTGTCAAGGAAGGTCTTGGAATTATCATCAATGCATCAGTAAAACATCTCAATCAACTGCACTTGCAAGATGCCATGATGTGGGCAATGACGGGGGAGCTCTTAAAACCACTCACAATCTTCATCCAAGGTTTTTCCTAAAACCATGGAAAATTGTGTGATTTGTCCCCTAATCTAATAGTTGAGGGATGTGTGATAGTACTTTTTAAGGAACTTGTCCTGAAGAGCCTCACAGGTGGTGATATGATACCCTTCTATAGCATTGTACCAACTGTTGGCTAGATCCATCAGGGAATATTTGAAAAGCCATAGTTTTATGGAATCATCAAAGACATCTAGTATCTTGTGCTAGACACAGAGGTCGGTGAAGTACTAGAGATGGTCTGGACAATACTCACCTATTTTGCTGACGAATGTGCTATTCTAAAGCATAGTGGTCCATTGTGTGCAGATCTCAAATTGTGGAGTGTTGATTGTGGGAGGCATAAAGAGATGTAGTGCATTCATGGATTTAGGGACTAATAAGTCCTTAAGTTGATTCTTCTACTCTAATTCTTGTAGCATGGCATCTGGGGCTTCTTATTTGGCAACTACCTTGACTCATCCAACATGGCCTCTCTTTGATGACAAGGGCCCATTTTATCTTACGGTTGACTTCCTCCTCATCCATCCTGCATTTTTGGGTCCGGTTCAGGAGATGAAAGGTTCAATCAATCTCTGGATCAAATAGTGTTGAATCAATGTTTTGAGAGCATCACATAAACCATTAGTACCTGAAAAAGAGATCAGACAAAATTTAAGTTTCGAGGAAGGATAAGTTTAAGCAGATAAGAGTGATTGTCAATTGAACAAGAAAGAATCCTAATTATTCAAAGCAATGGGGTTTGAAAGTAGCTCTGTTGTCCTCGACAATGTCAAAATTTGATTTGTGTCTTTTGCACAAAAATTTCACCAGGGAATATGATTCCCTAGAGTTTAGCCTTTAAAGCGGAAATCAACTCTCTCACAAGCGAACAAAGTTTGTTGTAGTACAAGAAAGGGTTGATCACATGGAACAACATGATTATGAATTTTATTTGAACTTTTTCTAAAATAATATTTTAAAATCCAATTTTAGAAAGAGATTATACGTAAAAGAGGAATAAAACTTGTAGAAGTAAAACTGGTTTGATTCAATTAATAGGAGATATTGAGTCTCCAAGGGTTCACACCCATAGGACACATATTTACTTTAATCAATTCAACTCATTAATTTTATTAATTAGATCAGGACCAAGTGGATTTATGTCCTTATATAATGTTAGTCACGCAAGTGTTAATCTTCTCACATGCCTGAGATCTCAACATTTGATCATTGTTCAACCATCCAATAAAACTCCTTTAGGAATCTTGTCAAGGGTTTTATGAGTTTCATCCGGTGTTCTAACCCATGGACTTAGTATCTCATCACCAAGGATCATAACTTTCAAGTAAAATAGATAGATCAATCATACAACTCCAATGGGGATCTCATCAGGTGTTCTATGGGTTTGTTTAGTGTTTTATCTTAAGATATGGGATCTCATCACTCAAGATTGTGAAAACATAAATATAATTGATCAATCCATAGAACAAGCATAAAAACTAGGATAAACACATCTAATCAATATAATCTTAGAGTCAAATACAATTAAAATAAGATATGGGCTATGGGGCTACTCCCCATGCCCCCATATGTAGGTTTTACTCACTCATGATAGAAATAAACACAAGGGTATGGATGGGAATAGAAAGTGTCATGTTGATATAATCTAGCAATAATAAAGCAATCTTTGGGAGCATGACAACGACTCCTTTTCTCCCTTCCTTGCTTCATGAATGCAAGGGGGTCTCTAATACTGCTGAGTATGAGATCCTTGTGCTTAGCCTCCCCACTCCTTTTATAGTGGGGATGTGTCTTTAAAACACTAAAAATGCGCCTGGCGGTGGCTACTAGGATTTGATATGTCATGCCAGTTGGTTGACAATAGGTAAACATATCAGATGGGTAAGGCTGATGCGTGTGATCATATGCATGTCAGTCGGTCAGTTGAACCAGCTAGTCGACTAGACAAACTAATGCTTGGGTTCAATGCAGATCAATCGACTGATTCGAATGTGCATTAGTCACTTCAACTATAATGATAGTTTTCTTTTTTATTTTTTTGTCGAGTCAATCGAATGGGTGGTCAGTTGATTGGTTGACAATTCTAGACTTGAAAAAGTCTTATATGTGAGTCAGTCGACTGAGTAAGCAAGTCATCCAACTAGAAAGTCTAGGAGGATGAAATTTACATTTGAAGCCTTCTGTCTTTTGGTTATTGGGCTTTGAGTGTTTGGATATGATTGAGTTGTTTCCCTACAACAACCGAGCAAACCTAATAAAAATTACAATTTAAGAGATAAAAGCAAAACTAAGACAATTAAATCTTAAAACCAGGAAATAGCAACAAGAAGTTCCTAAGGAAAGAGCTAAAATATGCAATAAAAATAGATGAATATGCATTCATCAAATTATCCCATACTTGAATATTTCTCATCCTCGAGCAACACAAAATAATAAACAAATATTAAATAATACTGACATCTTGTCCTCCTCTCTTTCTGAGAACTACTTGAATTCTTACCACCTTCCATGGCCAAGCAACCCTGATCTCCTAAAATTATGATACTTAATTTTCTAATTTCCTACCTGAAAGTTGCTTCAAAACTTATTTCTAGGACATAACTTACAAAGGAATATATGTCATATCCTGTCAACTTTTGGTACTCCCGCACATTCTTACGAGTTCTACACAAGAACAAGGCTTATTGATTGAATGAATTGGGGGTATGTACATTCCCTCGGGTAGAAAATTGGAGTGAAGGAGGTATGGAGGAAGATGATCTCTCCTCCATTTGAATCGAGATGTTTTAATTTTTATCACAATTACATTGATTGCATTTTTTGTGTGTGCACATTGACATCTTTGTTATTGGTGATACACCCCTATTACATATGATAGGTATGGAAGAAGCGGTAGAGGGGGAAGGGTGTGCTACCCCAAAATTGGAGTTTGTCACCTATTTGGTTTCTATTATTCCTTGAATGGAGGGGTAAGAAAGTGATAGAAGAAATGTAGAAGAGGTTGGACTTGTGCATCTCATATTTTGAATTTAGCACCTTGTAACATTAGTTCAAATCTTTCTTCATCATGCAAAAATCAAGAAATTTCACAAGCTTTATACCTAATTTAGATAGGTACATATTGCATTTACTTCCCCTCTATCCATTATGAGTTGACATCATTTCCAAGGAGTAGCTCTACTTAAGGTGATAGGTGATAGGGTGAGTTCTAGTAATGGTAATTTATGAAATTGTTATAAGAGAAGTCATTTCCATTCATGGGGTTTATTGATTAAACATGCATAACTGGACAACAAGATAAAGGCCAAATAATATGTAAGAAAGTGAAAATTGGAAAAATTTAAAGCTACACTAAATAACATGAAAAATACTAAAAAGGGAACATAGAGTCATGGAATAGATACTTATCACACACGTCCACCCTGAACTTAGAAATTTACAAGTCTTAAGCAAATCCTAAATCTATAATGGAGGGAGAAAACACACTTACTTGCCTCCCAACAGGCATCCTATTTAACGTCAAAGGCCTGAATCATGTGTTATCCACCATGGATGAGTAGCAACTGGAGCTTGTGTGGGACTCCCATATTGTCTTAGTTGTTTCCCTTTCAGCCACTCACTTATCCTTGCTTCCTATAATCTACCACAAATGGTGTGATATAAGTCATGATACCAAGCAAAACTGTTGGAGTTGTACGTGATTGGTTACAACTACTCAATACATGAAGATGAATGCATAAGGTATCTGAGGTGAATCAACAAGATAATGCTTAGGGGTGTAGGAACTAGGTTCATTGGATGCATTGTCATCCCATCATATTGGTAGCTAGCATTTATAAGGATGGGATATTGAGGATGGTACTTGGACAATTGACAACCCATGTACCCATTTGATTCTTCTTGATTGACATGTGGTATTGTCAACTCATGGGGTATATGGAAATATTCATAGATTGGAACCTTGTGAGGAGAGGGGGAAAGGTGAGTGGGGACTATTTAGTTTGTAGTTAGGGTTTGTAGGTAGATATGTCTTTGTTGGAAGGATGGCTCTTGAGTATTGGGGGTGTGCCTTATGGAAGCGACCACAAGAGGAAGGGTTGCCTCTTCTATGGTTGGTGATTTTTGTTATGGCATGGGTGACCGACCTAAATATCACGTTAAAAAATGGAGCGGATCTAGAGTAGTTGGATTCTTAAATTTATAACCCGACACTCAGGCCCCCACAACTGTTATATGGGGTCTGATGTAGTAGATCAGGGTCAAACCATAGGGATAAGGTTGGTAAGTTCTAAGAATGTAGAGTCTCATAATTAGATACACCAAACAAAAGGTTGATCAAGATGGTGTTCTCTAAGGAATGATGCTACTTTAAACAAAGTAATAATAAACAAGAAAATATAACAAAACAAGAGAACCAAAATCAAACAAGAAATATGTACTAAAAAATGGAAGGGAACTTAGATCGGGTTTCACCTACTAATAACTCTCACCAACACACAAAACTCACGCCCCAATGTATATCCTTAGCAAGAATACAAGCAGTCATCATATATGTCTATTCCCTCCTCTCTCAAGCTTAGGATTGATCCAGATTATAAGGTTGTCTCTCTCTTGAGATGACAAACAAACAACCTCAAGGCAACCATATGACTGTCAGCTTTAGTATTCCAAAATTTTCATGCATTCGTACTACTCCATAACACTTAGATAAGGCTAGTACTGTTGACCTAGAGGTTATACATTGTCCATATTTTGATTATGACTCAACCATTCCATTCATATGTATCTAATATGTGTATTCAAGATTGATCTTAGGTGTTAGGTACATGAAAAGAATCAATTTACACAAGCCCTAGCTTGTCAAAGTTCAAGTCAAACGCAATGCAAGTGTGCTAATTAGGAAATCCATGTAAATGACCTTAGAAGAATTTTATAATCACTTTTATTGATGATATGACTTGTAACTAAGATGAGAAAATTATGTGGGACACTTAGTACCAAGTTTTAAGCACTTTCTAATGACTTTAGAAAATTAATCACAAACTGCTGATCGGTCGAGTTATAATCTTGACCGATCCCTTAGATCAATTTTCTGGAGAGTGCATCGGTTGAGTTGTGCATTCACAGTACTCGACCGATTGGGTTACTGACCAAATGTGATTTTAACTTATTGGTCGAGTTTCCCAGGACAAACTCGACCGATAGTTTGAAAATTGGGTTTGTCTTTTAGCCGATTGGTCGAGTTACCTTTATTGAATCTCGACCAAATGTAGTGTACGGAAAGTGCATAAAAAGTGATTCTAACCGTTGGTGACTTGTTTGGACAAAAATAGATCCGTTCCCTTGTGTAAAAATGGCTATAATTTGACTCTAAGTGTTCCCCAACTCAAGGGATCACCCCCAGCCATAAATAGGACCACTTGGAGTTCATTCCAAGGTTGCTCATTCACTACATAAAAGGTCCTTGCTATAGTTGAGTGTGCTACCACCCCTTGAGACCCTTTCTCTCTCTAGTTTACACTTCATTTTTGATTTGTGAGTGAGTTAGGATTATTGTAAGAGAGTTCCACCTTTGTACATGTTAAGTTCTCAATATTCCACTACTTCCCTACCCCCTTCTTCCATGAAGAAAAGCTGAAGGAAGGAAGCTCCATCAAGTTAAGAAGGAGTTGTTGCTGGTCCTCTTCAAGGTTTATGAAGAGGTGGTGATATTCTCTAGGTGAAGGAGAAGGCAAAGGCGAAAGATCCAAGAGGAGAAGAAAAGTCCTTCAAGGCTGAAGACTTGAGCTTGAATGGGTAAGACCTAGGTGAAGGCTGAAGATTCAAGATAAGTGGGTAAGTTTCTTGTAAAGGTGGAGATCTCTTTGTGATTGGATGGGTAAGTCCTTTGGTGGTCTATTGTTGTAATCTCTGTGGTGATTAATAAAGAAAAACATTTGAAAAGTCCTAGAGGTTGACCTCTCTAGGTAGTGGACTAACTCACTTCTAGTTTGAAGTGTGGAACCACTCTACATCACTTTGTCAAGTGCTTACTATTAATATCTCTCATCCTTGTTGTGCTTGTTAGTTAGGACTTCAAATTGCCATTAAGATATTGCTTCTAATTGATATAATTTGAAGGTTTAATCTGTTTGGTGAGAAATTTTGTAGCTCTATTCACCCCCCTCTAGAGCCCTTAGATCCAACAAGTGGTATCAGAGCTAAGGATCTTCTCCAACAATCTCCGACGAGATGAAAAAATGGGCGACAACATACTTGGTTCACTCAATCTAGAGGGAGGCTTCTCCATGCGTCCTCCGATCTTTCATGGCACCAACTTCCTCTATTGGAAGAGAATAATGGATTCTACATTCAAGGGATGAACTTTAACATGTGGAAGGTGATGGTCACACCTTACAAAGAGCTAATCGGAGCTGTTGTAACATGGAGTGAAGCTTCTCTCAAAGCAAATCAACTCAATGCAAAGGCCATTATCATCCTCTATGTATCCCTCACTCCCACAGAGTTCAATCGGATCTCATCATGGGACACCACCTATGAGATTTGGGAAAAGTTGTGCATCACATATGAAGGCACAAAGCAAGTCAAGGAGGCAAAAATCTACATGTTGGGCATCCTCCTAGAGAACTTCAAAATGGGAAAGAAAGAAGGCATTGTGGAGATGTACTCAAGGCTGAATGTCATCGTCAACGGGCTAGCTTCTTTGGACACTCCTTTAGAAAGAGGCATCATCAACTCAAAGATCTTGAGAACTCTTCCAAAGAGATGGGAGTCAAAGGTCACCTCCATTGAAGAAATGAGGAGACTTGGTGACATCCCAACTGAAGAACTCATTGACAATCTTCAAGCCCATGAGCCAAGAGTTGACAAACAAGAAGAAAAAGCCAAGAAAGAAGAGAAGGAAGCCAAGAAGATTAAAGATAGTGCTTTCAAAGCACAAATGGAGGCTGTCATTATTCAACAACAACTTGCTTGCCGGACTCCCTCCTCTAGTGAAGATGAAGGCCCTAGTGAGCATGAAGCCAACTACATCAAGGGCAAACACTTCAAGGGAAAGTAAGCCTCCTCCTCCTCTACTCTGAGATGCTACAAGTGTGGTCAAAAGGGGCACTACAAGAGTGAATGCCCAAAGTCAAGAAAGTATCACCACAAGAGAAGCTCAAGGAAAGATGATGATTACAATAAGGAGAGAAAGCATAAGAGGAAGGAAAAGAGACACAACAATGCAGCCAATGCATCTTGGGAAGCTTCATCTTCAAGTTGCTCTAGCTCCGAAGAAGATAGAGAGTGTCACCTTGCCCTCATGGCCTCTACAAGTGAAGAAATTGGTGAGGTAAGCTAGCATGAACTTCCTAAAGAATATATTATTGACATGCTTGTTACTACCCATTCTTCTTTTGCTAAGTGTAAATCTAAAAGAAGATGGTTAGGAAAAATCATTGATGATCTCTATGCTAAACTTGAAATTTTGGAATTGAATGAGAAAACCAATCTTGAGAGTATTGATAACTTGCAAGGGAAATACCTTGATCTTGAAATCCAATACAATGGGGTTGAAGTTGAGAATGGTGTCTACCTTAAGAAGATGGAAAGTCTTAAGGAAAAGAACCAAAATTGCCTAAAAGAACTTGAATTGCTTAAAACTAAAAATGCTGAATTTAAGTCGCTTATTGATGCTTGTAGACAAGAGAGAGATGTTTATCTCAAATAGATTCAAATGCTATAATCTAAAAATGCTAGGTTACTTAGTCAAGTAAATGATCTATCTTCTAGACCTTTGTTGCCTAGTGATAATGTGGCTGCTCTCTCTCTTGAAATGGATTCATATCTTACTAAATGTTTATGTCTTGAGGCTGACCTTATGCATGCTAGGGATGATATATCTAGTTTATCTTATACTATTGTCTCTTTGAAAGATGATAACCATAGATTAAGAGTATCCCTGTAGAAATTCTTTAAAGGGAAGAACTCCCTAAATGAAATCCTTGATCATTCTACCCAACAAAGGGGTACTAGTGGTTTGGGATTTGAAGGGGGAGCTTCAAAGGGCAAGAGCAAGGACAAATGTAAGAAAAAGAGCAAGGAGATCTCTTTCTTTGTAGGATAATCTTCGGGCACTAAGAATCCTATAGTTTGTTCTTATTGGAAACATGATGACCATTATTCTACTTATTGTCCTTACAAGCCTAAGGGGACCAACCCAAAGATGAAATGGGTCCCCAAGCTAACTCCGTATCCCAAAGTTTGAGTTGAGAACCGACATTCTCCTTTCTTATAGGGAAAAGATATATGGATTGTTAATAGTGGCTGCACAAAATACATGACAGGTGATGTAAGTCGTTTCAACAATTTCACAAAGAAGAAAGGATGATCTGTCACCTTTGAGGACAACAAGAAAGGCAAAGTCAAAGGTGAGGGTGATGTAGGTGAATCCTTATGCATCAAGAATGTTCTTTTTGTGAATGTCCTACATCACAATTTAATAAGTGTTAGTCAATTTGTGATAATGGTTACCTCGTTCTATTTACTTCTTTTTAATGTTTGATTCTAGATTCCCTCACCTATCAAGTTATATATAAGGGAACTAGAAGTGGTAATCTTTATGTTATTGTTCTTAACTCTATTAAGCTTGTGGTTTGTAGATGCCTAATAGCCAATTCAAATGATATTTCTCTTTGGCACCACTGGCTTGGTCATGTAAACATGCATCAATTAAAGAAGTTGAGCAAAAAGGACTTGGTCAAGGGACTTCCTAAATTGGATTTTGAAAAGGATGAGGAATGCCAACCTTGTACACAAGGAAAGCAAACCAAGTCCTCCTTCAAATCCAAAAGAGTCCTTAGCACTAAGAGAGCTCTTAAGCTTCTTCATATTGATCTTTTTTGACCAATGAGAACACAATCACTTCATGGTTCCAAGTATTGTCTTGTTATTGTCGATGATTTCTCTAGATATACTTGGACCTTATTTATTGTTTCAAAGAGTGATACGCTTGATGTTGTCTCTAGTTTTTGTAAATGAGTTGAGAATGAAGCTTCTTTCCGGATTGTTTCCATCCGTAGTGACCATGGGGGAGAATTTGAAAATGACCTTTTTGAGCATTTTTGTCAAGAATCAGGTTATGTACACAACTTTTCTTCACCTCAAACACCTCAACAAAATGGGGTTGTAGAGAGGAAGAATAAGTCTCTATGAGAGATGGCTAGGACCATGCTTCTTGAGTTTGGCACTCCTAAGAAGTTTTGGGCTGAAGCTGTCAGTACCTCTTGTTATGTGCAAAACTGTGTTTTCATGCATCCATCACTTAAGAAAACCCCCTATGAACTATGGTGTGGTAGGAAGCCTACTATTGAGTATTTACATGTTTTCAGATGTCCTTGTTTTGTTTTGAACATGAAGGATTCTCTTAACAAGTTTGATCCAAAATCATCTAAGGCTTTCTTTATTGGCTATAACACTACAAGCAAGGCATATAGAGTTTATAATGTTGATCTTACTAAAGTAGAAGAATATATAAATGTGAAGTTTATTGATACTAAACCCTCTATTACCAAAGATATTATTTCAAATGATGATGTTGCATATGAAGTAATTCCTATTCTTAAAGAACTCAACATCACTTAAAAGGGAAAAGAGGTGGCTGCTCAAGAAGAAGAAAAAGATGATGAAAAGAAGGATCTGACTCCCCAATTTGCAAAGAATCATCCTAAGGAGCTGATCTTAGGTGATCCATTTGAGAGAGTGAAGATGCAGGCTACATTCAACAAAGAACAAGCCAACAACGCCTTCATCTCACAACTAGAGCCTAAAGATGTCAAGGAAGCTCTTGGGGATGAAGAATGGATCCTAGCTATGCAAGAGGAGCTAGAACAATTTGAAAAGAACAAAGTTTGGACCCTTGTGCCATGACCAAGTGATAGAAAGATCATTGGCACCAAATGGGTCTACCACAATAAGATAGATGAAAGTAGCAAAGTGGTAAGAAACAAAGCAAGGTTAGTGGCTCAAGGCTACAATAAATAGGAAGGTATTTATTTTCATGAAACTTATGCACCTATAGATAGAATTGAGTCCATTCGTATGTTTTTGCTTTTACTAGTCATAAAAACTTTCTTTTGTATCAAATGGATGTTAAAAGTGCATGTTTGAATGGTACCATTGAGGAGGAAGTGTCTGTTGCACAACCTCCGGGCTTTGAACATGATAATCTAACTAACCATGTTTATTTATTGCAAAAAGCTCTCTATGAACTCAAACAAGCACCAAGGGCTTGGTTTGAGAAATTAAAGAACTTTTTGTTAGATCATAGTTATATCATGGGCAAAGTGGATTCTACCTTGTTTCTAAAGCATACTTCTAACAATTTTCTTACCATTAAAATATATGTTGATGATATCATTTTTGGCGGAACTAACCTTGATCTTTGCAAAGAATTTAGTGATCTTATGCAGAGTGAATTTGACATGAGTATGATAGGTGAGCTCACATTCTTCCTCAGTTTTCAAATCAAGCAAACAAAAGATGGAAACTTCATCAACCAAGGCAAGTACACCAATGAACTACTCAAGCGCTTTGGGATGGAGAATACCAAGCCGATGGACACACCCATGTCGAACACCGCCAAACTTGATAAAGATGAAGAAGGTTAGAAGGTAGATGAGAAGCTCTATAGAGGTATGATTGTAAGTTTACTTTACTTAACTACCTCTAGACCTGACATAATGTTTAGTGTTGGATTGTGTGCTAGATTTCAATCAAATCCTAAGAAATCTCATCTTATAGCTGTTAAGAGGATTCTAAGGTACCTAGCCAAAACTCAAAACTTTGGACTATGGTATCCCAAGTCAAGGGACTTTACTCTTATTGCCTATAGTGATGCCGATTATGTAGGTTGCTTGATTGATAGAAAGTGCACAAGTAGCACTTGTTTCCTCCTAGGGCCATGCTTGGTGTCTTGGTTCTCCAAGAAACAGAGCACCGTGTCATTATCAACCACTGAGGCTGAGTACATTGCAGCTGGGAGTTGTTGTGCCCAGGTCCTATGGATGAAGCAAATGCTCCAAGACTTTAACATTCATTTTGATGCTTCTCCTATCTTTTGTGATAATACTAGTGCAATTAATTTGTCTTACAATCCTATATTGCATAGTAGAGCTAAACATATAGAGGTTCACCATCACTTTCTTCGTGATCACATTGCCAAGAAGGATATTTATATCACACATGTGGACACAAAAAATCAGTTGGCGGACATTTTCACTAAACCTCTAGCTAGAGAGCAATTTAATTCTATTAGATCAAAATTTCTTATAACTGCTTTGGATGAATCTGATATGCCTTCTAGATAGTAGTCATCTATCCTATATGTTTTGCATCTATCTTGATCATCTTTGAATGCTTATATGCCTATGCTTTTTCAAGTTCATTTTACCTCATTTTTCTCTTATTTTTGGGTATTTTTCGTAAACGCTTGTTTTATCGCAAAATAGTACCCAATGATGAGTTATATGTGCCTAAGTATGTTCAATATACATAATGGACTTGAAAAATAAATTTAATTAGCATTCAAATGGATAGAAATTAAGTTTAATGGTTTTAGGTCAGATTGACCATCGGTCGAGTTTCCTCCAGGACAAACTTGACCGATCCACAGCCAAGAGCTGTTCCGAAATGGACCAATCGGTCAAGTTTCTGACTCACAGAACTCGACCAATCTGCGAACTGAATCCAACTTAAGTTGTATTCGGCCGACTATTTTCCCTCTCAACTAGAGAATAGTCGACTGATTCCCCTTTTTATAGCCCTAAGCTCTCAACCCCAGACCTAACCTTCCCTATCCTAGCCCTAATCTGACCTAGATTGACCATTCTTGACCTTCCCCCTTACTCTTCCTTGGTGTGTGAATGGTTTTGGTGGTTTGTTTTGTGTGTTTGCTCTCTTCTTCTCCTTCTTTGTGCCTCCATGGCTTCTCATAGAAGAAAGAGACCCACCCCTAGAAATGCACCATCCTCTTCCTCGTCATCTCGCTTGGTTCCGTTTGATGAGACCCTTTTTGTCTCAATATAGGCTGTAAATAGGTATAAGGACCTTCTTCCTAGGAGCCTTTTCCCTTTTAGATTCTTGTTTAAGCCTAGCCCTAGGCATCAAGTGATCATAGAAAAAGTGGCAAGGTTGCTATCCGTTCATCACCTATCCGCCCTAGCAATCGAGTGTGATTGCTTTCATAATTTGATGTCTAGCATAAAAGCAATTCATGAATTCTACACAAATTTGTGTTGGAATTACGACTCCCTTATACCCCCTCCAAATACTCAAGTAATACTTACTTAGATGATTGTTGGGAAGAGATTCCAAATCTCAGAGGATATCCTAAACGTTTTCTTTTCAGGAGCCGTTGAGAATGACACCTGGCGTAAGGACTATGGTGAGTATTTTGACATTTTGGATCCTGAGGGTTTCTACAGACAGAATGAGATCACTCTTTCTGATATCCATTGCTATTTGAAGAAACTCGATGTACCCTATAAGAAGAAGAGCACCCTACCCTCCTCCTCCCTAGATCTCAAGAAGCATATATTAGCCCTAGTGGTCAACTGTAGCATCCACCCAAAGAAAAATCAAACGAATATTGCAGAGAACATTGTGGTGATCATGTACTGCATCATTGAGAATGTCAGAGTCAAGTGGTCTCGATATATCCTACATCATATGACTTGCTTTGACTCTAGTAAGAACACCCGTGACACCCTTCCCCCTTATCTAGCCCTGATTTGTGGTCTATTCCAGTTTGCCACTGAGAAATCACTCTTCTCTGACTTTCATTACAGAACTGCCAGGAAGGGAGTGTGAATCAGTGAGACCACAATTCAGAAGTCCATGCCTATCCTATCCTCCACCACACCCAGTGCTTCACCCTCTTCCTCTGCCTCAGTTGCAGTTGACCCTACCTCTACCCGAGCTCCAACTCCTTAGCCACCCCGACCTAGCCGTGCCTTGTATCGTGTATCCAATGAAGCCCTCATGGGTTACATGATGCACCAACATGCATGCAACCTCCAAGTCCAGGATAGATTTATGTTCAGTCATGTCAAACATGAACTTATCATGTGCACACCCATACCTCACCTACCAGTCATACCCTAGTGGTGATTATGCTTCCTATGCATACCATCACACCACCCTACCCCTGAGCCTTCCACTACTGCTCCTACACCCCCTACTGCTGGTGGTTCTGCTCCCGTCTTCTTGCCATTTCCTGCTGCCCCCCTGGCCACTTTGCTTGCTAGTCTGGGTGATTCTTCTCCGTCCCTTCCTCAGGCCAATTAGCTTATTGCTCTTGGTATGACTTGGGATGAGAAGAATGCTCGTTGGCCCGGTCGTGGCTTTGGTCCTTCTGTGGACGAGGAGATGCCTGACCAGGATGATGTTGAGACTGCTACTGCTGATGATGATGGTGATGGTGAGGATGCATCTGATGAGAGAGGCAATGCACCAATGATACTTCTTTAGATCTAGATCTGGTGTGAATGTGGAAGATGACAACTCCTTCTCTCAAAGAAGAGGATGGCAGACCTTCTCTCTCTTCTAAATTTCATCTTCAGAGATCCAAGACCCTGGGGGATGAGCGAGGATGACTCTAGAGTTTGGCAACACTTCATTACTGATGATATGATGCCCTGGTGTGTGGAGTCGAGGGCCTATTTATAAGTGCAATCCACTGAGTTAACCTCTTTCATGGTCACGACGTATGTCACGACCATGATGTCTTTGTGGTCGCGACACCTCATGTCAATAGCAAGTGTCTCAGTTGTGGCAAGGGGGTATTCATCACGATTACATCAGAGTTCGAAACAGGTGTCACAGTTGCGACACCTCCCATCGGTCGCAGAGGGTCATCCTGGTCACGACTACACCTTGGCGGCCCTGGGCTTTATCCCGAGCGAGATGTCTTTGGGCTATCATCATGGCCGTGACATGGTGTGAGCCTGCGTGGAGTGGGAGGGGGTATCAAAACAAGATTTCGTCCAAAGATATTCAAATCTAACAGAAAAATCCACAAAAAGGGATTCTAAATAGGAATAAAATATGTGCAAAAAGTTCACAAAATGTGATGTTATCAACTCCCCCAAACTTAGAACTTAGCATATCCTCACCTCAGTAGATATGATCGAATCATTGAGAGATGAGCTATGGATAATTATTCTTTTTGACAGAACCACCATTACAAAGTTATCTCATTCTTATAGAAAAACCCTCGTGACATGCTTGGCTCGAATCCTAAGATTCTATTTCCTTCCTTTTGAATCCAGAGTTGCAAGACTTGGTGCACTTGCCAATGCCTTTTTGTAATAAAGGACTCTCCCTCTTAATGGCCTCCCTGCCCTACATTGTTGGCTATACTTGTACATCGTTCCTGTAAGGGGTAGCTTTCACACCCTGCCTTTATTTTGGTTGTGCCTATGCGATTGTGCTTGGGTAGGTTTTAGGCTTTTAGTGTTTTCCTACACTCACCCATGCATTGTTGTAAAGACAATGTTGCCCGATGGGCCCTGATGTAAAGTCAGGTGGTTGTGAGAGGGTTTCTTGGGAGTGAAGATGGGTATACTTGGCTTCAAGATTCCACTTATGGGTATGACATATCTGCATTCACGAGTGCAGTAATACACCGGCAGTGTGGATCCTTTGACATTTTTCAGGCACAACTCTCATGGTTTTCTTTCTTTCCTTTAGGCTTTTCATTTTTTCTCTCAGGGTTGGGGAAAAGATTTGGAAGGATTTTTTGGGTGGCCAAGACTCTTTTCATCCCAAAGCAGGGATAAGTAAAACTGGAAGGGGCAGTTGTTTCCTTCTTATAGGAGGTGAAAACTTTCTAGCCAGAACTGTCAGGTTGGGGCAATTGGTCAGAATTTTTCAAAATTGTTTCAACATCTCCTATACTTGCATGGGATGGGAGTAAGAATATGTATAGATGGGAATTAAACTTATGTGACAAAATTGTAACTTTCATGCTCATTTATAACTCCTCCCCCAAACTTATCATTCACTCTCTCTCAGAGTGTCAAAAATGGAGTTGTAGGTATAAGCAGGCTAGCTTTATTGTTGTTGGCTTTCTATGATCGTCCATTTTGATTCCAAGAGCATGATGGCATATATTCCATGAAGCATGTGGTATTGTTCATGTTGCATGCTCTCCACCTTCATATTCATCATGGTGAGGTCTGTCATCCAGGCTAGGAAATAAAATCTACAGTCATTGGACAGTGGTACTTGTTGTGGGCTTCTATGGCAGAATTACATCTTTTTGAAGTCTTTGCCCTCTGTGTGCTTGTACCCCTTTCCTTGGTTTCTGATCACATCGATGATTGCTTCAGTGCACGTAACTGCCTTTTATTTTGTAGGTGTCTTTGTAGTAGTCATATTGGTACGTTTGTTCAGTGCAAAGGTTGAATCTGAGTTTTTATATAGAACCACAGTCCTTGCTATAATGTTGACTACCAATAGAGTCCAATGTCTATCATGCAGGATGGGTAGGAATATATAGTCAGGGAGAGAGGTCATTCGACATTGCTATACACATTCTTTTTCACCTGACTTTTTGTCTTTCAGAATATCATCGAGAGCAAGAAATAAGCCATGTGTATGTTTGTCATTTTTTTGCCCAATAGTGATTGGTAGGCAAGCATAGTGTTTACTGAGAGGTACCCTACTTCTTTCAAAGTATCGTGAAGGTCATCCTTTAGAACACAGATGCCATACATTTCAAAGATTACTTCCCTTGTAGTGTCACCCTCCTTTAGGCACTTCATTATCAGTTGTAAAGATTCTAATGATAGGCTTTCACAACCCCATCTATCAAAGTTCTGGAAGGTAGGTACTATCTCTCCTGCTGTCCCATCAGACTTTATTTTGGGCATATCATCTTCGTTCATTTCTCCCTCTCCAGGCTCATTAGTGGTAGTTTGTTCTTGCTCTTTTTCTTCTATGGGGGTAGCTTCTTGCTTGTCTGTAGTTTGAGGGTGTTCTTTACCTCGAGGGTTTGACACCCACCCTTCTTTCTAAGAAGCTACCCTAGCTAGTTCATTAGGATCAACCCACATGGTTCTTAGACACTCCCTTCATGTCTTTTTTTTAGGTAGAGGGATTTCTATGTGGTAGCACTTCAGAGGGCATTGCTGGGTCATTGAAGAAATGACGATCGTAGATTACCTCCATAGTGTAGACACCACGTAGGTCATGCAGATCTTTGCTGCAGAAGTCTTCTAGTGGGATTCCTCTATTGATGGCTTCCATCATTCTTAGGGTGATGAAAGTACAGTCTCCTATTCCTGCCTCTTCCTAAGGTACCTTCTTATAGATAGAAAACTGTTTCCAGATGCCTTGGTGCTGATCTCCTGCTTTCTGGATTGCACATTGCAGATGCAACGGTAGCTTCAGAATGTCCCTGGATTCTTTGTCTTTGTACATTAGGGACGTGCTGTCCAGTTCAGTGTCACAAAAATTGTATATTGTGGTGCGGCGCTCATATAGATGTACCGTGATTAGGGCCCAGTGCTTGACAGTTCTTATAGGCAAGGTCACAAATCTAGTCTGCCCTGTCCAGAGCTCGTTGCATCTCTTTGAGCATCATTAGAATCATCTTTCTGGTTGAATAGCTGCCCCGCTAGGTGAGTGGTACCATTGAACATTGGTTGTATCCTGTCAGCATGGAGGAACTCTTCTAGCATCGCAGCACAGAGAACTTTAAACAACTTCTTATTAATACATGCTCTTTTCAAGAAGATTCCCCTAAAGTGCTCCCTAGTCAAAGATCGTCCTTTATTATGATACAAAATGTCTTTGCTTGGAAGGTCATCATTTAGCACATCTTCTAGAACATGGACATCCCTGCATGTAATCTGGGAAAGTGAGGATGTCCATGCCTTCCGTCTTACATGGGAGAGGCAGAGGGGCACCCAACTCCATCTGTTCAGCAGTTTCCCTTTACTCTCTAGCTAGTTCGTTGAAGAAAAATGAAGCGAGGATGATTTCATCATCTTCTGACGTACCTTCTACTGCTGCTTTAATAGGAGAGGGAGGGGCAGTGGAGGCCTGGGCCAACTTGTAAGCAACCTTGTTCATCCGTGGCAATGTTTGCATTTTATTGGTGGAAATAATTTCGTTGATAGATTCTTCTAGGAGCATGTTTATTTTTGATGGTGACTCGAGGACTACTTCGTTGAGTGCAGAAGGAGTTGCAACCATTTTTCCATCATAAATGACATCATTGTGTTTGTTATGTGTCAGCTCCTTGAGGAAGGTGTCATAATTATCAATGGTGATGTTCATTTCATCCATGATTCTATTTATATCATTTATCTCACCAGTCGTCAATTTCTCAGATGTGTTGGCCTCCATCCCAACGACGCATCTATCTAGATTTTCTTCAACAAAACTCTCATCTTCTATTGGGTCAGAGTTTAGATTGAATTCCAAAACAGATGCATCATTTTTCTTCTTATCAGTATCTTATTGTTCGTTTGGTTGAGGTTGTGCTTCTTTTGTGGGTTGCTCCTCCCTCTGGGTGGGCCTTACATTTGTGCTTTCATCCTTTGGTGTTGAGGCTGCACCGGCTCCACCGACATCATCGTCGTCCTTTTTAGGATTTGAGGGTTTTGAGAAATCTTGGGCTTGTGAGGGACTTGCCATATGCTTCACCCTATTTCGATTTCACTAGTTCTCTAGCTTCTGGCGTTCAGCCTGCATCTTCTTGATTTCTTCCTCTAAGCGTATGCATTCTTGTTGAATGTCATGCATAGCCTCTTCATAGCCTTTGCACATCTGTTCCTTTTTAGCTCGTATTACTTCCCTCTCTTTTTGTAGACCAGTCATCTCAAATGTCATTGCTTTGATGGCCACCATCATTATCGCTTGATTGTCGAGGACTTCTTTCATGAAGTTTGGAAGAGCCTTAATTCTTGCATCCAAGCATTGTACCTTGGTAGATAACACATCTAGGTAGGTATTTATATTAGAATTAGTTGTAGAACAATTTTGCACCTATTCCCACATAGCATCAAATTGATGCCCTAACACATCACTGAATGATTGTGGGTGTTGCTGCTGTTCAACTGCAGGCATTGATGGAGTTACTGTTGTTGCTTTGGTTGCTAATTGTAAAGGCTGACCGGGTTCCTGCCTGCTTTCCTTTTCCACCTTAGTGGCAGGTTGTGCGCGTGCTTCTTCTTCAGCACCTTGTGCTTGTTTAGAGGTTGATGTTTCTAGTTGCAAGGACACACCAGGTGTATTTTCTGCCATTGGAGATGTTGGGGTAAGCACCTTGGGCCTCTCGGGGATGTGAATCGCTTCTTTAGTTGCTTCAGGTATTCTTTCTTATGCCTTAGGAAAAGTGCTCTTCTTGGTGATCTCCTTTCACAGTAAGATTGTCACTGCTGAGGGTGAGGGAGGGTTGAAGAATCCTTCTTCATTATAGTATGTATGGTCTTCTACAGATATTTGCTTTTCCTTTTCTTTGCTACTCGGAGGAGCCTCCGCTGCCTTGTCCTTGCACTTCATGATTGCCAATTTCTTTCTTTATACTGACTTAAGTTGCTCTGCTTCTGGCACTATATGTGTTATATCTTCATTGCTGGCCGGTGATTGGGAATCCATAGTTCTGCTGATTGCACTCGAGTGCATCTTGTTCACTTCCTCTTTGCTGGGTCATAGCTTGTGGGCATCATAGTACGCCATTTTAGGGAGAGGTTGTAATAGTTTGGAGAAACTCTATTTATAGAACAGTTTTCTACCCTTCTACATCAGGATACTAGTATTTATCAGGGACTTGATATCTTTGTATGTCCCTTTGTGTGCTTATATTTTAGTACTCGCTCAACCCCCAGGAAACGATACACGATGCGAGTTACGTGACCTCCCATATAGAACTCTTTAGCCCGCTTTTCCTCAAACCCTCATATAGACAGTGTTTTCCATAATTTTCTGCATGACCTTGATAAAGCAGGAGGTGATGAGCATAACCTTAGAATTCTTTGGGCTGTGCTTCAGATCTCCTATGAGTTTTTCCCACATCCCGTGGGTGCTGTATCCCACTGTCTCTTTTTCCCCAAGTGAAGCCGAGTAGACCTGTGCTTGTTCTGTTGTCTTTGTGAAGATAATATATATAATAGCCTTAGTGAGCATGTGATGTTCGCCCCCTATCCTCACCTCCAGCTTGAATTCCCCGCCACATCTCTTGCGTTCAATGTCGTTGACATGTAGCTTCTCCAACGATGACATGAACTCAGCTGTGACTTCTGTGAGACAAAGGGATTTGTTTGTGCATAGAGTACACAAGTTAGCCCCTTCCAGAAACTTCATTGTCCTTTCATATATCCCCATCTTCTTGAAGTCGTCGACATCTAGGTATCATGTCGGCCTGAAGCTCTTAATTTTCATTATTAGGTTAACGTGTGATTGATGGAACTGGCCCCTCAGTATGAATGTTCCTGACTGCTTGACAACCTTTCCTTGCACTTCGTTCTTGGCCATACCAAAGTCTGCTTCCTGCTTTGGGGTCCTTGATTCATCTTCAACTGCCACTTCCTCTTCTTGGTGCCTTTTGTAGCCTTGGCCTATTGTTTGTGTTTCCCCATTTTTTTGGGTTCACTTTCAGATGTCTGGTATTCAGATGTTTCTATCTCTGAAGTCTCATGGGACTCAACATACTCCTCTGATGTCTTGTGGTTCAGGATGTTCTCGTACTTTTCCTTGATCAGCTCTAGGCGAGTTCTGTCCTCTTCCGTTAAATTTGCATTGTAACATACCAGAACTAGAACCCTACCTTAGAAGTTTGACCCCTTTGACTTAGCCAAATAAGGATAAGCTAATACATGTAATTAAGTCAATAATGAAATATAAAATGTGTCACAAGAAGTGTAACATAATAAATTGAGTATAATAATCACATATGACACATGGAGGTAATAAGAACATAATTGGTTGAATAATGAAATAATGGGCTATTAATGGGCCATATGACATATCTCATTAAAATAATTCTCAAATGTGGAATCTAAGTTTAAAATTATGTGCCTTGGTAGTTGCCTTGGGATTCAAGTTTCACATTATTCACGTAATCGTAATTAACTTAATTCAATTTGGAAAGAGAAGATCTAAGTTTTCCCAAAATATCAAATAGAATAATAAATGATTCCAAAAGAGGAAAATAATCTTGGATTCATAATCTACATAATAAATATATCCTTTGGGTGAATTTTCATCCAATTTGGAGAAAGTTTGCTTAAAAGGTGAAATCAGGAGAGAGAAAGTGTATAGAACCTTCAAAATATTAAATAAATGCTCAAACAACTCCAATATGTACAATTGATGGCAAATTTGTATCCAACACATTAAATATGACTTGTGGGGGAAGTTTCATGAAATTTGGATAATCCTAATGTCATTAATGAAGGAGGAAAGAGAAAATAGGTTTTGATTTATTTAACCCATTAAAAGTTTCCAAAAGGCAAAACTAAGTGCATAATCAGAATCTACATGCCTAACTCAACCTATGTGCACATTTTCATTTAATTTGGATAAAGTTAGATCCCTTAATGGAAGAGAGAGAAAAGGAGCATTAATATGACATCACTTTGGTTTTAATCGGATTATTTCATAGTGTTGAAAGTGTCACGCGGCCTGGATTCTTTTCTTTTGATTAGATGGATTTGGATGCTTCCTTGGATTTGTAGACTCATCAGACATCTCTCCTCATTCTCTTTCGCCTATCCTACTCCTAATAGGATTGTACAGTAGGTGTGAATCTCTTTGGACTCTCCCTCTTCCCTTGTTGGTTCTTCGTCTGAGATTTTTGCTTCCCTGCATTCCTTGTATCTTCCCGAATTGAGAGATCCCAAGTTTCTTGGGATTTTGTCTCCCCAAACCCTCGGTTGGTGAGAGGTTTTCATTGCTCCTCTATTTTCTAGTTCGATTGGTGTCCCTATCACTTTGGGATTGGTTCCCTATATATATAGTCCCCTCGACTCATTCCCTAATCTCAACACAGGCCATCCCAACTTTTCCCTTGATCCCAAACCCTCTGCACCCCCTTTCCCTATTCCAGTTTCCTATTCCGGTGACAATGATCTCGACAGAGGTGTTTTGGTGGTCAGTGGTGCTAGTTTTTGGCTTGGTTTGAGTCATGGTGGCGTGGGCGGGCCTCGTGGGTCCTCGGTTCACACGATTAATAGGTAACACAATTTTCCCCTTTCTTTTGGGTTTTGTTCATTGCGGCAATTATGGGTCTGTGATCATCTTCTCACCGACTTTCCTTAGCTTCTCTCTTTAGTTTTGTATGCCTGACTTTCCTTTGCCTTTGTCTTGGCTCTTCTTCGAATCATTCTCTCTGTCCAAACATCCTGGTTTGTTCAGTGATGGCGAAGGTCTTAACTCAAGCTATAGCCGACCATTTTCATCGCGGCTTTGCTCTTTGAGTTCGTCAGAGTCTTTGGAACAAGGTTCATGTAGAACCTTTCACCTGGTTTGCCTTGGTTTGGGATCTGGAGTTCGAATGATGCCTTGCTACTATCAGTAGTCGCGTGATTATCACGAGGGAACAAGCTCCCATGTGTTTTCCCCTCTTTACCCTTCTATGTGATCTTTGCTTTAGTTTTATCAATGAAGGGTAATTCAGTCTTTTTGTAGGATTTCTTCTTCTTAATTCTGTGATGCGTGCTGCTAACCTAGGTGAGTGGCCCAGCTGAGTTGGCCGATTCCTTTTGGGCCAACTTAGGGCCGCACCCTTTCTCCCTCCCTCTCTTCTCTTTTGCAACCGATTTTCGGATTTGAAATTTTCTCATTGGTCGGATTTGTAAAATAAATAACTAATAATCTACTGATCACAAAATTACAAATAAATACTCGTTAGATTCAGAAAAATGTAAGCTTTCTAATGGTATTGGTTTTGTCACCTGAATCTGATGTTATAAAGAGGTGATTTTAATGGATTAATCTAAATAAGTAATAATTTGTAAAATTCATAAGACTCATAAAAATATAACCTAAAACATGACGTGGTTTTGGAAACCTAATTTACATATAATAAAAAGGTGATTTTTAGGGTTTTGAATAATTAATGGAAACCTAAACCTAATTCCACATAAATTCATCATAGGTTCTTTGGAGGACTAGGCTTGGACCTAGACTTGGCTTTAGACAGAGTAGACTCTAAAGTTGAGGTATGATGTATCCCCTATTCCTCTATATTGAGCAATTCACCTATCTTTTCATTCTCTTGAATTTATCCTATACACGTTGCTCTTATCTTTTGATATCATGGTTCTTGTGAACTATCTTGTGAGTGGTAATCTTAGATATTCTCTTGACATTTGTTTCGTGCCTTGCTGCATGTTGGTCTTATATAATGTTATGTGCCCACTTTGAAGTGGATGTTTATATGTTTGTGTTGTCCATTGTGTGATGGCAACATTATATAATTCTGACTATACTTTTCTACTTGCCTCTACATTTTACATGCTATGTGATTCAGTAGCACTAGAGTAGTGTAAATTACATTGGTTTTTGGGCAGTATTCCCTTGTTATTTATTGAGGAGAGTGGCATTATTTCATTCTCAATTTTATATATTTGGGAGATTGGTAGTATTCCTTTCTCTATTAGGTTTCAAGTTTATGAGGCTTGATCATCTTTGTTTTTATATTATTCTAGGGCTATGTTTATCTCACATGCCTACAGGATTTGGATGATGATTGTGGGGTGTGTGCCCTACTTTCTTTACATGCCAGTATTGCAAAATCTTTATTGTTTTGATTATGGCAAGTATCTTCTTTTATGATGATGATGATTCATATCTTTTATGCCCTTGTGGGTAGTCCTTATCTCTTGCATGGGAATCATTTATACTTGATATCCTTATTGCTTATATTGCTCAAGTTTTCTTTAGTATGCACATACCAACTTTTTGCTGATGTTTCTCTTTCTTCTCTTCTTTTTGTGGGGTATGTTTCCAACCCCAGGTTAGATCAAAGAGAGGTGAACTTTGACATCAACCTTTGTAGCTGAGATTTTGGAAGGCTTGAAGAGGTGGTTAGATGACCCACGACTTGATCTTTGGCTTATATGTTTAGTTTTCCTTTTGGACACCCATGTGTGGTGAAGTGATGTATAATGTTATCAATCTTTGTAAATTGTTAGATAAAGATCTCTTCTGCTGCTACTCATTGTGTTATGATACATACATGTTGAATGAATTGGTCTTCATCCCTTTGGTAATTTTTTTTATGTGGTGTTTGGTTCAAGGGATGTTGCCTTTTTATTTCTAGTAGGGAGTGGTTCCCCTCTGTGATCCCATTCCTTACATGCATCTTCACAAAGCCTTTTCTCAATTTTATTAATTATTTCTTGGACTTCTGCAACTGACATCAGCTACTTTACCAGGGTGTCAGAGGTGGAGGAAGACATCCTACCATTTTATCAAACAATAATTCGTCAGACACTCATTTAAGTAGGTGATGTCAATTTTGTATTATTATCTAGGATTTTCTTTTCATTTATTTATATCAGTCGCAACTGAGACAGAAGGTGTCGCGGTCACAGTAGTTTGACTAGAGAGTGTCTTGATCGTGACAAATGTCACGACCAAAATAGGTCAGACCAGCAAAGGAGGACATGTCACAACTGTGAAAGTTGTTACTGTCATGACCACGGTGCCTTCTCATACCCTATGAATTGATAATGAGTGCTATCAAGAGTGGAGATGAGGGTGGAAGGGGCTGCACAACATGTCACGATCGAGGGAAAATTTTGTCAAATAAAATAGGCCATCAGAACGATCGAGACAAAAGCCACGATCGTAGCATTCTAGAGAGCGTAAATGAAGAACATAGTAAGTTGCGGTTGAGACGGATGTTTGACTGTGGATTCGTCATGGTCGACACTAGGAGAAGAGTAAAAAAACTAAAGGAGGTGAGATAGCCATAGGTGTTGGGATGATGGCAAATTGTAAAATTGTCTGAGTGACAATGGTTGTGATTGCGGCTGGCGATCATCAGTGAAGGGTGAGAACTTATGATTTCAGAAGGAAAAACCTGATCTTCAAAGAAGAAGAAGATGGGAGGTGCAATTCGATAAGAGAGAATGTATCAAATAAAGAGAAATAGTGGTGAATTTCTGAAGTTGAGAAATGGGAAAAGAAAGGTTAGGAAGGTTAAGGTGTCGACTATTAGAGGTGGTGAAGGGACCACGATGGAGGTTCTCATTGCTCTAGTCCTCAACGAACATCTAAGGTCACCTTTGTCTCACCTTGATGCCTCAGTTCCTTCTTGCTAAGGTTCTTCAGAGCAAAAGCCGCATGAGTGAGGGGGAGAAAAGAAGAGAATACTGTTACGAAAGCCCCTCTCTTTTATACTCAACAACTGTCATGACCGCGACAGTCATCATGACTGCGGCAAAAGTCACAATCGAGACGCGCATCTTAGTTGCAATAGATCACTGAGCAGAAAGCTATCACGACTGTGATGGTATTCGTGACCGTGACAGGCTAAAAGGCATTTTTCTCATTACATGGATATTAAGAATAGAAAATTAAGTTTTTGAACTAATAAATTCCATCGCACTTCATTAAAAGATATATCAAACCACATTCTCCATTTACTTTAGAGGAAAACAAGATATGTAGAAAGAGAAAGTTCAAAGATAAGTATGCAAATAGTTTAAACTAGAAACTGAAGATAAAGTCAAGCTTGCAATATGAAAGAAAATAATAAATGCTTGGGCTGCCTCCTAAGAAATGCTAATTTAAAGTCTTAAACTTGAGTCTCCCATTCTGTTCTCATCCTCCTTTGGCTTGTGTTGGCAACTGCTCGTGTAATTCATCTGTTTCTAGATTGGGTTCTTCCAACCTTAGTTCTGACCTTTTTACAAATGTCTCATCTTCATAGTATCTTTTTACCCTGTGTCCATTCACTTTGAATGTTCCAGTCTCATCACTTATGATTTCTATCATTCCCGACGGATAGATCTTTACCATAAAGAAATGATCAAAATATCTAGTTCTCAGCTTCGCTAGAAATAACATGATGCTAGAGTTAAACAGAAGAACTGTGTCTCCCTCATGCACATCCTTGTTTTTTAGGTGAGAATCATGCCAAACCTTCTTCCTTTTCTTATATATACTTGTATTCTTGTAAGCATGCAACCTCAACTCTTCAAATTTTTAGAGTTGGAGAAATATTTTCTTGCCTACTTTGTCTAGGTCCATATTTAGAAATTTGATAGCCCAAAGGGCTTTGTGCTCTAATTCAACAGGGAGATGGCAGGACTTCCCGTAAATCAGTTTATAGGGCATTATTCCTATTGGTGTTTTGTACACTATACGATAGGCCCATAATGCATTGTCGAGTTATATGGACCAAACCTTCCTCGTGCATCTTATTTCTTCTTCAAAATTTGCTTGATTTTCCTGTTAGAAACTTCTAATTGTCCTGAAGTTTGATGGTAGGGTGTTGCCACTTTGTGCTTGACTCCATACTTTTTCAATAATGCTTTGAACTATTTTTCCCTTAAGTGGGATCCTCCATCACTTATGACGGTATGTGGGACCCCAAATCATGGAAAGATAGTTTTCTCGAACAAGCTTGATCACAGTCTTTGAGAAACATGTTTGGGTAGCAACAACCTCTACCCACTTTAAGACGTAGTCTACAATTACAAGAATATATTGGTTTCTTCTTGACGATGGGAATGGGCCCACATAGTCGATTCCCTAAACATAAAAAATTTCTACTTCTACCCAATCTTCCATGGGCATCTCATTCCTTCTACTGATATTTCCTACGAGTTGGCATTCTTTACAAGTCTTTACAAATGACATAACATCTTTGAAGAGTGTCGACCAATACAAGCCTGACTGTAGAACTTTTGTAGTGGTTCTTTCTCCTCCATGATGACCTCCATATGGTGAGGAATGTCATTCATGAAGGATTTGAGGTACTTCTTCTTCTGGTACACAATGACGATATAAAGTGTCAGAGCATCTTTTAAACAAAACAAGATCATCCCAATAGTAATTTTTTAGATCAAAGAACAACTTCTTCTTCTGATTATAAGTAATCTTGGGCGTAGCTGTCCACAGGCTAGATAGTTACAATTGTCGGAAAAAAAGGTAGGGTCGATTCATCTGACTGAGCCATTAGTAGGGCTTCATCAACGTAGTTGTCATTTATAGGCAATTCATTTTCTTCATAGAAAACTATCCTCGATAGGTGGTCTGCAACTACATTCTCTAGTTCTTTCTTATCAATAATCTCATGATCAAATTCTTATAACAGTAAGGCCAACCGCCCTAGTATCGGCTTCATGTCCTTTTTCTACATAAGGAATTTTATAGCCCCATGATCAGTGTATACTTTCACCTTCTATCCTATTAAGTGTGATCTAAACCTATCAAAAGTGAAGACAATCACTAGCATTTCTTTCTCAGTTGTGGTATAATTTACTTGGGCTTCATCCAATGTTTGACTTGCATTGCAGATCACATGGTGCTTTTTATCGTTCTTTTATCCCAATTCTGCTATGATAGTGAAGTTACTTGCGTCACACATAATTTTAAAAGGTAGATCCCAATCTGGTGCTTGTAGAATGGGAGTGTTGTCAAGGCCTCTTTGAGGGTATTGAAGGATTCTAAAAATTCACTAGTGAATTCAAATTCAACATCCTTAATTAGGAGGTTTGACAGGGGTTTAGCGATCTTCAAAAAGTCTTTTGTGAATTGCCTATAATATCCTACATGTCCTCAGAAACTCCTTACTACAGTTATAGACTTAGGTGGTGGAAGCTTGTATATAGCTTCAATCTTATTTATGTCAACATCTATTCTTATTTTGAAGGTTGCAGGCGCGTTACACAGCTAAAATGACATCCTTCTAAAGGAATACATGCCATAGATGCAGGTAAAGGTTGTTTTCTCTTGATCGTCAGGATGAATCGGTACTTGATAGAATCCTAAATACCCATCCAGAAAATAGAAGTAATCATGATGTGCTAATCTTTCTAGGACTTGGTCAATAAAGGGTAAAGGAAAATGGTCTTTTTTTGTAGCAACATTCAATTTCCGATAATCGATGCACATATGCCAACATGTTATGGTTCACATTGATACCTCATCTCCACCCTTACCTCTTATAATGGTCATTCCACCTTTCTTGGGTACTACATGAATAGGGCTTACCCAATTGTTGTCACTTATAGGGTATATGATCTTGGCATCTCGTAGCTTAATCACTTCTTTCTTCACAACATCCTTCATCATTTGATTCAACTTCCTTTGTAGCTGAGCTAGAGGTTTAGCTGTATCCTCAATGTTGATTTTGTGCATACATAAGGCATGACTAAGGCCTCTAATATCCTCAATAAAATACCCTATGGGTTTGTACGCAATTTGAGTTCCTTTAGCAATCTTTCCATCTGTTCATTGGTCAGGTTTGTGTTAACTATCATAGGATTCATCTCCTCTTCATCGAGGAATTCATACTTCAACCCTTCAGGAAATAGTTTTAATTCCAACTTTCATTTTGGTACTCCCTTCTCTTCATGGGTTTGTTCGAGCGATGCATATTTCGCGGTTTCTACTGTGCTTATTTCGTCACTGAGATCCTCCTCCTCAGGTTTATTTAAGTAATTCAAGATCTCAACTACCTCTGAATCTTCCAAATCAGGGTCAGGGTCGTTCACAGCTCACATGAGCGGAACAATAATCACCTTATCCTCTTGTACTTCCTCACAATATTGATTATAACTATCCATGAAGTAAGTTGACTCAAAAAGAGAGGGGACCCTCATAATGTCTTGTACTCGAAAGTCAATGTGGTCATTTCCAACACACAAAGTAATAATCCCTTCCATAACGTCTATTAGAGCTCTTCCTGTAGCAAGGAAAGGTCTTCTGAATATCATTGGGCACTTTGGATCCTCAACAATGTCGATCACCACTATATCACATGGTATAAAGAATCATCCAACTCGAATTGGGACATCTTCCTCTATTCCTGCTAGCCTCATAAAGGTGTGATCGGCTAACTCGATTCTTATTGTAGTTTTTACCATATCTATTAATCCAAGACTTTGAGCTAGGGTTAGTGGCATGAGGCTAATGCTTGCTCCCAAATCGGCTAATCCTTTTCTTTCCACACTGTCTCTAATGCAAAAGGGGATATTGAATGTCCCTGGATCTTTCTTTTTGGTAGGTATCTTAGCTTGAACAAAAGTGCTCGACATTTTGTCCAATTGCATTGTCTCGACATGGTCTCCTCTCTTTGTGATCAACTCCTTAAAGAACTTAGCATATGCTGCCATCTCTTCAATTGCATCCAGAAATGGGATATCTTGGTGTAATTTCTTCACTGATTCCATAAACTTCTTGTATCTCTTCTTCAGATGTGCCTTGATTAGTTTGTAGAGAAATGGGAATCTCAAAGCATAGAAATTTCTTTTCATAAAAGCTTCTTCTGTCGGATCTGGGTTCTTGATCTTTTCATCCTTCTTCTTTTTGTGATTATCTTATTCTTTGTCCTTCTCAGGTGATTCTTTTCTTTTAAATTATTCTTGTTTCACAATTACTTTCTTAGATTGTGGCTCATTACAGTCTCTTTCCTCTGTGGTGCTCTTAGTACCCAGATCTTCCAACATTCTTCCTAATAAGAGTGTGGCCATCTTTGTTGTCTCCGTGTTTGACGAAATCTTCCCTGAAGAGTTCTTCACCAGATCTGCCAGTTGGGAAAGTTGTTGATTAATTTGCCTTTGATGGGTTTGCATATCTTCCATCTAAGTTTGCATTGTGGTTAACACGCCTGAGTTGGTGATAGCGCTCTGGGTAACCTGGTCATTTACTAAAGCTTACCTTTTTGCAAAATCAAACAACTGAGCGATGATGTCAGTCTGGTTGCTATCCTTGATCTGATTCTGAGTCTGATTTGTCCCTAATTTTGACGACTAACATTTTTGTTTTGATTTTAATAGTTGTTCTTATTTGTGTGATAGCTAGTAGTTTTGGTATATTGAGCTGGTCCACTTTTCTTCTTGAATCTTGGAGGTGGTTTAGATGAACCCCTCAGTCGATGAGAGTTCTCAACAGTGTTTTTATTTCCATAATTGAATCCCAGATGGCCTGGTTGTTTAAAATTTGCATAAGAGACATTTTTTTGTCTCCTCTTCACTTTCACTTTCTTCACTCTCTTCCGACTGTGTATAGATACAATTGTCGACTCCATGGCCTCCTTTGCCACAAGTAACACACCTCATGACTTTCTCAATGTGTTTCTTGCCTTTGCCTCCTGTGTCTTTTAGTTGTTTGACGTCTATGAAAATCTTCTGAATTTGAGCGGTAATGGTTTCTAAAGCCTTGGCTTTAATTGATGGTCCTTCAGAACCAACTTTCTTGGTTGACCTCTATCACTTCTTTCATACTCCATGTCTGCTTGCAATGCAGCCATGTTATCTATGATTTTCATAGTTCATCTCGATTTCTTTCAAAGGAAATCACTCCCGACGACAACATTTAGCAAAGTCCTCTCCGTTGGAGTCAGTCCATTGTAGAACGTTGTAACTAGAAATCCTTTATGATAGTTATGGTGAGGACAATCCATTTGGTATTCTTGATACCTTTCCCAAGCTTCATAAAGATTTTCTTTGGGTTTTTGCATGAAGGAGATGATCTTTTGCATATTTCGAATAGTTTTCTCAGGGGTGGGGGGTAGGATTTAGCGATGAAGGCATCAACAAGGGGTCTCCATCCATCTATGAACTGGTGGGGCAGATTAAGATGCTAGGGCAAAGCTTTATATTCAAGAGAAAAAAATGAACCCCTTGCTATATATATATATATATATATATATATATATATATATATATATATATATCTTTTTGAGGCACTCCCCTCATCTTGATGGTGCCACAAATGTTTTTGAAAGCGTCAAGATGATGGTAAGGATTCTCATTCTTTGAATTCCCTCGGAAAGACCAATTCTGGATCATAGTGATGATGGCGGTTTCAACTCAAAATTAGCCACATCAAATCATGGAATAATGATCAGGCATCTTGGATCGTTGGCCCTAGTTGTAACTAGCTCTCTAAGAGTCTTTTCTTCCTCATCATCTTTGCCTTCACTATCTTGGCAATCACGCTCACGATCAAGTTCTTGTTCATGGTGATTCCTTATGTGTCTTCTGTTGCGGTGATTGTGGTGCTTGTGATGGTGCTCCTCCTCTCCATGTCACTGTTCCTCGTGGTGGTGCCCGTCTGAGTGACGTTCTTCCTCTTTAGTTTCTAGAGGTTGATGATATTGTTGGACCCTTGCATTCCGATCCTCCCCAATAAGGCTACTGTCTCTACGAGGTGGCATGATGTCATGAAGAGAGGGGGAAGTGTTGATTAAATTTGCTTCCCTCTAGGCTTTGTAAATAGATCACATAGTCGAGTTAGAAAATTGGATGTGTATAATGAAATGTTCTAAGTAATAAAAATGCAATATATTTAGAGTTTTGTGCAGTCAAACTTATGTCTAAGCTTGAGGAACATGTATATAGTGAGTAGACTCATGTTCTTAATAATACCATTTTGCCTACTCCCCGACAACGGCGCCACAAAGTTGACTGACCTAAATCTCACATCCAAAAATGGAGCAGATCTGGAGTAGTCAGATTCTTAGATTTATAACCCAACACTCAGGCTCCTGCAACTATTATATGGGGTTCGATGTAGTAGATCAGGGTCGAACCACTGGGACAAGGTTGGTAAGTGCTAAGAACATAGAGTCTTAGACTCCGATACACCAAACAAAAGGTAGATCAAGATGGTGTTCCCTAACGATGATACTTCAAACAAAGTAATAATAAACCAAAAAAGATAACAAAACAAGAGAACCAAAATCAAACAAGAAAGATGTACCCAAAATATGGAAGGAAACTTAGATCGTGTTTCACCTAATAAGAACTCTCACCAACACACAAAACTCACACCCCAATGTGTACCCTTAGCAAAATTACAAGTAGTCATCATATATGTCTATTCCCTCCTCTCTCGAGCTTAGGATAGATCTAGATAATAAGGTTCTCTCTCTCTTGAGATGAAAAACAAACAACCACAAGGCAAACAATATGACTGTTAGCTTTAGTATTCCAATATTTTCATGCATTCATACTACTCCATAACACTTAGATAAGGTTAGTACTACTCTTTCAAGGCACGAACATCAAACATCACAAGATGGTAGATAAGCATACAAGTGAAGCATTCAAGAATAAGAGTATGGAGATAACTGTCGATAAGGACACACACACACACACACACACACACACACACACACATATATATATATATATATATATATATAATGTATATATATTCAAAAGGGTGCAAGTATATACATGTTGGGAGAGCCTTAGTGGCTACTCCCAACCGAAGTTAGGTGTTTAGCCACACATGTTAACGGGTATCATAACGACATTACAAATGTGTGGATACATCAAGAATAATGGGGGGGGGTACAACGTGAGGAAGATAATAGATCTGAAGGAAGAGAGAGGATATATACCAATGATACTTCTTCAGATCTAGATCTGGTGTAGACATGGAAGATGACAACTCCTTCTCTTGAAGAAGAGGATGGTAGACCTTCTCTCTCCTCCAACTTTTGACTTTGGAGATCTAAGACCTTGAGGGATGAGCGAGGATGACTCTGGAGTTTGGAAACACTTTGTTGCTCCTAATGATATGATGCCCTGGTGTGCGGAGTCAGGGGCCTATTTATAGATGCAGCCTATCGACTTAACCTCCTGTCACAATTGTGGCATGTGTCACGACTGTGATGTCTTCACGGTCTTGACACCTCCTCTCAGTAGCAAGTGCCTTGATCGCGGTGAGGGGGTATTCGTCACAATTACGTCAAAGGTCAAAATAGGTGTTGTGGTTGCGACACCTCCTCTTAGTCGCGATGGGTCATCCTGGTCGCGACTAGACCTTGTCGGCCCTAGGCTCTATCATGGGCAAGACGTCTTTGGGCTATCATCGTGGCCACGACATGGTGTGAGCCTGCATGGAGTGGGAGGGGGTATCAAATCCGTATTTCATCCAAAGATATTCAAATATAATAGAAAAGTACACAAAGGGGTGTTAAATAGTAATAAAACATGTGTGAAAAGTTCACAAAATGTGATGTCATCAATGGGGTAGATAGGTACACTCTCCATCTTCTTTGCATTGTGATCATCCTCTAAAAATATCCTACACACAAGCATTGATGGGGCTTCTGAGGGGGAAATTTGTTGTTTCATATGAGTAAATTAGTCAATGCAGTCATGGAAGTATACTTCATCTTATGGAGTGTACTTTGTGAAGGCTTCACATGCTTGGAAGTTGAAGGATCATTACCTACTCATAGGGTCAAAAGTCCTACTTAGAGATCTGTTAAGGCCCTGGTTATGGTGAGTAACAACCTTCTAAAGATAAGGGGATAGAGACAATCTTCTTTGATGCCCAACACTAAAAAATCATAAGGAATGTAGAACTCCTCAACTTTTATCAGTATATCCTCAATAATTCCAATCCGTTTGGTGATAGAAGAATAGGAAAGTTGGGTATTCATCATAGTGGATTGTGAATTTGTAAGGCCAAGAGTTTTGTATAGGCTAAGCGGTTTCATAGAGATGCTAGCTAAAAGTCAGATAGACCGGTTTGGCTGGTATAAACATTCATAGAGCATGAAATCCAAAGGACCATGGGTCCTTGCATTTTCAAGGCATCTTATTTGGAACTATATCTAATGATTTCCTTTTCAATTTTACCGTTTCACATTCTTCAATTATGTATTTGTGATTAAGTAGGAGCTTGAAGAATTTAGTTGAATGAGGCATTTCGTCCATGGCATAAAGTAATGGGACATTGATATACATCTTTCTCATGGTATATTAACTTTATTGAACCTATAATCCACTCAGGTTTTATTTAACCGACCTTGTAAGGCACAATAACATCATATGCATGTGTTGAATCTTCTAGCCAAGTTGTTGTCATGCCTTGCATAATAAATGTATCATCCTAGCTCATTGTCTTAGTAGAAGGGCTCACCCTCTCTGGTAGGGTGAAGACAGATCAAGTTGTCATGGCTTTAAGTTGTTCCATGTGCTTTATATTAGGTTCTGATTGTCCAACAAAAGAACTTATAGGAGTATGTTGGGATTCCATGAGTTACGATAACTAAGAATATGTAACCATGTGATGGGCTTGCTATAATAGAATTATCTACTCTAGAGCAGCAATCATATCATCTGTAGAAGGAGGAGGAAGGGCTTGCTGCATTTATCAAACTTGATTAAGATTTTGGAACCGTTGCCCCCAGTAATCACTTTGGTTCCTGGAATTTTGCTAGTTATTGTATTGGAACTTAGGAGGAGCACGGCCTTGGTTATTCACTTGAGAAGGCCACTATTGTGATTCATTTTTTACATGTATAGGATTTCCATATTGGAAACCATGTTGGGCTCTAGTCTATCGAGTTATAGTAGGTCTGATCGGGTATGTTGTGGATGGAATTGAAATTCTCCATCTGTTGTCCATCTTCACCATTGTTCACCATGGTGTTATACAGGAGTTGACATTGCAAATCTGAATGGTCATTGCATTTACAAGCCTGTTAGAACATATGCATATTTTAGTTGCTGAAGATTTTTTGGTTATCCTCTTCTTTCATAGGCATTGAAAGAGGAATCCAGGTGGTCTTGTTTCAAAGCAAGCATCTTGAGGGTTGCGACAGTGGATTTGAGCACAACATTGTCTTTGTACTTGGACACCTTGAGATCTCCACCTTGTACTCGATTTGATCGGGCTTGTGTCTCAACACGTCTTTAAACAACTTCCCATGCATTGTCAAAGTTTTGGAACATAAAGTTACCTCCAGATGAGGTGTCAAGGAAGGTTTTGATATTTTCATCAATGCCTCAATAAATGGTCTTGACCAACTGCACTTGCAAGATGTCTTGATGTGGTGATTAATGAAGGATCTTCTTCAATCTCTCCCAAGCTTCGACCAAGATTTCACCTGGAACCATGGCGAACTATGGGATTTGTCCCCTGACTGGATGTGTGGGCGATGGGGAATAGTATTTTTCAAGGAATTTGGTTTTGGAGAACCTCCTAGGAGGTGATGTAATATCCTTCCATAATATTGTACCAATTGGTGGCTAGGTGGAATATTTGAATAGCCACATTTTGATGATGTTGTCAGAGATACCTGTTATCTTGTGCACAACACAAAAAGATCAATGAAGCACTGGATATGGTCTTGAAAAATCTTGCCTATTCTTCCCGCAAATGCACTGCTCTAAAGCATGGTGATCCTCTTCGTGTGGATCTCGAATTGTGAAGCGATGATAGAGGGAGGTATGCTGAGATGTAGTGTGTCGTCAAATTTAGGGACTGGTAAGTCCTTAAGTTGCCTCTATCACTCTGCTTCTTGTACTATGGCATCTCAGGCTTCCTCTTTGGTAGCTACAACTGCCCTTGACTCGACTAACATTGCTTCACTTTGTGTAGCAAGGTACCGTTCTATTTGACAGTTGACTTCCTCGTCATCCATCCTATATCAGTGGGCTCGGTCAAGAGATGAAAGGCTCAATCAATCTCTGGGTCAAATAGTGTAGAATCAATGCTTTGAAAATGTTGCATAAACTAGTAGTACTTGAAAAATAGATCAGACAATGTTTATGTTTCGAGGGAGGATAAATTAAAGCATATAAGAGTGACTATTAATTGAAAAACAAAGAATCCTCATTATTCAATGCAATGGAGTTTGACAACAACTATGTTGTCCCCGACAATGGAGTCTAAATTTGATGTGTGTCACTTGCACAAAAATTTAGCCAAGAATATGATTACCTAGAGTTTAGCCTTTATAGTGGCAATCAACTGGACTATAAGTGAACAAGTTAATTTTAGTATAGAAAAGGGTCAATCCCATGGAACAACATGATTAAGAATTTTATATGAACATTTTACTAAGAGTAATATTAAAAATATGATTTTGGAAAGATATTATAACTACAATAGGAAATAAAAATTGCAAAGTAAAATTGATTTAATTCAATTATTAAGAGATACTAGGGGTCATGTGGTTCACACCTATAGACTATGTATTTACTTTAATCAAATTAACGACATAATTTTATTATTTAGATCAGGATCAAGAGAATTTGTTTGTCATTGCAGAACACAAGTCTCACAAGGGTCAAACTTCTCACAAACTCGAGATCTCAGTGTTTTTGAATCATTGTTCAACCATCGAATAAAACTCAATCAGGGATCCTATCAAGTGTTGTATGGTGTTCCAACCCATGCATCTAGGATCTCATCACTAATGATTATAGCTAACAAGTAAAATAGATGGATCAATTATAGAACTGTATCAAAGATCTCATTAGGAGTTCTATGGGTTCATTTAGTGTTATATCTTAGGATCTAAGATCTTATCACCCAAGATTGTGACAACATAAATGTAATTGATCGATCCATATCACAAGCACAAAAATTAGGAGAAGCACATCTAACTAATAGATCTTAGAGTCAAAAACAACTAAAATAAGACATGGACTAGGGGGCTACTCCCCATTCCCCATTATGAAGGTTTTACTCGGTCATGATAGAAATAAACATAATAGTAAGAATGGGGAGAGAAATAGTCATGTAGCTAGAATCTAGCAACAATGAAGTAGTCTTGGTGTGGATAATGACAACTCCTTTTCTCCCTTCCTTGATGCGTGCACCTGAAGGGGGCTCTAAGGCGTCCTAGTATGAGATCCTTGTGCTTGTCCCCCCTCCTTTTATAGGGGATATGTGGCTCTAAAACCCTAAAAATACATCTAGTGGTGGGTATTGAGACTAGATCCACCACGCCAATTAGTTGATTGGGGTTCAATTGGTCGATTGGGTAAGGCTGAGGTGCGTGATCATATGTAGGTCAGTCGATCGGTTGGGGAACCATCTGCTTGACTAGACAAATTGACACTCAGGTTCAATGCATGCCAGTCAACTAGTTTGATGTGAATTGACCGATTAGAATAACAGAAGTTTGCTTTTTTATGTTGAGTCAGTCAAATGGGTGGTTAGTAGATCGGTTCACAATTCTAGACTTGAAAAAGTACTGTATGTGAGTTGGCTGACTGAGTAAGCAAATTGAGTGACTGGAAAGTTTGTGAGGCTAAAATGTGCACTTAAAGCCTTCTGATCTTTTAGTTATTGGGCTTTGGAGTTTTTATATATGATTGATTTGTTTCCCTATGACAACAGAGCAAATCTAATAAAAACTATGATTTAAGGGAGAAAAGAAAAACTAAGGCAACTAAATCTTAAAACTGGGAAGTAGCAACAAGAAGTTCCTAAGGAAAGACATAAAATATGCAATAAAATTAGATGAATATGCATTCATCAAATTACCCCAAAATTGAACATTTCTCATCCTCAAGAAACACAAAATAACAAACAAATACCAAATAATATTGTCTTGTCTTCCTCTCTTTCCTAGCACTACTTGAATCCTTACCACCGTCCATGGCCAAGTGACCCTGATTTTTAGAAATCACAAAATACAATTTTCTAATTCCCTACAAATTTGTTTCATAACTTGTTTCCATTTCAAAAGCTAACAAAATATTAGGGAGACTAGTGGATGGGATCATGTTTAAGTAGGAGAAATTTTTAGCGTAGAAACATGGAGAGGATCCATGTGGGGAGAAGCATGAGAGTGGTATGAGCAACCGTGTGGGTAGCGGAAGATGTATACCGACAAGCCAAATAAAATCAACAATATGCATATATAACACAATTAGTACCAGTGAAGGATGTCTAGTATGGTTGTGAGTAGGTGGATAGGCAAAAGAGGTTCATGTGGGATATGAGCTAGAATATGTTTTGGTGGAGGTGGGTTGTGTTTTGGTGTGAATGTTTCTAGCATAACCAAAATAAGCATTCTGATGCATCCTATAGCCCAGTGGTTGCTCATTGGAAATAATGAAAGAGTCATGATTGGGGTATGATGAAGTGGGAGAGGGTGTTGGCTAGGTAGGTGGGGGTGCACAGGAGAAGGTGCGGGGGGAAGAGAAGATGAGGGTAAAGAGGGAGATCTTGGTGTTCACAAGAGATTTCTTGATGGAGGTCTAGTTAATCATAATGCCTCTATGGTTTGTAGTGTACTTCATCTCAGTGAAAAGGATGTTTCATGTGTGATGTTAGAAAACTCCACAAATCAGGTTAGGGTAAGTATGATAAGTATCATGTGTGTTTTTATCTAAATGAAAGTAAGTCACAAGGTACACAAGATCATGAGCCCATTTCAACTAAATTCCCTTCAACTACATTTGACAATCATAGTTGTGTTTTCATCAATGTGTGTCTGGTTCATTTTTAGGATGGACATTGCTATCAACTGTGACATATATGATTCTAGGTTGATAGTGGAGGGAAGAGTATGAGAGGAATGAATAGATAGTGTAATCATGACCTAGTTTCTTTATGGACTCATGCACATCACTTATAGATATTTTGGGTTCATAAGGACTATATAGGTTACAAGGGTTGATATGGTAAATGGCCCTGGTATAGGTAGTATCACACTCGTTGACTAAGTTAGATAAATTGAAATAGTCAATGATAGTAGATCCAATCACATTAAAGTGGGTCTTGACAATAATGAAGGACAGGACAATAGGGGTTTTAGTTAGGGTGGGAGAACCTTCGATGTGTAGTTCCATGTGAGATTGTCATAGAACTCATCCACAACATTCTTTCTCCACTCATGATTTTCTAAGTAAGAGGTAATTATAGAAGAGCAAAAAGTCTTTGAGCTCTAAAAAGCTCATGGATACCAAAATCCTCTAACCCTTTTCCACGTAGGGTCTAAAGAGGAAAGGTTGCCTGGGGAGAAGTGCTTTACACCTAGAAACATCCCGATCATGAATAAAAAAGGTTCCATCATAGGATACACTTCTAGTGGAGGTAGGAGGAGAAATAAATGACCACTCATCTCTAATGTTAGAAAGAGAGTTCTTCCTCTTCTTTCTTCCATACTTCTTTTTATCTAGAAAGAGGGAAAACTTAGACATGCTTCTAGGTCAAGGAGAGGAGAGTGAAATAGAGGTCTGAAGAGGTCTGGGGAGAGAGGTTAGGGTTTGGGGGGAGGCAGGTGAAGGTAGGGGATGAAACTATTTGTCCGGTATTGATCTAGTTTGAACTAGTTGAGAATGTTCTAAACTCGATCAAGAACCCCTTGTACATTTCATGACACAATGTTACAAATTGAGTTTTTTTCATATGGAACCTAGATCAATGCAAATGCCAATGTATCTGCTAGATGGCCCATTGACTAAGTTTGTTTTAGGAAAAACATGGTCAATTCCATGTGTTGTTGAAACTTATTATAACTTATGAATCTAGCACTAGAGGACTATTTAAACTATACTTCTGAACATAACTTGCATAAATAATATGGAAAATATATTTTTACTCATAACAGACCATTTTTAGCGTAAATACATATCCTAGATTTTGATGCAAAACCTACATAACAGGGCATTCAAACATGGCAAGTTAAGCATTCAAACTTGAGAATTTATCAATAAAAGCAAGCAATATGTCATTTAATCCTAGAATATTGGAGGTAGAAAAATAATAGATATATAAAAGAACTTTCTAGATGAGGAACTTGCAAGACTTATCAATAGCAGTGGTCAACCATATTGATCTAAAACCATTCAATTTCTTCCTAGGAAGAGTTTTAGTGAAAATATCTACAATTAGATTTTAAATCTACACACTTCATATAAATATCCTTCTTGGAAATGTAGTCTTGGAAAAATAATGACATGCCTACATATGATTGTCTCTACTTTGAAATGTTATATGTAATAAAATTTAGTTGTACTAATATTTCACAAAAGATAAGGGAAGCATAAAAAGCAATTTCAAAATCTTCAAGCATTTTGTTCATCCATAAAGATTGGAAACTGATGGCTATGTATTCAACCTCAATCATTGATAATTTCAATGTACTTTGCTTCTTGGAAAATCAAAAGACTAAGCACAATCCTAGGAGAAAGCAAGTTCCACATGTGCACTTTCTATCAATCAATCACCCTGCATAATCCACATCACTATATGAAGTTAGAGTGAAATAGATTTCAATTACCATAGACTAAAATTTGGGTTCATGGCTAGGTACCTCAAAATCCTTTTTAGAGCTATTAGATGAAACTTTCTTGGACAAGACTAAAATCTAGCACGCAAGCTAATACTAAATATGATATTGGGTCTAGAGGCAATAATATGTGAAAGGCTACCAATCATACCTCTACATAGCTTGTCATCTATCTTTTCTCATTCCCATCCTTATCAATTTTGGTGTTTGACATGGGTTTTTGATAGACTTGCAATTTTGCACCCCAAACAATTTGATAAACTCACTAGTGTACTTGCTTTGTTGATGAAGTTTTGATCTTTGGTTTGCTTACTGTAGAATCCTAGAAAGAAGTTCAACTTTCCCCTTTCGTTCATTTCAAATTCACTCTGCATGAAGGAACTAAACTATTGACAAAGATCAAGATTAGTAGCATCAAATATTATATCAATTACATATATATTTTAGTAACAATTTATATGTTAGAAGTGTATTTTAAAAAGAAAGCCGAATTAACTTTTTCCATGCCATATCTTCTATGAAACAAGAAGGCCTTTATTTCTCCTACCAATCTCTAGGGGCTTGTTTGTGACCATAGACTTCTTATGCAAAAGATATATATGATCATCATGTTTTTTTCAAATTTGGGAGGTTGAGCTACAAATACTTCCTCTCTACCTCTTCATTTCAAATAATAATCTTAACATCCAATTGATATACAAAAAATTTTTAATGGATGTAAATTCCATCATCATCTGTATATATTCTATTATACCTATAGGAGCATCTTTATCAAAGTCTATGCCTTCTGGTTTATTGTAGCCTTGTACTACTATCCATGCTTTATTTCTTACCACCTTGCCTTGTTCATCTATCTTGTTGTAGTATACCAATTTAGTTCAAATGATCTTTTTGTATTTTGTATTTAGAACTAGAGTCCACATGTTGTTCTTTTCTAGTTTCTCTTACTCCTCTTCCATGGCTAGGATCCAATTGACATCCCCAAGATCCTCTTTTACATTCTTGAGCTTCAATTGTGAGATTAAGGTGCTATTGGATTGAAATTTATTCTAATAAGCATGTGACTTTACTTTCTCAAAAGGATCATCAATAATTAACTCTTTGGTATGGGATTTAGAAAAGTGAGGGATATGATCTTTCTTAACTACATCATGGGAACCGGACACTTTTCATCTTGAATTGTCTATTTTTTCAATTTTTGGTGATGTTTAGTTCTTTCATTTAGGAATAACCTCACCTATAATATCATCACAACCAATATTCTTGGACAAAAAGGGGTCAAATTTAATAAATTTCACATTTGTTGTTTCTTCTACTATAGAGTGACCCTTGTTAAAAAAGTATGCACTTATAAGAGATTGCACCATTCATAATATAGTGAACCACCTTAATTGCACTTATAAGATATTGCACCAAGTGATCTTCCTTTTCTGATCAATGACTAACTAACTTCCCTTTTTTGGACAAGGGATCCAATAACCTAAACAATGGACTTACCCACTGCTAGCCAAGGGTCTTCTCGTGTCTTTAATTTTACCTGACTTCACCATGGAAGATTCTATAGATAAATACTTTGAAATAAAGAGGTTGGAGCACAAAATTTGAGATTTTTACAACTGACAAATAACATTAGATCTCCTTGCAAGATTCATATTCACTTTAATGATTATATAGAAATGGTCTATCTAATGAAGTGCTTAGGGGAACTAGTGTCATAACCCCTAAAATTGCATAGGTGCATGAAAGGAAACACTAGGATGAAGCTCAATGAGTCATATTTATAGTTGTGGGTGCAAACTATGCAAACGACTTAATTAGTTTGAATTCTAGCCGTCATTGGGAGAGTGAGTGGATGAATTTTCACCTTTTATATCCTTTAAAAACTATATTTTAATTCACAAAAAGGTTTTGCTAAAGTGTCTTCGGTCGAGTTTATAGTGCCAAATCATGTCTGGTGGGACTAGCTAAAAAACTCTAGGCTATGGGTTGAGTTTTGTGTACAAAATCTCAACAAATAAACATATTAGTTTAGGCATTTTGTTTGCCAGCCGAGATGTATGTCAGTACAAACTTTACAAATTATGATTAGTTGAAAATCCAAACAATATCCTTTAATGAATTACACCAGGGTAGACTTGGGAGAGGCAACCACTGATTTCTACAATTTCAATTAATGTTATTTGCAATATTAATTTGTTCTAATTAATTCTATCACATGTGTATTATAAGTCATGGAATCATTACAACTGATTTTTATCAAAGTTCTAAGAGGACTCTAGATCATCTTAAATCTTTGAACTTTGGGATGTATGACTTCAAATTTCACCCATCCAGGCTTTGTGAATATGGTCGGTTGGAGTTTATCTGTCAACCCCAAATGGTCTCAATAGAAGTGTTAGATACATGTGAATGTAATGGTGAAATCATTATCAAAATTTGGGTAATCTATAAGTGTTAGGTCAACATTTTCCTCATTTTTGAAAATGATAGGCCATATTTGAAAACTTGAAAAGGATAAGGATTGAATCTCTTTACCTTCAAATCCTAGGGGTTAGTGTTGGTTTGTATGCCTAGAGAGACAATCAAATGATGGTTGTGGTGGCATATCATATAAAGGATTTGAATAATAATATATATAAAGGTAAGCTTCCAATTCATTCTATTTCACTCAGTTATGTGATAATGAAAAAATATGATGAATGTCTAGAGAATGGCATTACTCAATGAGGCATGTCTTCAATTATGTGATTTTAACAATGAGATCATATGGATGATAAGAGTATGTAAATTATTATTTTGTCCCTAGTCGGTTGTTACTGTGGAATGTAGATATATGACATAACACTAAAGACTGGAGTGTGTGTTGGTTGATGTTAGAATCTCATGAGTCATGATATGTGATATCAGACCAAGAACACAAATACTTGTTAGAGAATAGTGTGTCAGACAAACCCACCTTGAGGGTGACTAATGGAAACCATACATGGTAGTCATATTCATCTCTCATAGTGAATGTGGTGATTTTGGTTCTTAAACCTAAAGTCCCTAGACTCATCACAAATCATTCGGTATGATTTGACATCATCAAACATAATCTTAAATAAGGGTTTCCATAACAGTGATGATTGGGTGACTGTGACACATGGGGACTGACTGTGAGTGATGTAGATGGGATTTGTCCCACCTACCGGAGTTTGATATCCTGGCCACTTGATAAGCGAGACTGAGAAATTCATGCGCATGCACATGCACATGTGAATCAATATATGATATTGAGGTCACATATATCTCAAAAAATCTGCTCTAGGTTCAAGGAACATGGATTGAACATTGAGAAGATGATAATTCCACGCCTTGAGTTCATTCTAGATATTAGAGACAAAGGAATTATACAATCATTGTAACACCTTACACAGATTGTAGTTTGAAGTTGTTCTCCAACATTCACTTGGGTAGCACTGATGAGTGACTAGGAAGCACTCTTTACTTGTGATGTCATAAACTAGTTATGGACATTCACTACCAACATGATATGGCACCTATAGGGTCACACACATAGGAATTCACCTAGAAGAGGAGTCTATCCATGAATGATGTTTAAGTTGATTACCAAAGATGTTCAACTATTCAATTAAACAACCAATTTATTGAATGGATGACTTGTTAGGGTGTCAGGTTCATTGGAAATTGAATTGATTGAATTCTACATGAGTTAGGACACAAATCGATCGACTCAGGGTTGGTGAGAGACAGGTTCACCTAGTGAACTAATTAGCTTGGTCATGCCAACTGAAGCTTCTGGTGATTTTCCTGATTCATGAGAACAGTTGATCGTTTCACTTGTTCAATTTGATTGGTACAAGGAATTAATGTTGGACATTAATGGCAAATGAATTGTACATTCAAATTGTGAATGAGAAACATGTAAAACAGTCAACTCATTGAGTGAACCGATCGACTCACTATGCCATCCGACCGATTCACCAGTGAATCGACTAGTTCACCTGTCGTAGGGAGGACAATTAATTCATAGAAATTTCGGTCCCTTCCACTTCCACATAGTCTGGGAACCCAGACCCTAACCCCTCCTATAAATAGAGGGGTACTGGGGGCTTCTCAGACACATCAATCGCCTCTGACAATTGTTTGTCTTCTCTGGTTGTAGTAACTAAGAGAACCCAAGCAAGTCCTATCTGACAAAGGGAGGGATAGCAAGGGAGAGTGATTGTGGGAAAGAAAGTTGGTGATTGTTCACCAATGGGAGGGAAAAATCCTTCCTGTCCATTCTAGTAGAATGATAGGAGTTCTAGGTGGTCCATGTGGAATTCTCTAGAAATGAGGTGGCCTTTACCCGTCGCTAGGAGGATGATGTCATCTTGCAATTTGTGGTGGAGCTACTGTGAATTCTGTTGGAGTCTGCTATCCGTGGTGGAGACCAGGAGCTTCTACAGATGAGTCCCAGTGCAACTAGGAGTGCACAAATACGACAATGAGTTATAGTCCTGGACTTACTCTAGGAACAGGTATGAACTCTTCAAACCATCTTTTCCATTACATAGTTGTTGAGGCAATCTTAGTGTTCTAAGGAATATGGATAGATAAATTTTATTTTTATTGCCTACTCTGTGCCCATATTTCTCAACAATTTATATATATATATTGTGTTAAGAAGCTCCCCTTCAATTCATACTTACTAACATGTTTGTTAGTACTCAACAAGATAGAACAATATCTATTTATCTATGTGTTGAAAGAGAAAATTATATAACAATTTCGTTCATGTACAATATCTACAAAAGATGTCCAATTTAAGTTTCATTTCAATATGGCTAAGTTTTATTCCCCTTTGTCATATCACAAAGTGGATGGGGGAAGGATATAAGTGTTCTATCTTGGATGATGGGTCCTAGAGGGGGGTGAATAGAGCTATAAAAACTTAAAAAAAAATTCGCTAGACCTTTAAGTCACTTCAAGAGATATGATTGCAAATATAGAATTTGAGTGCAACTAAATATACATAGCAAGGGGGAGAGGTATTAAATGAGATCAAGAACAAACTATGCATAATGGTGTTCTGAACTCCAAAATAGGAGAGTGTACATCCACTACCTAGAGAGGTCAACCTCTAGGCTTTTTCAACTATGTCTCACTCCTTGTATTCCATTATAAGAGTTACAACATATGACCTTCCTTTTCTGAGACAAGGATATCCAACCTTCCCTTTAAGGAGAAGGAAGCCAACAACCTACTAAAGGACTGATCCATCCATGACCAAGAGTCTTACACCTCACTAAGGACTTACCCACTTTTACAACGAGTCTTCTTCCTTCAACAAGGACTTACCCACTCTTGCACAAGTCTTCTGCCTTGAAGGAATTACCCACTCTTCTCTTGGATCTTCCACCTTTGACTTCACCTTTTCCAAGGAGAAGCTTTCACCAAGGGACTCCTTCCCTTCTTCTTCACCTCTCTTAGCTAATAGAGAGAACCTTCATATTCAAGGTTGAATGAGAGATTGGGAGGTAGAGGAAGTGAGAGCCTCACAAGATATACATGTAGGACTAGCTCTCTTACAAATCTCCTACTCACTCTAATGGATGTAGCCAGTGATTAAGCTTAAGAGAGAAAGGAGGCTCTTGGAGAAACTCAACTATAATATAGGGACCTTCATAGTGCTTGGATAACCATGGGATGAAGCCCAAGAGGTCCTATTTATAGTTGGGGATGCCTTCTAACCAGTAGAAGAACTTAGGAACAAATTATTATTGTTTGGGGGTGTTGCAACAAATATTTGTTTGAGTTTAGCAACACTCCAACTGCTAGAAACAATTTTTTTTGCACATTCTGTATAGTTTAGTCAGTCGAGTTTCAACAAAGTAAACTCAACCGATAGCACTATGCAACAAAGAAAATTTGAAGTGTCAATTGAGTTTACCCTAGATGAAACTTAGAAGACAGCTTAAATCTATTTTGGCTATGTAGGGGTGTCAGTCGAGTTTGTCCTAGGGAAAATCAATCGACCCTGACATTTCCCAAAATACATCAAGGGTATTGGTCAAGTTTATCAAAGATGAAACTTGGTTGAAAAAAGTCCTCGTAATGAATTTTGGAAAATATCATTACAGTGCTTAAATATTCATTTTAAGTGCTTGCGATCTTTTCTAAGATTAACTACAAGTCATGCAATCATTGAAAGTGTTTTACAACATGATTCTAATGTATTTGAGGTCTTTTTGACAAAAATGCACTTTCATTGATTTTACTTGTTTTTCTCCATGTTAGGATGCACACATTAGGGCATTTGAAGTGTGTCTATACCTAATCTGAAATCACTCAAGTAGAAGCATTAGACACGAATAAGTGGAATGGTTAGTCATCATCAAAATAATTGTTTAGTCAATTAGACTTTGAGATTCAATTAGACTTTGAGTCAATAAAAAGATCATATCTAAAGGTATTATCCAATCAATAAAATCATGGTAAAACCATTCAACCATGCCAAGACTCACTTCCACAAGTCATAATCAAAATGTGCACATAGTTGTCTCGAAACTCATATTAATTTCATTGATAACATGATTTGAGTAAAAGAGAGAGAATATGGAGTACAACATGCTAAAAAGAAAGAAATATATCAGACAACATACAACAAGAGAGAAGAAAATACATTGCCTTAGACTATATATGTCCTACATCATACATGCTAAGTTCACAAAATACAAGTATATGACACTAGACACTACACCTAATTAATAAAAAAGAACTTAATTATCCATGGAAGGATTATGGTCTTTATCTTCCGTTGAATTGTATAGAGTGAAAGGTTGATATGGAGATATTTTGGATTCTCCTCCTCAAGATCATTTTTGGCATGGATGATATCTCTAGAATCATGAATCCAGCATCATGATCATCAACATCATATCCATAACCATCCTCTTCTTCATCATATCTAAGAATTCCATCCAAAACCATCTCGACATCCATAATTGACGTGTATTTTACTACGCGCTAAAAACGCAAGTGTACGCGTCGAGTAATATAGGCCTTGTGAGGCCCGAGTCGAACTCAGGGATACGTGAATTATTGGAGACTTCTACTAACTAATCGCAATCAGCTAGACCAATTAACAAAGTAGGGTTTTGTTGTTCAAATTAAAAGAAAATAAAAATCAAACAAAGAAAACAATCGATTAAAGGTTAATTTAATCAATTAAAAGGATATCTTTAGGATGGCGGTTTCACCGCGGGTCAACATTGTATTAGATTTCATATAATTCCTCACACTTCTCTCTCTATCCGGATAGTGGCCTGAAATGAGAATTACCCACTGTCGTGGTGTAATCCACTACTTAGATTTAGGTTGATTCCACCGTCGTAGTAATCATTCCCCTAAACTAAGTGCATTATAAACGGTCTCTCAGTTCCCACCATTAATTTTACAACTCCTTTGTCAAGGGTTTTATTAATTAATGTAGAATTCGTCTCTTTTCAACCGTTAATCCTTCTGTCGAAGTGATTAAGGGCATTAATTTATTATTATGGTGATCAAACATAACAATAGCAATAGAGAAAACGAATTTATACCACGGATATGAGAGAAAAATATGAATTATCTATATAAAATCATCATACAATGTATCCCCGGGCTACTCCCGGTCCTAAAGATTGAGGGTTTTAGCCTCTCATGTTCATCTTACACGAATACATGGTAGAAATTGGGGAATTCATAAGAAAAACGTGAAATAAATGGGAAAACCCCTGAACGGAGAAGAATCGGTGGATCCTTGGCGTAGAACACAAGCTTTCCCTGCCTGTCGGTGGTGGAAATTGTCTTCGGCAGCGTCTGAATCACCCGGGATGAGCTTCTCAGCCTCCGTTCTCCTTTCTCTCCTCCTCGGCACTCGTGCAATCCAAAATGAGATGATCCTCATGTCTCGGCGGCCGTCATTAGGTATAAGTCCCTAATTAGGTCGTCAAATAACAACAGCCGTCCGATCGAAGTCAAAACAAATCCAACGCATATCTGCCGTCGTCGATACCATCGACGCGGGTCAATGGTATCGACCCAGCGGATTAGCGGCAACTTTCCTTTCTTTTATTCTGAGCGCCTGTGGTGATCTCGATACCATCGACTTGGGTGTCGATGGTATCGACTCTTTTAGCGTCGGTTGTTGTCGTTTAGCGACGCTGTAGCTCTCCTTGTGTCGATGGCATCGACTTGCGTCGATGGTATCGACTTCATCCTCGCCAGCAGCCTGGAGACATCTCGATGCCATCGACATGGGTGTCGATGGTATCGACTCTGTATTGCTCTTCTCGGCTGACAACCTGTGGCTTGATCGATGGTATCGACATCCGTCGATGGTATCGACGGATGCAGATACTTGTTCTTCCTGAAAATTCACAACAAGACCAAATAAATCCACACGATTTATGATAAGATGATCAATAATGCTTAAAATAATGAAATAAAGGGGATTTGATATAAAAAGATGGCAAAGACCAAATAAAGTGAATTATGCAATAATATCCATGAAAATGAGTAATTAAGGCACAAAACACATATGAAATCGGTCTATAAATGCGACTCAAAATCATCGCATCAAACTCCCCTAAGCTTAAACATTGCTCGCCCTCGAGCAACTAATCCTTAGAATAGAATTGCGAATGTCAACTAACAATCAAAATACCAACCCACATTACAAATGACTCCCACTGGACGTTCTCAAACCGGCCTACCCTAATCACAGAACAGTAATTACCCTATAGGCGACAATAACCATCAATAAAAGAAATTATCCTTCAAACCGATGAACACTATCACATAGGGCAGTTAACATAATAAAGTTCGCCGATTCAGCCATGGTGCATCTTGTGATCGCCTAAACTACGTTGCTCGCCCTAACTACCATCTACATGGAAGCCGTCCTCCTTATACACATGAGTGAGGAGAAAATCACGGTGGACTACCAATCTGAGCAACGGGTGGATGGAATGGGTGGTTCATGGAAGAATTTGGAAGTATTACACAGTTTCAGTATGCATATAACAAAATGCCGTAAATGATGCAAATGCACATTAAGAATGCCCTACTGCCTAAAATTGGGTGGAATGATGCATGCACTAACTTTCTACCTCAAGGTGAGATAGAAATCTACTCAAGCCACATCCTGTACTCAATTCCCTTGTTCTGCAAGTGATATCATTCCTTTCTCCCTCTTATTCCTTTTCTTTCCAACTCTCTTTTTGTTTTTCTAACATTTTTTTTCATGTTTTCAGAGTTTTTTTTTCTTTGCCCATATATCCATAATTGCTTAGAGATACATGTATAAGGCCATTTTCTTTCCAATTGGAGATCTTTGCTTTATTTCGAGGGTATGGAACAAATTAGATCACCTATTTAGGAAAACTGAGATACATGGTGTGCTTATGCATGAAAATCATGAAATTGTGAGTGCAACTACATGACATGCACCTAAGGGTAATATGCATGTATCACTATATATTTTTTTCATTCTATGCAAAAACATGAAAATAACAATGCAAAACCTATCTACATGCCATGCACGCAAAAGAAATTGAAACTGCACTTTACTTCCAATTCTTGGGTGGATTATAGGAAATGGGGTGGAATGATCACAAGATTAAGTGACTGAACCTTAGAAGAAAATTATGTGTCCCTCCTTACTGACATGTGTAGTAGTTTAAAGGGTTCTTTCTCTTACATCTGATTAAGGTCTCATTACCATTTGATTAGGTTAGGCTCAAACAACCGTTACTATCCACTTTTCATGAGTCAATGGGGTGTGGGTATGACATATTGCTTCCAAGTTGACATAATCAATCATTTTCATAGAATAAGTTCCCCAGGGACAACCAAGTAAAGCTATCCAAATGACACAGAAAAATTTTAAAATTCCCTTAATTTCCCCATGAAAACAGCAAGATGACAATTTTTAATACATACACGATTACACTAGATAGATGTGGATCTTAAACAAACACTAAAATTGCAAGAACAAATAACAAAACAGAAACTAAAAACAACTAAAGAAAAGATAAAAGATAGAGCTGTTCCAGTCACCCCCCTAAGCTTGAATCCGACTATGGCCTCATAGTCAAAGACTAACTTAAGGGTGGAACAGTGATACCCTGATCAATCTTGCGGAGGCGGTGGTGGGTAATGTGGTGCCGTAGGATCCCAAGACGGGTACTCCCCCTGGAAGCTTGGATCATAGTGGGTCCTCGGCGGAGGCTGTGGATAGCCTCCAAAGTAGTCTCGACTCCAGTAGTGGTCGAAGAAGGGCTCCTGCTGCGTCTCTATCCGCTGCAACCGGTTGTGCATTTGCTCTTGGTTGGCGAGGATGAGGCGCTCGTTCTCGAACATAGCCCTTTGATTATCAAGCAACCGGCCCGTTGTCTCATGGATGCCGGTATACAAAGTCATATGCTGGTGCTGCGTCTGTTGGATGTCCTGCAGCATGGTATACATCCCTTGCATGGAGTAGGGATCCGCAGCTGGCTGCTCTTGCTGTGGTGATGGCGGCGGGGGCTGAGATGATGACGATGCACCCGGGTGCATCCTAGGATGCTTCCGTGGTGCCACGCGTGCTCGAAGAGGTGTGAAAGCCTCCTCGTCCTCCTCGGCCTCTCCTTCTTGGTCTTCACCTCCGCCTTCTTCTTCGGAGGACTCGATGGCTATGATGGGCCATCGGAAATGCTGCTTGCCCTCGATGTGGAAGACGTCGTCCGGCAGGGATGCCTCCTGGTAAGCTTGGTTGACGTGGCAATGAGCGTACGCCAACCCGTCCCGGATAAGAATGAGGTTTGAACGGTGCAAGTGTTGCACGTTCACCTTACTCCGCGTAGAAATCGGAGTCATGGACTGAAAGTTCAGCCCCAAGTAAAGCGCCAACCCGGTGACAAGACCACCAAAGTGTATTGGAGCCTTCCTTGTGCTCCGCTTCACCGCCATGACGCGCTGTAACCAGAATGCTCCCCAGTTGCACTCTTGACGTTTCAGGAGTGCATAGAGAAAGAACAGGTCACTCTCCTGAAACTTGCTCAAAGCAAGATCGCTCCGAGCGAAGAAGGTCAAGCTCAACATCCTGTGCAGGACCCGGACGAACGGGTGCTCAAAATCCGCTACCGCGGCATTGTGGTAGCTCACGGTCTTCCCTGCCGGCACTGTAACTAGCTCGGCGAAGATTTTGTCGTAGTCGGTGCGGGCGTCGGGGCGTCGGTGATCGTGGCGGCTGTGGTTCCAGTTGAAGATGTCGTTGAACTGCTTCAACGTGATGTTGTAATTGTTGTTGAAGAGTCAGAAGGACACCCTTCCCTGGATCCACGTCTGGTCCGATGGTACCACGTCATTTGGTACGACGCAGATATCAAGAGACGCCATGAACTCGGCCACCAGTTCCTTGTATGTGGGCCATTTGCCGAAAAACGGCTGCCCATCCGCATGACAGTCCATCTCATACAAGCGATTGGTGTGCCGCGCTTGCCCGGCCAACACATAGGCCAAGTCGGCCTCGAATCCCAGCTCCCTGATCATTCCCCGGTCCACATACCGGGTGGCCTCGAACTTCCGCTTCATTATCTCCTCGTATACCTTCCTTACATCCATGTTGACATGAATGAGGCGTGGACGAGAGATGGAAGCGGTTGGAGGAGGAACAAACTCCTCGATCTCCCTGGGGTGCGCGCTTGATGAAGATGCTCCGCCCGTATGCACCATGATTGCGAGAAGAATGAGATTGGGAGAAAAGAGCTCGGTGAAGATGGAGAGAAATTCTCCGCTCGGTGAAGATCTTCGCTCGATGATGCTTCTCCGCAGGTGTAGAGGGCTCGGGGGAGTGCTCGGCGCAATAGGAGATATTTGCTCTGAGGGTGTGATGTCATATGACATTGCAAGTCCCCTTAAATAGACTTGATCGGCACCCCTGTTGACCCGTCGATACCATCGACGCGGGTCGATGGTATCGACACGTCTCGCGGGTAGCCGCATCTGTCGCTGGTATCGACGGCTGACGTTTGCTGGATCGAGAAACCCGGATCGCTGACGGATCGATACCATCGACAGAAGTCGATGGTATCGACGCAGCAACCGGATCGCTGACGTGGCTGTTGCGATCGTCGTCGATGTCTTCATGCGGATCGGTGACATGTCCGTCAATGCCATCGACGGGTGTCGATGGTATCGACTTGCTTTTATTGCGACACCTCCGTTTATTGCATTCAACCTGTGATGATGTCGATACCATCGACGAGGCCGTCGATGGTATCGAGTTGACTGAGCAAAATTCGTCTGAATATCTCCAGAGATCTCGATGGTATCGACTGGGGTGTCGATACCATCGACACTTTTATTGAGACCTGCCTGTGATGATGTCGATGCCATCGACGGGGCCGTCGATGGTATCGACGCAGTGCGATTTCTCCTGGTTTCAACCGAACCCATGTCGATACCATCGACTGATGTGTCGATGGTATCGACCCTGCCTGTTCCTGCACATTTAACAAACGGATCAAGGTATCACTTTTAAACTAAAAAGTAAACCAAATAAAAGCAAACTACACCTAACATTAAACTATCCTAATGTACCAATGGTTGGGTTGCCTCCCAACAAGCGCCCTTCTTTAGCGTCTTAGGCTAGACGGTGTGACAATCATCATCTTTTCACCTTGGGAACTGGGCTTATAGGATCATTCGGTAATTTGAATTCAACACGATCTCCTCCAATACCCAAGGACAAAGTCCCTCTGCCTAAGGCAGTCACGACATCCTCCGTTGCTTGAAACGGTCTTCCTAAGAGAATTTCGCAGCTTTGGAGTGGTGGCATGTCCATGACGACAAAGTCCACCGGGAATACGAATTTGTCAACCTTAACCAGCACATCTTCACATACTCCATAGGGTCTCACTGTCGACCCATCTGCCAATTCAATTGTCGCAGCCAACTTCTTGATCTCTTTTAACCCTAGCTTCTGAAAAGTAGCCAAAGGCATGAGATTGATACTAGCACCAGAATCACATTGCGCTCTAGAAACATGTTGACCACCTATTGAACACGGAATGTAAAAGCCTCCTGGGTCCTTTCTCTTCCTTGGTGAACTCCCATGAATCATCGAGCTCACCGTCTCATTCAACCAATAAATTTCATCATCATTTATCCGCCTCTTCTTGTTGATGATCTCTTTAATGAACCTCCCGTAGGCGGGCACTTTCTCAATCATCTCCACCAGAGGAATGTTGATATGCAGCTTGCGGAATATCTCCAGGAATTTTTTAAAGTGACGATGCTCTTTCTTTGACTTAGAATTTACCGGATCTGAAACATCAGCTGCATCAACACGCCTGTGAGGTGGCACATAAGAGCTTTTCAGGGGTACCTCCCCTAAGCTTGCTTCAATTATTCCCTCGGACGTGGGCTTTGGCGAGACATCATCAATAGTAGCAGCTTGGTGTGGTTCCTCTCTCGCCTCAGATGTCTCCACATGTGCACAAACAACCTGCACCTGCTCCTCTTGCCTAGATGGAGATACCATACTCACAACTCTCTCTGATTTTCTGAAGAAATGGTTTCCGCCCAGCAATCTATAGTAGGTGCGTGGAAATGGTATTGCCGGTGTTGCATTCACATTGAACGTCATTCTCTTTTCCTCTACAACTTCTTGCACCTGAGATTCTTCTTCATTACTCACCACAGAAATGTATTTGACCTGATGGTGCGCTTGAACCACATTCGCGTTCTCGGCTGGTTTCTGTTGATTGGCGTGCTTGATAGCCGCCACCTCACTTGAAATCTGTGCCACGGTGGTCTCCAATGCCCGCATTTGCGCTCCATGGCTTTGCAGCGTCTGCCCAAATTTGGTTAGAATATCACCTTGAGATTGCAGTTGTTTTCCAAACATGGCCATCATCTCTTGATTTTGCTGGACCATTTGGCTTAGCAATTCAGTATTTTTATCTTCAGCTCTCGGTTGTGGCTTTGCATCCAGATCTTGTAGAAAGTTATTCAGATCCTTCCAAGAAAACTTTTTATCCTTTCTCCATGAATAGTCATTGTTTCTATAGCCCTGTTGTTGCATGAATTTCACTTGGGCTTCCTCATCCTTAGATGCATCCTCCTTAGTTAACACCTTCTTGGCTAGAAGATCTAACTTATCATTCAGCTCCCTCACTATTCTAGATTCACCAGCAGCCTTGACATGTTCCACGGCACCTCTGTCACCCCATGACTGTTTCCTAGCCATGTTCTTTAATATCTCCCAGCATCTTGTATCAGTGTTGTTCAAAAAAAATCCTGAACCGGCCGAGTCCAAATTGCTTCTATCATGCTCGGAGAGAGCAAAGTAGAAGATCTTCACTTGGGTTTCCTTGTCCAATCCATGATGTGGACATCTCCTCAACATGACTTGAAATTGCTCCCAAGTCTCAGAATAGGTTTCACCCGCTTGTTGGGTGAAATTGTGGATCTTCCGGATCATATCAATGGTCTTCTCAGGAGGAAAGAACCTCTCGAAGAAAACCTCCACCATGTGATCCCATGATTCAACAAACTCGTCGTCGAGGTTATGAAGCCACTCTCTTGCCACTCCAGCCAAGGAACTCGGGAATAACTTGAGATAGAGCACATCCTGCGGAAATCGATCTATCTTCACCATATCACAGTTCTCGACGAACTGACTAATGTGTGCCACTGGATCTTCATTTTTCAGTCCGTGAAATGCATTGGATTTGACCAAATTAATCAGTGCTGGGTCGATCTTGTATGTAGGTATGTTTAGCCCCTGTTTCTTTATAGGCCCCTTTGATGCAGAGGAAGAAGACGCCTTGATCTTCTCCCATATTGTCTGTGCTTCAGCCATTACTTCTTCTTGTTCTGGCTCAGATTCAGAATGTATATCACTGTGGTGTTCCTCCTCGTAGTAGTCCTCGTCCTCTGGTCCCGCAGATGGAACCTCAGGTGTGTGATTCACGTAGTCTCGACTACGTGTGTGCACCATGCAAAGTACCTGAAATATGGAAATAGGGGTTCAGTACAATGCTTTGAACGAGTCAACACAATTATAGAGAAATAAAGGAATTTTTAAAATTGTTTTAAAATTAATAATAAAAAAAATGTGGCCTAGAATGGCCGCTCTTAGCACTCAAAGTGCCAATAATTCGTCGTATCCCCGGCAACGGCGCCAAAAAACTTGACACGCGTATAACGTGCGTGTAATACGCAAGTGTACGTGTCGAAGTAATATGGGATTATGAGTCCTGAGTTATCGAACACGGGGAGTTGTGAGGTTAAAGACTATTACTAATTAGGATTGATCAGCTAAGCCGAAAATAAGAGTTGATTGAAAAATTAAAAGAAAATAAAACAATCGATTAAGTGTTTAGTTTAATCAATTCAGGTGAAGATCTTTAGGATTGCGGTTTCACCGCGGGTTATCATTGTATGAATTTCTATATAATGATTCAGGTTCATCTCTCGATCCGGGTAGTGGCCTGTAGTCAGAATTGCCCACTGTCGTGGTACAATTCACTACCTATGTCTAGGTCGGTTCCACCGTCGTAGTAACCTATACCCTAAACTAGGTGCATTAAAATCGACCTCTAGGTTTCCACCATTAATCTTACACCACCTTGTTCAAGGGATTTATTAATTAATGTGAATTTCATCTCTTTTCAACCGTTAATTCTTCTTTCAAAGTAATTAAAGGCATTAGATTATCATTATGGTGATCAAGCATAATAATATAATTGAGAAAATGAAATCATACCACGGATTTAAGAGATAAAAGATGAATTACTATGATAAAATTGTCATACAATGATCTCCCGGGCTACTCCCGGTCCTAAAGAATTACGATTTTTAGCCGAAAATAGACGACATGGTATCACAGTAACTCGAGAATATGAAAAACATGAATTTTGAGATACAGTAAATTGGAGAAAGGGTTAAAGAGTGGATCTGGAGAAGATGGAGAGAATTTGCCGCCGTTTCCGCCGCCAAAACGCCTCCGAGGTCTTCCGTGTAGGGTTCCTCTACTTTTCTCTCTCCGTTCGGCTGCCGTATCGTCCCCTCGTGATAGATCTCCCAATTGCGGATCTAATGGTGTCTTTTATAGCCGTCGTACATGTTTAGGTCAAGAGGAAACCTAAAATGTAATTTTTAATACAATATGTGTTAGATTTAACACATTAAAATTTAGTCCGCAACGTCTGAGTCGATGGTATCGACTTGGAAGTCGATAGTATCGACTTCTTCACAGTAAAACGTCCTTTTCCTTTTCAACCTCGAGCAAAAAATATTTGTACTCTGATGCCATGTCGATACCATCGAGTTGCAAGTCGATGGTATCGACTTTGCTCCAGTATATAATAATTATCTGCAATAAAATAATCAATGAATAAAATCAAATAATTATTATAATAATTAAAACATGTAAAATACATGTAAAAATATAAGAAATGATGTACAAGTGATTTTTACTAATTTGGTAAAATATGTATTAAAAAGATATTCAATTAAGCACAAATGACACAGAAAATAACCAAATTAGATATCAAATTAACAACAATTTATGCATACATCACACCCCTAAGCTTGAATATTGCTCGTCCTCGAGCAACACTACTCTTGGATTTGTTTTAAAAACTCAGCAAAAAGACATGTACCTATGAATTATTTTTCCTAACCACCCTCCACCAGTCGGTCCCAAACCGGTCCTTGCCAACCATTGAACAAGTAACTACTCTAAAGCGATCAATAATGTTCATAATAGATGTCCACAATAAGATTAATGAAAAACACTATCAATATGAAGCAGTTAATATCATGGCCAGTAGGACACATGCTTGATGCACCATGTGATCTCCCTATCTACATTGCTCTGATCTACCTAAATAAACTACTTGGAAGCAGATCCCCAAATAAAATTGGATGAGGGGATTAATTATGACGGTGGCCTACCATACAGAGCAATGGGTGGAAAAAAGTGGGTGGCTATGAAAATAGGATTCACAAGAATAATCCAAATCATTTATGCAAAAAGTAAAAATATGATGCACCTGTATGATGGGTAAAATGTGAATGCATGACTTCTATTGACTATTTTGTTTTGCGGAATGATGCATGTAATGAATGTCTCATCCTAATGATGAGTATAAGTGGAAAGGTACTTATAAAAAAAAATCCATAATTCCCTTTTTTATTGCTTAGAGAGAATATGACATTGAAATAAAAATCCTTTTCCTCCTTTTCTCCTTTTTCTTTTTCAATAACTTTTTTTTTTACCCTATTTTTAGCAAGATGAACAGTTCATGCTTGGGTTTTTTTTTTGCTTTTTTTTATTTGGAGGAGTAAGGAGATACAACTTTTTTTACACTCTTTCATGACAAAAGATGGTAGAAGATAACAAATATGTAACACCTTATAAAATATGCAATGCAAATACAACTATATGAAATTTTGTTATGCAAACTACAAATGCTCAAAAGAGATTATATGATTTTTTTTTCTTTTTCTAATGCATAATAAAATGAACTAACTATATGCTTCCTATCATGCCATGTAATGCATACAAGAGGAAAATAACTTGGATTAAACTTGATCTTCCTATGGTGGTGAATGAAGATGAATGGAAGGTGGATGAGATCACATAAATAAGAGACAATGTCTTTCCCAACCATGATATGTCCCTCTTCTATCAACTTGTGTAACAGGGCAACCTTAGAGTTTATTTCTAGAATTCACATTAAAGATCACGTTACTGTTTGGTTGGTTTGGACTCAAACATCATCGTCATAACACAAGCCATAGGGTTAAGTTAGGTTTTTCATTCAATCAGTATGTCTTCAAGCTGACTAATCCAAACAATTCCTCCAGTTATGTACTCTTAAACATAGCAAATTTAGCTTAAAGTGCAAAGCATAAAAGCACATTCAAATTTTTATTTAGAATTTTCGGAATTGATACCACATCATCAACACATTAAAATTTAGTCCGCAGCGTCTTGTGTAAGACCTTATAAAATATGCAATGCAAATCCAACTATATGGAATTGATACCACATCATCTCGATGCCATGTCGATGGCATCGAGATGTCTCCAGGCTGCTGGCGAGGATGAAGTCGATACCATCGACGCAAGTCGATGCCATCGACACAAGGAGAGCTACAGCGTCGCTAAACGACAACAACCGACGCTAAAAGAGTCGATACCATCGACACCCAAGTCGATGGTATCGAGATCACCACAGGCGCTCAGAATAAAAGAAAGGAAAGTTGCCGCTAATCCGCTGGGTCGATACCATCGACCCGCGTCGATGGTATCGACGCCGACAGATATGCGTTGGATTTGTTTTGACTTCGATCGGACGGCTGTTGTTATTTGACGACCTAATTAGGGACTTATACCTAATGACGGCCGCCGAGACGTGATGATCATCTCATTTTGGATTGCACGAGTGCCGAGGAGGAGAGAAAGGAGAACGGAGGCCGAGAAGCTCATCCCGGGTGATTCGGACGCTGCCGAAGACAATTTCCACCACCGACAGGCGGGGAAAGCTTGTGTTCTACGCCAAGGATCCACCGATTCTTCTCCGTTCAGGGGTTTTCCCATTTATTTCACGTTTTTCTTATGAATTCCTCAATTTCTACCATGTATTCATGTAAGATGAACATGAGAGGCTAAAACCCTCAATCTTTAGGACCGGGAGTAGCCCGGGGATACATTGTATGATGATTTTATATTGATAATTCATATTTTTCTCTCATATCCGTGGTATAAATTTGTTTTCTCTATTTCTATTGTTATGTTTGATCACCATAATAATAAATTAATGCCCTTAATCACTTCGACAGAAGGATTAACGGTTGAAAAGAGACGAATTCTACATTAATTAATAAAACCCTTGACAAAGGAGTTGTAAAATTAATGGTGGGAACTGAGAGACCGTTTATAATGCACTTAGTTTAGGGGAATGATTACTACGACGGTGGAATCAACCTAAATCTAAGTAGTGGATTACACCACGACAGTGGGTAATTCTCATTTCAGGCCACTACCCGGATAGAGAGAGAAGTGTGAGGAATTATATGAAATCTAATACAATGTTGACCCGCGGTGAAACCGCCATCCTAAAGATATCCTTTTAATTGATTAAATTAACCTTTAATCGATTGTTTTCTTTGTTTGATTTTTATTTTCTTTTAATTTGAACAACAAAACCCTACTTTGTTAATTGGTCTAGCTGATTGCGATTAGTTAGTAGAAGTCTCCAATAATTCACGTATCCCTGAGTTCGACTCGGGCCTCACAAGGCCTATATTACTCGACGCGTACACTTGCGTTTTTAGCGCGTAGTAAAATACACGTCAAGTTTTTGACTGACGGATCGATACCATCGACAGAAGTCGATGGTATCGACGCAGCAACCGGATCGCTGACGTGGCTGTTGCGATCGTCGTCGATGTCTTCATGCGGATCGGTGACATGTCTGTCGATGCCATCGACGGGTGTCGATGGTATCGACTTGCTTTTATTGCGACACCTCCGTTTATTGCATTCAACCTGTGATGATGTCGATACCATCGACGAGGCCGTCGATGGTATCGAGTTGACTGAGCAAAATTCGTCTGAATATCTCCAGAGATCTCGATGGTATCGACTGGGGTGTCGATACCATCGACACTTTTATTGTGACCGGCCTGTGATGATGTCAATGCCATCGAAGGGGCCGTCGATGGTATCGATGCAGTGCGATTTCTGCTGGTGTCAACCTGAACCCATGTCGATACCATCGACTGATGTGTCGATGGTATCGACCCTGCCTGTTCCTGCACATTTAACAAACGGATCAAGGTATCATTTTTAAACTAAAAAGTAAACCAAATAAAAGCAAACTACACCTAACATTAAACTATCCTAATGTACCAATGGTTGGGTTGCCTCCCAACAAGCGCCCTTCTTTAGCGTCTTAGGCTAGACGGTGTGACAATCATCATCTTTTCACCTTGGGAACTGGGCTTAGAGGATCATTCGGTAATTTGAATTCAACACGATCTCCTCCAATACCCAAGGACAAAGTCCCTCTGCCTAAGGCAGTCACGACATCTGCCGTTGCTTGAAACGGTCTTCCTAAGAGAATTTCGCAGCTTTGGAGTGGTGGCATGTCCATGACGACAAAGTCCACCGGGAATACGAATTTGTCAACCTTAACCAGCACATCTTCACATACTCCATAGGGTCTCACTGTCGACCCATCTGCCAATTCAATTGTCGCAGCCAACTTCTTGATCTCTTTTAACCCTAGCTTCTGAAAAGTAGCCAAAGGCATGAGATTGATACTAGCGCCAGAATCACATTGCGCTCTAGAAACATGTTGACCACCTATTGAACACGGAATGTAAAAGCCTCCTGGGTCCTTTCTCTTCCTTGGTGAACTCCCATGAATCATCGAGCTCACCGTCTCATTCAACCAATAAATTTCATCATCATTTATCCGCCTCTTCTTGTTGATGATCTCTTTAATGAACCTCCCGTAGGTGGGCACTTTCTCAATCATCTCCACCAGCGGAATGTTGATATGCAGCTTGCGGAATATCTCCAGGAATTTTTTAAAGTGACGATGCTCTTTCTTTGACTTAGAATTTACCGGATCTGAAACATCAGCTGCATCAACACGCCTGTGAGGTGGCACATAAGAGCTTTTCAGGGGTACCTCCCCTAAGCTTGCTTCAATTATTCCCTCGGACGTGGGCTTTGGCGAGACATCATCAATAGTAGCAGCTTGGTGTGGTTCCTCTCTCGCCTCAGATGTCTCCACATGTGCACAAACAACCTGCACCTGCTCCTCTTGCCTAGATGGAGATACCATACTCACAACTCTCTCTGATTTTCTGAAGAAATGGTTTCCGCCCGGCAATCTATAGTAGGTGCGTGGAAATGGTATTGCCGGTGTTGCATTCACATTGAACGTCATTCTCTTTTCCTCTGCAACTTCTTGCACCTGAGATTCTTCTTCATTACTCACCACAGAAATGTATTTGACATGATGGTGCGCTTGAACCACATTCGCGTTCTCGGCTGGTTTCTATTGATTGGCGTGCTTGATAGCCGCCACCTCACTTGAAATCTGTGCCACGGTGGTCTCCAATGCCCGCATTTGCGCTCCATGGCTTTGCAGCGTCTGCCCAAATTTGGTTAGAATATCACCTTGAGATTGCAGTTGTTTTCCAAACATGGCCATCATCTCTTGATTTTGCTGGACCATTTGGCTTAGCAATTCAGTATTTTTATCTTCAGCTCTCGGTTGTGGCTTTGCATCCGGATCTTGTAGAAAGTTATTCGGATCCTTCCAAGAAAACTTTTTATCCTTTCTCCATGAATAGTCATTGTTTCTATAGCCCTGTTGTTGCATGAATTTCACTTGGGCTTCCTCATCCTTAGATGCATCCTCCTTAGTTAACACCTTCTTGGCTAGAAGATTTAACACATTAAAATTTAGTCCGCAGCGTCTGAGTCGATGGTATCGACTTGGAAGTCGATAGTATCGACTTCTTCACAGTAAAACGTCCTTTTCCTTTTCAACCTCGAGCAAAAAATATTTGTACTCTGATGCCATGTCGATACCATCGAGTTGCAAGTCGATGGTATCGACTTTGCTCCAGTATATAATAATTATCTGCAATAAAATAATCAATGAATAAAATCAAATAATTATTATAATAATTAAAACATGTAAAATACATGTAAAATACATGTAAAAATATAAGAAATGATGTACAAGTGATTTTTACTAATTTGGTAAAATATGTATTAAAAAGATATTCAATTAAGCACAAATGACACAGAAAATAACCAAATTAGATATCAAATTAACAACAATTTATGCATACATCACACCCCTAAGCTTGAATATTGCTCGTCCTCGAGCAACACTACTCTTGGATTTGTTTTAAAAACTCAGCAAAAAGACATGTACCTATGAATTATTTTTCCTAACCACCCTCCACCAGTCGGTCCCAAACCGGTCCTTGCCAACCACTGAACAAGTAACTACTCTAAAGCGATCAATAATGTTCATAATAGATGTCCACAATAAGATTAATGAAAAACACTATCAATATGAAGCAGTTAATATCATGGCCAGTAGGACACATGCTTGATGCACCATGTGATCTCCCTATCTACATTGCTCTGATCTACCTAAATAAACTACTTGGAAGCAGATCCCCAAATAAAATTGGATGAGGGGATTAATTATGACGGTGGCCTACCATACAGAGCAATGGGTGGAAAAAAATGGGTGGCTATGAAAATAGGATTCACAAGAATAATCCAAATCATTTATGCAAAAAGTAAAAATATGATGCACCTGTATGATGGGTAAAATGTGAATGCATGACTTCTAATGACTATTTTTTTTTGCGGAATGATGCATGTAATGAATGTCTCATCCTAATGATGAGTATAAGTGGAAAGGTACTTATAAAAAAAAATCCATAATTCCCTTTTTTATTGCTTAGAGAGAATATGACATTGAAATAAAAATCCTTTTCCTCCTTTTCTCCTTTTTCTTTTTCAATAACTTTTTTTTTCTTACCCTATTTTTAGCAAGATGAACAGTTCATGCTTGGGTTTTTTTTGCTTTTTTTTATTTGGAGGAGTAAGGAGATACAACTTTTTTTACACTCTTTCATGACAGAAGATGGTAGAAGATAACAAATATGTAACACCTTATAAAATATGCAATGCAAATACAACTATATGAAATTTTGTTATGCAAACTACAAATGCTCAAAAGAGATTATATGATTTTTTTTCTTTTTCTAATGCATAATAAAATGAACTAACTATATGCTTCCTATCATGCCATGTAATGCATACAAGAGGAAAATAACTTGGATTAAACTTGATCTTCCTATGGTGGTGAATGAAGATGAATGGAAGGTGGATGAGATCACATAAATAAGAGACAATGTCTTTCCCAACCATGATATGTCCCTCTTCTATCAACTTGTGTAACAGGGCAACCTTAGAGTTTATTTCTAGAATTCACATTAAAGATCACGTTACTGTTTGGTTGGTTTGGACTCAAACATCATCGTCATAACACAAGCCATAGGGTTAAGTTAGGTTTTTCATTCAATCAGTATGTCTTCAAGCTGACTAATCCAAACAATTCCTCCAGTTATGTACTCTTAAACATAGCAAATTTAGCTTAAAGTGCAAAGCATAAAAGCACATTCAAATTTTTATTTAGAATTTTCGGAATTGATACCACATCATCAACAAATGGCTAATCCTAACCAAAATTTTATATTTTGTCCACAATTACACTAGATAGAAGTGGACCCTAAAAACAAAATGAAAAATCTAATTTTTCTGAAACAAAAACATGTAGATGTATGATAAAAAGAAAAGATGCAAGTGGTAAAGATAGAAGCACCGTTCCATTCCTCCCCCTAAGCTTGAATATGACATTGTCCGCAATGTCAAAAGTAAAGGAAGATAAGTGGAACGATTGTACCGATATGTGAGCTTAGATCTGGGCAAAAGATGGGTGGGTGGGGTCCACATGAAGACATGCCCTCAATAAGCACTCGAGCTCAGTGAAGTGTCTATGCTTTCTCAACTTGTGAGATGTCACTGATGAGAACTCAGTACTACCGATAGTAAAGTCAGTGGTACCGACTCAATGCATCCCTGCACACTGAATGCACATATCAAGGCACCTTTTTTACTTGCATCAAAATTAGATATCTCAATCTACAAATAGGAATGTAAAATTAGAATTAAAAGTAAAAAAAAATAAACCTATTTGGTGGGTTGCCTCCCACAAGCTCCCTTGTTTAACGTCCTAGGATAGACACATGTCAATCAACAATAATCAGGTGGTCGTGGAGGAGGGTGAAGCTCTCTCCGCCTCTTCCTTCTAAACTTTTGGTTCCTTGCAACAATGATAAAAAACAAATAATAGTCAGAAGACCAGCATGTATGGTTGACGTTCCATTTCAATAATAAATTATCACTGCAATGAACATGAACATGACTCACAATCAAGTCTTGATGTGGGAGCACATGCAGAAATAGATAGCCATGAGGTGAAAGGTATAATGATGATTGATCCTTAATTTCTATGATCATCCCCAATGGATCACTCCTATCTACACATAATGGAGGGGTTATATCAAAGGTGAAATTATGTGCCTCCTCCTCTTCTAATAATTCAATTCCTCCACATTCATTAATATCCTCACAAAAACTTTCAAAATTATCATCTGGATATATATCCCATATAGGATCCTCAATTAGGAAATGAAGAGATCGGTCTTGTGGTGAAGGAATTATGTGATGGGTAATGGGAAATTCCTCCACCTTTTCACTCTCAGTATCCTCTCCCTCACTCTCTTCCTCCTCTCTAAGATCACTATCAAATAAAGCACATTTTGGATCCTCCTCTCCTTCACTCATATCCCAAACACATGTATCAAAATTGTCATCCACCTTATTTGCATCATTCTCCTCATCTTCCTCATCAGATCCCCAATCATATTCAAAATCAATCTTAGGAGTTATGGGTGTGGGTGTGGGCTCAATGGAAGGACATGATAAAGGTGATTCTAAAACTTCTTCCAGTATGTTATCCTCACTCTCTAATTCCTTATCCTCAATCTCAACTTCTTCCATTTTCTCTATTCTACCCCAACCTCCATTAGAAATAGGACCTTTGCGATTTAAAACATATTGAACCAAAATCCTAATATGCTCACGATGAGTTTCCTTTGAGATTTTCTCATGATGTAATGAAGGTGGACTCAAACATCTATAACCTACATGTGCATTTCCACACTCAAAACAAATAGGGGCCATGTGCTTTTTTTTTATAACTTTTTTTTAAATGAAAGAAGACTAACAACAAAGAAATATTTAGATGAATATGTACAATGCCTAAACTAACAGTAAAGTTTTATGTAATGAAAAATGGGAAGAACAAAAAAAATTAAACAAGGAAAATGAATACAATGGCCTAGAGTGGCCGATCCTAACTTTTTATAGTGTTAACCAAGCCAACTCCCCGACAACGGCGCCAAAAACTTGACGTGTATTTTACTACGCGCTAAAAACGCAAGTGTACGCGTCGAGTAATATAGGCCTTGTGAGGCCCGAGTCGAACTCAGGGATACGTGAATTATTGGAGACTTCTACTAACTAATCGCAATCAGCTAGACCAATTAACAAAGTAGGGTTTTGTTGTTCAAATTAAAAGAAAATAAAAATCAAACAAAGAAAACAATCGATTAAAGGTTAATTTAATCAATTAAAAGGATATGTTTAGGATTGCGGTTTCACCGCGGGTTATCATTGTATGAATTTCTATATAATGATTCAGGTTCATCTCTCGATCCGGGTAGTGGCCTGTAGTCAGAATTGCCCACTGTCGTGGTACAATTCACTACCTATGTCTAGGTCGGTTCCACCGTCGTAGTAACCTATACCCTAAACTAGGTGCATTAAAATCGACCTCTAGGTTTCCACCATTAATCTTACACCACCTTGTTCAAGGGATTTATTAATTAATGTGAATTTCATCTCTTTTCAACCGTTAATTCTTCTTTCAAAGTAATTAAAGGCATTAGATTATCATTATGGTGATCAAGCATAATAATATAATTGAGAAAATGAAATCATACCACGGATTTAAGAGATAAAAGATGAATTACTATGATAAAATTGTCATACAATGATCTCCCGGGCTACTCCCGGTCCTAAAGAATTACGGTTTTTAGCCGAAAATAGACGACATGGTATCACAGTAACTCGAGAATATGAAAAACATGAATTTCGAGATACAGTAAATTGGAGAAAGGGTTAAAGAGTGGATCTGGAGAAGATGGAGAGAATTTGCCGCCGTTTCCGCCGCCAAAACGCCTCCGAGGTCTTCCGTGTAGGGTTCCTCTACTTTTCTCTCTCCGTTCGGCTGCCGTATCGTCCCCTCGTGATAGATCTCCCAATTGCGGATCTAATGGTGTCTTTTATAGCCGTCGTACATGTTTAGGTCAAGAGGAAACCTAAAATGTAATTTTTAATACAATATGTGTTAGATTTAACACATTAAAATTTAGTCCGCAGCGTCTGAGTCGATGGTATCGACTTGGAAGTCGATAGTATCGACTTCTTCACAGTAAAACGTCCTTTTCCTTTTCAACCTCGAGCAAAAAATATTTGTACTCTGATGCCATGTCGATACCATCGAGTTGCAAGTCGATGGTATCGACTTTGCTCCAGTATATAATAATTATCTGCAATAAAATAATCAATGAATAAAATCAAATAATTATTATAATAATTAAAACATGTAAAATACATGTAAAAATATAAGAAATGATGTACAAGTGATTTTTACTAATTTGGTAAAATATGTATTGAAAAGATATTCAATTAAGCACAAATGACACAGAAAATAACCAAATTAGATATCAAATTAACAACAATTTATGCATACATCAATAATCTCAAAAGAAAGTCAACACTCATAAATTTGAGGCCTGGTCATGTAACCACCATTTACAATGGCTTGATCTTGAAGATAGGTGGGCTCAATGACCCAATAGAAGCTAACAAGAATATCATGTGTAATTGGAAGGAGGATACATATATTGGATAAGTATGTGGAGGATCCATGTGGGGAGAAGCATGAGAGTGGCCAGGAGCAATAGTGTGGGTAGAGGATGTTGCATACTGATAAGCATAATAAAATTGAGAATGTGCACATATGGCATAATCAGTGGAAGAGAAGGATGTATGGTGTGGTCCTGGGTAGGTGGTATAGGTGGATTGGAAAGAGGGGTTTATGTGGAACATGATCTAGGAGATGTATTGGTTGAGGTGGGTGGGGTCTTGGTGTAGAATGTCTCTAGAATGACCAAAATAAGCATGACGATGGATCATATAGCCTAGTAGTTACTCTAAAATAATAAAGGAGTCATGATTGGGGCATGGTGAATTGGGAGAAGGCATACTGGGTATATGGGGGTGCATGATAGAAGGTGCAAGGGTAGAGGCACCACATGTGAAGAGGGAGATCTTGGTGTTCAAAAGTGATTTTTTGATGGAGGTCTTATTAATCACTATCCCTCTATGGTTTGTAGTGTGCTTCACATCAGTGAAAATGGACTTTCATGTGTGATATTAGAAGACTCCATAGATTAAGATAAGGTAAGGATGATATGTCTCATGTGTGTTTTTCCCCAAATCAAAGCAAGTCATAGTGGTCCCATTTCACCTTAATTCCCTTCAACTACAATTGACAATCACAATTGTGTTTTCAATAATGTGTGTCTGATTTATTAGAGATGGGTGTTGCTATAGAGTATGAGAGATATGATTCTAGGTTGAGGTTAGAGGGAAGAGGAAGACAAGATTGACTGGTTAGTGTACCCATGATCCAATTTTTTGATGGAAATGCGCACATTGTGAATAGAGATTTTGGGTTCATAAAGATTATATATGCTAGCAGGGTTGATAAGTTTGATGGTTCTATAATACATAGAATCACACTTATTGGGAAAATCAGAGCAATTGAAATAGTCAATGAGATATTATTGGTCACATCAAAGTGGGTCATGACAATCATGAAAGATAGGACAATAGGGGTGTCCATCATGGGTGGGAGGGACCTTTAGTGTGTAGTACCACGTGATATTGTCATAGAGCTCATCCACAAACTTCTTTCTCCACTTGTGATTTTATTCATAAGAGGAAAAGTATAGAAGAGAATCAAGGGTTGACCTTTAAAATCTCATGGATCCCAAAATCCTCTAACCCTTCTCTACATAGGGTCTAAAATGGAAAGGTTTCCTAGGGAGAAGTGTTTTATACCTAGAAACATCTTGATTAAAAATAAACAAGGTGCCATCATAGAATATAGTTCTAGTGGAGCTAAGAGTATGAATAAATGATCTTTCATCTCTAAGGTTTATAACTATTCTTTCTCTTGTACATTTTTGATCTAGAAAGAGAGAAAACTTATAGAAGTTTCTAGGTCCAGGAGAGAAGAAGGAAATAAAAGTCAGGAGAGGGTTGAGGAGACATGTTAGCGTTTTGGGGGAGGAGGGTTGGAGGTAGTGGAAGAAGCTATTTATCGAGGGCTTGGTCAAATTTAAACTATTTTATAGGGTTCTAAACTTGACTGATAACCCATTTTACATTTCATGGCACAATGCTATAAATCAAGTCTTATCATCTGGAAACTCAACCAATAGAAATATGAATGTATTCCCTATATGGCCTGTTGGCCAAATTTGTTCTAGTAGAAATTTGGTCAATGATATGTATTTCCAAACTTACTAAAACTTATAAATATAGCATTATAAGATTATTTAAAGTATACTTTGAGCATACCATGCATAAATAATATGAATTTTTTTACTCATCATAGGACATTTTTGTGGTAAATAGATTTCTTAGAATTTGATGCAAAGCCCACATAACAAGGCATTTAAACTTGGAAATTTTATCATTGAAAGCAAAATATATTATTTAAGAATATTGGAGGTATAAAAATAAAAAAATGTATAAAAGAACTCTTCAATTGTGGAATATGAAAGATTTATCAATAATGGTGATTAACATTTCAATCTAACACAATTGAATTGCGCCCTAGGAAGAGGTTTAATGAAAATGCCTGCAAGTTGATTTTCGCAAGTTGATTTTTGAAATCTACATGCATAATATATTATCCTTCTTGGCAATGTGGTCCTAGAGAAATGAATACATTCCTCTATATGATTGGATTCATTGTGCAATGTAGTACTGTAATAACATTTAATTGCACAGAGTTATCACAAAAAGATGATGGAAGTATACAAAGTAGTTTCAAAGCTTTGGAGCATTTTCTTCATCCACAAAACTTGGGCATCGATGGATATGTATTAACTTAGTCCTTTATGAAGATTGTACTTTGCTTCTTGGAAAATCAGGAAACTAAACACAATCCTAAGAGTAATAAAATGCCAGTTGTGAACTTTCTATAAATCAACACCCTGCATAATCTACATCACTATAGGAAATTAGAGTGTACTCATTTACTTTAACAACCATAGGCTAAAATCTAGGTTCATGGTTAGGTACCTCAAAATCCTTTTTGTAGATACACGATGATACTTTCTAGGACAAGATAGAAGTCTAGCACGCAAGCTAACAGTAAACATGATACTAGGTCTAGAGGTAGTAATATAACTTCTCATCTATCTTTTTCATTCCTCATACTTATCAAGCATGGTGGTGCTTGACATGGGTTTATAATAGGCTTGGAAATTTGCATCCCAAAGCATTTATCAACTTAATGATGCACATGCTTTGGTTGATAAAATTTTGATCTTTGGTTTGCCTGATTTGGAGTCCTAGGAAGAAGTTCAGCCCCCCTCATGCTCATTTCAAATCCACTCTACATGAAGAAACTAAACTATTGTAAAATATCAAGATTATTCACATCAAGTATTATGTCAACAACATTAATAATAACACAAAATGTGTAAAAACTATGTTTTGAAAAGAAGGTAGAATGAAGTTTTGCTGTGACATATTTTCTATCAAGCAATAATGTCTTTAGTTTCTCATACCTATCTCTACATGCTTGTTTGATACCATAGACTACCTATGCTAAAAATAAATGTAACCAACTTGTTTTTCATTATCAAAGCTAGGAGGTTGAGCCACAAAGACTTCCTCTCTGTCTCTTCTAAAAAGGTATATTAACATCCACTTGATTTACAAGAAATTTTTAATGGATAACAAGTGCAAGTATCAAATGAGTTATTCTATTATACACATAGGATCATATTCATCAAAGTAGATACCTTCTCATTTATTGTAGCCTTATGCTACTAAGCCTGTGTTGTTTCTTACCACCTTGTCTTGTTCATCTATCTTGTTATGATAGACCCATTTGGTTCCAGTGATATCATTGTATTTTGTATTTGGTAATATTGCCCACATAATGTTCTTTTTGAGTTTCTCTATATCCTTTTGTACGGATAGTATCCAATTGACATCCCCACTAGCCACTTTAACATTCTTGGACTCCAATTCTAAGATGATGTCACTATTGGATTGATATTTATTGTAATAAGTGTGTGATTTTACTACCTCAAAGGATCATCTATAATGACATCTTTTGTATGGACTTTAGAAAAATGAGGGATATGATCTTTCTTTTGTTCATCTTGGAAGATGGCCTCTTGCTCACCTTGAGTCACATATTTTTCTTTTTTATTGTTGCTGATGGCTAGTTCTTTAAATTTAAGAATCACCTTACTTAGCATATCATCACAACCAACACTCTTGGATAAAGAGGGGAACAATCAATACATTTCATATTTGTAGACTCTTCTACTTTAGATCTATCCTTGTTGAAAGTATGGAAAACTCTACTAAAAGAACTATAGAAATGTAAGATGTCTGTGAAAGTTTAACATAAAGTTATTAAGAAAATCAACAATATTTAGAACAAAACAAGGGCATTAAAAAAATGGGAAACCTCCCTTCATGGACGCATTTACAGTGTTGATGGCTCTCTAAGTTTTGTGTGGCATGATAGACTGAGAACATGAACATGAATGCTAGGAAGAAGAAATACATGTTCCGCATGTGACATATGTTGTTCCCTAGGAGCAGGTTTGAGGAATGGTAAGATCCTAGATACTCCTAGACAAAAACAAATGAAGAGGTCACCTCAATCACAAGTGGCATCACCGACTCCATGAGGCTAGTTATTGGGAGATAGTAAAGAAAAATGATTCTGTCGAACATAAATGGAATGATAGTTAGGGAGATAAGGAGGAGATTTGAGTGGAATAAAGGTAGGGGACCCCGACACTATCACTTTCTAGTCATGAAGGTAGGAAGTTTGGAGGACACTGATGCCAGTCTTCCTCTTCTCCTAGAATAAGAAACACACTAATCTAGTGTCATATGATTAATTTAAGAATGTTCTAAATTTTGCATTCACCTTGTCCGTTGGACAAGTGGTTTTGTAGACAAGAAGTTGAGGTCCCTTTTTTGTTGTATATAGCCCTATGGAACAGCACGAATAAGATCATTAACATTGACTATTGTATTTACACCAATTTTCTTAAACTTATAGTATAATTCCTATAAAAGGATTTATATTTATTCACAAAAATTCTCATTCGTGATTGCACCAACAAAATTGGCAGATTACGTTTCTTAACTCATCTATAAGGTAGGTTTCAAGGATGGACATGTTGGTGATCCATTGAAGCAAAAAAAGTTATATAATTAAATTAATGTTTGTGTGTTTATGAGGACGTCAATATATAATGTCATGCTTATGAGTAGTTCATGTTTGAGATATTTGAACTAACAATAAGGTATATTTATGAAGGTCCTATTGTGTACTCATCTCAATCCTATTTATATTTTTTGTAATAGTAGCAACAATTAGTATTATATGTTTACTTTATGTTGATAGAAGCGACATGATCATATTATATTAGTTTTTAGCTAAAATTTCATTTTTGATATATTTCATATCAAATGTAAACAACTAAATGTTGCTTTATTTTGTAAACTATTTATTAACAACAACTAAGTGTCACTTAGTACTATATTTAACATTAAATGATAGAGACTCAGTATGATTTCACAATAATTAAGAGTTCTTTTATATTATAAACCACTTTAAATGTCAATACTAGGTCTTTTTTTACTTATGTTACATGTAAAATAATAGTGGATATAGAAAGTTGTTTTTTGTTCACTAAAATGGATTCATAACATTTTGTCATTATATGGGTGTGTGTGGGATTTGTTGGGTCCATGGGCTCAAGAGGGGGTCAACTGAGCTATAGTAATTTAAACCAAATTCATTATACCTAAAATTTACATAAATGTTTAAAAGTATTAAAATAAATTGAGAGAGAGATCAAAACAACCAAAAACAATGACAAATATTTATTGTGGTTCCATATCTTGAGTACATAGCTCCATTACATGGAGGGGTCAATCTATGATTCATAATATTGTGAACCACCTTATATTGCACTTATAAGAGATTGCACCAAGTGATCTTCCTTTTTCGTATCAAGCATGTACTAGCTTCTCTGTTTTGGATAAGGAAGGCAGTAACCTAAAGAAGGGACTTACCCACCTTAAACCAAGGGTATTATGTATTTACCTTTACCATCTCTCACCGTGTAAGAATCTCTGTATAAATACCTTGGGAGAAAAAGATTGGAACAAGTTAAGATTTTACAATTGACAAATAGTGCTACCTCTCCTTGATAACCCACTTTAATGATTGTAGGAAATGGTTGATCTCAAGAATTGATTAGGGGTTCTAGTGGCATAACCCCTAAACTATATCATAGGTGCATGAAAGGCAACACTGGGATGAAGCTCAATGAGTCCTATTTATAGTTGAGGGCACCAACTATACAATAGACTCAATTAGTTTGAATTCTATCCACCATTGGGAGAGTGAGTGGATGAATAAATAATATATTTTCATTTTTTGTACCTCTAAAAGTCTATATTGTACTTCACAAAAAGTTGATGCTACAATGTACTTGGTAGAGTTTATGGTTCCCAATCTAGTCCAATGGAACTAGCTAAAAAGCCCCTAGGTCAGTCGGTTGAGTGTTGTGTAAAAATATCTCAAACAGTACACATAATCATTTAAGAATTTTATTCACTGGCCAAGATCTATGTTAGTACAAGCTCGAACCATGATGATTAATTGAAAATACAAATATCATCCTCGACCAAATTACACAAGGGTAAACTTGGACGATGATACTCCTTAATTTGTGCAATTTTAATTCATGTTATTTGCAATATTAATTTTCTCTTATTAATTCTATTCCATGTTTAAGCTTAATTATAAGTCATAAAATCCTTAAAAATAATTTTCATCAAGGTTCTAATAGGATTCTAGCTCATCTTTAATCTTTGAACTTTGGGTTGTATGACTTGAATTTCACCCATCTAGGTTTTATGAATAAGATCCATTGGAGTGCATCTATCAACATGAAATGACATCAAAAGAAGTGTTAGATACATGTGAATATAACGGTGGAAGTCATTATCAAAATGTGGGTAATGTATAACTGTTAAGTCACTATTCTCCCCAATTTTGTAAATGACAAACCATTCCTAAAAATATCAAAAAGATAGGAATTGAATCTCTTTAACTTGAATCTTAGGGGGTTCATATATAGATCGTGTTAACAAGATCCCCCTCAATTCATGCTTACTAATATGTTTGTTAGTACTCAACAATACAGAACAATATCTAATGATCTATGCATAATAAGAAAAAATTACATAGCAGTTCCATACATTCACAACATTCACAAGATGCGCAATTTGAGATTCATTTCAGTATGGCTAAGTTTTCTCCCCTTTGTCATATAAAAAGGTGAGGTGGGTGGGGTAGTAGAAGAGCATATAAGGTATAATATGATCGATCAAAACATGGTAAAACTGTTCAACCATACCAAGATGTAGTTCCATAAGTCATAATCGAAATATGCACATAGTTTTCTCAAAACTCATATGATTTCATTGATAACATGATTTGAGTAAAAGATACAGAAGATGGAATACAACTTGAAAAAAAGAAAGTAATACAAAAAATAGCATAAAATAAGAGAGGAAGGACAATGCTAATAAATTTGAGTCTGGGTCATGTAGTCACCATTTACAATGGCTTGACCCTAAAGATAGTTGGGCATGGTGATCCAATCAAAGTTAACAAATATACCAGGGAAACTATAGGATGGGATCATGGATAAGTAGAAGTATGAGACATATAGTGGATAAATATGTGGAGGATCCATGAGGGGATAATCATGAGAGTGGCCAGGAGAAGTAGTGTTGGTAGAGGAAGGTGCATACTGATAAGCTGAATACAATTGACAATATGCACATCTAGCATAATCAATAGCAGAGAAGGATGTCCATTATGGTCTTGGGTAGGTGGAATGGAAAGAGAGGTTCACATAGGAAATGATATAGGGGATGTATCGGTGGAGGTGGGTTGTGGATCGGTGTAGAATGTTGCTAACATGAAAAAAAATAAGCATTCTGATGCACAAATGGCCCAATAGTTTCTCACAGGAAATAATGAAGGAGTCACAACTGGGTCATGATTAGGAGTGAGTGTAGGATGGGTAGGTGGGGGTGCACGGGAGAAGGTGCGAGTCTAAGAGGAGCCAAGGGTGAAGTGGGAGATCTTTGTGTTCACAAGGGTTTTCTTGATGGAGGTCTTATTAATTACAGTCCCTTTATGGTTTCTAGTTTACTTCATATCAGTGAAAATGGACCTTAATGTGTTATATTAGAGTAATCCACAAATAAGGATAGGGTAAGTATGATATGTATCATGTGTGTTCTTCTATGAATCAAATAAAGTCATTTAGTAAAGGATATAATGAGCCCATTTCACCTTAATACTCTTCAACAAAAATTTACAATCACAACTGTGTTTCTTTGGGACAGAAGTTGTTAATGACTACGAGAAATATAATTCTAGGTTGAGACTGGAGGGCAGAGGAAGAGAGGATTGACTTGCTAGTGCACTCATGACCTAGTTTCTTGATGGCTAGGTGCACAACAAAGATTTTGGGTCCACTAAGACTATATGTTATCAGGGTTTATAAGGTGGATGGCCCTGACATAGGTAGATCACACTTATTAACTAATTCAAAGAAATTCAAGTAGTTAGTGAGAATATCTCGATCACATCAAAGTGGGTCTTGATAATCATGAAGGATAGGACAATAGGGGTGTTAGTTGGGGGGGTGGATGTGTAGTTCCATGTGATATTTTCATAGAACTCTTCCAAAGCCTTCTTTCTCCACTCATGCTTTTCTTCGTAAGTGGCATATTTAGAATATCATCAAGGTGTTGAGGTCTAAAAAGCTTGTGGATCCCAAAATCATATAGCCCTTCTCCACGTAGGGTCTAAAGGGGAAATGTTTCATGGGGAGAAGTGATTTATACCTAGACACATCCTGATTATGAATGAAAAAGTTTCCGCCATGGTATACAATTCTAGTGGAGGAAGGAGGAATAAATGACAATTCATCTCTAAGAATAGAAAGAAAGTTCTTCCTCTTCTTTCTCCCATACATTTTTAGTCTAGAATATCAAAAATTAGATAACCTAATAGGCCTAGGAGATGAGAAAGGTTAGGGTTTGGCAGGAGGAGGGTGAAGGTAGGGGATGAAACCATTTTTGGGAGTCAATCGAGTTTAAACTAGTTTAGAGGGTTCTAAACTCAACTGAAAACCCCTTTTACATCTTACAATTTAATGTTATTAATTGATTGTTTTTATCTGGAAACCCAACCAATGGAAATATCAATGTACCCTCTATATGTACCGTTGACCAAGTTTTTTCTAGGAGAAACTTAGTCTATGAAAAGTTTTTTTTTTCAAACTTCATAACACTTACAAATCTAGCAATAGAGGAATATTTAAGTTCTAGTTGTGAGAATAACTTACATAAATAATATGAAAAAGAACTTTTGATTCAACATAGGACATTTTTAGCGTAAATAAAAGTGGTGGATGTAATTCAAAACCCACATAACAAGGCATTCAAACTTGGCAAGTTAAGCATTCAAACTTTTCAGTTTTATCACTAAAAGCAAGCAATAATTTATTTTATCCCAACATATTTGATGTATAAAAATAAAAGAGGTATAAAAGAACTCTCTATCTAGGAAACATGCAAGATTTATCAGTAATAGTGATTAGCAATTTCAATCTAACCCAATTAAATTTCTCCCTAAGAACAGGTTTAGTGAAAATGTCCACAAGTTTATTTTTGAAATCTACATGCATGATATAAATATCCTTTTTGGCAATGTGATCCTAGAGAAATGATGACATGGCTCTATATGATTGGCTCTATTTTGCAATGTAGTATATAATAGAATAGAATTTCACCAATATTATCATAAAAGATACATGAATCATAGAAAAATAATTTCTAAGCCTTGGAACACTTTCTTCATCTATAGAACTTGGGCATCAATGCTATTTATTCAGCCTCACTCGTTGACAATGCCAATGTACTTTTTTTTGGAAAATCACGAGACTAAGCACAATGCGAGGAGGATGCAAGTGCCACTTGTGAAATTTCCATAAATTAATCACTATGCATAATTTACATCACTATAGATAGTTAGAGTGGATTCATTTGAATTCAATTGCCATAGAGTAAAAATTGGGATCATGGCTGGGTATCTCAAAATACTTTTTGCTGCTATAAGGTGAAGCCTTTTAGGACAAGATTGAAATCTAGCACGTAAGTCAATGGTAAACATGATACTAGGTCTAGAGGTAGTAAGAGTGAAATACTAAGATCATACATATCTATAGATTCTCATATATCTTATCTCATTCCTCATCCTTCTCAACCTTGGTGGTGTTTGACATCGGTTTATAATATGCTTGCAATTTTGCATCCCAAAGAGTTTGATCTACTCAGTGATTTACTTGCTTCAGTTGATGAAGTTTCAATCTTTTCTTTAATTGGTTTTGAACCCTAGGAAGAATTTCAAACATTTCAAATCCACTCTACATGAAGGAACTAAACTCTTGACAAAGATCAATATTCACAACATCAAATATTATATCAACACCATATAGTTTATTGGAAAGAAATTAGTTAGAAGTGTGTTCCAGAAACAAAGTAGAATCAACTTTTGTCATGACATATTTTCTATCATGCAAGAAAGTCTTTTAGTTTCTCATACCAAGCTCTAGGGGCTTGTTTGAGACCATAGATAACCTATGCAAAAGATAAATATGATCGACATGTTTTTCATTTTCAATGTTGGGAGGTTGAGACACAAATTCTTCCTATATATCTCTTCATTTTGAAAGGTAATATTAACATCCAATCGATATATGAGAAATTATTAATGGATAAAAAATGCAAGTATCTATGCATATATTTGATTCTACCTACAAGAGCATATTCAACAAAGTGTATACATTCTCATGGATTGCAACTATTATAGACTAGATCTTTCTCTGTCATCATGTATGTACCGTCTATCTCTACCTTGTGCTAAATTCTTGCTTTTGACTTAAAATTGATGATTGAATGTGTTTTGATGCCTAATTGAATCATCTTGGGTACATATAACATATGGTGATACTTAGTTTAACTTTGAACCTAGATTTCAACTACATCACACATGACCCTCTTGATGCCTATTTTCAGATCCCATCTATGTATTTTTCTATCATAATCTTGTTCTCATTGTGTAGAGGTCTCACTCATGTTTCCAACACATCAAATTTTACTCAATTCATAGCTAGGATGATAAAGTTATGCCCCTTTGAACCCTTGTTTTAATAAACCATTTTTCAACTTTTGTACCTATTTTCTTTCTCAATGGATATGTGGTTTGGCTACTTTTAGGGTGGCCCAGGCATGGTCCGCACTCCACGATTCCATTTTTCCCTCCTTTTCTTCTTATGTTCCCATCAATCCATCCCTCTCCCTAATGCCTACATGGGAACTTGGATCGTTCACGAATCACAAATCGAGGCATTATCCCACGACATCAATGCAGGCCCTTCAGGCGCCAATGATGCTTGCGGCACTTCTGCATCTCTCTCTCCCTCACTCATCCCCAAACACCCCTTTTGGCCGTCTGACCCACGACTTATCCTGATGAGGCTCAAGAAGGGGGAGGTGAGGTGTTGGTCGCCACCCTTGGCTGCTAGCCCTCCTTTCCTAACCCTAGAACCTCCTTTAGGACACATTGGCACCTATAATAACCCCCAAACCCATCACCAAACTCCCATCTTTCCTTCCCTACTACTTTCCTCACATGTTGCCCCTCCTCTAGACCCCATCCTTCTTGCCGCCACCCATTGTCAGGCTATGAATCCCTAGACAAAGGTAAAAGATGACGAGCAGCTAGCGGCTGCTCACCATTTCCCACCCTCACTCCCCAACATGATGGGACACTCGAGGTTGTACGGAACTACTCCCGACCACTGCACGCCTCCTGCAACCAGAAACAACCAAGACCCCACAACTACTGGGCTTCTCCCACATGGGCCCGATAAAGAGCATGGGTGCTCATGCGTTGGCCCATTTGTGTCTTTATTTGGCAATCCTCCTCCCAATTAAGTACAGTTAATTTCAAATCTCCAAAGATCCTTGACCCACTAACCAAATATCATGATGTAATATGCCATTTTAATCAGAAAATCATCAAACTTCCATTGGTGCTACTATCTATTGCTAGTTTTGCTCGACTCTTCCCTATATTATTAAAAGTACCTCCTCCTTTACGATCCTTTGGATAAAAATAACACTCAACCATGCATACTTTGTGTCATTCATGATCCAATCTAATCCCCTACATCGATAATCTTGGTTCATGTTTGCTTTGTTAGATATCTTGGACCATATAAATGTACCCTAGTGATCATATTGACCTTTTATGACTATTCTTGGCCTAAATATGATCATCGCATACATGGCGGGATTTAATCAAGCATAGGAACTTGGCTTAATTTGTCATAATTTAATCATCTAACCTCCAAATAAATGATTTTTATTGTGCTTTATGATATGATGAACTAAGTTCACATGCCAATAAGCCACAATTGACATATGAGACCTTAAATACCTACTTTTGTGCATCAAAATGATCTAATTGACCTAGTTTCTTTTCGTATGATGGAAGATAATACCTATTTCAAATTATAAATATTCTTATTCTGAAGACTTCTCTAATGTGGATGTTCCATGTAGACCTGAGGTATCACGGAGACACTTGTACTATGTTGGCATGCATGTTGATATTTTACTATGCTTGAATGATGTAGAACCTAGGTCCGGGAGAACACCCACATGATATCAAACATGCTTATGCCATCCAAATATTGCTAATATAAGACCCCCACTTTCCTTTTTACACCTTAGCTCACCTTTGAGTGGACCTAATCTAGGATTCTTTTTCAAGGATCATATCATCTCTCTACTCGCTAGGTACACTTCTACCTTTCATTGGCCCAATTTTTTGCTATTGATTGTTTGTTATGTATAATTAGAGTATATCTTGGTTAGGATATCTTGTTTGAATCATGTGACTCATATGATACTCATTTTGGCTTTGTCTATATGTTGATCAAACCCTCAAACATAAACTTGATAACCATAATACAAAACCCTTGTGCCTTACCCAATTGATTGTTTTAGGAACAAGGCTCGATGCTCTCTCCTTGAGATGTCAAGTGAGAAGAACAACACATGTTGACAGGGTCAATTATTGTCTTTGTCCCTTAATTTCCCTTATGGACTATTTCTCAAAATAGCCATGGGCCTGGACAGAGGGCGCCTTCCGACCAGGTACCTAGGTGCACCCATTGCAGGGGAAGAGGAAACTCTAAGGACTACCAGATGTGCTTGGACAAATTCAAGGAGAAGATGAGGGATGGACATGGATTCATATGTCGATGGCTGGTCGGCTAATGCTCACTACAATTGTTCTGACTAGCATGATCCGCTACTGGTGCGAGGTATGTACTATACCAAACCCCACCATTGCCAGCCTAACCAAGCAAATGACGAGTTTCATTTGGGGTGGCAAAGCTCATTCTGTGAACTGGGAGACGACAACAAAGAGCTACAGGGAGGGTGGGCTGAATGTGTCAGAACTGGGCACATAAGAAGACTTGACAGATTCCTCACCGAGAAAGATAGCATTTGGGCCAGCTGGATGAGGCAACGTTATGGCAGCGTGCCTATCGGGCAGGCCCCTGCATCCAGAACCTGGGACGCTCTCTGCAAAAACTGGAATCATGTACAACACCTATACCGTGTGGATAACTCCGATTTCTTTAAGTTGTGTGGGCAACAAAAACCGTGGATCCACACACCTACAGTTGACGATGTTCTTTGGTACGAGCTGCTATGGGGCAAGGGGCATGTTCCCAAATGGAGTATAGCTGGGTGCAAGGTGATCCTGGACAAGCATTTGACCAAGGACAGACTCAGACGTTGGGGGTTAGCCACTGACCCCAAATGTCCCTTCTGTGACGAAGATGAAACTCATGAACACTTGTTCCATGGCTGCAACAAAGTCAAACACTTGTGGGCGCTGATGTGGCTAAAGAATGGATGGGGATGTTTGTCAGCCCGAAACATCAAGGAGATCGTTGAACACCTTAAGACAAAATGCTCTAACAAGAGAGGGAATGCTTTTGCGGGGTTATGCTTCTCCTGTATATGTTTCAACATATGGAAAATAAGGAACAACCTCAATCACGGCCATGTTCCTAGCAGTGACGTTTTCCAAACGGTCGTTAGAGACGTTTGTAATGCTGTAAAGGCCAAAAACGGCCTGGAAAAGGGACGAAGTCCCTCAAAAGATATTGGGGCATTATGTAGAGACAACCCCTGCATACTTTTGTAGTTTGACTTGTACAGTATAGCTTTGCTATACTGTACAATACATATTTACCTATTTCAAAAAAAAAAAAAGTTATAAACCAAAACAAGGCCTTATGATGTGTTAGTATATTTTATTAGTTGGATTTAGGCCAATTGTATTTTTTCTTTTCTCTATTTAGCCTATGTACTCTCTGGCTCCTATATATAGGAGACCCAACTCTCTTATTCCTTTACTGAAGGCAGATCTTTCTTCATGGTATTAGAAACGTTACCTTAATCCTAATTCTCCCCACTCCTTCCTTTCTCCTCCATATTTCCTTTTTATTTTTTCTGGACGACTGCTTCCAATCTGCTTCTCGTACCGGTTCCTCGTGAGAGCATGCTTCTACGCGGTGCGTGCATCATGATTTGCTGATCATGATGCTGGTGCTTCTCCCTCGCAGATTTGTGACGGGTGCTTCTCCCTCCCCTCCACGTTATGTATAAAAGCAAAGGAAGCAACTAATTGTATTAGTTTAATCCTTACATGTGCACATCCATGTCGGGATAGAGCTGGCGGACATCAACGATTAGTTGCAAGCTATCGATTCATTTCTTTATTTATCTTGCATGTTCTCCATAAAGCAATGATCTTTACTTTCGAAACCAATACGGTTAGTGGAACAAGACATATTAGTTTGGTTCCCAGTCTCTAGTATCTCTAGTCTCCAAGAACAAAATAAAAATAAAAAAAGAGAGCAGATTTAAAAGACCCTGTGCTGATTTATAAAGCACCAAAATAAAAGGGGTAAAGTTTTACTTTTTCTTCCTCTCCATGTAGTTCCCCTAATCCACATGTGTGAGTGATTTTCTTAAAAATTGGGGATTTATATTCTTTTGTCCTATCATGTCATTAATCCGGTAGTGCTTTATATTTTTCCTACCGAGACAGTGAAACTCCTCTTTCTACCGAGTTTCATTCCGGTAGTATTGCTTTCTTCCTACCGAGTTCCATTTCGGTAGTGCTACTTCTCCTTCTATCGAGTTTTCATTCCGATATTATTTCTGTTTTGTACCGTGCTACACTCCGGTACATTTATTTTCTATTTGTACCGTGATACATTCCGATACCTTTACTTTCTTTTTGTATCGTGCCACATTCCGGTACATTTATCTTTTATGTGTACTGTGCTATTAGCCAACAATCGTTTACAACAATATGCCACACATATCATGTCAAAACATTTCTTGAGTCCAGGGGTAAACTCAAATTTATGACCAACAACTCACCGGAGGTTCCAGATGATGCCTGGGTGACAGGCAAGAGTCAAGTACTTTCATGGCTCTGGGCATGCATGGAGCCAGAGGTGGCTATTAAGTACATGTGGTACCGAAATGCTAAGACTATGTGGGAGGAGATGAAACATTTCTTCACTTAGGAGGACAACTACATGCAAATCTACAATATCATGGACAAGATCTTCTCTGAACAACAAGGAGAGCGTCCCTATAACATCCTATAAATTTCACGGCTAATTTAAAACTCTAATGTGGATTTTCTTAATAGAACCTAACTAAGAGACTAAATAAACCTAACTATGGTTTAATACATAATGAGTTCATAAAAGAGGTATTAGATGTCACCTAGCTCACCAATACACACACACACAGTGGCTTAAATACGTGCGATTAGTCATCATGTGACTAAAAAGATGAATGAATGAACAATTATGTGATTAATGGACATGGTGTAGTAATTATTGATGTTTAATGTAAGTGAAGATAAATAAATGTGTTAGATATAAGTTCATATTGAATTAGCTCAATTTGTGTAAAAAAATGTCATGTAATCTTGATAGAAGTTAGATGATAATAATAAGACTTAAGAATCCTAAATATTGCCAATTAAGGTGATATATAATGATTAATAGAAATATGTTTGAGGTAAAGCCTAATGTTAGTGAAACTTATATAAGATAATACTAAAAGATAAATCTGACCCCAAAACCGTGTTCCTTGGGTCCAATTTAACTTGGGCACCAATTTTGAGGGTATTTGGATAAACCTAGATAGCTCTTTTTAACCGGAGAAGATAATATCTAATAATAATCCTAATGTAAATCATACTATACTTGTTTTCAACTATATCTTTGATTTTTTTAGTCTGTCACGCGTTCTGTCCTTATCCAGCTCCTCTAAGGACCGACGGATGTGAATCCAACAGACTACACACCATCTTCAACCTCGAGTCCCTTTCGCCTAGGCTCCTACAATAAACACAATACTCTCCCCCCGTCTATCCTCTCTCTCCATGACGTCTTCGTCCCAGATAATGCTTCCAACATAATCGGGCTTCTCTATCGAGTATTTTAAGCCCCATCATGAACCCTAACTTGGAGTGTCCACAAAACGCCCTTCGGCACCACTAGTCCCCTCCTACGCACGAGTTGCAGAAAGGTTAATAGCCTTCCCCATCACACAATTACCATCGAGAAAGCTTTACGGGAGCTCCATCAACTGTCCTCTCGCCTCAATTGAAGATTTTATCCTCTGTTTCTCCTCCACCTACTTCATTTTCAAACTCTGATTCCCTACAACCGTCCTCCTTGTCCTCACAACCTACAAGCAATTAACTTCTCAGAAATAATCCTTGGGAATCTAAAGAACTCCAAGCAATCCCAGAAGGTATCCATGAGCAGAGTCCCTTCGGGTCGACTAGGCCGTCTGAGCTGCAAAGTGAGGAGTCGGGGAACAAGCCCTGGTAGTCTATAAGCCACAAAAAAGATTCTAAACAATATGAATAGCCCACATGAAGCTTTGTGCAACCCCAATTCGACCGAAGGGAAGGTACATTCCCATTTCCCAAATATGACTCTCCCTACTAATTTTCGGTAAATCTTCACTCTTGGTCATTGCCATGACCACCGCGGTAATCCTTCGACTTTGCCATGATCTCTCGGTGTCACTTGCTCCTTCAATTTTGTTGAGAGATTCCGATTTTGTGAATCTCCATGGTTTGGCCGATGAAGCAGTGGATTTCAACGACCTTAGTAGACGGATCTAGCCACCGCAGGTAACAAGCCACAATTTCTTCAACTCGGCTCGACGTCACGAAAGTGTCCTTAATTTTGGTCTATGTAGTTTTGCTTTAGGGATCAAACTTTATGGAATCAAAATCCTTGTTTTTTACTTGCTAAGAACAAACCATCTTATGGATTAACGATGATATTCAGACTATAACACCCTCTGTCACACCTATGATCAAAAATATGGAGATGGGCATATTGGTCTTTCTATTTTTGAATTATCCAATTCAGGTATTTGTAAATGCTTTTCTCTAGCTCCTGATTGATTGGATTTCAATAATTCATATCTTTTGATTGGTTTGTCCTATGGAGCAAGTCATACATGAAAGTTGACTAGTTTTTCAAGATCTAGAAGTTGGATTAGGTTCTAGGGTCTATTTTTTTAGTTTTCATGAAGTATCATACTTATTGTTATTAGGGTTTAAAGAATCATGAAACCATAAAATCTAAAATGAATATTATTGTTAATGGATGTTATTGGGTTGAACAAGATAATTAGGGTTTCTTAACCCCATGAACGTGATAGGATTTCATCAAACTAAGAAGAACAACTAAGATCTTCTATAAGAGAGAGGTAAGCAGGTTCATGCACTTTGAGTATTTAGTATTCGTTTTCATCGCCTTATAATTGTTATGATGACCAAGATGAATTATAGGCATAGTTATGTGTTTCAAGTTAAATCTTAACTGCATGAAAGATCCCATAAAATTACTAGTTTAATTTTATGCATCAATGCTATTTCATGAATTCATGTCATGTCCACATGGAATTCGTTTGAGTAATTATTCCAAGATAATGATGAACATTTTATGGGTTGTATTATTTTATCCTAATCATGTTATGTTGATCCTACGAGCCTTAGGAGCACCATTGGTGCATAATTATCAAGGATACTTTAATCAACCACCAAGATAAGTTATGTGAATCCAAATCTAATGTTCAACTAGTTTCATGTTTTTCATTATTGCCAAGTTATTATATTGTTATAACAATACTCAATTCCACTTACTCTAACATGGTTTGTATTGCATGCATGGTTGGGGGCGTGATGCCTGCAGGTACAAAGAAACTTCCAAGAAAGGGATATATGAAGGTCAACTTAAGGACAACGTTTCCTAAATATAAATATGGTGGGCTGCCATCTACAATATAAGATCCTGATGTTATAGATAACTTCATGTATAAATAGTTATTAATCATGTATATCTTAGTTAGTTTCAATTCAAGAAACCAATTTTAAACAATGCATGAATCAATTTTAATATCAATGCATGGTGATTGTTTACTAAATTTGCAATGTTTGTTATTGTTGTGACATCCCTTTGAGCTAAAGTACCTCATGTTATGGAAAACATGGGTGTTTCTTCCATTGACATATGTATGCTTAAGGGGGTGTTACAATAATGGTATCAGAGCAATGAGTAGATGGTCACTAAGCAAAAGATTCACATGTTCTAATCCCTAGGTCAAGAATATTAAGTTCAAGATATGGGAAACCAAAGTAGGGTCTAGTCAGAAGACATAAGTTAGATAAGGGTTCGGGTTATGTGCCTAGATGTTTTAGATTTTTGTGTTAACTCTGAATTTGTACATAGCATGCTCTCTCTTCTTCCCACGTGTTTGTGGTATGGGACATAGGCTCATGGGTTTTTTTAGAGAGAATGTTATGTGCAAAATCATACTTGTATAGTCCTTTCAAGTGCATGTGGTATGGGACATGTGCATGAGGGAGGTGCTGAGATAAGTGTGAAAAAAATGTATAAGACTTGGCATTAAAGTTGGAGACATATAGTCACCTAAACCTAATTAATTACATAATAAGACCAATCATGCATACAAAGGGTAGATAATTTGACATGAATACAAAAAAAATCATTCTACTAAACAAAGTTCTCTATTATTTTATGATTATGTGTTCAAATTGAACATCATGTATTACTTCTATGCTTATGAATTATGAAACTATAAAAATCATGTTTAAGTATAAGAAATAATGTTATGTTGATAATTTTCCTCTCCATCATGTTATGTGAGCCTTAATTGGCCTTATGGGCTCTGTGGGAGCATTATGTGAGCCTTAACCGGCGTTATGTGAGCCTTAATTGGCCTTATGAGCTCTGTGGGAGCATTATGTGAGCCTTAATCGGCCTTATGTGAGCCTTAAGTTGCCTTATGAGATCTGTGGGAGCATTATGTGATCCTTAACCGGCCTCATGTGAGACTTAAGTGGCCTTATGAGCTCTGTGGGATCATTGTGTGAGCCTTAACTGGCCTTATGAGCACTATGGGTGCAATCAGGAGAGTGACTATATCAATTCAATCCATATTATTATGAAATCATGTCAACTAAGCAAGTTCTCATGAAACTATGTTAATTATGAGTAATTCACGTATTATGTATGATAATGAGACATTAAGATAATACTAGAGAGTTCACTTACATAGAATATGTGAAACCATAAGGTGGGTAATATGTAGAAATTTTGAGAAAGAAATTTATTTAAGGTGGGTAGAATTGTAGCATCCCAAAAATTTCACAGCTAATTTAAAACTCTAATGTGGATTTTCTTAATAGAACCTAACTAAGAGACCAAATAAACCTAACTATGGTTTAATACATAATGAGTTCATAAAAGAGGTATTATATGCCACCTATCTCACAAATACACACACAATAGCTTGAATACGTGCAATTAGTCATCGTGTGTCTAAAAAGATGAATGAATGAACAATAATGTGATTAATGGACATGGTGTAATAATTATTGATGTTTAATGTAAGTGAAGATAAATAAATGTGTCAGATATAAGTTCATATTGAATTAACACAATTCATGTAAAATAATGTCATGTAATCTTGATAGAAGTAAGATGGTAATAACAAGACTTAAGAATCCTAAGGTTGAGGTGTCAACCGACCGGCTCAGGTCCCCAACCGACCATTTCAGAAATGAAACGACCGGTTCAGGTTGCGCAGTTGGTTATTTTTGTGGAAAATCTCGAACCCTTCTACTCCTGCTTCAGTCCCACATTGCCTGAGATAGAGAACCCTGTCCCATGACCCTCCTATATATAGGGGTATTGGGGGCTTCTCAAAGTACAACTCAGTGCAACCAGTATCTCTGTAAAGTTGTCATTCTCTCTGGTTTTGGTAACCGAGAGAGCCCGAGCAAGTGCTACCAGATAAGGGAGGCACAGTAAGGGAAAGACAACTGCAGAAAGCGACTGGTGGCAGGAGAGTGTGTCAGTGACTAGTACGCTGACAAGAGGGTGCGACTCCTTCCAATTCCTTGTGAGACAAGGAGATTGGAGTTAATTTCTGAGACGAGCCTGAGTACGATGCCTACGAGGGGCGGCGGCACAGGGGGAGATCGACGAACCCCTAATGCTCGAGGGGGACGACAACCTCGCCCACCCAATGTGGATCAGGTTCGCGTGGCGGAGACGACTAAGGAATGGGCGGCTCTCACAAAAGTCCCTGTTGGAGACATTAATACAAGAATCGCGCAAGAGGAAATTGTGGTTGAAGATGACACGATAATCATTGCGCAGGAGGAAGTCGATTCCATAGTGAACATGTGGAAAAACACATTGGCGGGCTACATCATCGGGTTCAGACCCCATATAGCAACCCTGCAAGACCATCTAACCAAAACCTGGCATCCAGAAGGAGCGACGGAGGTGATGGGGAGAGCAAGCGGCAGCTTCATTATCAAGTTTTAGAATGAGACGGATATGGACAATGTGCTTGAAGGTGGTCCATGGTATGTTAAAGGGAAGCCGATGATTCTTAAAAGATGGGAAAAGGGGAGCCGCTGGAGCAAGAAAAGTTTGCATCTGTCCCAGTTTGGCTGAAACTTCAAAATCTGCCGCTTGAATTGTGGAGCGAAAAGATGATTGCTCGGATCGCCTCGTATCTGGGTAAACCTCAATGCCTAGACAGACAGACGAAGGCTAAGGTCAGAATCGACTTCGCCAGAGTCAACATTCTCATGTCAGCCAAATCGTCGTTTCCAAAATCAGTCAAGCTTCGAACTGACAAAGGCAACGACTACTCTGTCCAAGTGGAATATGAGTGGGTGTCCGAGAAATGCCCACATTGTGGAACGTTTGGACACGATAAAGCTCTTTGCAGGCCGACGCCGCAACCTGAGCAAAATCAAGAAAAGGAGACAGTGATCGCTGCTTTTCCTATCCCTGAAGTTCCACCTACTGACCCTGGCGCTCAGCCTGCTCGACAAAATGTGGAACAAAGGCCTGTTACTCAAGAACAACCTGTGGTAAACGAAGATGATGGATTCGTGAACCCAAGAAGGACAGTCAGTCCCAGGCAAACAAGGAGTCAGAATAACTCAAAGACAAAGAGAGCAAACCACCAGGACAACAGATACAAGGCACTGGAGTCCGAAAGTTCAAATGCACAGGTAGGCGGCAATACAGCCCCCCACAGTGCAAATGGTTGAACACCCAACCGTGATAGCTTGGAATGTCAGGGGCATGTCTCAACTACACAAACATGACATGGTCCGAGCTGAACTAGGGAGAGCAAAGTGTGATATTGCTTTCCTTCTTGAAGTAAAGATAAGAAGAAAAAATATAAGGAAGATGATGAGAAGATCATGGACGGATGCAAACTGGCTGGATAACTCACAAAGTTCAAACAAGACTCAGATCCTTATCATTTGGAAGAACCAAGTGTACAAAATCACAACTTCTTTTCAATCCAGGAAGCTTCTTCACTGTAAGGTGGAGTATGAGGATACTTGCTTTGAATGCACTGTTGTGTATGTGGAAAATGACGATTGTAAGAGAGAAACTCTCTGGAATGATCTCATTCATATCAAATACAAGCTAACAACACCTTGGTTTGTCCTTGGCGACTTCAATGCAGTCAGGGCGGCTACTGAGAGAATGGGGAGAACCCTACCTTCATCTAGATACATGGGAGACTTCAACCTCTCCATTGCTACTGCGGACCTCATGGAGATACCTGCCAAAGGACCCTACTTCACATGGAATAATCAGCAAGAAGGTGCAAACAATTCTAGAAGTAAAATCGACATGACACTTTGTCAGTTGCAAGTCATGACAAAGTTTCCCCATTTATGGGTGGAAATTCTTCCAACCATTTACAACGATCACTACATCCAAGTGGTTCATTTAAATGAGGAGCAGAAGAACATTAAATACCCTACGAGGTACTTTAATGCCTGGTCAGTAAAGGAGGGCTTCAAGGCGACAGTCAGGGAAGCATGGGGGATTCACCAAAATGGCAACCCTATGTTTAGGCTGTGTCAAAAGCTGAAGCTAACAAAGAGGAAATTACAAACCTGGAACTGGGAGACTCTGGGGGACATGACGAATAGTGCAAAAAACCTTGAGAGGGAAGCTATGGAGGCCCAAGCTAATTCTGATGAAGATCCCAATAACCCGCTCTTATGGGATATAGCAAGACAAAAGAAAGAAGAAGCTCTGACTGCTAGATCTTATGAGGAATCCATGATTCGACAGAAATTGAGGATTATGTGGCTGAAACACGGAGACAGCAACACAAAATTTTTCTATGCGTCTTTGAAAACAAGGAGGAGCAGGAACCAAATTAAAATCCTTGAAGATAATGATGTGCAAATCAGGGATGAGGAGATGATTAGGGAGCGCTTTATGAAGCATTATCAAGCCCTCTTTAACCAAACTTTGTGGAGCAGAATTCGAAAAGATAAATGGTATGGTCTAAATAAACTCAATCCTGATCAAATTGACTCAATGTGCAGGCTAGTCACGGATGATGAAATCTTTGATATAGTCAAAAATTACAACGAAGATAAGGCACCAGGGCCGGATGGTCTTAATGCTCACTTCTTCAAGTCTACTTGCGACATAGTGGGCAAGGAGTTCTGTACTGCGGTCAAAGACTTTTTCTTGAAAGGGAAAATGCTCAGAGAGATAAACAAAACTTTCATCACGTTGATTCCAAAGGTTAAACAGCCTCAGAAGATAGGTGATTGGAGACCAATCTCGCCGTGCAACTTTGTATACAAAGTCATCTCTAAGATTCTATCAAATCGACTCAAGAACATCATGCCCTACCTCATAAGCGCCAACCAATGCGCCTTTGTAAGTGGGAGGTCTATTACTGATGCAATTCTTCTAGCAAACGAACTGGTTCATGATTTCGATATGCCAAACACAAAAGAAAAAATCTGTATTAAAGCAGACTTAAGCAAGGCATATGACACGATTGATCGTGATTACATTTTGGACATTATGAAAGAAATGGGCTTTCCTCCTTGTTGGTTAGGGTGGATCCAGGAATGTATGAATTCATCCTCCTTCCAAGTGTTGGTTAATGGTGCTCCCTCACAGATTTTCCACGCTTCTAGAGGAATCAGGCAGGGCGATCCCCTTGCACCATACTTATTTGTTATTGGGATGCAAGGTTTCATGTCTATTCTTGATGAAGCTGTAAAGGACTAGCTAATACAACATCTCAAGGCTGGGGACACTCAAGTATCTCACATTCTTTTTGCAGACGACCTCCTGATTTTCTCAAGAGGCTCCCAAGAAGATATAGATGGTATTCACAAGTGTCTACGGCTGTTCACTGGTATCTCAGGTCTAAATCTGAATCCAACAAAGAGCCAACTCTTTGCTAGCAACTCTGTCAATTGCTCTTAAGCTATGGGCATTGAGAAAACAAGATTCCGGGTAAGATACCTAGGGATCCCTTTGTTTTCTGGTAAATTAACAAAGAGGCACTGTTACACTCTCATTGATAAGATAAAGGCGAAACTAGACTCTTGGAAGTCTAGACTTCTTTCTATGGCTGGTCGAGTAGAGTTGATTGTATCCACACTCTCAACCTACCACTTATTCTGTACAGGGGTTTTTCCACTTCCAAGAAGTATAGTGGACGAAATAGAAAGATTATGTAGAACGTTCCTATGGAATGATACCGAAGAGACCAAGCATTTTCATACTGTCAAATGGGAGGAAATTTGCAAGCCAAAACTTGAAGGGGGCCTTGGCATCCGAAAAGTGGAGGATTGGATGAAGGCAGGTATGATGAAGAATCTGTGGAATATTGCAAACCGCAAGGACTCAGTCTGGATTAGATGGATTCATTCTAAATATATTAAAAAGAACACTCTATGGACTTGTCGCCCCCAACAGTATCACAGCTGGATGTGGAGGGCTCTACTTAAATTCAGAGATCAGTTTCTGCCTATGGTCAGAGTACGGATTGGCAAAGGGGATCATATTTCACTCTGGGAAGATCCGTGGGTCAAAGGTGATTTTCTGTCTAACTGTGTTGAACCAGGATTATCGCTGAGAAATGGGTTAACCAGGGATAGAAAGCTGAACTCCATCATTCAGGATGGAGAATGGAATATTCCAAAAGGCAGAGGCTACAGGGAGATAGCTGATATCTGTGCAAAGATAAATGTAAGCTGTGAGGATGATTTGTTCTACTTTCATGGAGTAAATCCTTTCTCTCTTAAGAAAGCTTGGGACGTATGCAGAAACAAATCTGATGAGACCCCTTGGGCTCATTGGATTTGGAAATCAAAATCTCCGTAGAGATACAAACTCCATTGCTGGCGTGTGATGAAAAGAAAGCTAGTCACAGAGGAGTTTTTAAAAGGAAAAGGGATACATATGGCATCTAGATGTAGCCTCTGCCAAGAACAGGAAGAGACTGCCTCGCATCTCCTGTGGGCTTGCAAGTTCAGTGCAGAACTGTGGGGTCGTGCTACCATGACCCACATCCCAGCAGGCTATGAAGATATTCTGCTGATTAAAGGAGACAAAGAAAAGACTCTGACTATTTCAATTATCTACTACATATGGTTCTATAGAAACAAAACCATTTTTGAAAGCACTCCCACTTCTGCCAATGCAGCGTGGAATAGAATAGAAAGTGATAGCAAGAACCTGTATAGATAGGTTTCTATATCCTTATTGTGAGATATTCCTATCTCACCCCTACTTGTTCATACTTTTTTGGTTTATTGGAAGAGAAGCACGCTTACTGATAAAAAAAAAGGAGATTGGAGTTCCAGGTGGTCCGTGTGTACTACTTAAGAGGCGGGAGATTTCTGCCACTCGTAGGATAGTTGTCAATCCCGACAGTCCCAGTGAGACCAGGAGTCGTCAGTCCCGGTGCGACCAGGAGCTGCAAAGACACCGTCCAAGACCAGAGGTGAAGACCACGCAAGCCGTGAGGTATTGTCGCCGAGCAAGCCTCGTGACAAGGTATGATTCCAGAAACCATCCCTTCCTATTGTATATACGTTGACGTGTTTCCTTGTTCTGGGTTTGGGGAGGAGAAAATTTTTGTTTCTACTGCCTTCTCTGATTCCCCTAAAACCCAACACTTTCTAATGAATATTTTTGCATATTTTTTTGAGGTTGTATTAAAAAATTATTAATTTTTATTATCATCCAATCATAAGTCAGGAAACCATATAGCGACATCAATTTAATCAATGATTAATCCAATATAAATAATATCTGAAAAGATCGACAAAACCACAACGTGCTTTACATATAATTGAAATAGCAACGGTAAAATTGTCATTTAACATACAACATAATTCGCGGCCGATGAATTAAAAATATCCAAAATACCCTTGTGATAACAATACTGTGATTGACCTCGTGAGGGCAGTAAGGTTATTTTATGACCTGGCTTCTTCCTCTTTTCAACCATGGTGTGAGGAGCGTTTTAGGGGTGAAGACCCGATCAATGCTCAGGAAAGACAGTTGTTCGCATAAGGCTCAAACTGCTAGTTGCTTCCTTGCTCCAAGCTGAGGTTAGAGACCTTTGGATGAGGATGAGAGAATCACAAGAGCTTAAGATATGCGCTATGGCCAAGCATGAGCATGGAAGTGAGCACAAAGCCCATAAAACCTCATAAAAAGAGCACGACAATAAGCCAACAAGCTTTGCGAGAGAAAACCATAGTCAAAGGAGCAAGGATGTGGGAAAAAATGACCAAAATTTCACTGGTTAGCCATGGCAGAGAGCACTAGTGGTTATTCAATGGTGACCTATAGGTTGCAACGACTGAGGCAAACTTGGGGAAAATTCATGCTTGGAAAAGCAAAACGGGTCATCTTGGATCCTATTCAGTGCATCAATTGCATAGAATGAGGCGGAGGAGACTGTGGCATGGTTGAGATCTCTACAAATACAAATTGAGGAAGTCAAGTAGTTCAGCACTATTAGGAATTGAATTGACTGTGGAGGACTATCCGGTGAGGGGTGGTGGTGCTTCGAACACTCTTATGTAGGGTTGCTCTTTGATGGGAAGGTTACCACCACTATATGGTAGAGAAGGGTGTGATCCCTAATTTAGGCATTTTGTCAATAGACTGAGAGGGGAGGTGAATAATAGCTTATTATGTTTGAGAGAGAAACAAATTCAATGGTGAAGAAACCTCACAAAACCATCATGAGATGAGAGAGAATATATCATCAAAAAGAAATTGTTCAAACTCGATTCAGTTCCGCGGAAAGAACAGATGTAGGGGATGACTTCCTGAGCATTAGATCTCAAGTAGATTAAACTCCAGCCGTCATATTGCATGCGTGAAAGGAAATAAATCAAATGAATACATGATAGGCAAAAATAACTAAAACTATAGTGTTACACAATTGCATTAATGTAATTTGTAATCAAACCTTACTCAAACTTTAGAAAAGCTTCCCAAAATCAATTTGAAGGGTCAAACAAGGTCAAAACTTGATCAAATTTGAATCACACACCCAATTAGGAGTCTAGATTATTCTTATTCCCTTAGATTTCTATTTTGCACATGTTTTAACCATAATTTCCATAAATGCCAATTTACTTGATTTTTAATGGATTAAAAGGTGTAATGTGATGCATCTTTCCCTTAATTTATTTATTTGAGCATAAATGAGATAAGAACTTATTGTTCACTCACTAGTTATGTCATCTTTGAATGTAAGGTTTTTTCTCTTTCTCTTTTATTTCTTTCAAAACATTTCCAAGAAGAGGATAGAGAAAAAGGGAAAGTGAAACTAATATTCATCAAATTGACTTAATTGTAATACATATTACATAGATGGATGATAAAAACATATTTGAGTCTTACTTTATTCTTCTCAATTTATTATCCTTCATGAATTATCATCTCATGGTCTTTTTGCATTAAGTCCCACATTGTTTCTTTCATCTAGCTTGTTGTGGTAGACCCATTTGGTGCCAATGATCTTTCTATCATTTGGTATCGGCACTAAGATCCACACTTTGTTCTTGTCAAACTTCTCTAACTATTCTTTCATAGCTAGGATCCATTCATCATCTTTCAGAGCTTCTTTCACATTCTTGGGCTCAAGCTGTGAGATGAAGGCATTGTCAGCTTGTTCTTTATTGAATGCAACCTGCATCTTCATCATTTCAAAAAGATTGCCTATGATAAACTCTTTAGGATGATGTTTTGAAAAGTGGGGAGTTGGATACTTATTTTCTTATTCTTTCTCTTCTTCATCAACTATCACCTCTTTTCCTTTATTAACAATGTTGAGCTCTGTCAAGTGAGGGATCACCTCATCAACAACATCATCATGCACAACATTCATGGAAATAGAGGGGTTTGTTTCAACAAATTTAACATTGATATATTCTTCTACTTTAGACAATTCAATGTTAAATACTCTATAAGATCCACTAGTAGTGCTATAACTAAGAAAGAAAGCCTTGTATGATTTTTCATCAAACTATTTGCGGGAATCTTTGGTGTTCAAAACAAAACAAGGACAACCAGAAACATGCAAGTAATCGATGGAAGGATTTCTACCACGCCATAGCTCATAGGGGTTTTATTTAAAGATGGATGAGTAAAAACCCAATTTTGCACAAAACATGAAGTGCTAAAAGCTTCGGCCCAAAACTTCTTTGGATTATCATACTCTAGAAGCATGGTCCTAGCCATTTCCTATAGCGGCCTATTCTCTCTCTCTACAATCCCATTTTGTTGAGGTGTACAAGGAGAAGAAAAGTTGTGTGCATACCCATATTGCTCACAAAAACATTCAAATAAGTCATTTTCAAATCCTCCCCCATGGTCACTACGAATAGAGAAGATCCAATAAAAAGCTTCATTTTCAACTTGTTTGTAGAAAGTCGAGAAAACATCAAGAGTTTCACTTTTTGAAACAAGAAAGAAGGTCCAAGCATAGTGAGAAAAGTCATCAACAATCACAAGGAAATACTTGCTACCACAAAGCGATTGAGTTCTCATAGGTCCAAATAGATCAATATGAAGAAGTTCAAGAGATCTTTTGGTACTAAGTACTACTTTGTATTTAAAGGAGAATTTGGTTTGCTTTCCTTGTGTTCAAGGTTGGCATTCCTCATCCTTCTCAAATTCCAATTTAGGAAGTCCCTTTACCAATTCCTTTTTGCTTAACTTATTCATTTGATGCATATTTACATGACTAAGCCTACGGTGCCGCAAATATATATCATTCGAATTAACAAAAAGGCATTTACCAAGAATAGGATTAATAGAATCAAGAAAAATAACATAGAGATTCCCATTTCTAGTTCCTTTATATATAAATTTATAGGAGAGGGAATCTAGAAGCAATCATTCAACTGAGGTAAAAAGAACAAGATAACCATTATCACATAATTGGATAACACTCATTAAATTGTGATGTAGGCCATCCAAAAGAAGAATATTCTTTATGCATGGTGAAGCACCTACATCACCTTCACCTATCACTTTACCTTTGTTGTTGTCACCAACGGTCATAGATCCTCCTTTCTTTTTAGTGAACTTGTTGAAGTGGTTGATTTCACCTGTCATATGCTTTGAGGAACCACTATCAACAATCTATTTTCCTTTTACCTACAAGAAAGGAAGATGTCGGTGCCCAACTCAAATCTTGGGACTGAGAGTTAGCTTGGGGACCCATTTCATCTTTGGTTCAGTCCCCTTCTCTCTGTAAGGACAATAAGTAGAGTAATCATCATCACTCTTGCAATACACCAAAACCATAGGGTTCCCTTACTATCCATGAAATATAGGAGGTCCCTTACTCTTTTTCTTACTCTCCATGAAATATAGGAGGTTCCCTTACAATCCCAAACCACTTTTACCACTATGTTTGGTAGACTGATCTAGAAATCATTTGAGAGAAATTTTCCCTTTGAGGAACTTCCGCAAGGAAGCTCTAAGCTTGTGATTATCATCACTAAGAGTAATCATAGTAGAAGATAAACTAGCAAGATCATCTCAAGCATTAAGTAAATTGGCCTCTAAATAGAGGGATTTAGTAAGATAAGAATCTTTTTGTAAAGAAATACCAACTACTTCATTACTTGGCAATAAAGGTCTAGAAGAAAGATCATTAATTTGAGCAACCAATCTAGCATTTTCAGTTCTAAGAAAGATAAGATCATCAAGATAGATCCTATTTTCATCTTTAATAGCATCACAAGCATGTCTAAGATCATCATTTTTAGTTCTAAGTAATACAATCTCATCAAGGCGGGCTTGATTTTCCTCCTTATGACTGTTGATGTTCTTAAGGTAGATACCATTCTCTAATTCAAGTCTATTGTATTGGAGCTCAAGTCAAGAAACTTCCCTTGCAAAGAATTAATATTATTAAGATAAATATTTTGATTTTGCTCAAGAATATCTATTTTAGCATACTAATCATCAATAATTTCCCCTAACCTCTTCTTCTTAGATTTTCATTTAGAATAAGAAGAACGGAAAGCATTAAGCATATCAATGAGGGTATCTTTAAATATTTCATTAAACTTACCTCACTTACCTCACCAGTATCTTCACCAGTAGAGGCAATGAGAGCAACATGACATTCTCCCTCATTAGAGCTGGAATCACTTGAAGAGGACTCTTCCCATACGACATGGGTTGCATCTTTGCTTCTTCTTTCTTTCTTGTCCTTCTTCTTGTACTTTCAACCCTTCTTGTAGTCCTCCCTTTTCTTAGAGCTGCTCTTGTGGTAGGACTTCTTTTTCTTGGGGAAATCATTCTTGTAGTGCCCCTTTTGGCCACATTCATATCACCTTGGAGTAGAGGAGGAGGATGGCTTTCCTTTGAAGTGTTCCCCCTTGGAGTATTTAGCTTCATGATCATTAGGGGCTTCATCTTCACTTGAGGGAGGAGCATAAAACTGGCAAGCAAGTTGTTTTTGGAGAACAAGTGCCTCCACCTGAGATTTGAATGTACTATCTTTGATCTTCTTTGATTCCTCTCTTCTTACTTCTCATCTTCTTCTTGCTAATCAAGCATTGGCTCATGAGATTAAAGATTGCCAATGAGCTCTTTGGTGATGATGTCACCAGGGATTCTAAATTCTTCAATAGAAGTCACCTTGGATTCCCATCTCTTGGGGAGAGACATTAGAATCTTGGAGTTGATGGTCCCTCTATCCATGGGGTGGCCCAAGGAAGCAAGTCTATTGATGATGGTTATGAGTCTTGAGTATATTTCGAAAACCCTCTTCTTCTTTCTCATCTTGAAGTTTTCAAGGAAACCCTTGAACATGTAGATCTTCTACTCCTTGACTTGCTAGGTTCCTTCATGGGTGATGCAAAGCTTGTTCCATATCACATGGGTTGTATCCCAAGAAGAGACCCAGTTGAACTCAGTGGGGCTGAGGGTTACATAAATGATGCATATGGCCTTTGCATTCAACTGTGCCTTCTTTAGAGTAGCTTCATACCAAGTGGAAATATCTCCGACCGGCTCCATGTAGGGAAGGATGGCTGCTTTCCACATGTCAATAGCTCATCCCTTTCAAGTAGAACTGTAGTCGTCATTTTCAATAAAGGAATTTTTTGTCATTGAAGGTTGGAGTCCTCATGGAGAATCCACTCTGAAAGTTTAGAGAACCTAAGAGGTTGTCGCCCATCTTCTCATCTCGTGGGAGATCTTGTTAGATAAGAATGTGAATCTGATACCAGTTGTTGGATCAAAGGGCTCTAGAGGGGGGTGAATAGAGCTAAAAACACTCACACAAAACTAGTTAGACCCTCAAGTTACTCCAAGAGGTAAGATTGCAAATGCGTAATTTGAGTGCAACTTAGCATACATAGAAAGGATGAGAGAGATTGAATCAAGCACAAGAACAATCTATGTATAGTGGTTCCAATCCCCAAACTAGGGGAAAGTCAGTCCATACCTAGAGGGGTCAAGATCTAGGATTTTGCAACTGATGTATACTTATATTCCATTATAAGTCATACAAGAAGACCTTCCTTTTTTGGGCCAAGGATACCCAACCTTCCTTTTTAAGGAACAAAAGGTGACATTAAACTAACCAAGGTCTTACCTATCCTTGAGAGTCGAATCTTCAACCTCTACTAGGGCTTACCTACTCTTGCAAATAGTTGGACACCTTCACCAAGAAGTTGCCCTTCTTGCAACGAGTCTTCCTCCTAGAAGGAATTACCTATCCACCTCAAGGATCTTTAGCCTTGACCTTCTCCTTCACCTTGGATAATATTTGCACCTTCTCTTTCACTCGGAGAAGCTTTTCACCAACTTTTCTTGTAGAAAGGGGTTGGGGAAAGAGAAGCTTTGAGATCTTTACAAGACTACAATGGAGTATCTCTCTCACACATAGCCTATCTCACTCATATGGACATTTTGAAGTGTAAGCAAGAGAGAGAAAGGGGCTTTAATGGATTGAATGCACTCAAGTATAGATAGGAGATTGAATGGCATGAAGGAGCAAACTCAAAATGAAGTCCTAGAGGTCCTATTTATAGTTGGGGATACCCACTAGTGTCTAGGAACACTTAGGAATAATTTTTAGTCATTTGGGGTGTTGCAACTAATCTGTTTTTGATGTTTGTAGTAATCCAATGGTTAGAATCACTTTTTATACACACTCTATATAGTACAATCAGTCGAGTTTCAATAAAGGTAACTCAATCGATCACACTATGCAACAGAGCAAATTTGAAGCATCACTCAAGTTTATCCTGGATGAAACTCGGCCGACCGCTCAAATCTGATTTTCCAGTGCAGGGTGTCGGTCAAGTTTATCCTGAGGTAAACTTAGATGAACATGGACATTTGCCAAGTCCCATCCTAAGCTTTAGTCGAGTCTTTGGGGAGGAAACTCGGCCAAATCAACAACTTGTGATGCACTTTTGAAAATGTTGTAAAAGTGCTTCAACGTTCGAATTATACACTCCTGATTTTTTTTCATCTCAGTTACACATCATTGAATCAATACAAATGGTTATAAAATTTTTCCTAAGGGTTTTATTGGATTTTCCAAGAAAGTGCATTTGCATTGCTTTTGACTTGAACTTGATCAAGCTAGGGGTTGATTGAATTGATCCTTTTTCATGTACCTAATACCTGATATCAATCTCAAATAGACATGTTAGATACATATGAATGGAATGGTTAAGTCAACATAAAAATATGGAAAATGTATAACACTTAGGTCAATAGATTTCAGAATGTACGTCTTCCTGAGTTGTCTTCCTCCTTTCGACCCTTTCCTTTTCAGTATCACTAACATGGAACTATCCTCTCTTTTATCTTGATTCCTCTCTTCACACCAGCCTCTTTCCCTAAATAGACCCTTGTTGCTGATTCCCCTATATATACTCTATTTCCTGAACCAATCTTGACTCCTTGCAACCCTAGGTCTTTAAACCACTATATAACATCTGCTAGGCCATCATTCATACTCTAGGAGATGTACCATTTCCTTCGTTCCACCTCCTTATGTTTCCGCACCCCACTTTCAACTCACCTTCTTGTCATGGTCAAACTTGAGATCGTTGCTCTGGATTCGATGGTGAGGACCTCAACTAGGTGCAACTAGGTGTTCATCCTAGATGCCTTCCCACAACCTTGTGGCCCTCCTAGTGCATTCAATTCATACCTCCAAGGTACTTTCTTAGGTTTCCCCCTTCCCTTGCTAAGTTAGCACTTTGTGAGATTCCTATGTGTTTCATCGGTTGGGTTGATCGTTTCACCCACTTTCCTTTTGGGTGTCTTCGTATGGTTGTATTAAGGGCTTTTCGTTGATGTCCTCACTCTCATCTAGCTTTTAGGTGGGCTTTGAAGCCTTCAACCTAACTTGCCATGGTGACAACAATGTGGAGAGGCATGTTTAGCCTTGTGGCCAACATCTGAGCTTGGTGATACTAATAGGACTCGGTGAAGCAATGATTGTCTTTGGTAGTCTATCTTTTATAGAGATATCAAATTTCATTTTCTATGGTCAAATTTTGTTCAAGATATGGCTTCACATGGTGTTTCAGTGAGGAAGAAGATACCCAATATTTGAAGTTTATATTTACCCTTGGTTTTTATTTACCATTTTTATTTTTATTTTAGGGGTAAAGTCATTTTTTCATCTCAGATCATTATTTCCTCTCTTGTTGAAGGCCCAACCACTTAGCCAATCTTTATAGGGCCACTTTAGTAGTTTTTATTTTAAAAATGGATAATGCATATTATGTGTCTTAATCAAATTCCTAATTGGACTATATTTTCAAAAATCATAACTAATTATGTGGTTGTGTAAAAATTACATAAACTTGAAATCAGAAAAGTATTATCTATCAAAATAAAAATATTTCATAACTGAACCCAAGTATAATCAGAGTACTTAATCTACAGTGTGCAATATACATTCCAGTTAATGATGTGTATATCAAAATATATGATAGGTGAACAAGAACCCTGACTTGGAACTAGAGTTTGGGCTTTGAAAAAAACAAACATCTTGAGATATGCTATATTTCTATATGTCATATTGAGTAATCACTCAATTTTTGATGATGTACTTATGTAAAATTAAATTTAGTCATGAAATATTATTCTACTGTTACACTTTGACTATTTTGTATATCATCATTTGAGAAATGAAAAAAATTACACCTATACCTGCATACCTTTTGAGTGTGGTTGGAATATATGAATTTGTCCCTCAAATTTTGGTAGGGAGAGGATCCCCTCTTGGGTCCCTCTCCTTACATTAGTCATGTACTACACAAAACTTTCTATTATCACAGAATATTCATTCTTTGTTTTTGTAATTATTAAAATTGCTATTTGAATATACGACCAGGATTCCTAAGTCCTCTTTTTTTTGGTAGAAGTCCGGTGGCGATTTTATTCATCTTGCCCACCTCGTGCAAGCAAACTCAAGCTTGTATTACATATTCTAGAAAATTGCAAATAACTAAATATGGTCGTACTACGACCATTACAAGAGACACCTTCTAAACTACTAGGTGTATCATTCGAAATTTTGTGGTAAACACAATTTCCAGTTTTGTTTTTAAAGTGAAACTTGGCAAGGTAATCAGCAAGGCTATTGCCTTCTCTCTTGCCAAAGCATAAGCTGATAGAGTGGTCGATGTTCTTCTGCATCACCCAAACCTGTCTAGCATACTTTGGATTCCGTTTATAGTCCTCATTGATAATAGTAATGGCCTGCTTGCAATCTATCTCAATGACAGTGTTCTCCAAGTTGCAAACTGTACAGATTTTGTAGGCCAACTCCAGAGCTTGCATCTCCGCATCATGAGGAGAATCGGCCTTGATCGATTGACCTATGCCTCCCATCCATTCTCCTTTGTCATTTATAACCACGGCAGCAATAGCTCCTCGTCTCCCTTTGTACGCTGCATCCGTATTAATCTTCAGTGCCCCTTGAACTGGACACTTCCACCCCGTCACAGTGGTGCCCCTTTCTGCTTTGCTTTCAGCCTTACAAGCTTGATCAGTTAGCTTGATTTCGGTACTAATAGAGTAGATTTGATTCTGTATCATATTTTCTTTCTTCTCGAACACCCATAGATTCCTTTGTTTCCAAATGTGCCAGCACGTAACCATGAATAAGATTTGATGGTTTTCAGAATACTTAAGGTTCAGTCTAACCCATTTGTTAAGGTTGTCCTCATCCCAGAAATTAGGAGGTACATTCGATCTCAGGACTCCCATCCAAATGGGATGGACTTTGCTGCTGTCACGTAAGGTATGCAAGATATCTTCGTCGCTTGAAGAGCATATGCTACATGTAGCATCGGAGGTCATATGCCGTCTGTGTCTGCTTTTGTTTGTCAGAATGGCATTATTATCAACTAACCAAAGGAACATTCTAATTCTAGCTGCAACTTTGGACTTCCAAATGGTGCTCCACTGACCATCGCGGTTTATCTCCTTACCATCTCTTAAGGCTTTGTAAGTAGATGACACCGTGAATCTTCCTCTTGGATCCAGATGCCAAATTCTAACGTCGGCTCCTCCCTGGACAGTAGGTGGGGGAATCGTAGTAATTTCATGCACTATTTCCTGAGGGAACCAGCATTCCAGAAATCCCAAGTCCCACTCACCTTCGAGGTTAACCAAGCTTCTGACCTGCAAGTCTTCTAAGTCCACAGGTATTTGCTGTTGCGCATGCTCCTTCAGAGCTTTCCCACTCGGCAGCCATATATCGCTCCAGACATTGGTAGACAGGCCATTGATCGGACAGATATAGGAATTGGAGGACACAAATTCCTTGTTGAGAATCACCGATCTAGCTACACCAGAAAGATGTACATTGGTAGCATTTGGCTTACCTTCCAATCTAGTAGCCATAGCTTTGCTCCAAATAGATTGTTTACTGCTCATAACATCCCAAGTATGCTTCATAATTAAGGCGTTGTTCCAGTCCCTCATAGTCTTTATGCCCAAACCTCCATTTGATTTGTGGCTCACCAATCTGGCCCAAGATAGGAGATGTACTCCTTTCTTACTTCGACCACCACTCCAGATGAAGTTTCTGATAGCTCTATCAACTCTATCACACAGTTGCAAAGGAAGTTTAGCCATTTGCATGATATAAGTGGGGATAGCGGTAAGGGTGCTTTTGGCCAAACATACCCTTCCAGCCATGGATAAATAGCGTGTCGCCCAAGAGTTCATTCTAGCATTCACTTTCTCCAAGACTTCATTATAGGTATCCTTGTTGACTCTGCTATGTAACAGAGGAACACCTAGATATTTTCCTAGGTTCAAGGTTTTCGTCAAGCCACTAATTTCACAAATCCGATCATCTTCCACCTTGGTGACTCTCCTCGAGAAATAAATTCTTGTTTTATCGATGGAGATAGCTTGTCCAGAAACCTTCTCGAACTTCTTGAAGCAATTCAAGATAGCATTCATGTTAGAGGTATTAGCTTTAGCAAACATAATTATGTCATCAGCAAAGCACAAGTGTGCTATGCGTGGTCCATTTCTTCCCATCTTTAAAGGAGTCAAAGATCTGTCCTGGACAGCATCTTCAATCATCTGACTAAGCCTTTCAATACACAGAACGAAGATATAAGGACTTAGCGGTTCTCCTTGCCTGAGACCCTTGGTAGCTATGAACTCTTCAGTAGTTTCTCCATTCCAGGCGATGGTCGTGCGGCCCCTCGTAATCGAGTGCATTATGTACTTGCAAATGGTTTCCGATATATCACTCTTTTGTAGCGTATCTTCAATAAAACTCCAGTCCATCATATCATATGCTTTGGTCAAATCAATCTTAATGGCCATAGCTTTAGTAGAAGAACTCTTCCTCATCAAGTGCACGAGCTCCTGGGCTACCACAATATTATCAGAAATTTTCCGACCTGGAACAAAGGCACTTTGCGCAGGATTAATCCACCTTGGCAGCCAACATTTAAGTCTCTCCACCACCACCTTCGAACATATTTTTAGAATGGAGTTGTTAAGGGAGATAGGCCAGAATTGATTTCTCGATACAGGTCTGGTAGCTTTAGGTATGAGGATGATGGTGGAATTGCACATACCTTCCTCCATAGTAGCCCTATAAACATCATCGTTCACAGTTCGAACTACAAACTTGTGAATAATACTCCAATTAGATTTGATGAAATGCGTAGTGGTGCCATCAGGCCCCGCAGCTTTGAAAGGATTCATCTTACCCAGAACCTCCTCAATTTCAGAAAACCCCACTTCTCTTGCTATATAAGCTTGTGCCTCCCGTGGAATAGTGGAAAATCTTGTAGGGATACTGTCGAACAACTGCTTATGTATGCTGTTAGGAGTAGTAAAAAGATTTATGAAATAAGTGGTCACAGTGTTGAAGATATCTTTGGCTTCAGTAACCCAAACTCCTTGGTGATTTTTGATCGCACATATACGGTTGGCCTGTTTTCTTTGGTTGACATAAGCCTGGTAAAACCGGGTGTTATTATCACCATCTTTAAGCCATGTAATGTGGCTACGTTCCTTCCAATCTTCCTCCTCCTTCTTAAGCAGCTGAGTCAATTCAACCTGCATGTCAATGATAAAATTGTCCGTGATGCCGTCATATTTATCGCTAGATTTTTCTGAAGGATGTCGATGTTACGATGGAGCCGCATCTTATGAGAGTTTATATGTTTAGCTCGCTGCGCCTCCCACTCCATTAAACGAGCCTGAGCGTTTCTAAGAGCAAACATGTAACTGCTGTTGCTATTCCAACACTCCGTCAGAGTAGGCGAGAAGGTGCTATCCTTATTCCAAGAAGCTTTGGTGGAGAATCTTCTAGTATGTCTGTTGGAAGGCAAGGTTCTCACCAGCAGCGGGCAATGATCTGATTCTACTTTAGGGAGATGAGTAACTGTTATACCAGAAAATTTCAGAATAAAGACATCATTGGCAAGAACACGTTCCAATCTGCTCTGTTTAAGACCATGTTGGTATGTATACTTCTGACCCGAGAAACCCATGTCAGAGAGGCCAGCTTCAAGGATAGTATCAGAAAAAATAATGGCTTCCTGATTGTTGAAGGATTGATATCCCATAGTTTCTACAGGAGAAATTATAGTATTAAAATCACCTGCCACAACCCAAGGCTCATTGAAGCTGTTTCCTAGGATGATAATGTGTTTCCAGAGTAAACTTCTGACTTGAATATGAGGGTTGGCATACACAAACGTTGCAAAGAAAGCATTGTTCACCTTACAAGTTATGAATTGTCTATGAGTGTTAACAATCTCTAGCTTTATCTGCCTTTCGTTCCAGCAAACCCATATACCTCCGGAGAAGCCCCTTGCCTTGGATCTGTGAGAATTAGAGAAACCTAGCCGTTTGATAGTAGCCGTAGCTCGATCAACACTTATTCTCAGTTCCAAAATAATAGTAATCATAGGTTTGTATAAAGAAATATATTCTTTCAGCACTCTGCAAGTATCTTTGTTCCCTATACCCCTCACGTTCCAGCATAAGAAGCTCACCATATGTTCCTTTGGGGAGGTTTTGGATAGAAAGGTTAATAATCAGATACAGGAACTTGGTTCTCCTTGTTGGCCTCCTCATTCAACGCTTCTAGAATAGCTGCTTTAGTATGCGCTACTCTCAGCCTCAGACTTTTCCTCTTCTCTTCCGCCGTGAGCAACCTCTTAGAATTTCCTTGTCTTTTCATTTTTGTTCCGCTACCTTTTATTGCCTTGCTCGCATTGACTGCCCTTGGTGTGGAGTTATTGTCATCTGCTTTCAGTCGGGGCTGGTCGCCATACGAGTTTACAGCTGTAGGATCGGTAATGCACATGTCCTCTCTCTCTTCATTGTCCACTATCAATTCTATTACTTCGTCTACCTCCAGATTTAAAGCTGTATGAACTTCCTTGTTTGCATGGGACACACCTTTTCCTTTGTGAAGCAATCTGCTGTGCACAGTGTTCGTGATGTCAATTATTCCCTCCTTTTTCTATAGTTGTTCCTCCGAGTTACTATCCATCTTCTTCTTCCTCCAGATTTTTGGTGTCGCATGACTGTGTACATTTCCTTGTGTGGTCTGGTGGCTTGGTTCCTCTACAGCCCTCTCTGATTCCTCTCCACATTCTTCCTCCAACTCCTTGAACTGCTTTTTAGAAAATTTTGAAGGTTCCCGAGCTTTATCCTGCTTGTATCCTCTTCTTGGGTTGGGATTTCTTCTCCTGCGCTGTGTCTGCCATGTTTCAGTATCCCCCTCATTTCCATGGTCTTGCCTTGCATTCTTGTTGTTGTCTGCGCTGTCAGGTGGTGTTTCAGCATTCCCTCTACAATCTTTGGATTACTAAGTCCTCTTATTTGGCATACTTGTAAAAAATAAAAATTTAGTGGAGGTCAATTAGTGTCTCAACTTCCTATTACATGGAAACAAGTAGGAAATATTGCATGTTAGTCTCCTTTTTCAAGTAATGAAGGTTAATGCATGATTAGATTGTCAATAAGTAAGGGTAAACTTGTTTATCCTTTACCCACATCATGTAGGGGGGAATAGAGTAAATGATTTTCTTACCCTTTACCCACCTAACACTACCCTCTAACATGCTACCTTAGTGGGTAAGAGTAAGACATTCCACAAACCCTCTAACTTGTTACCCGCCAATAGTTATGTATACTATATTAAATATATAGTCATTGTGTTGTTTAGATCTATAGACTGTTCAATATTATATGGGGTCGTCATTTAACATAACATGATATTGTTATCTACTTCTTATGTAACTAATTTTCTCATGTATAAAACACCATTTTGGAGGTGTAATACACAAATGTATGAAGTAATGAGATTTTATAGCCTATGCACCATTTTATACTTTTGTGTGTGGTGTTTTCTACTTCTTTTGGCAGTTATTTGATCTCGTATGCTATAAAACATGAAGTTATTGTGTTCAATATGTTTTGTAGAAAATAACACTTTAGAGTGTATAATATATGTATGTTTGCAACAATAACTTCTTGTGATGTATTTTCATTTACTATCATTTGAGTGTAGCAACCTTTTTCTTTTGGGGATGACTTATTTCGTCACAGACCAATGTTAGGTGTAAATGTATATGCATGTTTAACAACCATATCTTTGATAATATATTCTCAACACAACATAAACCATGTGTATAATGTTGTAAAAGATTACTTAGAATCATTATGAATAGTTAATAGCCATTGTAGAGCATCTTGATATTTCTCTTAAATGTATAACTATACTATGTGAGCCATTATTAACAATATTAGCAAAAATGTTCTGAAGACATATAAATTTCATGCTTCACCATTAACCTCCCCATTTACCCTATGGCTAAAAGGATAAGTAAGGGGAGGGTAAGGATCTTTGTGAAGCGTTGAATTACCCATACTAGTACCTACCAAACTTGGTGGATAAGGGTGGGGGTATGCCCTTACCCTCCCTACTGACAGCCCTATGTATGATCATCTTTAAACTAGTTTAGTTGAACATATTATCATATGCTAGATTGTTTGTTGGAAGACAATAATTTTTAGTTATCAAGGTGACTAATAGGAGGAAGTCACAAAACAAATGTGGTGTGAGATATGATCAAAGAGGGAATGTAATTATTTTGTGTGACTATCTGCCATATTATTAATATGATGGCATGGAGCCAAAGATATTTAATGATAAGATTTAGTTAATTTAGACTTTAATGAAAACACTCATTTTCTTCATAAATTGCATGTTTAATTGAACAAAGTTTGTGTTTGAAAAGCATTGGTCTCGTATAAAAACAACTTTAAATTATAATATGTTGAATCTCACTTGTATGCCTCAAGTGTGCAATTTATGTTTTGATTATTGATTTGATGCACACCCCTTGTGAGGCAATATCATGAACCAATCACGCAATGTAACATTAGTCCTTTTTGTATTCTCATGGGAAAATATGGATGTCTTTCAAAACTAGGGAATAACCCATTTTCCCTCATGTTTTACCTTGTATTAGCACACACTATAAGGGTTATGGGGGGATTCCCTATGAGGGATTGTTCCTCACTTAGCTCATGAGAAGCATGAACAACATAGGTCATCCCAAAGGTTGACTTTGCACTCTAGGTTGTGAGGGGTGTGGATGAGGCTTTGGATATGCTTTCTCAAAGTGGATGAGCCCTTCTTGAGTCACTGGTGGTCGGAATCAGTGAGTAGGGTTCCAAGTTAGTCAAGGAAGGCATGATGAAGGAGGAAGAAGAATATGGAGGATTTCCTCTCCTCGTGACTTTGTAGTGTTCAAGGTAGATTCATGGGGATAAAACTAGGTGACTTGTGGTCTTCAAAATGATCGAGACCATCTGAACTCCTTCCTAGTTCCAGAGATCATGACATTGCCTGAATTTTTTGAGTGTGCTCTACACCAAAACACACAACATGTGAAGGCTGGGAATGAATTCATGATGGTCTCGTGGTTATATGATCTAGGTTAATTGGCTAGAGGTGGAGAGGGTATCCAATATGAGTTGGAGGTTGTTGGAGGTAAAGGTGGAGGTTAGGGTGAAGGGACAGGGGTCTTGAGGTGCAATTAGCTAGGAGTTTTAAGTATGTAGGGATAGGTGATGCTCTCTATGACTATATAGGAATGGGGAATGTTGGCCTCCCTCTACAACTAACAATGCAGAGGTCGAAAGGGCCACCACTCTGGAAATTTAGGGGTCAGTTGAGATTGGGGGTGAGATAGAAGGTGATTGGAGGTGTTTTTGGGATGTGAGGGGGTGAGTGTATTGAGTGATAGAATGGGAGAGGGGGATCCATGTTAGAGATTCCTTCTTTGGTGGGAGTTTGATGATGATCTAATGATCATTGATCTTGTATCTAATGACTTATATGTCTCCTGACCACTCAAAGGGTTTGGGTTAGGCTTACCTAATGACTCTCAGCCAACTATTCATTAAACCGATTGAATACTTTCCAGATATCAAAATCCTCTTTAAATACTAGATGAAATTCTTAGAAAATTATATAGGTCTCTAGAATTATATGAATGCTTTAAAGTTTATAATAGTCTTTTATTGTTCTATTCTAATTATTGTAGAAAGACAAAATCAAAATAGGCAAGTTAAATTCCTATAACTTGATTCTCAAGTAACCAATATTTTAAAACATATATAAATATTATAGGCTACCAACTATCTATTTTTCCTTTTAAATTTTTACATAACTCAAACTAGCAAAAAAATTCCAAATACAAATGGTATTGGTCATTATTTATGACCAGGGACCATTGAATTTATCTATTGGCATGTAAGGTCTTAAACGTATGCAAAACTTAGTTATTTAGTCCATTTTTGTTTTCCATAAGACATAGTACTAGTTTTTAGTCCTTTATGTTATCCATAAATATATAAATTTTATTTCGAACAATTCTCATCCTTACACTTGAATTTGAAAAACTAAGGAAAATTTATATATTCACGTCAACATTATACAAAAGCAATCTCAAGACATTAATAATCAAAGTAAAACTCAAGAAATTTTTTGGAAATAGAATCATGTATTTTCAAGTGAAATGACTCTAGTAATGACAAAGCATATCAATCTTAGTATTCTTGACCTACTTGGTCCTCTTATGAGTAACATCAAATTTCCTCTGAATATCATGAGCAAATTTTTAAGAGGAGCTTCCATTAAACTCTCAAGGATATTGGAAATGATATAAGATACTCATAGTCTTTTCATTCGAGGTGGCACTTGTCACCATATCCACATCCCATGGCTCAACCTCCATTTTTGGAAGTATGTATGGTTAGATGGTCACTTTTCATATCTCAAAGCATAAACCTTAGAAGAGTTGCATATGCCTCCTCCAGTAACTGTAATTGTATCTGTCTAGGACAGTTTCCCAATAGATTTGTGCTCTTTCTAGTTTGAGTTGACCCATGAGATTTTTCCCATTTCAAAAATCATTGAATATCCTTAAATCTATGCTATCATACCAATTAAGAGCTCTAGTTGGCAGGGTATGAATAGAGCTAAATTTATTTTATGGAACTAAAAACATAAAGCATTTTGATGCAACTTTCTTGAGAAACATATCAACGTAAAAAGTAAATCAACAAATCACCAATACAATCAACATAAAAACACAAAAATTATAATGGTGGTTTCAACTTAAAAACTCATAGCTCTACTACCTAGTTATTTCCAACCAAGATTTCTCTACATGTTATTTATTACCTTTTATATATTGGTACAAATTAGAATTGTTGGTTTCTTATATAGATCGACCTTCTCATGAGATATGCGAAAAAATCCCAATCTACCATCATTTGATAATAACTATCATGTTGTTTTTTATATGCAAAAAGATCACCCTTTGTAGAAGATCCCAATCTACCATCATTCCCTTTAGTCTCAATCTTCACATGAGAAGTATATACAAGGCACTTTGATACAACCTTCTCTCAATAAGTAGCATAAAAGATTGATACCGAATAGGGAACAAGAAAAAAGAAGGAAAGTACACAAAATGTAAAATGTTTAGCACTAGATGAAAATTATGAGAAACTCCACAAGGTTTAGGAAAGGCTATATATGATGGAGTAGGATAAGTTTAGTCTAGCATATAAGAAACTAGAGGTTCCAAACTAGAGTTCTAAACATAGAGAAATAACATGTAGCAGCGATGCTCAAGTGTACTTTGTGTGTCTATATTTCACACCTACATATAGGAAACTCAAGAATTCCTAGGATATATATTTGGTGTGTTTACAATGAATTTCTGGAAAATTAGTTGTTGTAGGATAGTAGGTTGAAATCAATTAGTTAATGGTGCACTAACTAGAAAGTATGTAGAACCACAGTCAGTTGAATTGTAGTTCGACCAAGTTGTATGTTCGTAGACTACATTTCTACCAAAACTTAGTTTTGAACTCCTTTGATGCAATAACTATAGTCTTCTCAAACTAAAGTATGATCGACATGCATGATGCATTTCAATTGAATTTCATTTCCATCAAACAATAATCTGTCCCAAAAGTCATAAATCTTAAAAAACAATTCAAATGATTTTGCAATTAAACCTAACAATGCTAAAAGGTGTTTATAAGTATAAAACAACGTTTATGATGATTTTTGACCATTCATCATTTTTTCTTATATCATTCCTACAAAGTTGTACAAATTCACCTATACAAAGCATAATCTTAGGTACAACTAGATTTGTAAGCATCCAAACACAAAATTCAATGTAAATTATTTGACTTTCGATATTTGATCACTTGGAATAGTTGATGTACACATCAATATTAAAATGGAAGATATTTTCATCATTTAAGTTAGAGGCTGCATAATAAGAAAATAGGGTGAAGTGTGACTTGCATTCATTAACTACCAATCAACTATGTCAAATGTTCCTAGCTATATAATTGAACTACCATATAAAGTGGGAGGAATATACCACATGTGAAATTCATCTACAACGTCTTTACACATTATGACAATTGTCTCTTCTTGTCTTCCACTCCACACCACCACAACTTAGTGTCACATTTAAGTAGATATGTGCAGTGGCGTAGCCAGGAAATTCGGGCTGGAGGGGCACCATTATATACATAGCCATGGGCTGGAGGGTCACCATTATATACATAGCCATTTGCATCCTAATAGGGTAGGGCACAATGGGTATTTTCCACTAAATTATAAACCAAATAGAGATCAAATTGTCTGAAAATACACATCCTGGGTAGGGCACTGGCCCACCCAGGTCTATACGTGGCTACGCCACTGGATATGTGTCATGGTTGATCTTCTTAATTTTTAATAAAACATAAGACAAACTATTCTATCTAACCATGGGTCCCATTCATATGCGATATTCCAATTTGTTATGCGGAAAACTTCATCCCTCCTAACTTCTTCACCAACTCATTTGATCACATCAAATATTTGTCAAATGATGAAGATACATTCTCCTTATTCTACTTCCTTGGTCTCCCAAATGATATGATACATCCTCTCATTCACCACATCATATCCATTTTCTCACCTCGATATATAAGATGGGGTCGGGAGCATAATGCCTCTCAACATTTTCTTAACCATTTTCTCTTCTTGTTATATGCATATCTAAAACACAAATATCAATTAATTAATCACGTTTCATAGAGGAGAAACATTCTAGTCCTAATGCCTCATATTACATTTGTCCCAAACATATGCTATAATACAAAAAGCTAACATGACTGAAACCCACTAACTAGGTTTAGATCCCACGCCAAGGCTAAGATTAAGTAAATTATTCCTTTTAACTCTAACTAACATCAAAACTAATTTTTCCATTTATTATATACATTTAGCTTATTGAGAAGTTGAATACGTTCTCTCTCAAGTAATATCACACTATCTAGACTTAGCTTTTACAACATAAATGAAGCATAAGGTTAATGTGTTGTAGCATTAATTTACATCAAGCATGTGTTTCACATGATTTTTCCCATTATTACACTCACATGCCCATGATGAGTGTAAGAATAAGAGGCAATATACTAACTAATTACTCTTTATCTAAACACCTTTTATCTATTATTCATGTTGGAAGATGAATTATTGGTCTTTTTGTGGTTGTGTAATTGTAACTAAAAATGGTTTCGGTAAAGTGTGTATAAATTCAATAGCTAGTCGTAAAGATCCATATGTAGTTGATTAAATAAATTGCATGTTGATTCAATACAAGAATGAGAGTTGCATGCTGATATATATATATATATATATATATATATATATACATATTTATTAAACACACACACATACACACATATATATACATATATATACATATATATAAAGCTTATATTTAATGTGCGGGTGGGTAACTATATATATGTATGTATGTATATATAGGCTTATATTTAGTGCCGGTGTGAGAAGTTACCTGCTCTATATTTAGTTACTTTTTCTATATTTTTTTACTTTACATGTGTACATGGTTACATTACCTTCCAAATAGTTACTTCACATGTATAACTAGTTATATTTGTAACAAATATACAATTACATATTTGTTCTAGAAATTTCTAGTATATTTTGCCCAGTTTTACTTTTTTATTCAAATAGTTACTTTTTTATCCATAGAGTTACTATTCTGACCAAATAGTTACTTTTAGGGCGGGAGGGGTAGTGGAATCTGGGTTACCTGTGTGGGCAATGAATGAATGATATATATATATATATATATATATATATATATATATATATATATATATATATATATATATATATATATATATATATATATACTCTCGAGTGTCTGCGGAGAAGAATACACTCAAGTAGTTTTCCATGATGCAATATTTTTTTTAAATATAATCCATAAATCTTCTTAAACATCATGTGAATAGCTCATATATAAGATTTTATCCCATTTGGACATTCATAGGTCATGTTATGAAAACCACAAAAATTATGCATTTCAAATTAGTTTCGTGTGGCAATTTTTTTGCCCTCAGATGAGTAACTTATACTCATCCAAATGAGCTCAAAATTTGTATGTAGCCTAATTATAGTATGACATTCAAGATCAATGGTTTATATTTTGCAAAAAAAATCTTTTTATGCAAACACCACTTGAGTGTAGTGTGCGATCAGTGCACTCGAGTATATTCTAGCATATATATATATATATATATATATATATATATATATATATATATATATATATATATATATATATATATATATATATATATATATATATATATATATATGGTGTTCATTCAATACCCATGTGGGTAGCCTGGAATTCACCACCCGTCAGTCAAAAAAGTAACTCTGATAAAAAAGTAACTATACAACTAAAAATGTGAATCTGGGAAACATACACAACAAATATATATATATATATATATATATATATATATATATATATATATATATTGAATCTTCTACTGTAAATAGAACTATCAATGTATGAAAAGTAACAGTTTGCAAGGTAAAGTAACCCTCTACATGTCAAAAGTAAGAAACTTCAAAAAAAGTAACTGAAATAATGGGTGGGTAGGTACATGAGCGGGTATTAAATACACACCTATATATATTGTTTTAGAAGTATCAAGAACATGTAAGAAAAAAGAACCATGACACTTGTCTACACTTTTTATTTACCAATTTATATAATTTATCTTGAGCTAACTTTCTAATATATTCATGAAATCTACAAAAAAAGCGTCACCAAACTTTTTTTGCAACACACTAGGAGATCACTCAATATGGAAAGTTGCTAATTTATGAGAATTATTAAATAAATACATGATATGAACGATTTTTTCTCTTAAACATTTTAATATTCAATGGATCTACATTAATTTTATCCCAATATGTGAAAGTATTGCAACATGATATGATCTCATTATAAAACAATTGTTGCAAACTTGCAGCTATAACTCTACTAAACTATCTCCTAGTCTAAAATGATGATCGCCATGCTTGAACCCAATGAATATATAATATGGATGGGTAAACTAAACTCCTATAAACATGGGTACATAGATGGAGAGTCAAATATTTAGACTTATGTTGTCTAAACTACCTGGTTTCACAAGGGATGACTCACTACATAAATTAGGTACCACCAGAATCTTTAGTTATAATTTTAGTACCGAACTATAAAGAAAAGATTATCCTCTCTAGGAGTAATCTCCCATAACCAACATGTATGATACTAGACTCTTCTAATCGCTATACTCATTTGCACCTTTATTGTCAAGACCTTGATAACAAATCATATAGTGTTAAGCAGAAATATATTATAATTTTTTTTAGTTTTGTCATTCATATCTCTTCATATTTATTAGCTTCAAATTTATTTAAATCATTCCATTTCATATATTTCTTCAAAATTATTTGTTGGGCACTAAAAGTTCTACAATGTACAGTTTATAATAGACAAACTTCATATATATAGAAGTATTGATAATATCTCTACATTTAAACTTGAAACCATACATTGGACTAAACAAGAATTTTAAGCATAGTTCTTGGTATTTGTTCCATTATATTAGATTAAATAAAAATCTAGGTATACCAGTGACCCATATTGAAACTACTCAGAATGCTATGAAAACCAAGCATAACCATCTTAAAGTATAAATTCATCCCAATCCATAATCATTCAACCATTTTATATTACATAACTAGAAATACCAACTTATGTGTATATGAAATAGCATATCAAATAGGTAAAAGTGACACAATTTTCAATTGGATACCTATAAGTGATTATGAATCTATGCTCATAAGGCTTGAATTTGGAGCAAAAACTCCAAATTTCACTTTTAAAAGATGTCTATCGGCTCCTCTTATACATAGTTTATTAGATGAAATAGATCGATAGCATTACTCATAAGCCATATAGAATCTAAAATTAGAGGTTAAAGCATGGTAAGAACATAAAACACATAGTAACTTGGTTAGCATACCTCTAAATGGTGATAAACACTAAAAGATCTTCCATACAAAAAACATCAATGTTGGTTGTAGGATAAATGACCTGGAAACAACAAGGTACTCATGGATCTATCATATGAGAGGAGTAGCACATCCAAACCAATAATAGTAAGAAAATGATGGGTGAATGAGAGAATACTCCCAAATCATATGTTTCCACAATTTTTTCCTTAGAATAGGTAATCAGAAGAAGAAGAAACTATCACATGGATTTTTCCATAGATGATCATGAACCTAAAAATTTTCTTATTTTTTATATGTTTTCCCCATTCACTCTCTCAGCTCCCTAAATCACCTCTAAAATAGACATAGCTTGAATCTAGGATTGGTTTGGGAATAAGTAAAATACAACTTATATTACCTTTTTATACTTATTTATTTCAATAAATTTTGAGATATTTGTATTTTCATGATTGGTTGGACATGTCAAGTTGTCGTTCCAATAGTTGGCAGAGTAGCACATTTCTCAATATGATTGAAAATTGGCATCAATCTGACTAATCAATGTCAAGAAACACCATGAACCCTTGTTTATGGAGTCAGGGAAGGAAATCAACTAGCGCAAGTTCATTAGTTTGACTTTCCATAAGTCAACCAACTAATTATCATGTTACCATCGGTCAAACAATAATGCAAAGCATAATAGCAACCAGTCACTTCTAAGTAGGTAGTATGAATATAAAAGGTCACAACACATATGTTCACATCAGTCTCATAGGATACCTACCCTAAACATCTATCTCCCCCGTGACGAATTGAAATTTCTGAATGGAAAAATATTGTTAATTATGTTATTCTAAAATAAATAAATTGTTGCATCCTTGCTTTTAGTCCTTTAAGGAAACAAGTCAAGAAATTAAAATACAATGGTAGATACAATTTTTAAATCAAATGATTCCATGAGTTAAATGTTGGTTAATAATAATCTAAATATCTTAGATATTTCCTAATAAAGTTACACAACAAGTTTGACCAAGTTTGGTGTTTCTTTGGTGTATATTTACCCTACCTGATTTATTTAAGTATAACTTAATGAGAAATTTATGGGAATTAGATTTTCTTAATTAAATACAATAATTTCTTGTAACAAGATAAGGATATGAAGGAAAAATTACCAATAATATAGGGTGATTGGATATATGGTATAAAGTTATGGATTTTTAAAATTAATATAAAATTTATCCATTTCAGAGATAGGATTGATTAAATCACTCATGCGTGCTTACAATGACAACCAACCCCTTGGAATAACTTTGGGGTGCATCACTAAATGTGGGGGGATATATATGACCTTTATCATGATCCCATGGATACAGTGTTGTCTTCAACCTTTGGTCAAATAAGAATATGAATAGGAAATGGCCCAAGAGGACTCCTTGGGATTTTCCTCATCAATCATGAATAAAATTCCCTTTTCACCAATGAAATGAACTTAGAATCATTACAACAATCATTTGCCCCAATCCTTATATAAAATGACACTTTATAGTGGGAGATCGACCAAGGTCTCACATGTCCCTCTCTAGTATTGCACAAGAAAAGCTTGTAGTTAGCAACCCTTGACCTTTTCTTGACTTCTTGTTAGTAGAACCAACTTCACATGACTTCTAGAGACCTTTCCAAAGCTTGTTAGATCATGAAGCCTCTCAAAGAATAGGTTTTCTATCTCTACCGATGAACTACACCCAACAGATAAAAAGTGGAATGTAGAGGAAGCATGAGTTGTAGCTCTAGTGATGGCCACCCAGAGTCTCATGACTACCATGCAACTAGAGGTCGTCTGTACTGGCAGATCTATGACCTAGAATTTCTAGAAGAGCTTGCCATAGGCGAGATGTGTGGAAGAGTTGTGCCCTAGGGGAATTTCCTGATGCGAGTTGGTGCACATGCAAATTCACTAAGGAAGAAAATATCTAGAGTTTAACCTTAAAAATATCAATTATCTTGCCCTCAAGAGAACATGTCAATCATATCACTAAAAGGGACCCATGAGATACTTGATTAAGATTTTCTTGAACCTATTACTAAGACTATATATATATATATATATATATATATATATATATATATATATCCAATTGTTGAGAGAGATTATAAGAAAAATTGAAAGTAAAGATTTCATTAGTAAAACTGATTAAATTGAAGATTTCATTCAATTAATAAAGGCTATTGGGGGTCTAGGATTCACCACCATAGCCCACATAGTTGTTCTAATCAATTCAACTCTTTGAACCAAGTATGTTAGATTAGGACCAAACAAATTTGCATCCTCACGGAACACAAATCTTGCAAGGATCAAAATCCCCAAAAATTTGAGATCTCACTATTTATGGTTCTTTATTCAATCATCTAGTAGAACTACATCTGGGATCTCTTTCAGAGTGCAACATGTTTCATTTGTTGTTCTAATCCTAAGATGCAGGGTTTCATCAACAACAATTAAGAAATATAGTCGATCAAATTGTAGACTCCATCCGGGATCTCATCTGGAGTGTTATGTGTTCATTTGGTGTTCTTACTATAGGATCTGTGATCTCATCACCAAAATTATAACAACAAGCATATAATTGAATGAACTATAGAAAAAGTGCATAGATAAAAAGAAACACATATAACACCAAATTATTAGACTCAAACTCAATTATAACAAGGTACGGGTTATGGGGATTCACCTCATGCCCCAGTAAATAGGTCTACTCAAGAATAAACACAAATGTACATATAGAAATAGAAGGAGTCATGTCGCTAGAGTATAATACCAATATTGCAGTCTCTCTGAGGAAGATGATGGCTCATTTTCTCCTTCTCTTTCTCTATGCAACCAAAGGAAGCTTCAATAAGATAGAGTATGATCCCCTTGGTGTTCGGAGACTGGTTTGTATCTATATGTAAAGATGGGAAACCTTAAGTTTGTCCACTGTCATTGTGGATAGATATTGAGATAAAATAGTCGCTTAATAATGCCAATAAACAACAACCATCTCATTTTCATGAAAAGTCAATACTGGAGAGAATATTTGAGATTTTGATTGTAGAGATAAGTGTGGAGAGAGAAAGATCATTTTTTCCGATCTCGATTATCACAAGTCATGGTTGTAACTAATGTCATATGCTCAACTTTTGGCTAATTAGTGTACGAAGAAATAATACTGAGACACCCTCTCAATTGTGGCCAGCTAATGACTTTAATTACATGTTTGTGCATACAAAAGAATATGATCATGGCTTGTTACTTTTACTGACCAACTGATATCACTTGCCTTGAATTATTTAATTGCTTGCTCAACTTTTAAAACATAAGGGAAACTTAATGGTCACTTGCCTTTGTGTCTTAGTCAAAGGAGCAATCTTTAATAAATTCAGTTGCTTGTCCCAAATAGGAAATGGAAAATATTATTGTATTGAATTTACTTTAATTACTTTGATCGCTCAACTTCTTTGACTCCTTTGCGACTGATTTTTATTATAGGATTTTCAAGTGAATTACCATCAGATTACAAGTTACAAAGCGATTAGAAATGTATTTTATGATGGGTAGTGAAATTATTTTTCTAACATTAAATTCCGAGTTTGTATGCATAAGATATGACATTCTAGTGACATATAGGAAGATTTACAAGCTAGTGGCCCAATTGAAAATTCTAATATGTTTTCTTATAGATAATAAAATTCTCTTTCCAATGCATACGAAGCATCAAGTTTTGAGTTTGGATGCAAAAGATATATCCATTTTGATATATAAGATATAAAACTTGAGGTGAGATCTACATGTGAGTCGATCGGCTTGAAAGTCAATCGGCTGGTTGGATAACTATTTGACCAGTTGAAAATCCTAGGAGGCTAATATATGCACTTACAACCTACTTGGTCTTCTAATTCTTAGAGAAATATTGAAAGTTCTTGATATTTTGAGTGAATGGGTACAATTAGGGTGGTTTTTGACACAAAAGAGCAAATACAATTAAACTCTAATTTAGGAGATAAAGCCAAAAATAAAATAATTAAATCCTATAACTAGAAAATAACAACACAATGTCCCTAGGAAATGATCCAAAAGATGAAATAAAAACATATACTTATGCATTCATGATTTCCCTCACAGATGAGAATGCAGCATAGAGGTTGTTATGATCAAACGGGGTGAGGTATCATCCACGCTTGGATTGGGAGGGCTTGGAGCTAGTCGATTAACCATCAAACAGCTATAGGATGGCCCAACGATGGATGGACCCTGCTTGGCCTGGCCCATAATAGCTGGTCAGGCCAATAGGGCCAAGGCCAAACATGTTGGTTCATCTCCAGCTAGCTATGTTGTATGTCCCAAGACATGGGTCGCAATCCAACAACCCAAATGACCTAACCTTAGGTAAACCTTACTAAATGCAAAATAATTGGTAGGATGGTAGTATTAATACATGTCAAAAATTAGAAAGAGCATAAGAAACTTAATACAAAAGTTGCATATTCTATCTCTTATGCAGTTTCATGATATCCCAAGATTTCATCATCTTCAAATGTTTTGAGTTTTATTTATAGCACAATAAAGATGATAATTATTTGATAGCCTCAAATCTAGTGAAATCAGTAACTATAATATCTTGAGTCATATGTTAAAATCCAACATCAAATATAAACAACTTTTCTTGAGTTAGCACTATGATTGCATTGAAGCATGATGAACATGTAACATAGGTTTAATTACCTACTATGAATCCTGATGTGCTAACTTTGGTCTTGATAAGATAACGAGACTAATGAACTTTGGATAATAGTGAGGTTGAGTATAGGTCAATTTAGGGCTAATAATGTGAATACATAATGAGATCCCTAGTACTAATATAGTTTCCCTTAATATGAAAATCAAAGTACGAATAAAGGGATTTAGGGTTCAAACTATTAATCTGGGGTGTATAACCCTAAGTTAGGGATTTGTGAAACAAAATCCTAATCCAAACTATAAACTAGAGTCAAACTTGAGCCAATAACTTTTGACATTGGTTTTCAAATTAAATCATGGTTGGACATACACTTGAGTTGATCTAGACATATCTTTTCCCATAATCGAGTACAAGGGTTCATTATGAGTAATCTTCATTAAATTATGCTTTTCTTTTGTGGATTCCTAGATTTTACTCAAATTTTAGTCTTTATGCTAGATTTCTTGGTTGTTTTATGTCATGCAACTATATATATATATATATGTGCATTGCTCATATAGTCAAGATGAAAGTTAAACCCAATAAGGGTGACTTAGTGAGAGATTTAATCCATGATACAATGGATGATCATTGTGAGAGTGACCAAACTAATCTGACAAGGTGAAGAATGCCCATTGCTGGGACAATCACTTCGAGCCTTTGCTGGGAAAAGCACAATGGAGCCCATTGCTTGGACAAATTCATAAAGTCCATTGCTCAAACAAGGAGTGGTGTACTAAATTAGATGGAATACTCATAGGTTGGAAATAACTTAAGAAGTTTAATACGTCATCTTTTTATCTTGTAGTGCTATATATGTTGTTAATATTACATGTACCAATTTTTGATCGCAACCATCTACAAAACATCAAATTATACTAAAGCACATTTTGTTTGTTGATGTTTTAGGTCAGCTGCATATTTGAGGATGAAGATATAGACTTCAAGAGGAATAATCAACAATAAGTAAGGTTGATGATATAGTTAGTTCATTACCAGAATAAATAGTAGTTTCCTATTTTTGAAAGTTATGTAACTCCTTAATAGGATACTTTATCTTTCTATATTTTGTAAACAATACCTTGCTTTGGAAATATTACTGATTATATCTTATTATTATAAATTTGGATCCTAGAAGTATTGGATAATGGTCCTTGCCTCTCCAGTCCACGTTTGATGGGATAACGCGAGGGGAGGTCACGTCAACCCCATTACTTCATTAACCTATCAAACTATCACATTAGTTGGCCAGCTATCATAGAAAACTAGGGTGAAATTATGTTAAGCACTCCAAATGAACATATAACCTAATTTTACCCAACTAATTATCTAAGCTACCATTCTACAAATATTAAAATGTACTCTTCGTTCTATACTATTATCTTATAAACCAAACACTCCCTTATCTCAAGTTTGGTTTACAAAATATTTAATTGAATTCTATATACACACAAATACTTATATTATTCTAATTGAATTGAAGTCATCTATAACTACTCATCTATCAATTGTCAAATTATAAATATACTCTTCAGAATATTATCAATTGAAGATGATAGTCAATAACTAATACATGATGTTTGAAACTCCATATAGAGTTGTAAACTAAGATTGGGTTACCATAATCCTATGATTCTTGGGTGACATAAAACCAGTTCATAACATAATTAATCCTGGAGATGCTGGAAGTGAGAATATGATTTAAATTTAATAAATTTGAATATTGATTTCAATTGTTTTTTCTTATATAATAACCATCTGATACCTTGAAACTGAATAAATCCAAACCCCTAAGAGGATCAAAGATTTGGTGGTATGATATAATTCTATATATGGATGGTTTGTCATATGGGACAAAGACATCCACATCCATATGAAAAAGTCTTGAGACCTACTAAACATTTTTTGTTCATGTTCTATGACATTACCACCAACCATTTTTTGGTCACAAGATAAATTCTATAATGCAGGGCCTTCCACTCCTTGTCTATCTGGAATTCTTTTTATAGGGCATTCATTAGTTTGTTCCCTTGGTGTCCACATGGTGAAAAATCTTATAAGGAGCTTCTAGGGTAGTAAGGCAACCACCTTGACAACCACCATGAAGAATGAGTTTTTTAGGTGTCTTCTATTGTATTCTCACATCAACTTTTTTTTCATCCTACAAAGTATCTATTTAAATATTGTAAGAGTGTAAACACTTTCTACGAATCACCTTTACTGATAATTCATGCTTTGAACAAGTGAAGAGGAGGTTAGAAGAGAGTGATGTGATACAAGAAAAGGAGGAAACACATGTTTAAGTGGATTTGGAACTTAGTCCATCTAATAATGATTTTCCACATTCACATGGAAACTGAGCCACAATGATATCCCAATAGATCAAAGAACTAGGATTTTCCACATATACATAGAGTCCGTGTGTGAATGTTAAAGTCAAAGGGACAAGGAATTAATTGGCCACTTGTTTCTTAGAGGGTAGGTTGCTAGGAAGGTCTGGGAAGATGGAAAGATATGCTAGATGTGAAATCCTTTGGTATGAAGGATATAATTCATTGTTCATGTGATGTTTTTGGGATCACAATATTTGGGGTCTTTGAATAGGTTTCCCTAGACACATTCTTCCTCTTAATGATCATCTATCTATTACATGTGGATTATGTAGTAGTAGGTTTGACTTGAGGATGATGGATGATAAGTCTTGCAGTGAGCTTGTAACATATGTAAGGTAGGGAGGAAAGGGGATGTTATAAGATTACTTTGGGTGTACCACATTTGGAGGAAATACGAAGATGTATATGTTTTTTGTTAAATGAATATGAGTTTAAATTTATAAGAAGTAAGATTGTAGAGGATCAATTGTAAATATTGAAAATTAAAGGAGTGGTTGGTAATTGGAGAGGAGAGGCTCAAGAGGATGGGTTATAGGGGGTGATTTGGAACTTTATGGTTTAGTTATTTTAGCCTTTTAGGTCTTATCAGGGGGGAGATGCATTGCGGTATGTAACATGTTGAGTTGGGTTTAGAGACATGAACATATATTCTAGTAATAACCTTTGATGAAATGACAATTCCATGAAAATGAATATTCTATATAAGAAGGGAAATGTCCCTTAGAGGCTAATATGTAGGATCTTAATTGCACATGTGATGAATGCATATTCATCTCTTATTTTTACTTCATTTAGAATAAGTAATTAGGACTTTTTTATTAATTTTAGCTAATTCAAAAATAAATAGCACTTTCATCTTCTTGATATACTTTTCCTGAATTCTTATGATATTTTTCCTAATTTTTAGGAATTATCTAAGTAATTAAATTGAGAAAAGAAGAGATGAAGATAGGAGGCAATTCAGTTTCCCGCAATGCTGACTTAAATGCATACCTTGCACCAAACTTAGCATAACACTCACATCCTAAGGCGGAATTTAATGTTCAAATATGATTTGGAAAGGGAATTCAAAGGCCTACAGGAAAATCATATTTTCGGGCGCACTTTAAATTCTTTGAACAACAGAAATTCGCTCGAAATTGCTACTGCGAAAATCTGCATTAAAGAAAGACAATCAAGAGTTTGTTGACTAGATCTGAAAATTCAAAAGGATGGCTCCCTCTATTTCCCCCCCCCCCCTTTTTTTTAGATAGCCTACCCTCCTTCTCCTATAAAAGGAAGGGCACTTCCTCCTCCCAAGGATCATCTTGGATTTCTTTGTATTATGATTCTGCAGCAATTAGACTTGTAATCATTTTCATTTTATGCAATAAAGTAGTTTTAAATTCAAGCAACGTTCTTCCATTCTCGTTCTTGTCTCTTCTTCCCGCTTTAGTCTTGATCTGCTTCATCCGCGCTTTATTCTGGAGCAAGGAACAAAGAGTTAAGCCATTTCATCGTCTCTAGCATAAGGATTAATTTCCTGATTTCTGGGCTAGACTATGGCTTCAATTCTTTCTTCCTCCGACTCCCATTTCTCTATGTGTGAGTAGTCTCTTATCGGGGCAAGGGGAATAATCCCTTAGCCATGGTTTTAACGACTTCTTCTTAAACGACTAGATGGTAATCGATTTTAATTGAATAGTCGATCTTTGGATCGCATGTTAATCTGGATGGATGTGACCATGGAAATCCAGATTTAGAACAATAAAATCGATTACATAGACGTTTTGATATGACCGTGGATTCTCGTCTTTTAGGTTGATAAACTAGGAAGCATGAGCACCAGGACCAATGGGCTCTTGTGGAGTTTCTCTTTTGTGAGTTTTTAATTCGCAAGCCTTCATCGAATTGTCGTTTAAGATTTAGTTGTTATCACCCAGGCTAAGGTGGTGAAAACCCCTACGAGCCTTGATTTCCATCTCTTGTTTTAAACACCGCATCTTCGTTTCCTTTAATTCTTAGTCTTTCATTCATTTAGTTTTCTTGTGTTAACAATCTTTTTATTTTTCCCTTGTGCATGTTAATTCTTGTTAAGTGCTTTCCTTCTTGCATTAGTGTAATCATTCGAACCCCCAACTGGAATTTACTTTCTGCTTTAAAAAGAAAAATACAAAAATAATTAAAAAAAGTTCTTCAAATCTTTGGGTTCTAAGAACAATCTCTAATTAGTTGTCATGTGGGATCGACCCTTCTATACTACCCTTAAAACTGGAAGTAAAAAAGGTTTAAACTCTAGGATTAACCATCTTAGTGATTGATATTGCAAAATGACGAGTATCAATTTGGCGCCGTTGCCGGGGACAACAGATTGTTTTTTTCAAACCCCCAAAAATTTTTGAAAAAACTTTTTTCCTTTTTTATGCCTTCCGAGTAACATTCCGGAAGTGCTACTCCTCCTTCTGCCGAGTTTCCATTCCGGCAGTCCGTTTTTTTCTGCAAATATGCTAGTTTGTAAAAAAATTGTAATTTTAGTTAGTTTTGTAAATTTTAACCTTGAGTCATAATCCCTTAGCTTCTGTTTCTTTTTTGTAATTTACAGTCTTGTACAAAATCTTTAGTTCTTTTTTGAATTGTAAAAAAAAAAACCTTTCAAATGGAGTGGGCATTGCAATATCCCCCACAATGTTATTATTGTGGTCATTGCCACCATGCATCTCTTGCCTGTCCAAATTTATCCCATAGCACCCCTCTCTATGAGCCCTTTCATCCTAGTGGGTACAATGTAAATCCTTATTTTTCTGAGAACCAATATGGGGAAACTTGCTATCCATATTCTGAGAGAGGGTACGACCAACAAAACTTTGGGGGAAATGGACCTATTTATGATACCCAATATAATCCTCAACAAGAAGAGAAACTTAGGTCCCTAGAGAAGATGGCAACAAAACTCCTAACTAGCCAAACCTTATTGGCCACCTTAGTAGAAGCCCAAACCCAAAATATAGATTGTTCAAATATGTTTCCTCATGAATTGGTGACACCTTATAATATTGAATCTTCCTACCAAGATGGACGCAATGGAAATTACAATCCACCATCTTCTGGAGATTATTATGAGGAGCAATGCCACCCAAAACAATATGAGGAGTACTATGGCCAAGGACACTATGGGGAGTGTGGCGAGGATGACCAAAATTTTGGGGTGTATAAATCCTATGGTGAAATGCAAATTGATCTTGAATTGGAAGAGAGACTTAAGGACCTAGAAAAGAGGGTAGCTGAAGCACAAGCAAAACTTGAATCCAGTCAAGCCATGTTAGCTACCTTTCTAGAGGATCAATCACAAACTCCCCCTATAGAGCTTGAGCAACCCAAGATGGTTCTTCCTGACAATGACGATGATGATCCTTATTTTGTGTCATATATGTCAGATCCTGAAGAAATAGAACAAACCATGGAGCCATATTTTGTGTGTGATGAGGACGTTGGTATCCCTATCTTTCCTTTAGAGACTCTTTTACTTGAATATGAAATGTCAAAGAAGGCGAGTCATTATGAAGATCCAACAACTCCTCCCATCCTTAACATAAATCTGAATGATACCATAGACCAATACCCTTCTTTTGAGTCTATTTTGGATAATGAGAATCTAACCCCCTTTATGATTCTTCTCGAGCCATCACAGCCAATTTCCATCCCACACATGGCTGATCTAGAAGGGGAGATACCACCATTGGAAGAAGCCCACACACCCCCTTCTATTGTTTGCAAGGAAGACATCATCATCCCTCCTACAAAAAAATTAGAGACATATGTTACATCAACAATGAAAGTTACCAAACCCAATGTTGATGGCATTAATTTTAAGGAGAAACAAAACACTTTTGTAAATGATTTTAATTTTTTTGTATTAGCATCAATTCTCCCATATGCAGGTCATCATGATGGTGGAAAACTTGAATCAGATCCTCCACCCGACTCAGTTCATCATGCTCTACTGGCATTACTAGTCGGGTACTTGCCAACCTCCCCTTATCCACATCCATCTCCAACACTTCCCTTGCTATCGAAGGAAGATCTATGGATATTATTGGAGGGAATGCGAGGTGAAAGAAAATATGAGCACCCCACTGAGCTTCTACAATTACCCTATCATAGGGTACATTATGAAGCTCCTCATATAAAGGTCCCAGCCCTCATACACACCCCCTTCAGCTGGACATTTTTTGAGCTACTTGGGCCACCTAGAAATCCTCACTATTCTTTTCCCCCATCTCGGATTTTGATTTTTGCTCGGGACGAGCAAAGTCTTAAGTTCGGGGTGGGGATGGGTGGTACGTTTCCACCCCTTTTTCTTCCCCTTTTAGTATCTTTTCTTTTACATTTTGCATGTAGTTTTTTCTTTCTTTCTTTTCATAGTACAATTGGCCCATATCTAGTCGGCCTTGATATGATCATTTGTCAAAATACTCCCCTTAATGATGTAACTTCCTTGCAACTAAAATATTGAAACTTTCATGACTAGAAATCCTCTTGTCACTTAGGACCTCAAATAATAATCACTCCTTAGAAAAGATGGCAAGCCATAGAGGACTGATAGGATTCAAGAGTGATGCTTTCTTATCATGTACAACTTGTATAAATTTTCTTGATTTTTTGCATGATTCAGTAATAGTTGAACCAATGCATGGTACTCCTTAAAAAAAAAGATGAAAAAAAAAAGTTGCACAAGAACAGCCTCTTCTACTCTTCTTCTACCACTTCCAAATCTTTCCATTCGTCAAAAAGAAAAAAAAAGCCAATAATGCCAAAAAGGCTAAGTTTGGGGTGGCACCCCTTCCCCCTCTTTCGCTTCTTCCATACCCACGCAATTGGGTGTATCACCAAAAATCAAAGAAAAAAAATGCGGTCAATGTAACTGCATGTCCACTAAATAAAAAGGTCTCGAGTCGAATAGAGGAGAGACTGTCCTTCTTCCATACCTCCTTCACTCCAATTTTCTACCCAGGGGAAAACTACAAAAACCCCAACTATCCAAATCAGCCCTGTTCTTGTGTAAAACTTAAAAAAAATGGAGTACCAAATGCAAAGGTGAAATGAAAATCTGTTTTATAGCAGGTCTTGAATAAATGCAAGTTTGTAACTTTTTGTGAATTCAGAAAGTCAGGGTCGATTGGCCATATTTTGGTGGAAGGAATCCAGTGATTGTTAGGAGAGTGAGGATGATAGGTTGAAAGTATGTCTTGAAAGTATTTCTTGATTTTAATGTTGCTCGGGACGAGCAAAGTTTAAGTTTGGGGTATTTTGATGAATGCATATTCATCTCTTATTTTTACTTCATTTAGAATAAGTAATTAGGACTTTTTTGTTAATTTTAGCTAATTCAAAAATAAATAGCACTTTCATCTTCTTGATATACTTTTCCTGAATTCTTATGATATTTTTCCTGATTTTCAGGAATTATCTAAGTAATTAAATTGAGAAAAGAAGAGATGAAGATAGGAGGCAATTCAGTTTCCCGCAATGCTGACTTAAATGCATACCTTGCACCAAAATTAGCATAACTCTCACATCCTAAGGCGGAATTTAATGTTCAAATATGATTTGGAAAGGGAATTCAAAGGCCTATAGGAAAATCATATTTTCGGGCGCACTTTAAATTCTTTGGACAACAGAAATCCGCTCGAAATTGCTGCTGCGAAAATCTGCATTAAAGAAAGACAATCAAGAGTTTGTTGACTAGATCTGAAAATTCAAAAGGATGGCTCCCTCTATTTTTCCCCCTTTTTTTTAGATAGCCTACCCCTCCTTCTCCTATAAAAGGAAGGGCACTTCCTCCTCCCAAGGATCATCTTGGATTTCTTTGTATTATGATTCTGCAGCAATTAGGCTTGTAATCATTTTCATTTTATGCAATAAAGTAGTTTTAAATTCAAGCAACGTTCTTCCATTCTCGTTCTTGTCTCTTCTTCCCGCTTTAGTCTTGATCTGCTTCATCCGCGCTTTATTCTGGAGTAAGGAACAAAGAGTTAAGCCATTTCATCGTCTCTAGCATAAGGATTAATTTCCTGATTTCTGGGCTAGACTATGGCTTCAATTCTTTCTTCCTCCGACTCCCATTTCTCTATGTGTGAGTAGTCTCTTATCGGGGCAAGGGGAATAACCCCTTAGCCATGGTTTTAATGACTTCTTCTTAAATTACTAGATGGTAATCGATTTTAATTGAATAGTCGATCTTTGGATCGCATGTTAATCTGGATGGATGTGACCATGGAAATCCAGATTTAGAACAATAAAATTGATTACATAGACGTTTTGATATGACCGTGGATTCTCATCTTTTAGGTTGATAAACTAGGAAGCATGAGCACCAGGACCAATGGGCTCTTGTGGAGTTTCTCTTTTGTGAGTTTTTGATTCGCAATCCTTCATCGAATTGTCGTTTAAGATTTAGTTGTTATCACCCAGGCTAAGGTGGTGAAAACCCCAACGAGCCTCGATTTCCATCTCTTGTTTTAAACATCGCATCTTCGTTTCCTTTAATTCTTAGTCTTTCATTCATTTAGTTTGCTTGTGTTAACAATCTTTTTATTTTTCCCTTGTACATGTTAATTCATGTTAAGTGCTTTCCTTCTTGCATTAGTGTAACCATTCAAACCCCCAACTGGAATTTACTTTCTGCTTTAAAAAGAAAAATACCAAAAATAATTAAAAAAAGTTCTTCAAATATTTGGGTTCTAAGAACAATCTCTAATTAGTTGTCCTGTGGGATCGACCCTTCTATACTACCCTTAAAACCGGAAGTAAAAAAGGTTTAAACTCTAGGATTAACCATCTTAGTGATTGATATTGCAAAACGACGAGTATCAACATGTCCTTTGAAGCACTAAGAATTGGAAATATTCATTCATTTATAGGGAAGCTAATAGGTGTCCTGAAGACTAACCTCCGGGTTGACAAATAGCTACACCTTCAAGAGTGTATATCAGATTCCACCACTAGTGATGGGGTATATAGTTAGAAGATTAGGGATTATCATACTTAATTAAAGGAGGTGATTACATATGCTAATTAAGCAAGGTGATTGTATATTCTAACACATATGTACGCATGTAACTTGTTTATAGATGGAGTTATAGAGTTGAGGATACATCTTTCTAGCTAGTTTGACACCTCAATGTACTTTGTTTATTAGATTAATAAGGAAATATATTATTAGAGTTCTCCCATGTGCCTAAATGGAAAAAAAGACTGTAATTACCACTCAACTTTGCACACCGTTGTCACGTGTCAGTATTCTTGCTACACAAGACTCAACACAAATGGTTGTGATTCAGCCTAAGCATGACTCCCACATATTGTTTAGTTATTAGCCTATACTGGATTCCCAAATAAAACCTCATTCAATGAGATAATGCATTTATTTTAGATATGACCATAAAAAAGTCTATATGTCACATCCATGTTGGAGTGTAAATGATATTATAATGTTATACATGGACTTTTAGCTCCACATAGACAACCTGATAACAAACTAGCCCTTGTATATAGGATGTCTAGTGGACATTTTTCCACAAGGAGTAGAAGAGGGCATGGGCCACACAAGAACACATGCACACATACCAATTATGTCTAGACACATGCCTCAGACCCAGTGCATGGTCTCAATCTTCAATTTATTTTTATAGTAAAAGTATTCAAATAACTTTTGTGCCAAAGAGATATATATTTGATCGTACATGTTTTGCATCTTACGTAATATAGTTTTTATTAGTCAAATAAGAACACATATTCTTTGATGGGTATCTTAAATTATATGATTCAATACACAAGCATAGACGGATATGTCCCATACTTCACTATACATAGAATGTATATCTGAATAAATGTTGGTAGGGATGCATTCATTGAACAAACTTCATATATATAAATAACTACATATTTGAGTAAGAAAGCCAACAATGTGCAAAAAATTCTTTGCCATGTCTAATTTAATAAGTTTGAAAGTGTGTGAGTGAGAAATGGTCCCATCAACTATTTAAATAACCATCTATGGTGATTAGGACAAACATTATTTTTGCTAACCCTACTTTCACAATGTTTCTTTGGCTGCCGTATATGTGAAACAATTTTCCCTTTGTCTTTCTATTGTCCTTGATTTATCATTTTCGAATCATGGATCCGCTCCATGCTACAAAGGCATGCATGGTTAGAGTTCATTCCATACTCAATGTATGTATCAAATGTGAACATTAAATCCTAGGAGAGGAATCACGACAAAACCTTAAAACTTTTATGGGATGCTATTTTCTCAAGACAAGTCCATTTGGATGCCTAGTTTAAATCATTTTCCAATCTTGTTTTTTATTTCTTTTATCTTTATCATATTTTGTTTTATATTTTCTCTTGTACCTTTAGTAAAATATACATGCATGTTAATAAAGTTTTCATGTTATACGATTCTCAATCCCAACAATCTTGTAGTAAATATTATTTATATCCTCTATTAACATGATGGATACTATAGCCCTAGCGTAGATTGATATGTATGATAAGCGAGTGTAGATTTCTAGATATCACTTAAAACATCTAAAAAATGGATGAAAATTTATATTACCATGGTAGCATTACTTCATTCTATAGTTTCAAACCAAATGATTGAGTTCCTAAAAGTTCAAAGAAGATAGCTGAGTGAAAGCATAGGAATGAACTAAGTCGATGTTGTGTATTATTAGCATTGTATAATATTCCATTTGAGTTATATAGTTTCTATTCTCTAGGGTTTCTAAGAATCTTTAGGAAAATTTATAATAGTTAATACTAAGGTCATGAGAAACTCTCTATTGTAAATTTCAAGAATAAAAAATGTTTGAGGGAAGTATTTGTTGAACAAGCATTCAAAATTTTGCTTTTTATTCATGATTTCAAGAGGATGATCTACAGCTACTTCAGATGTTAATTGTTATGCCTAACATTTAAAAATTATGTACATCTTCATAGGACATTGCTCTAGATATCAAGCTAAGGGAGATATTTCTCAATTTGATATAATGAAAATATAGCAATAGAGGTATAACATAGTGTGTACAAATGATCATGCTTAGACCTATCAAACTGGGTCAAAATCTATGGCTACCATGGGTCAACCTTTTTAAGTCAAGTTTGGATGATGATATTTTCTACATGTTGAAAAATATCCAATTCCATACTGACTTGTTTAATTAGTGGGTTTCACAGGTTGCGCACGGGCACCCACGAGTAACCCGCCTAAATAAGTTAATTATACAATGAAAATAAATGTCTACTACTACTTAAAATAAATATAATGATATATTAATAACTATTTAATGTTATGAAGTGCTAGTCCAAACTTGAACTTGCTCATCAATGAGAGGAATGGTGGAAAATGAATCATTACGGCCACTATATTTTCTAGTTGCTCTATCTAACTTAATATAGATTTGTACTCTAGCATAATCATAAATTAGAGAATTTGTATAATATATTAGAGAATTTAACCTAAAATATTTTATTACAATGTTTTAATAAATGAACACAACTTTTATTTGAGAGTAAAACTATGTAGTTTTTGGTTGTTGTTTTTTCTATATTTCATATGAAAACACTAGAGAATCATGTTTTTTTACCATTAGAGTAGCATTTTGCAAAGCATTTTTATTGAAAATGATTAATGTGAGAACTCATGGGTTGACCCATAACCTTTTGGGTTGGTTTTGGGTTTGTCTTTGGTCCACCCATTTAGAATTGGGTATTTTTGACCCGCATCCATGAGACCCAAACCCACAATGACCCAACCAAACCCCACATACCCACCTATTTGATAGGTCTAATCACAATGATAAAAATAACTCGTAATGTAAATATTATATTAGGAAATAAAGAAAGTTAAGATTTTAAGGAAATCATAATATTAACTAGAAATCAAAAGGAAAGGTCAAAAAAAATACCAACCGTGTTGGATATATGGTGATGTTGGTCATTGGAATAAGAAATGTCCCTTGAAGAACTCAACAAATATCATACTACTTATGGATTTTTTCTCAAAGTATTGAATGATATTTTTTTGCAAGAATGATGAGCAAGTATATCTCACACTAGAAATCCTTAATATATTTGAGACACTATGTTGGATTGTTTATATTGGAAAATCATTCATGTTTATTAGTGGGATATTAGTGATAGGTCATCTTGGAAGATAACTCCAATACTATAGTAAATAGAAAAGGTCACATGGATCTATTTCCTTTTAGAAAGACGTTAAGTTTTTATAGAAGGAGACATGTTCATATGGCCAATCACAATAAACAAGGTGGTTCCATATTATTTAGTAGTAGTTCGAGAGCATGATTTAGATGTAATAAAGGTGTTATGATTCAAGTTAGTGGTGGACTTTTCTATACAAAAGGTTTTTATACAAAGTATATGATCTTTGAAATATTCATGAAAGTATTTGTGTTTCTTCAGTTATTTAGAATCAAGGTTCTATTGTCTTGAAATTAAATCATTGAATCTTTGACAAGAAAGGTGGACACATGTTTATTATGGTATCGTGAGAATAATTATGAATCTTAGTATTATACCTAATTATATTGTTAGAAGAAAACTAATATGTGATGTTTGTCTACAAGATAAACATACTAGGGAACCTTTTCATTCAGTTGGTAGAAAATATGATATACTGGATTTGTTACATGCATAAATGTTTGATCTTAGTGGTCGAACCAATAGATATGAATAAACATATATTACATAACATTCATTGATTACTCTAGTCGATATTTATGTTTTTACTTAATCCAAACGAAGGACGAAGCATAAGAGGAATTTTATAATATTTAAGAATAGAGAAAAAACCCAAACAGAAACGGAACTTTAAAGAATTGAATATGATAGAGGAGGATATCATACCTCTAATATGTTTCAAGAATAGTTCTGATATGATGGTATTGTACATGAGATAATTGCTTGATAGAAAAAATAGAAGAATAGGACCCTAACAGATGCGATCAATGCTACTAAAAATCTCAAGGTTGTTGAGCAAATATTTGAATATAGCTTGTCGTATTATGAATAGGCTTCCACATAAAAATAAGGAAATTATTTTATTTGAAGTTAGTGTTGTATAAAAACAAGTGTCTCAGATCTCAAAGTGTTACTTATCTTGCAAACATACTTATCCCAAAACAAAAGAGAATTTCCTTTGTACCAAATTCTTTTGAAGACGTATTCTTGGTTATGTGGATAAGATATCCATACAATTTTTTACCAACAAATATAAGATTTCTAGCATCAATTTGAAAAAATGATTTTAAAATCCATGACAAAACATTGTTTGAGAATGTATTCCCTATGATAACTAGCATACCCAAAAGTGATTTTTTAAGAGATCCCATCCCTACAAGTTCCATTCATTATCATGTGAAAGGAATGTCCAATGTGGGAGTTAGTATTAAGTGTGTAGTTTCTAGATTAGATGATTCTAGGGACATAATTAAACCAAGGAGGAGTAAACATGCAAGAGAATCCAATGAGTTTGGGTGGGACTTCTTTAATTACAATGAAGAGGATGATACTATATACTACCAGCAAGCCATGACTTCTTATGAAGCTAAGTTTTAGAAGGGAGTTGTTAGAAAGGAAGCCCAAACAATTACTTTAAATAACACTTTGGATTTGGTAGATTTTCCTCACGGTTGCACCATAGTTTGAGTCAGTTGGTCTACAACAAGAAGCTAAATTCATATGAACATATGAATTAGTACAAGGACAAATTAGGTGTCAGGGGATACACATTAAATAATGGAATGCATTATCTCAAGACTTCCAATACATCATTACAATTCTTATTTTTTGTCTTATTCTATGACCAAAATATATGTGGCTAATTCATTAGATTTAGTATTAGGACCTCACTATCTAACATATGAATTTGAATACATCATTTTTGCATGACCATCTTCAAGAAGAAAAGTGTGTATGGACTAGCCATAAGGTTGTGTGCCCTATGATATTGAATCCAAAGTCTATAAACATGTTAATAATATATACTTTGTGACAAATCCTTAACTAACAAAATAAAACATTTAATTATGTTGTATAATTTCTTGTCCTTGTTGAAAATATATTTTGTAAAAGTGTCTAGATAAGAATTATTAAATGATGGATTTTCCATCTTTTACTATATGTACATAATATTATTCTTTTTGGTCCAACTGTGAGAGATACTAATGATATTAAATAATTATTAATGTAGTCTTTTTGATACAAAAGGTATAGGAGTATATGATATGCTTTGAGGGCTTAAAATCATTATAGATGGAATATCACTCTATCAATATCACTATGATAGAAAAGTACCTAAGAGATCTGAATATACATCATGTGATCTTTCAAAACTCTATGTGATCCTTCTTAAGATTTGTTCAATAAAGAGAGTGTTATTGTTATCTACTAACCTAGAAAATATCACATTATTGGAGGTATAATGTATCTTATGAGTAGTACATGACTAAATATCATATTTAGTATTTTTAAGCTACACAAGTTGTCTATATAGAATGCATCCGGAAGCTCTAGATAGAGTACTTAGATATGTAAAGGGAACTATTTCCCTTAGACCACATTATAGAAAACTTCCTCTAATTTTAGAAGGGTGTACTGACGTGTGATGGATAACAAAATATTCTGGGAATAATAGGTATTTGGATATGAATTGTTTTTATAGGAGGTGGTGTTGTCACCTAGAATCCCAACAAACAAATAGTCTTGTCTAGGTCCACCTTTCAAGATGATTTGTGTGCCTTATATGAAATTAGGGTAGAATTTAAATGTCTAAACGGAATTATGTCTAGGTTACCTAGGGTAAAATAGTCATTTCATGAAACTTGAGTTGATTGTGATAACATGAAAACAATTACTAAATTAAGGGGTTTCAAGTACAATTGGAAAAAGAGACACTTGCAAGTCATTCTAAGGTGTTGAAGGGATGTAGTATCTAATGGGGTTGTGAACATTGATTATGCTGGTATCGACGATAATTTATCCAATATTTTCATTAAGAGAGTGTATGTATCCCTAGATGATAAATCAAGGTTGGTGATGGAATAAAACCCATGAATTATTCACATATGAAAGGAACCCAACCTAGCTAAGAGGAGATCACACATATTAAGTTTAATGAGGTAATCTAAAGATATTGAGTGAACTGATGACTGTTGAATACTTATATTTTTTAAGAATCTATTTGTATTTAGTGGAAACATGTATGTATCATGGACCACAATATAGTAAGAGAATCTTTCTTTGAATGGATTTGTATATTAGGACATGAATGTTAGGAGTACATATTTGTAGGTGTCATGTCAAGTGTTTGATATTGTGAGGTCATAATAGGGAAATTGGGTTATTCCTCGATATCAATTTTGACACAGGATGCACGGTCATCACTATATCAAATTTTTATATCATTGTCATATAATTTTATTATGGCATTACTAATAAAACCCTTACACCCATATTTCAAGTTGAGATGTACTTTACCTAGTTTAGGTAAGGATAACATTGTACACATTAATTTGTGGTATAAATTGGAAGGTGCCATTGATAATAACATCATATGAAAATATATTTGGTGAGAATTATTTCTATAAAACTTTATGGAACATATATAGATATGAATCATATAACAAGGAGAGTATTAGAAACTATGTTGTACTGTAGTAACATGAACTGTGATATGGGGACTTTTATCCCACATTACCTACCTAAGAGTTGGGGTCATGCCTTATTTATGGTAAAATTAGTGGACATTTGTTCACGATGACAAGAAGAGGACATGGAGGACCATGCACACTACACAAGATTTCACACTAGTCCAAACTGGGTTCAAGCTTGGAAGGGTGAAATTTGGTATCTCTTTACACGAAAAAGCATTTAGATGATTTGCCCCAACTTGAAATGTATTTGATCGAATATATTTTGTCATTGTGACAATCAAATGGTCACACAACTCCTATGATTGTGTAAGTTAATTTGTATGATCAATTGCAAGTGTGATACGTGCTATAATCATGTCAGGTATAACTATATCCACTTTAGTAAAAGAATCAGTAACACACAATTAATTTTATCTATATTTCTGCTATACAAATGTATGAATGTATGTAAGAGAGAAACATTTCTATTAGTTGATTAAAATAGCCTTTGTGATGATTATAGGAAATATGTTTTGTGTTAAGCCTTTTACTATGAGGATGCATCAATTTCTAACTGAGCGTAACCAATTTCTTTCTATTTTTTGCAATGTTCAACTACTCTTAGTTTTTCTCATAGATCTGCTCTATGATGTTGATACATGGTTAGAGTTCATTCTAGATAAAGAGTGTGTATTGAAAGTGTGGGTGTTCTATCCTAGAACAAAAACTATTGACATCTATATGTACCTATAGTAGGACACTATTTTTTAAAGTCATTTTTTATTGTTTGTTTAGATAAGTTTTTTTAATCTTATTTTGTCTTGTCATCCTTGTACCATTTAATTTATATTTTCTATTGCATCTTGCTTTGCATATACCCACATATTTACTTTTTTTGTTGTAAGGGTCTGTAATTCTAGTTCGTTGTTATGTAGAGAGGCAACATGCTAATGCTTTGGATGATACAATTTGTGATTTTACATATACAATCAAATTTTATACTTATGTAGTTTCAATTTTATTGAAATGTAGATATAAATATTATGGGAGTAGTGCATGTTTTATATCTTTGTAAACATTTTAATTGTTTGCACAGAGATGGCATAGAAAATATGAAATGGTTGCCCATCTCTCTTGAATATATTGAACAAAGTGTAGAAAGCAACATAATTGCCTGGATTTTATATGCATGTACATATCATATAGTACTAGACTTGATATTCTTTTCATTCTACAAAGGTTCCAAAATTATCAATAAATGTTTGTATATAGTTGTTGATGCAATAAATGTGTGAAACAATCACCACATGTTCATATTAGTCTTTCCCAACTTTTTCCCTCCAATTGGTATACAAATTTTGGTAGCAGATACATGCCTTCTTAGTAATAGGTTTAGTTCTCGTGAAGAATGATACTGGATTTAGGGCCTTTGATGATGATAAGAAGAACAATATAGATAGGCAAGGTGTTTGTGCAATGATATCCATGAACATGAAATGGAGGAATTGGATAGTGAAGGAGAATTTCAAACTAGGAACCTATTAGGAATGGAGATACCTTGAATCCTGAGGACATGAGTGAAAACACTATATATATATATATGGAATTTTAGAGTTTTTAGGTAAAACATTCTAAGCATATATAAAAATAGAGTCATCACAAATGCAATGATCTATTAAAGTATAGAAGGACCAAAAAATTAGATACAAGAGGTATCTATAAATAATACTGAAGGTCGATGTGTTAGGACAACATCACTAGATGGGGTGGGCTCCCTTTAAAGCAACCCGTTGAGAAAATAAAAATAGAAATATGAAAACAGCCTAGTAATGGCATGTTCTTAACATCATCATCATCATGCGATCACATAAGAAAAGGATTTCTGGTCACACATCCCTTTCTAGGCCTCCTCATTTTAGGCCTTAAGAAAAGATTCAAAGGAGATGACTCCTTTGGCAATGGCTACCCCTTTGTATCATCCTTAAAGTCAAAGATCTATGGTTCTTTAGCTTTATCTTTCTGGGATGAAGTAGTTTCACCTAGAAGTGGAAGACCAGATGGAGAATGTGGAGAGAACCAAGTTACATATTACATAAATATGGCTCATGTGATTATTTTAGAAATGATTAGTCCTTATGCACCGGATAGTCTAAATAGATGTAGAAAAAATGGATAATTATAAACCATTTTAACAGTGTGAGGTTTAATGGTGAATTATAAGTGTGAGTCAAGGGGTTCAAGTAGTTATGCTCAAAGAAGTTAAGAAATAAACCTTTTCATATTTTGCCTACCACCAGGAAAGTGAAAACAATGAAGAATATCTCTCAATTTATCAAGACATAAGGAACAAATGAAGTGTACATACACATATTGAGTACCATTTAGTACCAAAAAGTAGTATGTAAGGTGCACTGAATTATGACTTCTATTGGGAATTGGACCCCTAACATGCCCTTCGAACTAGGGTATATACAAAAAGATGTATACACCATTAACTTAAACACTAAACCTGCATTTTTGCAGAATGTTGGCAGAAGCATAATTGAGAATGTAATATGAAAGCTTAACCAAAAAACAAACCATTGTCGAACAAAGGACATTTATTTTTTTAGTTTTGAAGAAGTATCGTGCTTTAAATTTGCATCGATGTCAATCACATTTGAAACAAGAGGAATTATTAAATGTTGACAGAATACATAACAGGCCCATATTGAGGCAATGGTGAGATTAGAACTCAATTGTAGTAAATGAATCTAAAGTAATTATGATGGAGTTTTGGACAATGAAGCATGTTATTTTTAGATATTATAACAAGTTTAAAGACATATGGAACCATAGATGTTTTCCTTGAGTAATATTTGGTCATTAAGTGATTTGGCCAAGTTGTGATGTGCTTATCACAAGGAACAACAAGAATTTGGATGAAGAGACAAAATGAGTGCAGTTGAATGTCTATAATGCCACAACCACCTAAAGTATGAGGTTTAAATTGGGATCCCCCATTAACAAATTGGACATGTATCTCACCATCCTTATCTTCATAAACAAAATTTCTCTTAAGAGAGTGGAGTTTTTTTCCTAAACTAGGGATGGTAGTGGAATACAACTCATAAAATAAGAAGATAAGCAAGCTAAGGAAGCACTAAGGAGTACCAGTCTATCATATTTAATGAGGAAGTCTAACTTCTAGTTGGATAAGGTTTTTCATGTTTCGACAATGGTGGGGTCTTAGACAATGGAATGAAGCTTGAAATGTGACAGGGATGGGCCAAGATACTTAATGGTTGTATTTTCATTCCTACATTCCAAAGTCCATTTAAAGATGAGAATTCTAGCATGAATAACATGAATTTCAATCACAATAGGTTTATGCAAATTTATAAAACTTTAACTATGCAAATAAGAAACCTAAGATACCACTATATTGATGATGTTTTCATCATCATGCTTAATAAATATCACAATATCATCAGAAAATTGTATCATGTTGTTCTTAGATTAATTACTATGGTGGATCTTTTCTAGAATCCCTTCACTGAGTGTGAGTTTAGTCATATAAGTAAGAATTGGGGTAGAGATAGACTTGCAAATGGGTGGGGTGTTGAGTCACTGCGGCTACGTGTCAAAAGACCCAATTTTAAGTAGGTGGAACAAAAACACACCCAACACCAACCCAACTTGTAAGTGCTCAGATAAAATATGTTCAATCAATGATATGTTGCTAGTAAGTTCTCCTAATGTTAAGAACAAAAAATTCAAATAATTTGGCACCATGTTTTTCATGTCAAATATAGTAGAAAGAAAGCAACCAACTATTGTATTCAACATCAAACACAATGAATTAGTTGTTGACTAAATTTTATATGAATTTCAAAGGAAAAAGACAACAACTAGAGGCTATGTTTTGATGCAGTAGGAAAAATAATATAGTTTATTTAAATTAAAATACCAAAAAATAACACTTAATTTGATCATATAACATTTTCCTAGTATTATAAGTACTAGTGGTCTTCTATTACACAACACAAATTTAGATAATAAAATTTTAGCAATTGAGTATAAAACGTGAAATTTTGGTAGGTGAAAACATTTATTAATATATATATATATATATATATATATATATATATATATATATAGAGAGAGAGAGAGAGAGAGAGAGAGAGTCTGGTTAGAATACACTCGAGTGTACAGATCACGTTGTACACCCCAATGGTGTTTGCCTATCTAGACCATATTTTTCTAAAATCTAATCCATTTATCTTCATGGTTACAATAATAATAAGCTACATAAAAAATTTGAGCTCATTTGGATGAGTGTAAGTCACTCATCCAAGGACAACAAAATCGACGCACAAAACTAATTTGAAATGCATGATTTTTGTCTCCTTTAGATACATGACCTATAAGTGCCCAAATGAGATGAAATTTATTATATAGTATGTTCTTAAGAAATTTAATAAGATCAATGGTTTAGATTTTTCAAAAAAATACTACATCTTTGAAAACGAATGAGATGTATAGTGTCTCTAGTACACTAGCCTGACTATATATATATATATATATATATATATATATATATATATATATATATATATATATATATATATATATATTAATATATCAAATTCAGTTAAGTGGGTCATCGATAAATATGTGGGTATGAATGTTAGTTGTTTTAAGCGGGTGATAAATTGTATCATTCAAACCAACTTAAATATCTTGACATGTATTTGCCTAGAGATTTTCCCCCAACTTGATAGGTCTAGGTAGCGAGGATGAAGAGCAAGGGAGAAAGGGATACCCTTAAAATAGTATGTTATAGATCATAAAATAAATAAAAGGTGAAACATTAATCAAAGTGGAGAAATGGCAAGATTTAATACAATTGTGTATCCATTCAATTGACCTAGGGTGAAAATCAAACCCCATCATAGTTTGGATGATGAGATTCCAATAAATTTTGTCAAAATACTTCTAAAAAGTAGGTTTAAGAGTAAGAAGAGAATGTCCTCTGAGTAACATATGTGGATTAAATCATTGCCTGAGTTGTATTTGTCTTTCATTTATCTACATTTGATAAAAGACTATTGCTTCAGACCTACTAAGGTTTGTGTTGGATCTAGGGCTCTAGAGGGGGGTGAATAGAGCTTCAAAAATTCTTACAAGATAGATTAGACCTTCAAATTACATCAATCAAAATCAATAGCTTGAGTGCAATTTGAAGTCCTAACTAGCAAGCATAGCAAGGATGAGAAGAATTGAAAGAAAACACTTGACAAGGTCATTTATAGTGGTTCCATTCTCCAAACTAGGAGAGAGTCTGTCCACTACCTAGAGAGTTCAACCTCTAGGACTTTGCAAGTGCTTTTCTCTATATATTCACCAAAAGAGTTACAACACAAGACCACCAAAGGACTTACCCATCCAAACACAAAGAGTCTTCTACCTTACCAAGGACTTACCCACTTTGTAAGAGTCTTCCGCCTTCTTCCAAGGACTTACCTACCCTTGCATAAGTCTTCAACCTTTAAGGGATTTGCCTGCTCTTCTTGGATCTTCATCCTTTTCATGCTCCTACACCTGAAGAAGATCTTCACCTCTTCTTCAACCTTGAAGAAGAACAGCAACAACTCCACCTTCACTCAGAATAGCTTCCTTCACCTTTGCTTCATGGAGGAAAGGGATAGGGAAGATGAAATGGAATGAGAGTTTTACAAGCACAAGGAAGTAGCTCTCTTACAACTAGCCTATCTCACTCATAATCATGAAATGAAGTGTAAACTAGAGAGAGAAAGGGGCTCAAGGAGTTGCAACACACTCAACTATAGTAAGGACTTAGAATAGCATGAATGAGAAAACTTGGAATGAACTCTAAGGGGTCCTATATATAGCTGGGGGTGTTCCTTTGAGTGTGGGTTCACTTAAGGTCGAAATATAGTCATTTTCCAAGTTGCAACGGATCTATTCTCACCCAAAACAACTCACCAACAATTATAATCATGTTTTCTGTGTTTTCGTAAAGTACATTCGGTCGAGTTTCAAAAAAGATAACTCGATCGATCCACTAAATGACAAAGCCAATTTTCAAACTATCAATCAAGTTTGTTCTGGGAAACTCGACCGATGAGATAAAATTAGTTTTGCTCAGTGAGTCGGTCGGTCGAGTTTTGTTAGTGTGCAACTTGATCGATGGTCATCTTTAGAAAATCCATCACTGGATCGGTCAAGTTTCCAACTCAACCGATAAACAACATGTGACAAATATTCTAAATTGACATTTGAGTGATTAAACCTTGGAATTAAGTGTCCTTGGTTTTTTCTCATCTTAGTTACAAGTCATATCATTAATACAAGTGATTACAAAAATCACAGAAGGTCATTTGGAGTGATTTCCCAAAATGCACACTTGCATTGATTTTGACTTGAACTTGAACAAGCTAGGGCTTATATAATTTGATCCTTTTCATGTACCTAAAGCCTGAAATCAATCTTGAACAAACATATTAGATACATAGGAATGGAATGGTTAAGTCATTATCAAAATATAGGCAATATATAACTCTCAAGTCAACATTCTCCCCCTTTTTGACAATGACAAACCATTCCTCAATCATATTGAAAAGGATATTTATAGTTATACCTTTTCCTTATGAATTACAAGGGGATTTAGGATTTGAACAATGTGAATTGCTCCCCCTCATTCTATGCTTACTCTTTCCTACATAGTTAGTCTATCTACACAAAGCAACATGACATATATACTATATGATCCTTTAGCAAGTCACATGATAAAGCATATAATGAATAGGAAAAGGATCATATAGGCAATAAAACAATATGGTGAGCTTCAAACCATTGAACTTCTCTACCCCTTTTCACATTATCAAAAAGGAAGGGGATAGAAGACCACAGAAATAGGTCTTCTCCAAGAACAACCAAGCACACATGCACAATATGCAATCTCAAAGCATACACCAAACATAGACGAGAGAATCAAACAATCTAAGTCATAATCAAAATATGGCAAAACATGGCACCAACTCATGAGATATAGTAAATCAAAGAGTAAGTGTACAAAGGATTAAGATTACAACCCAGAAAGCAAGTTCTCAAAAAACAACTACAAGCCAAGACAATGAAAGGTAGATGATAAAATAGTACAGCTCAGAAGATGTGCCTAGATGTTTGTAATACAAAATAGCCTATATATATATATATATGACCAGCAAATAGACTAAAAACTAGAACAACTAAACATCTAAGCTATCTATGTCCATAACATTATCATCATCAGCATTAGAAGCATCAGGCTCATAGTCATCATGTTCGTCTGTAGGTGCTACAGAGAGAACAACATTGCCTTCATCACCGGAGGCACCAGCAAAGCCATCAGATCCATCATCAGAAGCGTCACCATCATCATCATCAGCCTCCTTATCATCCAGGTCTGGCATCTCCTCATTAGCAAGAGAACCAAAACTACAACCGGGCCAACATGCATTCTGCTCATCCTAAGACATACCAAGAGCATGGAGCTCATTGGCCTGTGGGAAGGAAGGAGCAAAGCCACTGAGGCTGGAAAGCAGAGTGGTCAATGGGCTAGCTATCAGAGCCAACACACCATGGGTAGTAGATCCACCAGTAGTAGAGGGTGTAGCAGTGGAAGATGTAGGTGGAGGGGTAGGGTAAAAGTGATTATATGCATAGGATGCATAGTCACCTCTGGGGTAGGGTTGGTAGGCAGGGTAGGGATGTGCATACGACATGTTCATGTTGAACATGATGGAACATGGGTCCTGATGCAGGTGCTCCTGAACTTGAAGGTTGTATGCCCATTGATGCATCATGTAGCCCATAAGGGTTTCATTAGATACATGGAATGAGGCACAGGCAGGTCAGGTAGGATGAGGTGGTTGAGGTTCTCAGGTAGAAGTAGAGGTAGAGGCACCAGGTGTGGTGGAGGATAGGATAGGCACTGACTTCTGAAGAGTGGTCTCACCGATGAAAACTCCTTTCTAGGCAGGTTTGTAGTGAAGGTCGCGGAAAAGAGATTTTCCAGTGGCAAGCTAGAATAAACCACATATCAGGGTTGAATAGGGTGGGTGGGTTCCACAGGTATTCTTTCATGGGTCAAAGAAGGTCATATGATGGAGAACATATCTCACCCACTTTACTCCAATGTTCTTCAAGAGACAATACATGATCATCACAGTGTTTTCTACAATCTCAGTCTGATTCTTCTTTGGATGAATATTACAGTTAACGACTAGGGCAAGGATGCATCTCTTGAGGTCCAAGGTAGAGGAGGGAAGGGTGCACTTCTTCCTTTATAGGAATTGAGGCTTCTTCAAGAACTTATGAATATCAGGGAGAGTAATATCATACTGCTTGTAGAAGACCTCAGGCTCAACTAAGTCAAAGTACTCTGGGTAGTCCTTACGCCAGGTGTCAGTCACTTTAGTACCCAAAAAGAAGATGTTTAGGGTATTCTCAAATACTTTGAATTACTTCCCGACTATCATAGATGTGAGGACTACTTGAGTATTAGGCAGAGGTATGAGGGTGTCAGAATTCCAACACAAATTTGCATAGAATTCGTGAGCCTCTTTGGTGCTTGTGATGGAACTGCTATAGCACGCGCCAGAGAGATGGCGATCATAAAGCAACTCCACTACTTGTTCTATGACCTCTTGTCTTCATGGTCTAGGCTCAAATAGGGCACAAAAAGGGAAAGGGTTCCTAGGAAGGAGCTCCCTATACCTATTTAGAGCCTCATTTGAGACGAATACGGTGTCATCAAACAGAATCAAGCAAGAGTTGGACGAATATGAAGGTGCATTAGCAGGGGCGGCCATCTTCCTTTGGATGCCATGGAGATGAAAAGGAGAGGAAGGAGAGAGAAAAAGATAAGGAATCACCACCAAAAATCATCCACAGATCTAAGTCAGCAAGGGGGAAGGTCAAGGGAGGTCGAGCTAGGTCAAACTATGGCTAGGGAGAGAAAGGTTGGGGCTAGGGTTGAGAGCATAGGGGAGCTGGAGGTTGGATCGGTCTACTTTTATCTAGTTGAGAGGGAGAATAGTCATCTGAACCTATATTAAGTTTTCTCCAACCTGGCCATCAGTCGAGTTGTGTGACTCAGAAACTCGACTGATAGGCTCTTTTTAAAAAATCTCTCGGCCTCTGATCAGTCGAGTTGGCAACTCGACCGATGGTCAACCTGACCTATATTCAGAAATCCTAATTTCTATCCATTAGAGTGCTAATTAAATTTATTTTTCAAGTACATTATGTATTTCAAACATACTTAGGCACATATCACTCATCATTGGGTACTATTTTGCGGTAAAAATGTGTTTGCAAAAAGTACCCAAAAACAAGACAAAATAAGACAAAAAGAACATGAAAAACTAATTTTTAGCATATTAGCAAGCAATGGTGATCAAAACATAGGCAAATCATATAGGATAGATGAAAACTATCTAGAAGGCATATCAGATTCATTCAAAGCAGTTATGAGCAGTTTAGATCTAATAAAGTTAAATTGCTCTCTAGCTAGAGGTTTAGTGAAAATGGCTGCCAACTGATTTTCTCTATCCACATACATGATATAGATATCCTTCTTGGGAATGTGATCACAGAGAAAATGATGGAAAACCTCTATATTCTAAGCTCTACTATGCAATATAGGATTATATGATAAGTTAATTGCACTAGTATTATCACAGTAAATAGGAGAAGCATCAAAATGAATGTTAAAGTCTTGGAGCATTTGCTTCATCCATAGGACCTAGGAACAACAACTCCCGGTTGTAATATATTCTGCCTCGGTAGTTGATAATGCCACATAGCTCTATTTCTTAGAGAACCATGACACCAAGAATGGTCCTAGGAGAAAGCAAGTGCCACTTGTGCACTTTCTATCAATCAAGCACCCTGCATAATCTGCATCACTATAAGTAGTAAGAGAAAAGTCCCTTGACTTGGGATACCATAGTCCAAAATTTTGGGTTTTGGCTAAGTACCTTCAAATCCTCTTAATAGATATAAGATATGATTTCTTAGGGTTTAATTGAAAGTGAGTGTGCAAGACAACACTAAACATTATATCAGGTCTAGAGGCAGTCAAGTAAAGTAAACTTCCGATCATACCTCTATAGAGATTCTCATCTACCTTCTCACCTTCTCCATCTTTGTCAAGTTTGGTGATGTTTGACATGGGTGTGTCCATCAGCTTGGTGTTTTCCATCCCAAAGCACTTGAGTAACTCACTTGTGTACTTACCTTGGTTGATGAAGTTTCCATATTTTGTTTGCTTGATTTGGAAGCTGAGGAAGAACGTGAGCTCACCCATCATACTCATCTTGAATTCACTCTACATAAGATCACTAAGTTCTTTGCAAAGATCAAGGTTAGTTCTGCCAAAAATGATATCAGCAAGATATATTTGTATGATAAGAAAATTATTAGAAGTGTGCTTTAGAAATAAGGTAGAATCCACTTTGCCCATGATATACCCATAATCTAACATAAATTTCTTTAATTTATCATACCAATCTCTAGGTGCTTGTTTGAGTCCATAGGGAGATTTTTGCAACAAATAAACATAGTTAGGTAAATTATCATGTTCAAAGCTTGGGGGTTGTGCAACATACACTTCCTCCTCAATTGTACCATTCGAAAATGCACTTTTAACATCCATTTGATAAAGAAAAAAGTTTTTATAATGAGAAAAGGAAAGTAACATACAAATGGACTCAAGTCTAGCTACAGGTGCATATGTTTCATCAAAATCTATACCTTCCTGTTGATTGTAGCCTTGAGCCACTAACCTTGCTTTATTCCTTACCACTTTTCCACTTTCATCAAGATTGTTGTGGTAGACCTATTTGGTGCCAATGATCTTTCTATCACTTGGTCTTGGCACTAGGGTCCATACTTTGTTTTTTTCAAATTGCTCCAACTCTTCTTGTATAGCTAGGATCCATACATCATCCCCAAGAGCTTCCTTGACATTCTTCAGCTCGAGTTGTGAGATGAAGGCGTTGTTGGCTTGTTCTCTGTTGAATGCAGCCCGCATCTTCACTCTTTCATAAGGATCACCTAATATCAGCTCTTTTGGATGATTCTTTACAAATCGGGGAGTTGGATCCTTCTTCTCTTCATCTTTTTCTTCTCCTTGAGTGACCGCCTCTTTTCCCTTTTGGGTGATGTTGAGCTCTTTTAGGATAGGAATTACTTCACCTGCAACATCATAATTAAGAACAATATCTTTGGGAATAGAGGGGTTAGTCTCAATAAAATTAACATTTATGGATTCTTCTAATTTAGCAAGATCAACATTAAATACTCTATAAGCCTTGCTAGTAGTGCTATAGCCAAGAAAGAAAGCCTTGTAAGATTTCAAATCAAAATTGTCAAGAGAATCTTTTTTATTGAAAACAAAACAAGGACATCCGAAAACATGGAAATACTCGATATAAGGCTTCCTACCACACCATAGCTCATAGGGGGTTTTCTTCAAATAAAGATGTGTAAAAATCTAGTTTTGCACAAAACATGAGGCACTGACGACTTCAGACCAAAACGTCTTTGGAGTATTATACTCTAGAAGCATGGTCCCAGCCAACTCTTGTAAAGACCTATTATTCCTCTCTACAATCCCATTTTGTTGAGGTGAAGAAAAGTTATGTGCATAACCAGATTCTTCACAAAAATGTTCAAATAGATCATTTTCAAATTCTCCCCCATGATCACTACGGATGGAAACGATGTAGCAAGAGGCTTCATTCTCAACTCATTTACAAAAGCTCAAGAAAAAAGGTCCAAGTATATCTAGAGAAATCATTGACAATAACAAGGCAATACTTGGAACCACGAAGAGATTGAGTTCTCATTGGTCCAAATAGATCAATGTGAAGAAGTTCAACATCTCTCTTGGTACTAAGGACTCCTTTGGATTTTAAGGAGGACTTGGTTTGCTTTCCTTGGGTACAAGTTTGGCATTCCTCATCCTTTTCAAAATCCAATTCAGGAAGTCCCTTGACCAAGTCCTTTTTGCTCAACTTCTTCAACTGACACATATTTACATGACCAAGCCGACGATGACAAAGAGAAATATCATTTGAGTTGACTACTAGGCATCTACCAACAATAGGCTTACTATATTCAAGAATAATAACATAAAGATTACCACTTCTAATTCCCTAATATATAAATTGGTAGGTGAGGGAATCTAGAATCAAGCATTCAAAGAAAGTAAATAACACAAGGTAACCATTGTCACATAGTTGACTAACACTAATTTAATTGTGATGTAGGCCATCCACAAAAATAACATTCTTTATGCATAAGGATTACATCACCCTCACCTTTGACTTTACCTTTCTTATTGTCCCCAAAGGTGGTAGAACCTCCTTTCTTTTTTGGTGAAGTTGTTGAAATGGATTATATCACCTGTCATATGCTTAGTGCAACCACTATCAACATTCCATCTTCCTTTTTCCTACAAGAAATGAGAATGTCAGTTACCAACTCAAACTTTGGGATTCGGAGTTAGCTTGGGGACCCATATCATCTTTGGGTTGGTCCCCTTAGGCTTGTAAGGACAATAAGTAGAGTAATGATCATCACATTTGCTATAAGAACAAACCATAGGATTCTTAGTGTCGGAAGACTCTCCTACAAAGAAGTCTCCTTGCTCTTTTTCTTACCTTTGGATTTGTTCTTGCCCTTTGGAGCTCCCCCTACAAATCCCAAACCACTAGTACCACTTTGTTTGGTAGAATGGCCAAGGATTTCATTTAGGGAGTTTTTCCCTTTGAGTAATTTCTATAGAGAGGCTCTTAATCTATGATGATCATCATTAAGAGGTATGATAGTAGAAGACAAACTAGAAATATCATCTCTAGCATGAATAAGGTTGGCCTCAAGACAGAGGACTTTAGTTAAATAAGAACCTTTCTCAAGAGAAATAGAAGCAATATCATTAATAGGCAAGATAGGTCTAGAAGATAAATCATTAACTTGACTAAGCAACCTAGTATTTTCATATTTAAGCACTTGAATTTCCTTAAGATAAACATCTCTTTCAACCTTACGAGCATCAACAAGAAGCTTAAATTCAACATTTTTAGTTTTAAGAGTTTCAAGCTCCTTTAGGCACTTTTGGTTATCTTCCTTAAGAGTTTTCAATGTTCTTAAGATAGATACCATTCTCTACCTCAAATCCATTATATTGGAGCTCAAGATCAAGATATTGGCCTTGCAATTTATCAATGCTCTCAAGATGAGTTTTCTCATTAAGCTCAAGAATTTTCAAGTTTAGCATACAAATCATCAATAATTTTTCCTAACCATTTTCTCTTAGATTTACATTTAGCAAAAGATGAACGGGTAGAAACAAGCATGTCAATAATAGCTTCCTTAGATAACTCATGCAAGCTTACCTCACTTACATCACCAATTTCTTCACTAGTAGAGGCCATGAGTGCAAGGTGGCACTCTCCATCTTCTTCAGAGCTTGAGCTACTTGAGGATGAAGCTTCCCAAGTTGCATGAGCTGCATTCTTGTATCTCTTCTCCTTTTTGTTCTTCCTCTCATACTTGCTCTCCTTCTTGCAATCCTCTTCCTTCTTTCACCTGTCCTTGTGATGTCACTTTCTTGACTTGGGACATTCACTCTTGTTGTGCCCCTTTTGTCCGCACTTGTAGCACCTAGTAGTAGAGGAGAAGGAGGCCTACTTTCCCTTGACGTGTTTGCCCTTGATGTAGTTGGCTTCATGCTCACTTGGGCCATCATCTTCACTAGAGAAGGAAGGAGAAGTTCGGCAAGCAAGTTGTTGTTGAAGTATGACTGCTTCCACTTGTTCTTTGAAAGAACTATCTTTGATCTTCTTGGCTTCCTTCTCTTCTTGCTTGGATTCTTCTTCTTGCTTGTCAAGCCTTGGCTCATGGGCTTAGAGGTTGTCAATGAGTTCTTTGGTTGGGATGTCACCAAGGCTCCTCACTTCTTCAATGGAGGTGACCTTTGACTCCCATCTCTTTGGTAGAGTCCTAAATATCTTGGAGTTGATTACACCTCTATCCAAGGTGTTGCCCAAAGCAGCCAGCCCGTTGATGGTGAGATTGAGTCTTGAGTACATCTCCACAATCCCTTCTTTCTTGCCCATCTTGAAGTTCTCTAGAAGGTTGTTCAAAATGTAGATTTTAGACTCCTTGACTTGCTTTGTTCCCTCATAAGTGATGCACAATTTGTCCCAAATCTCATAGAAGGTGTCCCAAGATGAGATCTGGTTGAACTTTGTTGGGGTAAGGGCTGCATAGATGATGCTTATGGCTTTGGCATTGAGTTGGGCTTCTTTGAGTGCAGCTTCTCTCCATGTTGCAACATCTCTGGCTGGCTCCTTGTATGGTGTGACCATCACCTTCTACATGTCAAAGTTCATGCCTTGAATGTAGAATTTCATGCACCTCTTCCAATAGAGGAAGTTGGTGCCATTAAAGACCAGAGGACATGTGGAGAAGCCTCCCTCTAGGTTGAGAGAACCAAGTAGGTTGTCACCCATCTTGTCATCTTATGGGAGATTGTTGGAGAAGATCCTTGGCTCTGATTCCACTTGTTGGATATAGGGTTGTAGAGGGGGGTGAACAGAGCTTCAAAAATTCTCACAAGATAGATTAGACCTTCAAATTATATCAATCAAAATGAATATCTTCAGTGCAATTTGAAGTCCTAACTAACAAGCATAGCAAGGATGAGAGGAATTAAAAGCAAGTACTTGACAAGGTCGTTTAGAGTGGTTTCCACTCTCCAAACTAGGAGAGAGTCATTCCACTACCTAGAGAGGTCAACCTCTAGGACTTTACAAAAGTTCTTTTCTCTATATATTCACAAAAAGAGTTACAACACAAGACCACCAAAGGACTTACACATCCAAACACAAAGAGTCTTCCACCTTAACAAGGATTTACCCACTTTGCAAGAGTCTTCTTCCTTATTCCAAGGACTTACCTACTCTTACGCAAGTCTTCAGCCTTCAAGGGATTTGTCTACTCTTCTTGGATCTTCAGCCTTTACCTTCTCCTTCACCTGGAAAAGATCTTCACCTCTTCTTCAACCGTGAAGAAGAATAGCAACAACTCCACCATCACACGGAGTAGCTTGCTTCACCTTTGCTTCATGAAGGAAAGGGGTAGGGAAGATGAAATGGAAAGAGAGCTTTACAAGAACATGGAAGTAGCTCTCTTACAACTGGCCTATCTCACTCATAATCACAAAAAACAAGAGAGAGAAAGGGGCTCAAGGAGTTGCAACACACCCAACTATAGCAAGGACTTAGAATAGCATGAATGAGCAAACTTGGAATGAACTCCAAGGGGTCCTATTTATAGTTGGGGTGTTCCCTTGAGTGTGGGATCACTTAAGGTCAAAATATAGTTGTTTTCCAAGTTGCAACAGATCTATTCTCTCCCAAAACAACTCACCAATAGTTATAATCACTTTTTTTGCATTTTTCGTACAATACATTCAGTTGAGTTTCATTAAATATAACTCGACTGATCCACTAAATGACAAAGCCAATTTTCAAACTATTGGTCTAGTTTCATTAAAGATAACTCGACCGAACCACAAAATGACAAAGCCAATTTTCAAACTATCGGTCGAGTTTGTTCCGGGAAACTCGACCGATGAGCTAAAATTAGTTTTTCTCAGTGAGTCGGTCGGTCGAGTTCTATGAATGTGCAACTCGACCTATGAGTCATCCTCAAAAAATCCATCATTGTATCTGTCGAATTTCCAACTCAACCAATAAATAGCCTGTGACAAATTTTCTAAATTGACATTTGAGTGATTAAACCTTGGAATTAAGTGTCCCTGATTTTTTCTCATCTTAGTTACTAGTCATATCATCAATACAAGGGATTACAAAAATCATCTAAGGTAATTTGGAGTGATCTCCCAAAACACACTCTTGCATTGCTTTTTACTTGAACTTGAACAAGTTAGGGTTTTTATAACTTGATCGTTTTCATGTACCTAAAGCCTGAAATCAAACTTGAACAAACATATTAGATACATAGGAATGGAATGGTTAAGTCAATATCAAAATATGGGCAATGTATAACTCTCAAGTCAACATATTCAAGGTGAGGTGTAAGATGATTGTTGGAGTCTTTGATTTATTATTGTAATAGGAGTTCATAAGATTGATGAGTCAGATCTATTTTATGTTTTAGGGGTTGTCTAATTTTTTGTGTGCACTATATGAGTAGTGTTGATAATTAGATCTGAATGGTGATTTCATTTTTTCATTTAATGTTCAAGAAAATATTTATGATACTCAATTAATCTTCTCCCAATATGACTAATAGAAAGCCAAATTGATGCTATCTAGGCCTAGAGATCTTTTGGGGTCCATACGAGAGATGGCATTGAAGATTTCATCTTCAAAGAATAAGATGAACATGGAAGAAATATTAGCCACTTTAAAAGGGAAAAGAAGAACACAGTTGAAGTTAAAGAGATTAATATGTTGTAATTATGGTTGAAAAGCTTGGTGAAGTACTTATCAATGTATTTTATGATTATATGTGTGTTGGAGGTCATCACAATATCCATTGTTAGTCTACGGATATAGGAATTAATCTTCCTGCTATTACACATTTTATGAAAGAAACTTGTTTCATGTTCCCCTCCTTGAGACATTGAGCTTTAGATCCTTGTTTCCAAAGAATTTATTATTGATGTGGTAGTTACCAAAATTCCAAACTCTTAGAGGCCACAACGACCAAGTCAAAGTAATGATTGGTTTCTCAAGTAAGAATATTCTTCCAAAATAAATAATATTTCTATTGAATTTATGGTACAACTCTAAGAAATGAGTCTAGCGTACATAGATTTGATGTTATTGTGCAAGGAGAACCTATGCTTAGAGTCATTAAGGACCACATCCTAGCAACCCTTAGGAAACAAGTGGTAGGAGATTCATAATCTTGTAAACCTAAAGCCTTTAGGGCCCAAGGTTCAATATTAGTATCAATAATGATGAGGAAATGGAAAGAGATAATACAACAAGAGGCACTAGTATGACTGAGGGGGAAGATACAATTCCAATATTGCAACACTAAAAATCATGTGAATCTAGACCATGACTCACCTCTTTGGCAAGTCAAGTTGGTGTTATTCATTGAAAAAATGAGTAGAAGGTTTAAAATGATGAATTCATGAAAATCCTATTGTTCTCAGAGTGAATATTGGTAGTTGATTCATTGTAGTATCACTTAGAGATAGTTCTAGTGAGTTCAAAGTCACCATCAATGATTCAAGGAAATTTGTTGTAGTGACCAATATTAGTTGAGTCAATGATGAATTGATTATATGGTGTTACTTGCCTCCTCATACACACAATAAAAATTCATTATTTGTTTTTGCTAATATTTTGCAAATGTAAGGTGATAGATAAATTTATCATACTGATTAGATGTATGAGTGAGGTATGATCATTCCAACTAGTTTAAAAACCCTTACTCATTCTGATATTTTTAATAAAATTTGTGAAATCATTACGACCAATGGTTCAAAGGTGAAATCCTGAAAGGTCATTTTTAGTTTCTTGAATGGTGATGAGGTGTATCCTTATATATCATATAAAGTGACTTAGAATCTTCTTAAATTTATAGGAAAAAATTCTCAACAAATGTTATAGAATGCAAAAGGCATTAAAAATTGAAGGTAAGGCTGAAACAGACAGGAAAATCCTAGTTAAATAAAACTAAGTACTTGACATGGTCAATAAACAAGCTCTTGGGTCTGATATTATTCCTACTTTAATTTGTATCTTAGAAAGAGACAAATTTGCTTTATGATATCAATTGAAGTCTAAACTAATATATTTAGAGAATTTATATAACTCTTCACCAGATTCCCAAGACATAAACATTTGAATAGAGTACAAGTCAGTCTTATCCTCACTATATCAATTACTAGATAAAATGGACGATGAGCACTCGAAGTATCAACCAAAGAAATAAACCTAGAGGAACCAAACTCATAAAAATATAACATAATATATCCTTGTTGAGAGGAGAATAAGCTAAGATGTTTCCACCTAAAGAGTTGAAGATTGTAATCGTCTAATAATTGAAGCTTTACTAAGAGTGCTTTTGGAACAAATACCACCAATCACCCTAAATTTATTTTTTCAATCTTGAGGTCCATAGAAGAGTCATTATTATTCTCAAGAGGGTTACCATCATGCTATTTCTAGCCAAGCCCCATATTACTATATTTATGGTTGATACAACCCAACATAGGAAGGATAGGGATACCATTAGGTTGGGATTATGTTATTTATTGTAAAATCTACTCCTTTTGTTATGCACTTTGGAAAAGTCCTAGTTTCTCTATAAACCTTGAACTAGATTGTGCCTTTGGTTATATATTTTGTTGGTATGGGGGTAGTCAGAGTGCTTTCTCACCCAAACTTTTACTTTATCATACAAATTATTTAAGTCCTGATATAGGGTCTGATTCGGGAATGTCAGACTTGTTCTTTGGGGAAGATCGAAGAAGTGGAATGGTTGGATTAACATCTTGAACAAAAAAGTATCTCATGTAGTTCTTCAACAAGCATGTGTGTTGGCCCATACGAATCCTTACTTATTCTACAATATGGGTGGTCATAGAGACTTCAATACGCTATAATGCTTTATAATAATCGGTAGTCTAGAGAATTCTACATAGTATAAATTATAATTTAGCACCCGCAGTAGAAGCAATGTTATAGAGGGTATTCACATATCATAATTAAGTGGAAGGCCTTAAGTGGATATCCAGCTAGTAGCACCATCACAAGTATCTAATTCACCAATGTTAGTTGCCCGTCTAATGACAAATGCATGGTTGAAACTTGCATCACCATGAGGAATAGCCAAGGGGAGTTCATGAAGGTGTTGTATGGAGGTATGTTTAGGCAAAGTGTACATACTTTTATTTTGTGAAAATATTTTGGGTCTCAAAATCAAAAGGCCCAAAAAAAGATTTCCCTAAGGATGTACTGACATCAATAATATTGATCTTGACTTCATTTGTATCCAGGTGGATGGTAACCATGATACTCATGTTATTTAGAACATGCTCTAGTCACATCAAACTAAGTTGAAAATTAATGGCCAAATACTCCTACAAAAGAAGTATTTTTTGGTCCCATGAGAAGAGAAGGGCAAGCTACTGGAGCTGAGAAAAAAGGGTTGGTGGAAGGGTACAATATGTGCTGATGATAATATCAACACTATTGCATGTATCTAAAGATGCATTTTTTTGGGCGCAACCACCATTCATGAGTGGATGAAAGTTATGATATCGAGAATCTTGATAGAAGAAGAGACTTTTAGATAATTTGTCTTATAAATAACTATTTTTATTGGCTTCCCTTCTATTGGGGAAGAAAAATATTTGTAACAAATAATCTAATCATAAGACAGACCTTGAGAGGGAGAAGAGGTCTTAGAAAAGATTGAGATTGGTAGTTATTACAAACATGTGTAGCTTAAGCCTAGAAATCCCCAAAGGTAGACCTAGTTTAACCGGGACATGAAAAATGGAATGGTTAGTCCTCTTGTAGAAGCAAAAAAACTTCAGGAACTAGAAACCTTAGTGTTTATGGCCTAGGCAGTTGCATATTGGCAATGGAAAACCTTAGTATTTCGTGATTGTTTTTGTTATAATGATTAGTAGGTCAAAGTTGCTAAAAATTCTTGATCTATCCTTAATACATATGATGTGATGTTTATCATGAAAATAAACGATAGTGTCCACCTTAGGGACATTATTCGTAAAAAAACCTAGGAAACAATGGAGAAGTAGATTTAGTAGCATTTCCAAGAGTGAGTTATTTTTTTATGAGAAACCTAATTCCCAGAGATACAAGGCCATGTATACCTGCTTACAAGGGTAGAAGTATTGAAGGTGTCCTTGTCATGATAATGAGATCAAATTCAAGGGCTTCCCTTTTTATTCATCCACACCATTCTATGATCATGATGTTGTAAATCTAGCTCAGTAAAATAAGGACCCAAGTTTTTGTCGATGTACGGAAGTGACACAATGAAAGAGTCATCATCAAGAAGATGAGGAAGTGATGATGACATGATTACCATTCTGATTCCAATATCATGGATAATCATATCATTCCAACCAGCCGTCGTCCTAGAGGAATGTGTCAAATTAGCACTTTTTTCCAACTATTACATGAACCTAGCCATGCCTGAAATCTGGTAAATAGCACTTCTTAAGTAGTGTTATTCCTTAGAGAATGTAGGGTTTAACCTCTAGATAGATGTGTTGGGATCCAAAAGACATGACTATATCAATGGAAGTGAAACTAAAGAAGGAAAACGAGAGCAAGAGAGAAAGGGAAAAGCATTGGTGTGAAGGGATAATTTATTTTTTGACTAGAATCAACCAACAATATGACTGTGTACCCTATAAAATGTCTCACTGGAAATTATGTGTGTGTTATTGTACATGCAGATTTATCTAGCGAAAATCCCCAAGTTTTTACCTAGACTACCTGCAATAATCACCACCCTTAAGCGGACGAATCTTATTGTAGTATAGTTCAGGATAGAACCCAATGGACAACTTGATTAAGAATGATATGATATACTTATTTGAATGAGAATTAGTACTTAAGATAAAGATGTTTGATTGTTGATTACTATAGGATTATGATAAAAAAAACTACACTAAGGGTTGATAATTCAATGCATGGAAGTACTAGTGTGGAATTGGTTTCACCACAACTACCTATCATTCACTCTCTCACTACATCATTTTAACCATGTGAATTTCTATATTGAGGCCCAAAAAATCCCTCTTCCGGCTTTAGAATTAAAATCTGGACAAATATCACTCATCATGTTGTCACGTTACCTGGACAAATATCACTCATCTGGACAAGTTATCTACACCCAAGATCTGATAAATATGTAAACTTGATGACCAGGCAAGAATACAAGTACAAAAATGATGATTCCAAATATATCTTAGTCCATATAATAGTAGATGCAGTAAAGAGAATAAAATCGGGTAGTGGGCTACTGTAACAACCTCAATTTCTCTCTCTCTCATTGATTATACCATTTCTCTTTCTAGATGTGACTTAAATTCTTTCAATTGAGTTAAATACCATAGTATGGATATGATGATGATCTATAATGGTGATATCAACTATCAATTGTACTATGTGTGACATGTGTATGCTCGTTTGAACTAACCATCATGGTTTAATACACCACCTTCTTGAATATAATTATGAACCTCATCACTATGATCATAATACTCTCAAATGTATATCAAGTTGTATATATTACAATTATGATTCTGATGACACAAAAATCATTCCAATCTAAATTATGAATATAAAATTATGGCTTTTGGAAGATGACATGATCTTATGCCTTTTGTGCTCTTCTTATTGTTTGATATTACTCCTGGGCCGGCCCACCCATGGGCCTAGCCAGAGCACAGTCATCCGGATGGCTTGGCTCTGTCCTCTCCCAATCGGGAAAGTAGCAAAGGGTAGTAAATTCCCTCCTTCTTCCCTTCCAAACTGAGTAATGGAGGCGGTTGTTAGCCCTCTACGCCCCCTCATATAAACCCTAAACCCAGAGTCCTCTTATACCCCTTGAGTTCTAAACCTAGCCACCCCTAGATTTCACACTCCTTCTCTTCCCTACCTCCCTCAGATACATGTGGGTGCACCCAGTAGCAGACCCCTCCTACCCACCTGTCTTGGGGAGGAGCGAGGTTGGGGATGACAACACCAAACAAATGGGTCCTCGCCGGCGTGCCCTAGAACCCCCCCCCTTGACCCCAACCAGACTCGATCATTCCCCTCTCAGGCTTCTGGAGGCGCCTTGCTCGTCGGACATGAAGGGGGCGGATCCCCTATTCTGGCTCTATTCCTGATGGTGGAACATAGCAATTCTGTGAGCGGGGTGGGGCGTCTGAAGTGGGCTCCGATATTGGTCATCGATCAACCATGGAGCACGATGGATCAGATAACGAATGGCCAGGATCAAAGGGAGGCCATCCATCCTAGGTCAACATGGTCAAGCACGTTCCTGGAGGAGCTGGGTGACACGGACCACATGATCGATGAATCCAAGATGGTCTTGCATCGAACAGATGACATCCTTTGATTAATGAGATGGTAACATTCTCTGATTTCAATATAGTTCTCGATGTAATCTTCAAAATTTATATCTCTTAGATCCTAAGGCCAAATTTTGTCAAACTATATACCAAATTGATCCTCTCAACGAGACCTACAACATGGACTAAATTAGAGACCCTAGTTCTTCTTCTTTTTCTCCAGATTTTCTAAAATACTAACTTTAACCTTCTTTGACCATGTTTGATGCATGATCATGATATAAGTTGGGATCCTTGATGTTTAATCCACCCTATAATACTATATATCAGTAACTTGGTTCTTGTTTCGAGACTCATGATAACCCTAAGAACCCTTCCTGCTCTATGGCTAACTCTAATGCATGTTGTGGCTTATTAGTGATATTATTGATGTATCTTGTCCTAAATTGATAATCTTACTACTTAATGATGGAATCAACCCCAAATTAGTTATATATACCTCTCATATACCTTAATATCAGTCCCTAGAACCCTCTCTATTATGGTTGTTTCTTTTGCCATAGTATGCATTTATGTACCCCTATTATTGTGGATGTTTGTTTATACCTTGAACCAATGTTGAGTTTACCTAACCTAAGTATCCAATCTAGTATATCTCTATGTCTTTATATTTCTAATCTTGACCATTCTTGATGCTTGGTTCCCTTGAATTGATAATCTTTGACCTTGATTACTCTATTGTGAGTCTTTTGACCCTAGAATGCATGTAAATGCCTTAAACCTTGAAATGATCATAGAAAGTGCATGGAACGTCGTAATGGCATGAAACTCAAACCACACCATCATGATGACCTCTAGATCAGTACAAGGTCAACAAATGTACTAATAAGAAACTTGTAACCTAACTTGTCCAAAAACCCTTAAAATGAAGATAATTAGGGTTAATGATGATAATTTAATGCATATATGTAATCTTTTTGTTAATCAGGTTATCTTATGATCTAGATGGTAATGGGTGTGTTATGTTAAGAATATATGAATTGGGTATGGGCCTTATCTAGTTATATGAATATCGTTTTCTTGCTTGCAAAGACATGTATTGTATGCTTGTTTGTTTACTTGCTCAAATATTTACATGTAGTATTGCTATGTCTTACTCGATGTTTGCCTCATCGAATTTATAACTTGAACACACACACACACATATATAGAACTCCATTATAATATTATTCATAAATGGTTAGCTCTTGGCTATGGCCTTGAGGTTTCTCTCGTATGAAAGGGTTAGCTAATCTTGTAACCCTTACGGACCCTTCTGACGGGAAGATGGTCAAAGGCCTTAAACATGTTGGATAGTGTTGATATAATGGAGTGAAATGACATAAAACATGGTTTCACATTTTGTTAAATAGTTAACATGTTTATTCTTGTTTGTTTAGTCTTGAAATCTTTTCAAATTATGCAAATTGTATACAGATATGTATCTTTCTACCCCATAACACCTCGTGTGTTGGCCCATTTCTCGTATTTTGTTTTTAGGTTTAGAGATGGCTAGAAGGTTGATGGGCTTGGTGATCTATGCTAGGTGTACTTGTTTTAAGATCTAGATTTAGTGCACATGAATGACTTGTACCTTGAATCTGGAAATGTGTAATTGAACTCATGAATATGATGTACCTTGTATAATTTATACTTGTTGAATGTTGAGACTGTGTTGGTGCCTTTATCTTGTTATTTGTTCATGTGTGCTAAGCTTTACGCTTCCACATGTCGCCTTTGGTATTCATTTGGTTCATGGGACTAGGATTCTGGTTCCGTGACATATGGTATCAGAGCATGAACAATAACTACACCAAACATTGCTCACATGAAACACAAACTAAACTCACCTTACATCTCAACTCTAGAAACTTAATAAAATGTCATTGTAGACTAGGTTAACTTAGCCTCTAGATTAGAACCTAGATGTTCTAGAATTAGGTGTAGACTTGTGTAATTTACCTCCCTAGACATATGCTCATGACATGTGCTTAGGATATCTACACAAGTGTGCACCATGTTCTTGCTAGTTCTCTAGGTGTCATGGTACTAGACTGCCTCATGAGTGTGGTAACTCATTTTGGTTTTGGTTTTGGTTTTATTCTAATGGAGTATGGTGGTTTTCATCACCTGTTTAAATGTTGGAGAAAACATATTTCAATTATTATTATATGTACATATGAAAAATGCTACCACACATAGAAAGGCAGTGAGTTTCCATGCAACCTAAGAGAAAGAGATGTAGCATCAAGTCTAGATGAGAGAGTTTAGATGATAGTCATAGTCTCTAGAGTTGTTTAGAGCCATGATAAAGGTTAGGCTAGTGAGTATCATAGATAACCTAAGATGATGATGTTGATGATGATGATGATGGTGGTGGTGGTGGTGGTGGTGGTGATGATGATAATGATGTTAATGTCAATCTTGATGTTGATGCATATGTTGTTAATGATGTTGATGTTAACAAGACCCAAATTTGTCCTTGAGAAATTCAAATAGGTTGACGATATGGAATGAGTTTGACCATGCAACCTTAGCTAAACCCAGCACCTTGTATGATACATATGGCTTGGTTGATGTGCTAAACATAGCTAGTGGGTTGGCATGCTTGCTTGTACATAGTTTTGTATGTGTTGAGATAAGATATATGGTTTAAAACTAACATGGGCCTCAATCTCTTTACAAAGGAGGACTTCTAGCATGGGACATATGAATAAGGTGACCTTGTGATATGAGTCGACCCGCCTCGGGAGAAGGTTAGAATGCCTAAATTCCAAAATATTTGAAATGATGAAAAATATGAATGATGAAATACTTGATGACGAGTCTCTAACTAGAATAATTCTAAGTATATGAGTTGAGTGACCTAGTGGGCGGTTTCCTTGAAAATGTTGAACCCTAGATGTCCTATGAAAATGTTTAACCCTAGAGAAAGAGGCAATTGAATATTTGATGCTTGCTATATAGGTGAGGGAGATGTCCCAAGACCCTAAGATGATGTACATGATGTGTGATATCCATAGCCTCATACTCAGGTTATAGTTGTATATAAAGGAATCTAGTGGTTACCATTGATTCTCGAAAGATGGGTAGAAATTTTTGGTAAGGGTAGAAGTTGTGGATAGCATGCCTTGTTGGACATATATCTGTCTTAGCTTGAGTGGCTTGAGCTTGCAGAGCTCTATCTAGATTAGGCATGGCAACGGGTCGGGTTTTTGACAACCCGAGCCGCACCCGACCCGACCCGATTAATTTTGACCAAAAAAAACCCAAACCTAAAAAAGTCCAATCCAGAAAAAACCTACAAATATCCAACCCGAAAAAACCCGACTGACGTGTATTTTACTACGCGCTAAAAATGCAAGTATACGCGTCGAGTAGTACAGGCCTTTGTGAGGCCCGAGTCAAACACAGGGATACTCGGAATTATCAGAGACTCCTACTAACTATTTGCAATCAGCTAAACCGAATAAAAAATTGGGGTTTGTTGTCAAAATTAAAAGAAAATAAAAATAAAACAAAGCAAACAATCGATTAAAGGTTAATTTAATCAATTCAAAAAGGTATCTTTAGGATTGCAGTTTCACCATGGGTTTTCATTGTATTCGATTTTATATAATGCCTCAATCTTCTCTCTCTATCCGGGTAGTGCCCTGAAAACAGAATTGCCCACTGTCGTGGTGCAATTCACTACTTAGGTTTAGGTCGGTTCCACCGTCGTAGTAACCTATCCCCTAAACTAAGTGCATTACGAACGATCTCTCAGTATCCACCATTAATTTTACACCACCTTGGTCAAGGGATTTATCTATTAATGTAGTTTTCGTCTCTTTTCAGCCATTAATCCTTCTTTCAAAGTGATTAAGGGCATTAGGTTATTATTATGGTGATCAAGCATAACAATATATGGAGAAAACGAAACTATACGACAGATTTAAGAGAGAAAATATGAATTACTATTATAAAACTGTCATACAATGAATTCCCGGGCTACTCCCGGTCCTAAAGATGGAGGGGATTAGCCCCGCATGTTCATCTCACATAAGTACATGGAAGAAATAGGGGAAATCATATGAAAAACGTGAATTGAAAGAGAAAACCCCTGAACGGAGAAGAGCCGATTGATCCTTTGTGTAGAACACGTGCTTTCCCGCCTCTCGGTGGCGAAATCCATCTTCGACAGCGTCCGGATCGACTGGTATGAACTTCTGGCCTCCGTTCTCCTTTCTCCTGCTCCTCGGCACTTGTGCAATGGCTAATGAGATGATTTCTCCCTCTGGGCGGTCGTCATTAGGTATAAGTCCCTAATTAGGTCGTTAATTAACTCCAGCCGTCCGATTGAGATCAATCTAAATCCAACGCATATCTGACGGTGTCGATACCATCGACGCGGGTCGATGGTATCAACCCAGTGTAGTAGCGGCAGCCCTTCTTATCTTTTCGTCCGAGTGCCTGAAGCGATCTCGATACCATCGACTTGGGTCGATGGTATCACAGCTTCTTCGCCAGCAACCTGAAGGTGTCTCGATACCATCGACATCAGCGTTGATGGTATCGACTCTTTGCTGCTCCTTTCGGCTGGCAACATGTGGCCTCGTCGATGGTATCGACTTCCGTCGATGGTATCGACAGAAGCAAATACTCGTTTGTCCTGAAATTCAAAGACAAGATCACATAAATTCACACAAATAATAATAATGTGACAATTAATGCTCAAAACAATGAAATAAAGGGGATTTGACATAAAATAATGGCAAAGACCAAAATGGATGAATTATGCAATATTACCCATAAAAATGACTAATAAAAGAATAAAACACGTATCAAACAGGTCTATAAATGCGACTCAAAATCATCGCATCAAACTCCCCTAAGCTTGAACATTGCTCGCCCTCGAGCAACTAATCCTTAGAATAGAATTGCAAATGTCAACTGAAAAACAACACACCAACCCAACATCCCATACGACTCCCACTGAACATTCACAAACCGGCCTTCTCTAACCACAAAACGGTAATTACCCTAAAGGCGACAGTAATCATCAATAAAAGAAATTTACCTCCAAACTGATGAACACTATCACATAAGGCAGTTAACATAATAAAATTTGCCGGTTCAGCCTTGGTGCATCTTGTGATCGCCTATACTACGTTGCTCATCCTAACTACCATCTACATGGAAGCAGTTCTCCTGATATTCATCAGTGAGGAGAAATTCACGGTGGCCTACCAATCCGAGCAACGGGTGGATGAAAATGGGTAGCTCATGGAAGAAAGTGGAAGTATTGTACAGTTCCAACATGCATAATACAAAAATGTCCTATATGATGCAAATGCACATTAGAAATGCCCTAATGCCTAAAATTGGGTGGAATGATGCATGCACTAACCATCCGCCTCAAAATGAGATGGATATCTAGTCAAGCTACATCATGTACTCAATTATCCTGAAATGCAAGTGATATTACGTTCCTTTCTCCTTATTTCACTTTCTTCAAAATTCTTTTTCTTTTCTCTTTTTTTTTATATTGCAGATTTTCAGATTTTTTTCAGCCCACATATCCATAATTGCTTAAAGATAATTTTATTGGGCTATTTTCTTCATACTCAGAAATTTTTTCACTATTTAGAAGGTATGGAACAATTTAATTCACCATTGGGGAAAAATTGAGATACATGATATACTTTATGCATGAAAATCATGAATGCAACTACATGGCATGCACCTAAAGGTAATGTGCATGAATCACTATATTTTTTTTCTTTTTATGCAAACATATGGAAAATACCAATGCAAGTCCTGTCTAAATGCTATGCACACAAAAGGAATTAAAACTGCACTTTACTTCCAATTCTTTGGTGGATTATGGAAAGATGAAGTGGAACGATCACAAGACTAGATGACTGAACCTTAGAAAGATATTATACGTCCCTCCTTACTGACCTGTGTAGTAGTTTAGAGGGTTCTCTCTCTTACATCCAATTAAGGTCTCATTACCATTTGGTTAGGTTAGGCTCAAACAACCATTTCCGTCCACTTTCATGAATCATTAGGAGTATAGGTATGAAATGTTGTTTTAAAGTTGACATAACCAATCATTTTCATAGAATGTGTGCCCAAGGTCAAACAAAACAAGCTATCCAAAGACACAAAAATTTTCACATTTCCCTTGAATTTCCCATGCACTAACAACAAAATGACACACTTTTATGACATCCACAATTTACACTAGACAGCACGTGGATCCTACAAATTCTAAAATTGCAAGAAACAAATAACAAGAGAACCAAAAGCAATAATGCTAAAAACTAAAAACAATAAAAGATAGAACTGTTCCAACTACCCCCCTAAGCTTGAATTCGACTATGGCCTCATAGTCAAAAACAAACTTAAATATTGGAACAGGGATACCCGATCACTCTTGTGGAGGTGGAGGCGGATGCGAAGAAGTGGGGTCCCAAGACGGGAACTGCCCCTGGAAGTTCAGCTCATACTGGGGCATTGGTGGAGGCTGTGGATACCCTCCAAAATAGCCCTGATTCCAGTAGTGGTCGTAGAACGGCTGTTGCTGCTGCTCCATCCTATGCAGCCGATCATGTATGTTCTCTTGATTGGCGAAAAGAAGGCGTTCATTCTCGAATATCGCCTGCTGGTTGACAAAAAGCCGGTTGGTGGTGTCTTGAATACCGGTGTACGCAGCAGTGTGGCTGTGCTGCGTCTGCTGAATATCTTGGAGCATGTTGTACATGCCCTGCATGGAAAAGGCATCCCCGCTCTGCTGCGAGGGTTGTGGTGGAGGCGGCGTTGGCTGTGATGATGATGCACCTGGATGCATCCGAGGACGCTTCCGCGGTGCTACTCATGCTCGAAGAGGTGTAAAAGCCTCTTCTTCCTCAGCCTCGTCGCCCTGTCTGTCATCGCCGCCGTCATTACCGCCTTCTTCATCATCGGAGTTGATGGCTATGATTGGCCATCTGAAATGTTGTGCGCCCTCGATGTTGAAGACGGGATCTGGCAGCGCGCACTCCTGATACGCTTGATTTACGTGAAAATGCACAAATGCCACGCCATCCCGGAGAAGAATGAGGTTGGCCCGGTGAAGATGTTGCAAGTTGACCTTGCTTCTCGTAGAAAGAGGAGTCAGCTGATCGAGGTTCAAGCCCAAGTAGAGGGCTATCCTGGTGACAAGCCTGCCAAAATGAATCGGGGCTCTCCTCGTGCTCCTCTTCACCGCCAACACTCAGTGTAGAAAGAATGCACCCCAGTTGCATTCTTGTCTCGTCAGGAGCTTGTAGAGAAAGAAAAGATCGGGCTCCTGGAATTCGCTTAAAGCAAGATCGCTTCGAGCAAAGATGGTTGAGCTCAACATCCTGTGCAAAACCCGAGCAAACGGGTGCTCGAAGTCGTCTACTGCGGCGTTGTGGTAGCTCACCGACCTCCCATGTGGAACCGTCACCAACTCGGCGAAGATGGTGGCGTAGTCAGTGCGGTTGTCCGGCCGCCGATAGTCGTACCGGGAGCTGTTCCAGTTGAAGATGTCGTTGAACTACTCCAGGTTGATGGTGTAGTCGTGGTTGTAGAGCCGGAAAGACACCCGGCCCTTCTCCCACTCACGGTCGCTGGCGGACATCTCGTTGGGCACGACATTGACGTCAAGGGACGCCATGAATTCTGCCACCAGTTCTTTGTATGTCGGCCACTCGCCGAAGAAAGGCTGACCATCCTCATGGCACTCAAGCTCGTCGTGGCCACGGCCCATTTGGTGTGCTTGTCCTTTCAGCATGTAGTCCAGATTCACCTTGAAGCCAAGATCACGGAGCATCTCCGGATCCACATACCGGGTTGGCTCGATCTTGCGCTTCATGATTTCGTCGAAGATATTCTTCACCTCCGCAGAAGGGTGGACAAGTCGAGGATGTGCCACTGATGATGGCGGTGGTGGCACAAACTCAGGAATGTCGTCCTGACGAGCACACGAGGAAGAAGCTCCAGCGGTACGCACCATGATGGCGAAGAGAAAGGGATTAGAAGGAGAGCTCGGAGAAGAATGGAGATATGAATCTCTGCTCGGTGAAGATCGTCGCTCGGTAATGCTACTCTTCACTCTTGGATGGCTCGGGGGAGTGCTCGGCACAAAGGGAGGAGATCACTCTGAAGGTGTGACGTCAAATGACGTATTGGCTCTCCTTATATAGACTTGGTCGGCGCCACTATTGACCCGTCGATACCATCGACGCGGGTCGATGGTATCGACACGTCTCGATGCTATCCGGCCCCCTCGCGAGTATCGACGGCTGACGATTGCTTGATCTTGTAACCCGGATCGCTGTCATGTCGATACCATCGACAGAGGTCGATGGTATCGACGCTGCACCCGGATCGATGACCTGGACGCCGCGATCGCCGTCGATTTCTTTGCGCGGATCGGTGACATGGATGGTTGATACCATTGACAGGAATCGATGGTATCGACTTGGCTTCATTGCGACACCGCCACTTTGCATTTCAACCTGTAACCATGTCAATACCATCGACGAGGCCGTCGATGGTATCGAGTTGACTGAGACAAATCGGTCTGAACTTCTTCAGAGATCTCGATGGTATCGACGATCATGTCGATACTATCAACTTTTTTCTCGCGACCACCTGTAGGTAGGTCGATACCATCGACGAGGCCGTCGATGGTATCGACTCATATTGAAATCTGTAGTCGTCAACCTGCACCCTTGTCGATACCATCGACCTATGTGTCGATGGTATCGACTCTGCCTCAGCCTGCACAATGAACAAACAGATCAACGTATCTTCTTTACACTAAAAACTGAACAAAAATAACGCAACCTACGATTATAATTAAACTATCCTAATGTACCGATGGTTGGGTTGCCTCCCAACAAGCGCCCTTATTTAACGTCTTAGGCTAGACGATATGAAGCTCATCATCTTTTCACTTTGGGAACTGCGCTTAGAGGATCATGTGGTAATTTGAATTCAACTCGATCTCCTCCAATTCCCAAGGACAAAGTACCTCTCCCTAAGGCAGTCACAACATCCGCCGTTGCTTGAAAAGGTCTTCTTAGAAGAATTTCACAGCTTTGGAGTGGTGGCATATCCATGACAAAAAAATCCACCGGGAATATGAATCTATCCACTTTGACGAGAATATCCTCACACACATCATATGGTCTCGCGATGGACCCATCCGCTAATTCAATTGTTGCAGCTGACTTCTTTATCTCTTTTAACCTAAGATTTTGAAACGTCGCCAGAGGCATGAGATTTATGCTGGCGCCGGAATCACATTGCGCTTTAGGAAAATGTCGACCACCTATTGAGCAAGGAATATAAAAGCCTTCTGGGTCTTTTCTCTTCTTTGGCGAACTCCCGTGAATCATAGAGCTCATCGTCTCATTCATCCGACAAATGTCACCATCTTTTATCTGCCTCTTCTTATTGATGATTTCCTTGATGAACCTCCCATAGGCGGGCACCTTCTCGATCATCTCCACTAATGGAATATTGACGTGGAGTTTTCAGAATATTTCCAAGAATTTCCTAAAATGACGATGCTCTTTCTTTGACTTTGGATTGACTAGATTTGAAACATCTACTGCATCAACACACCTGTGAGGTGGCACATATGAGCTTTTCGGGGTCAACTCCCCTAAGCTTGCTTCAATCACTCCCTCTGACGTGGGCTTTGGTGAGACATCATCAACAGTAATAGCTTGTTGTGGTTCCTCTCTCGCATTCGATGTTTCCACACGTGCACAAACAACCTTCAATTGTTCTTCTTGCCTAGATGGAGATGCAATATTCATAACTCACTGTGATTTTCTGAAGAAAGGGTTTCCGCCTGGCAGTCCATAGTAAGTGCGTGGATACGGTATCGCCGGTGTCGCATGCGTATTAAAAGTCATTTTTCTTTCTTCTTTAGCTTCTTGCACCTGAGATTCCTCCTCATTGCTTACCACAGACATATACTTGACCTGATGGTGTGCTTGGGCCACGTTTGCATTCTCGGCTGGTTTCTGTTGATTGGCGTGCTTGATGGCCGCCACTTCACTGGAAATATGTGCCACAGTGGTTTCTAATGCCCACATTTGTGCTCCATGGCTTTGCAGCGTCTGTCCAAACTTGTTTAGAATATCACCTTGAGATTGCAATTGCTTACCAAACATGGCCATCATCTCCTGGTTCTGCTGTACCATTTGACTCAGTAGTTCAATGTTCTTATCCTCGACTCTAGGCTGTGGCTTGGCATCCGGATCCTGCAGAAAATTATTTGGATCCTTCCATGAGAACTTTTTATCCTTCCTCCATGCATAGTCATTATTTCTATAGCCCTGTTGTTGCATGAATTTCACTTGGGCTTCCTCATCCTCAGATGCATCTTCCTTAGATAGCAGCTTCTTGGCTAGAAGATCTAACTTATCTTTCAGCTCCTTAACTACTCTGGATTCGCCAGCAGCTCTGACCTGCTCCACAGCACCTCTGTCACCCCATGACTGTTTCCTAGCCATGTTCTTTAATATCTCCCAACATCTTGTGTCTGTATTGTTCAGAAAGAATCCAGATCCTGAAGAATCAAGGTTACTCCTATCGTGCTCGGAGAGAGAAAAATAGAAGATTTTCACTTGTGTTTCCTTATCCAGCCCATGATGTGGGCACCTCCTCAGCATGACCTGAAACCTCTCCCAGGTCTCCGAATATGTCTCTCCGGCCTGCTGAGTAAAATTGTGAATCTTCCTAATCATGTCGTTAGTCTTCTCAGGAGGGAAGAACCTCTCAAAGAAAACCTCCACCATATGATCCCAAGACTCCACAAATTCGTCATCTAGGTTGTGTAGCCATTCTCGTGCAATTCCCGCTAGTGAGCTCGGGAAAAGCTTCAAGTAGAGTGCATTTTGCGGAAATCTGTCAATTTTCACCATATCGCAGTTCTCCACGAATTGACTCAGGTGCGCGATAGGATCCTCATTCTTCAAACCATGGAAAGCATTAGATTTCACCAAATTGATTAGAACCAGATCAATCTTATACGTTGGTATATTGATTGCTTGCTTCTTTATCGGCCCTTTAGAAGCAGTGCAGAAGAAGCTTTGATCTTCACCCAAATCGTTGGTTCGTCAGCCATCTCTTCGTGTTCAGATTCAGATAGTATTTCTTCTTGATGGTCTTGATTGTGGTCACCTTTGTCTTCCGGTCCCGCCAGTGGAACCTCAGTTGTGCGACCCGCGTAGTCTGTACTACGCGTCTTCACCATACACCGTACCTGAAATGGGAAAATTTAGTGCAATACAGTGCTTTGACGAGTATAATAATTATAGAAAAATGTAAAGATATTTGAAATTGAATGAAAATTATAAAAAAGATTGTGGCCTAGAGTGGCCGCTCGTAGCACTCGAAGTGCCAACAATTCGCCGTATCCCCGGCAACGGCGCCAAAAACTTAACGTGTATTTTACTACGCGCTAAAAACGCAAGTATACGCGTCGAGTAGTACAGGCCTTTGTGAGGCCCGAGTCGAACACAGGGATACTCGGAATTGTCAGAGACTCCTACTAACTATTTGCGATCAGCTAAACCGAATAACAAATTGGGGTTTGTTGTCAAAATTAAAAGAAAATAAAAATAAAACAAAGCAAACAATCGATTAAAGGTTCATTTAATCAATTCAAAAAGGTATCTTTAGGATTGCGGTTTCACCGCGGGTTTTCATTGTATTCGATTTTATATAATGCCTCAATCTTCTCTCTCTATCCGGGTAGTGGCCTGAAAATAGAATTGCCCACTGTCGTGGTGCAATTCACTACTTAGGTTTAAGTCGGTTCCACCGTCGTAGTAACCTATCCCCTAAACTAAGTGCATTACGAACGATCTCTCAGTATCCACCATTAATTTTACACCACATTGGTCAAGGGATTTATCGATTAATGTAGGTTTCGTCTCTTTTCAGCCGTTAATCCTTCTTTCAAAGTGATTAAGGGCATTAGGTTATTATTATGGTGATCAAGCATAACAATATATGGAGAAAACGAAACTATACCACAGATTTAAGAGAGAAAATATGAATTACTATTATAAAACTATCATATAATGAATTCCCGGGCTACTCCCGATCCTAAAGATGGAGGGGATTAGCCCTGCATGTTCATCTCACACAAGTACATGGAAGAAATGGGGAAATCATATGAAAAACGTGAATTGAAAGGGAAAACCCCTGAACAGAGAAGAGCTGATTGATCCTTTGCGTAGAACACGTGCTTTCCCGCCTCTCGGTGGTGAAATCTGTCTTCGGCAGCGTCCGGATCGACTGGTATGAACTTCTGGCCTCCGTTCTCCTTTCTCCTGCTCCTCGGCACTTGTGCAATGGCTAATGAGATGATTTCTCCCTCTGGGCGGCCGTCATTAGGTATAAGTCCCTAATTAGGTCGTTAATTAACTCCAGCCGTCCGATTGAGATCAATCTAAATCCAACGCATATCTGACGGTGTCGATACCATCGACGCGGTTTGATGGTATCGACCCAGTGTAGTAGCGGCAGCCCTTCTTGTCTTTTCGTCCGAGTGCCTGAAGCGATCTCGATACCATCGACTTGGGTCGATGGTATCGACAGCTTCTTTGCCAGCAACCTGAAGGTGTCTCGATACCATCAACGTCAGCGTCGATGGTATCGACTCTTTGCTGCTCCTTTCGGCTGGCAACCTGTGGCCTCGTCGATGGCATCGACTTCCGTCGATGGTATCGACGGAAGCAAATACTCGTTTTTCCTGAAATTTAAAGACAAGATCACATAAATTCACACAAATAATAATAATGTGACAATTAATGCTCAAAACAATGAAATAAAGGGGATTTGACATAAAATAATGGCAAAGACCAAAATGGATGAATTATGCAATATTACCCATAAAAATGACTAATAAAAGCATAAAACACGATCAAACAGGTCTATAAATGCGACTCAAAATCATCGCATCACCGACCTAAGAAGTATATACCTGACCCAATCGAAAAAAATACTTTACTATTTGTTGGTGTCCCAATTTCATTGATTTTAGTGCACCTATTTCGCTCATTTCCAAAATGTAAAAAAATAGAAATGCAAATAAGATAATAGAACACAACTGACCTTTCTAGAATACAAGTACTGGATGAAATGAATGGTTACGTGCACACCAAAAAAATAGCATACCATGAAATGCATTAGGCCATATTCATATTTCCCTATCAGTGTTTGCACTAAATGATGAAATGAGACAAAGAAATCAATCAAAGATGCACTTTCCGCCAAAGAAAATGAAATATCCTTGTGTGCCTGCTAGTTTCCAGACCATAGAAATGCACCACTACATACGTGCCAACCTTGCAGCTAACAACACATGCCGTCGTGGGACATCAGAAGTGCTCATTCAATGGCGTTGGTGACAACACCCACGACCGATTATCTCCAGTTTCTGTGTCGGTGAGGGAACAAGGATGGCAGTCGGTGGATGTCCTTCAGAGTCAGAGAGCTGAAACAAGTACTAGAGAATCCATTCAGCAACTCACATTAGATCCATGCGGGCTCAGAGATGATGGTCAGCCAGTACGCCACCTCACGGTCCTCCGTCTCGAGTGCATACTCCCCTAGCGGCGAAGCACTCCGTCCCTCTTAAGTCTGTGAAAATTAGGCACTCACAAGGGTCGACGTCAATCTCCACAATGGCCGAGGCTCCTTTGCCACTGTCCAACCACACGCTCGAACCCACTAACTGCATCGTCAGCGTGCCAGGCACTGACGATGCCGAGCCAGCGAACCTAGCCAACAGCAGCACCATGGCTGCGGCGCCCTGGCTCCTGCTGCCATGGTCGACATCCTCAAGGTCCTGCACCGCCATGCGTTCTGTGATTAGCATCATTGTGTGGGAGGAGTCTTCGTGATGGTCCACCCAAACGATGCTGGTTTGCTTGTTGTTGTTTCCAGAAGTTGTCAATGGAGTGGAAGTGAATGAGGGCGACCACACTGCGTTGGGTGCGGATGGGAATCGTCATCTATAGTTGTGAGTAGGTCAAAGCACAAAACCCAGGTGGAGGGAAGGACGACGGCTTATGCGGGTGCCTGCGTGTTTTTGGACCCAACAATATTAGACCCGAGTATGCCACTAATACATTCTACTTGAACCCGCAAAACCCGCATACACTAAAAAAACCCAATATTTGCAGGTCGGGTCGGGTAGGGTAGGGTAGGATAGGGTTTTTCTGCCATGCCTAGTCTAGATACAAGTGAGAAATTTCAAAACCTAGGTGATGATGATAATGTTATTCCTCGAATGACACTTGATACATGAAATATCTCACTTACATTTAAAAACTTAAATATGCATGATAAGGCCCGCTCATACACTAGACCTAGTATGAAATCATAATATACATGAAAGATGTAGCTTTGAAATCATGAACTTGATATGATGATGCCTAGATATCTTAGCTTGAATAATCAGGGGTAACATGCCTAATATCATACCCAAATAAAAATAAATCAACTCGATATGATGTTTCTCTTGGTGTGATAACTCAAATAAACAAGATGAATAAAGTGGTTGATTTCAAATCCAAAATGAGAAATGATGAACATCTTTGGGTAAAGTTGGTAGAATTTTGGGGAAAAGCAAAAACATGCATGAAATCTAAAATAAAGATGAGATACACACTCGATTATAGTCTCTTTTGATGCCATGACCATGAACATATTCATTTGAGAATTGATAACATAGATTTTGATGATACCCCTTGGTCTCATATGAAGATATGAACAAAAACCCTAATGTATGGATACTAGGCGATGGAAAAATCTAATTCCATAGTGATGTCATTATGTGATAAAACACGAAGTAACATGTATATGATCGATATGAGTGCACCCTTGATAATGATAGCCTAGTGTGCATCTCATTTTAGGGGAATGCCTTGAAAACTATGATTGGATACCTGAGCTCAATGGTTTTTTACTTTGACTTTTGACTATGATCTTGGATGAATTTCGAGGATGAAATTCCCTATAAGGAGGGAAGGATGTGATAAGCTCAATTTCTCTCTCTCATTTATTATACCCTTTATATTTCTATATGTGACTTAAATTCTTTTAATTGAGTAAGATACCATAGTATGAATATGATGATGATCTATTTTGGTGATATCAACTATCAATTGTACTATGTGTGACATTTGTATGCTCATTTGAACTAACCATCATGGTTTAATACACCACCTTCTTGAATCTAATTATGAACCTCATCACTATGATAATATACTCAAATGTATATCAAGTTGTAGATATTGCAATTATGATCCTGATGACACAAAAATCATCCCAATCTGAATTATGAATATAAAATTATGGCTTTTGGAAGATGACATGATCATATGCCTTTTGTGCTCTTCTTCTTGTTTGATATTACTCTTGGGCCGGACCACCCATGGACCCAGCCGCCCAGCCAGAGAACAGCCAGATGGATGGCTTGGCTCTCCCCTCTCTCAATCGGGAAAGTAGCAAAGGGTGGTAACTGCCCTCCTTCTTCCCTTCCAAACTGAGTAACGGAGGCAATTGTTAGCCCTCTACGCCCCCTCATCTAAACCCTAAACCCAAAGTCCTCCTATACCCCTTGAGTTCTAAACCTAGCCGCCCCTAGCTTTCGCACTCCTTCTCTTCCCCGCCTCCCTCAGATACATGTGGGCACACCCAATAGCAGACCCCTCCTACCCAGCCGCCTTGGGGAGGAGCGAGGTTGGGGACGACAACACCAAACAGTTGGGTCCTCTCCGGTGTTCCCTAGACCCCCCTCGACCCCAACCAGACTCGACCGCTCCCCTCTCAGGCTTCTGGAGGCGCCTTGCTCATCAGACATGAAGGAGGCGGATCCCTTGTTCTCGCTCTATTCTTGATGGTGGAACAGAGCAACTCTGTGAGCGGGGCAAGGCGTCTGAAGTGGGCTCCGATATGGGTCGTCTATCAGCCTTGGAGCACGATGGAACAAACAACGAATGGCTAGGATCAAAGGGAGGCCATCCATCCTGGGTCAATGTGGTCAAGCCCGCGCCTGGAGGAGCTGGGTGACGTGGACCACAGGATCAATGAATCCACGATGGGCTCGCATCGAACAGACGGCATCCTTTGAATAATGAGATGGTAACATTCTTCGATTCCAATATACTTCTCGATGTAATATTCAAAAATTGATATCTCTCAGATCCTAAGGCCAAATATAGTCAAACTGTATACCAAATTGATCCTCTCAGTGAGACCTACAACATGGACTAACTGTAGTTCTTCTTCTTTTTTGCCTGGTTTGCTAAAATACTAACTTTAACCTTCTTTGACCATGTTTGATGCATGATCATGATATAAGTTGGGATCATTGATGTTTAATCCACCCTATAATACTATATCAGTGACTTGGTTCTTATTTCAAGACTCATGATAACCCTAAGAACCCTTCCTACTCTATGGCTAACTCTAATGCATGTTGTGGCTTATTAGTGATATTATTGATGTATCTTGTCCTAAATTGATAATCTTACTATTTAATGATGGAATCAACCCCAAATAAGTTATATATGTCCTATACCTTAATATTAGTCCCTAGGACCCTCTCTGTTATGGTTGTTTCTTTTGCCATAGTATGCATTTATGTACCCCTATTATTGTGGATGTTTGTTTATACCTTGAACTAATGTTGAGTTGACCTAACCTATGTATCCAACTCTAGTATATCTCTATGTCTTTATATTTCTAATCTTGACCATTCTTGATGCTTGGTTCCCTTGAATTGATAATCTTTAACCTTGATTACTCTATTGTGAGTCTTTTGACCCTAGAATGCATGTAAATGCCTTAAACCTTGAAATGATCATAGAAAGTGCATGGAATGTCGTAATGGCATGAAACTCGAACCACACCATCATGATGACCTCTACATGAGTATAAGGTCATCAAATGTACTAATAAGCAACTTGTAACCTAACTTGGCCAAAACCCTTAAAATGAAGATAATTAGGGTTAATGATGATAATCTAATGCATATATGTAATCTTGTTGTTAATTAGGTTGGCTTATGATCTAGATGGTAATGGACGTGTTATGTTAAGAAACTCTGAATTAGGTATGGGCCTAATCTAGTTATATGAATATCACTTTCTTTCTTGAAAAGGCATGTATTGTATGATTTTTGTTTACTTGCTCAAATATTTCCATGTAGTATTGCTATGTCTTACTCGATGTTTTCCTCGTCGATTTTATAACTTGAACACACACACATATATATAGAACTCCATTATAATATTGTTGAGAAAGGGTTAGCTCTTGGCTATGACCTTGAGGTCCCTCTTTTATAAAAGGGTTAGCTAATCTTGTAACCCTTACAGACCCTTCCAATGGGAAGATGGTCAAAGGCCTTAAACATGTTGGATATTGTTGATATAATGGAGTAAAATGACATAAAATATGGTTTCACATTTTGTTAAATAGTTAACATGTTTATTCTTGTTCATTTATTCTTGAAATCTTTTCAAATTATGCAAAGATTTTACATATATGTATCTTTCTGCCCCATACATAACACCTCATGTGTTGACCCATTTCTCGTATTTTGTTTCTAGGTTCAAAGATGGCTAGAAGGTTGATGGGCTTGGTGAGCTATGATGGGTGTACTTGTTGTAAGATCCAGATTTAGTGCACTTGAATTACTTGTACCTCGACTCTAGAAATGTGTAATTGAACTCATGAATATGATGTACCTTGTATAATTTATACTTATTGAATGTTGAGACTATGTCGGTGCCTTTATCTTGTTATTTGTTCATGTGTGCTAAGCTTTACGCTTATGCATGTCACCTTTAGTATTCTTTTGGTTCATGGGACTAGGATTCTGGTTCTGTGATAGCTACTCCATGCACCCTAGCAGAAGGACTACTCTAGCAATAGTTCAAGATTAAAAATAGAAGAAGACAAAAAAGTATTCGTCACTTTAGATAAGGAAGGAGCAACGATGGTGTCCAAATACCTATCTTCGAGGTTGAGGGAGATGATAGTCAACATAGCAACAAGATTTTTCCTTACCATTTGTCGGAGAGAGAGAGAGTTGGTGACATCATCTTCTTTCACCACGAGTGCATTCAGTCGATGTGAGGGGACAACAGTAGGTTGATGAAGGTGGAGGTTGTCGACTGATGGAAACAGGTGTCGTGGGACAAGCCTCTCTCAAAGTCAAAACCTTGGATCCCTGGAGGAGGTGAAGGTGGAAGGGTTGTTGGTTGACATTCATCAACGGATAGAGGCGACTGATTGTTTTTGGAGTGGCATGCTCAAGCACAAAAGTAGTACACTAAAGGCATCAATGGTGGATCCCCTATACTGGTGGTGACCTTGTATTCAAATGGAGGCTAGGGTTTGAAACCCTTCCATCTGCTTTGAGTTAAATCTTGGCCTCTATGGGGGTGAAGACATAGTGGCAATGTGAGGTAGATGATGGGTCTCACAACCTATAGAACTTCTAGCGGTAGGTGAAGGATTAGGAGGACCATCAGTAGGTGGAACGCTAGGACAACCATCAGAAGAAAAAGTCTGGAGTTCCTTCAGTTTTTTAGTGTAGGTTGTCCTTCAATTTATATGTGCAGGAGAATCATCAAAAGGCGAGCATCGGTAGTTGAGTGCAAAAGTTCCCTCTGGAGGAAAATGCAACATAGCCTTCAGAAGGAAAGCACGTGATTTCTGTCAGATGATGAGAGTAGTACACCCATTGGAAGATGAAGCAGAGATCCATCAGTAGGTAGAGTTTTAGAATAACCATCAGAAGGCAACATCGCTGGATTTCTGTCAGAAGGCAACACGCATGACTTCAATTAATTTTTGGCCATCGTTAAGCACTAGGCTTCCGTCAGTTGTCAATCGATTGAAGGATAGAGTGATGAAGAGTGATGGTTTGACAGAATGATGAAAACCCAACGGGGAGGACTATTGGCATGTGTCGTGGGTTTTGCGACCATGAGACATCAATTAATGGAATCATCAACTGATTAAGGATGGATCAACAAAAATATCTAGTCCACTTATTTAAAACTTTCTTGTACCCACTAGTCGATTAGTTGGACCACTGTCTCCTATGTTGGTGCATAAGATATGGATTTTAGACCTATCATGAAAATCAAAGAATTGGATCAAATTATTACAAAATAACATGAAATTAGTAGAAACTAAATACAAGCTCATACTAATGTAAAATGATGAAAATAAATGAAAAATGAAATTAAAATGCAACTAAAATTAAGATGGATATGTGTTCATTAGAAATCAAGATATACATCATTTATGTAGTTATTACGGTTAAAAGAGGTAATATTGTCTCAACACAAAGAGATACTTAGACTTTCTTCTATACATGGAGATGGACTAGTCGAGAATAATGAAAATTGGGTGTGCGATGAGACCAACATCCCTTCCTCATTGGGAGAGGGAGATATATGACAATTTGAAATTTTGTGAAAGAAAATTTTGGCTAACTTAGATGTTGCTAAAGCTCTTGCTCTGAGAAGGGGTGAACCGAAAGATGAATGAAAAATAAAGGTTTAAAAACATGCCAAAATGAATGTCAAGCACCACATATCTGTTGGATAACATTAGTCTCGGGAGAAGGATGGTGGAGGAAGACAGGGGGTACCTTCTTGAGCTCCATGTTGTTGTCGAAGACACCCTCAAGTGTTTCCAGACTCGCCTCCTTCCCCTAACCCTAGTACTCATTGCATATTAAAAAAATGGCACTCTTAGAAATAGTAAAAGACGGCTAGTTGTTATCTTAGATAGGAGAAACCCTGGTCCTGTATATAGGAGAACATGGAAGCGTACAAGCCACAATTAAGCCCTAATGGGACAAGACACATAGGCCCATATAACAAAGCTACTAATAGCATAATAAAACATACTCTCTAATACTCCCCCTCAAGATGAAGTTGGGAGAATCCCAAATCAGCTTGCAAACACAGAGTCAAACTAGAAAACAAAGAAACAAAACAAAAAAGATAAACCAAGCCCATACATAATTTTTCTCCCCCTCAATATTACATTAAAGCACTCAAACACTCAAAAACTCGCCCTCATGTAGATACTCCAAGCAAGCATGTCATAGAAGCTTCTCGATCATCTGGAGCAGAATTAGTAGTAGAGTGCCATGGCCTTCATCTCAGTAGCTAATGTCGCAGCAGAGTCCAGAAAGTGTTGGATCACAGTAGTAGAGGTCAACATGCAAAAAGAACACAGACGATCCAGGGAGTGCTGGCAACACAGAAGTAGAAAGTCGATGCAAACAAGGCACGATCAAGTAGAGAGTCCACGTGTCAAAACACGGACATGCCAGAGAGTGTTGGCGCACAGCAGCAAAAGTTGACGACATACGCAGATAAAAGACCAGTAGGAAGAGTAACAAGCAATAAATAATTCTAGTAGACTAAGCTCTATGTAAAGTCAGCAACAAAAGTCTTCATCATCTTCCCTCTTCATAGAATATCCATCACAGTAGCAATAGACGTCAAAGTTCAGAGAGTGCTGGTCCACAAAAAAAAGTCAACGTGCAAATAAAGCATGGACAGCAGAAAGTGCAAAAGCACATAGCAGCAAGAAAAATGTGCTAATCACAGCACAAGTAGCAAGAATGGCGTCCCAGTATGTAACTTCATAACAACAGTCGAGGTAGATGACGAATAAGCAATAATATCAGTAGAAAGCATCACATAATAGTAGAAGAATCCATATATCAGCAGTAAATGTGGCATGAAGCAGCAGGATACAATTCTTTTTTTCTTCATCTCTCCTCCATCTCATCTTTTCCCTCTCCACTTCATCCTCTATTCCCCCCCCCCCTCACGCCAAGCACGCAGGAGTCAAAGAGTGGTTGGCGTCGAGAGTCAAAAAACAATGGTAGAGACAAGGTGTGGTGTAGGAAAAAATATGTGGAGGAGGTAGTAGATAATGTGATTAATGGTGCAAAATGACCCGATTAGGTAGATCCGGATAAGAAAATAAATGGATCTTTCTCCGACCCAAAAAGGAGATTTGTTTAGCCCGTAGGGCTAAATATTGGACCCGATAAGGCTAAAAATTGGATCTGATTAGCACAAATATGTAGAGTGTATATGGGGGCAGTATAAAATATTGAGGGGCATAAAAAATTGGGTTGTTTGGTGGCACAATTAGAGGCTGTAGGGGGCAGTGGACAGTAACAACAAGCCGGTGGCGGCTCGTCTAGGAGTAGCAGGCGGCACTGGAGCACAGACGGAAGGGCAACAGCATGCGGCGGGGTAGGAAATAAGATATGGCAGTGCGAAGACGGCATGAAGGCGAGCGTAGGCACGACAACAATAGAGGCAGGTGATTGGCGGCGGTAGGCAACACTTGCAATAGTAAGATGGAGGCAATGACGAGTGTTGCAACGGCTTGACTACTTAGCAGTAGGCAGTAGCAGCACGGAGGACCACTTGTTGCGGCGAGGCAGCAGTGAGCAGTGGTCAAGATAGCCTTTGCAAGGCAAACAACATAAGGAAGCAACAGCTACGGTGGCCAATGGCAGCAAAGGCCTTCAGGCAGTAGTGGATGACGGCGTGGCTTGGCAGTAGGAAGTGGAGCTGCAAAAGGAGCCAGGGGCGGCAACGGGTAGAAGAGTAGTAGGCGAGTCAGCGGGGCGCAACAGTAGCAGCAGCGCACTGAGTAGCAGCGACACAGAGGCAGGTAGCGACGACAGGAGTCTGGATAGCAAGCAGCAGGGCGGCAGCAGCAACAAGGTGGGCACGGTCAGGCAGCAAAAGTCAACGGCGATGGAAAGGGGTTGCGGCGGGCAGTGTGGAACAGCAGATGATCAAAAGGGGTGGCGGCCAGTAGTAAGAGAGTATAGGAACAAGGAAGAAGGCAAGGAACAAGGAAGAAGGCAAGGAACTAGGAAGAAATTCCCTACTGGCAGCCAAGCACCGCCAAGGGCGGCGCCCGACCGCAAGGGGGCGCTCCTCCTTTTCTCTCTCTCTCTTTCACGTAGGGTTTTGGTCCCTAGGATGGCGGCTCGGATACCATCTTAGAAAGTAAAAGACGACTATAAGTCCTATTGAATAGAAAAAAGCATGTTCTTATAAATATAAATAGAAGAACATGGAAGCGAACAAGACACAATTAAACCACAAAGGGCCAAGACACTTAGACCCATATAACAAAGTTCCTAATATCATATTAAAACAAACTCTCTAACGGGCACCAATGTCTTTCCAATGGAACTCCGAGAGTAAGATCTCACAATATATAATAGAAAACCTCCGCAGATGAAATTGGGGGATTAAAAAAGGTATAAACACGAGCACAGCGCATCACCACCATTCAGACGCCAGCGTGTCAAGTGGGAGTTTACAATTAAACTGGTTGATTGTTATTATAATCATAGACATCATGTTGCACAAATGCTTGGCTTGCGCACTTCGGTCAACCACCGTTACAAAACCAGTTTGGCCTGCCGCTTGCGTTACGCTACCTCCAATATTGCCGACCGCTTTATGTTTTGGAATTGAGTTGTGGGCAGGCCATGTTACTTACTTCCGGCCGTATGAAGTGGCGATCTGATTCTTATGTCCATTAAATTGAACGCTTCCAAAAGATCCCCGCTTTTGTTTGACTAAAAAACGCTTGCGACAACGACCGTTGACAGGGATTCAAGATTATCGATTGAAAACTAGCTAGCTGTTCGTTCCAAGACAAAAACAAACTGAAAACAAAGAGGCCGAATTAAGATTCACATTGCTATTTGGAGAGGACGTAAGGAACAGTAGCTGATTACTTCAAAGTACGAATATTCTTCCAGAAAAATTAGCTCAAGTGCCTTGTATTGATGTTGAGAGTTGATTACATAAGGGCTTGGCACAAAGACATAATAAATCAACTTGAAACTGAGGCAAGTGAAAAATAAATAGATCAACGCAGAGTTAAATTATTCAATTGTTCCGATGTCGTGAAGATATGTTGCGGGTGAGATTAAGGGCACCTTTAGTTTGCCGTATGCAGCCGTAAAGGGTTGTATTCCTAGACCCAGCAGTCAAGAGTTTAGGTTTGTTTTACCGGAGCTGGTAAAGTCGAAATATCCTGCATCCGTGGAACAGCTGCATTCTGTTGTCCAGTTCAAAAGCGCCGGGAGCCACAATCCGGCTGGCGACCCGTACATCTCCTGACCGTTATCTCATACCTCCAACACAATGCCCGCCGCTTTGGTCCATCTCTCCAAACGAAAATTGCTACTTTGCAGAATTTCTGAAAACCGGTGTTTTTTCTGATCTGGATTACGAGAGTGCGGGATTGATTGTCATCCAGCTGAATCCCTTAATCCAAACGTGCCCTAAGACGTGTTCCAAATGTGGCAGATCATTTCCTCAAATACAGGACAATCCATCCAAAGAATGCCCAGTGCTTAATAGTTTTCACAACGGTTTTCCTAAAATCGCGATGGCGTGTGCGGCCCACCCACCCACTCCCCACGTGGCTCCCCCCACCAAATCACTGCCCGTGCGGCTCCCACCACTCACCCACTGCTCGTGTCCTTTCATCTCCTCCGACGATAGCCATGGATACACCCGGTAGGATTTGCTGTTACTAATTAAATACAGAACATGCTGCACCTAATTTAAGATCACTCCACGTATTACATGCACAAAACCCCCACCCTACCTTCCGATGGACAGGGACACGTGTTAATGGATGACAACAGAAGCAGCCTGTTCCTTACAAATTCGGTAACAGCAAATCATACACAAGTTTGTATCAATTCAAATAAAATTCTTCATGTCATTTCCCTCCACTTTCCCTCCAATTGCTCATGTCCTTTCCCTCCACTTTCTCCATTTCTATTTCTTGAGATAAATCGTGGAGGACGAGTTCATAAACTTCAGTTGAGTTGTACCATCCACTCTTGTAGCTCATGTTTCACATACATCAAGTAAGTATGTTTTTTTTTTTTTAAGGAAGCCGGGAAGCTATTTATTAATCTTGCCTTCCCCTTGCAAATGAATTTGAAAAAGGGATACAACCACCAGTAACAGGATTAAAAGTGGTAGTACTACTACCATTACAGTGATTAGCCTCATTGATAATTAAAGGTCTCAATGATGTCGGAGGTCTGATGTAGTTGAAGAAGCCATCTTTGTTTTTGAGGTGATACTTAGCAAGAGAATCAGCAGCAGCGTTGTAATTTCTGTTAACATATTTGATGATGTAGTCATTCTCATCGACAAGTACAGATATCCTCACGATCAGGTTGGCAAAGTATGGGTTGTTTGTACCTTCTTCAAGAATTGATTGGGTAGCAACAAGACTGTCAGTGTAGAAAATGATAGGGCCTGTGAGGTTGGATCGCGCATACTCCATAGCCCTTAGTATACCAGTGAGCTCAGCGTAAAGGATTTTGTTAGTCGCAATGGTTTCTCCAACTCCACCGATCCACTGCCCTAAGTGGTCCCTAACAATACAAGAAACAGCAGACTTGGTTTCTCTAATAGAAGCATCCGAATTTATAGTTAGGTACCCGATACTAGCTGGATGCCATTGTGCAATTACTGGATTTCGGGTATTCACCCTTGTATTTTTATTTTCAGAAGAAACAACCTTTTCATTCATTTTAAACTGATAAGATATGTGATTGAGAATGCCCTCGGTCGTGCATTTGGTATTATTGAAAACCTCATTGTTTCTGTTTTGTCAAAGAACCTAGCAAGTAACGGCGTAAAGTCTGCCAAACGAGTTGTCTTTGCTGGTGTTGTTAAACATCCATATGCTTCCCTCATTTTCATTCCAGAAATTTGCACTAATGTTGCTTTGTAAGACCTTTATCCAGATCGTTCTGTTCTGTCCACAATCTCTCAGGGCATGGAACATAGTCTCACTCTCAAGGTGGCATCTAGGACATAGGCTATCGATAGTCATATGCCTTGCATGCCTCCGTGCGTTAGTAAGGATGGCTTCATGACCCATAGTCCAAAGTAGCAGCTTGGTAGAAGAGGGTACCTTCAGCTCCCATATAGAGTTCCATTTTCGTTGCATAGCCACATCTGGTGTAGGTCTGATCATAGAGTAAGAAGATGCACTAGTGAATCTCCCACTGTCAGTGAGCAACCAGGCTCGAGTGTCTTGTTTTGTGGTGTTGAATGGTGCAGTAATCTTTAGGATCTCCTGGACCACAGGAGGATTAAACCAATTGTCCAGAAAGGCCCGATCCCAGTCCCCATTGTCATTGATCACACAACCAACCTTAAGATCAGTAAGATCAGGGGGGATGGCTTTGTTCGCTGCCTCCCTCAAATGAACATCGTGATTAGTCCATTTATCATCCCAGAAGTTGATTCTCATCCCGTTGACAGGAATCATGATGGAGTTTTGTAAAATGATATCTTTGTTTTTAAGGGCTTCAGTATCCATACGGGAAACAGTAGGAGTCTGCTTGTTCTCATAACGATCGAATCGTCTTTTTAGGCATGTGCACCATAGAGTGTTCCTGTCAGTGGCTAAGTCCCAGGTGTTCTTGAGTGTGAGAGCAGTATTCCAATCCCTCATGGATTTGATTCCTAATCCTCCAACAGCCTTAGGATTCGTAAGCTTCTTCCATCCAACAAGAGATACGGGATTGGGGTTAAAACCGCCTCCCCATATGAATTTCCACACGCTGCAATCAATTTGATCACATAGTTTCAAAGGTAACTTGGTAGTTTGCATTACGTATGTGGGTAAAGCAGTGAGTGTCGACTTGGCCAGGCATACTCTACCTGCCCTGGAGATGCATTTAGACGACCAAGAGTTCACCTGACTTTTAACCTTTTCAAGGATAAGTATGTATTTATTTATTAAGTTCATCGTGTATTTTATTTTCATTCATTTTTCCTATTATGTAGTAGTTGTTCAATAAAATTTGGATACTCTTGGGAACAAAAGATCGTCCATCCGAAATCGGACACAAGTTCTTGGTATGTATGTTACAATTACATCCATACATTAGTTTCGAATTACATACTCTAACAATCAATCCTATTTATTAGAACAATACATACTGTATGCTTTTTTACTCATAATCCTCATAGCTCACCGCATAAAAATGTATACTGACTTCACAACAAATAATTCATTTTATGGCATACTGATCATAGCTCACACAATCAAAACATGTAGTGATTAGTAATGTATTGATTAGCAAATGATAAATATTCCTTTTTATCAGAACAATACTTCCTTTTCTTTGAACCACACATTTTTTAGTAAATGTATTTATGTACATTTTTAGTGACTATGGTAATCATTAACATGCACTTATTAGCAAATGTACTTATGTAAATCTACAATTCATACTACTATTAAAAATCTATCTACAATACTCAGATGTACTTCATGAATATATATTGTATGCCTTAAATTTGATAGCAAAAATAGTACTTACTAATATTATGACAATGTATGAGTATTATCCCTATTGCAATAGTCTACAATGTATATATTGTATCACAAATAGAAGTTTGTGCAATAGAATCTACTAATTCAGTAAAGATCCATAACCAATAGAAATCGGTACAATGCACTCATGAATGTTGATATTGTATCCATTTATAATGAGTATTGATCTCATAAAAATTTGGATACTCTTGGAAACAAAAGATCATCATCTAAAGTCAGATACAAGTTCTTGATATGTATTTTACTATTATACAAATCTCAATACTCACTTCACAAATTTAGTTAATCACACAAAGCATATTTGCAGTATTCTCTGAATCCAGTATACATGTTGTACATTAAAATAGATATCACTAGTCATGTCTTACATTTTATAAACCTTTCTATACTCATTTTTCTAAACAAATACTTGCACAATACTAGTTTCTCACATTCATAATGAGTATCGATTTATTAAATAACAACCGTACAATAATCATTTCTTAATCCACTTCTCATTTTCTCACATTGAAATGGCTATCACACCTCTATTTTATAATTACATCCATACATCATTTCGAATTGCATACTCTACCAAACAATCCTCTTTATCAGAGCAATCATATTGTATACTTTTTTAGTCATAATACTTGTTTATATCAGGATAATACTCCTTTTCAAGACATTTCTCCTTTGTTAGTAGTCATTCTTAGTGACATTACTCCTTTTTATCTAAACAATTTTTTTCAGACCATTTTTGAAACAAAATTTAAAAATATTGATTAGCAAATGATAAATACTCCTCTTTATCATAGCAATACTTCCTTTTTTAGAACAACACATTTTTAGTATATGTGTGTCTTTACATTTGTTAATGATTACAATAATCATTAACATGCACTTATCATTAAAAAAAAGTTGTGCAATGCAATCTACTAAATCAGTAAGGAACCATAACCTATATAAATTCTTACAATACATACATAAATATTGAAATTGTACCCATTAGTAATCAATATTGACCTCATAAAAATGTATCGACCTCATAGCTCACCTATACACATAAGGAAAATTCATATAAGGAAGCTTGTTTGATTTCTATTAATAATTATTATTGTTATTATTTATTTTATTGGTATTGTCTTCATAAAAATGATGGCAGTCCTTGTACCCCACACAATACAATGTTGGTATGAGTACTGTCCTCATACTCATCGTAGCTCACACAATAAAACCATTTAGAAATTAGTAACAGTTGATTTAAAATTATAAATATTCCTCTTTATCAGAGCAATACTTCCTTTTTCATAATAACACATTTTTTATATTGTATCACAAATAGAAGGTTGTGCCATACAATCTACTAATTCAGTAAATATCGATAACCAATAGAAATTGTTACAATACATTCATAAATGTTGATATTATATCATTCATAATGAGTATTGACCTCATAAAAATACATACTGACTTCATAGCTCACATATACACACCAAATTGTTTATGGGATAAATATATTTTTCTATAGTTATGGATACTTTCCTCATAAAAATGACAATTACGGGTATCGTCCTCATAAGAGTACTGATTTTTTTAAGCGTTTATGTTTTTATATCAGAACTTGCAATATTATTTTACAACATTACATATCAACAACATTTTAATGATCAACAATACTCAATTTTTTTTTTCTGATCCTCCCTATTTTTTTAGGTACAGATGTCAGGGAATGTCATAATAAATCTTCATGAAGACTATTCACCTAATAGTGAAGGAATGTAGTATCCCAACAATCAATCAAATGCCAATGATCAACTAGTGAAGCCTAACCCACATATAGGCATGAAAATCATGTCAATAGATTGGTATTCACATCTATTGATGAAGCTCATGAAGTTTATATCAAATATGTTGATTTATGTGGGTTTGACGTCAAGACGACCCACTCATACATAGATGGTAATGTGCCATATGCTTGAAGGGTCACATTTGGCTGCCTAAAATCCGGAAAACCTCATATGAACAATAAAGATTTTCTATACTATTTGAATCCAACTTCCAAAACTGATTGTCCAGCCCACATTAGAATTAGAGGCACTTACTACGGTGACGATGCCATATCTATATTAAATTAGTTCCACAATCATCAATTTCTAGAACCTGATATGGTTAGACGCATACCATCAGAACGTAAGATTCCAAATGAAATTCAATGTCATGTTGACTTGAATGACAGTGATGGGATGTGTGCATCAAAGACGATGACAAGCTTTCTAAATGAGGCTTAAGGATATGAATATCTATCATTTACTTTTAGAGATTTGTGGAATCACCTACTTAGATACAGGAAACTTTATTTAGGAGAAGGTGATGCAATGGCAATCTAAAATTATTTCCTGAGGATGCAAAAAAAAAAACAATCTGGACTTTTTTTATGTACTTGATATTAATGAAGAAGGTGTATTTAGAGATATTTTCTGGGCTAAATCAAGATCTAGAAGGGATTACACATTTTCTGGAGATGTTATTACATTTTGATACTACTTATTTAAAAATGAATATCAGATACCATTCATGACGTTTGTTGGTGTAAATCATCATGGACACTCTGTTCTATTGGGTTGTGGATTGTTGTGTGAAGAGACAACTATAAATTACATTTGGTTGTTCCAAACTTGACTAGACTTCATGGGTACGTACTAACTTTTAAGACATTACATTTTTTAATTTAAATATGTTTACAGTACATATTCTATTACTAATAGCACAATTAATCACGCTATAGTACTGATTTCAAGATTGCATATTTCAGCATGATTATTTGACAATTTATTATCTTTACAGGTAAACCACCACAAGGCATAGTAACTCAAAATCAAATAATAATCATGTTGTAAAAGAGGTTTCTCCCAACACTCATCACCACCTTTGTTTATGGCACATCATAAGAAAACTACCAGAAAAAATTTGGAAAAATAATGTTGCATATAGACTTGTGAAGTTTACCGTATATGAAAGCTTTTTCATAGAAATTTTGAAATAAATTGGGGAGTTTCTTTACAACATTGTAATATTGGTGAAGATCACTTGCCATATATGATGTATCAACTTAGACACATGTGGGTCCCTTCTTATTGTAGATGATTTTTCTAGGCAAACATGACTACAACTCAATGAAGTAAGTCTCTGAACACCTTTTTTTATGGTTATGTCAATTCCAAAACCTCATTGAAACAAGTTGTTAGTTAGTATGAATTAGCACTCAAATCAAAATATGTGAGGGAAATACAAGATAACTATGAATGCATTCAAATGACTTATCCGCTCGAGATACAGTTTATGATTGAGGTCCAAGTATGTGATTTGAACACAAAAATAGTGTTCAAAAAATCCCAATCAGAATTAGATGGTATAAAGTATTGTAAGACCAAGTGTTTTGATGATAATGGAATTATTGTGTTACTTTCACTTTCAGAATAGCACAAGATTTGGTACTCTGCATCTGAAATTGAACTTATCGATAAACACTTCCTTATTGAGTATGAGTATAAGGAAAATAACGTAAAATGTAGTTGTAATGGTTATAAATAAAAGGGAATATTGTGCAAACATATATTGAGTGTTCTTGTTAGAAACATGAAGTTGATCACATACCATCTCAATATTACACACGATGGTGAAAAGATGTGTAACACAATTATTATGAATTTTTTTTCTAAGGATGATTGTTTGGATAAGGCAACTGACAATATTCAAGATATACACAACTTATGTGGTGATTTTTTTTACATGGCAAGAATCTCAACTGTGCATCATATGGTGGTGAAAAATACTATTTTTGACACACTTTCATAAGAGAAAAAATAGAATCTTTATCCATCAATCTGGTAACTGTTTCTTTAATAATAATGTATATATTAATTGGTTTATTAGACTACAATACTCATTTTTCCAATTGCACCTTTTATCCTTCTCTGTACTTGGGTCGACAATACTCAATACTAATTATTTTCTTAATTGTATGCATTATTTGTATTAGGTGTCAATGCAGATTCAATTTTCAATACTAATTAGTGTAATTAGTGCAATTGTATATAACAATACATTCGCGTATTTTTTTTCACGTTCAAATAGATGGTATGGACCCAAACATCCAATTGCAGGCACCCTTTTTTATTCGTTGCAACTTTTATATAGAAGTTTCTTTTTTACTTATTTTTTATTTTTGTTATGATGAACCTAATACTCAATTATATTGGTTGACATTGATATATGGGACATGTTATACTATTTAATAACAAGCCTTCCGTTAGATATCTATAGTTCTATAACTAATATGTGTACTTGGGAGTCCTTGAAAATTGAATAAACCAAGATTTTATCATGACTGAAATTTTAGAGAGGCACGAAAGTACAAGCTTGTGGGGTCACTTCTGCAACTGGATAACTAGCACTGAAAATCATCTTTACATTGGATGGTTTGGTATTTTGATGATCCCTACCTTATTGACTACAACTTCTGTATTTAGTATCGCCTTTATTGTTGATGCTCCAATAGATAGAGAGTTTCATTTGCAGAATAAGAAGGTATTGATAACTCAAAGGAAAAAACTACAAAAATAAAATCAAGAAAGGCAATAAAATTTTGTAGTTCAAGACACCGTTTATCAATGTCAACACGTTTCACCTTTATCTTGTCCTCCCATGCTCTAGCCTTATGCACAACAACCATCACCCCCAAACAATAGTATTAGTATTTATAGGTTGCCTCAACCAAATACACATCGTCAAAGAAAATGGAATGACCCAAGAACGGAAGCTTTGGTTAGGATGCTTTCATGCTCAAAAAAGTAACATGTTAAACATGTTATGTATTGTTGTATCTGATCATATACACAAAACTATGTTTATTCCTCATTTTGTGCAAAGAGTAATTATTCTAATTATGTCAAATTTTATGCCGAGTGGTACCATCTATTAACTTGAGTAAAGAACTCATGTACCCATACAATGCTTGTTGCTATTTTTCAAATAAGAAAATATGTACAACACTATACATCCATAAATTTTCAATTACATAATCACATTTCGCACCCATGAAGTTGTATCTAATTACTTACATGAGTATTGTAATGGTTATGTTGTGGTAGTTTAAAAATTCAATATTTTTTCGCATCCATAATTAATTATGTTTATAGTTCAACATCCATAATTACTTTTTTTTGTACTTCTCGTTCTAAATATATAGCTCATCAAGGTCACAAAAACTAATGATCTAGCATAGATACAATTTTCATATCTAAAATTTTCAAAGTATAATACATAAAATCAGAATTAATTGGGTAATTTTAACACTCAAGTACTGACTGTACAGTACTGAAAGTTTGTAGCACTACATAAAGTGTTGAAGTTCATGATGTCATTGTATAGTTCTGCTTATTTCAATCTATGTCACCTCGTCATGATAAATGAGATTACTCAAAACACAAAACACAAAACACAATCAACTACTAATTAATCACATAGTCAAAAATGCAAAATAATTAAAACTAAAGTTCACATTATGAATAAGTTCTAAAAGATTTACATAAAGGTCCATCTTTTCCATTCTCCTACATTATAACAGGAATTTACATATGTGCTCAATGGCCTCAGCCACATCATGTGTACAAAAGAAGCATTTACATGTTCATGCCATATATACATACAATAGCATACTGCCAAAATCTCATGTCGATACAAATATCTCGTCTAGAAAACATCTCCCATACCCAGACCTTAGAGTATAGGGATGCCACTAGGACTCTACTACTAACATCTACAACATACCAACATTCTGAGTCTATTGATCACTAGGTTGGTTATCTTCCACAGCATGACCTCGTCCACGCTGCCCGCGACCACCTAAAAGGATGTGGTGACCCACAAGTGAGACCCAAACTCAGAGAGAGATATAACTTTCTCCAACAGATTTTGATTACAACATATTAATTAACAGTAAATAAATTGTGTAGTTAGGGTATTGAATAAGCAATATAAGCAGGTTGAACGGTTTAAGCATACTAAGCAGTTAAATAAATAAGCTTTAGCATCCATTAAAATTTCACAATTCTGCATCATGTAAGAACAATGTATTATAAAGATAAGACAAGGGTTACTCAAACAATGTGAGACTTACTTATCCCTAGAAAATATATACTACACGGCTTATATTACATATTTTATTATTATGCCCTGGGGAGTTTGAGTCATACCACCCAAAGTCAAATTGATCACTGCTTGGTCACAATCAGTTCCATATAAGATCTAGGAAGAGACAAACACCAAGATCTTTTCCATACTCGGTCAGTAAGAGTTTGCACAGCAGTGACATCTAAGTCAAACTGTAAGAAAGAGACATATAGTCCTGTAAACAACTAGCACACCTTGGTACAGGTTGCAGCGCTAGAAACCAAGGTATGCAAAGTAAAACCTTTAACACATGATATCACTGAGACACGACCGTAGTCATTCTCCAAAAGAAGGCTAGGTATGACCACAATCATCCTCCCTAAACACTTGGAATCATAATAATAAGTACCCCACATATTCAATAATATCTTCTCCAAGTTTCCTTTAGGAATACTCATTTCACCATCCAGTAAGTTTTGACACTGAAAATGTCTCTACGGCTCAGGGCACTACACGATTAAGGTTACACATGATTAGTTATTTGCCAATTGGGTGAATTAAGGCTTCATCATACAAATGGACATACAAACCCTAATTCATTTCTATCAAGTGTATAAGCATTGCAACTTCAGAAGATATAAAACATTTGAAGTATATATCTTAATCATATTACCACATGCTATCACTCATGGCATCACAATGAACCACATGTGTTATGATATAATTTCAAGATATCCATTTCATATCACAAGTTCCAGGGTTTCAACCTTATTGGAATATGAAAAGGATTTCACCTCAATCAGGGCTCAAACATGCCCAAAGGTCATTAAGACCATCGGATTAAACCCTATAAGATTATCATTATCATTCTAGGCCTTAAACAATGCTCAAAAGATCATCAGTGCATATGTATCCCATAGGTTAAACATAGTAATGCACTATGGTATTCAATTAGCACTACATTGAGTTTTCAACATAAGGAGAATGTAATACATTGTCTAATTAATCATTCAAGAGGTCTAATTATAACCAAACATCATCATTTAGTTGTATTAGAGTTGGTGTAGCAAACCATGTTTCATTAAAGGTTCACATTCTCTTTTTTATCCATATATTCATACAAGTGAAAAGGTAAGACTACAAGTTCAATGATGTTGTACCATCAAATTATCATTATTAGAAACCACTTATAGAACTATGGGATTTATTCTAATCCATTGATTATTGAAGCATCCAATCTCATTTAGTGGATTGGGTTCATTATTCAAAACTTAAATTAGGGTATAGATCCAACCATTCAATTCTACCCTAACATAGGGTATCGGTTTATGCTTCCACCATGGATATCGGCCTATCATCTTCATGGTGTAACATTTCTAACACCAACATGGTGTATCGGTTTGTCGACATCAGGGTTTGTCGACCTAAGATCAACATATGTATACCAGTTTAACACCCTATGATGTATCGATTTAACACCAACAAAACTATTTCGGTCTATCATCACCAAGGGTGTATCAGCCATTAACCATCATGAGTTATAACTATGGTTGGGCGTCAGCCACAGACAGTCATGGGTTGTTGCTATGGATAGGACATTGGCCTGATTTCAACATGGTGTCTCGGTCTATCCACAATATGGGTCGTTGATACAATATCGATTTTGGCATCCACCATGTTATCAACCTATTACCATCAAGGTATAACAGTATAACATCATCCTAGGGTGTCAACCTAATGACGATGTAGTGTGTCGGCCAACGTCAACTTAGGATAACGACCTAACAGTCATGTAGGGTGTGTCGATCACTTAACCATCACGTTTGTCATAATGCTCATCTAGTGTATCGAATACAAACTATCATGGGTTCCAACCATGGCTAAGATGCCTGTCTAACACCAACACAGGATGCCATCTCTATTTCAACATGTGTATCAGACACCAACCATCATAGGTTGCAACATGGCTAGGGTGCAAGCCATCACTGGTATTAGCCATAAGTCATTATGGATTACAACCATGGTATAGCTAGGGTGTCAAGCACAACATTAGATGGCTAAGTTCATCACTAACATGGTTAAGGTCGAGATAGTCAAAGGCAAGGTCTAGAACAGTGAGAAACGCCACCATTACCATAGTGAGCACTTCACAAGATAGGCACATAATCTTGTTTCTATGTACAAGGATCATCATTTTTAAGCAAGAACATAAGCAAACAAACTTGGAGTAAGCAATATAAGTGAAGAAGGTTATAAAAATCACATATACTAATAAGAACAGACTTCTAGCATCTAGGATCTTGAGCAAAGAAGGCAAAGAAATCCAAGTTCCAGATCTGAACTTGGACAATTATGCACTCTTCTCCACAAGGAAGAAAAACCCTAAAAGAAGAAGCAAGAAGGATAGACCCTTGAGTTATACAGTAGCTTCTACCATGGAACAGCAAAGTTATGACCTGGAGTCAGGTAGGAGGAATAAGAATATAGAATAAAATGGAGGAAAGAAAGAACTATTTACTTGTTCAAGTCAAGTTCACCAAGTAGAAGCTTTAGAAACCCTAGAAGAAGCAAATCAGAACCCTAGATGCTCCTTCCAAGATCTCGCCTTTTTCTTCTACCTTGGATAGGTTCTCCATAGAAAAGCAAAGAGAGAACAAGATTCTTAGCAAATGGAAAGTAGTAGAGAGAAAACGCTTCATTTTGGGTATAAGGATAAGTATATATAGTTTAGGGGATAAGGTTGAGAAGAAGCATGAGGTGTACAAACAATTCTCCATGTGTCCAAGGCTTAAAGTTTGCATGGATAAGCAATAAAAAAGTCCATCAACTGTTGGGGACTGCTGGGCCATAGGTTGATTCCCAAGAAAGTGGGGCCATTAGTTGATAGCCTAGAAAGTAGCTCATCCATTAGGGGGAGGGTAAATTCTAATTCAACATAGAATGAAATCTTCTCCAAATCAAGGTACAATTGATCTCCCCATGGCTCAAAAAGCTAAATAATGATAAAACAACATTTAAGGAACATAATTGATGGAACAATTTGCAAAGAAAACCCCTCAATTGTGTAAATTGTAGAAAAGTCCAAAATGTACATAAAATTGCATAACTTGCTCAAATTATGTCCAAATTGGACCAAATTTGAAACTTAAGCTCATCTTATGATTACAAAGCATATAAAAAGGTTAGATTAATATTAGAAGTATTCAATTATGGTAATTAAGCTTATTCAATAGTTTAAGTAAGTTCAGGGGCCTTACCGCTACAAACCTCTAACAAGGATTTCATCCTAAAATCCTACACAAAGATAGATGGGTACTTCCTACGCATCTCATCCTCTAGCTCCCAAGTGGATTCCTCTATTCCATGATGATGCCACAAAACCTTTACTAAGACTATATATTTCTTCTTCAGCCTCTTCACTCTCATATTAGGATCAGGACTGGACCTTCAACATAAGAGATATCCTTGTCTAACTCAACCTCTATTGGTTGGATTGTCTGCTCTGAATCTGGATGGCATTTCCTCAACATGGAGATATGAAAGAAATTATGTAACATGTGTAGTTCTGGTGGTAACTCCAACTTGTATGCTAATTTTCTAACACGAGCTAAGACAAGATATGGCCCCATAAATCTAGGAGCCTACTTGCCTTTCTTTCCAAACCTCAGCACACCTTTCCAAGGAGAGACCTTGAGACATACTCTATCTCCCACTTGGAACTGATGTGGTTTGCTTCGGTTATCTGCATAAGATTTCTACCTATCCAAGGCTGATTTCAACAATTGTTGCATCACTCTAATCTTTTCTATAGTCTGTTGTACTAGCTCAGGACCCAAAAGTTGATATTCACCTGTCTCATACCAACAAAGAGGAGACCGACGTCATCTCCCATACAGAGCCTCAGAAGGAGCCATATTTATGCTTCTCTGATAGCTATTATTATAGGAAAACTCTATTAGACTCATGTGTATATCCCAACTCCCAAGAAACTCCAACACACATGCCCTCAAGAGTCCTCTAAAGACTGAATAGTCCTTTCAGACTGGCCATCAGTCTGTGGATGAAAAGTTGTACTAAACCTCAGTTGTGTTCCCATTGTTGAATGCAGACGTTCCCAAAATGTCTTATGAACTATGGACATATTTCAGAGACTATAGTCACTAGAATGCCATGCAGACAGACTAATTCATCAACATATACTTATGCCAAATTATCTACTGTAAACTTCGTCTTGACTGGTAGAAAGTGAGCAGACTTAGTCAATCTGTCAACTATCACCCATATGGAGTCATGACCCTTGGTTGTCTTAAAAAGACCAACCACAAAGTCCATATGAATATATGATCCCATTTCCACTACGGTATTGGTAAAGGTTGTAATGTCCCTGCAGGATTTTGGTGCTCAACCTTTACCTGTTGACAAACTGGATATCTGGCAACAAATGTTATCGCATCCCGCTTTAGATCGGGCCACCAATACAAGTACTTAAAGTTTTTATACATCTTGGTACTTCCAGGATGCATTGCATACATTGAAGAGTGAGCCTCCTCAAGTATCATCTTCCTCAACCCATCAGTACCGAGAACTACTATCTTGTTATGGAAATAAATTGTACCACCATCATCCTCATGGAAGCCATCATGCTTATCACTTCCTAACTCTGATCGAATATTCTATATCATAGTATCATTCTGTTTTGCATAATGAATTTGATGTCTCAAAGTAGGTTTAACTTGTAAATGTGCCAACAGACCTACCAGCAAGGAAACTTCCAGTTGTACATTCATCTGGCAAAGAGACAATAACATATCCCATTTATGGCATACTAGGGAGCATAACATTGACTGGTCTGCAGATGATGATGAAGACAACTTTCTACTCAATGCATCAACTATTACATTCTCCTTTCTAGGATGGTAGTCTATTGTGTAATTATAATCCTTAATCAGTTCCATCCATCTTCTATGCCTCATATTTAGCTCTTGCTTTGAGAAGGTATAATGTAGATTCTTGCGGTCATGAAGATCTGACACTTCTCTCCATAAAGATAATGTCTCCAGATCTTTAAAGCATGTACCACCACTACAATCCCCAAATCATGTGTTGGGTATTTCTCCTCATGTTTCTCAAGTTGTCTCGAAGTAAAAGAAATCACATTTTTATCCTGCATCAACACGCATCCCAACCCATTCTTTGAAGCATCACAAAAAACAATATAGCCTTTATGTTGCTCTGGCAGAACTAACACTAGTGCACTGGTCAACTTGTCTTTCAATATCTGGAAAGAATGTTGAGACTTATCATTCCACAAAAAAGGAACATCTTTCCTGGTTAGCCTGGTTAGGAGTAATGCTACAGAACTGACGTCCTTGATGAACCTTCTATAGTAGCTTGCCAAACCTAGGAAACTGTGAATCTCTGTTGGTGACTTGGGTTGTTCCCATTCTAATATAGATTCAACCTTCTTAGGGTCCACACAAATGCCTTTATCTGATATAACATGTCCCAGAAAAGACACTTTTGACAACCATAACTCACACTTGCTAAACATAGCACATAACATGTGTTGCCTCAATAGGGTCAACGCTTGGCGAAGGTGTTGCTCATGTTGTTGACTATCCTAAAAATATATCAGGATGTCATCTATAAACACGACCACACACTAATCAAGATAGGGTCTAAACACCCTATTCATCAGATCCATAAAGGTTGCAGGTGCATTGGTTAGCCCAAACGGCATAACCACAAACTCGTAATGACCATACCTAGTTTTGAAAGATTACTTGGATATGTCATTTGCCTTAATCCTCAACAGATGATATCCTGATCTTAGATCAATCTTTGAAAATATAGTAGCACCTTTCAACTGATCAAAAAGGTCATCAATCATTTGTAAAGGATACTTATTATTTATTGTCACCTTGTTTAACTGTATGTAATCTATACATAACCTCGTTGAACCGTCCTTCTTTTTAACAAACAACACAGAGCACCCCAAGGGGAAGTGCTCGTCCTTATGAAACCTTTCTCTAACAACTCATGCAACTATTACTTTAACTCATGCATCTCTTCTAGTGCCATTCTGTAGGGTGACTGTGCTATGGGTTGTGTTCCATGAGCAATATTTATCTCAAAGTCAATCTCTCTAGGAGGGGGAACTCCAGAAAACTCATCAGGAAAAACATCTTCAAACTCCTGTACCACTGGTACCTCCTAGATACTAGGACTTCTTGCCTTGGTATCCACAACATGAACTAAGAAAGATTTGCATCCATGTCTCATCAACTGCTCTGCTATCATAGCTGACATCAAATAGGTAGGAAGAATCTTCCTTTCACCTTGGAAAACCCACTAAACCTCTCCATCATGGAACGTTGCCACCTTAGTTCTAGAGTCCAATACTACCTTGTATTTGTCCAAGGTATCCATTCCTAAGATCGCATCAAAACCATGCATGTCAAGTGCTAAAATATCCACTTGAATGGTGTGTGCAGAAAAAGAAAGAACACAAGAAAACCACACTTCCTGCAATTCGACATAACTGACCAAAGGAGTTTCTAGTTGTAGGCTATCAGATCTATGACTAATATGTAGATAACAACTACTTATCACTTATCTAGTGATAAAGAAGTATGTTCACTCAGATCTACTAATATTGATACAAAATAAGAAGCAGACAAATCAGAATGAAATAACTCCTTTTGACCTGTCACGACTCATAGATTGACCACTGTTTCTGGCTGGCTCGTGGCATAGAACTTAACCATCGCCTGTTGCCACCCACGTCTCTACTCGTCTGTCTAGAGGATCCTACTTGTGATGCTTTATTGCATCCTCTGCCACTACCAATGCTAAATTGTCGTTGTTGTGAACCGTGTTGACTCTGCCTTAGTTGATGAGTCACCTCCTCATCGTTCACAGGGCAATATCACTTTGTGTGTCCCACCTGTCCACACTTATGATAGGTCTTACTTTCATACCATGGCCTAGATGGCCATGTCACTGAGACTGATGATGAAATGCAGGCTCTTCTAGGTAGAAAATTGTGACCTCTACCCCTACTCGGGGTCCACTGAGATGGACCGAATGACCTCTTCTCACTAAAATTCGACCTCTGATGTTACTATGATGGAGTAAACCTTGGCTTCTTAAAGCCTCTAGATGATTGTCCTTGGAATTGAGCCAGTCATTTATTAGCATTAGTTTTGTGCTTTTCTATAGCAGATCTCTCAAACCTCCTTACATATTCCACAAAGGTGGAGAACATTTCCCTATTATCCAAAGTTGATGATGTAGTAGTCAACTTCGTACTTAGACCCTTTTCAAACCTATGAATCCTTTCTGTGTCAGTGGCTACCATGTGAGGGCAGAACCTCAGAAGTTCCATGAACTTTGACTCATACTCATTAATAGACATTGCACCCTGTCTAATCTTCTCAAATTGGGAGATTTTCTCATCTAGGTATGTCTCTGTGAAATATTGGTTGACAAACTCTCATCGAAATTCCTCCCAACCTATCACCACTCCTAGACTTTTCTCCTCTTCTATGGCCCACCAGTGGCCAGCACTACCCTTCAATAGGTAGACATCATGCTTTACTTTGTCTTCATCAGGGATGTACTGTGTGATGACACGTCTCGAAGAAAACATTATTAACGATGCAGAAGCGATTAATTAGCAGCGGAATTACTGAAAATCACTAAAAATTAAAACTTTTCGTAAAGAGATCTACAAACTGTGAAATTCTTTCATTAAGAAACAAGATAAGTTATTTACAAACTGATTCATCATTACATCTCTGTAATATCTCATGTTGAGGGTTACTAGCATCAACTGCCCTATTAAACTGCACAAGGAAAGATACAAAAAAAAAATTCGAGGCATTACGCCAAAATCTCAGATCTATATCAAACCATCTACTGACTCGTAGTACCTGAGAGTACAGAGATGACACATAGGACTTTCTATATACACAAGACTCAATAGACAGTGTCTCCACCTAAGGATCACTGTTGTCCCTGATGTTGTTGTTATTGTTGCTGCTCACCCACTGAAGGGTTCCTTCGTCCTCGGCATCTACCTAAAAAGTCGAATCCCACAGGGGTGAGACAATTGAATAATTGTCCCAGCGAGAGTTATAACTCTCTTCCAGAAGCATTGTTATTACAATGATTAAAGTGACAATGGGCAGAAGAACTATAATTATTCGACAGCAGGCAATTCATTGAATAAGCTAAGTAGATCAGTATTCTCTAAGCAATCATTTCAATTATAACTTGAATGAATGACAAGACATATAATCAATGAGGAATATGAAGAACATGTATACTAGTTATTCAACTAGGACATTATAATCAATGTATCATCAATCATTGTTTCTCCTAGTTCAACCTAAGCAATTATGCTATACGGCTGTTTACATTTTACAAACATATTTATGCCCTGGGGAGATGAGTTACACCGCTCATACTCCAACCGACCATTACGAAATCGCAATCGGTACCATACATAGGTCATCAGAAGAGCCGGATTCCTATGACCTCATCTTCCTCAGTCAGTGTGAGGTACAATCATGTAGGACATCTTGTGTCTCTTCCATAATAACTTTCCAGGGTATTCTGGCAACTTCTCTATTAGAGTTACAGTGGCATGATGTACTCTCTTCGCCATCGAGGGATTTCTTGTTTATCTCACATCGATGCGGCATTAACAACATCATCGGGAGATTAGTGATACATCATCCCGGCATAAACATATAATGAAGGATTGAGAGATTAAATGTACATCTCACATCAATTCCCTCATTAGGATGTAAGGATATTCGCATCCATAACCCCCACATACTCAAAAGTATGCTCTCCAGGAGTTCCCTTAGGAAAACCTATTTCACCATCATTTAACTTCTGACAATGATGGATCTATGGTCAGGGCTCTACATGATATCATTTCTCTTGATTATTTAAGTACATTATAGCATTCTTTTATCATCAGGCATGTTTTCAAACATAAACCAATAAGACAATTGCTATAAAGAAAGAGTACTAATTGTATCAAGTTCATTTCACATCTTGTTAACATTGGGATATCAATCCCTAACCATCTCATCATTATGATTCAGGAATATGGGTGTTCAAACCCTTAGATCATCAGAATACTTGTTACCAAGTAACACATTTCCATTAATTCATTTAACAGTATGAATATGATAGTAGCAATGCAGATATTTCTCATGGCTCATACAGCCTATCAGTCTCATTTGTTACCTCTCACTAGGCAACATAGTATCATTACTTTCAAAACTTGTAAAGCGCTTTTAATGAATATGACATCATAACTCTTACATGTCTATGTTCACTATTTTATAAGAACCTGCATAGTTAATATAAATGATAACAGACACATTATCTCTACATCAGCATAATGCAAAACAAAGATGACTTTACTATGCAAGGATTGAACCACTATGCCCTTATTAGGGTTGGGTTTCCCTTTTTAATTCAATTAGGGTTAACCAACCCCTTTAGCTTAATTAGGAATAGTGATTCCTCATTTCATAATTCAGTCATAGAGTTTCATGCTTAAAAGCATAACCCAGAATTAGGGTTTACTGTTCACATCATCACATTACCTTAGATTAGGGTTTACTATTCATATCTCATCACATTACCCTAGATTAGGGTTTACTATTCATATTACAATGAATTAAGATCATACCAACATCATGTATGAGGGTTACTTCCATTAATGCCCTCAAATTAGGGTTAAGATTCATTAACCATCATAATTAGGATTTCATGATCTCACTTGATATGGATCATACCCTAATTAGGTATCCATCTTTATTAGGAGTTCAGTACTTGATTTCCATTCATATAAAAACTCTTCTCTCTCATCTTTCTATAAGTTGATGTTTACATCACCCTTGATTGGCTAAGTCAATTCAACATTGACATCATGGATTATGTCATTACTATTGTGATTATTAAAGCTCACTTGTTCAAAGAGTATTAGTCACTATATCCCATCAAGGTACCTTTGTAATGTTCACCACTAATTATAACATGCATTAATCAACTAATTACTTGGTCCCTTAATCACTTTAGGTATCTATTAGGTTTAGGTTAATCAACCACTAAACCATCTTGACCACTAAGGCATCAAACGATCTTGACCTTTTTAGACCTCAAACGGTCTTGCACACTAAACCCCCAAATGGTCTTGGACAGACCTTGAAACCATTTGGTGTTGAAGACCGTTTGGTCTTGTTGAATTTTAAAACCGCATGGTAAAGTGCACACTCAAGACCGCTTGCCCAAGATGGGGTGAAGACCGTTTGGTCTTGTTGACCGTTTGGTCAAGTTTGACTTTGAAACCGCATGAGATCAAACGGTTTGGGACCGTTTGGTCCCAAACGATCTTGAGACCATTTGGACTCAAATGGTCTTGAGACCATTTGGTCCAAACCACCTCAAAACTGCAAGGACCAAAAAGTGTCTCAACCACTTCAATTGAGTTAGGGTTTCCAAGGTTGAACCCCTCAATCGATTATGCACTTGTTAGCCACTCATCAATTGAGTCAAATAGGTAAACCCTCAACTTATTTGACACTCAATTGACCCTTAATTGATCATCAATTAAGGCTTGGATCAATCGGATTAGGGTTTGAAATCGATGACCCTTCAACATACTTCAATGTGAGTCCAATTGATTTGAAATCATTGAACCATCATCCAATTTGATCATGTCCTAACCTCAAATGGTCTTGGGATCGTTTGGATGACCTCCAAACGGTATTGAGACCATTTTCTCAAGTCAACACCAAAAACTAACTCAACCAATTAAGGTTTGATTCATTGGATTGATCACTAGGTCAACAATCGATTGCACCTCAACTAATTACCTTTAGATCTTCAACCACTTAACCATAGCCAAACCTAGACCTCCAAACGGTCTTGGGTGACCCCCAAACGGTCTTGGGATTGTTTGGATGACCTCCAAACAGTATTGAGACCGTTTGCCCATTATTTTATCAAAACCAAGTTATTCAATTAAGGTTTGAACCCTAGGTTTGGTCACCAAATCAGCAATCGATTATTCATCAACTTGATATCATTGGACCCTCGATTGGTCAACCCTACTTAACCCTAGACCTCCAAATGGTCTTGGGTGATCACCAAACGGTCTTGAGACCGTTTGGGTGATTCCCAAATGGTTTTGAAACCGTTTGGGTCACTCAACCCAAAATTTAACTTAATTCAATTATTGAAATCAGCAATTGACTCGATTAGGGTTTTGATGACTGATGGGCCTTTGATTGGTGAACCAATTAGAATTAATTGATGATTTTTGGTAGGTGATTAGTCTACAGTATTATCAACATGCCTCCAAATGGTCAACACCTGGTCAACTCTTCCAAACGGTCTTGGACCATTTGCTTCCATGCGTTCTTGTGAAACCGTTTGCATTCAAACGGTTTGAAACTGTATGCTCCAAACGTTTTGGTAAACCGTTTGCTAAAGGTTGGGAGACCGTTTGCTAAAGTAAATTCTTGGATAAACATAACAATTAACGTCATCATCTTCTACCTATGTTCAACCAAGAACAGGGGCTATTCTTCACGGAAAATATAGCAAGAACACACAAAGGTGTCTAAAGAAGAAGATTTAAGCAACGATTATAGGAAAGAAAGATGCATTAACAAATCTTTAAGGGTTAGAGTTATAAAACCCGCCTCTAGGACTGATCCAAAGCTCCAAGCTTCGTATATTTAATGGTGGCTTGAGCTTCAGTAGGTGTCCAAGGTCCGTTTTTCAAGTTTTGGATGGAGAAGATGGCTAGAAAGGAGAATCGTGTGAAGAACACCATAAATCTAACCTTATATAGTGGTTTCCACCATGAATTTGAGGTAGATGGTGATCAACACTTACCAAGTCAGCTTGGTCGTCCTTCCTATGCTCCAGATCTCCTTCTTGGTCAGTCCAAGCAAAGTGATGAGAAGAGGAACTAAGGAAACAATCCTTTGAGTTGTTGGAAAGATACACTTATATATTTTTGGATATTTTCAAGGAAAGTGGAAATAAGAGGATTATCTCCTTTTATTTCCCAACTAAAACCATCAAAGATTCCTCCATACTTGGCCACGTTTCCACCTCCTAACCTCATGAAAAACTCCTCCATTATCCAAGGTTAAAAGGAAAAGAAACAAAACACCTTAAAGAGTTGTATATTAATATCCATCTTTATTGGATATTGCTTAATATATTATTATTTGTGAGTAATTTTTCCACTCCTACCATGATCATTCAAAAGAGGCACCCTTCTCATTTTATTTTCTCCACTTGATGCCAAGAAACATGAGAGATCCTATAGAGGTATATATTACATGTTGGACCCTAGGTTTTGGGTAAATTGCACTTTACACCAAAACTAGGTTTAATGCACAAGGATTGCTCTACAAGCTGTATCTTAATACCCAAGCTTGTGAAAACTATACCACTTCATCATATTCATTATTATTATGTCCCAATCATCAGAGGAACATCTTAGCCTATGTAATTTGCAAGTTAACCCCTCTTCTTGGGTAATTTGCACATTAGTCCATTATTAACAAAATAATGTTTCAACATTATGCAAAAAGGACTAAAATTGAAATATAAGTTCCTCAAAAGCTTTAATTACTTTTCAATAATTACAAGAAAGCATCTAACCAACTTAATTAGGCAAAACACCTAGGGTTAGTACATAACCCAGGTCAGGGATGTTACATTCTGAATCTTGAATGCCTTTTCAACCTTAGTAAGCCACATGTCGACATTTGTTGGGTCAGAAGTACCAGCATATTTGATCGCCCCAACACGTCTAAGCCATTCAAAAGTCTTTCCGACTCCTAGGGATTCCACATTAGGGACAGTTGCCCTAGCTTGAGGTGTTGACGTTCTGTCCGCTATATGTGTAATCGTGGCCATCTTATGTCTAAACATAGACTGAAACTTAGGATTGGCCATCATTGCTGGATCCATCTAAGGCATTGTGGGCTGCTCTAGACCTATTTTTGGCACTCTCTCATTGTGTGCATGCCTCCTTACACCTCCTCCTGGTGCAAGATAGCTACTCTTGACGTGTTCTTCTTCTCCTCCAGACATATCTGCATAAGAAAGCTATGATCTGATATGTTGGCTATATAAGAACGGACTCAAACCTAAGTCATATGTCCATGTAGACTCAACAGACCTAGGGCTCTGATACCAAATTAATTGTGACACCTCATCACATTAAATGAGATTACTTAAAACACAAAGCACAATCAACTACTAATTAATCACATAGTCAAAAATGTGGAATAACTAAAACCAAAGTTCACATTATGAACAAGTTCTGAAACATTTACATAAAGGTCCATCTTTTCCATTCTCATACATTATAATAGAAATTTACATCTATGCTCAATGGCCTCAGCCACATCCTATGTACAAAATAAGAATTTACATGTTCATGCCATAAATACATATAATGGCATACTACCAAAATCTCATGTCGATACAAATATCTCGTCTGGAAAACATCTCCCGTACCCAGACCTAAGAGTATATATATGATACTAGGAATCTAGTACTAGTGTCTACAACTGACCAACCTTCTTAGTCTATTGATAACCAGGCTGGTTCTCTTTCATAGCATGACCTTGTCCATGTTGCCCACAATCACCTAAAAAGATGTGGTGACCCACGGGTGAGACCCGGTCCTAGTGATAGATATAACTTTCTCTAATAGATATTGATTACAACATATTAATTAAAAGTAAATAAATTGAGCAGTAAGGATATTGAATAAGCAATATGATTAGGTTGAACAACTTAAGCATACTAAGCAGTTAAATAAATAAGCTTTAGCATCCAGTCAAATTTCATAAGTCTGCATCATGTAAGAACTATGTATTATAGAGATAAGACAAGGGTTACTCAACCAATGTGAGACATACTTAACCCTAGCAAATATATACTACACAACTTTTTTTTTGGTGAATCACGCGCCACTTGCTTTTTTTGTATTTCTGTAAAGGTGGTATATACAATGCTTCTTGGTCCCAAAGAAGGATCAAGGAAAAAAAGGAAAAGATGGAAAAGTATATACAAAGGTACAGTTACACTTAAACTCCCTCTCCCCTACAAAAGCAATGCACAGCATCACAGGATATAACCAAAACCACAGCAGGCAGCCATCAAAAACATAGCTCAAACTGGAGAACACCCCAACGAAGCCAAGCAGCACAGCTATGAAGCTCAACCCCACACAAAAAGATAGCACAGGATAGCTCATCCAACCGAAGGCAAACAGAGCATCACAAAGGAACAGGGACCCAGCAGCTCATCTCTGGACAGCTGAAACAGCAAAACAGCAGGGGAAAAACCTTCACCCTTTGCTTCCCCAACAGAGCCAAGCAGCAGCCAAGAGTCACACCATCACTCAAACAGAAAACAAAAGCAACTCAACCACTCCCAGGCAGAAGATCAAACAGCAAAGCACCCAGCAACTGAGACAGAAAAGACATCAGTGCTAAAAACAAATCTTCAAAAGGCAGATCCAAACAGAGCCAGCACTCAAACACAAAACGAAGCCCACATCTTCTGCAGACACGACACCCATCAGACAATGGCATCCACATCTTTCTTAATAAGCTTCCAGAGAATATGCCAATCAGTGCAAATACTGTCATGCACTCTTACATTTCTTTCTCTCCAAATCCAGTGTAAGATGCTCAAGCAAGTGAAGTGGCTTTTTTTGTCAGAAAAGGTAGTCAAGCTTCTTAAATCACCAGGGCAACCATGAATATAGTTTTTGGCAACTTCAGACCAAATAAGCCTAGAGAACTGACAATCAAAAAAACAATGATGAATGGTTTCCTCCTCCTCTCTACACAAAATACAAATTGAAGCCAGCTGGAACCCCAGTTTTTTCATATACATAGAAGTAGGAAGGCTATGACGTCCTAACTTCCATGCATTAACTTGATATCTACGAGTACTCTTATACTTCCAGACCCAAGAGAATAAGTCAGATTTAGGATAACTCAATCTAGTAACATCCCACATTTTCTTCAACTTCACCGTATCCTTCCCTTTAAATAGAATTCTGTCCTTTTTGTCATTCTTTGGTCGATCCAGGTTATTAAGAAGATTATCCAACTCACAATGAAGTCTAGATCCTCTATGAATCCAACCCCTTTCATCAATAATGGAATTCACCATAGTGGTTTCCTTGAAACCCAATTTAATGACAGCTTGAGGTCCCAAGATCTCCGAAACAAACTTACAGTTTGGTAACCAAGGATCATTCCAAAAAGAAATATCTTTTCCATTTCCAATCTCAAAACCAATATGCTCCTTCAGATTGTCTCTTTCTCTTATGATGCGATTGAATAACCAGGAATGAATGTAGTTTTCCTTGGCTATCCAAAATCCCATCTTGGTCAAATATTTTTCGTGCAACCATTTAATCCACAGGGAGTCTTTCTTATTGGCAATATTCCAAGCATGCATAAGAATAGCTGCCCTATTAACCTCCTTAACAGATCTGATGTTAAGACCTCCTTCTTCTTTAGGCTTCAACACCTTCTCCCATTTAACAAGATGAAGATTAGAATTGCTCTCCGTTAGTCCCCAAATGAAATCTCTGCAAATCTTCTCGATCTCCTTCACCACTGAGCAAGGCAAGGGAAAAGAAGTAGCCCAATACAGATTCATAGCCATCAACGTGGATTTCACAAGCTCAGTTCTTCCAGCTAAGGATAAATGAGAAGCTTTCCAACCATCTAACCTCTTCTTCATCTTGTCAATAAGAGGAAAACAATGGTCTCTAGTATACTACACAACTTACATTACATCTTTTATTATTATGCCCTAGGGAGTTTGAGTCGTACCACTCAAAGTCCAACTGACCACCGCTTGGTCACAATCAGTTCCATATAAGATCTAGGAAGAGACAGACTCCAAGATCTTTTCCATATTCAGTCAGTACGAGTCTGCACAATAGTGGCATCTTAGTCAAACTACAAAACGGTGATATATAGTCATGTAAACAACTAGCCCACCTTGGTACATGTTGCAGTGCTAGAAACTAAGGTATGCAAAGTAAAACCTTTAACACATGCTAATCGATGAGACAACATCGTAGTTGTTCTCTAAAAGAGGGCTAGGTATGACCACATTCATCCTCCCTAAACACTTGGAATCAAGATAATAAATACCCTGCATATTCAACAATATGCACTCTAAGTTTCCCTTAGGAATACTCATTTTACCATCTAGCAAGTTTTGACAGTGACCATGGCTCTACGGCTCAGGGCACTATGATTAGGGTTACACTTGATTAGTTATTTGCCAATTGGGTGAAGTAAGGCTTCATCATACAAATTGACATACAAACCCCAATTCACTTCTATAAAGTGTATAAGCATTGCAACTTTGGAAGATATAAAATGTTTGAAGTATATATCTTAATCACATTACCACATGCTATCACTCATGGCATCATAATGAACCTCATGTGTTATCATATCATTTCAAGATATCCATTTTGTATCACAAGTTCCAGGGTTTCAACCCTTATTGGAACATGAAAAGGATTTCACCACAATCAGGGCTCAAACATGCCCAAAGGTCATTAAGACCATCACATTAAACCCTACAAGATTATCATTATCATTCTAGGCCTTAAACAAGGCTCAAAAGATCATCAGCACATTTGTATCCCATAGGTTGAACATGGTAATGTACTATGGTATTCAATTATCACTACATTGAGGTTTCAACACAAGGAGAATGTAATACATTGTGATATTAATCATTTAAGATGTCTAATTATAACCAAACATCATCATTTAGTCATATTAGAGTTGGTGTAGCAAACCATGTTTCATTAAAGGTTCACATTCTCTTGTTATGGTGATTTATCCATATATTCATATGAGTGAAAAGGTAAGACTACAAGTTCAATGGTGTTGTACCATCAAATTCTCATAATTAGAAATCACTCATAGAACTATGGTATTTATTATAATCCATTGATTATTGAAGCATCCAATCTCATTCATTGGATTGGGTTCATTATTCAAAACATCAATTAGGAAATAGATCCAACCATTCAATTCTGCCCTAACATGGGGTATCATTTTATACTTCCACCATGGATATTGGCCTATCACCTTCATGGTGTAATGATTCTAACACCAACATGGTGTATTGGTTTGCCAACATCAGGGTGTGTCGACCTAAGATAAACATATGTATATTAGTTTAACACCCTATGATGTATCGGTTTAACACCAACAAAAGGATGTCGGCCTATCATCACAAAGGGTGTATGGGCCATTAACCATCATGTGTTATAACTATGTTTGGGCATCTACCACAGAACATCATGGGTTGTTGCTATGGCTAGGACGTTGTCATGACTTCAACATGGCATCTCGGTCTATCCACAATATGGGGCGTTGATAGGATATCAATTTTAGCATCCACCATGTTATCAACATGTTACCATCAAGGTATAACAGTCTAACACCATCCTAGGGTGTTGACCTAATGATGATGTAGTGTGTTAGCCAAACGTCAACTTTGGATAATGGCCTAAAAGTCATGTAGGGTGTGTCGATCACTTAACTATCATGGTTGTCACAATGCTCAGCTAGTGTATCGATTACAAATTGTCACAGGTTACAACCATGGATAAGATGCCAGCCTAACACCAACATAGGACGTAAGCTCTATATCGACATGTGTACCAGCCACCAACCATCACAAGTTGCAACATGGCTAGGGTGCAAGCCATCATGGGTTACCGCTATGTTTAGGGTATCATCCATAAGTTGTTATGGATTAAAACATGGTATAGCTTAGGTGTCGAGCATCACATTACATGTCTGAGTTCATCACTTACACGATCAAGGTTGAGATAGAAATGCAAGGTTTGGAATAGTAGGAAACGCCATCATTACCACAGTGAGCCCTTCACAAGATAGGCACATAATCTTGTTTCTCTATACAAGGATCATCGTTTTTAAGCAAGAACATAAGAAAACCAACTTGGAGTAATAAATATAAGTAAATAAGGTTATAAAACTCACCTCTACTAATAAGAACATACTTCTAGCAGCTAAGATGTTGAGAAAAGAAGGCAAGGAAATCAAAGTTCCAGATCTGAACTCGGCCAAATAGGTACTCTTCTCCACAAGGAAGAAAAACCCTAAAAGAAGAAGCAAGAAGTAAAGACCCTTGAGTTCTAGAGAAGCTTCTACCATGGACATAAAAGTTTCAACCTAGAGAGAGGTAGGAAGAAAAAGAATAGAGAATAAAATGGAGTAAAGAAAGAACTATTTACTTGTTCAAGTCAAGTTCACCAAGTATAAGCTTTAGAAACCCTAGAAGAAGCAAATCGAAACCCTAGATGCCCCTTCCAAGATGATCACCTTCTTCTTCTACCTTAGAAAGGTTCTCTGCAGAAAAATAGAGAGAAAATGAGATTCTTAGAAAATGGAAAGTAGTAGAGAGAAAATGCTTCATTTTGGGTATAAGGATAAGTATATATAGTTTAGGGGATAAGGTTGAGAAGAAGCATGAGGTGTAAAAAAAATTCTCCATGTGTCCGATGCTTAAAGTTTGCACAGATAAGAAAGAATCAAGCTCACTGACTGTTGGGCTGGGCCATCGACTAATGCCCAAGCAAGTGAGGCCATTAGTTGATAGCCTAGAAAGTAGTTCATCCATGGGGTGGTAGTAAAATTCTAGTTCAACATAGAATGAAAGCTTCTCCAAATCAAGGTACAATTGAGCGCCCCATGGCTCAAAAAGCTCAAGAATGATAAAAAAAAAATTCAAGGAACAAAATTGATGGAACAATTTGCAAATAAACCCTCAATTGGGTAAATTGTAGAAAAGTCCAAAATGTACATAAAATTGCATAACTTTCTCAAACAACGTCCAAATTGGACCAAATTTGAAACTTAAGCTTGGCTTATGATTATAAAGCATATAAAAAGATTAGACTAATATTATAAGCATTCAATTATGGTAATAAGATTACTCAATATTTTGAAGTAAGTTTGAGGTCCTTACAACTACAAACCCCTAACAAGGATTTCACCCCAAAATCCTACATAAAGAGAGATGGGTACTTCCTACGCATCTCATCCTCTAGCTCCCACGTGGATTCATCTACACCACAATGATGCCACAAAGCCTTTACTAACACTATATATTTCTTCTTCAACTTCTTCACTCTCCTATCTAGGATCAGCATTGGCCCTTCAACATAAGAGATATCCTCATCTAAGTCAACCTCTATTGGTTGGATTGTCTGCTCTATATCTAGATGGAATTTCCTCAACATGGAGATATGCAAGATATTATGTAACTTTTGCAGCTCTGGTGGTAGTTCCAACTTGTATGCTACTTTTCCAACATGAGCTAAGATAGGATATGGTCCCATAAATCTAGGAGCCAACTTACCTTTCTTTCCAAACCTCAGCATACCTTTCCAAGGAGAGACCTTGAGATATACTTTTTCCCACTTGGAAATCAAGTGTTATGCGCCAGTTATCTGCATATGATTTATGCCTATCTTGGGTTACTTTCAATTGTTGTTGTATCATTTTAATCTTTTCTGTAGTCTTCTGCACTAGCTCGGGGACCAAAAGTTGATATTCACCCATCTCACATCAACAAAGAGGAGACTGACATCGTCTCCCATACAAAGCCTCATAAGGAGCCATATCTATGCTTCTTAGATAGCTATTATTATAGGCAAACTCTATTAGACTCAGGTCTATATCCCTAATCCCAAGAAACTACAACACAAATGCCCTCAAGAGATCCTCTAGAGTCTGAATAGTCCTTTCAAATGGGCCATCTGTCTGTGGATGAAAAGATGTACTAAACCTCAGTTGTGTTCCCATTGCGGACTGCAGATGTTCCCAAAATGACTTTTAAACTATGGACCTCTGTCAGAGACTACAATCACTGAAATGCCATGCAGATGGGCTATCTCATCAACATATACTTGTGCCAACTTCTCTATTGTAAACATCATCTTGATTGGAAAAAAGTGAGCTGACTTAGTCAATTTGTCAACTATCACCCATATGGAATTGTGACCCTTGGTTGTCCTAGGAAGACCAATCAAAAACTCCATAGTAATATGATCCCATTTCCAGTATGGTATTGGTAAAGGTTGTAATGTCCCTGTAGACTTCTGGTGCTTAGCCTTTACCTATTGATAAATTGGACATCTCGCAACAAACTTTGCCACATCTCGCTTTAGATCGGGCCACCTATACAAGTCCTTCAAGTTCTAATACATATTGGTACGTCTAGAATGCATTGCATACATTGAAGAGTGAGCCTCCTCAAGTATCATCTTCCTCAACCCATCAGCATCGGGAACTACTGTCTTGTTATGGAAACAAATTGTACCATCATCATCCTCATGAAAGACACCATGCTTCCCACTGCCTAACTTTGATTGAATATTTCTGTAACATCCTTAACCTGGGTTATGGCTTAACCCTAGAATTTTTGTTTAAGTAAGTTGTTTACAAACTTGTTTTAATCTTTTGAAAAGTAATTAGGACTCTTGTAGAGTTTAAATTTCAAGCTTGAGCTTATTTGCAAACTGTTTGTGCATTATATGATAGTTTGGGCATAAAGTGCAATTCACCCAAGATGAGGGGCTATATTGCAAAATATCCCATGTTGATTGTACCTCATATGTTTTAGCATCATAATAGAGAGAATGATGTTAATGGATGGCTTGTGGAAAGCCTAAATTTTAAGTTGCTACATGTTTGAATAATGTTAGTGCATTGTGCACCAATTTTGGTACAAATTGTAATTTACCCAAAATGAAGGGTTAATATGAAAACTACCACCTCTAGAGTGTCCCTACGCCCTCCTAGTATCATATAGAGGATATAGAAAGGAGTAGACACCATGTTTGAATCGATTTTTAGTGATGGTACTCTTGGTGATGAAATGACCAAGAAAGGGGTTGAATATGAAACCCTAACTTGAGTTGTATCTAGTTGAAAAGCCTATATGTGAGTGTCCATCGACCAAGGAGTCATAGGGGGAGTCTCGTATCATTTTGTGCACTCTTGTAAAATCCCATGACGTGCAAAACACCTCAAGGAGGTGAAGTATATCGGTTTACAACTTCCTTAGAAAAGTTGTATCGGGTTGTGAATAAAGTGGTGATTTTGTTGATATATCTTATTCAAAGACATAAGTAATGGGCGAAATTTCATCCCTAGATTATCCTCAAGTGTTTTGCATGTCAAGATAAATTTTAATGCATGCAATTACACGTGTCAACCATGCATGGACACATGGAACCTAATAGCTCAAATTCATGACACCTCATTTTCACACTTTTTCATGAACCTCAAGTATATATACCCCTCTTTTCACCCATTAGTGAAATTTTTCGAATCTTACCACCCTCTTTCCCTAAGGTATCGTGCATAGGGTCCTTGTATCGTGCAGGAGTGAAGTGGTATCATGCATAGGGCCTTGGGTATCATCCATAGCAAGTTCATATCGGCCTAGCAAGATGGTATCGGCCTAGTAAGGTGATATCGGCCATAGTGTAGTGTTTTGACCATAAGTGAGGGGGATATCGGCCAAGAGTGGTGGCATATCATGCATGAGTAGTGATTTATCGTGAAAAGTTGCTAAGGAGCAAGAAGGAGCTCAATACTTAACCCTAAGGTGAGGCCATGATCATCTTCAACCTAGGATTGAAGCTTGATTTTAGGGTTATGATCTTCCTTTCTTTTCTTCTTCACCAATTGCTTATCCATGGTGATTCTATGCATATAGAGGAGTTGTGAAGTTCATATTCAACCTTGGGAATGTGAATCTTTGGATCTTGGAGCTTTGAAGTTGTTCTTGAGGCGGGTTATATAACTTGAACCCAATAATATTATTATGCACCTTCAATTTTGTCATACTTGTTGATCTATTTGCAATATCAATTTCTCTTGAATAATTGAGGATCATTTGAGTTCTAAAAGCTTCATGGGACTGTTGTCCATGACTTAGAATAGTAAGAACAAAGGTCTAGAGGTTGATGGTGATGACATCATCAAAGGTAAAGTGATATCGGGTTGAAGCACACACCTCAAACCTGATATGGTGATGTAACCCTATATGATAGGAAAACTGATATTCCTTGTAACCCCACATCCCCATCGGTTTTTACAATGGGTTGACAAAGGTTCAACCAGTTGTCTATCCAGTCACTTAACCCATGGTGAAGGGTAGGTCAAATCCATGAAGGTTTGAAGAGGCATGAGCATAAGGGTCTAACCTGATATGGTGTGAAGCACACACACACCTCAAACTTGATATGGTGTGAAGAACACACACACCTCTTTTCCCGATATGGTGTGAAGAACACACACACCTAAAAAGTGATATGGAAGCACACATACACCTCAAACCCGATATGGAAGCATACATACACCTCAAGGGTGATATGGTAAGCACACATACACCTCAAAATCTATATGGAAGCATACATACACCTCAAGGGTGATATGGTAAGCACACATACACCTCAAACCTGAGATGGTAAGCATGCATACACCTCAAACCCAATATGGGTAGCAAGCACACACCTCATACCCAGTATGGTGGAAGCACCTCAAACCCATATGAAGGAAAGCACCTTAAATGAAATCTACTTGATGGAGTAACACATGAAGTGTTTTATATCAAGTCATACATTAAGAGGTATGGAGTTTAATGAATAATGATTAAGTAGGCTAATGTACCTAGAAGGAAAGGTTAATCCAAATTAATAAAGTATGGAGTAATCAACATCCTAGTGAGGATGATAGAGAAACTCATACTTTTGTGATAAACATGTAATGGGCATACATTAATATTTCTAATATGTGTAGGGTATGAATTAGGGTTTGATCCTTATTAATGTGATCTTGAAACCCTAAATGATTAATAAAGGGAAACCCTAACCCTAATGATGGAATAGTGGTATTACCCTTGTATTGCATGGTGTTGATATGTAATTAATATGGCTATTTATCAGGTATACTAACCATGCAGGTATCATGAGATGATGAGCATAGTCAGGTATGAGCTATGATGTTTTATATGATAAATAATTTTAATGCGCCTTGTGAGCCATGTGAGATGCTTGTGTAACAAGTATCATGTATACCTTGGTCTGAGGACCTAGAGGTAATAGTTATTTGATAAGTGGTAACGGTGTTTAGTGATGAACTAAGGGTTTGAATACCCAGATCTAGTAATCATGATAATGATAATGTTAAGGGATGAGAATTCCCAGTAATGAGATAAGGGATTGAGATCCTAAATGTTATATGTGTTCTAAAGATTTGAAAAGTACTTGATATATGTATTACACCTTTCTTTGTAGCATCTGTTATAATAATTCATGTTTGAAACTTGACTGATGCTAAAAGATACGGTAATGCACTTAATTAATCGAGTGGAATCTTATCATGTAGTGCCCTGACCATAGACCCATCAGCGTCAGTAGTTGTTGAATGGTGAAATAGGTTTTCCCACGGGATCACCTGGCGGGAATATTTTTGAATATGCGGGGGTGATGGGCGCAAATATCCTTACGCCCTAATGAGGGATTGATGTGAGATCTCCTTCATTGTAAATGCCAAGATGGATGTATCATGAATCTCCCGATGATGATGAATGTCAGGATTGATGGTAGATAACTGAAATCTCTCAATCTTGAAGAGAGTGCATGATGCGACTGTAGCTCTATAGTGAAGTTGCCAGTATACCCTGGAAAGCTATTTAGTAGTTGACACAAGATGTCCTGCTTGTGGTCGCGCACTGACCGAAACAAGTGAGGTCATGGAAGCCGGCTCTTCCATTGACCTTGTATGGTACCGATTTTGACTTCACAGTGGTCGGTTGGAGTATGAGCGATATACCTCATCTCCTCAGGGTATAAGTGTGATTGTAAAATGTAATCATCCGTGTAGCGTATTTGCTTAAGGATGGAATACGGAAATCATGGGTTGATGTTACATTTCTTATTGCATCTTAAATGGATAGATGTTATACATGTTCTTCATATTCCTTATAAAATGAATAGATGAATTACTGCTTTATCAAATATAGCTTCAATGCTTCATAAGATGATATTGCTCTATTCTGCTTAAACAATGATTAAATCCTACTTATTAATATAAAAGAATCCTCTGCTCAGTTTATTACTATTTATCTGCAATGATAATATTGTTGGCGGAGAGTTATATCACTCGCTGGGACATGGGTCTCACCCCGTTGGTCACCAACATTTTTAGGTGAACGCAAATGAGGAGGTAGGGACCATACAACAAAGGGAGGACAACAACATCAGGGGCAGCAGTAACATCTCAGGTTGAGTGTACTGTCTGTCGTGTCTTGTAGATATAAGTCCTATGTGTCATCTCTATACTCTTAGGTCCTTGGAGTCAGTACTTAATAGTTTTATGAACGATTTGAGATTTTGGCTTGTACGCCTCGAGGTTTTATGTTGCTTATGTAGAGTTTGGCAAAGCAACTGTTATATGTTATCCTCAAGATGAGATGGTATAGGGTATGTACAATGTGAACCATGATGTATGTAGTACTTTGGTTCTCTTCTTAAGATTTTCCTAGAAGTGGATCTCTTTGCAAAATGGTTTTAATTTTTAGTGATTTTTGTTAATCCGCTGCTTATGGTTATTCTGCAATTATTTATTGGTGACGGTTTGATTTGTTGTTGGATCGTCACAAAGTTTTAGTATCAGAGCCTAAGGTTCGCTGAGTCTACATAGGCATACGATTAAGGTTGTTGAGTCTGTTCTAAGTGTTATCCAATTTATCTGATAGTGACTTCTACTCATATAGGAGAAGAAGTAAAGCTTAAAGATGGTTGGATCACAAGAAGAACATGTTGCTGAAAGTAGTGTTGCTGCACCAGGAAGAGGTGTAAGGGATAAGGCTAGAGAGGAACTAGTACCTGAGAATCCCCAACTTGACCAAGCTTTGATAGAAAACCCATCTTTTCATGCTCTGTTTGGACATTTCATGAATACAATGATGCATATGGCAGATTGAATGCCAGCACATGCACCTAGGCACCAACTCCCAATGAGGGGCATGGATCTGGTAAGACCTTTGAACGGTTACGTCAGGTAGGAGCCACCGAATATGCCAGTACAGATGACCCAGTAGACGTAGATTCATGGCTCACTGAGTTGGAGAAAGCCTTTAGAATCCTCAGCATTCTAGAAACTGAGAAAGTTAGGCATGTTGTGTACCTATTAAAAGGGAACGTTGGCCACTGGTGGGCCATTGAGGAGGAAAAATGACCAGCTGTTGAGGTTGAATGGAGAGAGTTCCTACGTGAGTTTGTCAGTAGATACTTTCCCAAGACTTATATGGATGAGAAAATCTCACAGTTTGAGCGGATTAGGCAGGGACCAATGAACGTTAGTGAGTATGAAGCTAAGTTTATGGAGCTTCTACGGTTTTGTCCACACATGGCTACTACAGATGAGGAGAGAATTCGGCATTTTGAGAAGGGTTTGAACGTTGATTTAACCACACTTGTATCTGCTCTAGAGAATAGAGAGAGGTTTGCCACCTTTGTGGAGTCATTTAGGCAGATAGAAAGGCATGTGACTGAGAAATGTGAAGCCAACAATAGGAAGTGCATGCATAGTTCCAAGGATAGAGGTCCGAAAGTTTTAAGAAACCAAAGTTTTCTGCACCAATAGCATCACATAAGTTCAGTGCTCAGACATAGTGGACATCCAGCAAGGGTAGAGGACGTAGTATGCTGCCAAGTAGAGCCCATAGTTCAACATCAATGTCAATAACAGGACCATCTAGGCCGAAATGGGAAAACCTAAGTCGTTACCAGTGTGGGAAGCCAGGACATCTGATGAGGAATTGTCCATTTAGAGATAGGAGTGTAACCCAACCACCGAGGCAGAGTCAACAAGGCTCTCAGAAGCAACAGTTTAGTAGTGGCACACGAGGACGTGGACATGCGTCCCAAGCTGGTTCATCTGCACCCAACAACAGGACGTGTGGCCGGCAACCAACAATGGTGAGATTCTAGGCTATGAATCAACCGGAGGAAGTGATCAACCCACGAGTCATGACATGTCAGATGGAATTATTTCATTCTGATATGTCTTCATCCTGCTTCATATCTGTTTTGATTGATCTGGGTGCTACACATTCCTTTATCACTCAAGAAGTGATTCATGACTACAATATGACTGTCATTCATAGAGTAGATAATTTGTTATTAGAGACTCCGTTAGTCATATATACGGTGTTGCAGGAGGTATGTTCTCCCTATGTTCTTTCCTTTTCAGAACACAACATTTAGGTGGATCTTATACCACTTGAGATGCACGGGTTTGACATAATTCTTGGGATGGACACCCTAGTAAAGTATAAGGTTGTCTTGGATTGTGGTTCCAAGCAAGCTATGTTTACAGACAATGGTGAGAAATGGATCTTTTAGGGGGATAGAAAGATTCTTCCAACTTGTCTAGTGTCAGCAATGATAGTTGAGAAACTGATGCGACAAGGATGTGAAGCATTCTTGGCACATGTGGTAGATACCCGAGCAGAGCATCCTAGTCTTTCTGAAGTTCTTGTTGTCAAGGAATTTGAGGATGTGTTTCCAAAAGAATTTCCAAACATTCCTCCACCTCGAGAGATTGATTTCGAGATTAATCTAATTCTTGTTACGCAACCTATAGTTCAAGCACCTTATAGGATGGTGCCAGCTGAGATGGCAGACCTTAATAAATAGTTACAGGAGTTGCTTGAGAAAGGTTTGATTCGACCGAGTACTTCCCTGTGGTGTGATCTAGTTCTTTTTGTTAAAAAGAAGGATGGATCTATGAGATAATGCATAGACTATAGACAGCTTAACAAGGTGACTATTAAGAACAAATATCCTCTGCCATGGATAGATGATCTATTTGACCAGTTTTGTGGTGCAACTGTATTCTCTAAGATAGATCTAAAGTCAGGATATCATCAGTTACGTATGAGAGTGGCATACCTAAGTCATCCTTTAGGACAAGGTATGGTCATTATGAGTGTGTAGTTATGTCATTTGGACTAACTAATGCACCAGCTGCATTCATGGGGCTGATGAATAGAATCTTCCGACCATTCCTTGATTAGTTTGTAGTGGTCTTCATAGATGACATTCTGATATACAGTAGAGATGGTCAACAACATGAACAACACCTTCGTCAAGCCTTGACATTGTTGAGATAGCACAAGTTATATGCTAAGTTTAGCAAGTGCGAGTTTTGGTTGTCAGAAGTGTCGTTTCTTGGACACGTTATAACTACTTTAGGTATTCGTGTTGATCCACAGAAAGTGGAATCCGTGTTAGAGTGGGAACAACCCAAGACTCCGAATGAGATTCGCAATTTCTTAGGCCTAGTAGGTTATTACAGGAGGTTTATTAAAGACTTTAGTTCTATAGCCTTACCCCTAACCAAGTTGACTAGGAAGGAAGTTCCTTTTGTCTGGAATGAAAAGTGTCAGCATTCTTTCCAGTTGTTGAAAGAAAGGTTGACCAATGCACCTGTGTTAGCTTTACCTGAGCATGGAAATGGATATATTGTTTTCTGTGATGCCTCTAATAATGGTCTAGGATGTGTGCTGATGTAGAGTGATCATGTAGTTTCTTTTGCTTCCCGACAACTTGAGAAACACGAGGAGAATTATCCAATGCATGATCTAGAATTAGATGTAGTGGTTCATGCGTTGAAGATCTGGAGACATTATCTCTATGGAGAAACATTTTAGATTTTCACAGACCATGAGAATTTAAAGTACATCTTCTCACAACATGAGTTAAATATGAGACAACGCCGCTGGATGGAGTTAATCAAGGACTACGATTGTACAATTGATTATCATCCAAGAAAGGCTAATGTGGTGGTAGATGCACTAAGTAGAAAATCATCATCACCACCCATAGATAAAGCACAGTTGAACTCTTTAGTGTGCTTGAAATGAGACATGTTTGTCTCTTTGAGGCAAAACAATGTACAGCTTAAAGTATCTTTGTTAGTTGGATTGTTAGCGGAGATGCAAGTGAAACCTACTCTGAAACAACAGATCAAAGAGGCACAACATGCTGATACTATGATTTAGTAGATCAGGTCAGAGTATGGTAGTGAGAAATGGGACGCTTTTCATGAGTCATAGCATGAGATAGTCTATTACCATGGTAGGAGGGTAGTACCTGATGCCAATGACTTAAGGAAGCTAGTCATTGAGGAAGCTCATTATCCATGTATGCAATGCATCCAGGGAGTACCAAAATGTATCATAACTTAAAAGATATGTATTGGTGGCCTGGTTTGAAGAAGGATGTAGCTGAGTTTGTTATGCGGTGCCCAATATGTCAACGGGTTAAAGCTGAACATCAGAAGCCCTCAAGAACATTACAACCTTTACCTATACCACAGTGGAAATGGGATCACGTAACCATGATCATTGTGGTTTATTTACCCAGAACAGCCAAAGGTCCTGATTCCATTTGGGTGATAGTTGATAGGTTGATAAAGTCGGCACATTTTCTTCCTATCAAAAAAACCTATACTGCTGAGAAACTTGCATAGATCTATATAGATGAGACAGTGCGATTACACGGGGTTCCAGCTACAATTGTATCTGATAGAGGTCCCCAGTTTACAAGTCATTTCTGGGAACGACTACATAAAGCCTTGGGTAATCATTTGAAGTTTAGCACAACTTTCCACCCTCAGACAGATGGGCAATCTGAGAGAACTATACAGACTTTAGAAGACTTGCTTAGAGCATGTGTGCTTCATCTTGTAGGAAGTTGGGACATACACTTGAGCTTAATAGAGTTTGCCTACAACAACAGTTACCAGACTAGTATTGATATGGCACCATATGAAGCCTTATATGGTAGACGGTGTAGATCTCCATTATGCTGGTATGAAATAGCATAATGCCAACTTCTGGGTCCTGAGTTAGTGCAACAGACAACTAAGAAGATTAAAGTAATACAACAACAGTTGAAAGCTGCACAAAATAGACAGAAGTCTTATGCAGATAAGCGTCATAGACCTCTAGAATTCCAAGTTGGAGATAGGGTGTATCTCAAAGTCTCTCCTTGGAAAGGTGCTCTCAGATTTGGAAAAAAGGGTAAGTTAGCCCCTAGATTTATGGGACCTTATCCAATGACACCACTGATGGGAAAGGTAGCGTATAGGTTGGAGTTGCCACCTGAGCTACATAGACTACATCTAGTGTTCCATGTATCTATGTTGAGAAAAAGTCATCCCAATACAGAGTTGGTGTTGCAACATGTAGAGGTAGAATTAAACAAGGATATATCCTATGTGGAAGGCCCAATGATGATTCTTGACAGAAGAATCAAGAAGTTGAAAAAGAAAGACATAGTTCTTGTGAAAGTTCTATGGCATCACCATGGCATTGAATAAGCCACATGGGAGCTAGAGGAAGAGATGAGGAGGAAGTACCCTTCTCCTTTCTCTTCAGATTTCGAGGACGAAATCCCTGTTAGGGGTTGATAATTGTAACATCCCTAACCTGGGTTATGGCCTAACCCTAGAAATTTTGTTTAATTAAGTTGTTTACAAACTTGTTTTAATCTTTTGAAAAGTAATTAGGACTTTTGTAGAGTTTAAATTTCAAGCTTGAGCATATTTGCAAATTGTTTGTGCATTATATGATAGTTTGGGCATAAAGTGCAATTTACCCAAGATGAGGGGCTCTATTGCAAAATATCACATGCTGAATATACCTCATATGTTTTAACATCATAAGAGAGATAATGATGTTAAATGATGGCTTATCAAAAGCTTAAATTTCAAGTTGCAACTTGTTTGAATAATGTTAGTGCATTGTGCACCAATTTTGGTACAAATTGTAATTTATCCAAAATGAAGGGTTAATATGAAAATTACCACCTCGAGAGTGTCCCTACTCCCTCCTAGTATCATATAGAGGAGATATAAATGAGGATACACCATGTTTGAATCAATTTTGAGTGATGGTACTCTTGGTGATGAAATGACCAAGAAAGGGGTTGAATATGAAACCCTAACTTGAGTTGTATCTAGTTGAAAAGCTTATATGTGAGTGTCCATCGGCCAAGAAGCCATAGGGGGAGTCTCATATCGTTTTTTTGACTCTTGGAAAATCCCATGACGTGCAAATCACCTCAAGGAGGTGAAGTGTATCGGTTTACAACTTCCTTAGAAAAGTTGTATCGGGTTGTGAATAAAGTGGTGATTTTATTGATATATCTTATTCAAAGAGATAAGGAATGGGAAAATTTCCATCCCTAGATTATCTTCAAGTGTTTTGCATGTCAAGATAAATGTTAATGCATGCATGTACATGGGTCAACCATGCATGGACACGTGGCACCTAGTAGCTCAAATTGATGACACCTCATTTACACACTTTTTCATGAACCTCAAGTATATATACCCCTCTTTTCACCCATTAGTGAAATTTTTCGAATCTTACCACCCTCTTTCCCTAAGGTATCGTGCATAGGGTCCTTGTATCGTGCAGGAGTGAAGTGGAATCATTCATAGGGCCTTGGGTATCATCCATAGCAAGTTCATATCGGCCTAGCAAGGTGGTATCGGCCTAGTAAGGTGATATCGACCATAGTGGAGTGTTTTGACCATAAGTGAGGGGAATATCGGACAAGAATGGTGGAATATCATGCATGAGTAGTGGGGTATCGTGCAAAGGTGCTAAGGAGAAAGAAGGATCTCAATACTTAACCCTAAGGTGAGGCCATGATCATCTTCAACCTAGGATTGAAGCATGATTTTAGGGTAATGATCTTCCTTTCTATTCTTCTTCACCAATTGCTTATCCATGGTGATTATTTGCATATAGAGGTGTTGTGAAGTTCATCTTCAACCTTGAGAATGGGAAGCTTTGGATCTTGGAGCTTTGAAGTTGTTCTTGAGGCGGGTTATATAACTAGAACCCAATTATATTATTATGCACCTTCAATTTTGTCATACTTGTTAATCTATTTGCAATTTCAATTTCTCTTGAATAATTTATTATTATTATCCTTTGAGTTCTAAAAGCTTCATGGGACTGTTGTCAATGACTTATAATAGTAAGAACAAAGGTATAGAGGTTGATGGGGATGACATCATCAAAGGTAAAGTGATATCGGGTTGAATCACACACCTCAAACCCGATATGGTGATGTAATCCTATATGATAGGAAAACTGATATACCTTGTAACCCCACATCCCCATCGGTTTGTACAATGGGTTGACAAAGGTTCAACCAGTTGTCTATCCTATCACTTAACCCATGGTGAAGGGAAGGTCTAAGCCATGAAGGTTTGAAGAGGCATGAGCATAAGGGTCTAACCCGATATGGTGTGAAGCACACACACACCTAAAACCCGATATGGTGTGAAGAACACACACACCTCAAACCCGATATGGTGTGAAGCACACACACACCTCAAACCCAATATGGTGTGAAGCACACACACCTCAAACCCGATATGGTGTGAAGCACACACACACCTCAAACCCGATATGGTGTGAAGCACACACGCACACCTCTTTGCCTGATATGGTATGAAGCACACACATGCCTCAAAAGTGATATGGAAGCACACATACACCTCAAACTCGATATGGAAGCATACATACACCTCAAGGGTGATATGGTAAGCACACATACACCTCAAACCCGATATGGAAGCATACATACACCACAAGGGTGATATGGTAAGCACACATACACCTCACACCCGAGATAGTAAGCATACATATACCTCAAACCCAATATGGGTAGCAAGCACACACCTCATACCCAATATGGTGCAAGCACATCAAAACCCATATGAAGGAAAGCACCTTAAATGCATGTACTTGATGGTGTAACACATGAAGTGTTTTATATCAAGTCATATATTAAGAGGTATGGAGTTTAATGAATAATGATTAAGTAGGCTAATGTACCTTGAAGGAAAGGTTGAGCCAACTTAATAAAGTATGGAGTAATCAACATCCTAGTGAGGATGAGAGAGAAACTCGTACTTTGTGATAAACATGTAATGGGCATACATTAATATTTCTAATATGTGTAGGGTATGAATTAGGGTTTGATCCTAGATAATGTGATCTTGAAACCCTAAATGGTTAATAAAGGGAAACCCTAACCCTAATGATGGAATAGTGGTATTACCCTTGTATTGCATGGTGTTGATATGTATTTAATATGGCTGTTATCAGGTATACTAACCATGTAGGTATCATGAGATGATGAGCATAGTCAGGTATGAGCTATGATGTTTTATATGATAATGATTTTTAATGGGCCTTGTGAGCCATGTGAGATGCTTCTGTAACAAGTATCATGTATACCTTGGTCTGAGGACCTAGAGGTAATAGATACATGATAAGTGGAAACACTGTTCAGTGATGAACTAAGGGTTTGAATACCCAGATCTAGTAATCATGATAATCATAATGTTGAGGGATGATAATTCCCAGCAATGAGATAAGGGATTGAGATCCTAAATGTTATATGTGTTCTAAAGATTTGAAAAGTACTTGATAGATGTATTACACCTTTCTTTGTAGCATCTATTATAATAATTCATGTTTGAAACTTGACTGATGCTAAAAGATACGGTAATGCACTTAATTAATCAAGTGGAATCTTATCATGTAGCGCCCTGACCATAGATCCATCAATGTCAGTAGCAGCTGAATGGTGAAATAGGTTTTCCCATGGGATCTCCTGGAGGGCATATTTTTTAATATGTGGGGGTGATGGGCGCGAATATCCTTACGCCCTAATGAGGGATTGATGTGAGATCTCCCTCATTATAAATGTTGGGATGGATGTATCATGAATCTTCCAATGATGATGAATGTCGAGATTGATGGTAGATAACTAAATCTCTCAATCCTGAAGAGAGTGCATGTTGCGGCTGTATCTCTATAGCCAAGTTTCCAGTATACCCTAGAAAGCTATTTAGCAGTTGACACGAGATGTCCTACTTGTGGTCTTTCACTGACTGAGACAGGTTAGGTCATGGCAGCCGACTCTGCCATTGACCTTGTATGGTACCGATTTTGACTTTGCTGTGGTCAGTTGGAGTATGAGTGGTATATCTCATCTCCTAAGGGCATAAGTGTGATTGTAAAATGTAATCAGCCGTGTAGCATATTTGCTTAAGGATGGAATATAGAAATCATTGGTTGATGTTACATTTCTTATTGCATCTTAAATGGATAGATGTTATACATGTTCTACATATTCCTTATCAAATGAATAGATGAATTACTGCTTTATAAAATATAGCTGCAATGCTTCATAAGATGATATTGCTCTATTCTGCTTAAACGGTGATTAAATCCTACTTGTTAATATAAGAGAATCCTATGCTCATTTTATTACTATTTATCTGCAATGATAATATTGTTGGCGGAGAGTTATATCTCTCGCTGGGACATGGGTCTCACCCCGTTGGTCACCAACATTTTTAGGTGAACGCAAATGAGGAGGTAGGGACCATACAATAGAGGGAGGACAACAGCATCAGGGGCAGCAGTAACATCTCAGGTTGAGTGTACTATTTTTCGTGTCTTGTAGATACAAGTCCTATGTGTCATCTCTATACTCTTAGGTCCTTGGAGTCAGTACTTAACAATTTTATGAACGATCTGAGATTTTGGCTTATACGCCTTGAGGTTTTATGTTGCTTATGTAGAGTTTGGCAAAGCAACTGTTATATGTTATCCTCAAGATGAGATGGTACAGGTTATGTACAATGTGAACCATGATGTATGTAGTACTTTGGTTCTCTTCTTAAGAGTTTCCTGGAAGTGGATCTCTTTGCAAAATGGTTTTAATTTATAGTGATTTTTGTTAATCCGCTGCTTATGGTTATTTCGCAATTATTTACTAGTGATGGTTTGATTTGTTGTCAGATCGTCACAATTTTGTATCACTGTATCATTCTATTGTGCATCATGAATCTATTGTCTCAAAGTAGGTTTAACTTGTAACTGTGCTAACAGACCTGCCAACAAGGAAACTTCTAGCTATACATTCATCTGGAAAAGGGACACTAATATATCACATTTATGGCACACTAGGGAGCTTAGCTTTTCCTAGTCTATAGATGATGATGAACATGACTTTATACTCAATGCATCAGCTACTACATTCACCTTTACATGATGGTAGTCTATTGTGCAATCATAATCCTTGATTAGTTCCATCCATCTTCTCTGTTGCATATTCGGCTCCTACTTTGAGAAGATATTGCATATTATTGTGGTTGTGAAGATTTGACACTTCTCTCCATAAAGATAATGTCTCTAGATCTTTAAAGCATGGACCACCACTGCAAGATCCGGATCATGTGTTGGGTAGTTCTCCTTGTGTCTCTTAAGCTATCGTGAAGCAAAAGAAACCACATTTTTATCCTGCATCAACACACATCCCCATCCATTCTTTGAAGCATCACAAAAAACAATATAGTCTTTCCCTTGCTTTGGGCCACACTAACATCGGTGCACTAGTCAACTTGTCTTTCAATATCTAGAAAGAATGTTGACACTTGTCATTCCACGCAAAAGGAACATCTTTCCTGGTTAGCTTGGTTAGGGGTAATGCTACATAATTGAAGTACTTGATGAACCTCTTGTAGTAGCCTACCAAACCAAGGAAACTATGAATCTTTGTTGGTGTCTTGGGTTGTTCCCATTCTAATATGGATTCAACCTTCTTAGGGTCCACACAAATGCCTTTAGATGATATAACATGTCCCAGAAAAGACACTTCTAACAACCAGAATTCACACTTGCTAAACTTATCATATACCCTGTGTTGCCTCAACAGGGTTAACGACTGGTGAAGGTGTTTCTCATGCTACTGACTATACTTAGAATATATCAGGATGTCATCTATAAACACGACCGCACACTGATCAAGATAGGGTCTAAACAGTCTATTCATCATATCCATAAAGGTTGCATGTGCATTGGTTAGCCTAAATGGCATTACCACAAACTCGTAATGACCATACCTAGTCCTGAAAGCTTACTTGGGTATGTCATTTGCCTTAATCTTCAATTGATGATATCTGGATCTTAGATCTATCTTTGAAAATAGAGTGGCACCTCTCAATAGATCAAAAAGGTCATCAATCCTTGGCAAAGGATACTTATTCTTTATTGAAACCTTGTTTAGCTATCTGTAATCTATACATAACCTCATTGAATCAGCCTTCTCCAATACGTCAAAAAGGTCATCAATCCTTGGAAAAGGATATGTATACAGTGGTTGCTTATTTCTTTGCCAATACGCACCATTTTAATGAAATCGGCCCTAGTAATTTGCTCATTGGAGATTCAAAGAGAACATCATATTAAAAATCATTCCTCCTTGTTACATGTATTATTTCAAATTTAAATCAATAAACAAAATTTATTGATTTAACAATAACTAATTTTTTATACCATTTCTAGTTTTGTTTTTTCTTCCCTAATTATAAAGTATGATGCTCATCCCAATTTCTCATATTTTTCACGGGGGATTTGTGTGTGTCTGGGTCAACCTTTACCTCCTTTATCTTGGATTTTGCTTCACTCATCTAATGATTGAGCCACATTTAGGCTTCTTGGCTAGCATACTCAATGGAGTATTATCACCTTCATCATCAGGACCACATTTTTACACTTCCTCCACCCAATCACCAACTATTGCTTGATTACAAAACATCCAAAAATTTTATAAATACATACTTATAATGTATAAAAATTTCTACATCACTCTAATCTATGAGTTAAAATAAAACAAATAACCCCATTATTATCAAGTTTGTAACTGTCCATTATAGTCCAAGTATTGTCCTTGTTATGTCCCTACATCGCATCAATTAATTTTTGGATTTGCAACCCCACTATAATGTCATCTAATGTATCCTCTAAACTTATTCTTTTCCACCACTGTGTTACCTAATTAGAAAAACAAGGATTATCATAAAGTAATACACAGTTCAATATTTTGTACTTCTACTTATAGTATGTTACTAATACACACTTCAGTACATTGTTTTTCTGTACTATCCCCGACTTTTTCTTTAATCTCAACCTAGTTCGTTTCCTCCTAGATCATTATCCAAATAATGGATAACTGAACATACTAAAACATTACTATCAATACCTAATTGACAGTGCTCAACTAATGATTATATAAATTAACATTCTTACATTTTTCTTGAACCGTCCACATTATACACAATTGTAGTAATTGTTGCCTCTTGAAGTTTAACAAATCTAAAGTATATGGTACTACTTTTTTATACAATGCAGTGCTCAAAAATTATACCAATAATTCTACTAAGAAAATACACAACATTACACTTTTAGTGCATTATGTATTTTTTTATAACATCTAGCCTTTCAGTGATGCCCATATCAGTAATAATTGCTTCCTCAATCTGAAAATATTTAGAAGCAAAGCACTACTCCAAATATCAAAATAGTACTCGAATCAGGATATAGTATAACTTTATGATATGACGCAATACTCACAAATTATACTACTAATGCTACTTAGAAAATAAACAATATTACTCTTACAGTATGCTCTGTATCTTTTGCAACATCATGCCTTTCACTAGTGTCCACGTCAATAATAATCACTTAATCAATCTTACATACTTACCAAAGTAGTATTCAAATAATAAAACAATAATCAAATCTAAGCAGTATATGGATACAATACTCAAATTTAAGCAGCATAAGGACAATGTAAACATCAATGAAGTATTCATAAATTATTCTAATAATGCTTCTAATAGTTTAGACAATCTATAGTTTCAGTGCGCACCATATTTTCCAAACATATTTCCTTTCACCAATCTCCATATCAGTAATGATTTCTTCCTCAATGTGAACACATTTACCAAATCATTACTCAAAAAACCAAAAATAATACTCAAATATAAACAAGCTAAGGATATAGTAATATGTAGACGTCAATGAAGTAAGGATAAATTATGTCAATAATGCTAGTAATACATTAACGATTCTTACACTTTCACTGAGATCTGTGTTTTCCACAACATCTTGCCTTTCACTGGTGTCCATTTCAGTATCAGTACCTTCATCAATATAAACATATTTATCAAAGCAGTACTCAGAAATCAAAACAATATCAAATTTAAGCAACACAAAGATATAGTCCCAAAATTCAGGCAGAACAAGGACTAGTACACGTTTTTCATCATTTCTCTTACTTCCCTCCACATTCACCACCTTGGTGTCAGCCATCGGAATCTAAATAGTCTACGTCGATCCCTCCAAATATCACACAGTAGTATGGATTTTCAACACAAATTGCTCCACACAATTTAAACAGCAAATAACACTTATAAGTATAAGAGTTTTTTACAATGTATCCTAGTGCATCTTCAATTTTTGTTTTATAGTGGCCTCCGCATTCACCACAGTGCTATCCAAAGCTTCTAAAATATATAACAGTTTGGATTCTATTAAAATAATACATGGACGACCCATGTCATCGGTACTGGTAAAAAGCATTATTTTGTTCAGCGGTATCAAAAAAACATCATACAATTTCTCCAATATTTTCTTTATTGTGATTAGTTTCAACCACATCATTCCCTACATCCTCATGCATTTCCTCTGCTCCCCCTCTAGCCACATAAAAGTACATATTTTGTATTCAAAAATACAAAATTATATACAATACTAGTACTCATTAACTACAAAATCATGAATAGCAATACTTACAAGTTCTAGTGTACACAAAACCACATCTACCTCTATTTCACCCTGAACACCCTCATGTGTTTCCTCTTCCCCCCTATAGCCACACAATAGTATAGATCTAGTATTCACAAATCATAAAAATTGTATCTAATAAGAGTACTAATTCACTTTCAAAGATTATCTTTATAGTACTCTAAACTACAAAATTATACATACAACTATTAATCATTAACTAAAAAATAATGAATATAATCACTTATTATGGTGTACATATAATCACATATTTAACTATTGCACCCCCAACACCATTATCATCAATGCTTTCAACCACCTGAAAAAAGATTTAAATGGTTCATTAATATAGATCTGCCAAAAATTAGTACAAAACACATTTTCCATACAAGTCTGGACTTGTGTTCACTTGTTGTAGCCAAACTTTCCAAACCTATTGATATTTCTGGAATCATCATAAAATCATCCTTCCATGCATATGGTGATGTTGTACAATCAAATAATGTATTACCAACTAACAAAAAAGTATAAAGATGTGTAGTGATGAAATTTTATCTTCCTCAGATGCACCACTTTCTGTGGAAGTTTCTTCAGAGTAATATTATTCACAATCATCATTGCATTACCTTCATCTCCAATATTTGCCATCCTCACATGAACATTGTCACCTGGTATGAAGATATGTTTGCCATTTCTTTTTTTTCTGGAGTCAACGTATGATCTTTGATAAAATTTTCTTGTAACTCTAGTCAATAGACCTCATTATATATAAGTTAGTGACTGATCATATGATCTTGAATCTGCATTTAATTTTGTAGTAATTTCATTAAATTTCCTTCTAAAACTATTTACTTCCATCTCATTCTTCTTTTGCAAAGTTGTCATCACTTTCTTTATAAGTAGTTTGTCAGTGGTCAATGAAGACATGTGTAGCTGGTGATCAACATATATTGAACAAATTTATCAACTAGAAGTAAAATAGTACAATACTCATTTATTACATCCAAAAAATATCACAATACATATCCCTTTACATTCACAAATCAATATTATACAATATTTGTTTTTATCAAAAACACTAACTATAACATAGAAACTACCTTTAGTTCCAAGATTCCAGCGTTGTCATCTTTGATTTTTGATTTCCCTTTTTTGCTGCTCCTACTCATCTCCCCCAACAAGTATTCATCTTTAACGAACCCCCAGAAAGTGAAATCACTACATATATTTGGCCCTTCATCCATGTGTCCTTCTTCATAATAAGTTTCCACTTATGACTAGAAGAATAGCTTGTGGATAATCATGTATCATTAAATTTGTGCATTCTCTGAACCATACCTATTTATAAACAACAGAGTAAGTATTTACAAATAGTATTCATTTCTTTATTTATTATAATACCACTTACCATTAATATCAGAGTGCATCCCTTTACAGATACTCTCTTATGCTTAGCCATTTCAATCATCCCATTGTGTAGGAATGTGTATATCTAAATCATCAATAAATTCAAAGAGTCAACCATGGACATTGAATCTAGCACAAGGGAAAATAAATGCTCCCATGAGCAATATTATCCACACCATAACAAAGTCTTCCACACTCCTATTGCCAGTCTTTGTGGAGAGATTATTCAATATATCCTCAGCATTGGAAAGCTTGAGGTCTTGTTTAAAATATTTATCCCTTAAAGTGTTTGTACCATTGTTTCTTTGGTCAATGTTTATCAACATCAAAACACCTACAAAGCATTACATTAGCATCAGTAAGAACAATATAATGTGTTAAGACAACATCTACAAATATGACAACATCATTAGTGTGATAATTTTTTTGAAATCCCTAGTATCGCAACTACATGTTTTGCCTCAAAACTAATCAACATTTTCCCCACTTGAAATGCCTTCTTCTCCAAAATATAAGCATTCAAAGGTTCTTGGATCAACACCATATCAAAAGTTCTTAGACAATCCAGTAGACATAAAATGCACAAGATTAGTTATCTTCAACATCTGTACAGGCTCTTCTCTGGATGAATAAAAATAAGCATTATCAAAAAAATAATCACAGTCCTCATATATTATATAACAACAAAACTAATTATTATTAGCACTCATACTAGCATCCTAACATGAATTATTACTTTCCTCATAAAAAGTGAATCTGAGGAAATGAGTACATAGAAAATCTAATACACCATTAAAATTAGTAGTGCCCTATTCATATCAGTAAGTATTTATTGGTTAGATCAAAAAACAATTGTCCTCATATCAGTAGACATTGTTTATAGTACACATTAATAACAAAATAACCACTAGTATTGCCCCTCATAGCTACCAATATTGTCAACATATTAATTGGTTACAATACAAACTAAATCCAAATAAGTATATGAAAGTCCCTTCATTAAAAGAGTACTCTAGTAACGAGTACTCTCAATATGAGTATTGTCCTCATATAGATGTATTGCCCTATTATATACTAATTTAGCACCAACTTAGAATGAGTACACATTCATTCCAATTAAGTAAATGAGTACTACACTCATGTTAAATTGATAGTATCATGCTTTACATACGTTTTAATGACACTAACATATTATAATTTAGTACTAATTCATATAAATACTGCCACTATACATATTAAAACTGTATAATGCCCGCAAAATTGCTGACAAAATTAGTATAGTATATATTTTCAGTTTGACGGCAATACAACAAGTCAAAATTAATTTAGTCATTAGTGAATAGTTTTCTCATTAAAAGGGAACATTTTCCCACTTGATGATCAATACTAGTATTGTCTTTTCAATTCAAAGTATGGTCCTTCATGTGTTGTTTTAAAGTAAATGAGTAATGTCTTCATCAAAATAAGTATTGTCCTCCTTATATGAATGAGTACTTTCCTCATTAAATATGAATAATGATGAAATTAGTATATTTTTCATCTTTTAACAAATAATCAACACTACAAATGTAAATCAAAATAGTAATCACAATATTAAATACTAAATATGCTCATAACATGAATCTCCCCATAAGTGATCAATAGACGCATATGTATCATCCTCATATTATATTGTCATAATTTGTATTGTCATAACGGGTAGTGTCATAATGAGCATTGATGGATAGGTTGTGAAGAAGAGTACTCTGGTATTAAGTATTGTCATAATGAGTACTGCCATGAGTGAGTACTTTTATAAACACTAACCCCATAGATTGATCAATATACAAACGAATATTGTTCTCACCACCATTAGTATCTTTTGAATTACAAGTGATGCTCTTACTGTGATGTATTCATAAGTAAATGAGTATTGTACTTATATTAATATTGTAGTCTATTAAGTCAACAAATAGACATGAAATTTTCTCACCCAAAATATGAGTATTATTAGCACAGTAACTATACTGAACAATACACTTAAATCAGTACTACTCATTGCCCCCATACAAATATTGTCCACATCTACAAATAACTATTACCCATTGAGTTCTATAAATAGCCCAGTCTCATTCACATTCCAAATCGTATAGTACCCATACTCAACACTAAAACTAGTATAATTAGCATGTACATAGCCCATGAATATCAAAACGCAAAAAAAAAGAATATTGTACAACATACCCTCCTCGATGTCATCATCTGTAAGATCCTCAAATTTTGTAAATTTGAATTCTATGATTATAAATTAACCAATTATGTTTTGAGAGCCACTTTAGATAAATTGAAGAAATATTAGAAGCAGGATATTGATAGTATGACTCTTGTTGCATTGGAATAATGAATGGCTTTTCAATTCGAAGTAGTTAAAGTAATATTGATCAAATGTTTCATATTAGGCTTCAATTTAAGAATCATTGTGCTTCAAGCCTTAATTCCATGGTTAATAATGTATTAAATATTATGGACCCTTTTGGAGACCGTGGAATGGGCCATGGGCCCTAGAACCCAAATCAAGCCCAGTCGGGCCAATCAAGGTTTACATATGGGTCCTTCAGGTGCAAAAGTGGAAATTCAATATCTTGTGAGCATATAAAAATCAAAGATAATTTTAAGTTTAAACATAAGTATACAGTGAGACCCTAAACGAAGTTTTAGAATATTGTAAGTTACCTTGTTGCCTAGATAATTATTAAGTGGTTATCTAGTTATTACTTAAATAGCCAGTTTGGAGTAGATAATGGAATGGTTGAGCCCTAACCTATGGCCTAAAAGAGGATAATAATAGAAGGAATCTAATCCCAATTTTTTGGGGGAAATAGGAGCTTGAACACGGGAATTATAATTATTCTTGGAATGTGGGGTTTATCTAAATATAGGAGATTATCATTAGAAGGGAATTTCCTTTTCCTTGGACCTGGACCTAGATCCCAGACTTGTAGGAAGAGATGGGGTCAAGGGATTTACCCTCCCAACCCAGACTCTTCTGATGTTCCATGGGTTTATGGGTTCCCCTAAAGTGATCAATACCTCTCTGATCCCTCTCCCTTATCTCCTCATCACTTGACTTACCAATATCCAATCAAACTCCAAAACATGTCCTTAATCATCCCTCACCATCTAGTAAACCATCTCAGATTCAATGCAGCTGCATTATCCTAGGAATTTCAGTAGATAATGCTCTCTCTTGTTGTAGCAGTTGGAAGGCAATTCAGAGATCAAAAACCTTCACCCCAGGGCCTTTATAAGATACCTTCATCTTTGAGATAGAGAATGAGAACACCTCCTAGTCTGAGTGACCCCTCCAGGAAAGAGTGTCGTCACTTATGCTTGGGTGCCTCACCATTGAAAGCAGATGATCGTCAAGTGGAAGTATCCAATCCCAGACCTCATCAAGGAGAGTGACAATTCCTTAGAGGACATGGGACCTTCATCCAATACCTAGAGGAGTTGATGTATGAATATATGGTCCAGAGTCCTTGTTCTTTTTTCTCCTTATGGTGTAGGACATGTTTATTTCTTCCTCATCGATGAACCTCCCCATCCCGTCTGCCGCAACCGATGTCAGTGGGCATCTCAGGTTCAGGAAGGGCTGGCAGAGACTTAGGGATCCTCTCTTGGCCCTCTGATGGCCAGTAGGAGGCAGTCAAACTAGAGGTAGACTCCTTCACAGTGGAACCAAGCTGATGTCACGAGGTTGATGAAGGTGTAAGACAAAAAGAACCAAAATAACCCTTGTATGTGTGATCATCCAAATTACAGAAGGAGGTTATTCAGGTCTTTTAGTCATTTCTCAAGGTGATGGCCCTGATCTATTAAATATAAGCCTGAGCACTGACATGGCGGCCTGGCATTGGTCTAGATATATTAATCTTGCATTTATTCTAGTTAAATATTAGTAGGTTGGAATATACTTACGTTATATGTCATTATGCTCAGGAAAACGAGTAGAATCTGAATAAAATAATTATAGAGTCTAGTTATGTTTTGTGTTCCCAAAGTTTAAATGATACATGTATCTAACATCTTAATACACCTAAACCCTAGTTTTGATGAGTAGGTTATTAATCGTGTTAAATATGCATATTTGATGTATATTCTGATATCATTGAATAATTATAAGATCTTGATGCCTTAAAATCAAATTAGGATTCCAATGGTGATGTTATACTTTTTAATACATTATAAATGAATTAGGGTTTTAAGACTAGTTATTACAAATTGTCATGATCATAATATGCATAACTTGTTATAGTTGTTCTTAACAACATCTTATGTTCAATCTTATAATCAGAATCCAATATCTAAGTAGGGTTATACCTAATATGCCTAATTAGGGTTTCTAATCATAAGTCACAATATGATGGATTAGGATTTGTGACCCCTATTCCTGTTCCAAACTGAATATAGCCATAAACCCTAGTCTAAGACCTAGGTTAGGTTCAATAAGCCTATTATGAATTTGATGGTGACACTTCAGGGTTGTATACAATTACATATCATGTTGATTGATTGGATGTATGCTTGCTTAAATACATTTGATGGTTGAATTGCATAAATTATTTGAAGATTATACTGCATGGTTCTTTAATCAGGTACGTGAATATGCTTGTGACTACTCAGATTATTGAATTCCAAATTTTGTTGAGGTTTCTCAAATTTTGATGAATAACATGTTAGGATGTTTATTTATTTCATGTAAACTATAAATCCCATAGGAGTATTACATAAAGTACACTCTGATAATCTAAACCCAGGGTTAGACCTACCAAAGGGTAGTTCTACTAAGTCCAATCATGGATAGAGAAAGGTGATTACACCCAAGGTGGTTTAAACATGGGATAGATTATAAATTTATATGTACATCTAGTTGATGGTTGAAAATATATGTTGTTATCTTGTATGCACACTTTTGTATGCACCCCATGTACACAGTATAACAATATAGTGATCCATTTTGTTTGTGGACATTTTAGGTTAACCTGCATCTATTAGCTGAAGACAAGAACAATCAAGAAATCTTGAAGATATTAATGATAAGTCAAGAATGATTATCTAGATAGTTTGGTATTTATTCTCATTTGTATAAGTTCATTCTTGAGAAATTCATCTAACTCCTTAGAGGAACTCATTATACAACCGTGTAAATATTATTTGATCAAATTAATGAATATTTTTTAGTATTATTTATTATTTGTTAAATTTGATCCTAAAAATTTAGTAATGATTCTCATCTTTAAGGTCTTCTCTTAACCGAGCGACACTAGAAAGTGGGGGTCATCACATTTGGTATCAGAGACCAAATTCACAAATAATTTCTAATAGTTGATAATTTCAAATAATCTATAAATATATGAGGAAAATTATTAGGACATAACCTAATGGTGATGGTGTCTGGAAAGGGTCACAGCTTTTAGAGCTAGAAATATTTTCCTCTACACCATTAAGTTGGTATACAGGGACTCCCTTAGCCAATGTGATACATGTCTGACCAGAACCATGGGTTTTCTAGAAATAATGTTTCCTATAGGTTCCTCATGTCTAAATTTCTCCCTATCCTCATATCTTTTCTTAATAAACCCTAAAATACACTTCCCTCTGCATCTCAAGTTAGGGTTTTGAGAAGAAAAAGGATTAAGGAATCCTCAACCTATTATTGCACGCATAATGTTATGAAAAAATAGTGATGTTTTAATTGGTTTTCTCTAGTGAGGGTAAACTGTAATGACCCCGCCTCCCGGTAACCCCCAATTAAAGGAGACCCGAAGGTCAGAGCCGTTATTCAATTCACAGGATCAAAGGTTCGACAAATAATCAGTAGTAATTAATAAACTTTACCAACTAAACTGAAAACGGGTATAAAATAAAACTTTTCTTACCTTGGAAAAACTGGGATTTCTAAACTTCTATCCATGAAGATGTTAATCTAACTAATCCTCCTGTGCATGTTATTTCTCATTTAATTCCACATATGTCACTTTACTGTTTGTTCTTTTCATTTGTACCTAAAACGCCGACAAACAAAATGTCGGTCAGCCGAAGCTGGTATGTGGGGGAAACAATAATTGTGCAACTATGTTAACAATGTAATCAACCAAATATCATTTAACAACCAAGATTACATTTTAAGCAATACTACTCAATCCTTGCCTATCCCCTTTCTCTGTAATGTCCCTGCAGTGGACATGGATACCACCTCTCTCATATGGTAGATCCTTACCCCCATGGCCCTACCACACAGGTAGCCAATACCTAGGGTTATGGAGTCGCATGGTCCTACCCAAAGGTAGACCAATCCCTGACTCATGATGACTTGATGGACCTACCCCATTGGTAGCCATTTACTAAGTCATTTAATGACCTGATGGACCTACCCATTGGTAGCCATTTACTAGGTCAATCTATACAGCTACAAAGAGGACTAGGATCTGAGCTAGTAGGCACATCTCTTATGTGATAGTCATATTCACATTATAATTTGCATGAATTAAATGCAACCAACAGTTTAATTTAAGTCATCGATAAAACCTCGAAAATACTCGGGAATCTAATTCGGGATATTCATAGGCGTAACCACATACCTGTCAAGTTGATGTGAGACAGAAACAATCCAATCAACCAATAGGCAAGCAAGCATTCAATAAGATCCTGAAACAATTATACAATTTCCTTTTATTACTCATGTCATTAAGATCAATTAAATCTAGCTCGCTTCCTAGGGTTTCTAGTCCACTTTTAGGGTTTCCATTGCAATTAGGGTTTCCCTTCATCGTTTATTATTTTAAACCCTAATTTAACACAATTGATCACAAACCCTAATTATTTCCACATCTAATTATAAATTCTGGATTAAAGGCATAATTAACCATTAATCAAGCTCATTAAGCCTCTTTTTATTAAAGCTACTATTTTTATCCTTTTAATCCATGACAATATCATTATATGTATTTATCATTAATTCATAGTTCATTATGATCCAAATCACATATGAACTCGATTTGCAATTAATTCCACCTTTTATTCATGAGAAAACCTTAATTACCACATTTAGGGCATTTATCCACAAATTAGGAACTTTAATGCTCAAAATATCATAGATTCAGCATATTCCAACTTTAAACATGAAATTAATCAATTAAAGCCATTGATAGTCAAATTATTCAACATTAGGGTTTCAAGGCCCATTAAAGTATATTCAGGCATATGAAACTCTAAATTAACTAATTACGTGCAAAATACATCTTTTTCGATCTTAACGTATCTCTTTATGATTAACAGGTTAATATCAACATTAACCATCCATTAAACCCTACCAATCACATTAATTATATCAAAAGAGGGTTTCTAAACCATTAATTCATTAAAGTGTATAAATTACACTACTTTTCTAATTGCAATCAGAAAAAGGCTTCAATTATATTTTTATTGCATTCCTCGTGTTCTGTTGAGCAAAATTCATATATTATGCGTATTCATCCGAGCTACGGTTCATTAGATACGAATTTTGCAAAAATACTTACTTTTGGCCCAATGAGGAGGTGCCACGTCGTCCGTTTCTCATGCAATGCGATCGATTTGGAAACATAACCAAGTTACAATTATACCCCCGCATAAGTTGTTTCTTCTTCAGCCCGTGGAGGGGAAATTTTGTCCAATGTGCTTACTGCTTCTTCTTCCTCCTCGCGTGGCCAACAGTAGCACCGCCTTGCAGCCCTAGACGCGAGTTGTGTCGCTTCTCCTCTTATCATGGGACCTCGACGGCCATTGGGAACTAATCCCCTGCCTCCGACGTGACCTTGCGCAGCCGAGGCTGCCTTGGATATGGTCAGTAGGTCCAGGAACATGCTCTGCAACTCGCGATCTCACAGCCAAGTGGCAGCTGCGTTGTAGGTGTGCCGCAGGCAACCTCATGAAGCTGGATACTCGAGAGCATCGTCCGGTCATGCACAGGTCTTCGAGGAATGTCAGGTCTTCCTCCAGATGGCTCCGCACTTCCTCGTTTCTCCAGAGAACGCACCACTCGATGCTAGGGTTTTGCAACCAAGAATGACGAAGAAGGAGAAGAGATACGTGTGAGATCTCTTTGGAACTCAAACCCGAAGGCCAACCCTTTATATAGGGGAGGTCATGTAGTCCCCAAGTTGGCTATTCATGAATCGAAGAGTTCCTTTCCAACTAGGAAACCAAATCCTTCAATAAGAAGTAGCCTTCTCTCTCTTCTTTATCTTTTGATTTTTTCTTTTTCTTCCAAATACGAAAATTCCTTTCCTTATTCTCTTTAGTCTTTGCTTTTAAACCATTGATCACGAAATCATGATTTCCTTTAGTAGAAAATACCACTTTTAAACACAGTCACAAAAACCATTAATAATGCACTGGGTTACTGGTGTTCGTCCTTCACCTCCTATCATGCATGGTAACATACCACATGCAACTTCACCTTAGACATCCAAAATACTAATGTCACTTACTATCTTTTGTAGTATTACGATGTTTAGTGGTCTTAAAACCATGATCTCCGATATGTGACAATTCCTCAAGATCGATACCTCGGAAGCCCTTAACCACTCTCATCAGGGCTTCATCACTTTCCTTCCCAAAGAAGTACATCTTAGGTTCTACAAACATCCTTCCATTATATCATGGACTAGGCTGGCTAACCACACAACCTTTAACTTGATCAACTGATATTGTTACATCTGTGTGTTAGCCGAACTTATCTCATTTCCAACTAAGGGTTAACCTAACAACCTCTGCTAGCCTCCATCTAACTAGGTAGCTATATCTCAACCAGAGCATTTATTACCACTTCTTACCCTTGGGTGTTAGGTGAAGTTGAGGACATACTCTTCCACGTATCTCACTTATCATTTCAAACTCAAATTCTAAGTCTATCTTCATTGAGAATACTTTGAACTCATCTCCTTAATTATCAAACTCAACTTTGCATATCTTGCAAATTTCAGATAGCTCTCGATATCATATCCTCACAAGACGATCTCCTTAATATTCTTAGTGTTAGTAAACCATCCATGTACCATTCACTTCACAAGGGTATGTTATCATCTCTTTCATCATACCTCATAGAAACGTTCCAACTCGCATCATCTTTTATCCTTGGTGTAAGGCAAGCGTATTGTCCTATCTCTCACTCCCATAACAAGAAGAAATAATCATTTGGCGGCCGTCCAAATACAGAGTTCCTCCTATTCCAAGAGTAGAGATGGTACATCCCACCTTGCCAGTACACCTTCAAATCTAAGTCGAAATGTGCAAATTATGTCTCTACATCACCAACATCCTGATATCAAAAGTATGTCCATGGAAAACTAGTCTCGAACCTACTTGGGTCCACACAATCCTTGGTCATCTCCTCTAGGTCTGTAGGGTGCCGGTACTTTTGGGGTCATCCCTCTTCCCTTATGCATCTAGAGAGTGCCCTACTCATCTTCCCTTTGGGTCCCATGAGTTCATGAAGGTGATCAATCTCCTAACCCATGATCCTCAGACAATGATAGTTGTTACCTCCCGACCCTATGGTCATGAGCAACTAGGGAATTAGGCAACTCCTTCTTCCATCGGTCTTATCCCTACCTGACCCTAGGATAGACTTAGGATTATATCATAGTACATGTTCAACTTAGAAACTTACCCAATCCTTCATCATCTCTCTCTACACTCTTGGACTATCTTTCATCTGTTCTCAGGGATCATGGCGACCTGCCTACCTTGGTTTGGCCCCATATCAGTTACCTCCATGGTAACACATCCACATGCACTTAGAGATGGTTATCTATGGGTCTACAGGTTCATTCTCATTCCATGTACCTTAGCTTTCTCAAGATCCCATGAAACCTCTTTAGGTTACCTCAACACCAACAAAACGGGTATACACCCTACCAAAGGGTCCCTCTCCCAGGATGGGAGGAAACTACAACTCTTGACAACAAGGTCTCAACCGTCCTTATCTTTAGGATATGCATCCACATGAGCATGCCTAACCCAATAGCTACTAAGGCACAAGCATACCACCTAATAACCCATGCTAGGTCATACTTGATTCTCTTTCCTCAGCTTTAGATCAACTTAGTTGTGAGGGGTTCATCAAACATACCCTTACCTTAAGGGGTTTCTTTTTCCTCTAATCATGCTCATAACTATAGAGACTCAAATCTCATCCTGAGCATTGGGTACATTGCTTCCCCTCTTAGGCCTAGGAACCCTAGGTTCTCCTTTGGGTGTCCCACTGCATGTTCAGTGTCTTTACCATGAATCATGCATGTCCAAGGTATGTCATCTACCTCCATGATCCCTTGATATGAGAAACCCCTCAGAGTTGAGTCCTCCTCAAGGACAACCAACTAGGTACAAGGCCTCACAACCTGTTACCCAACCTCTCCAGGTCTAAGGAACTCTTCTTCCTGTCTCAGAAGGTAAACACCTATACCCCAGGCACTTAGGTACCAGAAGCATCATCCTCTCTCTCTAGGGTGTGGTTCCTCTAAAGGAAACTAAGATATCACCAGCCTTCAGGGATCATGCATGAGGCAACCACTATCATCCACTTAGGTCGCATCATTCTTGACTCCCCACTGTTTCTCACATCTCGGGGTTTAGGCTTCCAACCTCCATGTTGGGGTCATGCTTTCTCTCTCTAAAGCTAACTCCACATCCAGCCATACTACTCGAGGTCCTCTCCCCATGAAGGCTCATGCTCACAAGCATACCCCTATGTGGGTGAAGCCTATGCTCAACTCATGTTTGGCTCTAGACTATCCATATGCTCATCTCATAAGCCATCCATCGTGCCCTTCTGGCCAGGGTTTCAACCTACTATCGTACCACTGACGTACTCTAGGTGCAAGCTATATCCTTCTTGCAACATCCATAAGGTTTACATAGGTTCTTCTCTAGCCTCATCCATGAAGGAGCTATCCTTCGCTCAACCATGCACGACCCTCTCCAGGGTTGGGTCGCCAAAGGAACTAGGTCATCTAACCTCTTATGGCATCCCAAAGGCATGTCCAACCAAACACTCGGTCAACCATGACATCCTACTCATCCTGTCATCTCTCTCTCAAACCTCCACTTAGGGTTTGGGTTAACATCATGCTCAGAGGATGTACTAGGTCTCTACTTCTAATGGAGGTCTCTACCTCCAAGACTAACTCTCTTTACTTATCCTCCTGACAAGAAGGTTTAGCCTCAGGCCTTTCCTGAGGGCAATGACAACTCGTGTCATACGATCTAAGCATGTATCTATTCTTTTATGCTTACTCTATTAAGCTTATGACATCTTAATTACATGCTTTTCATTAGTTTGGTGGAGGATTCCTTAATCCTTATCGACCTTACCCATGCCTCAAGAGGGTGAAGAGAAAAGAGAAAACCCTAATCCTTAAGGTCCTTATCAGAATTTGAGTTAAGAAGGGATGAACAAGATGAGAGAGTCCTAAAGGTATCTTATTTCAAATCATACCCTAAGACTTTGGCCAGGCAGTCACACGGATCCGGGAGTCCTCGTATTCCAACTAGCGGTGCGGAGGAAAATATTGCCAGCCCCCGGTCGTGATCCTTTTCTAGACACCTCTGTCTTTCGGATAATCCTCTAATAACTCCCTTGGGTTCTATGGAATTTGTAAAATTTATTAATTATTAATGGTTAGATGAGGAACCTATGCTCTGATACCAATTGTAATGACCCCACCTCCCAGTAACCCCCAATTAAGGCAGACTCGAAGGTCAGAGCCATTATTCAATTCACAGGATCAAAGGTTCGACAAATAATCAGTAATAATTAATAAACTTTACCAACTAAACTGAAAACGGGCATAAAATAAAACTTTTCTTACCTTGGAAAAACTGGGATTTCTAAACTTCTATCCATGAAGATGTTAATCTAACTAATCCTCCTGTGCATGTTATTTCTCATTTAATTCCACATATGTCACTTTACTGTTTTTTCTTTTCATTTGTACCTAAAACGCCGACAAACAAAATGTCGGTCAGCCGAAGCTGGTATGTGGGGGAAACAATAATTGTGCAACTGTGTTAACAATGTAATCAACCAAATATCATTTAACAACCAAGATTATGTTTTAAGCAATACTACTCAATCCTTGCCTATCCCCTTTCTCTGTAACGTCCCTGCAGTGGACATGGATACCACCTCTCTAATATGGTAGATCCTTACCCCCATGGCCCTACCACACAGGTAGCCAATACCTAGGGTTATGGAGTCGCATGGTCCTACCCAAAGGTAGACCAATCCCTGACTCATGATGACTTGATGGACCTACCCCATTGGTAGCCATTTACTAAGTCATTTAATGACCTGATGGACCTACCCATTGGTAGCCATTTACTAGGTCAATCTTTACAGCTACAGAGGGGACTAGGATCTGAGCTAGTAGGCACATCTCTTATGTGATAGTCATGTTCACATTATAATTTGCATGAATTAAATGCAACCAACAGTTTAATTTAAGTCATCGATAAAACCTCAAAAATCCTCGGGAATCTAATTCGGGATATTCTTAGGCGTAACCACATACCTGTCAAGTTGATGTGAGACAAAAACAATCCAATCAACCAATAGGCAAGCAAGCATTCAATAAGATCCTGAAACAATTATACAATTTCCTTTTATTACTCATGTCAATAAGATCAATTAAATCTAGCTCGCTTCCTAGGGTTTCTAGTCCACTTTTAGGGTTTCCATTGCAATTAGGGTTTCCCTTCATCGTTTATTATTTTAAACCCTAATTTAACACAATTGATCACAAACCCTAATTATTTCCACATCTAATTATAAATTCTGGATTAAAGGCATAATTAACCATTAATCAAGCTCATTAAGCCTCTTTTTATTAAAGCTACTATTTTTATCCTTTTAATCCATGAAAATATCAGTATATGTATTTATCATTAATTCATACTTCATTATGATCCAAATCACATATGAACTCGATTTGCAATTAATTCCACCTTTTATTCATGAGAAAACCCTAATTACCACATTTAGGGCATTTATCCACAAATTAGGAACTTTAATGCTCAAAATAGCTTAGATTCAGCATATTCCAACGTTAATCATGAAATTAATCAATTAAAGCCATTGATAGTCAAATTATTCAACATTAGGGTTTCAAGGCCCATTAAAGTATATTCAGGCATATGAAACTCTAAATTAACTAATTACGTGCAAAATACATCTTTTTCGATCTTAACATATCTCTTTATGATTAACAGGTTAATATCAACATTAACCATCCATTAAACCCTACCAATCACATTAATTATATCAAAAGAGGGTTTCTTAACCATTAATTCATTAATGTGTATAAATTACACTACTTTTCGAATTGCAATCATAAAAAGGCTTCAATTATATTTTTATTGCATTCCTCGTGTTCTGTTGAGCAAAATTCATATATTATGCGTATTCATCCGAGCTACGGTTCATTAGATACGAATTTTGTAAAAATACTTACTTTTGGCCCAATGAGGAGGCGCCACGTCGTCTGTTTCTCATGCAATGTGATCGATTTGGAAACATAACCAAGTTACCATTATACCCTCGCATAAGTTGTTTCTTCTTCAGCCCGCGGAGGGGCAATTTTGTCCAATGCACTTGCTGCTTCTTCTTCCTCCTCGCGTGGCCAACAGTAGCGCCGCCTTGCAGCCCTAGACGCGAGTTGCGTCGCTTCTCCTCCTATCATGGGACCTCGACGGCCATTGGGAACTAATCCCCTGCCTCCGACGTGACCTTGCGTAGCCGAGGCTGCCTTGGATATGGTCAGTAGGTCCAGGAACATGCTCTGCAACTCGCGATCTCACAACCAATAGGCAGCCGCACTGCAGGTGTGCCGCAGGCAACCTCATGAAGCTGGATACTCGAGAGCATCGTCCGGTCATACACAGGTCTTCGAGGAATGTCAGACCTTCTTCCAGATGGCTCCGCACTTCCTCATTTCTCCAGAGAATGCACCACTCGATGCTAGGGTTTTGCAACCAAGAACGACGAAGAAGGAGAAGAGATACGTGCGAGATCTCTTTAGAACTCGAACCCGAAGGCCAACCCCTTATATAGGGGAGGTCATGAAGTCCCCAAGTCGACTATTCATGAATCGAAGAGTTCCTTTCCAACTAGGAAACCAAATCCTTCAACAAGAAGTAGCCTTCTCTCTCTTCTTTATCTTTTGATTTTTCCTTTTTCTTCCAAATACGAAAATTCCTTCCCATATTATCTTTAGTCTTTGCTTTTAAACCATTGATCACGAAATCATGATTTCCTTTAGTAGAAAATACCACTTTTAAACAGTCACAAAAACCATTAATAGTGCATTACATTATTCTTTTATTTTGCTTTATTGGTATTTTCTCTTTCCTCTTTCTTTATTGGGACTCCTTGGATCCCAAGAAACTATATTATTTCGAAATCCTTTTTATTGGATACTCATTACCCTTCTAGATGCATCTAAATACATTATTCTTCATTATCATGTGTATTTCTTATTAAAATATTTCTTTTTGAGGATTTCTCTTTATTCCTCTTTGATTTTCCTCATTGGTATTCCTTTTATCATTAGGAATCCTTGGAATACGAAATTCCACCAAGAATAACTCAATTATACATCTTTTCACATATTTTCTGTATTTCATCAATGTTTTCAATTTCTTTCTTAATAAAGAAATACTTATTGGATCTTTTCTTTTATTATTGCCCTTTCTTTGCAATATTGGATTCCTTGGCACCCAAGGAACCTAAAGGTACGAAATCCATCCTTGGATTACATTCTTTTGCCTTCTAGAGGTTTCCATATCTTTCTTTTCTCGAATTCTTAATTAATTGAATTTCCTTGTTATTGGGCCCAATAGCCAATAAAGCCCACAATACAATCATCAAGGCTATTGTAAACGAAATTACATCATTATTTGTCCAATATGAGAGTTTACATTTCTCATCATATGAACCCAAAATTTGGGTTGTAACATCCTTCCCCTCTTATAGGAATTTTGCCCTCAAAATTCCACCAAGCAAACAAACAATTTAGGATAAGCCTCTCATATGTCCATCACGGCTCCCATGTGGCCTTACCTTTTCCATGGTGCTTCCTAAGAACCTTTATCATCTCATATTCTTCCATCTGAGTTCTTTCTTACCTTGGCATATTGTACCCTCATAGGTGACTCAGGACATTTCAGCCTCTCAAAAGCTGAATAGGTTCAGGGCTTAGCACATGGCTTGGGTTCCTCACATAGTGCTCTAGATCGGACTCATGGAACTCATTACTCATCATGTTATCCTGAGGGCAAGGCTAAACACAACTATCTCCACCAGTCCATCTCAAATGGACCCATATATTGGGGACTTAGCTTTCTCAACTGTAGCTTAGAGGGGTCGGATTTTCACATTACATATTCTCCCATAGTGAACTTCATGTCAGTCTGCTTTGCATCAGCTCGTGACTCATGTCACCTCTGGGCTCTCTCTCGGCCATTGCACGATCAAAGTGACTTCATCTGCACACACTGTGGTTCTTTTCTGACCTTCGCAAGGCCTCCTTCACCAACATCATCTTAATGAAGTGGTGACCGACACATCCTCTCTATAAGACTTCTTGCATCCCGATAAAGGTTATCGTGGTTAACATTGCATCTTAAGAATTGTCTCTATGTATCACCCAGAATGAGCACACATGCTCTCATCAGACCCTCTAGTCTGGATCATACTTTCCATTAGTATGGGGTGATAAACTGTACTATCATCGAGTTCTTCATGTATCTACTTCCACCTCATGGAAGTAAACATTGGTCATAGCCAAGAATTTTTGAACTCCCATCAGGGTGTGGTTAAACCACCCTTCTCTTAAGTAGTTCAATCGAATCTGTCCAGTGACAGTGCTCTTCCTTTCTCATTTCATCTAGGTAAGGTGATCTACCATAACCCATATTGCACCTCGACCCTCCTTGGTCTAGGGGAGACTTACCACAACATCCATAGTGATGAAGTCCCATTCCCTCTCGGGGACTCTTTATACTTTATATCCATGCACTGGGTTACTGGTGTTCGTCCTTCACCTCCTATCATGCATGGCAACATACCACATGCAACTTCACCTTAGACATCCAAAATACTATTGTCACTTACTATCTTTTGTAGTATTACGATGTTTAGTGATCTTAAAACCATGATCTCCGATATGTCACGATTCCTCAAGATCGATACCTCAGAAGCCCTTAACCACTCTCATCGGGGCTTCATCACTTTCCTTCCCAAAGAAGTACATCTGAGGTTCTACAAACATCCTTCCATTATATCATGGACTAGGCTGGCTAACCACACAACCTTTAACTTGATCAACTGATATTGTTACATATGTGTGTTAGCCGAACTTATTTCGTTTCCAACTAAGGGTTAACCTAACAACCTCTTCTAGACTCCATCTAACTAGGTAGCTATATCTCAACCAGAGCATTTATTACCACTTCTTACCCTTGGGTGTTAGGTGAAGTTGAGGACATACTCTTCCACGTATCTCACTTATCATTTCAAACTCAAATTCTAAGTCTATCTTCATTGAGAATACTTTGAGCTCATCTCCTTAATGATCAAACTCAACTTTGCATATCTTGTAAATTCCAGATAGCTTTCGGTATCATATCCTCACAAGACGATCTCCTTAATATTCTTAGTGTTAGTAAACCATCCATGTACCATTCACTTCACAAGGGTATGTTATCATCTCTTTCATCATACCTCATAGCAACGTTCCAACTCGCATCATCTTTTATCCTTGGTGTAAGGCATGCGTACTGTCCTATCTCTCACTCCCATAACAAGAAGAAATAAGCATTTGGCGGTCGTCCAAATACAGAGATCCTCCTATTCCAAGAGTAGAGATGGTACATCCCACCTTGCCAGTACACCTTCAAATCTAAGTCAGAATGTGCAAATTATGTCTCTACATCACCAACATCCTGATATCAAAATTATGTCCATGGAAAACTGGTCTCGAACCTACTTGGGTCCACACAATCCTTGGTCATCTCCTCTAGGTCTGTAGGGTGCCGGCACTTTTGGGGTCATCCCTCTTCCCTTATGCATCTAGAGAGTGCCCTACTCATCTGCCCTTTGGGTCCCATGAGTTCATGAAGGTGATCAATCTCCTAACCCATGATCCTCAGACAATGATAGGTGTTACCTCCCGACCCTATGGTCATGAGCAACTAGGGAATTAGGCAACTCCTTCTTCCATCGGTCTTATCCCTACCTGACCCTAGGATAGAATTAGGATTATATCATAGTACATGTTCAACTTAGAAACTTACCCAATCCTTCATCATTTCTCTCTGCACTCTTAGACTGTCTTTCATCCATTCTCAGGGATCATGGCGACCTGCCTACCTTAGTTTGGCCCCATACCGGTTACCTCCATGGTAACACATCCACATGCACTTAGAGATGGTTATCTATGGGTCTATAGGTTCATTCTCATTCCATGTACCTTAGCTTTCTCAAGATCCCATGAAACCTCTTTAGGTTTCCTCAACACCAACAAAACTGGTATACACCCTACCAAAGGGTCCCTCTCCCAGGATGGGAGGAAACTACAACTCTTGACAACAAGGTCTCAACCATCCTTATGTTTAGTATCTGCATCCACATGAGCATGCCTAACCCAATAGCTACTAAGGCACAAGCAGACCACCTAATAACCCATGCTAGGTCATACTTGATTCTCTTTCCTCAGCTTTAGATCAACTTAGTTGTGAGGGGTTCATCAAACATACCCTTACCTTAAGGGGTTTCTTTTTCCTCTAATCATGCTCGTAACTATAGAGACTCAAATCTCATCCTGAGCATTGGGTACACTGCTTCCCCTCTTAGGCTTAAGAACCCTAGGCTCTCCTTTGGGTGTCCCACTGCATGTTCAGTCTCTTTACCACGAATCATGCATGTCCAAGGTATGTCATCTACCTCCATGATCCCTTGATATGAGAAACCCCTCAGAGTTGAGTCCTCCTCAAGGACAACCAACTAGGTACAAGGCCTCACAACCTATTACCCAACCTCTCCAGGTCTAAGGAACTCTTCTTCCTGTCTCAGAAGGTAAACACCTATACCCCAGGCACTTAGGTACTAGAAGCATCATCCTCTCTCTCTAGGGTGTGGTTCCTCTAAAGGAAACTAAGATATCACCAGCCTTCAGGGATCATGCATGAGGCAACCACTATCATCCACTTAGGTCGCATCATTCTCGACTCCCCACTGTTTCTCACATCTTGGGGTTTAGGCTTCCAACCTCCATGATGGGGTCCATCTTTCTCTCTCTAAATCTAACTCCACATCCAGCCATACTACTCGAGGTCCTCTCCCCATGAAGGCTCATGCTCACAAGCATACCCCTATGTGGGTGAAGCCTATGCTCAACTCATTTTTGGCTCTATACTATCCATATGCTCATCTCATAAGCCATCCATCGTGCCCTTCTGGCCAGGGTTTCAACCTACTACCGTACCACTGATGTACTCTGGGTGCAAGCTATATCCTTCTTGCAACATCCATAAGGTTTACATAGGTTCTTCTCTAGCCTCATCAATGAAGGATCTATCCTTCGCTCAACCATGCACGACCCTCTCCAGGGTTGGGTCGCCAAAGGAACTAGGTCATCTAACCTCTTATGGCATCCTGAAGGCATGTCCAACCAAACACTTGGTCAACCATGACATCCTACTCATCATGTCATCTCTCTCTCAAACCTCCACTTAGGGTTAGGGTTAACATCATCCTCATAGGATGTACTAGGTCTCTACTTCTAATGGAGGTCTCTACCTCCAAGACTAACTCTCTTTACTTATCCTCATGACAAGAAGGTTTAGCCTCAGGCCTTTCCTGAGGGTAATGACAACTCGTGTCATACGATCTAAGCATGTATCTATTCTTTTATGCTTACTCTATTAAGCTTATGAAATCTTAATTACATGCTTTTCATTAGTTTGGTGGAGGATTCCTTAATCCTTATCGACCTTACCCATGCCTCAAGAGGGTGAGGAGAAGAGAGAAAACCCTAATCCTTAAGGTCCTTATCAAAATTTGAGTTAAGAAGGGATGAACAAGATGAGAGAGTCCTAAAGGTATCTTATTTCGAATCATACCCTAAGACTTTGGCCAGGCAGTCACACGGATCCGGGAGTCCTCGTATTCCGACTAGCGGTGCGGAGGAAAATATTGCCAACCCCCGGTCGTGATCCTTTTCTAGACACCTTTGTCTTTCTGATAATCCTCTAATAACTCCCTTGGGTTCTACAGAATTTGTAAAATTTATTAATTATTAATGGTTAGATGAGGAACCTATGCTATGATACCAATTGTAACGACCCCGCCTCCCGGTAACCCCCAATTAAGAGAGACTCGAAGGTCAGAGCCGTTATTCAATTCACATGATCAAAGGTTCGATGGTTGAACATAATGTGATGTGAACATAAGTAATACAAGAACATATGCATCGATGGTTGAAATAGAATGTAAAGGGAGTTATGCACAAACTCAAGGGTGAGAAAGGCACTATCTCTGAGTCCAAGTTATTTAAGGAACAGTTAATGGAATGTGAATGTATTCATGGTTAACAGTCATTGATGAGAGTGAATCAACCTAAAACTTCAAAATTATAAGATGATGTGTGGGTGCACTATCTCTTGACATGGAATAGGGTGACCTTTGTATTAGGATTGGAATGGAATGCTGATTTCATCTTATTATGTGTGTTAAATATTATGTGGCCACATATGATACATGAAATAAACATGTGAAAATGAATACTATGTGTTGAAATTTATAAGATGGTATAATCTAGGGTTTTGAGGTGTTACCTCACCCTTACACGAACTTAGATGAATAATGATGAGTAGATTTGAAACCTAGGTGAAAATATAGTCAACAAGTGGAAATGAAGTCACAAAGTGAAAATGTAATCACCTAGTGATAATATCATGTAATGCACGAGGATGGGGAAATACCCCTAGACTTAATTTGAGTTTTGACCTCAGTGAAATGAGAATTTGGTTTTGTATCTATAGAAGTTATTAAATATAATCTAGCTAGAATCTATCTAAGAAAGGTTGCTAGTCCTAATGTTTGGGGCTAAAATGAGTTATCATTCACCTTAATATTATAAGGTTTGAATTTTAGGGACAAAATTCCTTTTTAAGGAGGGTTAATGTAAGATTCACAAATTTGGTAAATTTGAATTATATGCTTATAAATTTATCAATTACGTTTTAAGAGGCACTTTAGAGAAATCTAGGAACTATTACAATGAGGAGATCAACAGTATGACTTGTTTTGCATTTGAATAATGAACAAGTTTTCAATTTGAAGTAGTTCAAAAATAATATTGATCAAATGTATCATATTATGCTTCAATTTAGGAATCATTTTTCTTCAGACCTTCATCCTGTGACTAATAATGTAGTTTAGATTATGGACCCTTTGGGAGACCATGGCCATGGTCCCTAAAACCCAAATCAAGCCCAATCGGTCCAATCAGGGTGTACATATGGGTCCTTCAGGTGCAAAAGTGGCAATTCAATATCTCGTGAGGATATTAAAAATCAAACATAATTTAGGTTGAAAGATAAATATATAGTGAAACCCTAAATGAATTTTTAAGATAATATAAGTTATCTTGTGGTGATTATCTAGTTCTTACTTGAATGAAAAGTTTAAAGTAGATAACATATTATTTTAGCCCTAAACTATGGCCTAAAAGATGATAATAACATATGGAATATAATCCTAAATTTTGGGGGAAATAGGAACTTGAACATGGGCATTATAATTATTCATGGAATGTGGGGTTTTATCTAAATATAGGGGATTATCATTAGAAGGGAATTTCCTTTTCCCTAGACCCAGACATGGATCCCAGACTCGTGGACAGAGCTGAGGTCAAGGGATTCACCCACCTGAATCAAACTCTCCTTAGGTTCCCTGGGTTTGTGGGTTCCCCTACATTCACTGAATATCTCTCATCTTCCTATCCCTTATCTCTTCCTCACTCAACTTCCCAACATCCAAACATACTCTAAAACATGTCCTTGATCTTCCCTCACCATATAACAAACCATGTTGGACTCAATGTAGCTGCATTATCCTAGGAATTTCAATAGAAATTATCCTCTCTTGCCAGAATAGTCAGAAGGTAATTCAAAGTCAACAACCTTCACCCTAGGGCCTTTATAAGATGCCTTCATATTTGACCTAGAGAATGAGAACACCTCCCAGCCCGAGTGACCCCTCCAGGAAAAAGTGTCATCACTTATGTTTGGGTGCCTCAATGTCAGAAGTGAATGATCATCAAGTGGGAGTATCCAATCCCTAGCCTCAACAAGGAGAGTGAGAGTTCATTAGAGCATGTGGAAAATTCATCCAATACCCTAAGGAGATGAGGTACGAGTCTGTAGTCTGGAGTCCTTGTTATTTTCTCTCCTTATGGCATAGGACAAGTTTGTGTCTTCCTCAACAACGAACCTCCCCATCCCATCCACTGCAACCAATGCTCGTGGGCATGTCAGGTCCGAGAAGGACTGGTAGAGACTCAAGGATCCTCTCTTGGCCCTCCAATGTCTAGGAGGAGGGAGTCAAGATGAAGGTATACTCCTCCACAATGGAACCAAACTAATGTCATGAGGTTGATGGAGGTATAGGACTAGAAGGACCAAAATAACCCCCGTGTGCATGATCATCCAAATCACGGTAAGAGGGTATTCATGTATTTTAGTCTTTTCACAAGGACCCAACCCCGATCTATTAGATATAAGTCTGAGCACTAATGTGGCATCCTATAATTGGTATAGATATGTTAATCTTGCATTCATTCTAGTTAAATATTGGTAGGTTACAATATATGATGTTATATGTCATATATCTTAGAGAAACAAGTAGAATCTAAATAAATATTTATGGAGTCTAATTATGCTTCGTGTTCCAAAGGTATATATGATACATGTATCAACATGATTAATACATTTAGGCCCTAGTTTTGATGAGTACGTTATTAATCATGTTAAGTACACTTGTTTGATGTGATTCTGATATTAGTGAATAATTATAAGATATAGATGTCTTAAATCAGATTAGGATTCTAGTGGTGATGTTTTAGAATTTTTAATGCATTAAAAAATGAATTAGGGTTTTAAGACTATTCATGAAATACATAACCTAATGTAGTTCTTCTTAATTGTGTCATATGTTCAATCTGATAATTAGAATCCAATGTTTAATTACGGTTATACCTAACATGCCTAATTAGGGTTTCTAATCAGAAGTCATAATATGATGGATTAGGGTTTTATGACATATATTCCTGTTCAAACTCGATATAACCCTAAACCCTAGCCTAAGACCTAGGTCAGGTCTGACCAACCTATTATGAATGTGATGGTGACACTTTAGGGTTGCATATAGTTAGAGATCATGTTGATTGATTAGATGTACACTTGCTTCCTTGAATACATTTGATGATTGGATTTCATAAAGTATTTGAAGATTATATTGCGTGGTTCTTCAATCAGGTACATGGTTATGCTTATGAATATTGGAATTATCAAATTCTGAAGTTTGTTGTGGTTTCTCAAATTTTAATGAAAATAACCTGTTTGGATGTTTATTTATTTTATACAAACTATAAATCCCATATGAGAGCACATAAAGTAAACTCGGATAATATGAACCCAGGGTTAGACCAACCAAGAGGTAGTTCCCCTAAGTCCAATGATGGATAGATAAAGGTGATTACACCTAAGGTGGTTTCACAAAAATGGGTTAGATTATCAGTTTATATGTGCATATAGTTGATGGCTGAGAATATATGTTGTTATCTTATATGCACACTTTTGCATGTACCCCACGTATGATCCATTTTGTTTGTCAACATTTTAGGTTAACTTGCATCTATTGGTTGAAGACATGAAGAATTAATCAATCTTAAAGATATAAAAGATAAGTCAAGGATGATTAGCTAGATAGTTTGGTATTTCATATAATATGTATAAGTTAGTTCTTGAGAAATTCATCCAACTCCTTAGAGGAGCTCATTATACAATCTTGTAAACATTATTTGTTCAAATGAATGAATATTATTTTATATTCTTTATTATTTGTTAAATTTGATCCTAAAAATATAGGTAATGATCCTTGACTTTAAGGTCTTTTCTTAACAGAGGGACATTCAAAAGTGGGGGTTGTTACATCATCCTTTTGAAGTAGATGTGTAACAGAGCTATTTGTTACCCTCATCCCACCCCCACTGACTACGAGTCAGTGGCAGTGGGGATTGGATGCCCGTCCCTAGAATGCACAAATATTTACATAGGCAATATATATGTAAAAGTAGTAACAACAATATACTAAGAGCGATAGAGGAACATGTAACCATTTCTACATTCAAGCATACCCATGGGTGATTCATTTTAGAGTTTAGAGTCTCGAGTGTAGTGGATATTCTGGAAACTACGAATTCGATAGATAAAATATATCAATGTGAGTGCATTGAGTACACTATGAAAAGGCATGTAAACAGTGTTAGAATAATATAAAATGTGTTTGGGTAGGAATCATGATAATGAACAATAAGTAAAAATGACTCAAGAAAACTTAACGATAGCATTTTATACAAAGCACGTTTTGAGTTTCTTCATCCATTATATCAACACTTTGTATAATGGATTTACATATATTATGTTTGAGCATTGGTCAACATATTATAACCAAACATGAAAGTAGTATTCGTCAGAACAAATAGTTCAACCAATTACTTAAGTAGACAAGCATTTAGACAAGTATACATACAAGCAAGCCAATATCACAGTAGAGTCAAGAGATGAAGTGTACCTTGTGAGTAGAGTGCAAGCTATAAATCATGAGTGAGATTCCTAGAGAAGGCCCAAGCCAACATAGACATAATATGTAGAGAGATACAATAGGGAGTCTTAGATCACTAGGTTTGAATAAGAAAAGCACGATATAAGTCATGTGGATAATCCCCCTAGCCCTAGGTTTCAAATAGATCATCTTAGGTCCAAAATTCCATACGTACATGCAATTATTCAACATAGTTCGAAAGTCACATCAACACCTTATGTCTAGGTGATACATCCACGTCATGAGTAATACTAGATAAGAATAAAATCTGATTTAAAAAGGGAAATATAAGATTCTGATTACTATCATGTTACAACATGCAAGATAATAGTTAATCATATAAGCTCCATTTCAAGCAATAGGGTCACATTTCCATGTCAAAGAAGCACGAAGGTGATCAAGTTAGGATGTAGAGATATATCATGATTAATCTACTGATTTGAAGTCGTAAGACACATGTGTAACATTAGATCATGTTTTAGCAAGTTAGATCCCAAACGAACAACATATGCAATTAGATCATACTAGGTGTTTATATGTAGTCAATAGAACACATTAGTTCACACAAACTTGTCTTATGAGTCCAACATAGGAGAAAGGACATTAACTTGGTTAAAAGGGGTATCAAACTCCCACAAAGTTTACTGATTTTGTGCTAGAGAATCATGTAACCACGAAATAATCATCATGTTACATTATATTAAGGCAAGTAATGGAAAAAGGTCCTACTTATGCTTAAAAGATGAGTGCTTAAGATCTAACATAGGAAAATTGGATTTTAGTGCTAGATTTTGCTCCCAAAAGGAAACAAGGAACCATATAGGTACTGATACAAAAATTTTAATGATTCCATAATGATAGGTAAGGCCATGGTTGCATGTATGAGCAAGTTGTATCATATAGGTACATAAAAGGGACAATATTCAAGCCATGGTAGGTCAAAAAGACATTAGGGTGCATACAAATGGCCCAACACACTTAAATCATGATCAAAAATAAGAAACGCTACCGGTTTGCATGAATAAATGATTATATATCATTAATTACACAAGTGGTGAATGTTAGGGGTTGATTAATAAGCATAAGGTCACAAAGGTACCATTTTCACTAAATGAGAAACTAAACATGTGAAATTAGCAAAAGATATCAGTATCATTAGAAAGGTGACGTTATTTTGATCAATATGGTATATAAATTCATTAGTTTTGGGTATAAGTCCAAAGAGATACAAGGTGTTGAGTATAAAATCAATAAATGGGATATTAGAGGAGAAATAGCCTTAAATGGGCCGGAGATGATGCATGAAGGGGGGGGGCGTCCCATGGTTAATCCACTAGGCACTCTCCCCTGGTCTGTGTTTGTGGGTCGCTCCAACATAGTCGGAGGCTATCGGTAGCAGCTTGCAGTCATGTGCAACTGGTGGTTAGATCAAAGTGGTTGGCCACCAACTATGCATATGTACTACTGCACGGGCAGGAGATTGTGGGACCGAGGGCCACATGGTGCCCTGGGACTTGTTGTGTAGTGCTAGCGTGGCGAAGAGATAGGGAGACGAGAGGGCCGAGAGGCATGTGTGTAGGAGTAGGCTCGGGGTGGCTTGGCACGTCGGGATTGGCCTCTTGGTGTTGTTGTAGCGGAGAGAGAAACTAGGAGAGGTAGATAAGTAGAAGGGGAGTAGGAACTCATGCACCGAATTTGGGTTGTTGGTCGTCATTCCAACGCCCTGTGTGTCATCCCTTTCCTCATGTTAGGGTTTCCAAACCCTAGGGTAGGTGGTGGAGGCTCCAATAGGGCAAGCTAGAGAGGTTTTTACGGTTGGGATGTGAAAGGAAAAATGAAGAGCGGGGGATGGCAGATTGGAGGGTGTAATTCATAGGTGTTTTAAGAGAATTAAGTGGAGGCTAGGGCTTTAGAAAGACTACAGCCATTGGAGGAGGACACGGGGTGGTAGCCAACTACTACCAGCCCTTCCTCGTGCATCATTGATGCGCTTTACAGGTCAAGCAGACAAAAGCGGTTGTAGGGGACCAAACTATGAGAGTGAGGAGTGTGAGAGTGGGCCACATTGGCATTGGGTGCCTGCACAACTATTGTAGTGCAACCCCAATGGCGGGGGAAAGGGGACGTTCCCTTGGCCATTCGATCTCAGGAAGATTCGAGGATTCACGAGATCCGACAGTCCATGCTGTCTAGGTGGGATTTATCTCTTGGTTGAGCAAGGAAAATAAAGTGAGTCATGCATGCTCAAAGCCAAAAAAATAGGTCAACATATGATTTGGAAAATCTCAAGAATATAATGAACTTAAATAAAGCATAACTTTCTCATTTGAGTACTGATTTTGATAAAATTATTTGTGTTGGAAATGTGAAACTGATCTCTACAACATGGGAACAAGAATAAGTTAGATGTAGGCACATCAATACAATCAAAATAAAAAAAGGTAATGACATGTGAAGTAGTTGAAAACTATATTTAATGTTAAATTGAGTGTCACCACAAGACACAAGTATAAAAGTTCATCCAATCAAGCATCGACACATTCAAATTAAATTGGGGAATAGAGTGAGGATTCATTGCAAGGATGAAGTGTGTATGACATACATAAAGAGAGAGAAAAGTTTGGGTTATCACATCCTACCCACCTTAAAAGGAATTTTGTCCTCACTAATAAAGGTCATGTTTTCTTATTCCATATTATAATACATTTGGTATTCCTTATATCGTCAAGATATTTCAAGATCGATCAATTGAACGTTGTGGTAAAGGTAAAGCCATATTTTGATCATTAACTTGGAAAGATCATCACATGATTCATAAATTGGGGAGATCACCATATAGGTCACAAATTTGGAGGGATCACATTTAATTCAAATGAATAGAGCTCTATGGGTTTAGAGTGAGGCATGACATTCATTCCTAATACTTAGTGTTCCAACTTGTACATTGGCCTAGGAGGGGTTATACATCCATGATTGAGATTTCATATCATTCAACAATTTAAGACAAATGACATATTTCACTCTTTATTTCGTGCTAACAATCAACAAAGGTCCCACCCTAGTCCATAGGAGATTTCATCTCTAAGTTATAAATAGAGGGAGTCAACACAGTCATCATTCCAAAATTTTGAGTATGGGTACATGAAAGTCATCAGTCATACATCGAGGGTGTTACCAAGATCCCTATAGGGTGATCAAAGAAGTTGAATACTCATGAGTCAAGATTCATAATCAATACTGAGAGTCAAAGTTTCAGACATCAAAGCCATATGTCCAAAAGGTTTAGGTTCCTACTGTAGACCTTAGGGGTGGCTTAGGATTGTACCATACCTAAGGTTTTATTGAAATGTCGTACAAACTTTTCTTGGGTTTTCCCTAATAGTATTCGAGCACATTATTTTTAGTGTAATTCTTTAACCCATATTTTCTCCATCACTTAGGGTGCAAATTATTTACATTATGTCTCTACATTGGGCTCATGGAGACCTTCCCTCCTCATATAGGTCTTCACCATGGCATTCCCTCTTGGGCTTGGCCTTTTGGTGACCTTCCCTCCTAGGCTTGATCTTCATTGTGGCCTTCCCTCCTGGGCTTGACCTCTTGATGAACTTCCCTCTTGGGATTGGTCTTCATTATGGCCTTCCCTCCTGGGCTTGACCTCTTGGTGACCTTCCCTCCTGGGCTTGGTCTTCGTTATGGCCTTCCCTCCTAGGCTTGACCTCTTGGTGACCTTACCTCATGGGCTTGGTCACATATTGTCAGCCACTTCCTCAGTGACTCTTCCTTATGTCCCTTATAGATGGCATAATTGGGTTCAAAGAATTTGATTCCATATATGTTCTTTTATGCTTTGTATACTTAATCCTTCAAGCTTAAGCTGACGTTCAAGGTTATCTCAATGCTTAATCTGATTTGCTTAACTCACCAATCTAGAGGTGGTCCTAACCTAGGATACCTTCTTGACTCACATAGCTAGGTTAGGATTTCTAGCCACAATTTGACTCTATAGGTCTAGGGTTATGCATCCCTTATATGTCCTTTTCTATTCTTGGGTTGACCCACCCTAGGTTAGAGAACCAACCCTAAGAGTAAGTTGAGGATCTAATATTACTCCATTCCTTCTATATATCAAGTAAAGGGGTGTATTTAGGAAAACAAGAGGCTAAATTGAGAGTTCAAGATTATGAGGAAAATAGGGTAAGAGTGGTATCCATGTTCATCATGTTTGTTTAAAATTGAGCATACAAAGGGGCATATATGTCAATAGGGAAAGATTTGCTTAGTTATGTTTGATATTTGATCAAAATAGGGACAACATAGGTTTAATAAATAAGGGGCTCATCAACCATGAGGTGTAAAACATGGGTTACACCTTATATCACCACATAAAGAATTTATCTCAAACATAGAAAGCACTTATATCCAATTTGATAAGATCGAGCTTATATGAACTATATACATGAGTACATCATTTTTAGGATTACTTTCATTCATCAACTAGGGTTTTCCATTTAATATCAGACTGTGGAATTATCATATTAATCATATTCCATCATTTCAAATCAATTTTTGTTTTCCCCAGCCACCCAAAATCAAGAAATCATGTGATTAATAGTCATGAGAAAAGAATCACATTAGGAGATGAGAACTAACTAATCATCATCTATTTGGGTGTCTTAGGTGGTCCTTAAAGAAGAGATGAGATGCTAGAATACTCTTTAAACTTTGAGAATGGACTTTAGTCCTCCCGGGGTACTTAATATGTGTTATGCCTTAAACATATATAGAGTCCTATCTATATGGCTCTGATACCATTTTTCACAAAACTATTTGTTACCCTCATCCTACCCCCACTAACTACAGAGTCAGTGGTTGTGGGGTTTGTATGCCCATCCCTAGAATTGCACAAATATTTCACACAGGCAATATGTATGTAAAATCAATAACAACAAGATACTAAGAGGGATAGAGGAACATGTACCCATTTCTACATTCAAGCATACCCATTAGTGATTCATTTCCAAGTCTAGTTTCTTGAGTGTAGGGGATTTGTGATAAAGTGGGTTTTCTAATTTCTTTTATACTTTGTTCCTTTAATCTTTAATCTATTTCAAAACCCTAATTCACACAAAGATTAATTTACCACTCCAAGATTGGAATATCGAGCCCAAACTTTACTAACATGTGGGGTATACTATGGTGAAGCTATGGTCCAAATTTCATGTCATTTGGACATTTCTAGCTCCCTCTATGGCTTTTACAAGTTTTGTCTATAGTTTGGTCAATATATATGTCACGATTTCATCAATTTAAGCTATAATTTTGGATTTCCTTTCTTAGTTACATGGTATTGATGTCAGCGATCAACAGACTCCCCTTCTTATCATTTTGGACCGTCAGATGGCGTGTCTATGGATCCAGGATGGATCGGATGGCCATCGAGTCATCCCCTACCTCCAGATGACTCGCGAGTCATGGCTATAGCCATTCTCTTCGAAGCTGGACCATGTTTCCCCTCTCCAGTCCACCTTGCAAGGAACCAACTGAGGAAATGCTTCCATCTCGTCTCCACGAACCCAATGACCCCTCACATGTTCCCCGAAGATGACCACAACTGCCCCACTATCGCACCGGAGAACACCCTTCACCAACTGACGCCGAGCCCATCTGGACGTCCCCTCCGCACTCGATCATGTGCCTACTTAAGCACACCAACAACTCCCTTGACACCCATTTGCTTTGCCTCACCCTCCAATTTTCCCAAAGATATCTCAGTTGCCTTTGACCTTGAGCTCGCCCCTCTCCTCTCTGTCCGCAACCACCAAGCTCACGATCTGGCCGCTCTTGTTCTCCTCGCCCCAAATTGACCTTCCACCTAGCCTCGGGGTACCTCCAGCTACCTCGACAGAACCTTGAAGCACCCCAGTGCTGCCTGCTACTCCCCCTCCAATCCTCTTCCGCCGTGAGTTGTGCAGCTCGCCAGTCATCTAGTCGACCCGACGTCTCAGGAGGAGCCACGCCCCGACTCCAAGTCGTCCAGCTGCGGAAGGACCTCATGAAGCTAACCCATTTGTCACTTGTGCATGAGGAGGAGCACATCCATCACACAAGCTCACCGGAGATTGAGTTGCCAACCTACTGTGAAGCACTGAGCAAGGAAGGTGGGACCCGCTCAAGCCTAGTTGGACCAATAGCGTGAGTCCACGTGGGGCTAAGTGGACCAACCCAAGATCACCAAGTAAGCAGCCCCTTTTATTCACCTCAGCAACACAGATCTTTTCTTTTTTTTATGCGAGCGAGATCTCAACCATTGGATCTGAGCATCCAACGGTCCACCCTTAGATTTCATTTTTTTTACCCGAAATTCAGTAAATGACCTAATTTTGGGGAAATTCGTTATAAATAGTAGGAATGTCAGAAAAATACAAATCATTACTCCATTTTGATCAGAAAAATACAAAGATCATGAATCTGACATCTGTTGACCCTAAATCTGACTCGAATAAAGGATCTTGCCCAAATATGTTCATATCTTGTTTAATTATTTAGAAAATACTCGAACCTAATTAAATCACCAAAAACATGTGATCATCATATTTTTACATCTAGCTAATTATGGAATGATCATATCTAATTATTGTGACTCAATTAGCAATAAAACCTAATTATCACTCTTTCCCCTATTTTGACTTATCAATATGTGCATAATTAGTCAACATGATCTAAAGACCATGACTTTGACCTTATAGGCCTACTCTGATGTGACATTACTAATCTTGGACTCAAATCCATACTCAGAGACTAGTACTCAACTCTCATGACTTCAAAACTATAAAAGGGCCTTTTATATACTCTTTAGAATAATGTTGATTTGAATAAAATAACTAATAAATACCAAATCTCCAATAATTTTAGGAAATCAAAGGTACCAGTGAGGAGCATCTCTGGACTCCCCACTTCTGAGTAGAAGGTATGCCATTACCTCTTGTTGGCTTATTATACTTTATGCTTGAGATATATGAGTAGTAGAACACTTGGCATAAGATATTGAATGAAATGAATGTTTTGTATGATGCTATGTTTGATTTGAAATTATGCTTGAATTTCTATATGTATAATTTTGAACACATGCAAACATAATATATAGTGTCCATCATATAAGAACTTGGTAGTCTAGTGCATGGAAAGTGATCTCAAACTCTTTGGTAGTAGATCACATGTGTAATGATCTCAAACTCTTTGGTAGTAGATCACACATATAATGATCTCAAACTCTTTGGTAGTAGATCATAAAGGCCTAAAAACATCAAATCCATTAGTGGTGGATGTATGAGAAATATGATGGAAAATATGCTTAAAAGATACATGTTCCTTGTTGTTAACAAACTTTTGCTTAGTATTTGATATATTGTTGTAATTACTTATAACTGCCAAGTTTACTTTTATCCTTATTTCCAAGTATGAAAAGAGGTAAATTGAATGACACGTAGGTGTAATCAGTACAATATATTTATATATTGTGTTGATGTGTACCACTTGCATATGTTTTATAGGTACCTTCTACTTATGATGCTTATAATGAAAGGAAGATGATGTCACTACTCTATATGTTGGCTCACAAAAATCAGATCTATCATGGGGATGCTAAAGCTAAGTGGGACTCTTAGATTATGTTCTTTTCTTCTGTAATTAGTTTCTCATGTATTAAGTTTTCTTCTATAGAACTCCTATGCCTTCGGGCCCCTATGTAATGAACAATTTCGTTTATGTATGGAAGCTCTTTATTCGGTGCATTTATATATTCATGTGTTTGATCCACTCAGGGACGGGCAACTTTAACTCTATTGTACACCTTATGTTGGCGCCTGAGGTGTAGAGTGGAGTTAGGTTGTTAACCCGTGGTAGATGGTATCAGAGCAGGCACATGAATCAATATAGGTGTACCAAATAATTAGTAACCTTACCTAGTCCTAGGGTAACCCACATTTAGCAGTAAATTGCCGAGGTGTCTAGAAGAGTACCTTGCGGAATGTTCTGACATAATCACTCTCCCCATCTATTTTCATGGTGCGAGGGTTCCCGTCGCAAGCTATCTACCTTTCTAATGCAATTATTGTTAAAGTGGGCACCCTTACCTTAGAAAAATATTTCCTCTCATCTTTTCTCGATTAAGGACTACCCCCAACCAACCTATTTAGTGAATAATACACACTAGGCTTCTCATCTACTTTCTCTCTCATGACCATGATCAACGATATACTCTCTCCATTATGTGGGTATATTAGGAGAAATGGGAACAACTAAAAGACATGAAAAATTGGAAAAATATATGCCATGATTACTAAATCTTTGTTGCTTGTTTTATGATCTATCTCAAATAAATCTCTAAACTATCTATTATACGAACTTGCAGATGCCTCCAAAAACTAGGTCTAAGAGAACAAGATCTAGTGATGGCTCTGGTGATGAATCTCAATCATGCCCTAGTAAGACCATGGTTCTAGGCAATTGGGAAGAACAAAAGAAGGTGATGTTGGAATGCATGCATGCCCTAGCCCTAAAAAAACCAACAATAGTGCCTCATCCTCTAGGACCAACCCAGAAACCACCATTAGTGACTTCCTTAAGCTTAAACCTAAAACCTTTCATGGAGAAGACTTAGGTGAAGTCCTAGATAAAGCTGATGCATGGATCCTATCCTTTGAAAATGCCTTTAGAGCCCTTAAGTGTCCTGAGGGAGATAAGGTCACCTTTGCTACCTACCAACTTAGGGGGTCTGTGAAGTTGTGGTGGGAAAATTATTACCATACACGAGCACTTACAGATGCCCTCATAGGTTGGGAGGAGTTTAAGGGGATCTTTACCAACCGTTTCATGCCCATATCTTCTAGGAAGGAGAAGAAGAAACAGTTCAATAACCTAACCCAAGGAAACATATCTGTTGTTGACTATGTTAGGGCCTTTAGACTCCTAGAGCGTCATGCTCGCAACCTTGATGAAGATGAAAAGATTGAACACTTCATAGATGGCCTTAACCAAGAAATCAAAGTTCACCTTTGCACCTCCACCCATCCTACCTTTGAAGCTGCCATCAACAATGCCCTTACCCAAGAAAGAACCTTAGGGAAGAACAAAACACCAAGCTTAGGATACCTAGGTTTAACTGGTGCATCTGTCACCAAGGGAAAGGAGAAGGATAATGATAAGAAGAAGCCTAATAGCCATGGCATGGGTCGAGGAGGAGGAAATCACCATAGAGGTCAATCATACCGAAGAGGACCAAACCGCAGAGGCCGAGGATGAGGTGGGTCACACCGTGGACAGGCATATGAGCACGTTAGGTGTAGAAACTGTGGAGGTTCACACCCTGGAAAATGCAAGTTCGAGAAACCTGTATGTTACTACTGCAAGAATGAAGGGCATATGATGTACAATTGTCCAAATCTGGTCCAGGGGGCACCTCAGAACCGTCCTGTCCCATTACCTCAGCTTGGAGCTCCACCTATTCAGCCAGTTGTCCCTATAGCTCAAGCTCAGCCAGAACGTTGTCAGGGCCGAGTCTTTGAAATTGATGCAGAAGAAGCTAAGGCCAATGACAACTGTCTGATTGAAGGTAATAATGTTAATAATTCTTTATTATAATGAATTGTTGAAAACCATGATCTCGTATAAAATCATAATGTAGGTATGATATGTCTCTAAGATCATCCTGTTGTGGCTCTATTCGATTCAGGATCAACACATACCTTCATATCTAGAAATCTTGCTTCCATGCTCAAGTTAGAGATAAAAGATCTAGGTTATATCTTAGATGTAACAACTTCCAGTGGCAAAATTTATAATTCTCTTCAGAAAACCAAAACCTTGCCTTTTTCCTTTGGTGGTCATAAATTTCAATCTGCTTTCATTCTCCTTGATATGGAAGATTTTGACTTAATTTTGGGGATGGATTGGCTCTTTTCCAACTTTGCTATGCTTGATTTTTGAGGCAAGAAAGTAGTCTTTTGTGCACCCAATTCTAAACCTTTGACTATTTTAGGGAGAAAAGAAAGAAACTAAAATATGATTATTTCTTCTCTTAAAGCTGAAACCTTGATAGCCAAAGGATGTAGAGCCTATCTTGCTATTGTATCCATGCTTGATCCTAAGGTGAGACCTTTAGAGAGCTTGGATGTGGTGAGAAATTACCCGAACATTTTTCCTGAGGAGCTTCCAGGGCTGCCTCTAGTTCGTGAGATTGAGTTCTCAATTGAGTTAGCACTGGGTACCGCACCAGTCTCTAAGGCACCTTATAGGATGGCACCTGCCGAGCTTGTAGAGCTCAAGAAACAATTAGAGGAACTTCTTGATAAAGGCTTCATCCGTCCTAGTACTTCTCCTTGGGGTGCTCCTGTCCTTTTTGTTAAAAAGAAAGATGGGTCAATGCGAATGTGTATTGATTATCACATGATCAACCAAGCCACCATTAAAAATAAATATCCCCTCCCAAGAATTGATGATTTGTTTGACCAGCTTCGTACTGCCACTGTGTTCTCCAAGATTGACCTTAGATCAGGCTATCATCAATTACGAGTAAAGGATTGTGATATCCCAAAGACAGCTTTTAGAACTAGATATGGGCATTACGAATTTGTGGTGATGTCGTTTGGCTTGAATAATGCTCCTGGAGTATTTATGAATCTGATGAATACTGTCTTCCAACCTTTTCTTGACAGTTTTGTTGTGGTCTTCATTGATGATATTCTTATATATTCAAATTCTGCTGATCAACATCGTGAACATCTCCAGAAAGTCCTCAATGTTTTGATAGCCCAGAAATTGTATGCTAAATTATCTAAATGTGATTTTGGATTGACCAGGTCATCTTTCTTGGCCATGTCATTTCGTGTGGGAAAATTTATGTTGACCCTACCAAAGTTCTAGCTGTTCTTGATTGGAAAGCCCCTACCAATGCTTTTGAAATTTGTAGCTTCCTTGGGCTAGCAGGCTATTACCGTCGTTTCATCCTTAATTTTAGCAAAATAGCCCTATCCATAACTAAACTTACCAGAAAAGATGCCAAATTCATTTGGACTCCTGAGTGTGAGGTTAGTTTCCAAGAATTGAAATCTCTCTTGACTTCTGCTCCTATTTTGACATTACCTTCTGGTAATGATGGCTTTGTAATATTTTCTGATGCTTCTAAAATGGGTTTGGGTTGTGTCCTCATGCAAGATGGTAAAGTTGTTGCATATGCCTCTAGAAAATTGAAACCTAATTAGGTCAATTATCCAACTCATGATTTGGAATTAGCTGCCATTGTCTATGCTCTCAAAATATGGAGACGTTATCTGTATGGTGCTACTTTTAATATATTCACAGACCACAGAAGTCTCAAATACCTCTTGACTCATAAGGACATCAATCTTCGACAAAGGAGATGGTTGGAGTATCTCAAGGATTACGATTTCACTATTGCATATCATCCAGGCAAGGCCAATGTTGTAGCTGATGCTCTAAGCCGTAAGAAGTCGATCTGTGCATCAATGCGTCTGGAACCTTCATTTTCTGGGTCATCCCCAGTAGAATCTGGCTCTATTATTCAGGCAAACATCAATATTATTCCTGGTCTTCTTTCTGAACTCCTAATATCTCAAAAGAGCAGCCCTATCTTAGAGGAGATGACAGTCCTTGTGGCTAAACCCCGGACACATCTATATGTTGGTATGGACGGTGGACTAAGGTATAAGCATAGGATGTGGGAACCTAAAGAGTCAGAGATTAAGAAGTGCATACTCCAAGAGGCACATGTGTCTAAGTATTCCATATGTCCTGGATCTACTCAGATGTATAAGGATCTGTAGAGACACTTTTGGTGGAGAGGTGTGAAGAATGATATAGCTGAGTTTATCTCTATGTGCATCACTTGCCAGTAGATTAAGGCCGAGCACCAATGTCCTGGTGGTCTATTACAACCCTTACCAATTCCCGAATGGAAATGGGAAAATATCACCATGGATTTCGTGGTGGGGATACCCAGGACCAGGAAGGGTTATGATGCGGTTTGGGTCATCATAGACCGGTTGACCAAGTCTGCACATTTCTTACCTATGTGGACTACGGCCAAGGTTCCTGAGCTTACTGAGTTGTATATTAAGGAGATTGTATGGCTGCATGGAGTACCAGTTTCTATTATTTCAGATCCGGATCCAAAGTTCACATCACATCTATGGAAGCAGGTGCAGAATGAGCTGGGTACATAGTTGGATTTCAGCACAGCATATCATCCCCAAACTGATGGCTAGTCAGAACGCACTATCCAAATCTTGGAGGACCTTCTCAGAGCATGTGTTTTAGATTGGGGAGGATCTTAGGATTACTACCTTCCATTAGTAGAGTTTGCTTACAATAATAGCTATCAGTCCATTATCGGTATGCCACCCTATGAAGCTCTCTATGGTAGGCCATGTAGATCCCCTCTCCATTGGGATGAAGTCAGAGAAAGGAAGATGCTAAAGTCTGAGGAGTTGCAACTCTATGCTGATAAGGTGTCCTTGATCAAGCAAAGGTTGAAACGGGCCCAGGATCGTCAGAAATCATATGCCGATGCACACAGGTGTGGCAGACAGTCTAAGGCTGGTGACTATACTTTCTTAAAGATCAGACCCATCCGTGCCATAGCAAAGAACAAAGGGAAGCTTAGTCTGAGATATGTGGGTCCCTTTGAGATTTTAGAGTGCATTGGTGAATGTGCTTATCGACTCGCCCTTCCTCCGCAGTACAGCATGATGCACAGTGTCTTTCATGTATCCAACTTGAAGCAGTATGTGAAGGATGATAGTCATGTGCTAAATCATGAACCTCTTGAGTTGCGAGAGAATCTCTCTTATCTGGAACAGCCTACCAAGATTCTCGATTCCAAAGTCAAAGAGCTCAGGAACAAGCAGATCCCAATGGTGAAGGTGCAGTGGAACCATCATGGTGCAAAAGATGCAACCTGGGAACTACGAGCAGATATGGAGCAACATTTTCCTCACCTCTTTTAACCAATTTAATTTTGAGGACAAAATTTCTTTTAAGGTGAGTAGGATGTGATAAAGTGGGTTTTCTGATTTCTTTTATACTTTGTTCCTTTAATCTTTAATCTATTTCAAAACTCTAATTCACACAAAGATTAATTGAACACTCTAAGATTGGAATCTTGAGCCCAAACTTTACTAACATGTAGGGTATGTTATGGTGAAGCTATGGTCCAAATTTCATGTCATTTGGACATTTCTAGCTCCCTCTATGGCTTTTACAAGTTTTGTCTATAGTTTGATCAATATATATGTCACGATTTCATCAATTTAAGCTATAGTTTTGGATTTCCTTTCTTAGTTACGCGGCATTGACATCAGCGATCAACATACTCCCCTTCTTGATCATTTTGGACCGTCGGATGGCGTGTCTATGGATCTAGGATGGATCGGATGGCCATCGAGTCATCCCCTACCTCTAGATGACTCGTGAGTCGTGGCTACAGCCACTCTCTTCGAAGCCGGACCACGTTTCCTCTCTCCAGTCCACCTCTCAAGGAACCAACTGAGTAAATGCTTCCATCTCACCTCCACAAACCCAATGACCCCTCACACGTTCCCTGAAGACGACCACAACTGCCCCACTATCACATCGGAGAATACCCTTCACTAACTGACGTCGAGCCCATCTGGGCATCCCGTCCTCACTCGATCTCATGCCTACTTGATGAATGCATATTCATCGTAGTTCAATCATCTTGTTTAGCCCAGTTTCAGTTGCATACATGCTTTTATTGGCTTTATCTTCTAATATGTGCTTTTACTTGGCTTAACTACTTTATTGAGCTTTTATTGGCCGTATCTTCTTATCTGAGACTTATCTTGGTTAAATCAAATTGATCACGAATTTAATTGTAATTTTACATAATTTTTGACAGGTCAATTTGGGCATTGGGCCCATGTTCTAATCCATTCCTCTATCTTAGCCCTTGGTTTGGGCCTGGTCAAAGCAAGTCAACGGCCCATCTCTTTCTTTACACGGCTACAGTGCCCACTTCTTCACCTAGATCGCGGCTCTAGCAAACCCTACAATTGCGACCGCGATTGCAGAGATCGTGGGCAGCTATCCTCATAATCGCGACCTCCCTCGACTCTACCCGCGGTTGCTGCTGATCACGAACAAGCCAAAAGATTGCAGACACCTGTCTGCGGTAATAGCTATGACTGTGCAAAAAGTCGCTACCGCGGCATCATTCAAAAAAGTCGCGACTGCGACATCATTCAAAAAGCCACGACCGTGCAAAGAGCCACGACCGCGGCATCATTCCAATACCGCAACCGTGCAAAAAGCCGCGACTGTGGCATTTGAAAAGCCACGACCGCGGCATCATTCCAAAAGTCGCGACCTGCTGTAGAATTACTAAGGTCGCGAATCTAAGTCGGTTCCAACCTGCCTATAAATAGAACACGACTCCAGTCAGTCAAATCATCATCTCCAGACGCCGTTAGGCTGCAGGACTGTCCTGAGCCTGAGCCGACGATCTCCATAGCCAAGAACCTACCCTCGTGGTGGTTTTGTGGCTTGTCCACCCAGATCTGGAGTGTAAACTCTAGATCTACAAGCCACTTCGCCCAGATCTAGATCTAGATCTACGTCCAGATCTAGATCTGTTGCATCTACACCATTCCTACGCCGTCATCTCATCCACGAGTTGCTCCTCCTACTGTGAGCGAGGACTACGAGAAGAAGAAGAAGGTGGAGAGAGGAGATCTGCCTCGTCTGTCGTGGTGTTCTTCTCTCTTCTTCCAGATCTGCTCCGACGTTGTGTAGAAAATCGTTCCTCGACAGAGCTGTGATCACCTTCTACACCATGCTCATGGTGGAATCCTCTCTTTCTCTTGTTTTTCTTGTTTCTCTCATCATGAGTGAGTAGTTTACTTTCACTGGGGTGCGGGGACTAGCCCCGCTGCCCATGCTTTCATATCTCATTGTTAAACATTCCATGGCATGTATATAATCTCTCATTTCGTTGTTAATTGTCGATGTGTGCTTGTGGATTGATCACCTGCTTGCATATATCTTGTTCGTTTCCTATGTTGCGAGAACTTCAATGCGTAGGTTTTGAATGTCGATTAACGCGGTTGACTCCCAAACTAGAAATAGAATGGGATTCCTTGAGGGCATAAGTGTATGATCCGTGTGGTGACAAGCCATCTAGCCCACGGTGACGCTTCTGTGTGCCTGACGCCTGTATAGGGGGGCCGCAACCTCATTTGGATTTATATATCTTCGGAGCAGTAAGTATGTGATCCGGATGGTGACGAGACATCTAATACCTAAGGTGATGCTTACGCGAACCTGACGCCCGTATGGGGGGGTTCTACAGCAGCTCTATTTGAATGGTTATATCTTGCCTGGATGTTTGATGTTTGGATGTGATTGCATGTGTAGTGGTGGTGAAACCTGGGACCATCCCAGCGATTTCCATCATTAATCTTTAATCAACCTTTAATCATTCTCTTTTACTTTTCTTGCATCTAGTTTTATTAAACTCAAATCAATCAACCTTGTTTTAAATATTAGTCTTGATTCAACTAGATTCGACTAGAGAAAGATTCTTAAAAATGTTGTCCCTTGGGATTCGATCCTCAACTATACTGCGATAAGACCCGTCCGCTTGCGGGTGGTACTATTACACATTGTTTTGGTAAAAAAACTTAGGGATTTCAACCCTAAGTGAGTTTGTTAGTGTGATAATGTAAGCCACGTCAAATTCTGGCACCGTTGCCGGGGACAACTGAATCGTCTAGTTAAATCTAGTTCTTTTGAGACTAATTTAGGTTTTTCTTTTACTTTTGATACTATCGATCATATAAACTTGAATTCGGTTCTACTCCGTCCATCTCACCAGAAAAAGATCTTTTCATCCTAGGTACCCACAAAGTCTAGTGTATGCGCCGCTGAGACAGTCCCGGACTCTCTGTTAGCTTTGACCTTGAGATAGACAGAACCTTTCGCCGTCAGTACAGAGAGAACTAAGCAAGAATGGCTCAAGAGGAGGAAATCGCTCGAAGGGTAGCTCAAGCCATTAATGCACAAAGAGATAGGATTATGCAAGAAGCCCGAGCCACAGTTCAAGAAGAAATCCAAGCAGCTCAACAAGCTGAGCTACAAAAAGACCTTAGAGAATTCTCGATCCCTAAAGCTGTGGACATTCATCACCCAGTGCAACCTCCTCCCATCAACACTCCCAACTTTGAGATCCGAGCACATTGGATCACGTTGCTTCAAAATAGCCCTTTCTATGGTAAGCAAGGAGAAGATAGTCAAGAACATCTTCTAAGGTTTATACATCTATGTGCCATGACAAAGCAAAATGGAGTCACAGATGATGCCATCAGACTCTGTCTCTTCAAATACTCTCTTGCCGATAGAGCCATGAGTTGGTATAACTCCTTGCAATGCGAACCCATCACCACTTGGGAACAACTTCAAAATGTTTTTCTGGAAAAGTTTTATCCACCTTCTCTCACCTATGAAATTAGGGGCCGAATAACGCAATTCACCTAGGTCCCTGGAGAATCCCTAGATGAAGCATGGGAAAGATACAAAGAGCTTCTACGCAAGTGCCCACATCATGGCATTCCAAAGAATCAACTCATTGAAATCTTTTATAGAGGTGTGGACGATGATATCAAGAGGTTTTTGGATTCCTCGTCTGGAGGAAACTTCATGCGTCAGAGTTATGATAGCACATGGAAGTTTGTCACCCTTGGAGTTGAAAACCAAGCCAACTGGGGTAGACCTATTGGCAAAGAAGTGTTGAAGGTAGCTATGGCCGAAGAAACACCCGAGTACAAGTCTATCGTTGAATCTCTCAAACTCTTAGTTGCAAAGCAAGACCATCTAGAATCGTCTCTCACAGCTTATGAAAGAAGACGTTCGCCCCCTCGACAACAAGAGCAAGTCATCTTCACTCTTCTGTGAAGCATGCAAAGGAACTGATCATTCTACTCTAGCATGTAATATTCTCTATGATGTTGTTTTGAGCAATACATGTGCCCAAGGAGATAATGGTCAAATGGAAAGTCTGAACGCCATCAATACCATCCCTGGCCAAGGGTACTATAATCCGAATCAGAATAGGAACCATCCAGGTTTTCAATATGGAAATCCTTCTGGAGCGGAAAACTCACGACAACTTGGTTCAAATACTCAACAACGAGGCCCGCCAGGATTCCAGTATAACCAACAACCAAATTTCGGGAATCAAGGAAACTTTAGAGGAAACTACCATAATAGAAACTACAACAATTATCAGAACAATTCTCAGTTTCAGAACCCCAACCAAGTCCCCTATCAACACCAACAACAAGGGAAACAAGCCAGTCCCATCCCTCCTGATGACAAATTGTCAGCTATTGAGAAGATGCTACAGTCGCAGCAGACTATGATAGCTAACCAGCAAGCCCGTCAGAAGGCTATTGAATCTCAACTAGCTCAACTTGCAGCTAGAATGAAGCCACATGCTGGAGTCTTTACTGGACAACCCAAAAACAATCCTAAACATCCTGAGCAATTGAAGGTTGTCACCACCAGGTCAGGAAAAGACTATTCTGACCCCCTGCTAAGATACCAATAGTGGCAACAAACGACGATGACTTTGTGAATGTCTAAGACTCTACAATACCTGAGTCTCGGCCGAAGGAACAACCAACCATTGATAAGACAGACAAAGCAAGATTGGAGGAACCATTGGCTGCAGAGGCATAAGACACGCCCGAGCCAGATGTGCCAGTATACAAGCCCCGTCCTCCCTTCCCAGCTCGTTTGAAGCATACAAAGCTCGATACTCGATTCAACAAGTTTAAAGAAGCTATGAAGAAGCTTCATGTAGATATACCCTTTCTAGATGCGCTGGCCGAGATACCAGCCTAGACTAAGTACTTAAAGTCTCTCCTCACAAGGAAGTACATAACTGAAGAATACGAGACAGTTAAGCTAGCATCAACCACTTCTGATATCATCCAGAGCAAGATGCCCAAGAAACAGAAAGATCTGGGATCCTTTGGGATTTCATGCCATATCGGTGAATCTTCATGTAAGAAGGGATTAGCCGATCTCGGTGCTAGCATCTCTATCATGCCACTTAGCCTTTGTAAGAGGTTAGGGTTTGCATAACTTCTCCCAACTGGAATGACCATACAACTTGCAGACAACTCTATGACTCTTCCCTTAGGAATCATCGAAGATGTCCCTGTCAAGGTTGGAAAAGACTCTTACGTCCCATGTGACTTTGTCATCATGGACATAAAGGAAGACGCCAGATACCCTCTCATCTTTGGCCGTCCATTCCTCACCACTGCAAGAGCTTTGATTGATGTTGAAGCAGGGACCTTACTACTCAAACTAGGGAAATAAACCCTCGAGTTCAAAGTTTTTGAAAGCATTCGAAGACCGAGAATGCACGAAGAAGTCTATTTGATTGATTGCATTGAACAAATGTCTCTCCTCACACAAGAGGAATATGAACAAGACGATCCTTTAGAAGTGGCTCTAACAAACCCATCTGTTGAAAATTTCATCAACAGATAAGTTAAGGATTGTGTCCTTCACCTCGACTCTATAGAGGAAGATCCTGAAGCCAGGTTCGAGGAACTCAAAGCTGTGAATGTAACTGAAGAGCCATGTGAGAAGTCAGAAGCCCCTGAAATGAAACCCCTTCCCGAGGGACTTAAGTACGTGTTTTCGGATGATCTCAAGGTTTGTCCGGTTATTATAAATTCTGATCTAACGACCAAACAAGAAGATAAACTCCTGAAAGAATTAAAGGAAAGAAAGAAAGCTATCGGCTACAAGATGAGCGATCTCACCGGGGTCAGTCAAGCACTTTGCATGCACAAAATCCCTATGGTGGAAGACCACAAGCCGATTGTTGAGCATCAACGAAAGTTGAATCCTAATATGAAAGAAGTAGTCCGCTGCGAAGTCATCAAGTTGCTCACTACCGGAATCATCTATCTGATATCTGACTCACCTTGGGTGAGTCCTGTGCATGTTATCCCAAAGAAAGGTGGCACTACTGTGATACGAAATGAAAATAATGAACTCATCCCCACTCGAACAGTCACCGGGTGGAGGATGTGCAACGACTACAGGAAGTTAAACAAGGTAGCACGTAAAGATCATTTCCCGATGCCTTTTCTAGATCAAGTCTTAGAGCGATTGGCTCACCAGGAATATTTTTTCTATCTCAATGGTTACTCTGGATTCTACCAAATTCCTATACATCCAGATGACCAAGAGAAAACTACTTTTACTTGCCCCTTCGGAACCTATGCCTTTAGAAGGATGCCATTCAGACTATGTAATGCGCGTGCAACCTTCCAACGCTGCATGGTAGCCATATTTGTTGGTTTAACCGAAACCATTATGGAAGTTTTATGGATTATTTCTCTATATATGGGGATTCATACGACTCATGCCTGAAGCTCCTCTCCCTTGTCCTCAAACGATGCGAAGAAACACATCTAGTGCTTAATTGGGAGAAATGTCATTTTATGGTAAAAGAAGGCATTGTCCTTGGCCATAGGGTCAGTAACTGAGGAATTGAAGTGGATAAGGCCAAGATTGAAGTGATCTCCAAACTATCTATCCCTACCAATGTAAGATAATTCTGCGCATTCCTTGGTCATGCAGGCTTCTACAGAAGGTTTATCAAGGATTTCTCCGAGATAACCAAGCCCATGACAAACTTGTTGCTGAAGGACGCTGATTTCTATTTTGATGAAGAGTGTATCAAGAGTTTCAACAACCTAAAGCATGCCCTTACAACAACACCCATCATTCGATCCTCGAATTGGGATCACCCATTTGAAATTATGTGTGATGCCAGTGATTACGCTGTGGGCACCGTTCTGGGCCAATGTATAGAGAAGAAACATCATGTCATCTATTATGCATCAAAGACCCTTGATGAAACTCAGAGGAACTATGAAACGACTGAGAAGGAACTCCTAGCAGTCGTATATGCCTTTGATAAGTTTAGATCCTACCTCATTGGTTCAAAGGTGATTGTCTACACCGATCGTGCTGCTATTCGTTATCTTCTAAAAAAGAAAGATGCAAAACAAAGGCTAATAAGATGGATTCTCCTATTGCAAGAATTTGATCTTGAGATTAGAGATAAAAGAGGCACGAAAAATGTTGTAGCAGACCACTTAAGTCGTATCCACACTCTGGAAACTGAGAAGATACCAATTAACGACTCTCTTCCAGATGACCAGCTTATGAAAGTCTCAGAGGCTACTCCTTGGTACTCGGACTATGTGAACTACCTTGTCGCTGGTGTCATACACCCTGAGTGTACTGGCAATGCTCTAAATAAATTCATGCATGATGTGAGGCAATACCACTGGGATGAACCGTACCTCTTCAAGCTCTGTGCTGATGGTCTCTACAGATGTTGTATCGCTGAGGAAGAAGCCCAACTTATTTTAGAACAATGCCACTCATGCCCAGTCGGAGGCCATATGAGTTCTAAGAAAACTTCTTTGAAGGTTTTGCAATGCGGTTTGTTTTGGCCAACTATATCCAGAGATGCTTATAACTTTGTGTTGTCATGTGACAAGTGTCAAAGAATGGGAAACATTACAAAAAGAGATGAGATGCCACTTAAGCTATGGCAAGAAGTCGAGATTTTTAATGTTTGGGGAGTGGACTACATGGGTTCATTCCCATCCTCACATGGATTTTCCTACATCCTAGTCGCGGTTGATTATGTCTCCAAATGGGTAGAGGCAATACCAACGGTTACTAGCGATTCAAAACCCATCATTAAAATGTTCAAAGATATCATTTTTCCCCATTTTGGAGTTCCACGCACTGTGATCTCCGATGGAGGTTCTCATTTTCTGGAAAGAAGCTTTGAAGCGTTGTTGAGAAGATATGGTGTAACACACAATGTAGCTTCCTCCTACCACCCACAAACAAGTGGGTAGGTAGATGTTTTGAACTGTCAACTCAAAGCTATCCTGGAAAAGACAGTAGGACGCAACCGAAAGGATTGGTCAGTAAAAATCAATGACGCTTTATGGGCCTACCAAACTGCGTTCAAAACTCTTCTTGGAACAACACCCTTCAGACTCATCTATGGAAAATCATGTCGCCTGCCCGTGGAACTAGAACATAAAGCATGGTGGGCAATCAAACTGCTGAATTTTGACATGAAGAAAGCAGGCGAAGCTAGGATTCTACAACTTCAAGAGTTGGATGAACTCCGAATGACAGCTTATGAGAATGCACGAATCTACAAGGAACGCATGAAACTTTGGCACAACGGTCATCTGAAGAGAAAGGACATTCAAGTGGGAGACCAAGTTCTGCTGTTCAACTTAAGACTGAAGTTATTCCCAGGAAAACCCCGTTCTCAATGGTCTGGGCCATACATTGTCAAGAGCATCTATCCACATGGTGCATTTACCTTATGGAGTGAGAAGTCAGGTGATTTTGTGGCAAATGGCCAACGCTTGAAGAGATATTTCACCACAGCTGATACTAGAACTGAAAAATCGATGAATTTGTCCAAACCGACATATCTACCAAAAAATTGAAGAAATCACGTCGAGCCATCGACGTAAAACAAAGGTGCTTGTTGGGAGGCAACCCGATCTTTAACTTAGATTTTACTCTTAGTTTTGCTTTTAGAAAATTTTGCACTTGGTAGACAATGCATCGCAAGATGCAGTCTTAAGTTCTGATAGTTTCCATTTTTGAGATTTCCGATGGAGGATGTGTCGCCGAAAGGAATGCAACCACATCTGGTGGACCAACCAGCATGAGTTTTCCCCTCCATCTCGGATTTAGAGTTTGCTTGGGATGAGAAAAATTCTAAGTTCGGGGTGGAGGGTGGGTGGTACGTACTTTACTTTCCACCCTCTCCTATCCGTTTCAGACTTAAGATTTCATCGTTGAAACTTTGTTGCAATTTTGAATACCCTCCTTATTCAAAGCGAAGCCTCAAGGAGAACAATTTCTAAAACTAGCCAATGATTAGAAATCACTGTGTGAAGCTTATGAATCCTAACATCATGATCGGTAGATATGGAAAGTATCTGTCGAACTGAGAGGGATCAAACACGTTGTGCTTCCTAACTGACTAGTGGAACAATAGCATGGAATCTCCACCGGATCATCATCAAGTCATTATTTGAGCAGAGTATGATAAAGAGAACTACCCGGTGCACTGAATTGTAAATCAAGTTGCACTCTGATCTAAACTCTTTTCTACACTTCTTCCATCATCTTCTTACCCCTCCGTTCATCAAAAACAAACAAAAATAGCCAATATAGTGCCAAACCCTAAGTTTGGGATGGCACACACTCTCTCTCTTTACGCTTCTTCCATACCCCTCGCTACGAAATAGGGGTGTATCACCAAGAAAAGATGCCTAAGTGCACACAAAAAGAAATGCAATCTCGAGTCGAATAGAGGAAAGGTTCGCACAAAAAAAATGCAATCAATGAAATTGCAAATCATATAATAAAAATCTCGAGTCGAATAGAGGAGAGATTTATTTCTTCCTTCCATACCACCCTTCACCCCCTTTTCCACCTACTGGCACAATGAATGCCTACGCTCACCAACATCCTAAAAACACCAGTGTCAGATCAGGTGTACACTTGTTGTTCTGCGGGTATCTCTGGACTCTTACGAAACTCTCTGACATGCTTGATTTTGGAAAAAGTAGAGAGGAAGTGATATTGGGAAGTGAACTCGGGAATGAAGATATGGTAAAATGTGTTATGTGATCTCAGGATGTTGAGACACTTAGTCATACTGAGCAGAAAAAAAAAACAATTGTGATGTGAAGATGAAGCAATCGCACGAGTTGAAAGTATTCATCCGGCGAGTGTTTTAGATTTTGTGTTACTCGAAGACGAGCAACGTTTAAGTTCGGGGTATTTTGATGAATGCATATTCATCGTAGTTCAATCATCTCGTTTAGCCCAGATTCAGTTGCATCTGTGCTTTTATTGGCTTTATCTTCTAATATGTGATTTTACTTGGCTTAACTGCTTTATTGAGCTTTTATTGGTCGTATCTTCTTATCTGAGACTTATATTGGTTAAATCAAATTGATCACGAATTTAATTGTAATTTTACATAATTTTTGACAGGTCAATTTGGGCATTGGGCCCATGTTCTAATCCATTCCTCTATCTTAGCCCTTGGTTTGGGCCTGGTCAAAGCAATTTAATGGCCCCTCTCTTTCTTTACGCGTCTACAGTGCTCGCTTCTTCACCTAGATCGCGGCTCCTGTAAACCCTACAATCGCGACCGCGATTGCAGAGATCGCGGACAGTTGTCCTCATCATCGCGACCTCCCTCGACTCTACCCGTGGTTGCTGCTGATCGCGACCAAGCCAAAAGATCGCAGACACCTGTCTACGGTAATAGTCGTGATCGTGTAAAAAGCCGCGACCGCAGCATCATTCAAAAAAGTTGCGACCGCGACATCATTCAAAAAGCCACGACCGTGCAAAGAGTCGCGACCGCGGCATCATTCCAATACCGCGACCGTGCAAAAAGCCGCGACTGCGTCATTCGAAAAGCCATGACCGTACAAAAAGCCGCGACCTACTGCAGAATTACTAAGGTCACGAATCTAAGTCGGTGCCAACCTGCCTATAAATAGAACACGACTCCAGTCAGTCAAATCATCATCTCCAGACGTCGTTAGGCTGCAGGACTGTCCTGAGCCTGAGGAGACGATCTCCATAGCCAAGAACCTACCCTCGTAGTGGTTTTGTGGCTTGTCCACCCAGATCTGGAGTGTAAACTCTAGATCTGCAAGCCACTTCGCCCAGATCTAGATCTAGATCTACATCCAGATCTAGATCTGTTGCGTCTACACCATTCCTATGACGCCATCTCATCCACGAGCTGCTCCTCCTACTGTGAGCGAGGACTAAGAGAAGAATAAGAATGTAGAGAGAGGAGATCTACCTCTTCTGTCGTGGTATTCTTCTCTCTTCTTCCAGATCTGCTCCGACGTTGTGTAGAAGATCGTTCCTCGACAGAGCTGCGATCACCTTCTTCACCATGCTCATGGCGAAATCCTCTCTTTCTCTTATTTTTCTTGTTTCTCTCATCATGAGTGAGTAGTTTACTTTCGCTAGGGTGTGGGGACTAGCCCCGCTGCCCATGCTTTCATATCTCATTGTTAAACATTCCATGGCATGTATATAATCTCTCATTTCGTTGTTAATCGTCGATGTGTGCTTGTGGATTGATCACCTGCTTGCATATATCTTGTTCGTTTCCTATGTTGCGAGAACTTCAATGCATAGGTTTTGAATGTCGATTAACGTGGTTGACTCCCAAACTAGAAATAGAATGGGATTCCTTGAGGTCGTAAGTGTATGATCTGTGTGGTGACGAGCCATCTAGCCCACGATGACGCTTCTGTGTGCCTGATGCCTGTATAGGGGGTCTGCAACCTCATTTGGATTTCTGTATCTTCGGAGCAGTAAGTATGTGATCCGGATGGTGATGAGACATCTGATACCTAAGGTGATGCTTACGCGAACCTGACGCCCATATGGGGGGTTTTGTAGCAGCTCTATTTGAATGGTTATATCTTGCCTGTATGTTTGATGTTTGGATGTGATTGCATGTGTAGTGGTGGTGAAACCCGGGACCATCCCAGCGATTTCCATCATTAATCTTTAATCAACCTTTAATCCTGCTCTTTTACTTTTCTTGCATTTAGTTTAATTAAACTCAAATCAATCAACCGTGTTATAAATATTAGTCTTGATTCAACTAGATTCGACTAGAGAAAGATTCTTAAAAATGTTGTCCCTTGGGATTTGATCCTCAACTATACTGTGATAAGACCTGTCCGCTTGCGGGTGGTATTATTGCACGTTGTTTTGGTAAAAAAAACTTAGGGATTTCAACCCTAAGTGAGTTTGTTAGTGCGATAATATAAGCCGCGTCACTACTTAAGCACACCAATAGCTCCCTCGACACCCCTTTGCTTTGCCTCACCCTCCAAATTCCCCAAAGATATCTCAACGGCCTCTGACCTTGAGCTCGCCCCTCTCCTCTCTATCCACCGCCACCAAGCTCACGACCTGGACGCTCTTGTTCTCGTCGCCCCAAATTGACCTTTCACCTAGCCTCAGAGTACCTCCAACTACCTCAACGGCACCTTGAAGCAGCTGTCTGCTGCTCCCCCTCCAATCCTCTTCCGCCGTGAGCTGTGCAACTCGTCGGTCATCTAGTCAACCCGACGTATCAGGAGGAGCCACGCCCCGACTCCAAGTTGTCCAGTTGCAAAAGGACCTCACGAAGCTAACCCATTTGTCACCTGCGCATGAGGAGGAGCACATCCATCACACAAGATCGCCGGAGATTGAGTTGCCAACCTGCTGTGAAGCACTGAGCAAGGAAGGTGGGACCCACTCAAGCCTAGTTGGACCAATAGCGCGAGTCCACGTGGGGATAAGTGGACCAACCCAAGATCGCCAAGTAAGCAGTCCCTTTTATTCACCTCAGCAACACAGATCTTTTCTTTTTTTATGCGAGCGAGATCTCAACCGTTGGATCTGAGCATCCAGCGGTCCACCCTTTACTTAGATTTCATTTTTTTACCCGAAATTCAGTAAATGACCTAATTTTGGGGAAATTTTTTATAAATAGTAGGAATGTCAAAAAATACAAATTAGTACTCCATTTTGATCAGAATAATACGAAGATCATGAATATGAAATCTGTTGACCCTAAATATGACTTGAATAAATGATCTTGCCCAAATATGTTCATATCTTGTTTAATTATTTAGAAAATACTCGAACCTGATTAAATCACCAAAACATGTGATCATCATCTTTTTACATCTAGGTAATTATGGAACGATCAGATCTGATTATTGTGACTCAATTAGCAATAAAACCTAATTATCACTCTTTTCCCTATTTTGAATTATCAATATGTGCATAATTAGTCAACATGATATAAAGACCATGACTTTGACCTTATAGACCTACTCTAATGTGACATTACTAATCTTGGACTCAAATCCATACTCTGAGACTTGTACTCAACTCTCATGACTCTAAAACTATAAAAGGGCCTTTTATATACTCTTTAGAATAATGGTGATTTGAACAAAATAACTAATAAATACCAAATCTCCAATAATTTTAGGAAATCAAAGGTACCAGTGAGGAGCATCTCTGAACTCCCCACTTCTGAGTAGAAGGTACGCCATTACCTCTTGTTGGCTTACTATACTTTATGCTTAAGATATATGAGTAGTAGAACACTTGGCATAAGATATTGAATGAAATGAATGTCTTGTATGATGCTATGCTTGATTTGATATTATGCTTGAATTTCTATATGTATAATTTTGAACACATGCAAACATAATATATATTGTCCATCATATAAGCACTTGGTAGTCGAGTGCATGGAAAGTGATCTCAAACTCTTTGGTAATAGATCACATGTTTAATGATCTCAAACTCTTTGGTAGTAGATCACACATATAATGATCTCAAACTCTTTGGTAGTAGAGCATAAAGGCCTGAAAACATCAAAGCCATTAGTGGTGGATGTATGAGAAATATGATGGAAAATATGCTTAAAAGATACATGTTCCTTGTTGTTAACAAACTTTTGCTTAGTATATTGTTGTAATTACTTATAACTGTCAAGTTTACTTTTATCCTTATTGCCAAGTATGAAAAGAGGTAAATTGAATGACATGTAGGCGTACTCAGTACAATATATTTATATATTGTGTTGACGTGTACCACTTGCATATGTTTTATAGGTACCTTCTACTTATGATGCTTATGATGAAAGGAATATGATGTCACTACTCTATATGCTGGCTCACAAAAATCAGATCTATCATGGGGATGCTAAAGCTAAATGGGACTCTTAGATTATGTTCTTTTCTTCTATAATTAGTTTCTCATGTATTAAGTTTTCTTCTGTAGAACTCCTATGCCTTCGGGACCCTATGTAATGAACAATTTGGTTTATGTATGGAAGCTCTTTATTCGGTGCATTTATATATTCATGTGTTTGATCCACTCAGGGATGGACAACTTTAACTCTATTGTACACCTTATGTTGGCGCCTGAGGTGTAGAGTGGTGTTAGGTTGTTAACCCGTGACAGGATTTCTAGCAACTACAAATTCGATAAACAAAATATATCAATGCAAGTGCATTGAGAATGCCATGAAAAGGCATGTAAATAGTTTAAGAATAATATAAAACTTGTTTGGGTAGGAATCATGATAACGAGCAAGAAGTAGAAATGACTCAAGAAAACTTAACCATAGCATTTTATACAAAGCATGTTTTAGGCTTCTTTTTCCATTATATCAACACTAGGTTGTATAATGTATTTCCATATATTACTTTTGAGCTTTTGTCAACATATTATAACCAAACACAAAAGTAGTATTCATCAAAACAAATAGTTGAACCAAGTACTTAAGTAGCCAAGCATTCATACAAGCATGCATACAAGTAAGCCAATATCATAGTAGGGTCAAGAGATGAAGTGTACCTTACGAGTAGAGTACAAGCCATAAATCATGAGTGAGATTCCTAGAGAAGGCCCTATCTAATAATGACCTAAGATGTAGAGAGATACAATAGGGAGTCTTGGATCACTAGGTTTGAATAATAAAAGCATGATATAATTCATGTTGATGATCCCCCTAACCATAGGTTTCAAATAGATCATCTTAGGTCCAAAGTTCCATACATGCAGGAAATTATTCAACATAGTTCGAAAGTCACATCAACACCTTATGTCTAGGTGATACATCCACATCATGAGTAATAATAGATAAGAATAAACTCTTATTTTAAAAGGAAAAACAAAAATTGGGATTACTATCATGTTTCAACATGCAAGATCATGGTTAATCATATAAGTTCCATTTCAAACAATAGGGTCACATTTCCAAGTCATAGAAGAACTAAGAAGAACAAGTTAGGATGTAGAGCTATATCATGATAAATCTGTTGATTTGAAGTCTTAAGATACACGTGTAACATTATAGCATGTTTTTAGAAAGTTAGATCCCAAACGAGCAACATGTGCATTTAGACCATACTAGGTGTTATATGTAGTCAATAGAGCACATTAGTTCACACAAACTTGTCTTGTGAGTCGAACATAGGAGAAAGGACACTACCTTGGTTAAACAGGGTATCAAACCCCAATAAGTTTATGATGCAGTGCTATTTTAGGGCTTTGTCTTATATTTGCACTTTAATCACATATATACCTTCTAGATTACATGTAATTCGCCTCAATATGCATATTTGTGTAAAATGCATTTATGGACATTATTTGCATATTTTTCAGTATCTGGACAACACTTGGATGGAATAGAGAGAAAGAATGATCCTAGGGTTTTTCTACACTTAGAGAGACTTAAAATAGTCAAAAGCTAACTCAACCTACCCCTAGTGGCCAAAGGTCAATTCAAGCAAAGATGTCTAAGGATGAACAAAGTACAAGTTGTAAGTATTGATGAAGAAGCTAACACGGATGTGGTACAGAAAAATGGTTGTGTTATCACAAGAGACCAAGTTTAAGACACTAAAGATTCAAGTACGTCAGCATGATCATGCAACATGGCATGGTCGTGCTAATATGACCCAAAATGGACGTGCATCATAGCACAATCATGTTGTATAGAGATCAAAATGGTTGTAGTACTGAGAACAGACAACCAACCCCAGAGCTAGAACAACCATGGTGATCACCATGGTCATGCTACCCACGACCCACCACGGCCGTGGTGACTACCACAGCCATGCCACCAGCCTTCCAATTTCCCAAAATTCTACTGTAAACTTTTCCCATTTCCACCTCGCCCATTCTCCACCACAATGAGCATTTTCACCCATACCCATCATGGTCGTTCTACCCACCAGAGTCATGCTACATACAAACTAGCAGCACATTTCCACTGTAGTTCCCATTTTTACCCCCCTCTTAACCTAATGCTTTCCCACCACCTATATATATATATATATATATATATATATAGGTGGCGGTTGGGGCACGAGGTTAGCCAGTAGTATACCACTCTAAGTTGTCCCATTTTGCCCCTTAGCCATTCCATGGCCATTCCACCTCATTTCCAGTTCAATTCACCATTTTCACCACCAAAACTATAATTTTCTAGTGTTTTGACCACTACCCACCTTCATTCCATGTCATTCCACCTTGGAGGAGGGAAGTGGATGCCCTTAAAGAAGCTTGAGAGGAGGATTTCTTCATCTACATTGAGCTCCATGGCTACTTCTACCTATTCTATCTCCATTTTTGTATTTTCTTGTTTTATGAGTAGCTGGGGCCCTTAGGTGGGTTGTTTGGGGTCAAAAATGTTACTTTGATACCATGTTTGGGGACGTGATATGTACTCTGTTACAACCCCAATTTTAGGGTTCAAATGGTTGGAAATGCAATTTCCCCAATAAATGTATGATTATGGGAATTTGTATGAATTATGTGTATTGGATAGATGCTCTTTTTCAATATTTTATTTGTGCATATGATTTCGTGGATCATAAGATGTTAATGAGTCCAATATGATTAAAAGGAAAAGAAGAAATCACATAATGCTTTATTAAGAAGGAAATTTGAGATAATGATGAAAATATAAGAAATATGTGGAAATATGGATAATGGAATCATCATGGATGGGATTTCGAGTCCACATGATTTCTAATGGTAAAAGGAATCCAAATAAGGAATATAAAAGAATAAGAGAGAGAAAATATGCATAAAATATGCCTTAATAAGTAATAACTTGCATATGAAGAAAGGTCTCTCATACTTTCGAGTTTGAGTCCCAAACTTGGCACGCAAATAGTTTAAGTCCTTACAGACTTTCCTTTAAATTTTAGGATTAATTGGATAAGTGGTTTGAGAGCTATGATTTTTACAAAATTCCCTAAAGTGGAGGGATTTCCATTAAATGTCACGATTTTCCAATTTGATTAGAAATGGTTTTTCTTGGCGCGTGAAATATGAGCCACTAGATCTGAGATCTGATGGTGGCTGCTCATCACCTACCTTGAGCCAAAAGAGGAAACTGGGAATAGTATTCCGATTAGATTCCTCACAAATCTCCCTCTCTAATCCACGAGCAGTCTAGGAAACCTTCCCTTTAGTTTCGGGAGATGATTTCGAATCTTTCAAACCTTGATTTGTCCACTGTGGAAGGTTCTTGTGGGTTTCCTTAAATTTGGGGTCTACTTTGAGACCAGACCTTAAGAATCCTACCTATATAAGGTTGAACGTTCCTTTGAATCCAGAGCCACAACCTCATGTTATACTTCTCTGCCCTCGATCTCCCGCTCTCGTTTCCTTTTTGCTCAGTCTGTGTCGGTGTTCTGCCCTATTGTTCACCGGATTGGGCGTCTAGCTGGCTGCCTTGATTGGGACTGTGGGGAGCAAGTGAGGGCCACCATGTGATTTGGTAGGATCATGCAAAGGTAAAGCAGCCTTCTCCGGCGGCTAAGGAGGGCGGATACCCGAAGTCAACTGCGGGGTTGACCGCAGCTGGGTACTGCATTCGTGAGCAGGAGAACGCTCAGAGGTAGAAGATGAGAAGGGTAAGATTACCATCCTACCCCCAAGGCATGCGAGGTCCTAAGCCCAATAGAGAGGGGTAGTGATGTCTTTTCCCCTTGGATGACGCCCTATGGAAAAGAAAATAGGGGCCGATTTGCTGATGTGGCAGCCCTCCATTGGCCGAAGGTAATTTACCTTGCAAAATTCATAATTAATTATTGGTAACTCCAATTAAGACAAATTATATATGAAAATTGATTAGGAGAATGCAAGGAGTGTAATAAAAATATAATTGAGGCCTAAATACGATTTCAATTTAAAAAGTTCTTAAAGTTGTCACCTTTAATATTGTTATTAATGAAAAACCCTGGTTTTTTATGATTAATGATTTGGGAAGGGTTATATGGATGCTTAAAGTGGAAATTAACTTATTTTAAATAAAGGTATGATGTAAATATAAAAGAACGATCTTTATACATAATTGGCTCAATTTGGGGTTCCATGTACATGAATATGCATTAATGGGCTTAGAAATGCTAATTTAGGTGATGATGACTTTTAATGGTTTTAATTGTTCAAATCTATGAATAAAATAGAGATATGATGATCCTAAGCTAATTTGAGTATAAAAGATCCTTAATGTGGATAATTTGTGTAATTAGGGTTTTTATGAGTAGAAAAGTGTTGGATAAATTGGACATTATGATAAATCCCCTTGTTTCGATGATGACAAACATTTCATTCTTGTTAATCTAACGTGCTACTTGAGTGTTGCAGGAATGAGGTGGATGACAAAGCTCTAGGGAATCCATACGCTTGAATGATTGTAAATGTCATGCAATGTAATCAATTGTAAACTTGTACAAACATATAATGTACAAGTACTTAGATTTCATGTAAATCAAGCGTTAGATCTTCCCTAGCCAATCACCACACTTAGATAGGTCATCCCTTTCAAATAGGTTCACATATGCACACTCATACATTTACTTAGTGCCTAAATTGAAAGATTGAAACAGGGTCAATCTCGGTCGACCAAACTCCTCGACCGAGACACTCTCGGTCGACAAACTTCTCGACCGAGAATGACCCAAGTAGCCGTTAGATACAGCTGACAAGGTAGTTGGCAGTTGCAAATGAACGTTGATCCAGAGAGCCTGTCGGTCGACAAAACTTCGACCGAGTAGGTATCTCGGTCGACAAATTGTCGACCGAGATGGTCTCTGACAGCAACTGCAGAATAAAGCAACTAGTCGTTACTAACGCACCTAACTTATACCTAACGGCTAGTTAAGCACTTAGAAACCCCTAGAAGTTGTCTAGAACGTCCTTAAGCATCCATAGGCCATTCCTATAAATAGGACATGCCTTAGGACACCAAAATACACCTAAGCTATACTTGTGCTATACTTGAGCTTGAATACTCACTTGCAATCTGTTTTAGAGCAATAGAGAAATTCCTACACTTGCCATTCATTCCTATTGCTCCCATTTCGTGTCCTATAGGCTAGTATCTCCTATCCACTACAATCACATTGTCATACACATTGGTTAGGATATCTATACGCTTGATATAGGCAAATCAAGCCTTGTGCTTACAACGGTATTGTAATTTCTATTTTCCTTCTTGTTCCTTTTTATCCTTTGTACTCTCCTTGCTACTCCTAGGGTTGGAGGCTGCGGATCGGAGAGGGTGGACTTCTCAGGTGGAGAAGGGGACTTCAAGCTACTTCAAGAAGGCTATCGCACAGGAAGCTACTTCAGAAGGCTGGTGCAACGGGAGTTGGTGCACCTACTTCAAGGGAAGGCTGCTTCAAGATTGGGCGATTACTTCTAGGTGAAGGCTGCTTGAAGGGTTTGGGAAAAGAAATTGTATTTTATGTAAAGTCCTTGCGAAGTAATAAAATAAATTTCTTTTCAAATCCCGGTTGGGTAAGCAACCGGGTAGTGGACTGACTTCCTTAGTATTTGCTAAGGTTGGAACCACTCTAAACCCTGTGTCTCCTTGTCCAATATTTTCATTGTGGTTGTTTGAGATAATTAATTATTAAAATCTCTATAAAACTCTATTCACCCCCCTCTAGTAGTTTTCAGTTGGTATCAGAGCAGGCTTCAAGGAACCCTAACCAGGTCTTGAAGAATGAAGGGTGGAGGTGACTACAACCGCAGGCAAAGGAGCAACTTGGACCAACCTTCAACAAGCTGCAATTGGTGTTTAGGAATGAACCATACAACAATTGGTTGTCCATGGAAAGAAAAGAAGAAAGAGGTCCATAAGAATTGTTTCATTGCTACAACCAATGAGGAAGAAGAAGAAGAGGTAAGCCTTCTTGATTTATCAAAAGAAGAGCTAATTTCTAGTCTTGAAGAAATACACAATAAGTATATCGAGTGCAAGAAGAAATTAAAGAAATCTAGTAAAACAAACGATGAGTTAAATGCTAGACTTCTTGCTCTTACATCCGAAAATGAAGATTTATATGCTAAATTGAATAATCTTGGTTTTGAAAAAGATAGCATTGTTTCTGAAAATCGTACTTTGAAATCATCTCTAAGTAGTAGTGATGTGAAGATTTTTACTCTAGAAACAAATTATGATCTTCTATATCAAGAAAAGGTTGAATTACTTGCAAAGTTAAATGATTTCCAAAAACAACCTGTTTTGTGTACACATCTAGATTATGATAATATAGTGAAAGAAAGGAATTCTTTATCATTTAATCTAGATCAAGCAAAACTAGATATTAAGAAAAGAATGGATGAGATCGCTAAGTTGCAACAAGAAGTTAGTAGGTTAAGCAACAATGGAATCCTTGATAGAATATTGGATAATTCCTATCATCAAATTGGGAGAAGAGGACTAGGTTATAAGCCCAAAGGGAAATCTCATCAACAACCTAGTTGGAGAAAAACACGAGCACATCAAGCTACATTTGTACCAAAGAACAACCTAGAACAAAACCATAGAAAAAGACTTGAGGTTGATTCTATATGTTGCCATTATTGCTCACGTCTTGGACATTACTCTTTTTCATGCCCATACAAGAAAAAGAATGTTGAGTTGATATGGGTTCCAAAACCCCCAAACTAAATGGATAAAATTAAGTTGAGATATGACCAAAGACTCTAAGTGGTATATCTCTATGTCCATCTCAACTCAACATAATAGGACACCAAGTTAATCCAAGAAATTAAATTTCCAAATATACATCTTAAACTACTTGTTTAGTTTGGATTCACAAAATGTATATGATTAGTTGATATTTAACCTAAATGTTGCTTTGATATTTAAATATCTCAACTAAATCAAGCTTTAACTTTCATACTTTTGCTTTTAATTATAAACAATATCTGAAAATAGGTTTGAAACAACACAGAACCTTTCTCGATCGAGACACTGTCGACCGAGGGATCTGTCGGTCGAGAAATGGTCGACCGAGTAGGCTTCTATTGTTAAGTCTGACATAAATCTTCTGAAATTGTTTTTCAATCAACCTAGTTTGCTATCAAATTGTTATTGATGATTGAATTAACATGCAAATCAAGAATAAAATCTTGGAAGACAATTTTTGTAGCAAGACATATTGATTGTTTACATTATATGACATTATGAGTAGAAAATCCTTAAACATATTGCAAAAGTGTTGTGAGAAGACTAATCTTGAACAAACCTTATTCATTGTTTGAAAAGTTTCTTCGGCATGATCAGTTATAAAAGTTTGTCTTAAAATTGAAAACTTATATGAGACTATTTTGGTTTACTCTCAATGGTTGAATTTAAAACTGAAAAATCATGATTGGCTTAACCAAGGAAATTACTGTTTTATCATAGATATGCTTCATCATGATCATTATGTTTCATTGGTTTAAAATAAGCTTTGATTCATATATACAAACCATGAATGATCATTGTGATTCAGAAAATTGCAAATGTCATTAGCATAAAAGCATCTTGACATAATAGATAATGCTTGTGGACACAGCTTGTAATGATGATGTTGTTATGACAAGCCAAACGGTGCCTCTTAGAACAAAATATTAATGTTTTTATCTATTTGCCTGTTCTAAGAAATCAAAAGCAAAAATCTTGACTTTAAGATATTAATCTTGCTTTCAAAATATATGTTTCTAAAGGATCTTATGATAAGGGTATAAGAAGAAATGGGATTTGATATTTATTTACCCCTAGCAAAGCATATGAAACATCTTTTACAATGAATGTAAAACATGCATTCTAGAAAAATCAAGGTCAAAGACTTCACTATGATGCTCATATTAAGTCTTCATAATAGGTATATCTTAATGTGCTTCAAAATTGATAATTATAGCTATCTGCAGAAATTATACTTCACATATGAATGTTTATCTTGGAAATCTGCAGAATTTGCCTCTTGGTTAAAATTAAAATTGACCAAGGGGCGCTATGGTCGTAGTCAAGGGCGACCTATAATAAGCTTTGACAAAATGCTTATTTGGACATCATTTTTTTTTGTACTTAATCTTAGTATACTTTTGATAAAGATCAAAATCAAAATTTAAAATCATTTGTGACCTTAGAAGCTTTAAATTGCTTTAATTATAAGATTAAGGGGGAGCTCATAACAACAAATTGGATTAATTGATTAAGAAGCTTAGAAAAACATCGTAAACATCACTTGGAGCTTGTTCATACCTTAGTATTTTTACTATTGGATATAAAGAAATCCATGAATGATCTTGTACTTAAAGGAACTCTCTAAACAAATCAGGGCTTAACATCCCTTGTATTTGATTAGAGACATTTTTATGAACTCTAAGAATTACAGGATTCTCATTTAATTTAGGGCTTAACATCCCTTGATAGATGAGAAATCAATATACATTCATCATAAGCTTAAGGGAATCTCATATCATTTCAAGGCTTAACATCCTTTGTAAATGATTGAGAAACAAATTATGGATAAATTAGACAAAAATGATATTCAATCCATGCTCCTAACAGATATCTATTTAAGGGGGAGCATAATATAAAATTAAGGGGGAGAAGAAAAATAAAATATTCAACTTGGATATCTTTTTGAAATGACAAAGGGGGAGAAAGAATATAAAATCAAAAATATAAAATGAGTTTCATAACATCTTGCACTCACTTGCAAAACAAGAATGGCTACAAAAGGTAATTTTCAGGTATGAAACTCACATGCTTTATATTTCCTTATTTCATATTTAGGAAATGTTTGTCATCTTCAAAAAGGGGGAGATTGTTGGATAAATTGGACATTATGATAAATCCCCTTGTTTCGATGATGACAAACATTTCATTCTTGTTAATCTAACGTGCTACTTGAGTGTTGCAGGAATGAGGTGGATGACAAAGCTCTAGGGAATCCATACGCTTGAATGATTGTAAATGTCATGCAATGTAATCAATTGTAAACTTGTACAAACATATAATGTACAAGTACTTAGATTTCATGTAAATCAAGCGTTAGATCTTCCCTAGCCAATCACCACACTTAGATAGGTCATCCCTTTCAAATAGGTTCACATATGCACACTCATACATTTACTTAGTGCCTAAATTGAAAGATTGAAATAGGGTCAATCTCGGTCGACCAAACTCCTCGACCGAGACACTCTCGGTCGACAAACTTCTCGACCGAGAATGACCCAAGTAGCCGTTAGACACAGCTGACAAGGTAGTTGGCAGTTGCAAATGAACGTTGATCCAGAGAGCCTGTCGGTCGACAAAACTTCGACCGAGTAGGTATCTCGGTCGACAAATTGTCGACCGAGATGGTCTCTGACAGCAACTGCAGAATAAAGCAACTAGCCGTTACTAACGCACCTAACTTATACCTAACGGCTAGTTAAGCACTTAGAAACCCCTAGAAGTTGTCTAGAACGTCCTTAAGCATCCATAGGCCATTCCTATAAATAGGACATGCCTTAGGACACCAAAATACACCTAAGCTATACTTGTGCTATACTTGAGCTTGAATACTCACTTGCAATCTGTTTTAGAGCAATAGAGAAATTCCTACACTTGCCATTCATTCCTATTGCTCCCATTTCGTGTCCTATAGGCTAGTATCTCCTATCCACTACAATCACATTGTCATACACATTGGTTAGGAGATCTATACGCTTGATATAGGCAAATCAAGCCTTGTGCTTACAACGGTATTGTAATTTCTATTTTCCTTCTTGTTCCTTTTTATCCTTTGTACTCTCCTTGCTACTCCTAGGGTTGGAGGCTGCGGATCGGAGAGGGTGGACTTCTCAGGTGGAGAAGGGGACTTCAATCTACTTCAAGAAGGCTATCGCACGGGAAGCTACTTCAGAAGGCTGGTGCAACGGGAGTTGGTGCACCTACTTCAAGGGAAGGCTGCTTCAAGATTGGGCGATTACTTCTAGGTGAAGGCTGCTTGAAGGGTTTGGGAAAAGAAATTGTATTTTATGTAAAGTCCTTGCGAGGTAATAAAATAAATTTCTTTTCAAATCCCGGTTGGGTAAGCAACCGGGTAGTGGACTGACTTCCTTAGTATTTGCTAAGGTTGGAACCACTCTAAACCCTGTGTCTCCTTGTCCAATATTTTCATTGTGGTTGTTTGAGATAATTAATTATTAAAATCTCTATAAAACTCTATTCACCCCCCCCCCCCCTCTAGTAGTTTTCAAAAAGTAGTTTTAGGGTTTGTTGACCTAAAAGGGATAAGGTTCGAGAAATTGATCTAAGGAACCCTAATGAATCCTAATGAGACTTATAAATCATAGAAAGGTGTCCCAAGTCAATAAAGAGTTGTTTGGGATGTGATGGTAACAACTAGGTGTTATAAATGTTTTTAGGATCAATGTTTTCTTGCTTGATTGATTGGCTTGCTTGATTGGACATCTAGTTGGATTTGAACATATTGCTTCAATGAGATCTTTAAGATAGGTATGCTGTCACGCCCCGATCTCACATTAACCACAAACCGCAAGATTAGGGCGCGACAGGATGGGATTTACACATAAGCCAACCACTCTTTACTTAAAAAAAAAACATTTTAAAGAAATTAATAGGGTAATCTGATTTATGCTGTAAAATGAAACTAAACACACTGCGGAAGCATCTTTATTTAACTGACTAGCAATATAACAGAGTCTACAGCATATTACATTGTTCGACATAAAATAAAGCATAACAGTTAATTTACATCTTTATACACATTCTCTCTCTCACTCACACCTTGTCCCAAAGATCGAGGGGAAAGGACTAAGAGACCTCTTACTACTAACTATGTATACCTTCTACAGACTAAGCGATAGGATGAAAGGATCCTTCAGATTTCCTGCTGCTGATGATAACCTGAAAATGTTTTGAGTAGAGGTATGAGCCTACTCGCTCAGTGAATAGAATTTCACTTAGCTATCACTAAACAACTCATCAGGTTTATAAATTGAAAATAAACAGATATGCAGTTCAAGCAGGGCAGTTCTATTGACATAGCAGATATACAGATAATAATCACATTTCTAAGCATCAACATGTATTTCAGGTAAATAAACAGTTTTGTAAATTTACTGTGTCCTATATGATTACTTATTCATATTATTATTATGCCCTAAATATATGCAGTGTACTCTGCATATAAAGATTAGTAGCAAGTTCATGCTACTAACTCACCGTACAAGACTTAGCGACACACCCGGGAAATGCTAAGTCTGACTACTCGTCCTGGTCTGCACAGGACTCTCAGGCACTCAAGGGCCTCAGGCACTCAAGGGCCTCACTGTACTCTCAGGCGCTCAAGGGCCTCACCGCAGGTCCTAGGCACTCAAGGGCCTCTCTGCAGTATTCTAGTACTCTAGACTCCTCCTCTAACCTGAGTACACAGGCGGAGAGCCTCACCGGGTTACCTTCGTGACACAAGCACGAATGGTGTTGGATAACCCGCATTTCTTTTCCCAGTGCCATCGTGACACAAGCACGATTGTTGTTGGACACTGTCTCTCTTTCCTCGTTTGTCCGTGACACAAGAACGGATGGTGTTGCAACACGAGTTTCACCCCTAAGTTGCAGATACCTCTTAGGGGTTCTACGGTGTTAGGGCACCTAGGTCTATTAATTAATTAACAAATAAACATTTAAATAGGAATATCACATTTCATGCATATTGCACAATCTGAATAACACATGAAGCAAATATATATCCTTTATCATCATTAAACATGATTCAGTATCATTTATCCAGTTTCGATACTAAACATCTATTTTGAAATCATTAAATACATTGCAACAATAATACAGGAAATTTCATCATTTTCACTAAGCATATTAAGTATTTCAAGTTCCAATGAATCTAACATACTCCAATGCATGTATTATACTATTTAAAAGTTATACTAACTGATACAGAAGCAAGTAAGCATTTAAATTGAGTTAATTAATGATTTCTGAATGAACTACTACTCACTGTTCTGGAACTCGGCCGACCAATCTGGGAATTCGGCCGATTGGCCGGAAACTCAGCCGATCCACTCTAGGCAACTCGGCCGATCGGCTGACAACTCGGCCGATCAGTCTGCAATCTCGGCCGATCGAAACTCTGCTCGATAACCTATAAAGGAAAACTCGGCCGAATCACACCCAATTCGGCCGATCAAAACCCTGTTCGATGTACTAAATAAAGGAACTCGGCCGATTACTGTATAACTCAGCCGATTGATAACTAACCTTGCTGTAAATCTAACTAAACTCCAATTGATTGCTAAAATGAACGAATGGCTGTGGATTTAAGTTGTGGGTTCCCGACCGAGCTAAAAGGCATTGAATCAAACTGTTCTTTGCGCCCAAATACTCCAGGTTGGACCTGCTGAAATCAAGTTTCTCACGTATGGGTGGAAAGGGGAAATCGGTTGGATTGATGCTCGTAGCTAGGGCTGCGGATCCGTACCTGGGCCTTAAGGCCGAACTCCATGGCACAGTTTCGAAGTGGTGGCTGCGCCCCAAAGGCGCCTAGCTGCTGCCGCAGCTGCAGGTCGTCGGACGCCCAAGCTGTAGGGCCGCAGGTAGGTGTTAAGGAGGTGGAAGAGGAGCAAGGCGCCGCTGTATCGGCTCATCCCGAACCCTAAACGGCCGCCATCCACACTGCTGCTTGCCTGCAGGTCACCGTACTGCTGGCCGCAGCTCCTCTGCAGGTCGGCGCTGCTAGGGCGGGTAGAGGAAAAGAAGAAGGAAGGGAGGGAAGAGGAAGAAGGAGGGTGGACGGTGGTAGGGTTGTAGCTGGACGAAGCCAACTCAAGAAATCGCCCACGCGATCTCCTCCTCTGGCTACTGTGATCGGGCCACTGGCTGATGAGCGCCGCTTCAAGCGGTCGTTCACTGTTTTATCGGGTGAGGAAGGGATAAGGAAGAAAGGGCTAGGGGGCGAAATGCAATTTGCCCACCAACTATCCAAAATTACAAACTAGTCCCTCAAAGCTCCAAAAAACTCATAACTCGTGACCTGAAGGTCGGATTCAAATGATTCCTCTGGCATTAGTTCAAACTCTGAATCCTCCACAATCTCAGGGCTAGGATTTAAGCTTAAGAGAGTTTGTTATTAGTTCAAACATCATTAGCATAAGTGAGTTCTCAACTCAACTTAATTAACCTAACGATCATCATAGCCATTAACATTAATTACCTCAGATGCTTCAAACTCAACTATTGATTCACATTTTAACTTATTTTGATTAACCATGATATTTTAATTTGATGCTCACACTAATTGAGGTGTTTCACGTAATTCGAGGTATTTATTAGTTAATCATGGAGTGGGTCATAACATATGTGGTTACACTTATGGTTAAATTGCTTTAGTTTCCCAGTGATTTCCGAGGTTTTAACGATTGCTTGGAAATAATTGCTTGATTGACTTACATTCCATGCAATTATAAAGTGACTATGACTATCACCATAATTATATGTGCATGACTAGCTCAGATCCTGGTTCTCCTCTATATCTTTGATGATGATGAGATAGATGACCTAGTACATGGTCTACCCGTGAGGTAGGATCGTCAGGTTATCATGAGTTGATGTGTTGGTCTACCCTTGGGTAGGACCATACGACTCCATGACCCTATGTATTGATCTACCTGTAAGGTAGGATCATGGGGGTTAGTTGAGATCTACCATATAAGAGGTAGGATCCATGTCCACTACAGGGATAGCACAGAGGCTAGGGTATGTAAGGATTGAGTAGTCATGTTTAAAATGTAAAGTTTGTTTTGTTAAATCATAATTGCTTGCAATATGTTGTTACAATTAAATGCACAATTATTGGTTCCCCCACATACCAGTATACTTTGTTATACTGATCGTCAATTTGTTTGTCGGCGTTTTAGGTGATATCTGATATTGGACAAATAGTAAAGTGGCACCTGTGAAGATTAATGGTAAAAATGATAAAGTAGGATTTAGGTAGATAGAATCCTACTTTGGGTAGAAGTCGCTGTTACCTAATTTTGAAGGTATGTTAAAAGAAAAGTTTTTTTTCATTTAAATCTTAGTTGTTGTAGAATTTATTAATTATTGTTAATTATATGCAAAACCATTGATCCTATTTTTGGGATAATGTCTCTGAATTCTTGGTCTCCCTTAATTGGGGGCTATCGGGAAGCGGGGTCATTACATAATCATTATAATTTTGTTTGTCAATGATTATGTTCTACTTCTATCTCATTTCCCATCAATTGCTTTGTGGTTTGTGCTTGAAATCACCTACATTCTAGGAAAATTTCTTATATGTGGCTCATTTTGTGAATTTCTTCTAAGTCCAATTAATGGATCCCTAGTTAGATTTTCACCTTCCTACATGTTAATCAATTCTCCCACACCTAGGTGAGAGATCTAAGTAGATATTATAGGAGAATTTAGTGTAATTATCTTGGGGACTTCTCAAAGCTAGAATGTAGGTGATGTGATGTTTAAGGGCTTGATTAGATCCCAATTGAATTATACATAAACACTAATACAAGTGAGCCTCGTAAGGTTAGGTAGGAGGTGTTAGTGACTAGTTCCCCTATACACACATACCTCATGGCAAATTAGTAGTTTAGGGCAATTCATTAGCATCTAACTTGTTCTTTGGTTTGGTAGTCTAAATGAAAGAATAATGTTTACATGTTATCATCCCAACACAATTGACAAGTGCATCCCCCAATCAACCCACACGTCTCTTTTTTTTTGGTCGGTCAAAAAGCATGTTACTATTAATACCAAAAAACTTTGGGTACTAAGTACCCCATTACATCAACAAAGAGATAAATAGATCGATAAGGTTCAAAAACCCCACGCAGGGGGACATACAAACTTTCTAGGCAAAGAACAAAACTAAGAAAACCAAAACAAACTAGACAAGCTAGGTCCAGGCAGACCAACCAGAAGAAGACTACAACAAGCCACTATTACATACATTCAGCGTACCCACAAAGAGTAATAGCAACTTGACATAGAACAAACACTAGCAATCCATCATGTAGCTAGACATGAAGTTTCTGACCTTCTCAGTATCCCAACTCCAGGTAACTTAATGGGAGAAACCCAATAAAAGGACCCCTAGCAACAGGTCAGCATGAAGCTGAAACAAAATGCAAAAGAAGCAAGAACCAACACATTTTAATAATGAAGAATTGGACGGATAAGTTAGCTCCAAATCACTCCTTCATACGTAGCACAACACCAGATATCTAATAAAAATAACCACAAATTGTGGTATTATGCAAAGATAAGGGAGATCCCTCGAGCTGACAACCCCCAAACAACATAGCTGCTCATCAGCAATGGACCTTGATCTATCGGTAGACGTTGTTTACACAGCAGCAATCACAAACACCCAAGGGTGTTTCCTGCACGCAAGAGAAAAACGGCCAAAGAAGAAGAGAAGAGGAAACCCCCTCTTAATCCCAACCCTCGTGATGCACCTGTATGCGTATAGCATTTCGTCAAACTCCTTGAAGGTGTTTCGGACCAGCTTTAGCAGAGAACCACCGTGAGCATGAGGCACGGCTGTGACGAAGCTCGATCAACTTAGGGGCGACCAGAACCACGGCCGTAGAGAACATCAGTGCGCGCCACAATGTTTCTCAGCCATCACTGGATGGATGGAGTGCGCCGCCAATCATTGAGATGGACGAAGAGGGAACGTTCCACCCAGCAACAGAGGCCACCCGCCGCCACTAGTCGCCAGGGAATGTCGGTGGAGGGGGCGTGCCATCGCCTGAGAGAAGCTGACCGACCACCCAGTCCAGGACTTGGAACAGGTCACGGATCTGAGCCCCGAAAATGGATGCCGCCAGCACAACAACACTCAGAGAGGGGATGAGAGGATGCCAGTGAGGTAAAGAAAAAGAACCCCTTTCATCAGTAGCGTGATGGAGCAGCAACGATCTATGGATCTGGAGCAGACAGCTTCTCTCTATCTGCCATGCTTGAGCGGGATGGAGTCAACTGAGTCCAGGTAGCCGAACCCAGCCTATATCTGATCGTCGCGTGCGCATTACCTCGTCCTTTCACCCCAAACAACCGAGACAGCACCAGCAATGATGACCGGCTCCTTCCTCCTAAGGTCCACTTCGACACGCCTAAGGGATGGCGCCCCTAGGATTTGGCCGCCTACAATCGAGAAACCAAGCCGAAGACGATGAGGGCCAGGGCGAGGAAAGCGTTGAAGCATCACTCCCTCCTCCCAGCAGTAGCCACCATAACTAGGATTGCTTGCAGTTTTAATCAGAGGTAGTTGAAGATGATGAGCATGAACCCAATAGGAAGCGTGCCACCGACATACAGCTATTGGTGGCGAGGGTAGCATAGTCGGCAGACCCAGGGAAGAAGAAGCCCAGATCGCCCCACAATGCACCCAAACCCACCTTATCGCCGCAGTAGGTCCATGTTGATGATGAGGGGGCTATCGAATCCCTGGATGACCCAGGACCCATCTTGGGAGGAGGCAGACCAGGTGCCTATGAAGGAAGGGTGAGAGCACCCTTCCTTAACCTGCATCGACGATTTGGTAGCACAGAGAGCTGGATCTGTTTGGATCAATCCTCTCCATCTGTCTCACTTGAACGGGATGGAGTCGACGAGGTCGACATACCAAACCACATAACAGATCTGGACGCCACACGGCCGAGCTCATCTCCTCTACCACCCAACCACCGAGATTCAACCCCAACGCTAGAAATAGGGAATGCTGCTAACTAAAACCCTCCTCCTAAGGCTCGTTGGTAACTTCAATCAAGGGGATCACGCCATGGTAGTTGGGGGCCAGGGGGAGGATGGTGTCGATAACACATCCTCCCCCCAGTGACAGCTGTCGAGGAAAACCCAGAGAGAAGACAGAGCGGAAGTCCTAGAGAGAAGACGGAGCCAGCAACTGCAAGATCCTTTTTGATTAATTGTTTCACTATCTAGCCCCCACACGTCTCTTAGTTTCATTAAAACCCTAATTCCCTTCTTGCTTATCTAGTGTTAGCTTGTTTAGTTCTTTACTTGCCTGGTTAGCTTCTTGCCATGTTCTTGCCTTGTTCTTGCTAGTTTAGGTCTTTAATTGCTCTTCTACATAGTTTGCTAGCTTAGTTAGAGTAGATCTCTCCTTGGTTGCCTTAGTATAGTTTGCTTCCTTCCTTTCCTAGCTTGTCTTTCCTTCCTCATTAGAATTAATTGTCTAGGGTAATTTAGGTGTTGATCTTGTTTGTCTTCCTTTATTTCTTGTTTTTTAACCTTTAGTGTAGTCAACAAATCAACCATTAAACCCTTAAACCATGGACTCTGTAGTAGGAACCTAGCCCAAAACTAACCTAGCCCTAGTGCCCCCTTTTCTTCCTGTGGATCAACCCTATTCTTGTTGTTTGCCTATACTACAACAAGACCATGTAAGCTTGCGGGTTAGTGTGTTAGTCTAAGTAGGTGTGTTAGACTAGGTCCATTATGAATTTGAAAATCCAAGTGTGTGAAAACACACCAAGGTTTTTGGCACCGCTTTTGGGGATAGAAAGTGCCATAGCTCCTTAATAGTTGTGGTGTGATCTCTTACTATAAGCATCATCCTTTTCTAATTTATTTTGTTGTATTTGAGAAACACACCAAGCTTTCTGGTGCCATTTCTAGGGAGAAAGGCACTCGGCCTAACTAGTAAGTTTTTCTTTGATATTTTCCTACTACCATCATCATTGCTATTATTTATTTTTTATTCTTTATATTCTTTGTGTATATTGGTTTTCTAACTTGTCCTCCTTTGTTTGGTTGTTCTTTGTGCATGTGACAAGTCACACGGGGAAGACAAGATGGAAGGATAAAATGCACCTCACAAGCCACTTCAAAAGTACTTCATTCCAAGAAACTGCAAATCTCCAATTGCTAATAGAGGTGATCAAATGCCAAGGGAGAAATTCTCCATCCCTCTAGGTCTTGTTGGGCTCATGTCCACCTTCTATGGCTCAGAGAGTGAGAACCCCTACAAGGACTTAGACTCCTTTTTTGAAGTATGCTCCACCTCCAGGACACCGACACACAAAGACGAAACAATCAGGCTGACCTTTTTCTCATTCTCCCTCAAAGACAAAACCAAGGATTGGTACGATACAAGAAGAGAAATCATGAGTTGGGAAGAGATGAATAATTTCTTCTTAAGCAAGTTCTACTCCATTGCAAGGTGGACACAAAATGGCATGCCATAGTGAGTCTCAGTCACGTGGATAATGAGAGGTTCCATGATGCTTGGGAAATATTTCAAAAGATGTTGAGAGAATGCTTACACCATGAGATCCCTTTGTGTTAGCTGGTTCAATCCTTCTACTCCAGTCTATCTCCCATGAGTCAAGATACAGTGGATTGTTCTTTTGGAGGAGCTTTTATGGCTAAGACACTTGAGGATACATGGCCATTGTTTGAACCATTGGAAGAAAACTAAAGGATCCAAGCTTCTATCATGACTAATGATGGTGACCACCCTTTTGGTGTGCCACCTTCATATTCTAGTGATTCAAGCCCATAAGTGATGAAGATTCTTTGGGACATGGTGTGATTAATGAGAAACCAAGTGGGAAGTGTTCCTTGTCACTTGGTCAATCTTGTTGAGTCCTTTGGTGAATAAATGAAGACATCTCACTCCTATATCTTCTCAGAACAACAATTTCCAAGATATAGCTTAAGGTTTGAGGAGGAAGTTCTTTCTAGATTGAAAATTTTTGATTATGTGCAAATGAATGTGATAAATCTTAAGCAAAAAGTAGAACAACTCTCTTCAATGATTTCTATTCAAGAGGAAGCACAGTTGTTCTCCCAGCCCATAGTGAACTTCCATGAATATAGTGTACATATGCATTCCACTCAAGTTCTCTATAGTCCAAGTCCCATGTAAGTGCAGCCCAGTTACCATTTCCAAGGCCATCCCATGCCTTATACATCTTCTCCCCCTCCATCACCACAACTTCCTCACCAATTCACCTTCCAACCTCAATTCTCCCCTCCACCTCAATTTCAATACCAAGTGCCACCTCCACCTCCTCCACAGCCACAATATGGTCCCCCTCTCCAGCACGAGCAAGGAAGTGTTGTGAAGGTTCTAAGGAGTGGGAAATCTCTTGAGCAGCCCGTGAATCAAAGAAAGTTTGATAAAGCAAAGCAAAGGCAGCCAAGTGGCGATACTATGATGGAGATTGCCGAAGATGATTTTATGACACCTCCGGTTGAGAATTTGATAATCCATTGTGTTCCACTTTATGACATGCCACAAGAAAATCATGTTGATGCAAGAAAGGCGGAATCAAGTGAACCACCATTCCTCGATGCATTTGATGAGACTTGGAACTAAAAAGGAGGCAAAAGCACAATGTTGATATTCAAGGTGTGTTTTGCCAAGTGAAGGTGAACATTCCATTATTGGATGCTATCAAGCAGATTCCATCTTATGCCAAGTTTCTCAAGAACTTGTGCACTGTGAAGAGAAGGTCAATGGAGAGAATACCAAATAGAGTCACGTTGACTGAACAAGTGAGTTCTATCATCCAACACTCCGTTCCCATGAAGAGGAAAGACCCAAGATCCCCACTTGTACCTAGATACATAGGGGGACATCGCATAGGCAGATCCCTACTTGGTTTGGGATCTAGTGTGAATTTGATTCCATATAGTGTTTATATTGAGTTGGGGTTAGGAAAGTTTAAACCGACTCATTACACTCTCCAATTGGAGGATCTCTCCATCAAAGTGCCTAGAGGAAGAGTGGATTATGCTCTTGTGATGATAGACAGAGAAAGGACAGTAGTGTTCCCTGTTGATTTCTTTAATCTTGACATGGAACCAGAGGATTGGAAGCTCCCCATTATCTTGGGAAGACGATTCTTATCTATAGATAATGTCAAGATACATCTGTGTAGTGGCACAATGATAGTCTCTTTCATGGACATGAAGATAAAGATCAACATGTATAATACCCTAATGAATCCTCCAAGATTCATCCTTACAATCGCCAATTCTAGGGATTTTGTACATCATTTTGACTGATTTACCCTTACTTTGGTTTACTACGAGTATTTCCCTAGCTTCATGCTAATATTGCTTTAATAATTCTTTTTACAAGTTTATTTGATCTTTTTATCACTCACGCATCCCACCGATCCCAAGATCGGGTGAACACTGGTGGCAACCACTCAGTCTCGAAACCGAGTAGCGTCCACTCGGTCTCAAAATTGAGTGGTGTCCACTCGGTCTTGTGCACAAGCTTACTTAGCTTAATTGTACTTTTCCTAACTTTGTCTGAATTACCCACAGACCTGATCGATTTATGTACTTAATTGCAGGACAAAATGGGTACTTGGGCCCATTTTCCTCTCAACCCAGCCCTACAGTACACAGCGACTAGTAGCCTTCCATCGGTTTGGAAACCTGTGGAAGCCGCTACTATGGAAACCGGATGGCCACTGGCACGTGAAGACCGGATGATATTGTGTGGTCGGTTCTATTGTGAGTATGAAGACCGAATGCCCAGTGGTCAAAACCAAATGGGAAGCAGCCAAAACTGAATGAGCGGGATAAATGGAAAAGGGCATAGAAACCGAGGCCGTGAAACCGAGTAGGCGGCAGATGTCTTAAAACTAAATGATTTAGCAAAGGCAAAACTAAATAGAAATTGACGGAGAAACCGAGATACCATGATGTCGTGAAACCGAATGAGGAGGCGTGAAAACCGAATGGCGGGGAAAAGCAAACTGCATGTTGAAAAGCAGAGAAACCAAAGTTGAAACTGAATGCACTGCTAAAAGCGAAATCGTATGGGCAGTATTGAAACCGAGTGGTTGACTTAGTCAAAACCGAATGAAGCAAGAAGGCATGAAAAAGCAAAACTGTACGGGTGGAGAAACCAAAGACCAAAACCGAATGATAGACAGAAACCGAATGAAAAAAAAAAAAAGCAAACCAGATGAAAAAGGCAAGGCTAGAAACCAAATAGACAAAAGACATGCACTAAGTGTGACTCCTTGGCCCAAGATATTTTGGGCAATTCTCAGAATAAACCCAATCCATCCAAGACACAAGACAAGCATATAAATAGAAGGGTAGAGGCATGGTCTCAGACATCTATCTCACCACAGCCAAATGATGCCGGACTGGGAACAGAGATCTGGGAAGCCAAAAGGCTGCTCCACTGCTACCTCATCTCCACCAAGCTCTACCTGGCCCTACTCGTACGGCTCTGGAGGTGCACACAATGATCAAGGCAGCAAGAGATGGACTTCACCGAAAAAGTCAGAGCAGTCCCGAAGACTGGGGCGATCTATATTGGGTTGTCGCAGATCTACTCTTCTACTCTGACGATGCTTGTTCTATCTTTCTTCTCTATCTTTATTGCTCCCTCTATGAGGAGCGAGTAGTGTAATTGACTGGGGTGTGGGGACTAGCCCCGCTACCCATGCTTTGTAATATGTACCTAAAAATGTTATCTTTCTGATTCAATGCTAATCGTTTCATTGCATGCTCGAATGTTGGCCGCATTCTTGCATGATCTATTGTCTTTTGTTGTGGATTGTCTACATCTACTCTTGAGATTCGATTACCAATTTAGCATTGGTTCTTGATGTGTGTATCCACAACACATCTATTTCGGTGTCTAGGAACTCCTTTCAAGGAGTGGAATAAACTCACCTCCATCGTTGTACTTTCATACTATGAAATGGAATCAGTTGACGTATGAAAGTACAATCTTGATAGGTCGAGGAACACACTCTGCGAAGGGAGTGATGCAAAGTAAGTGACCATTCATTCGGGGATGGCTGGCATTGCAACACTCCCACGTTTCTTGTAGCTATGTCCTCAAAAGAGGGATAGTCTATAAGGATGCTAATCGAATTGATAATATCGCTCGCTTGTTAGTCTTTCGATGCATGTTTCACAAGGTTGAGTAAGACCTCCCTTCGGAGGGCACATATCTCCATTGACATGCATATATGTATCAGATGGGAGCTACTCAACCTGTGAAGGATGTGTGCAATTCTCCTTGTCCAAGAGGGCATCGACATTGCACAACATCCATGTATCTTTCTTGCATGTCTTGCTATGTTGGTATAGGTACAATGCATGTGTAGTGTTGGTGAATATCCGCATCACCCCAATGATCCATCATCATCTGATAATCTTAGATTTCAAACTTTAACTAGATTTCATACTTGCCTTTATTTTTGCATGCTCTAGATTAGTTTAGATTAATCCTATCAATCTCTTAGTTGTAAATGATTAACTTAGATCGAGACAAAATGAGACAAAGACATCCAGATTCTTCACATTGTCCATTGGGTTTGATCCTAAATATGTACTACGATAAGGCTTCCACACTCTTGTGGGGTTGGAGCATTTATCTAGCACCAGTTGTAGGTAAACCTAGAGAGAACATCAACTCCCTAGGGTTTTGGTGCACATTAAGACTTCCATCGGAAGAGCAATCTTTTGGTGTAAATCCTAGCTCCATCAAAAATGGCACCGTTGTCGGGGAAAACGTCGTAAGAATTGTCTTTGTCGAATTCATTATTGACCTAAGTTTCTCTAGGGTTTTTCATTTTCTTTTCAAAAATCTAAAAAAGGGGGGGGAGGTGAAAACCTTGATCTCAAAAGTTAAAGTTTTTATTGCATACTCTCTTGAATTTGAAGTGATTGGTCAGGCCTGATAAACACCTTCTTTGATTTTAGGTACCAATTCTCTTCAAAATGAAGCAGTCAATGCCACCAACCATTAGATGTCAATTATGTGGTGACTACTCCTATTCATCAATCAACTACTTCAACGCTCCTCCTCACTATGTGAATGCACTACGTCAAGTAATCACAAATCGTATAGTTGGGAAACTCAAGGCAGCCTCTTCACACGACTATGGATATAATGCAAGTTATAATCCATATCCTCGTGGAAGCTACTACGAAGAACCCAATTATGAAGGATTTCAAGGCGTAGATTGCAATGCAGAAGGAAATTTGGATTACAATGCAAATCAATACTATGATGAAGAGAGCTACTATCAGCACCAACCTAATGGGTACAGTGAAGAGCCCTACTATGAAGATCAATACGCTTTAATAGAAGAAGTACGTACTTTGCAGAAGTCAGTGGCTCAACAACTAGCTGATCAGACAGCCACGAATGAGAAGTTGTTAGCTGAGCTTGGTCAACTTATGCAACTTGTCCATGCTTCTGAGCAACATGAAGAGCAGTCATCAGTTTCCCTTGAGCACAATCCTCATCTATGTATGACAATCGACTACGATGACGATTACAATATCATGTGGGAGGTGCCTTCCAATGATCTTCTAGCAGCAATACAGGGAGAGGAATCATCAGCAGAGCAAATGATTGAACCTGAGGATGATTTCTCCACAGTATCATAAGAAAAATAATCAATTTATGAGCCAAGGTCTGACTCGAAAAATGACTCTTGCACTATTCCCTTAGATGAAAAATTGATTGGCCAATATGAAGTTTTTCTATAGTTGGGAGATCAATTGGGGATAAATTTCAGTATTTACCCATCTTCTTCCCCCACAGACCAAGATCCAACCATACAGATTGAGGAGCAATCAGCAATGATTGACTCCCTATATGACAAATATTCTTCAACTTCAACTATCTTGTTGGTGACTTCCAATGAAGAAGGGTCTACGTTACAAGAACTCTACACTACTTCACAGTCAGACTTAGATGAATATGTGACTGATTCAGATAAGGAGATGTCTTTTACACAAGAAACTCAAATGTTTCCATTACTGGAACAAGATCTGATTTGTCATTATGAAGAAATTTCTGATCATTCGGTTGATCTAGGAACAGACTTTGAGGAGGGGACTGATCAAGATCTTGATTTATAGGTAGACCATACCACTCTCACTGACCCTGATGATGATGAAAAAGAATCATGGGAGGATGATGGATCTCAATATGACAATTCTATGACTAATCCTTTCCAAGAAATGACTTTATTGGAGCTACCACCTCCACATGAGGTCCAAATGGAGCCATCTCCCGAGCAAGATTTCTTCCTTCCAGTTGAATCTTCCTTGAGATTGAACTACGCGGAAGAGTCGGAACAACATCTTGACTCTGGGATGGGATATCTAGCCCCATCCAACGCCCATGACAATTCCCCGGGAGATTATGGGCCCGAAGATGATGACTTTATGACCGATCCTTTCCATGAAATGACGTTACCAGAACTTCCATCCCTACAAGAAGTCTAGACAGAGCCAAATCTCGAATAAGAGTATGTTCTTTCCATTGAATTCCCTTCTAGTTACTTGAACGAATTGATGGTGCACTACGAAGAGAAGCATGAACCATCTCTTGATTTTGGAATGGAATACGATATTTCCGTAGACCCTTGTAATGATAAGGAGGACCTTCAGGAAGACATTGAGCCACAAAAAAATCTTCCTATGGCCACTCTCCCCTACAAAGAAGATCCTCTCGAGCTACCAAATATACAGAAGACTGACATATTTCCATTACCTGAACAAGGTTTCATTCTTCCTGTAGCAACTTCCCCCGAACACTTAATAGAACTGGATGAGTGCTATGAGGAAGATCTGGAACAACAACCTGACTCAGAAATGGAGTATTTTAGTCCCAATATTGAATAAATGGAGTCATTAGGAGATTCTAGTCCTCAAAACATTATGTCATGGACTAATACCTCCCATGAAGAGACATAATTGGAACCTCTACCCCGGCATCCTATGATTCCTTTACCCAAGTAAGAGTTCATTCTACCAGTCAAATCCTCTTCTAGTTACTTGGATGAATTAAGGGTGTTCTACGAGGAAAATTCTGAACAAAATTTTGAAAAAAAGAATGACGCTCTTATCAATTTCAACATTGATAAAGATGATGATACTTCTCAAAATAACTCCTCTGATGAAGAAACGTTATCCTGGCTACCATATCCTACACAAGAAAATCCAGGTGATGACATGAAGCCTAAACTGGATTCGCCACCTGATCCAGGACATGAGGAAGTTCAAGTGGCCGACCCTCAATCAACTGCTCTATATTTTGAAGAAAGAAGTTTTACTTTGAACTTCAAGGGCAAGCCACAACTGGAGGATACAAATAGGCATGATTTCGACTACCCGCCTAGTCCTCCAATCTCGACTGCTTATATTTCACCTCCCACACTAATGGGGGAAGGTCTCTGGACTCTTCTGGATGGACAATGAGGTGAAATAAATATGCATCCAAATCGCCCAGAAGACCCGTTCGAGTTACCACAACCACCCAGTCAACAGGTTGTTCGGGCCACTTTTTCACTCTCGGCACCGGCTATCATGAGACATCTTTGTCGGACCTTCTTCCAACTACGAGGACCGCTTGGTTAACACTACGCAACCCTTCCCCTCCATCTCGAACCTAATATTTGTTCATAAATGGGCAAACTCATAAGTTCGAGGTGGAGGGCAGGTGGTATAACTCTCACTCCACCCTCTACCTTTATTGCTTTCTGTTTTTCCATTATAAGTTCTTTTTCGCAATTTTTCTGCTTTTTCATAATTTTTTCAAATAAAGCCTCTATCTTGTTGGTTCTTGTTTTTCGAATATGTGATCATCACCTCTTTTCGTTGCGAATTTCTGAGAAAAAGAATGCTTAAAACCTAGCCAATACATGTTTTCATCTTGTATAGTCTTTGAACTCTAATGTCATATCCTCAAATAGAAAAAGACGATACGCTTCAATAAGACTGAGATAGATCAAATGCATCGTGCCTCTAACTGATTAATGGATCTGTTGTATAGAATTCTCATTGGATGTTTTATCATGTCACTATTTGAGCAGAGTGTGAAAAAAAAATCCATCATATGGAATCGCTAAGCAAACTACATCATGATTCGAACTCTCTTCTACACTTCTTCCTTCATTTTCATACCCCTCCGCTCACCAATCATGCCAAAACTTTAAGTTCGGTGTGGAATGCCACACTCCTTTCTAGTGAAAACTAGAACATTGCTGAACTCTAAGTTCGGTGTGGTGAACCACACCTCTGCCAAACTCTAAGTTCGGTGTGGTAAACCACACCTTTTTCTAGTGTAAACTAGAACTTTGCCGAACTCTAAGTTCATTGTGGTACACAACACCTCTTTTTCCATTACCGCTTCTTCCATACCCCTCAATACATAACAGGGGTGTATCACCATCTCATTTTGATTCAAAGAGTATACAATGATGATTGTGCACATACCAAGGTTGGAGAAAAATCTACCCTGATTCCAAAAAAAGGCATGGCTGCCCAAATTTACAAAAATCCAAAAATATTCTTTCTCCTAAGGCAAGTGAGAATGAATAAAATCCAGAGTGTGAATAAAAACATGAGAGTTGTGCCCTGAATAAGGATTATTGATAAAGGTCTTGCCCGATTGGTACATTAGCTACCCTCACAAAGGCAGATGTGTCGTGCTCGGTAGTGAGATCCTAAGGCTCCAAAAATGACCCCTTGCCTCCTGTGGAAGAGGTAAGCTAGCCAAAAGCCTTAATCCAACCTATACACACTTCTGAGTTACCTTTAGAAAAAAAAATCGGGTGTAAGGCTAAGTCAACCAGTATTGTGCACAAAATATTCAAAGTGTCTTGATGAATTACCAATAATAAGAGTCTTGAGTCAATCAGAGGAGATACTCTTATCTCTTGATCACACCTCTTTTCCTTCCTCTTTCATTGTACTGGAACCCCAATCGCCTCCATTTCAACCTTTTTCTTGAAAACACCAGTGACGATCATATGCATGTTTATTGATTCTATGGGTCTTTTCAAAGTCTCATAAAACTTCTAGACATGACCGATACAACAAAAAGTGAGAAGGAAATACTCCAGTGAATTGAACTCAGAAACGAGGATATCACAAGATGTATTTCGTGATCTAAGGAAGTTTTAATGTTGTATCAGTCTGAGCCAAAAAACAATTACGACATGACATAAGGATGAGGCAATCAAGCGATGAACAATTTCATTGGCGACTATTTTAAGTTTTTCGTTCCTTGGGACGAGAAACGCTTAAGTTCAGTGTGGTAATGAATCCTCCATATTCATCCTCACAGTCGCCATTTTAAGGGATTTCAGACGTTTTTGCCCTAATTTTGTTTTATTTCTTTTTTCCTTAGTTTCGTGAAAATTTCGACATACACAGGAAGATGAGGAAATTATGAGATGAACGAGCTTTTTGTCGACTGTCTTAGGCTTTTTCATTCCTCGGGATGATATATGCTTAAGTTTGGTGTGGTGATGAATCCACCAAGATTCATACTTACAGTCGCCAATTCTAGGGATTTTGTACATCATTTTGACTGATTTACCCTTGCTTTGGTTTACTACGAGTATTTCCCTAGCTTCATGCCAATATTGCTTTAATAATTCTGTTTACAAGTTTATTTGATCTTTTTATCACTCACGCATCCCACCGATCCCAAGATTAGGTGAAAACTGGTGGCGACCACTCGGTCTCAAAACCGAGTAGCGTCCACTCAGTCTCGAAACCGAGTGGCATCCACTTGGTCTTGTGCACAAGCTTACTTAGCTTAATTGTACTTTTCCTAACTTTGTCTGAATTACCCATGGACCTGATCGATTTATGTACTTAATTGCAGGACAAAATGGGTACTTGGGCCCATTTTCCTCTCAACCCAGCCCTACAGTACACAACGACCAATAGCCTTCCACCGGTTTGGAAATCAGTGGAAGCCACTACTATGGAAACTGGATGGCCACTGGCATGTGAAGACTGGATGATATTGTGCGGTCGGCTCTGTTGTGAGTATGAAGACCGAATGCCCAACGGTCAAAACCAAATGGGAAGTAGCCAAAACCGAATGAGCGGGATAAATGTAAAAGGGCGTAGAAACTGAGGCCGTGAAACTGAGTAGGCAGCAGATGTGTTAAAACCGAATGAAATCACAAAGGAAAAACCGAATAGCAATTGACGGAGAAACTGAGAGAGCACGATGCCGTGAAACCGAATGAGGAGGCGTGAAAACTGAATGGCGGGCAAAAGCAAATTGAATACTGAAAAGCAGAGAAACCAAAGCTGAAACTGAATGCGCTGATAAAAGCAAAACCGTATGGGCAGTACTAAAACCGAGGGGTTGACTTAGTCAAAACTGAATGAAGCAAGAAGGCATGAAAAAGCAAAACTGTACGGGCAGAGAAACCAAAGACCAAAACCAAATGAGAGACAGAAACCGAATGAAAAAAAAGCAAACCAAATGAAAAAGGCAAGGCTGGAAACCAAATAGACAAAAGACATGCACAAAGTGTGACTCCTTGGCCCAAGATATTTTGGGCAATTTGTAGAATAAACCCAATCCGTCCAAGAGACAAGCCAAGAATATAAATAAAAGGGTAGACGCATGGTCTTGGACATCTATCTCACCACATCCAAAGGTTGTCAGACTAGGAACAGAGATTTAGGAGGCCGAAAGGCTGCTCCACTGCTACCTCATCTCCACCAAGCTCTGCCTGGCCCTGCTCGTACGTCTCTGGAGGTGCAACGAAGATCAAGGCAGTAAGATACAAACTTCATTGAAAAAATCAGAGCAATCCCGAAGACTGGGGCGATCTACACCGAGTTGTCACAGATCTACTCTTCTGCTCTGATGATGCTTGTTCTATCTTTCTTCTCTATCTTTATTACTCCCTCTATGAGGAGCGAGTAGTGTAATTCATTGAGGTGCGGGGACTAGCCCCGCTACCCATGCTTTGTAATATGTACCTAAAAATGTTATCTTTCTGATTCAATGTTAATTGTTTCATTGCATGCTCAAATGTTGGCCGCCTTCTTGCATGATCTATTGTCTTTTATTGTGGATTGTCTACGTCTACTCTCGAGACTCGATTACCGATTTAGCATTGGTTCTTGATGTGTGTATCCACCACACATCTGTTTTGGTATCTAGGAACGCCTTTCAAGGAGTGGAGTAAACTCACCTCCAGCGTTTTACTTTCATACTATGAAATGGAATCAGTTGACGTATGAAAGTACAATCTTGATAGGTTGAGGAACACACTCTGCGAAGGGAGTGATGCAAAGTAAGTGACCATTCATTCGGGGATGGCTGGCATTGCAACACTCCCATGTTTCTCATAGCTATGTCCTCAAAAGAGGGATAGTCTATAAGGATACTAATTGAATTGATAATATCACTCGCTTGTTAGTCTTTTAATGCACATTTCATGAGGTTGGGTAAGACCTCCCTTCGGAGGGCACATATCTCCATTGACATGCAGATATGTATCAGACGGGAGCTACTCAACCTGTGAAGGATGTGTGCAATGCTCCTTGTCCAAGAGGGCATCGACATTGCACAACATACATGTATCTTGCTTGCAGGTCTTGCTATGTTGGTACAGGTACAATGCATGTGCAGTGGTGGTGAATATCCGCATCACCCCAGTGATCCATCATCATCTGGTAATCTTAGATTTTGAACTTTAACTAGATTTCATACTTGCCTTTATTTTTGCATGCTCTAGATTAGTTTATATTAATCCTATCAATCTCTTGGTTGTAAACAATTAACTTAGATCGAGAAAAAACGATACAAAGACATCTAGATTCTTCACGTTGTCATTTGGGTTCGATCCTAAATCTGTACTACGATAAGGCTTCCACACTCTTGCGGGGTTGGAGCATTTATCTAACACCAGTTGTAGGTAAACCTAGAGAGAACATCAACTCCCTAGGGTTTTTGATGCACATTAGGACTTCAATCAGAAGAGCAATCTTTTGGTGTAAATCCTAGCTCCATCATACCTCAACCTGGAAAGCCCAAGATGAGGATATTGGACATGGTCACTTAAAGAGTTCGACTAATCAATTTGAAAAAATGAGATCCAGATGGAATACCTCATGATATCTTTTATGATCAATGGGATAAGGAACACATGTTGAATGTAAAGGAGGGATGTATCTATTGCAAGAGTGGGTACATGAAAATCCTGAATGGATGAATAGTACATGAATAAAAAAGAAAAGCTGAAGGCATGAAACTTAGCTCTAGTGGGAGGAAACCCACCTAGGTTTGGGGAATTTTTCACCCGACCTTTCATTTTTTATACTTTTTTTTATTTTTACACTTTTCTAAGAAAACACGCACCCGTGTTTGATAGTTTTTGTTTATTTTTAAGATGTTTAGGTGAAAATAGTGGTGAAATGAGGAAAATGAGATGAAATTTAAACAAAGGATTCATGAAAAATATTTTTTGATCAAAGAGTTGGTGTTTTTATGAAGTTCAAGTTGAAATGACCTACCATAGTACTTACCACATCTGTGGTACCATGGAATGACCATTGCCACACACACAAAGTCACAGGGAAATATCAAGAAATCAAGAAATGTGGAACAGACCCCGAACGGTCATGCTCTATAGCATGGCCATGTGGCATACTATCTGACATAAGCGTGTGGAGTAGAATAGCTTTGGTGCCAGTAAACCAACATGGTCATACCATGCAGCATGGTTTGTTGCATCCTAACCCAATAAAATTAAGTCAGCAATCCAGCAATTCATTTCACTTCATTTCATTCACCCACGCAAAAGCACGCCCATGTATCGCGACTCCAGGCGGTCGTGTGGCGACGCCCATCAACTACTACCTCTTATTCCTCCCTCTTATCACTCCAATCCACTCCAAATCACCTGCACGACATTTTCACTACCTCCATCTACCTTTTCCACCCTATCTCCACCATCAAATCATCTCCATTCTCTTTATTCCACCCCACATATGCTAAACTCCAAAAATACCTAAAATCCTAAATTTCTCCACAAAAATCCACCCAAGATAAAGATAATCACCAAAAAGTGGTGTCAAAGATCAAGGAGGCTCTCTCATATCAACATCGGCCTACGAATGGATCATCTTCAACCCCAGAGTCATCTCAAGCTCCTCCACTACCACCAGTAGCCTCCGGTTCACATGGAGAATCACTTCATATGGTGGCGGCGCTGAATCCCCTCATGGAGGAATCTACTAGATTACCTAGCAGTTGTGGGGTAGCAGCCTGACAGTCCGTTTCTACTAGGGCAGAACCACCACACTCATTGTAAGGAGGCGGAATCACCCCCTTACTAAAAATTTGAAGAATAAAACATCCATTCCAAACACACTCAAAGGTATGCTAGAATGGGTGCAAAATTTTCAAACTTCAATAAATGGCATTAAAAAAACCAAAGTATAGCAGCGGAATAAAAATAATGACTATATTCAATTTTCATAAAAGATTACAAAAGTACATCATAATATCCCATAAGGGTTTACATGTATGATACAACGTAAGGATCTAAGTAGAGGGAAATCTAAACCATAACAACTTTGTCTCCAAGCTTTAACTCCTTAATCTAGTCCAAAATTTCATGCCTTATCATCCAAGTCCTTCACCTAGGGTTGGAAGCATACCCCAGCAAGAAGAGAAAATAGATGACATCAGCAAAGGCGGGTATGTGCATAATAAATAGGAAATTGAGCAATATATGGAATAAAGGACATCAAATATAAAAGGCTTCCCATAGAAAGGATAAGGACCACCCAAATGGGTATCAATAAAAAGGGAATTGAAATCATATGATAACAAAAGAATACTTGCCATTAATAAAACATAAAGATTGTGCCACACAAGCACATGTAAAGAATTAGGGCACTCACCCCATATCATCAACCTACATGCATGTGAGATAAACATAGCCCTAGAATAATATAAACACAAAGGCAGCCAAGTCTCATAAACTTGAAACCTTATAGAGAAAGGAATACTGCCAATCTCCCAAATATATAAAACATGGGCCAAGAATCACACATCTTGCCCTGGGTATAAGGTTCCTTTCCATCCTAAAAGAGCAGGAAATATCACATCTGTTCGGAAAGAAATAACACATCTGCCATAAAAACCAATGCAATTACACTACTCTAGTGCTACTGAATCACATAGCATGTTAAATTTAGAGGCAAGTAGAAAGCATAGTTAGAATATATAAACTATTCACCACATAAGTGACCAACATATACATCCACCTTATAAGTGGGCAAAAGACGTCACATGTCATCTTTTAGAGTTCCATCATGAACAAAGCATAAGATAAGAGTTCAAAAGAATATCCATGATCACATGATAAATATCAAATAAGGTAGTTCACATGAACCATGATTTTCAAAAGAAAAGACATTGTGTATAGGCTAATGTCCATAGGACAAAGAAAAGGAATAAGCATAGGTGAATTGCTCAACATAGAAGAATAGGGGATACATCATACCTCAACTTCAGAGTCTAAATAGTCCAAGTTAGTCCTAGATACAAGCCTAGGCCTCCAAAGAATCTTTAGGGAAGGTGGACAGGTCCAATAAGTAAGGTTCCCAATCTTAGAGAGGTTGGTTTCTCCAACAAAGCTCCTATCTCGAGCAAGAAGCACCTTCTCCACTTTAGAGGTGAAAAACCCTAACAAAAGAACATGGAGATGAGGTGTTTATGGGTTCTAGGTGGGGTTTCACCATGTAAGTCCATGTTTATGACCTGGAGGAAGGTGGAAGGAAGACTAACAATATGAAAATAGGGAAGGAAAGGACGATACTTACTAGTTTTGGTCAAAATCGCCAAGGAGGAGCTTAAGAAATCCTAAATAGAGAAATTTGGAACCCTAAGAGCCTTCTTCACCAAGGTAGGCACCTCCTTTTACCTTGGGACATTACCTTCATGGAAAAATAGAGTAGGAATGATTCTATAATATAGAGGAAATAAAGGAGAGTAAGAGTTTTCGAATTGGGAGTTGGGAAGGGGTAGATATGGCTATATAAAGAAAGAGGTCAAGTATGAGGTGTCTATGAGACTTTCCATGTGTCATGTATAAGGGTGTTCATGGACATGAAAGCCTTTATGGATAAGGAAGAAGTCAAGCATGAGGTATCAAGTTACGTTCCATGTATACAATGCTAAGGGTGCCTATGGACGTGCAAACCTTTATGGATAAGGAAGAAGTCAAGCATGAGGTGTCCATGGAGCTTTCCATGTGTCCTTAGCCTAGTAGGGATTTCATGGCAACGCAAGAGGACAGCTCATAAAGGCTTCTTGAATATCAATTTTTAGTTTATGGACACTTATAGGCCATCCCCTCCATCCTTAAAACAAAGAAATAACCCCATCGGTTGATAGCTTTTAAAGATAAGCTCATTTATAAAGAGAGTAATCCCTAAAATGTGCTTGGAAAGAAAACCTTCAAACCAAGGTGCAACTAGGTTACCTATGGTTCAAAAAGTCTAGAATGATAAGGTAATATATAAGGATTATAATTCATATGACAATTTGCAAAGAAAACCTCCCAATTGGGTAAATTGTAGAAAAGTCCAGAATGTACCTAAAATTGCATAACTTGCACAAACAACATACAAATTGGACCAAACTTCATCCACAAGTTATATTTGATGTGTTGAATATGAATTTTCCATTATTTCCATATTTTGAAGTTATATAATCACATTATTCATTACTTAAGCCTTTTACTTATTTTCTCTATCCTAAACTTATCCTAATATTTCAAGTTGTCCAAATTAGATGAAATTTGACATGTAGGCTAATTTTGATATGTAGATTTCAAATTTGAAGTTTGTTTCGAATTTTTAGACTTCTTTTTATGAGATATGTCATATGTCCCATTAACGGACCATTATCTAAATTATTCATCCAATTAAGTTTCTTATCTTCATATTACCACCAAAATGAGTTATGTGGCATATTTTATATATCCATTATAAACCTAAGATTAATGTTAGAACATTAGGTTACATTAAGGTGATTTATACATGCATTAGCTCATTGGGGTTATACTAAACATCTATTTAGATCTAACCTTCAACCTTGTTTGGCTAAGTCCAAAATGTCAACTTCCAGGGTAGGGTCTGAGATCTACTATGTTACACTCACCAGCCCGAGCTTCTACTTTAGTGGCTTGGTTGTCAACCATAGTCCATCCTTTGACGTCCACCACACCGCAGCCACAACCTTAGCCGCAAGTATGGAGGTGGCTACTTATGTATGATGATGACTAAGTTATGTAGGATGCACCACATGAGGATGAGGTTATGCAGGATGAGTTCCATGAGAAAACACTCGAGGTGAGGAGCAGTAAGGTGAAGAAACCACAACACCTGGAGTGCTTGACGTGTAGGGTGACATCCACCCACTACGCGTGCCAGGAAACACTAGAGGCTCAAGTTTTTTTTAGTATTACTAGGGTGTGATGGAAGCCATGGGCTTATTTGAGGTTCAGAAAATAGTGCAGGAGACCTACGTTGAGCTGACACGCTAGTTCTTTGCCTCATTAGAGAAGGTCTCTAATGATGGGGAAGACACCATTTGAGTCAGAATTGAAAATAGAAGTTGGGTCATCACCTCATCCAAGTTGAACAGATTTTTCTCTCCAAATGATGAAATGGAAGCCCTCCTAGACAAAATGAAGACAAATAAAGACTCCAGATCTAGTTACACTTCCATGTGGAATGCATTCATTGGAAATAGTGATTTTATAGAGGGTAAGTCAAATACAAGTTTGCTCCATAATCCATTCCTTCAATATGTTCAGAAATTTATTACAAACACCATTTTTGGCAGGTATGAAAATTAGGGAAGTTGTACAAAGAAGGATCTGTGTGTCTTTGGTTGGATGAAAAAAGGCAATCACTTGAACTTGGGAGCATGAATTATTGATCATTTGAGGATGGTCCCCTCCAAGAGTACGAATCCACTCATTGTGGGGGGGGGGTTGTGACGTCCATTGCCATTGCCTTGGGCCATGATGTTTCTGGATGCACCAAGGCAGAGGGGGGAAGCTGGTAGACCAGCAATATCTTGTCCTCTCTTTGATGATTTCATTTGTTGATCAGAAAATAATATATCAAGTCAACCCCCCATATGCAGGCATCTAACTAGAGCTACCATACCATACTGCACCTCTCCTAGATGAGTACGGCCTGACTCCACAGTTCTTGAATATAGTGAGGAGATAGGAAGAGGAGCATCCCCGAGACACGTTCCAGCAGCCAGAGATATTGCCTGAGGGACTAGGAGAGTCAGAGGTAGTTGTTGAGTAGAGAAGGATAATGAAGGAGAGAGAGGCACACATGGTGAGGAGACAAGAGGCGAAGGCGACACAGCCACAACATCCCTCAATGAACACATATGATATGTCTACTAGACATGCACAACTAGAGGGTATTCAAAGGACTCAGGACAACATCTTGAGTGCACATGAGGGATTTCAGCATACATAGTATGCATTATGGTTGGATCATCCACAGATGCACCATCAGATCAACCATATGTATCGTTTCCAGCATGCCCAGGTTCAAATGAACCCCCAGTGGGGGGAATATTGGTGGGGTGCACTATTTGATTACCAGGATGCCTACCCGCCTCCATAGGTGAACTACTGGGGAATTACTACCAGTATCCTCCACCACAGGGAGGAGCACCACTAGATCCATTACAATAGCCATTATCATCTACCTTATCACTGATATACTTTAATGTCATGCTAAGGACAGCATGATTCAAAATTTTGGTGTGGTAGGGCAGTATGCCATCATTTCACACTTTTTGCATGTCACTTTGCCATTTACTTCTATTTTATTGCTCCTTCTATCTAGATTAGATGTTTACCTACTTTGAATACTTGCATACCATGTAGTTTACTTTCTTGCAATTTTGTGTAATTTTCTTGAATTTTGATCTTTTTGCCATGCATTGCATATCATGTAGTTTTCTATAATTTTTACATGTTTGTAGCTCGGATTTGCTTGTTTCTATATGTTCCATAATGAAGGTTTAGATGTGATTGAAGGCAATTTGGCCATTTTTCCACAAATTTAGAATGTTTTGCCCAAAAACATGTTTGACCCAATCTCTACTTGGTGAATTGCAAATGATGACTGTTGACAAATGCAAGTGAATTATCATGGTTTATTGCTAAATGGTATCAATGATTGACTTTTTACATATGAACCACCTCTCTCATGCTTGTGAAATGTTTGGTTGAATTGTGTTTGAAGCAAGCTGCAAACGCTTAGGGTTTGTAGAATCTCATAATGAAAGTGTGGTTTTTTATATTGCTCATTCATGTGGTGTGTCCTTATTTGATGAAATTGTTGAAGTAACTCTCATGCATGAGGTTTCATGATATTCACACTAATAACCCCTCTTTGACTCACTTTTCTTCTACCATCTTCTCACCTCTCCACCTCATGAAAGGATGCCAAAGTACACATAATCAACCTTGGCCACCTCCAAAAGTTTGGGGTAGCCATATCCATACCCCCCACTTCATTCTCACCACCATGTGCCCTAACTATACCAAGGGAAAATAAAAAGAAAAAATATATACAAATGCAAAAAGAAAATAAAAGATGCTCCTATGCAATAGCATCTAAATAAAGAAAAGATGAGTGATCCTATGTAATAGCACTCCAAGCTCATATTGCAACCATTTCTTCCATTTTTATGCCCATTGAGCTAGGAACATCAAACCTAGCTCATTTTGTCCTTTTTCACAGCCACATGGGTTACTTAGTGTGGATTGACATATGAAATTGAATGCATGAATGTAAAATAGCAAAACTAGTCATTCTTGACCATCACCATCATGAAACGATTTACCTGAAGTGATATGATAGCCATATGGATTGATTGTGTATTCCATGCTCTATATTTGAAGTTTGTATGCTCAGTGCCTTAATCATGATTGGTTTGTAGAAGAGGAGAGGAGAGAGGTGGAATGCATGTACCTAGTCATCATTAAGCCAATTTAGTCAATATACATCTGTTGCAGTGCATTTTTCATTTCTTGTTTGTTGAAAAATTGTAGAGCGGTTGAGTTGGAGCATACTTGAGGACAAGTATGTTTTAAGTTTAGGGCGGTGATGCAGCCCTATTTTAGGGATTCATCTTGTGTCTTGTTGCACTTTAATCACATTTATACCTGCTATATTACATGTTATTCCCCTGAGTATGCATATTTGTGTAAAATGCACTTATGGGCGTTATTTGCATGTTTTTCAGGTATTTTGACCATACTTGGAAGGAAGAGAGAGATAAAGAATGACCCTAGGGTTTATATACCCTTAGAGAGACCCAAACTGAATTCAAAATCTCCCTCAACCTACCCCTAGTAGCCAAAGGTCAATTGAAGCAAATATGTCCAAGGATGAATAAAGAATAAGCTCTAAGTGCTTATGAAGACGCTAACACAGCCGTGGTACAACAAAATGACCATTTTGGCTCAAGAAAAATCACAGGAGACCAAGTTCAAGACACTGAAGATTCAAGTACAGCAGAACGGCCGTGCAACACATCATGGTCGTACTAACATTACCCAGAATGGCCGTGCAACATAGAGCGGCCGTTTTGTAGAGAGATTAGAAGGTTGGTGGCACTGAGAACAAGCAGACAACCCCACAGCCAGAACAGTCATAGTGACCACCATGATCGTGCAATCCATAACCCACCACGGTCAAGCCACCTGCCTTCCAATTTCCCAAAATTCTACTATAACCTTTTCCCATTTCCACCTTGCCCATTCTCCACCACCATAGACCTATTCACCCCTACCCACCACAGTCATGCTGCCCAACACGGTCGTGCTACATACAAACCTAGTAGCACTTTTGCACTGCACTTCCCATTTTACCCCCCCCCCCCACTTAACCTAATGCTTCCCCACCACCTATATATACATAGGTGGTGACCAGGGCACGAGGTTAGCCACTAGTAGACCACTCTCAACTCCCCCATTTCCCCCCTTAGCCATTCCTCCATTCCACCTCATTTACACTCCATTTCACCATTTCCACCACAAAACCCTAGTTTTCTAGTGTTTGACCACTTCTCACCATTGTTCCATGCCATTTCACCTTGTAGGAGGGATGAGGATGCCCTTACAGTAGCTAGAGAGGAGGATTTCTTCATCTACACCGAGCTCCATGGCTACTTCTACATCTTCTTTCTCCATTTTTGCATTTTTCTTGTTATATGAGTCGCTAGGCCCCTTAGGTGGGCTGTTTGGGGTCAAAATTTTTACTTTGATACCATGTTGAGGGGAAGTGATATGTAAACATTATGATTTTGTTTGTCATCCGATAAATTAGGTTACAGTTCGTGCTTGAAATCACCTATATTCTAGGAAAATTGCTTATGTGTGGCTCTTTTTGTGAATTGCTCCTAAGTCCAATTAATGGATCCCTAGTTATATGTTCACCTTCCTACATGTTAATCAATTCTCCCACACCTAGGTGAGAGATCTAAGTAGCTGGTATAGGAGCATTTCGTGTAATTATCTTGGAGCCTTCTCAAGGCTAGAAAGTAGGTAATGTGAGGTCTAAAACCTCACTTCCACCTTCCATTACTACCATCGACCCCTAATTACCCTAAGAGTTCCTATCCTAGAAACCTAGGCTTGATTAGATCCTAATTGAATTACACATAAACCCTAATCCAAGTGAGCCTCGTAAGGGTGGGTAGGAGGTGTTAGGGACTATTTCCCCTATACACACTAACATTATCCATGGACAATTAGTAGTTTAGGGAAATTCATTAGCATCTAACTTGTTTTTTGGTTTCGGTAATCTAAATGAAAGAATAATATTTACATGTTATCACCCCCAACCCAACTGATAAGTGCATCCCCCAAATAGCCCACACGTCTCTTAATTGCATTAAAACCCTAATTGTCTTCTTGCTTAGCTAGTGTTAGCTTGTTTAGTTCTTTACTTGATTAGTTAGCTTCTTGCCTTCCTCTTGCCTTGTTCTTTCTAGTTTAGGTCTTTAATTTCTCTTTTGACTAGTTTTCTAGCTTAGGGTAGTGTATATATATCCTTGCTTTCCTTAGTATAGTTTACTTCTTTCCTTGACTAGTTTGTCTTTCCTTACTCATCAGAATTAATTGTCCAGGGTACCTTAGGTTTTGATCTGGTTTGTCTTCCTTTAATTGCTTCTTTGTTCAACCTTTAGTGTAATCAACATATCAACCATGAAATGCTTAAACCCTAGACTCTATAGTAGGAACCTAGCCTAAAACTAACCTAGCTCTAGTACCCCCTTTTCTCCATGTGGATCGACCCTATTCTTGTCGCTTGCCTATACTATAACACGACCTTGTGTGCTTGTGGGTTAGTGTGTTAGTCTAAGTGGGTCCTATAGGTACTGATTTCGAATTTTGATCATTCCACAATGACGGTTAAGGCCATGGCTGCATATATGAGCAAGTTGTATCATATAAGTACATAAAAGGGATAATCTTCAAACCATGACAAGTAAAAAATACATTAGGGTGCATACAAATGGCCTAAGACATTTAGATCACGATCACAAATAAGTAAAGCTACTAATTTTCATGAATAAAGGATTAGAGGTCATTAATTGCACAAGTGGTGCATGTTTGGGGTTGATTAATAAGCATAATGTTACAAGGGTACCATTTTCCCTAAATTAGAGACTAAACATGTGAAATTATCAAAAGATGTCAGTATCATTAGAAAGGTGACCTTTTTCCAATCAAAATGGTATATAAATTCATTATATTTGGGTACAAGGCCAAAGACATACAATGTGTTGAGTATAACATCAATGAATTGGATATTAGGGGAGAAATAGTCTTAACAGGGTCGGAGATCATGCGTGAAGGGGTTGGCCAGTGGTTAACCCACTAGGCTTGTTCCCCTGGTCTGTGGTTGTGGGTCGTTCCATCATTTTTGGTGGCTATCGGCAGCACTGTCGTGTGAGTGGGGGCATCGGCTTGCGGCCGTGTGCAATCGGTGGTCAGATCGAAGCGGTTGACCACCAACCAAACATGTTTTCTATCACACAGGTGCGCCTTGGGGATCATTGCGTAGTGCTAGCATGGCGGAGAGAGAGGGAGATGAGAGGGCCGAGAGGAGTGTGTGTGGGAGTGGGCCTGGGGTAGCTTGGCACGTCAGGATTGGTTGCTTGGTGCCTTTGTGGTGGAGAGAGAAATTGGGAAGGAGAGAGATAGATGGAAGGAGAAGGCACTCAAGAGACATGATCTGGGTCGTTGGTCGCCAACCCAACGCCCTATGCGTCGTCCCTTTCCCCATGTTAGGGTTTCCAAACCCTAGGGCATGTGGTGGCAGCTCTGATAGGGCGAGCTAGAGAGGTTTTTAGGGTTGGGATGTGAAACAAAAAATGAAGAGTGGGGAATGGCGGATTGGAGGGCGTAATTTATAGGTGGTTTGAGTGAGGGAAGCAGAGGCTAGGGCTTTATAAAGGCTGCGGCCATTGGAGGAGGACACATGGTGGTGGCTAGCTACTACCTACCCTTCATCACACATCATCGACGCGCTACGCGGGTCAAGCAGATGAAGGTGGTCGTAGGGGACCAAACTACAGGAGTGAGAAGTGTAAGAGTAGGCCACGTCAGCCTCGGGTGACTGCATGACATCTGCATTGTAGCACCAATGGCGGGAGAAAGGGGACAATCCCATGGCCATTTAATCTTGAATGAATCTGAGGCTTCATGAGATCTGACGGCCCACGCTGCCCAGGTGGGAGTTATCTCTTTATTGAGCAAGGAAAAGGAAGCAGGCTGCACACGCTCAAGATGGATTAGATCCAAAGTGGCCAGCCCAAAGACAAAAAAAATAGTTCAAGAAATGATTAGGAATTTCTCAAGAATATAATGAACTGAAATAAAGCATAACTTCGTCATTTGAGTCCCTATTTTGATGAAATTAGATGTGTTGGAAATGTGAGAGTGGTCTCTACAACATGGCACAAGAATAAGTTAGATGCAAGCACATCAATATGATCAAAATCACAAAAGATGATGACACATGAAGTAGCATAATACCATGTTTTATGTTAAATTGAGTGTCACCACAAGACACAAGTACAAAAGTTCAACTGATCGAGCATTGATAAATGTGTATTTATCCTTTTTAATTTAGTCTTTTAGATATCTTTTTATGATTGTTTAGTTATTTATTTTTTTAGTTTTATGTAATGAATTTTATTAATTGAGATTTTTCTATTTATTTGGAGTTTTAATTATATTTGGTTGTTTTTTTGTAGGAAAATGGTCTAACCACTCCAATGATCAATTTTTCTTGTAAGATGTTTTGCACAATTCCCGCAGTGCCTAAAATTAAGTATACCTAGCACCAAAAGTGTCACAACTTCTGCATACTAACTCCAAATTAGATGTAAAAGTATTTGTTGGAAAGAAAATTTAATTTCCTAAAAGAAAATTATATTATTTGGATCTATTTAGAGCCTTTGACGGGAGAAAAAGTCACTCAAAATCTCTATTATGGGAATCTACAGCAAAAAAGAATGTGAACAGTCAACATAATTAAAAGCAATCAACAATTTCTTCTATTGACCAGATCTAGAAAGTTTTCAGTCGTCAGCCAAGAGTCTTCTAGAGACTCTTGTATGTAGGGTTTCCACCCCTCCTCCTATAAAAGGATGGGGGAATCCACTAAGAAAACCATCCCAGATTTTATAGTTGTATCTTGTAGTTAAACTTTGTCATTTCTATTCATACGTGTAATCTTTTATTTCTGCAATAAAAGTTTGTTCTTTTATCTCTGGTTTCTAGATCTCGTTTCTTACTCTTGTTCTTTTCTTTGGAGCGGGGAACTAAGAGATAAAGTCATTTCATTGTCACCAGCTAAGATCTCCATGGAGATTGTGTCACTTCTAGTCTATGGTTTTCTATCGTCCTTCCTTGTTTTCTCCATCCTTTATTATGACTACCGAGTAGTTTTCTTACCGAGACGAGGGGAGAAACCCCTTATCCAGGTGATGATTAGATTGAAATTTTTCACAATTTTTTAGATTAATGGATTTTAATTTGGATGCTGACGAATTTAAAGAAGTGATCTCTCATTTTCATCGCTTGTTATTCTTGGCAGATGCGATCGTGGAACCCAAGATATAGAACAACCAAATTGATTTCATGGGAATTTGGATGAGACCTCAAAAAAGTTCCCATTAGGATGATTGAACTATAATATGTGAATGTCAGGACCAATGGGTTCATGGGGACTTCATCTTTTTTGAATCATTTATGAATATTTCACATACCTTCCTTTATCTTTCTTATCATGTAATTTTTCAGTCTCATTTCACGTCGGCTAGGGTAGTGAAATCCCTTATATTTGGTACTTCTTTCTTTTGATTAGTTGATCTTTAATTCAACTTCTTTATTTTTTGTTTTAGTTTTAACAAACTCTAAAAATGGATTTTACATTCTTGTTCTTGCAATTAAATTTGAAACTCAACCATCTTCAACGCTGTCTTTGTGGATTGGCCCTTCTATACTAGCCTTTATCAGAAAGTAGAAAAAGGATAAACTCTAGGATAATTTTCCTAGTGATTGGTGTGATAAACGACGTGCATCAATTTGGTACCGTTGCCAGGGACGACAAGATTATTTTTTAGATTTGGTTGCTTGTTTATCTTATATAAACTTATTCATATTTCTCTAACTTGTATAACTTTAGTCTTGTTGTATATCTTCTGTTTCATAATTTATTTTTGTAGATTTTTAAAAACAATTATCCTACCAAGTAACATTCCGGTAGTGTATCTCCTCCTTCTTCTGAGTTTCTATTCCGGCAGTACTGCTTTCTAGTTTATTTTGTAATTTTAATCTCGTTCTATAATGTATTTTTGTTTCATAAATTTTTTAGCATGTTAAATAATTTTAGCCTTGTTCTATAATTTCCTTCTTAGATTTTTGTAATTTCTTTTTGCCTTCCGGGCATAATTTTGGAAGTGTATTTCCTCATTTTATTGAGTTCCCATTCCAACAGTACTACTTTCTAGTTTTTTTTAGTTTATTCCATAATTTTTTAGATTTATAATTTTAGTTCTGTTTTTAATTTTGACCAAACCATTATCTTGCAATATCTCTTCTCTCGTGCGTTGATTGAAATATCTTTCAAGAACTTTTCTAATGGAGTGGGCATCCCAATATCCCCCACAATGTTATTATTGTGGTCTTTTCCACCATGCATCTCTTGCCTGTCCGACTTTATCCCATAGCACCCCTCTTTATGAGCCCTTTCATCCTGGTGGGTACAATGTGAATCTATATTTTTCTGAGAACCATTATGGGGACTCTTGCTATCCATATTCTGAGGGAGGGTATGATCAACATATTTTTGGAGGGTATGACCAATAGAACTTTGAGGAAAATGGACCTATTTATGATACCCAATATAATCCTCAGCAAGAAGAGAAACTTAGGTTCCTAGAGAAGATGGTGGAAAAATTGATAACTAGACAAAACTTGTTAGCCACTTTGTTTAAATCCCAATCCAAAAACCTAAATGTTCGAAATATGTTCCCCCATGATTCGGTGAAACCTTGTAATATTGAATCTTCCCACCATGATGGATGCAATGAAAATTACAATCCACCATATTCTAAAGATTATTATGAGGAGCAATGTCACAATAAATATGAGGAGCACAAGGCCCAAGAATACCATGAGGGGTATGGTGAGGATGGAAAAAACTTTAGGGTGTATAAATCCTATGGTGAAACACAATTTAATCCTAAATTGGAAGAGAAACTTAAGGCCTTAGAAAATATGGCAGTAGAAGGATAAGTAAAACTTGAATCCAGTCAAGCCATGTTAGCTACCTTACTAGAGGCTCAATCACAAACCCCCCATGTAGAGCTTGAGCAACCCAAGATAGTTCTTCCTGATGATGACAACGATGATCCTATTTTTGTGTCATATATGTCAGATCCTGAAGAAATAGCACAAACCATGGAGCCATATTTTGTGTGTGATGAGGACGTTGGTATCCCTGTCTTTCCTTTAGAGACTCTATTACTTGAATATGAAAAGTCAAAGTAGGAGAGTCATTTTGAAGAACCAACAAGTTCTCCCATCCTTAAGATAAATCTGAATGATACCATAGACCAATACCCTTTTTTGAGTCTATTTTGGATAATGAGCATCTAACCCCCATTTTGACATAGCCAGTTCTCATTCCACATAAGTCTAATGTATAAGGGGAGATACCACCCTTGGAAGAAGCCCATACCCCCCTTATGTTGTTTGCAAGGAAGATGTCATCATCCCTTCTAAATCCTTGGAGAGCCCTTGTACAAAAGAATTAGAGCCATATGTTATATCAACAATGACACTTACCAAACCCAATGTTGATGGAATTATTTTTAAGGAGAAACAAAACACTTTTGTAAATAATTTGAAATCTTTTGTATCTGCATCAATTCTCCCATATGCAGGTCATTATGATGATGAAAAACCTGAGCCAGATCCTCCACCCGACTCTGTACATCCTGCGCTGCCGACATTACTGGCCGGGTACCTGCCAACCTCCCCTAATCCACATCCATCTTCAACACTTCCCTTGCTATCGAAGGAAGATCCATGGATCTTATTGGAGAGGATGTGAGGTGAAAGAAAATATGAACACCCCACTGATCTTCCATGATTACCCTATTATAGGGTACACTATGAAACTTCTCTGATGAAGGTACCAGCCCCCATACACATCCCCTTTAGCTAGACATTCTTCGAGCTACCAAGGCCACCTGAAAATCCTCACTCTTCTCTTCCCTCCATCTCAGGTTTCGGTTTTGCTCGAGATGAGCAAACATATAAATTTGGGGTGGAGGTGGGTGGTATGTTTCTATTCCACCCCTCTTATCTTTTTTATTCTTGCATTATTTTTTCCTTTTTACTTGTTTTGCATATAGTTGCATTGTTTATGGCCATTATCTAATCAGCCATGTTTTTATTTCTTTTTTTTCAAAATGGCCTTTATCTAGTCGACCAATATGAATTGATGTTTATCATTGTATCCCTTTGAATTTAGTAAATCATTTACAAAAAAAATCACAAATTTCCATGTCTGAAACCATCATGTCACATACGACCCAAAAATAGCATCACTCCTTGAAAAAGTTGGCAAGCCGTATGGAATTAATCAAAACCAAACACAAATTTTCTCTATTTTTAAACTATGGATTAACTTGATATAGATCTTGTATAGTGTGATTGACATGAATATTCTTTCTAATTTAATGACACTTTTGAAAAAGAAAATAAAAACAAAAAATAAATGTGTGAAGTTACATGCACAAGGACACCTTTTGTTTCCCCCTTATTTTCTTTATAAAAAAAAGAGAAATAAAGAATCACTATCGGACAAAAATTAAGTCAGGGGTGGCATGCTTCCCATATCAAAAATTCCATACCCCACAAAGGGGCATACCGTCAAAAGATGTCAAAATTGCACATGAAAAAAATTGTGACCAATGTAGTCACAACTCCACAAATTCAAATTCCGAGTCGAATAGAGGAGGGATAAAAAAATTCATCACTTCCTTCTTTATTTTCACATCCCAATTTTGTCTTGTTCTTGTGCAACAATTCACATAAAAATACAATAATAAAAATGAGAGTGACAAAGAAAAATTAAGACAAAGCATGTTTTTCTACAAAGTCTTGATTTAGAAACAAGATATGATATTTGATTTTGATAGGAAATATCGAATTTTGTGTTTTGTGGTTTTAGGAGATTGGGTTGCTTGGCCAAATTTAGAGGTAAGGAATGAAGTGATGTTACAAGGGTGAGGATAGACATGTTGTTAGTATAAATTAGAATTATTTATAATTTTATTTGTTTGAGGACAAACAAAGATTCAAGTCCGGGGTATTTTGATAAATGTGTATTTATCCTTTTTTATTTAGTCTTTTAGATATCTTTTTAGGATTGTTTTGTTACTTATTTTCTTAGTTTTTTTGTAATTAATTGTATTATTTAGATTTGTATCTTTATTTGGAGTTTTAATTATATTTGGTTAGTTTTTTGTAGGAAAATAGTCTAACCACTCCAATGATCAATTTTCCTTGGAAGATGTTTTGCACAATTCCTGCAGTGCCTGAAATTAAGTATACCCAGTACCAAAAGTGTCATAACTTCTGCATACGAACTCCAAATTAGATGTAAAAGTATTTGTTGGAAATAAAATTTAATTTTCTTAAAGAAAATCCTATTATTTGGATTGATTTAAATCCTTTAACGGGAGCGAAAGCCGCTCAAAATTGCTATTACGGGAATCTGCAGCAAAAAAGAATGTGAACAGTCAACATAATTAAAAGCAATCAACAACTTCTTCTATTGACTAGATCCAGAAAGTTTTCAACCGCCGGCCAAGAGTCTTCTATAGAGTCTAGTATGTAGGGTTTACACCCCTCCTTCCCCTATAAAAGGAGGGGGGACTCCACTAAGAAAAGCATCCCAAATTTTATAGTTGTATCTTGTAGTTGAACTTTGTCATTTCTGTTTGTAAGTGTAATCTTTCATTTCTACAATAAAAGTTTGTTCTTTTATCTCTGGTTTCTAGATCTTATTTCTTCTTCTTGTTCTTTTCTTTGGAGGGGGGAAATAAGAGAGCAAGTCATTTCATTGTCACCAGCTAAGATCCCATTGGAGATTCTATCACTTCTAGTCTATGGCTTTCTACCTTCCTTCCTTGTTTTCTCCACCCTTTAGTATGACTAGCGAGTAGTTTTCTTACCGAGGTGAGGGGAGAAACCTCTTAGACAAGTGATTATTAGATTGAAAGTTTACACAATTTTTATAGATAAATGGATTTTGATTTGGATCTTGACAATTTTAATGAAGTGATCTCTCATTTTCATCACTTGTTAATCTTGGTGGATGCGACCGTGGAACCCAAGATATAGAACAACCAAATTGATTTCATGCGAATTTGGATGAGACCTCAGAAAAGTCCACATTGGGATGATTGAACTAGGATCTATGAACATCAGGACCAATGAATTCATGGGGAGTTCATCTTTTGTGAATCATTTACGAATGTTTCACATACCTTCCTTTAACTTTCTTATCATGTAATTTCTTTAGTCTTGTTTCACATCGGCTAGGGTGGTGAAATCCCTTAGCTTTGGTATTTCTTTCTTTTGATGAATTGATCTTTAATTCAACATCTTTATTTTTATGTTTTAGTTTTAACAAACTCTCAAAATGGATTTTACATTCTTATTCTCACAATCAGATTTGAAACTCAACCATCTTCATCACCATCTCTGTGGATAGACCCTTCTATACTAGCCTTTATCAAAAAGTAGAAAAAGGATAAACTCTAGGATAATTTTCCTAGTGATTGGTGTGCTAAACGGCGTGCATCAAGCATCGACACATTCAGATGAAATTGGGGAATAGAGTGAGGTATCAGTGCAAGGATGAAGTGTGTAGCACATACATGAAGAAAAAGAAAAGTTTGGGTTATTGCAAGATGGTTGGATGATCAAGATGGGAGAGTTGAACCACCCACACGTTGGAAGGAGGAATATCAATTCAGTGAAGGATCGCTTGAGAGGGGAAACCAATAAGGATGACACTATCATTTTTTTTGTAATGTCGTCGTCACCCTCACTTAGACTTTCTCCATTGTTTTTGCTTTATCCGCCGCCACCAAAGCTGAGGACGCTTGCAATATTGATTTCTTTGAGGTCGATGCTTACAATTAGAGGAGGTGGGTCACCGATCACTACGTGGAGTGGGAGGAAACCCTAGTCATGGGGGAGGGAGGAGAATAGTCATGGGTCAGTGTGTCTGTGGTAATTCAGTCTCAGTGGCATTGAGCAGAACTGTGCAGATGCAAAGTTTTGTCTCATTGATGCTCTTTTTCAAGAAAGCATGAAGCGCGGGTTGCATCTCAGAGGAGCCTCATATCGGGAAGTGTGGGGTCCTAAGAACTGGGTCTGGAACTGGGTTCCAAGGAGGTGTTATGTATCATGACCATTTCATAATATAGCTGACACAATACACTCCTTTCATATGAATCATGATATACAACACCTCCTTTAAACTCAATTCCAAACCCAATTCTCAAGACCCCATGCTTCTCGGTCTAAGAGTCCTTTGAGATGCAACTTGTGCTTCAAGCTTTCTTGAAAAAGAGCATCGAAGAGATGAAATGTTGCATATGCACTTTCCTGCTCGATGCCACTAAGACTGCATTGTCAATGACCTATGAGTATTCTCCTCCCTCCCCAACGACTAGGTTCTCCTCCCATTGCACGCGGTGACCCATGACCGCTTCCCATTATAAGCATCGATGGTGAAGAAATCATTAATGTAAGCTTCCTAAGCTTCAGTGGCATCAGATAAAGCAGCAACGGTAGACAAAGTCAAGGTGAGGGCAACGGTGGCATCATAGCAAACTAGTAGTGTCATCCTCGCTGGCTTCTCCTCTTGAGCGATCCTCTACTGGAACTGAGATTCCTCTAGTCAACATCTAGGTGGTTCAACTCTCCCATCTTGATCGTCCAACCATTTTCTTTAGTTTGACAATGGCATCGAGGAAGGTATGTTGTATAATACTCCTTTTTTGTTGCCTTTTGATTTTGGTTGCCTATGTACTGCCCAATTGTACTAGTTCTAGTGTTGATTATGGATATTATACAATTTGGAATGTGGATCAGACTGGGCCATTCTTAGAATTCAATGGATAATAATGATTTATAAATGAGTATAGTATTCGCATGAGGGCAATGAGTAGTACTGGTCTATTTGTCATGTTGTTATGGTTATTGTGCAAACAATACTCATACATATATTTTGGGTGAGAAAATTTCATGGTTGTGTGCTGACTCAATACACTATAGTTTTAATATGAGTACAATACTCATTTACTTACGAATACATCACAATAAGAGCAGTACTTGTAATTGAAAAGATAGTACTGGTAGTGAGGACAATATTCATGTGTATATTGGTCAACTATGGGGGTAGTGTCTATAAAAGTACTCATTCATGATAATACTCATTATCGGAGTACTCTTCTTCATGACCTATCCATCTCTGCTCATTATGACACCGCATGTTATGACAATACAGATAATGACAATACTAATATGAGGGCAGAACACATGTGTTGATCAGTTATGGGGGGGGGAATATTCATTTTTTATGAGCATGTTTGTTATTAAGTATTGTGATTATTGTTTTGATTTACATTTGTAGTGTGGACTGTTTGTTAAAAGCTGGAAAAAAAATATTGATTTTGCTAGTGTTCATATTTTTTGAGGAAAGTATTGATTCATATAAGGAGGACAATGCTTATTTTGATGAATACATTACTGGTTTACTTTAAAAAAGCACATTAAGAACAATACTTTGAATTGAAAATACAGTACTGATATTGATCAACTATGGGGGAAATGTTCCTTTCTAATGAGCAAACTATTCATTAATGACTGGATTGATTTTGACTTGTTGTATTGTTATCAAAGCTAAAAATATATATTATTCTGATTTTGTCAGTGATTTTATGGGCACTGTACAGATATAATATGTACAGGGGAAGTACTTATATGAATTGGTACTTAATTATGATATTTTAGTGTTACTAAAATGTATTTAAAGCAAGATAGTATTGATCTAACATGAGGGTGATAATCATTTACTTAATTGGAATGAATGTGTACTCATTCTAAGCATGTACTAAATTATTTTATGCTAGCGTAAGAATAGGGCAATACATTTTTTATGAGGACAATACTCATAATGAGAGTACTCATTACTAGACTACTCTTTTAATGAAGGTGCTACTAGTATACTTATTTGGATTTAATTTGTACTATAACGAATTAATATGTCGACAACACTGGTAGTTATGAGGGGCATTACTGGTGGTTATTTTGCTATTAATTTGTACTATAAACAATTACTATCTACTGATATGAGGACAATATTCATTTTTTGTTGTAACCAATTAATATGTACTGATATGAATAGGGTAGTGCCGATTTTAATGGTGTGTTTTAGATTTGATGTGTATTGATTTCCTTGAATCCATTTTTTATGAGGAAAGTGATCATTCTTTAAGGATGCTTGTTTGAGTGCTAATAATAATTTTTTTGATGAAAAGAGTGCTAACAATGATTATTTTTGTTGTTATTAATATATTGAGGACAATGATTATTTTTATGAGGGTTCTTATTTTTATTATGTAGTTATTCATATATGAGGACAATGCTTATTTTTATGAGTACAATACTCATTTACTTATGAATACAGCACAATAAGAACAATACTTGTACTTGAAAAGATTGTAACTTGTTGTATGTGAAACATGAGCTACAAGAGTGGATGGTACAACCGAACTGAAGCTTGTGAATTCATCCTATATGATTTATTTAAAGAAATAGCAATGGGTAAGTGGAGTGAAAGGACAATAAAAATTGGAGGGAAAGTGGAGGTAAATGACACAAAAATTTTGATTTGAATTGATACAATCTATTTTATCCATGGTCGTTGGAGGAGGAGATGAAAAGATGCAAGAAGTGGGTGAGTGGGGGGAACCACAAGGGCAGTTGGTGGGTGAGTAGTGGCAGAGCCACATATAGGCATGGTGAGGAACAGGCCTCGCCCTACTTTTGTTGGAGTTGAATAGTCGAGTGAAACTGTCCGTTTTTGTGTTTATCCTAACCGTGCGGTATGCCAATCCCGTAATAATTGTGTGATGATTTTCAAAAGGCGTGTGTGTGTCTGTCTCGCAGTAATACTCTAATTTTTCTATGTCACCGGCTGAGCTTCTCACAGGATGAATTGTTTGAGTTTTCAGCTATAACCAAATGTGTGTATGCTATTATAGTTGTGAAGGTCAAGGGACATTGTCCTATGAATTCAATTAATAACACAATGTTCTTCACGGTTAAGAGAAGATTTATAGGAATTGAACCCATGTAATGTCTACATAGTTATTCCCTTTCCCAACAGTTATACTTGTTCCTAATGAATTTATTGTATATCAAGGGACTACTAGTGCTGCCTTATTATTATCTTTTTTTTTCAATTTTCATTATATCTTTATTTGAGAGAATAATCAATTTGATTTTTCCAAAACCTGCACGTATGTTACCTTAAAAGCATGCTCCGTATACAAACTCCACATGTACGATATGGTATTTAAAAGTTTGCAATTTCTTGACATAACACAAGTTGTTGAACCGATTTAGTTTATTTGGAATGCTTCACGTTATTTATCCAATGACAAAGTCAAAGGTCTTCAGTCTTATCAAGATTGGACCAGTCATTTAGTAATGTATCATGAGTAGGGTGAGAAGTTTGAATTAATTCTAGAACTATATAATTTGAAATTTAAAACATGTGCCTTTTGTACCTTGGGCTTCACCCATTCATCATTCCTAGCTCCGCCACTGTGAGTGAGGGGAGCCACACAGGGAGTGGGTGGGTGGATCGTGCATGCCATCGAGACTGTAGGTAAGTTGTTGCATCTTTCATGACTAGATATTATGTGGGATTCAGTTTTTTGTTCCCAGAAAAGTGGGCGGATTGCGTCATCTGTAATGAAAGATAATGGATACGTGCGATTGGTTTCAAAATTGAGGGAGGAGAGTAATGGGGATCGAGTCTGGAAATGGGTTTAGATGGGGTTATGTGTAGAATTTTTGAATATGAAATATAGAGTATACTTCTGTTGGATAGCAATTATACTCAGACTTGATATCAACCAAGATTTGGTGCTCCCGATACTAGACAAAGCACGCTGCTCCTCGATTCAAACTATGCTGCACATAAATAGAAATTCATAGAGGCCAGCAATCTTTATAAGCCTATATGCATGTAAGAAGGTGGAACCAGAAGTAGCTTACTCCCTCTATAATGGGGTACATCAAATTCTTTCTCTGAGTTAATTATGGTTTTTAAAAATGAGTAAGATGACCTTTAAACGTGGTTATAAATGATTGCTAACATTAAGTTTCCAAATGTAATAAAAAATAAAATATCATGAAATCATATTACTATAAAAGGAGAGTGACATACACTTGTAACACACAAACCAAAGATAGAAAGGCGAGGGGACTCAGACGTTCATTTCTAGAATGGATCACATAACATTTGCATGAATCAAACTATAATCCATCACATAGAAGAACTAAGATATAAGACAACATGGTCTATTAAAAGAATACTAAACTAGTACCTGACATAAGATCTTAGACTCATATACCAAAGTGTATGCTATATTTGCATGTCCTTAGGTGATCCCAGTAGAGTAAGAGCAGCAAATTATTATATAAGAGTGGAACTAACGATCTTATCAAGAGTCTTAAGGTATTTGTTAACTAAATATAAGTACACATCAATACAACTGTGTTGGGTACACTATAAAATACATAAATTCACATATTTAAAAGAACATATAAGCTGGAAAAAACTTAATATAATAGAAAGAAAGAAAGTAACAACATAAAATACTTTCTTATTAACATCCAAGTGTGTTTTATGCATATTTTCATTATAATAAACAACATTATATGGCCATTGATCAATTTCCCAAAGGAAGTGTTTGTGAGGGTCATTAAAGCCAAATCTACTAATGATGCACATTTCAACATGAGGGGCTACATGACTAAGTCAAGAGTTAATCCTTTACATCAACATGGTATATCGTTGCTTGACAACTCAAGTAGGACACCCAGCCATGTTTCCTTACCTCGAGAATGCAGAGAAGTGCATGAGGTATGTATAATGGACTATTATAATTATGTTTCAAGGTTTTTTCAACATATTTCAAGGAAAACAAAAGCTCTAATTATAAGGAACAATATCTCAAACAAGTGTATAAAGCCAAGCATTTTAAGCATACATACATACAAGAAAGTTCCATACTACTAGTCTAGCCAATGGAAGATAAACCATACCTTAATTAGAGCACAAGATTAACCATTGATTTAGAAAACCATACATAACAATTTTGACTAGATCTTGACAACTAAATGCATAAAGAGATCTTGATATTATAAGTAAGTGCAACATGATTAACATAAAAAAATTAGATTCATTAATTATTATGATGGGGTTTGGATGTGTCACCTAATTGTAGGTACTCATTTCCTTCAATATTGATTTCCATAACTCAAACTAGGTCACGAAAAGTTCCTTTATATAAAACATCATGAATTCATCTAGAATCTAGGGTGACACATCATAGGTAATATTTGGGATTCAAGATTAGGGTTAAGATCTTAACTAGAGTAATCATAAGATTTTAGCAAGTGTAGTCACATAAGCATCGACATTGTCATTTCAAGTCATAGTGGGTCATTTTCATGAAAGATTATCATCATTAGAGTATGGATGAGATTTACTTGGATTAATTGTCACGAACATCAATTAAGTTACTAATTTTAAAGTATTACGTAGCATGGATGATCGTTAGGACAAGATTTACATAAGAGTGGACCTTTAAGTATCAACATCCATACTAGATCACATTTCAAGTCAAGATTAGGTCACTTAGTCATCATAGTGTGAAATATTGATTCACATGGAATTTAGGGGGTATAAGGCATTATAAGTTATCATTTTAAGGATACATAAACATCTTGAACAATTTTAGTGCAAGATTAGAGCAATGTTTAGATTTAGCATCACAGGTCCATATAAAGCATGTTTCATAGTTCAAAGTATATCATTACGTCAAAAAAGGTTACCAATGTGAGAAAGTTCGAATCTTAGTACAACATACATCAAAGTCTACCAATTCAGATCCAATATAAAGGTTTTGGGTACATAAAATCAAGTTAGATCATCAAAGAAACCATCTTTAACATAGAAGTCCATAGTAAACCATTTAAGTGACAAATATGTATGTTTGGATATCATAGAGATCAAAGCTAAAACCTTGGCTTAATAGTCATGAAAAGTTACTTATATAAGACTCTTAACAAGATTTGGGAGCATAAGGGTGCATGGATGAGTAAGTAATAGCATGAAACATGTAAAATAGATCAAAAGTTATTGTTATTAGCTTATCAGTAGAACTACAAGTAGAACTAGATTGTGAAACTAGTCCTATTGTATGACATTGTTCTCTAGATCAAAATTCATACTTGTATGCCCAAAATGGCCTGATAGATGATTTTATATCATTTTTTGAATGTTTACCTTGAAAGCGCCAATTTTGGACCATTCGGTTTCAAGATGACAGTCGGTTGGGATCCAGGTGGTGCACTCTAGTGGCAAGCCCGACATGCCCAGGGATTAGGCCCCCTTCTTAGCCCACCCGAGGCAAGCCCATGTGAGGGGGGTTTGCATGCCAACTCTAGCCTTGGGATTTGTCTCCCCCATGCTCACGTGAGCGGGATCCCGTGTATGTAGTGTGTCCTGTAGTGTGCCTAGACTGTGAGCTTTATGGAGCACATGGGATGGCCAAAATGGATCCTTGATGATTCCATAAACTAACCACCCATGCTCCTTTTAGGCATGAAAAGCTATAGGGTGCGGAAAAAGAAGCAAAGCATGGTTGGGGGAAGAAATCCCTAATCCCACCATGGTGGCAACGTTGTTGTGGATTCTAACAAAGTGGAGGAAGGGAAAGGAGATGGGGAGGGAGTTATAGAATACAAAAAATCTTGATAGCGGATGTAAATGAAAGGGAATAAAAAAAGAGTAAGAAAGGAAGTAAAATGGAGTATTATGTGAAAACCTTAGAAGGGATGAATAGAACAAATCATATGATACAACTTAAAACACAAAATTGGTTAAATATAATGTGCTTAATAAGATATAGTAGTGGAAATAGTAAATCAAGTATTGGATAAAATAGGCAATTACAAATAATACATAATGTAGAGTGGTTACACTCTTAATGACATTATCTTATTACCTAGTTGTTTCCAACTAGGATTTCTGACCTATATTTTATTTTCATTTCCATGTCAACACAAAAATAAACAAATATTGGTGTCTTTTGTGGCTCAAGACCAATCTCCTTTTGAAAATGCTTGCAATTGAATGAGAACTAAACCAACTAAGTCTTGAAGTCTCCTACTTTGGTCAACAACCTCATCCTAAAGCTGTTGGACTTGAGATGAAATGCTTTCAAGACTCCATTGTTGTTGTGTACGATTCTTGGAGCTCCTCTACTTCAAATTGTTGTGCTTGCATGTCTCTTTGCACAACATTTTGAATCATGCTGCTACTGAGGGTTGCAACTTCCGTTGCTAGTCATACATGAAGATCTTTCCTTTGTAGTAGCTACTTAAGCGGATTGACTTGTTCTTGGAGATGAGGTGCTAAGGAGGAGGTGATTGCATGGGCACTTTCTCCAGCTAGTGCCACTTCTCTGATCAGTTCTTGGTCCCATGGCAATGCAGAGATTGAGGGTTGATTGGCAATCTCCATTGCTGAAATGTCTACATATGAAAATGGTGGGGGAGAATATAGCTCGCTGGCTGAAGTGCACAACTTTCAAATTGTTCACCAGCAATCTGGTCTATGAAAAAAGTTGGGAGGATAGGTGGACAAGATAAACCTACCTTGCTAAAGCAATCCATGGCTGAAATTGTGTAAGATTATGGGATCACAAAAACCTTCTTTTTGAAGATCCCTTCCTTATCTTTGGAATCGGACATCAATTGCAACTATTTGATACATGGCTCAATTCAATCACATTTTCATGTTCCAATTGAACACTTTCCACTTTTTTATTATGATCAAAGTAGAAGATTATTCTTTTTACCAAACATATGTGGATCAATGCACGGTCTTAGCACTTAGAATAACAACAAGAGATCTTTCTCGATCAATACCTCGATCTTTGAGAATTAGAAAGATCCTTTTTGAGTTTGATTTCAATTTTGTTTTATTCTTTATCTCAGTCATTTCGATTAGAAAATGGAAAAGTATTTCAACATATATGTGCAGAACAAAAGAAGCACTATGTGTATATATACAATCTTATGCTGAATAAACAAAATCTTTGGGCATATAAATGTGAAAAAACACGTCCCCGACAATAGCAAAAAAAATTTGATCGGCCGTGAGAGCACATCCGAAAGGTGGGGGCGTGGTCCCAAAGATGAATTGGACTTTAAATTTATAACTCGAAACCTTCAAGGATCCCCACAACTTAACATGGGGTCAAAGTAGATATACATGATCGAACACATAGAAGTGGGGACATTTAGGATGCTTAAGATCCCAATCTTATGTCAGTTAAGCCAAACCATTCGTCAATATATGTAAAGAACTAGAACGAGTCTAGTAAAATGATATTAAACAAAATAAAACAAAGTAAAGAAAATAGAGTCCATCAAATCCTACTAATCAGGAGAAGGAGTTCCTGGCTATGTAGACACAGGTCATGCAGTCTATGCACCAGTTCTCAGTTATAGACAACCCTTGAACACCCTAGCAAGAATCTAACTTCCAGACATAGCATGTACCATGGTAGTTGCTTCTGTCAGGATCATCCCACTCGGTCTCGCACAACGTGACTAAAACGCTATCAATGGTCTGAAACCTCTCTTAAGAATAATAGATCAACATCCCTGAATATCCCACATACCCTCTCATGTCCATATTATTTAGAGATGTTAGGAATAGTAGAGGATCTGCACATAACACAGACCGTGAACCTGGGTAGGTACAGGTGAACCCGACCAACTACCCTCTCGGGTTTGTATGAACCCAACCATTTCCAACTAAGCCCGACTGGATCCAAGATTCTACTAGGACCTCTCCTACATGTGCTCTGTACATATTCTCCCTTGGACTTACTCCTTTCAAATTTTGATCCAAACTACCTTCTCTAATCCATTTCTACGCCTAATATCTCAATATTGGTAGAAATGAAAGTTCAAGCAATAAACAGATCAACCAAACCAAAAATCATGACCGAAAAGAGAAGATATAATAGAAAACATACTAGATTTGGAATAAGACTACTTTCTTGAGGTAAAAGTACATAAACATACCAAAAAAGGACTACATATACAAGAAGGAGAACTAGCCATGGACAAGCATAGTTGACACCAAACAAAGATGGAAGAACGCCATTTGTACATAAATAAAGGAGAAGAGTATAAGAAAGAGGTCAAATAAGAGATTTAGCCCATTTAAGTGGGGTTTCTCCCACTCCTTAGCATTCGAAAGGATGAATCTCATCCTTTGGGTCATTCTCCTTGACCTTCTAGACTCCTTAGCCTCCTTTCTCTTTGATTCCACCCCAAACAACAACTTTAATGGATCTGTTGGTATGTATGCCCTGAGAGCCAATCATGGGATGATTGGTGGGATACATTAAGATTGATTTGATAAACATCAAAGGCAAGCTTCCAATTCTTTCTAGTTCAGTCATATGAGATAGTGATAGAACAAATTGAATGTCTAGAGAATGACAGTACTCAATGACGTATGCTTTCAGGTTAAGGACCTGAACGATGAGATCATACGGATGCTAAGAGTTTGTACATTCTTGTTATGTCCCTAGTCGGATGTCATTGTGGAAGGTAGATAGACAACAATGACACACAAGACTAGATTGTGGTGTTGGTTGATGACAGAATCTCATTAGTCATGATATAGAGATATCAAACCAAACACATAGGTACTTGTTAGAGAACAAGTGTACCGGACAGACCCACCGTGAGTTTGACACATGGAACCATGAGATGGTAGTCACAGTCAGTACTCACAGTGATGGTGGTGAGTGTGATTCTTAGACCTGAAATCACTGCACTCAACACATGTCGTTGGGCACACTTTGACATCATCAAACGCAGTCCTGAAACATGGGTTGTTATAAAGGTGATGATTGGGTGGCTTTGACACATGGGGCTTTTGAGGGATGAGTGATAGATATGGGATTTGTCCCTCCTGAGGGAGTTTGATATCCAAGGCCACTTGATGATTAGGATTGAGATAGGTGTGCGCACGCATGTGTGAATCAGTATGTGATATTGATGTCATACATATCTCCTTCAATCTACTCTGAGATCAAGAAAGTGAATGAACGTTGACAGGATGACAGTTCCATGCCTTGAGTTCATTCGTGATATCAGTGACAAAGGAATTATACATTCACTATAACACCATTCACGGATTGTAGGATGAAAGTTGTTCTCCAACTTTCTACTTTCACTTGGGTAGCACTGATGTGTGACTAGGCACCACTCTTTGCTTGTGAAGTCATAAGTGTTATGGACTTTCACTGCCAACGTGAAATGGACCTGCAGGGTCACACTTATAGGATTTAACCTGGAAGAGGAGTTTTGTCCACAAGCAACGTTTAGATTGATTACTAAAGGAGTTTAGTAGTTCAATTAAACACTCAATCAGTCGATAGCTCAATATCATATGGTTCAAGGTGTTGGACGCATTGATTGGAGTATCGGATTGATTGAAATCGCAATTGACTGATTTTGCCCAACCTGTGCTCCCAACCGATCGGCTCATGTGATGAACCGGTCGGCTGAGGTGCTGAACCGGTCGGCTGGAGTGTCCAGGCCGATCGACTCATACCAGGTTAAAATGACTGGTTCAAGAGTTGAACCGATCGGCTCAATTGGTGCAACCGACCAGTTGGGAAAGTCATGTCGGCAAGAATTTTCCTTTGGTTTCAAATTGCCCAATTCGATTGGGAATAACATTGGTATACGATACCAATTGAGAACAAAACAAGGAAAGTCTTTTTGAGCCGGATTAGGACCATGAACCGATCGGTTCAGGGCACCAACCGATCGGTTGGAGTGCCCCGAACGATCGGCTCAGGTCCAACCGATCGGCTCAATGGCCAAACCGATCGGTTCAGTTGTGAACCGATCATTTCAAGTTGCGAACCGGTTGCTTTTTGTGGAAAATCTCGAACCCTTCTACTCCTGCTTTAGTCCCGTATTGCCGGGCACAGAGAACCCTGTCCCATGACCCGCCTATATATATAGGGGTATTGGGGGCTTCTCAAAGAATAACTCAATGCAAGCCGGTTGCTTTGCGAAGTTGTCGTTCTCTCTGGTTTTGGTAACCGTGAGAGATCCCGAGCAAGTGCTTCCCGCAAAAGGGAGGTGCAGCAAGGGAAGGACAACTGCAGTTGCAACTGGTAGCAGGAGAGTGTGTTGGTGACTAGTACGTCAACAGGAGGGTGCGACTCCTTCCACTTCTTTGTGGGACAAGGAGTGTGGAGTTCCAGGTGGTCTGTGTGGACTACTACAGAGGTGGGAGGACAATGCCACTTAGGAGGACAACTGTCATCCGACAGTCCGGTAGGAGGAGGAGTCGTCAGTCCCGGTGCGACCAGGAGCTGCACAGACACCGTCCAAGACCGGAGTTGAAGACCGCACATTGCGCGAGGTATTGTCGCTGAGCAAGCCTCGGGACAAGGTATGATTCCACAAACCATCTTTTCCTATTATATAGACGTTGACACGTTTCCTCGGTATGGGTTGGGGGAGAAAATTTTTTGTTTCCGCTGCCTTCTCTGTCTCCCCTAAAACCCAACAGTGGTATCAGAGCCACGTCAGCTGTTCTATATTTTAGGAATATCGATATGATCGATTTTGGTTTGTCGCCTTTATTTATTGCATGCGATGCGAATAATATCGGCTTTATGCATGTCCAATCTTAAATCCACAAATCCCAAATTACATATATGATATGTATTATTAATGCACTTGATACGCGTCACCCTTAAACAAGTTTTGTGGTGGATGTGTGTGCATGATTATGGCATATAAACCCCTATCTGTGTGTGGTTATTTGTGGTTGCTTGCATCTCGGTCTGCGCACCGATCTTCCCTCTCTTATTCCTGATGTAACTCGAAATAATTCGAGATTCTTTCCTACCTTTGCTCCCCCCGAATGTAACTCGGGGTTTTCCCTTTTAAAGCAATGTAATAAATAGGATAGATTTTATTTCCTGTTATGTCGAAGACCGGCGAACATCAAGACGACAGCTGAAACGATCGGTTCAAGGCGTGAACCGATCGGTTGACGTTCCAGACGGTCGGTTCAAGGAGTGATCCGATCAGTTGATGACCGGTTCGAGGAGCGAGACGAGCAGGTGGCGGACATGACGAGATGCACAACGACCAGGAGAACCGATCGGTTGGAGGAGCCAACCGATCAACTGGTGGTACCCAGACAACCGGCCAGAGAGAGCAGATCATTCATGAGATGAGTTGATCAACTCGGAAGGCAAAGGCACATAGTTCATCTTGTAAAGGTTGCATGTGATGTAGACCTAGATGACCGTGATTCCTCTTGGCTCGAGGAATCACATTAGGATGGCCATAATCATCGCTTTTATCGTTTTGTGCATGTTTTCTGTGGGATATAGCATGTATATGATACATACTATGTATTGTGGTGATTGGATATGTATATGTATATAAAAACCAAATCCCTCATTAAAATATTAAGTTTTAGATGCCTTCCAAATGCGACACACGTGAAAAGCTTGTTCGACCAAGTGTGGGCACGCCCTAGCGTGGTGCATTGTCTACCTCGTGGAAGCGTGAAGGATGAATGTGTGGGTCTGCCCTAGCAGGGTGCATATCCATCGTGTTTGCTTTGGGTCGGACTTAACAAGGTGACCTAGATAGGATCTAGCGCCTTGAGGCATGGAGATGATCATTGCAAGGAGTTGTATATGACATCTTATCAAGAGTTGCATATGATGCAATTGGCAAAAGTTGCCTACCTGAGAGATCTATGTTGTGGGTGACAGCCCTAGCTGGTCCATGGCTTAGAGGATTTCAGGATCTTGCCCACTAGAAGGTTGTACGCTGCAATCTTCTGAATTGATGGTGAGGGCTATCAATTTGAAGTAAAATAGTGGGAGCGATAATTAATTAAAGGCCTAATTTTATCGTCAACTTTTCAAATCAATCAAATAAGTCAAAAGAGTTTTGGACTGAAATTGCATATATTTCCTTTTGTTAAAATAAATGGTTAATCAACAAATCACTTTATTTGCGATCGGTCTTTGAAACCAAAAAATTAAATGGGAATAATTCCACGACTGGTTAGGATGGTGAGAAGTGTTCTCAAAGAGTGAAAGCTCCAAGTCCTAGCTATACCAGAACCAGATGAACTCGATCCCACCACATCAATGGCTGAAAGTATGATTATGGAAGCATACTAAGAAAGACATTGATGAGGAGTGCTTGATGTTGTGTTCTCTGAACTATGAGTTGCAGAGACAACATGAGACATATGATGTCTCCAAAACACTGTCCTAGTATGGCACGACAGAAGGAGATCCAGTAAGGTATTCACACACTCAATGTGATTGGGTATGTGGAAAGACCTGACTAAGAAGGATTCCATCTGAGCCAAGAGTTGGCTATTGGTATGATACTGCAAATGTTGCGAGAATCATACAATTCATGATAAGCTACAACATGAACAACTTTGACAAGCGTTGACAGAGTTGTTGGACATGTTGAGGATAGTAGAGGCAAAGATGAAGAAAGACAAACCATAATCTTTGATGTGATCAAAGAAAAGGTAAGTCTTAAGGGCAAGGGCAAGGGCAAAGCTAAGAAGTGTTCTGATGCTAGCCAGCAATCCAAGCCGTCTTCAGCCTTAAGGCACATGGGGAAAGGGTGTATGAGGGAACTGCCATCTATATCTGGAAGAACAAAAGAATATGAAGGAGGGGATGGAGATCTCCACCTAAGGTATCAGGAAATGAACCACTTCTTTATCTGAGGTATATGATACCAAGATATGGATATGTCATATATGATATGCAATATCCACAAAGAAGTGATGGCCTTTGCGAAAGGACCAAGAAAGAAATACCCATCATTGGAGCAAGTGTCGATGCCATAGATAGGAGTATCTTTCAGTTTATTTCAGCCTAAAGGGCACGAAATAGAGTTGAGAACTGCTGTTTCATATATTGCTAATAGATAGAAACACTTTATTATTGCATATTGTATGACAATGATGGCAATTAATAAAGTTGATGTTTCAATCTCAAAGATATGATCTTTGTGGCAATGCCTTGTTTATCTTGTGATACATGGTATGCATAAGATAAAATGATACCTAAAGTTATTGATAACTCAAACGATCAAATTAGCATCAATCATGAGAAATTCATTTCTAGTTTCCATATGATGGATAAATCTAGACTCTTTTGGTTAGAGAACCAGTAAGAGACATGAATCTCTTGTACATGATTAATCAATCTTCACTAATGGTAGTGGGAGAATGATTGTCCTATTAGGTATAATACATGTGATGTATTTACATACCTATTGGAGTGAATGCTAATACTTCTAATGGTGTTTAGAGAAATACCAATATGAATATCTTGAAGTGTTCAAGATTTTCACAGATGAAGTGCAAATTTGGTAAAGTGTTAATTCTTGATGAGATCAATGAATGAAACACTTGAACCAAATGTTTGAGATCCTTACGAGTGATTATGATAATGTATCATAGTGAACTCATGATTAAGGCATGGTGATGTCTAAATCAAGAAGGAATCATACTCTAAGGAGTTAGAGAATGATTATCAAATAACTGAATTCTTCTTAATAAAAGAATACCCCACACTAATAAAGGACATTAAGAATCACAAGGGTTGTGAATTCTTATATTCTTGACAGATACACCTCAATTATCTATGCGATGAGTTGTTCATATGATGAGTCAACTATCTAGATGAATATGAGGAATTAGATTTTGAGTTATGGTATAAGTCCATTACATCCTAAATGACATCCATGTGAACCATAAGGTATGACCTTGATGGTAGCACTCATTGGATGAAATCCATAAGTGCAAATGAGTCTTAAGTGTTAAGACACATGGATAACATTTTGAGAAGGATGATGCTTGTTGATTGCAACTTAATGGCTGAGACATTTGGCATATGGATACTAAAACCGCATTCCTATGAGGAATAAAACAAGGATGTGTACGTGACACAACCTATAAGGTTTATGAATCCACTAATGCAAATGAAGTCTATAAGTTACAATGGACTAATCAATGTGATTGATTGAGTACAAGTAACTCAAAAGTGGATCTTTATTTTGATGATATAGTCAAAGGGTTTGACTGATATGTCAAAGATAAAGAAGTGATCTGTGATTTAGTGGGAGCGTATTCACATTCCACATATTGATGTGAAATGGAATTGTTCTAGAATGGAAATCCAAAGTGGAAATTATCTTTAAGGAAGATAGAGATGTTTCCTATATGATAGGAATAGAGATCTATAGAGATAGTTCTCGAAAAATCTCTTGACCTGGAAAGAGAAAGCATACATTGGCAATCTGTACTGAAGGGTTCAGTATGCACAGATTCAGTGGGAAAAAACTTGTCCATGCTACATGGAGTTAGTATCCCAAGGCCAAGTGTCCAATTCTTATGAAGAATGGGAACACTAAGAATAGATATGGATCTATCATGTATGTAATCATCCCATTGTCTTGCATGTATGACATGACAAGAATAAAATGCATTCATCATGTTGTATGTAGGACATGGCAATATGATGTGCTCATCCTGATAACTCATATGTGGGACATGACGAGTGGATGTCTGTCTGCTTCCAGTAAGGGTTACTGGAATACCATGAGAATTTGATAAGTGCTTGTGAAGTGCTAGTTCTATGGAGATAAGGAAGAGTTCGATGTAAAGAGTTACATTGATGCGAACTTCCAGAAAGATAGAGAATTAATCGCAAGATATACATAAGATGTATAAAAGTGAAAGTTTGTTGATAATTGGAAGTGTTCCAATAAAACCATTTAAAAGGGAAATGCCGAGTATCTGTGTGTTAGAGAACAGCAGTGGATACTATATGGATCTGAAGGTTCATGAGATGAACTTGTATTCCACTCATTGATGACAAGTCTGGAATCCTTGATCATGCAATGTGGCTAAAGGTTAGCAAAGGAATACTAGATCGCATATTACGGCAACTCCATCTCATACGTGCGACGTACATCGAAGAGATGAGAGACATGCAGTTTATACTGACTTTGGCAAGGTGTTGTCATTACTCACTATGTTCACACTAGAGCGCAGTAACATGTGGGACATGTTTGAAGATCACTATGAATATGATTCAAGGGTGATTGGCTCGCAGTGCAAGTGGGAGTCTGTTGGTATGTATGCCCTGAGAGCTAATCATGGGATGATTGGTGGGATACATTAAGATTGATTTGATAAACATCAAAGGCAAGCTTCCAATTCTTTCTGGTTCAGTCATATGAGATAGTGATAGAACAGATTGAATGTCTAGAGAATGACAGTACTCAATGACGTATGCTTTCAGGTTAAGGACATGAACGATGAGATCATACGGATGCTAAGAGTTTGTACATTCTTGTTATGTCCCTAGTCGGATGTCATTGTAGAAGGTAGATAGACAACAATGACACACAAGACTAGATTGTGGTGTTGGTTGATGATAGAATCTCATTAGTCATGATATAGAGATATCAAACCAAACACATAGGTACTTGTTAGAGAACAAGTGTACCGGACAGACCCACCGTGAGTTTGACACATGGAACCATGAGATGGTAGTCACAGTCAGTACTCACAGTGATGGTGGTGAGTGTGATTCTTAGACCTGAAATCACTGCACTCAACACATGTCGTTGGGCACACTTTGACATCATCAAACGCAGTCCTGAAACATGGGTTGTTATAAAGGTGATGATTGGGTGGCTTTGACACATGGGGCTTTTGAGGGGTGAGTGATAGATATGGGATTTGTCCCTCCTGAGGGAGTTTGATATCCAAGGCCACTTGATGAGTAGGATTGAGATAGGCGTGCGCACGCATGTGTGAATCAATATGTGATATTGATGTCATACATATCTCCTTCAATCTACTCTGAGATCAAGAAAGTGAATGAACGTTGACAGGATGACAGTTCCATGCCTTGAGTTCATTCGGGATATCAGTGACAAAGGAATTATACATTCACTATAACACCATTCACAGATTGTAGGATGAAAGTTGTTCTCCAACTTTCTACTTTCACTTGGGTAGCACTGATGTGTGACTAGGCACCGCTCTTTGCTTGTGAAGTCATAAGTGTTATGGACTTTCACTGCCAACGTGAAATGGACCTACAGGGTCACACACATAGGATTTAACCTGGAAGAGGAGTTTTGTCCACAAGCAACGTTTAGATTGATTACTAAAGGAGTTTAGTAGTTCAATTAAACACTCAATCAGTCGATAGCTCAATATCATATGGTTCAAGGTGTTGGACGCATTGATTGGAGTATCGGATTGATTGAAATCGCAATTGACTGATTTTGCCCAACCTGTGCTCCCAACCGATCGGCTCATGTGATGAACCGGTCGGCTGAGGTGCTGAACCGGTCGGCTGGAGTGTCCAGGCCAATCGGCTCATGCCAGGTTGAAACAACCGGTTCAAGAGTTGAACCGATCGGCTCAACTGGTGCAACCGACCAGTTGGGAAAGTCATGTCGGCAAGAATTTTCCTTTGGTTTCAAATTGCCCAATTCGATTGGGAATAACATTGGTATACGATACCAATTGAGAACGAAACAAGGAAAGTCTTTTTGAGCCGGATTAGGACCATGAACCGATCGGTTCAGGGCACCAACCGATCGGTTGGAGTGCCCCAAACGATCGACTCAGGTCCAACCGATCGGCTCAATGGCCGAACCGATCGGTTCAGTTGTGAACCGATCATTTTAAGTTGCGAACCGGTTGCTTTTTGTGGAAAATCTCGAACCCTTCTACTCCTGCTTTAGTCCCGTATTGTCGGGCACAGAGAACCCTGTCCCATGACCCGCCTATATATATAGGGGTATTGGGGGCTTCTCAAAGAACAACTCAATGCAAGTCGGTTGCTTTGCGAAGTTGTCGTTCTCTCTGGTTTTGGTAACCGTGAGAGATCCCGAGCAAGTGCTTCCCGCAAAAGGGAGGTGCAGCAAGGGAAGGACAACTGCAGTTGCAACTGGTAGCAGGAGAGTGTGTTGGCGACTAGTACGTCAACAGGAGGGTGCGACTCCTTCCACTTCCTTGTGGGACAAGGAGTGTGGAGTTCCAGGTGGTCTGTGTGGACTACTACAGAGGCGGGAGGACACTGCCTCTTAGGAGGACAACTGTCATCCGACAGTCCGGTAGGAGGAGGAGGAGTCAGTCCCGGTGCGACCAGGAGCTGCACAGACACCGTCCAAGACCGGAGTTGAAGACCGCGCATTGCGCGAGGTATTGTCTCCGAGCAAGCCTCGGGACAAGGTATGATTCCACAAACCATCTTTTCCTATTATATAGACGTTGACGCGTTTCCTCGGTATGGGTTGGGGGAGAAAAATTTTTGTTTCCGCTGCCTTCTCTGTCTCCCCTAAAACCCAACATGTATGGAGGTGGAAGATGGCTAGAAGTGGATGGGAAGTGGATGAATGATGGTGGATGGAGGTCAACCGAAGGGGTGGATGTAGGGTGTGCTATTCAACCTTTTTGGACCTTGTAGCTCTCCCACGGGGCTCTGGAAACCGCAGGTCTCCAGAACTAAAAATCAGAACCAAAATTCTGAAGCGCTTGCTAGATAGAAGGGGGTGTGTATTTATAGGAATGGGCAGTGTATAGGTTAAGTGGGGTTGAACCCGATCGGGTTTGGGTGAGCCAGATCGGGTTTGCACTTGGCGGTCGTTGATGATGTACAACAATCACTGATGTGTGGGCAGTCACTAACATTTCAACGATTGCTGGTGATCTGGAGTCTCAACGGTCATTGAGGATGTGGAATCTTGACGGTCACTGGAATTATTTTTGCAAAGTTCAATGGTGAACCTGACCAGGTCCAAGTCAACTCGACCTGGTTCAGTCTGTAGTTTCAGCAATCATAGGGTTATCCTCGACAACCACTAGTTCTTTGCCTTTGGTGATTGTTGGGTCTGGATCTTCTTTGTCCATAGTGTTTTCCTTAGTGATCGTTGTTGGTGATGAGGCTCAGCGGTCACTGAGACACAGGCTTAGTGGTAGCTGACAATGAATATTTTCAACGATCGCTGAGACGTAGGCTCAGGGGTCGCTAATGTGAATTGCTACAAAAATTTGAGGCTAAACCTGATTGGGTTCAAGGAGAAAGAATCAGGAGTATTTGATGTCTTTTCGATTGTAGTACTTGCATGTCCCAAAATTACAAGACATTATCTATTGGAACAACATACAACAGCTGATAACTATGCAGAACTACAGATGGCATCACATAAATTTGCAGAAATACATCTCACAGAACTACGTTAAGTGTGGAAGAGGTTTTTAGTTGACGAACTCAGTGGACTGAAGGGTATAAATCAGGCAACCAGCAAATCTCAAAACAGACATATTACTTTTGGAAAAGAGAAGTAAGAGGTTTATCATAATTATGTATGGATAATTCGATATAAAAGAAGATGTGTGAGTTGAATGACACTCTTTAAAAGATATTGAGAATATAGAGATGTAACACAATATGCAGAGACAAAACTATTAAATGAAAAGCACAAAGTGTGGTGAGACAAAATTGTTAGTGCTTGTTGGGATAACACAATGAAGATATTAAGAAACTACAATGCTAAAACTATAAAAGTAAAAATAAGGAAGATAACCATGTTTGACATTGTTAAAAAATACAAGGTATCAGGCTTGAAGGTAAAGTTATGAACGCATGTTGGATCAGTGTACGATTTTAAATGTAACACTGGAGTAGTGTGGTGTCAATTTTGCAGTACAGAGAAGTTAGTGAACTCATTGAAAGCACCTGAGTAATAATGTGCTTACCCATGCATTACAGCCAAGTTTGGAAAAGCCAAATATAGTTATTCGTTGTTTCTTCACATAACAGTCCACACCCGAGCAAGATGGACTGACCATGATGGTTAATCCCAACAAATGGTGCAAATGGCATTTCATATCTATTCGTCAGGTATGTTGTATCAAAAGTAACAACATCATGAAAGTGTTTATATGCCATCCGAGACCTTGCATCTGCCCAAAATACATTTCGAAGAACTCCTTCTTCATTCAAGTCTAGAACGTAGAAGAAGTCTGGGTTTTCCTTTTGCATACAAACAAAATATGTTTGTATTGCATGGGCATCACCTTCCCCTAGTCGGAGTTTGCGTAAACGAAGCATATGGTTATTCATGTCCTTCTGTGTGAATGAAAGTTTGTCATAACCTCCAACTTCACATACTAAGGATGACATTGTTTTTGATGAGCCAATGTCAGCTGCATCATTGAAGTCAATATGCCTCTGAACGTCTAACAATATTTTTCTCTTAGATGGAAGATGCCTAAGCATGTGCTTGGGAAGCATTTGGTGGTTGTGGTGAAGGTTAACATTAGAAATTTGATATTCACCTTATATTGTGCTTTTCATCTTAACAAATGATTTGCATTATGTATGTGTAGTTGGATTGTACCGGTATAGAGAATCCTTGTATTTGTCTGGTGTCTTCCCACCCTTAATACAAGTGAACGTGATCCTTGAGATCTCATTGCAATGTCTATCCTTATGTGAGTGCATGATTTTGATACCAAATCCAGAAGCATCTGCATACACCTCATAGAACTGCCTCGCTTGTTGTAGATAAGGAAACTTTAGCCCTATCTCAGATGTTGGTATGTTATCAGATGTTGATATGTTATCGGGTGTATTTAGGAAGTTGGAATGGGTATGACTTGTAGATGAATGCTCTATATCATCCTCTGTCAGCACTACAACGTGAGCTGACTGTGATGCCTGATCGACATTATCAACTTCATCTACATGAGTCACTTCATTGACATGAATGTACTGCTGCTCTGGGTCTTGGTTCAAGTCTATGACAATGACTTCGGAAGTCTATGACAGTTAAGAAGGTAATGAGTGCAAGGAACCTAAAAGCACAATGGAATTGATAGCTGGAATAAAAGTGAAAGTACTGCAGATTTAGGATGTAATTTGGTTTATGGCAATGTGGGAGACTAAGTACGGTGTTATGTGAAAATGGTTTACAACGAGGTATATGAGTGCAACATGTATTATGAGAAATCTTATGGCAGTCAAATGTAATAGAAAGGGGACTGCGACACCAAGATATAACTGGACTCGGAATGTGAAATGAACTTGATTAAAGAAATGGGAAGTGAGAATATAAATGGTAAACAACACAGTAAACTACTAAAACTCTTGTGAACTTCTGTTCTAGTGTAAAAAAACATACCAAGCGTGAATGTAATAGAAAGGAAACCTTTGTAAACTACATGTCAGAAAAACAAAACATAAGGGAGGCGGTAAATGGTAAAGGATTATCGTAATGTGTTATGGACTGTAGCAAAAAAAAACCCGTGACAGCAAGATCTAACTGAACATTGATTGTTGTGTGAGTTGGGTAACTCGATAGAAACCATGGGTAGGCAGTAGGGTAACCGAAAGCATAAGTTGTACTCTAACCATAGCAACGACATAACTGTGCTAAGATTGTGTGTTACAATAACTGACCAGTAAAAGAATTTCTGAATGTTTGATGGTGTATAGCTAAGTAACGAGGTTGGACCGTAACTCAATGACAAGTTGGTTATTGAGTGCATATGAATTGAACATTGAAGCATATACATCAAGATGATGAGTTACTAGGTAAATAGCACAAGCTGTTATGACGAATCTCATGTCACTCTAGTTATATATGAAGGGGAGTTTGACAACAACATATAGTTGAACTCGAAATGTTAACTTGATACATTGTTTTAAAACTTAAATTCAATAAAATAAAAAGGGGAATTGAGATTATGATAAACCCTAAACTCCTGGGTACTTCTGTTCTGCTGTTAAACAAGGTTGTAACATAACTCGATGACAGTGAAGCATATTCACCAAGCTGACGAGTTACTAGGTAAATAGAATAAGGTGTTATTAAGAAGCTTATGTTAGTCTAGTTATCTATGAAGGGTAGTTTGACTACAACATATAACTGAACTCGAAATGTTAACTTGATATATTGTTATAATACTTAAATGCAGTAAAATAAAAAAAAGGGGAATTGAGATTAGGAAACTTCCTAAAATCCTTGCCCATTCCGTTCTGCTGTTAAACGCCATAGAAAACACTCAAACCAAACTTGACTGTGTCACTAAGTGTATACCTCTCAACTTGTGTTAGTACAACACATAAAAAAGTAAACCCCTAACCGTGGCAACAAAGTGAAAAGTGAGAGCAATGTGAGGTGGTTAACTCGTTGACAATAAGTGAAATTCTCCAGTTTGTTATTTTCCATGACTGTAATGCTGTAGAGTTAATGAATGAGGTTTGTGTGTGCCTAAACAAAAAATTGGTTATTGCTATCGTTGTGTACTGAACATGGAAACTATGCAAACTAAGTAACTAGGTTAAATCGAGTTACTAGCATGAGTATCCTTAAAGCATCATACTGCTGAGTTACAAGCAACTTAACATGCATGCACATGAATACCATTGTTATGTTAACTTCGACTACAACTTAAATGCAACAAACCTTTGTAGCAGCGACCAATGCAAGATCCTTTCCATCTCACACCTGCTCCAACGAAAACATTGTTACTCCTCCAATAACCCACATGCTCTAGGTCTTCCTGCAGGGAACGGGGGGGGGACCGGGGGCAGAGGAGGGGGGCGAGACGAATAACTACTTGGCAAGGAGGGGGTGAGGGGGCATGGAGGAAAGGAACCAGGAAGACATAGGGAGGAGCCGAGGAGGGGTAGAGGAGGCGGAGGAAACGGAAGCAGGGTGACGACAGGGCGAGGAAAGGGAGGAGATGAGGAGGAAAAGGAAGCATGGCGAGGACGGGGCGAGGAGGGGGAGGAGAGGTGGAGGAAAACGCTTCAGCGCGACGACGATGTGAGGAGGGGGACGAGAGGGGTGCATAGGGGGTATCAGTGGGGGGGGACAAAATTGGGGGAATTGGGGGGAGTTTCTTTTGAATAGAATCTGAGGTCATCCTAGAGAGGGATGTGGCTGAGGTAACATGGTAAGGAGGGTACGAGGGGACAAGTGGAGGACGACGACAAGCAGTCGTCTAATTTTTCGTCCCCCTAGGTTCGTCTCTATATCATTTTCTTGGATTTAAAAGACCTCTGTGGATAACAATCAGTGTTAGTGTCCAATCTGATTTTAAAAAACTAAACTGCATCTGCATAATCTGTTTTATATTACCTGACATGTTTCGTTTGAAACTAGTGAACGCACACGTGCACATGCACGTGACATATAAAATTTGTTGGAAATGTGCGGGGAGAGGACTCGTCCGTGAAAAGGTCCCTACTATAAAAGATATTTGTGTTGGTTGTTTGAAAGGAGAGAATCAAAGAACCATTTCCGTGGAATGGAAAGAGAAATACAGAATTAAAGATAATACAAGTTAATAGGAGAGCGTGAGAATAAATATTTGTAGGAGCAAAATTCTTTGAAAAAAGGAGAGAAGAGAGGGAATCAAGGAGAGCGCATCATCAAACTCGCTCTTTTCATAATAGTATAGATGTAATAATTTTTCGTAGATGTGAAAATTACGCATGAGTGGAGTGGGCCCGGCCAGCCTCCATTTCTTTCTTGTCTGTTCCTTGGACTTGGAGTGAAGGCTCCCATTCGGTCATCCCGCCCTCTGCCGGCACAATGCTGCCTTTGGCCACTGCCGACGCGGACAATTTCACTCTTTTTATTCGAGATTGCATAATCCTCACACAAGGTCCCGTCTCCTCTCCTCAAACTAACCATCTCCTACTCAGCATTCCGGCAGGACAATTCAGTTCGATCATGGAAGCTGAACAACTGGAAAGCGAAGTGGTGGCACCATTAGTCGACGTGGAAGGTGCAGACGGCCTTAATCCTCGAAGCAAACACAACCATACGAGGGACATGCATGTCCTCAGGCTCGCTTTCCTCTTCGTCTTCTCCGCCTATGGCACCGCGCAGAACCTTGAGAGCACCGTCAACACCGTAAGAAACCCGCCCAAGGGCGACCGAGGGCAGAGGAGGGGGGCGAGACGAATAACTACTTGGCAAGGAGGGGGCATGGAGGAAAGGAACCAGGAAGACGTAGGGAGGAGCCGAGGAGGGGTAGAGGAGGCGGAGGAAACAGAAGCAGGGTGACGACAGGGCGAGGAAAGGGAGGAGATGAGGAGGAAAAGGAAGCATGGCAAGGACGGGGCGAGGAGGGGGAGGAGAAGTGGAGGAAAACGCTTCAGCGCGACGACGACGTGAGGAGGGGGACGAGAGGGGCGCATAGGGGGTATCAGTGGGGGGGGACTAAATTGGGGGAATTGGGGGGAGTTTCTTTTGAATAGAATGTGAGGTCATCCTAGAGAGGGATGTGGCTGAGGTAACATGGTAAGGAGGGTAGGAAGGGACAAGTGGAGGACGACGACAAGCAGTCGTCTAATTTTTCGTCCCCCTAGGTTCGTCTCTATATCATTTTCTTGGATTTAAAAGACCTCTGTAGATAACAATCAGTTAGTGTCCAATCTGATTTTCAAAAACTGAACTGCATCTGCATAATCTGTTTTATATTACCTGACGTGTTTCGTTTGAAACTAGACGTGCACATGCACGTGATATATAAAATTTGTTGGAAATGTGTGGGGAGAGGACTCGTCCGTGAAAGGGTCCCTACTATAAAAGATATTTGTGTTGGTAGTTTGAAAGGAGAGAATCAAAGAACCGTTTCCGTGGATGGAAAGAGAAATACAGAATTAAAGATAATATAAGTTAATATGAGAATGTGAAAATAAATATTTGTAGGAACAAAATTCTTTGAAAAAAGAAGAGAAGAGAGGGAATAGAGCGCAGTATCAAACTCTTTTAATAGATTGAAAATTACTCATAAGTGTAGTGGGCCCGGCCGGCCTCCATTTCTTTCTTGTCTGTTCCTTGGACTTGGAGTGAAGGCTCCCATTCGGTCATCCCGCCCTCCGCCGGCACAACGCTGCCTTCGGCACTGCCGACGCGGGCAATTTCACTCTTTTTATTCGAGATTGCATAATCCTCACACAAGGTCCCGTCTCCTCTCCTCAAACTAACCATCTCCTACTCAGCGTTCCGGCAGGACAATTCAGTTCGATCATGGAAGCTGAACAACCGGAAAGCGAAGTGGTGGCGCCATTAGTCGACGTGGAAGGTGCAGACGGCCTTAATCCTCGAAGCAAACGCAACCATACGAGGGACGTGCATGTCCTCAGTCTCGCTTTCCTCTTCGTCTTCTCCGCCTATGGCGCCGCGCAGAACCTTGAGAGCACCGTCAACACCGTAAGAAACCCGCCCAAGGCCGCATTTTCTCCCCTCGCTCGTTTCCCTTGCCCCTTCTTTCTGATTCTTCGACGCGGGTGTGTAGTTGTTGTTATGATTTCTGTTTTGCTTTTGGGGCGGAACAGGAACAAGACCTGGGGACGACGTCGTTGGGGATCCTCTACCTCACTTTCACGGTATTCTCACTCTTCGGTAAGCCTATGGTCCGGGCTCTGGGCGTGAAAACGTCGCTTGTCGTCGGCACCTCGGGGTATTTGCTCTTCATAGCATCGAATCTGAAGCCCATGTGGTGAGTAAGCTGTCGTTTTGCCCGTTGACCGTCATTTTCCACTGTGTTTCTGTTTTTCTGCTTAGTGATCGACCGCTTCTATGTCTTGTAATCATCCTTCACCATGCTTGCATGCCTTTTGTCCTTTGCTGATGTATCACTTGGTTCTGATGTGCAGTTTAATTGGGGCCCTTTTATCTTTTCTACCAGGTACACCATGGTTCCAGCCTCCTTCTATCTAGGAACCACTGCAGCTCTGATCTGGGTCGGGCAGGTCTGCATGATCACACGCACACCTGCGCACATCCAACTCTCCCTACTTTGCATTCAGGCACTGACGAGCTGTCCGCACATTTCCACAACAGGGCGTCTATCTCACCTCTGCTGCCCGTGCACACGCCAAGGCCAATCGTTTGCATGAGGGAAAAGTAATTGGTGACTTCAATGGGGAGTTCTGGGGAGCGTTTGCTAGTACCCAGGTTCTTGTAATTTTCATTTAGAGCCTGCTAATGGTGCTGTTTTTAAGCTATTTTTTTACAGGGGTAATGACTTTAGTGAACTTGTTTGTCAGGTTATTGGCAATTTGGTGTCGCTCTTCTTGCTAAGTGGTGGAAAGGTGTGCAAATCACTCCAGACTGCTTGGTTTTATTTTTTCTTCTGTAAATTGGTAGTTCATGATGTGACAAAAAAACAATTGACGACGTAAGTTCCTTTATTAGACTATGAACTAGAATAACAATTCTTCAAGTAATTTGAACAGTCAAAGTAATGAGGTATCCCGTTAGTGAGGGGATTATATGACGTTCTTTCAATCACAAAATTGATGAATTGCTTGCTCAGAACAAAAATTGACAATCCTAAACAAACTCAGACTTTCCTCGATAAAACTTAACTGTGGGAAATAAGAAAAAACGATAGAAGAAATTGATAAATGTAATTCCTACCAGATACCTAACTATTTCTAATCAGATGGGTGACGTTCAAAATGGAGTACCCATAGACAAAAATAACCGATGGTTACATTGTGGCAAAGACACTATAAGGATGCCACAGATTAAGCTGAGTCTTTGTTGGAAAAGCTGAATACATTATTTTACCACTCTCTGCTGAGCTTCCATATGGATCCAAAATTTTCACAACTTAGGAAGCATGAAACTTAGTGCCATCGAAATCTAAAATGACCCTTCTCTGTGAAGAACTTCATCCCCTCTGCCCTCTTGAGTGCCATTGTTAGTTTGAGATCTAGGAGGCACTGTTACGTATCACCTAGAGAAGCTTAAGAAATGAGACAGGAAAAGCTTCAACCGGCTATTTTTAGCAAAACCATTTGTCTTTCCAGATATAGAAGCTATTATATTACCCATCCCACCTGCCATTCCATAATGCTGGTACAAATCTTCTCGCGTGCCGACACTTCTAACCAAGACAAAGTGTTGAGGGCTTGGCACCTACTCTTGCATATAGTTTCCAGCATGTTGGGAAGTATTGTACTTGTACGGGCTCTACACTACACTAGTAAGTGACAGTCCTATCATGGAATAGGGTATTGACACCCTTTGCATAACCATATAGGTAAGTATGCACTTGTAACTAATACGACACAAACATGCTCTCTGTTTTTGACTTTTACATGGTATCAAAGCTTGTTTTGTGCCGTTAACTCTCTCATAGACCGGCATGTCATGCTCCTATCATTATACAACTATGTCCTTGCCCCATTCCTTGGTCGTTGACTACCTATTGTCCTTTGGTCTTGTGGCACCTACATTCTGCCTCCTACTACTAATTCTAGACCACCGCTTTGATCCTAGTTGGGTAGTTCTTAGCTGTACGTCGCCTCCCTACCTTTGCTTCAATTGTCTTGAGCCCTTGCCATTCCATCTAATACTCCAACCACTACTATTGTTGCAATTTGCTCCCCCATCCTTGCAACATGCAATTAACTCCGGACCCATTGACTTGCCGCCTTTACTGTATAAAAATTTACCCCAATTGTTGCCCCTAATTCTCCAGTTAGTCTTAACTTTTTTCCTAGTTTCTATGATAGCTAGAGTCGGTCGTGCCTTGGATTGGAGGCACCAACCACGCCTTGACTGTTGGGCATGTCAATGCTAGATTACAAGATCAACCTTCTTTGGGTTTTTTTGACTTTCCATTCAACATCGAAATATATGAGTAGACACTCTTTCTTAGATTAGGATGACCAAGAAAAAGAGTGGACACATTCTTGAGATAACTCATTCTTTGCTAATTACCACATATGTCCTACTTTCTATCGGGAGAATTCTTTTATGCAACTTACCTCATTAATCAGATGCCTCTATGCAATCTTGAATTTCGTTCACCATCGAGCTATTGATGATCACCATTGTTAAATAATGTCTTATTTAGTTCTTTATATTCAGTTTTTATTTTCCTATTCTATTTAGACCTATACGTAATTGTTATTTTTATAAATATATGGGTACACACATTGTGCACCTTAATCCTTACAGAAAACCCTCTCAAGATGGTACCAGAGCAGGCTTCCTAGCCGCCGCCCGCCCCCTACACCGCCGCCCACCCCTCCCTCCCTTTCCTTCTCTTCCCCCCGTCGCCGCCCACCCCTCCCTCCCTCTCCTTCTCTCCCCCCCAAGCAGCCGCCGTCCGTCTCCCCACGACCGCCGCCGACCGCTGCTGCGGCTTGTTGCCGCCGGCCGCACGTCTTGAGGTTCTCCAGATCCTTCTTTTCCTCTGCCATTTCAACCTTTGAGCCGCCGTGTTATCTGCTGTGCCTCGGCGTAGTCTTCATGTAAACTGGTCCATCCAGTCCCTTGTTGTCTGCTGCCGTCTAGAATGAGGATCTAGGCGGTTCTTTCTTTGCTGCTGTTGTTAAATAGTGCTTTATTTAAGTTCTTTATATTCATTTGTTATTTTCCTATTCTATGAGGACCCCTTTGTAATTGTTCTCTTTATAAATATACGGGGTACACACATTGTGACCCTAACCCTTACAGACAATTCGAGATGGTACCAGAGCAGGTGCTTCGCCCAGTACTGCCGAGTCCAAGGACAAAAAGATCTATGATGACTGGGTCAAGGATGACTTGACCGTGATGACGTGGATTCTGAACAACAGTGAAACTCGCATCATTGTTACTCTACTTCGTCTCCCGACTACCAAGGAGATGTGGGATCAAATGGCCAACACCTACTTGCATAGTAAGAATCCGATGAAGGTGTTTGACTTGAACAAATAGCTGTCCCTCTTGCACTTCACTGGGCCAGATATTGCTGACTATTTTTTGACCTTTAAAGGCGTCTGGGCTGAGCTTGAGAATCTTCATCCCTTATCTACCGACTTAGCCACGATGCAACAACAACGACAAGAACTCTAGGTTGTCTAGTTCCTCTGCGGCCTTCCTGACTTCTATGCTGGTGTGGTTGACCTGATTCTCGCCAGTGATCCTTTACCCACGTTGGAGAGTTCTTTTCAGCGTCTTCGACGACTGCCCGCTTCCTTGTCGGATCTGCCTTCCGACACTGGTGACACTACTGCTCTTGCTGCTATGTCTGGCCGTGGTAGGGGTCGCGGTCGACCTTCGAACAACCGTTCTTCTGCTCCTGGACGAGGACGTGGGTCGCATGGCCGTGGTCGTGGCTCCTCTGCTGGCGCTTCCGGAGGTGCCGTTATTCAGCGGTACTGTCACTTCTGTGGCCGCAACAACCATACTGAAGACAAATGTTGGAAGAAACATGACACACCTGCGTGGGCCAATGCTGCGTCTGAGGGTGCTTCTTACACTCTCTACTGATCTCTCGACTGCCTCTACTGCTGAGTTCATCCGCTCCGAGGTGGAACATCTCTTGCTTGAGAGGATTGGTGCTTCCTCCTCATCTGCTGTTGAATCCAGAGCTCACACTGCCACTTACACTGGTTGTGATTATGTCTTCTTGAGTGCTCCTTCTAGTGCTGGTAATACCAAATGGGTGATGACTCTGGAGCCTCTTCTCATATGTCTGGCAACCGTTCTCTCTTTTATAGACTGTAAGCCTTCTTCTAAATCTGTTGTTATGCTTGCTGATAGTTCTAAATCTACTGTATCTGGAATTGGTGATATCTTTGCTCAAGTCCTTCTGCAATTTGCTTTATATGTGCCAAATTTTCCGCTAAACTTACTAGTTGTCAGTAAAATTGTTCACAATCTGAACTGCAATCTGACCTTTGCACCAGGTACTTGTGTTTTTCAGGACCTTCGCACTAGGATGAAAATTGGTGGGGGGCATGAAGGACCTGATGGACTCTACTACTTGGATGAGTTGAAACGGATTGGCACTATGGCTCTGGCTTCAAAATTATCATCTTCTGTTTCCGCATTACAATGGCATTTTAGACTTGGGCATCCGTCAGCTGATAAATTAAAACATGTAATTTCTGGTGTAGGCACACACAGTTTTCAGTGCTAGGCATGTCAGCTAGGCAAATAGTCCAGAACTGTATTTTCCAAAAAATCTCAGATTGGTAGCAAAAATATTTTTGATTGGGTGCATGCTGATGTATGGGGTCCTTGTCATGTTCCAAGTTTGTCTGGAAATAAATATTTTATTTTGTTCATTGATGATTACTCCTGTGCTACCTGGTTGTTTCTGTTGAAAGATAGATCCCAAGTTCTGCCTACTATTAAGTTCTTCTTTGCTGAAATTAAAACTCAGTATTCTATGCTTATTAAAATCCTGCATACTGATAATGCATTGGAATTTGTTCAAAAAAATGTTGAATTATTTTGTCGTTCTGTGGGTACAATTCATCAGACTTCTTGTGCTTACACCCCCAACAGAATGGGGTTGCTGAAAGGAAAAATAGGCATTTACTTGAAGTTACTAGAACTATCATGCTGCATTCTAATGTTCCCAAACCGGTGCTATAGTCCTGTTACTAAAAAGGAGTGCAGAAATGTTTCTTGGCCAGCAGCTTTGTGAAGATGTTAGCAACTTGGTCTTCTGAGCGAGTAAAAGGAGTGCAGATACGACCAGTCAGAATAGATTCTCTGATAAAGTGGCAGTCAACTTCAATGTGCTTGGTCCGCTCATGAAAGACATGATTATTTGCAATAAAAATAGATGTTTTATTATTACAGTCCATAGGAATAGGAGCAGAAGATCCCACATCAAGTTTTTTTAGAAGAGACTGCACCCGCAGAAGCTCACATGCAGTATGAGCCATAGCATGGTACTCGGCCTCAACACTAGATCTAGCAACAACATTTTGCTTTTTGCTCCACCAGGTAACCAGATTTCTACCAACAAAGGTATAGTAACCAGAGGTAGATTTTCTGTCTATCTTGCTTCCAGCATAGTCAGAATCAGAATAGCCTTCAAGAGAGCAATGACCATGTTTTCTATAAAATAGGCTTTTACCAGGAGATTTCTTCAGATATCTCAAGATATGACACAGTGCTTCCCAATGACACTATCTAGGCTTATTAAGATACCTACTAACAAGACCAAGAGCAGTAGAAATATCAGCTCTAGTGAGAGTCAAATACATCAGTTTGCCAACCAGTCTTCTATATCTTTTATTGTCAGGATACAGAGGAAATTCATCATCATCCCAATTCACATTAGGATCTAGAGGTGTATCAGTAGGCCGAGCTCCAAGCATGCCAGTTTCCTGTAGAAGATCAAGAACATACTTTCGTAGAACAAGAGCATTAGCAGTCCTAGAAACTTCAATCCCCAGAAAATATCTCAGTTTACCAAGATCTTTAGTGATAAAATGCTTGCACAAGTAGGCTTTAGTAGCATTAATTGCAAAGAGATCACTACCAGATAAAATGTCGTCAACATGCACAATAAGAACCACAATACCAGAGGACGTCTTTTTAATAAAGACAGAATGACCAACAAGCGATTTGAGAAAGCCATAGGTAGACAGAATCTTGCTCAGTTTATCAAACCAGGCACATGAACTCTGCTTGAGTCCATAAATACACTTTTTGAGGCGGCAGACTTTATGTGACTCCCCTTAAGCAACAAACCCAGGTGGTTGCTCCATATAGACCTCCTCTTGGAGATCACCATAAAGGAAGGCATTTTTCACGTCCAGCTGGATAAGGGGTCAATCCAGATTGATTGCTATGGAGAGCAGAACTCGTACAGAATTTAGCCTGGCAACAGGAGAAAAAGTTTTAAAGTAATCAATACCATAGGTCTGAATGTACCCTTTCGCCACGAGGCGGGCCTTTAGGCGTTCAACAGTTCCATCAGGATGATACTTGACAGTGTAAACCCAACGACATCTAACATGTTTGCAAGCAGAAGGAGGATCAACCAGATCCCAAATACCTCTGTCAGTGAGAGCAGCCATCTCCTTAGTCATGGCTTATGTCCAGGCCGTACTCTGTAATGTGTCATGCACATTTTTGGGTACAGAGACAGCAGAGAGAGCAGCAACAAAATTACTAACATGAACACTCAGATGAGCAGTAGAGACATAGTTAGCAATATTATGAGATGTGCATGATCCAGTACCTTTCCTGCGAGCAATAGGTAAATCTAGATCAGAAGTTACCTCAGTAGGGGCAGGACCTTCTGAAGGAGAAGATTGGTTGTCAGTTGGGGGGTCTTGAGCAGAAGTAGGTTGCAGCGGTCGATTCCTGCGTTGGTAAACAATGAGAGGAGGAGATGTAGTCTCATCAGGCTACACGGTAGAGGTGGAATCACTAATAATGGGCATAGGCGCTGCAATCAGATCTGAACTCAACATGTTCCCCTTAGTAGAGTAGTATGGAGTGTCCTCAAAGAAAACGACATCACTACTTGTGAACCACTTTTTAGTAATAGGACCTCTTTGTAATTGTTCTCTTTATAAATATACAGGGTACACACATTGTGCACCCTAACCCCTACAAACAATTCAAGAGCTGTTTTCTGCTAATGGACTCGGTTTCTGTCATGGCTTCCTCCAATGATGATTTCCGTCGTCAAATGACTACCATGAAGTTGGATGGGCGCAACTATCAACACTGGGTCTGCTCCATGGAGATTTTTGTAAAATCCCAAGACAAGCACTCCCATCTGACTCAGGATCCGCCTCTTGCCCTGCCCATTACTGTCGAGTCCAAGGATAAAAAGGTCTACGATGATTGGGTCAAAGATGACTCTACTGTGATGACGTGTTACTCTTTCTTGTCTCCCGACTACTAAGGAGATGTGGGATCAACTGGCCAGTACCTACTCTCACAACAAGAATCCGACGAAGGTGTTTGACTTGAACAAACAACTGACCTGTCTACATTTTTCTGGGCCCGATATTGCTGACTATTTTTCGTCTTTCAAAGGCTTTTGGGCGGAACTTGAGAACCTCCATCCCCTTTCTATTGACTTAGCCACTATGAAGCGACAACGACAGGAACTTCAGGTTGTTCAGTTCTTATGCGGACTTCCTGACTCATACGTTGGAGTGGTTGATCAGATCCTTTCCAGTGATCCATTGCCGACGTTGAAGAGTGCATTTCAACGTCTTCAACGGCTGCCGGCTTCTTCATCTGACCCGACTTTTGACTCTGGTGACACTAGTGCTCTTGTTGCCATGGCTGGCCGAGGCCGTGGTAGGGGTCGAGGTCGGCCTCAAGACAATCGTCCTCCTGGTTTTGGTAGAGGACGTGGGTCCCTTAGATGTGGCTTCCACGACTCAGCAGTACTGTGACTTTTGTGGTCGCTCCAACCACACTGAGGACAGGTGTTGGAAAGAAACACGACACACCTGCGTGGGCCAATGCTGCGTCTGAGGGTGCTTCTCAGACTCCTACTACTGCTACTTCGAGTTCTTCCACTGTTGAGTTCATTCGCTCAGAAGTGGAACGACTCCTACTAGAGAAAATCGACGCTTCCTTTTCTACTGTTGCTGAATCTGGAGCTCATGCTGCAACTTACACTGGTTGTGATTCTGTCTTTCAGAGTGCTTCCTCTTATAGTGTGCTGGTAATACCAAATGGGTGATTGATTATGGAGCTTCTTTACATATCTCTGGCAATCGTTCTCTTTTTTCTAAATTATCTAAACACTGTCCTAAATCTGCTGTTATGCTTGCTGACAGATCCAAATCTGCTGTGTCTGGCATTGGTGATATTTATGCTCAAGTTCTTTTGAGATCTGCTTGCCCAATTTTTCGCTAAATCTGTTATCTGTCCGTAAAATTATACGTAACCTGAACTGCAGTCTGACCTTTGTACCGCGTACTTGCGTTTTTAAGGACCTTCACACGAGGATGAAGATTGGTGGGGGGCATGAAGGACCTGACGGACTCTACTATATGGATGATTTGGAAAGGATCGACACTACAACTCTAGCTTCAACATTGTCTTCTTCTGTTTCTGCATTACAGTGGCACTATAAACTTGGGCATCCATCGACAGATAAAATAAAACATGTTATTTCTGGTGTGGGAACGCACAGTTTTCAATGCGAGTCATGACAGTTAGGCAAATAGTCCAGAACTGTCTTTCCCAAAAAATCTCAGATTGGTAGTAAAAACATTTTTGATTTAGTTCATGCTGATGTATGGGATCCTTGTCATGTTTCAAGTTTGTTAGGCAATAAATACTTTATTCAGTTCATTGATGATTACTCCCGTGCTACTTGGTTGTTTTTGATGAAAGACAGGTCACAAGTCTAGCCTACTATTAAGTTCTTCTTTGCTGAAATTAAAACCCAGTTTTCTATGCCCACTAAAATTCTGCGCATTGATAATGCCTTGGAATTTGTTCAAAAAATGTTGAATTATTTTGTCGTTCTGTGGGTACCATTCATCAGACATCCTGTGCCTACACCCCCCAATAGAATGGAGTTGAAGAAAGGAAAAATAGGCATTTACTTGAAGTTACTAGAACTATCATGCTGCACTCTAACGTTCCAAAACATTTTTGGCCGGAAGCGGTTCTCACTGCCTGTTTTCTGATTAATCGCATGCCCTCATCTGTTATTGGGAATAAAATTCCTGGCCAAGTGCTACAACCCCACCTTCCTCTTTTTTCTGTCCCTCCAAGGATTTTTGGGTCATCTTGTTTTGTTCGTTTGCTTGGACCGACTCAGGACAAGTTGTCTCGTAGAGCTGAAAAATGTATTTTTTTGGGATATTTACGTACTCGGAAAGGATATCGTTGCTAAAATCCTGTCACTAAGTGCCTGTTTGGGAATGGACTGGACCGGGATTAGGGCTTGTCGTGTAGCTCCACGGCGGCCCAATCCGGTCCGGCTTGGTCAAGAAACACGTTTGGCTACCAATCCATTTTGATCCCCGTTTTAGGATAACAGAATCCCATTATCTGGTTTAAGTCAGTCCCCATCGAGGCAGGATTGGGATTTCCAATCCGGTTTGGCCCGACAACCCTCCCTGATCCCTCGCAACCCCGCAACCCTCCCTCTCCCTCTCGCCCTAACCTTCTCCCTGATCTCTCGCCCTAACCTTCTCCCTGATCTCTCGCCCTAACCTTCTCCTCTCGGCGCATCTTCACAACTGTTTGTCCGTGAGAAGTAAAAGCGAAGGCTGCTCGAGGTCGCATATGGAGTCCACCGGTCGTCAGGTGAAGCGTCCGCGTGGAGCATCAATGCTGCCGCCTGCCACCGCCGGTCTACCTGGGCGGCTAGCTCCCTCAAAAGCAAGGTACCCATGCCCTGCCCTGCTCTTCTCTACTACCTGCTCTGACATTGATTTGTCTTGTCGACGCATAGAAGAAACCCTAGCTCGCCCAAGGCAACAAGAAACCCTAGCAAGTGTCTGTGTTCCTTCTTATTCCTCTCCTTCTGCTGCGAGGTTCTACACTTCCACATACGCCTTTTGGAGGAGTTGTTCACGGAAGTTGGTCGTCGTCCTTTGTTGCTGAATCGTGCTCCTCAATCGTGCTTCGGCGGCCCTGCCCAGACCTACGATTCCGCACTCTGTCGTCGTTCTCGCCCCCTTCTGCTCAGGTTGGTCACGAATTAGGGTAGACGGTGCTTTGTTTGTGAGGTCGATTAGGGCAGAAGTACAACAATCAGGCCTGTGTATCGATTAAGTGGCAAATGAGCCGACAATAGCTGCAAACATTTGAATCGTTGTGTATGACACTGATTTATTCTACTTCTAACTACTACTTTTATCTAGAAATGCATCAATTTACCGCTATTATGTGTGTCTGTGTGCTAAGTTATAGTAGTATCTGTAAAGCAAATAAAAGCAACTAGCATGCCTGATTTTCAAGATTTTTGCCGGCCAGGTTATTTTGAGGATATCGATATGTGTTAGTAGACCATAGTGTAGTGTTGTCCTACATTTCCTTTTCTGTCATTTGTTTTTCATCCTCTGGTTTCTGGTTTCTGTGACTTTGTCTTTGTTTTTCTAACATGATTGGGCAGTAATGGCCGTTTCATCCTCTGGTTTCTGGTTTATGGTTTCTGTGACTTTGTCTTTGTTTTTCTAACATGATTGGGCAGTAATGTCCGTTAATGTATTGGACATATCTGTTTGCCATATTTATTAATGTTCTATTTTTTGTTCTGTTTTTTGATGTTATGTTTTTTGTGATACTATTATGATATCATAATAGTAGCATCAATTGCATATGATTTTTGGAAAGAACAAGTGAACCCAATATGGCATAATTGTACACATTTTTTGGTTCTATATTGAAAGCTAGCTCGACTTATAGTACTTATTTAGTTTTATTTTATGATTTTATCAAGTGAAAAGGATGTTATTGTCAATGTTGCATATAAAAATTAAGACTCCTATTTGTTTTTATCCCAATGATTTTTAATCAAATGAAATTAAATTTATGCCATTCATATGATTCATGTATGCATGTGTTGGTATTACATATAGAATATGCTCACGTGGTTTCAAAGTGGATATGAATCTGGAAATTGGATATAGAAATTGGTATTCTGGGAAAGATCATTCATGAATAGATAAAACCTGCAAAAAATAGTCAAAACTACCCGCATAAGATGCCTATCTAGCTTGAATTTTACCAATATATTCGTGATGGTCAGGTTTGGCTTAATAACTAGGGTTGATTGGTCCCAACTTTAACAATAGAGGATGTTTTCCAAATCATGAGCTTTAATTTATATATAACTTATATTAGAGTGATGAAGTAAATAGATTGCTTATGCTGAATTTGAAAATTGAATAGTTCTTATTTAGGCCAATTGATACATGATATGCATCTTCCTTGATTTTCCATTTCATTATTTCTGTCTGATTGCTTGAGGGCATGAAATGGTTCAAGATTATGGAATTTGATAAGTGCACTTTGTATTGCATCTTATTTGCTTGATGGAAATATATGCATTCATTCATTGTCACTCTAATAGTATTGATTGTTGTCACTATTAGCATTGATTCATTGATTCACTAACCTACAGGCATAATAGAGTTCATGTCATAATTCCCATTATATATCTACTCATGATCAACGTCCCCCCAATCGATGAACTACACTCCATAAAGTCACTCCATAAATTCAAATATACAATGTGTAATTTTGTAATGGAGTAATTAAGTCAAATTGACATATTTACATCTTATTAAAAGAATTTGACCCTTGTTCAGGTTAAGGATGTTATTCATATTAGAAAAAAAAATGGTAGATTGTGCCCATATAATAGTAGGAGGATGAAGACATCCCTGGAACCCTTTCTACTATGGATTTCGGCTTTCATTGATTTTACAGTCAACTTTCCTCTCTATGTTGCATTTAGAGTATCCATTATTAATCCTACAATATATACCATGGATGAACCTAATTTTTGCCTACATTAGCTCACCATGAGCAGGTCCTATGTTTGATTTGGCATGCGGGAGCAGTCATTGTTATTTCATGCTTATGATGAGCTTTTAATGAATTAAATGTTGTATCTAATAAATTGTGCACCCTAACCCTTACAGAAAACCCTCTCAAGAACCATGAGCATCCTTATCTTGATCCTGTTGAAATCTCTCAGGATACTATCCTGGGAATTACTATCTCTAATCTAGATTTACCTATTTCACTCAGAGTTACACATCAAATTTACGCATAGGCCATAACTTTCTCTATTACACATCCTATTTTGCATCATTTCATCTTTCTAGTACTTGTCTCCTTCTTGAAATGCCTATCTTACATCCCTAGTTGATGTATCTGTTTATAGACATTGGAAGGAGCCATGACTGATTCATATGGAAGATTACAAGTAAAAAGCAGAATGTTGTGGCTAGATCAAGCACGAAAGCTGAGTATCGAGCAATGGCTCATGCCTGTTGCGAGTTGCAGTGGGTTCAATCTATACTTTCTGAGTTAAAGATTTATGTTTCATCTCCCATAGAGCTTAGATGTGACAATCAAGCTGCTATCTACATTGCCAAGAATCCAGTCTTCTATGAGCGCACTAAACATATAGAGGTTGACTGCCACTTCATTAGAGATCAGATCAAGAATGGCAATATGGTGACTGCGCATGTCAAATCTGAAGATCAACTTGCAGATGTCCTCACAAAGCCAGCGAGTCCAACAACATTTCAGAGCTTTTGCAACAAGCTGGGCATACACGATGTGTACGCTGTAGCTTGAGGGGGAGTGTTAATATATCTCTTTATATTCTATTATTTGTAATTTCTATATATTGCTGGACCTCTATGTAATTTCTCGAGTTTCTATTAATAAAAGGGTGAGAGGTCTTGAACCCTCACACACTCTGCATTGTAAGCAGCTTTGCGGCATACGTTCACATGGTATCAGAGCAAGGTTGCTCCTAGGGTTTAATCTAGGGCGCCGTCTCCCCCCCCGCCACCGCCATCGGGCAGCACCGCGTCGCTCCGCCGGCAGCAGCAGCCGCCGCCGCCTAGGTGGGCAGCAACTGCCGCCGGCCCAAGGGGCAGCCGCCGCCAGTCTTGCGGCCGCAACAACCACCGGTCAGGGCAGCACCGTAGCCGCCGGCTCCGGGCAGGCCCACCGCCCGTCAGTAGCCCCCGGTTCCTCCAGTTGACTCCGAAGGCAGTGTCTACGTAAGACGGCTCGTTAAAATTCATACCGGAGGCTCCGTCCGTACGTAGGAAATTCCTAATCACATCTCCTCCATGTGTGATTAGGGAATTTTTCGATTGGGGCTGTGGATGCGTCAGAAACGCATTTAATCATTTGACGTGACGTGTATCTCTCTGTCACTCTCTATTCTTCTGTGACGTGTATCTCTCCGTCACTCTATCTCTCCGTTGAATCATGGAGGACACCAAGGCATCTCCTTCGCGCCACCCCCGTCGGGCAGCACCGCGCCGCTCCGCTGGCAGCAGCCGCCGCCACCGCCTAAGTGGGCAGCAACTGCCGCCGGCCCAAGGGGCAGCCGCCGCCGCCAGTCTTGCGGCCGCAACAGCCACCGGTCAGGGCAACACCGTAGTCGCCGGCTCCGGGCAGGCCCACCGCCCGTCAGCAGCCCCCAGTTCCTTCAGTTGACTCCGAAGGCAGCGTCTACGTAAGACGGCTCGTTAAAATTCATACCGGAGGCTCTGTCCGTACGTAGGAAATTCCTAATCACATCTCCTCCATGTGTGATTAGGGAATTTTTCGATTGGGGCTGTGGATTCGTCAGAAACGCATCTAATCATTTGACGTGATGTGTATCTCTTCGTCACTCTCTATTCTTCTGTGACGTGTATCTCTCCGTCACTCTCTATTCTTCTGTGACATGTATCTCTCCGTCACTCTTATTAGAATGTGTGGTATTCAACCCAAAACCAATTGGCAATGGGTGAAGGGACCACACACCTTATAAGCCCAGGACCTATCCCAGAGCTCAGTGGTATGGGACAATCCTAACATCCCCCCTCAAGTGCAGCCACTTTTTGTGTGCTTGCACTTGTTATTTTTTTAGGTAGGATGTGGTCCTCACACTTGTCTCATGGGGTCCGCTCTGATACCATATTAGAATGTGTGGTATTCAACCCAAAACCAATTGGCAATGGGTGAAGGGACCACACACCTTATAAGCCCAGGACCTATCCCAGAGCTCAGTGGTATGGGACAATCCTAACAACTCTATCTCTCCGTTGAATCATGGAGGACACCAAGGCATCCACTATCTACAACGAGATGTCACCTATCCCCTCCATAAAGCTTAACGGGAAAAATTATCTCTTGTGGATGAATGTTGTCCATATAGTGTTAGAATCCCGAGATAAAGCAAGGCATGTTGATTCAGATCCTCCTGCTTCTACTGACAAAGGCTATGCTGAATGGAAACGTCATAATAGTCTGGTGAAGACATGGCTATGGGGGAGTATGGATACTGCTATTGCTGCTAGGTTCATGTTCTATACTACTGAAAGACATATGGGATGCTGTGAAGAAGCATTACTCTCAGGAAAAGAATGCCCTTCGTCAGTTTATGGTATATGATCGCCTCTTCGCCGAACGACAAGGAGACAAGCCTTTAGAAGAATATTTCAGAGTTATCCAAGGTATTGCTCATGAGCTGAGCTTCTATCATCCGGTAACTGTCCAAGAACAAGTCAGAGACAAAGATGACTTGATTACTACAGAGTTTCTATCGGGTCTGAATTCGTCTTGCAGTTCAGCCCGCAATGTCATCCTCGCTTCTGACAAACTTCCCAGCCTGGAAGAAGCCTACTCGAGAATTCTACAATTAAATTTTGGACTAGTTGAATCTACAACATTCTCGCATTCTGGAGATTCTCATGCACCTGTAGCCGCTGCAGTTCGAGGAGGTCGTACAGGTATGGGATGAGGACGTGGAGCACGTCCCAAGTGCACCTTCTGTGACAAACCTGGATACACTGTTGAGAAATGCTGGAAGAAGCATGGAAGACCTGCTGCACCACTTGTGGGGGCAACAAACTATGCAAATACTGCTGAGTCTTCTGAGCCGTCTGCATCAAGTTCTGGTTCTTCTGGCATCACACTCACAAAGGAAGAATATGATAGATTTATTCTGACTACACAACATTTGAGTGTGGGATCTTCTTCTTCCTCAGCAAATCTGGCTTCTACCACTGGTAATCAGGCTACCTCCCTACTGGCTTCTGGTTCAACTTCTTCGTGGGTGGTTGATTCTAGAGCATTACAACATATGACCGGTATGAGGAGACTACTTCATTCCATTGACTCACATATTCCTCACAAATCTGTGACCATAGCAGATGGTTCAGTGAGGAGAGTGTTAGCAAGTGGATCTGTTTCTCTGACTTCTAAAATTAATCTTAAATCTGTTCACTATGTGCCTGCATCTCCTTTTAATCTTGTCTCTATTGCAAAATTAATTGATACTTTGAATTGTACAATGACATTTGGGCCTTCTTGCTTTGTATTACATGATCTCAAGAGTATGAGGACGATTGGTGGGGGGGCCTAGGAAAGGTGATCTCTACCTCTTCCACGGTGACAGTCTGCCTCACCAAGTATCTGCTCCTGCTTCGGCTATCCTTTTGAGCGGTTCTCCCTTACTGTGGCACTATAGATATGGACATCCGTCGTTGGAGAGCTTGAGAAAGTTAGAACCTGAGTTATCCCAAGTGTCTTCATTAGAGTGTTAGTCTTGTCAATTGGGAAAACATCATAGACTGTCTTATCCCAGTCGTGTCAATAAACGGGCATCTTGTCCCTTTTAGTTAGTCCACAATGATATTTGGGGTCATGTGAAGACTAATAGTTATAATGGTTTCCACTATTTTATTTCCTTTGTGGATGATTTTTCTCGCATGACATGGATTTATTTATTAAAGAGTCGAGAGTTTGTGTTATCTATTGTCAAACATTTTCATCAAGAAATAAAAGTTCAATTTGATTGCAATATTAAAATTCTTCAATCTGATAATGCCTTAAAATATGTTCAAACTGCTATGGCTGAGTTTGTAGCTCTGTTGGGATGATTCATCGTACGTCTGTCCTCACACTCAACAAAATAGAGTAGCTGAGCGTAAAAATCGTAATCTTCTTGATATTACCAGGACTATTATGTTTCAATCCAATGTCCCTAAGAGGTTCTGCTCTGAAGCTTTACTTACTGCCTGTTTCCTGATCAACAGGCAACCCTCTTCGGTGCTTCAAGGACGTACTCCCTTTTCTGTCTTACGTCCAAAAGATCAGCCTTTCCTTGTTCCTCTCAAAGTGTTTGGGTGTACTTTTGTCCACAATTTTGATCCTAAGGTTGATAAATTATCTCCTAGGTCTTTAAGACTCTCTTTCTTGGGTACTCCAACACTAGCAAAGGATACAAGTGTTATTGTCCCAGTCTCCTCCGTATGTTTGTGTCTTGGGATGTAACTTTCCATGAATCCACACCATATTTCTTGAGTGTTCCCAGTAAGGGGGAGCAATTGTGTGAAAGTGAGAGTGTGCCACCATCAGACATCGGTGAAAGAGTGCCACCTATCATTCCTGACTGACTGTCATTCAGGAAGAGCAGCCAGCAGGTGATCCATTAATTCAACAATATCAAAATGTTTATAGCAGATGAGGCAGGCAGGATCCAGAGGAGGTAGCGACTCCAGTCTCTGAGCCTTCCCAATCTTCCTCTACTCAAGAGATTTCTGCAGAACCATCTAACCTTGATGTTCCCATTGCTGTTCGTAAAGGTACTCGTTCCTATACTATTCGACATCCTATTGCAAATGTATGTTGTTTTTTGAAATTATCCAAGCAGGCCCGGTCATTTGCTCTTAGGATTGATTCTGTGGTCATTCCAAGAACTCATCTTGATGCTATGAAAGATACTGGCTGGAAATAGGCGATGCATATGGAAATGTCTGCTCTTCTACAAAACAACACATGGGATCTTATTGACTTACCTCCAGGGAAAAATGTTGTGGGTTGCAGATGGGTATTCACAGTAAAACATAATCCAAATGGTTCAGTTGAGAGGTTGAAGGCTAGAGTGGTGGCAAAGGGTTATACTCAGACATATGGAGTTGATTTCTTTGAGACCTTTTCACTAGTGGCTCGTCTGAACTCAGTACGGATCCTTATCTCTCTGGCTACTACCTTTGACTGGCCTCTATTTCAGCTTGATGTCAAGAATGCCTTTCTCCATGATGATCTATAAGAAGAGGTGTACATGGAGAAACCTCCTGGTTTTGTTGCTCAGGGGAGTGTCAGAAGGTGTGTAGATTGAAGAAAGCCATCTACGAGTTGAAACAATCTCCTAGAGCTTTGTTTGACAAGTTCAGTGATGTTGTACTAAAGATGGACTTCTCTCGTTCGGTGACTGATCACTCCTTATTTTATTCTAGCTCTTATATTGGATCCATCATTATTGCTGTATATGTTGATATAGTTATCACTGGCAGTGATTCTACAGGCATATCACGTGTGAAGGAAGGATTGCAGGGACACTTTCATACAAAAGATCTGGGCAAATTGAGATATTTTCTGGGCATTGAAGTACTTAGATCTCATGCATGTACTAATTTGTCTCAGAGGAAATATGTGCTGGATTTACTGCAGGAAGCTGGCATGAGTGAATCCAAGCCGGTGTCTACTCCTATGGACTATCATGTGAAGGAGATGACTGATGATACTGATTATCCAGATCCAGGATACTACATGAAAATTGTTGGGAAACTGATATATCTGACAGTTACTCGTCTTGACATTTCTTTTGCTGTAGGTGTGGTGAGTCAGCATATGAGCTCACCACAACAATCACACTGGATGGCAGTCTTCCGTATTCTGAGATATCTGAAGGGTGCACCCGGTAAGGGGATCACCTACTATAGACCCAAGACTTCTGTGTCTACTCTTGTTCTTACTGGTTATGCAGATGCAGACTGGGCTGGTAATCTGAATGACAGGAGGTCTACTTCTGGGTATTGCACGTTTCTGGAAAATCACCTTATCACTTGGAAAAGTAAAAAGCAGAATGTTGTGGCTAGATCAAGCACGGAAGCTGAGTATCGAGCAATGGCTCATGCCTGTTGTGAGTTGTAGTGGGTTCAATCTGTACTTTCTGAGTTAAAGATTTCTGTTTCATCTCCCATAAAGCACAGATGTGACAATCAGGATGCTATCTACATTGCCAAGAATCCAATCTTCCATGAGCGCACTAAACATATAGAGGTTGACTGGCACTTCATCAGAGATCAGATCAAGAATGGCAATGTGCTGACTCATGTCAAATCTGAAGATCAACTTGCAGATGTCCTCACAAAGCCATTGAGTCCAGCAACATTTCAGAGCTTTTGCAACAAGCTGGGCATACACGATGTGTACGCTCCATCTTGAGGGGGAGTGTTAATATATCTCTTTATATTCTATTATTTGTGATTTCTATATATTGCTGGACCTCTATGTAATTTCTCGAGTTTCTATTAATAAAAGGGTGAGAGGTCTTGAACCCTCACACACGCTACATTGCAAGCAGCTTTGCGGCATACGCTAGGTTTTGGAAAGCGCGAAGCGGGAAGCGTGCAGATTGACCCTTTTGAAGCGGGGAGCGGAAAGCGGGCTTTAAAGCGGACCAAAGCGGGCGTTTTTTGAAAAAGCGGTCTGCATTGTTTTAAAAAATGTAGAAAACTTTTGGTGACCGTCGTACTGCTAACATATCATTAATCAAGCATCTAAATGATATTTCATTACATCAGAATGACTTTTACATATGAAAAAGGGTCCTATTTACAAAAATAATTTGTTACAAGCTAAAATACTCAAACATCATAAAACCACATAGTCCTTGCTCAACAATCAAGTATCATACTAGTACTATGTACTTAATATTGTTTCAACAATTGGGCTTATAAATTATCATTTAGTAAAAAAAATTGGAGGTAGTAGTAGTTAAATACTAGTACTCTGTACAAATATTGTTGACTGAGTAAGGTAGTCTTCAACATAATATAAATAGATGCACATTTAAATAGTAATAAAGAGAAATGCATGACAACATATAGTAGAATCAAGATAATTAGATATTACTCAGTAAATCCTAAAGAGCAATAAACTACTAGACTTAGTATATGATAAACAATATAACAAATTTTACTACCTTATTTTGTTACAGTCTATAGATGGTTGTGCAAAGTTTTTGTACAAGTATACAAAATGGCTGACTATTAATTTGTCAGTGGTAATAAACTACATTAAACATACATGCCAATATCATACATAGTAAATCATAAAGAACAATAAGTTACTGCACTAAGTACATAATTGACAATATAACAATATTTTACAACATCATTTTGTTACAGTCCACAGATGGTTGTGCAAAGGTTTTGTACAAGTATAATAAATGTCAGACTATTAGAGTATCAGCGGTAATAAACAACATTAAATATACATGATAATATCATAAACAAACTTTAAAGTACAAAGTACTAGTCTAGCTGTACAGAGTGTACAAACAGCAGTAACAAAGTAAAGATAAATGCTAATTACTAAACTTTCTTACACCTTTTGAGATACAACAGATGGAGCATCACATCTCCCAAAAGTAGTGCTTTCATTTTTCTATAGATTTGGCGAGTGATTAGGCCACTCCAGCAATATTTGTCGTGAAGCGCCCTGAAGCGGTCGCTTAAACGGGGCTGAAAAAGCGGCCTGAAGCAGCAAAAAGCGGGAAAAAGCGGCCGCTTCCGTCCAAAACGCTTCAAAGCCCGCTTCAGCTAAAATTACAACGGGACATAGGCTTGACCGCTTAAGCGGCCGCTTCACCCGCTTTTTAAGCGGTCGCATACGTTCACAAAATTTACACATAGGCCATAACTTTCTCTATTACACATCCTATTTTGCATCATTTCATCTTTCTAGTACCTGTCTCCTTGAAATGCCTTTGTTACATCCCTTGTTGATGTATCTGTTTTTGGACATTGGAAGGAGCCGTGACTGATTCATATGGAAGATTACAATGATTGAGGAGGCTATGCCACCACACCGAAGCAATATTTGGGAGCATGCATCTGAAATCATAAAAGATGGGCAAAGTTTTGCCAAAAACTCTAATGTTAGAGATTGGTGAAGATGAACCTCCAATACTTCGACTTGGTACAAGCTTTAAAGTTGGCTCAAATCACATTGTTTAGTCACAACTTTGACCGAGTTGTAAGAAAACCGTCAGAGTTGCTGACGAGCACAATGGAATTAGTACGAGTAAGTTGTAATGAGAAAAACCTTGTTGTCACTCGTTTTCTTGACACCTCACTTGTAATATTTCTGTTGTTTGCCGTTAAAATGGAGTGCATACGATCTAATGCATGTATGTGTCACTTAACTTTAATATTTGTTTCAATGTTAAAAAACACTAACCTCCTATTACGCATTGTATTTACAACCCCTTGGGTCATCCAGGCTCTGACATTTGTTTGAGGGAGGGAGGAGACTAATGTCTCTTCTAACTAAAGAAAAAACACAAACCCACCTATATCTGACTATTATTCTAGAATTTAACTACATCTATCTCATATTTATGATACCTAAGTCATGCAAAGCATGCTGACTCTGGGATTTCCCTAATGAAAATAACTTGCAACTTCATTTATATTCAAGATGTCTGAACAATGATGCAATACAACCTTTATATAGGCACACAAAGCAAAGGCTAGACAGGCGGTAGCCAATTTGAGATTAAACCACTTGGCTTTACAAGAGCACACAATAAAAGAAAAAAAAGTAATAAAATAATGCAAGCTAAATAAAGCTTATACTACGTCACGACACGACAACGTCTGAGCTCGTAAATATGTAGAGGTAGAGCTATCACTCATACATCACCATGGACGTTTCTTATATGGTTTGCCTACTTACTAATATGAGTAATAAGTTGTGAAGAGGGTTGGAGGCACCACTTATGCCTTAAATGGCCTTTAGGTGCCTAGTTAGGATTAATGGGATGAGACTTATAAAGTTCAGTCCAACATTACCAACTTCAGGGAAACATCAACAACTTTTACGATGTTAGGACATAAACCCACTGTAAAAATCAAATTTCGTCGACAAGGGGGAAAGTTTGATCCAGAGTTGGGACCAACTCAAATAATAGTGGTTAGAAGTCGCCTGGTCTCGACATACAAAACTTCAACAAAGTCTCACCCAAGTTCGGCAATTTTTAGATCCATGCTTGGGAGTGTGAAGCTTTTATCTCCTATTAGAAGGCAAGTTGTAGGCTGCAAATGGGTGTATACTTTGAAGTAAACCTAGATAGTATAGTGGAACGGTGTAAGGCTTGTACAACGACTAAGAGATATACTTAGACATGTAGAGCTGATTGTAAGGGGACATTTGCACCTGTGGCAAGATGAACATTATGTGTATACTCCATTCATGTGATGTAAATCTTGGTGGGAATATCATCAGCTTGATGTCAAGAATGTTTTTCTACATGGTCATTTTAATGCGAAATGTACATGTTTTGACGTCAATAATATTTTTTTACATGACCATCTTAAGAGGAAGTGTTTATGGAAGCTTAGATCTGAAGGTGAAATTTTGCCAAAACTTAAAATTCAAACACATGGTGAAGTCGAACCTCCAATACTTTGACTTGGTATAAGCTTCTTGGCAAAGTTTGGTTGAATTTGTCAAAGTTGAGCTGAAACAATAGGGTATCATCACAACTTCCACGAAGTAGTTGGCAAAGTCATTGAAGTTGGCAAAACATGGAAAAGTTATACCTAAGTCTGTTATATGAAACAAACCCTATAAGGACTCATTTTCTTGGCACCACACTTTTGATTTAGCTCACATTTGTTGTTTAAAGCGGATAATAGATGAGACAATGTAGATTTGTGTTACTTCCATCGTTGCATTGTATTTCAATGTTAAGAAACACAATCACCACCTATGTTTGACTAAACCTATACTAGATCTAAACTAGATTTTAGTTCCATCTATCCTAGATTGAGGCTACATCTAGCTTATATTTACGATCCCCACACATATAGCTTATATGGTCCATACATCTTTTTATGTTGAATACTACTTATAACTGTGTGATAGTAATGGAGCCTTGCATTTGATTTCAATTCAAGCATCACTTACAAAATCTTTGTATCTTATATATGTAGTTTATAACTCATTAATAACAAAAGCTAGTGTTTAGGATTTTGCTTAGAGAGTTGGGAGTTGCTTTTGTGATTTTGTGTTATCAAAGCATGTAAGATAGGTTAATGCAAAAGTTTTTCATTGAATTACTGTAAAAACAATGTTGAAGTTTCATCGAAGTTGCATCTAAGCGTTTCTAAAACTTCCTCAAAGTTTTCAAAAACTTCTACTTCCACACCTGGCGAAGTCAATATCCTATACCATGTATGAAAATTCCCACCCAGTTTTTACAATGATTACATTACTTGAGAAAACAAGCATATAGTCAGAAGTCTCCCGTAGCATGGTTTGATAGATCTCACATGCTATGATAGGTTTGGTTATACTTGGACTAATGCACATCATACTCTATATATTCTTGCGTATAGTGAAAATATGACTTTACTCGTTGTATGTAGATGGCATTGCTTTTTCGGCAATGACTTGGATGAGATTGTGCATTTGCAACTAAAATTGGCTGGAGAGTTCGATATTAAAGACCACGTCATTCTTCAGTTTTTTGGGTATTGAATTTGCAAAGCATATTGCATGAATCTATCTACCATACGAGAAGTACGTGTCAGATTTTTTGAAAGTTACTAGAATTCTTGCTTGTCCGATTAATATTCAAATAGCTTCAAACCATCTCCTTGAAGCAATGCTTGGAGATAAAGTAAATCGAGAACAATACCAAAAAACAATGGCACGGTTCTTTTATCTCTTACCTACACGTCTTGACATTGCCTTTGTTGTCAACCTTGTGAAGGAGTACATACATGGCCCTTGAAAACATCATTTGGAGGTTGTTAATTGCATACTTTGTTATCTCAAAAGCTGCTTTGGGATAGGGGAATCTATTTTTCCGTCATGATGATCTTTGGATTGAGCATGCTTGTCTCGCCTGCCTAGGCGCCGCCTAGGCAACCTGGGCGGCCACCTGGGTTGTTGATCCTAGGCGCCTAGCCTATTTAGGAGTCTGGACGGATATTGGGTTTGATGCGCCTTGTTAATATATATTCCTGTTTTATATATTCTGTTAGTTGTTTTGTTATTTCCATATTATATGTGGACCTCTCTGTAAATGTTTCAGTGTTATATATATGAGGGTGCACACATTGTGCAACCCTACGCTTCCCAAACTGCTTTGTATTTCAAATGGTACCAGAGCAGTAGATCCAGCCGCCACCCTCCCACCCTTCTCTCTCTTCTCCGGCCGCCCCCGCTCTCTCTCCCGCCCGCGCCGCCCAGCAGCCACCCAGCCGCCGACCGCCGCCCCGCCGCCGGGCAGCAGGCAGCAGGCAGCGCCGGCAGCCACCGGGCAGCCGTCGCCGGGGCGCCGCGCCGGGCAGCAGCAGCCGCCGGGGCCGGGCGCCCTCTCCGCCGCCGGGGGCCGGTGCGCCTCCGCGGTCCTAGCCGCCGGTACGTTGGCTTTGTGAAGTCCTACAGCGATCCAGTGGCTTGAAGTTGGTGTGACGTAGACCGTTTTTTTTTCGGTCTCTTGCCTGCCTGCCCGTGTAGGCCGTTGTGCCACCGGGTTCTGTTCTGCGCTTCGGCGTAGACCGTATGTGAGAGGTCTTCTCCGTGTTTTTTTTGTGCCTGCTGTGCCTGTCTGACGGCGTAGACCGTCTCCTGCCTGATCGTGCCAGCTCCTGCTGTGCCTACTGCTCCCATGACGTCCTCGCATGATGACTTCCGCCGTCAGGTTACCACTGTGAAGCTTGATGGGCGCAACTATCCGCATTGGGTCTGCTCCATGACGATCTATGCCAGATCCCAGGGCAAGTACTCACATCTTACCCATGCTGGTCCGCCAGCACCTGCAGAGGACGCTGATGCTAAAGATGTGAAGGCGTATGACGACTGGGTTCGTGACGACTCCACTGTGATGACCTGGATTCTCAACAGCAGCATTGAGAAGATTAGCGTCACACTTCTTCACCTACCTACGGCGAAGCAGATGTGGGATCAGCTCGCCGGTACTTACTCGCATAGTCAGAACCCCAAGAAGGTGTTTGACATCACCAAGCAGCTGGGACGTCTACAGTTCACGGGGACGGACATTGCGGATTACTTCTCTGACTTCACTGGATTATGGGGTGAACTGGAATCCTATCACCCTCTCTCCACGGACCTGGCTACCATGCAGCGTCAGCGCCAGGAGCTTCAGTTGGTCCAGTTTCTATGTGGATTGCCCGAGTCCTACGCTGGAGTTGTGGACCAGATCTTAGCCAGTGACCCTCTGCCGTCACTACAGAGTGCCTACAAACGCCTTCAGCGTTTGCCTTCGTCTTCCTCGTCTCTGACTACTGATGTTGGGGACTCTTCGGCTCTTGCTGCAGCTTTTGGTCGTGGCCGTGGTCGTGGCCGTGGTCGCTTTACTGATAGTCGTCCTCCCCTGGGTGGAGGACGAGGACGGGCTGCTCCTGGTCGTGGAGCCTCTTCTACTGCCCCTACTGCTGGTGCGCGCCCTCAGTCAGGACAGCGCCTTTGTACCTTCTGTGGCCGGTCCAACCATATTGAAGAAAAATGCTGGGAGAAATATGGTAAGCCGACGTGGGCCAATGCAGCTGCTGACTCCACTACTACTGCATCAGAAGGAACGACTCAGCCTACTGACTCTGCCTCCTCGGGTGCGACTGCTGACTACATCCGTGCTGAGGTGGAGCGTCTTCTTCTTGAGCGAGTTGGTGCGTCGTCTCAAGCTTCGACTAGTGGAGCTCATGCCGCCACTTATTCTGGTTATGACACTGCCTTCCTGAGCTCCTCTTCTACTCCTGGTAATACTAAGTGGGTCATCAACTCAGGTGCCTCTTCACATATTTCTGGAAATCGATCTCTGTTTCACAAATTATTTAAACCTGCTAGACCCTCATCTGTTATGTTGGCTGATGGTTCCAAGTCTGCGGTGTCTGGAGTAGGGGATATTGTTTCTGACTTTCTGCTGAAATCTGCCTTATATGTGCCTAGATTTCCTTTGAATCTGTTGTCTGTCAGCAAGATATTGCGAAGCCTACAGTGCAGTCTGACTTTTATTCCTGGTTCATGTGTTTTTCAGGACCTTCGCACGAGGATGAAGATTGGTGGGGGGTATGAAGGTGCTGATGGACTCTTCTATCTGGATCATTTGCCAAAAGCAGCTAAAGCATCTGTGACTCCTGCATTATCTACCTCAGTTTCTGCATTACAGTGGCACTACCGGCTGGGCCATCCATCATCTGAAAAGCTTCAACATTTAGTGTCTGATTTTGGCATTTGTAGTTTTCAGTGCGAGTCATGTCAACTTGGAAAGCAGACTAGAGCTGTTTATCCTAGACGCAGTCAGATTAGCAGTAAAAATATGTTTGATATAGTGCATTCTGATGTATGGGGACCCTGTCATGTGCCAAGTCTATCTGGTCATAAGTATTTTATTCTTTTTATTGATGATTTTTCAAGGACTACTTGGTTGTTTATGATGAAAAGTAGGTCCGAAGTTTTGTCTGTTATCAAGTTCTTTTTTGCTGAAATAAAAACACAATATGGTATGCCTGTCAAAATTTTTCGTACTGATAATGCACTGGAATTTGTTAAAAAAGATGTGGATGTTTTTTGTAAATCTGTGGGTACAATACATCAGACCTCCTGTGCTTATACACCTCAGCAAAATGGTGTGGCTGAGCGTAAAAATAGACATGTGTTAGAGGTTGCTAGAACTATTATGATGCATGCACATGTTCCTGGCTCGTTTTGGCCTGAGGCTATATTGACTGCTTGTTTTCTGATAAATCGAATGCCATCATCTGTGATTGGAAACAAAATACCTATTCAAGTTCTTCAACCCGATATTCAGCTATTTACTGTGCCTCCTCGGATCTTTGGATGTACCTGTTTTGTACGGTTAGTTGGACCTACTTCTGATAAACTGTCTCCTCGTGCTGAGAAGTGCATTTTTTTGGGATATTCTCGTACCCAGAAGGGATACAGGTGTTACAGTCCTACTGCAAGAAAATGGTATACTAGCAGTGATGTAGTTTTCTTTGAGGATACTCCTTATTATTCGACTCGTGGTGACAATTTACAGTCTGATCTTATTGCCTCACCTCTACCTGTTACTTCTGATTGTGTGTCTGATACTACTGACAAAGTCACTACTGAGGCTGATAAGCCTCCTCTTATAGTTTATCAACGCAGGAACAGAGCACCTTCTAATCAAGAAACCCCCCATGAAAACCAATCTTCACCTCCAGAAGGTTCTACTACACCTGAGGTACATTCTGATCTTGATTTACCCATTGCTCTTAGAAAGGGTACTCGTTCTTGCACATCACACAATATTGCTCAGTTTGTTTCTACTGATCATCTGAATGTTCATTCTAGCAATTTTGTATATGCCTTATCTGCTGTTGCTGTTCCAAAGAATATCCAGGATGCTCTACAGAGTACTGGATGGTTGTCTGCTATGAAGGAGGAGATGTTGGCCCTTGCTGAACGAGATATTTGGGAGCTGGTGGATCCACCTCCTCAGTGTAAACCTGTAGGTTGCAGATGGGTGTATGCTGTGAAATATCAACCTGACGGCACTGTTGAAAGGCTGAAGGCACGGTTAGTTGCTAAAGGCTACACCCAAACGTATGGTATTGACTATTTTGAGACTTTCTCTCCTGTTGCTCGTCTTAATTCTGTCAGAATTCTTCTGTCTGTTGCTGTTAACCTTGACTGGCCACTGTTGCAACTAGATGTGAAAAATGCCTTCTTGTATGGTGATTTACAAGAAGAAGTCTATATGGAGCAACCTCCTGGGTTTGTTGCTCAGGGGGAGTCTCACAAAGTTTGCAGGTTAAAGAAGTCTATTTATGGGCTGAAGCAGAGTCCCCGTGCCTGGTTTGATAAATTGAGCAAAATTATGATTGATTTTGGGTTTCTGCGTTCTCAGGTGGATCATTCTGTTTTCACCAAGAAGACTTCAGCTGGTATTATTATTCTGATTGTCTATGTTGATGATATTATCATATCTGACAGTGATTCTCTTGGTATTCAGGCGACTAAATCTCATCTAGGCAAACACTTTGCTACCAAAGATTTGGGCAAGCTTAGATATTTTCTGGGCATAGAAGTTTCTAGAAATTCTAATGCTCTTGTGTTGTCTAAGCGAAAATATGTCCTAGACATACTGCAGGAGACTGGTATGCTGGGGGCGAGACCTGCTGATATTCCTCTAGATCCTAATGTAAATTGGGATGATGACTCTTCTCCTCTCTTTGCTGATCATAAAAAGTACAGGAGGCTGATTGGTAAACTCATTTATTTGACTGTCACCAGAGCTGACATTTCTACTGCAGTGGGTCTTCTTAGCAGGTACCTTGATAAACCCAGACAGTGTCACTGGGATGCTCTTTGTTAGATTCTACGATATTTGAAGAAGTCTCCTGGCAAGGGACTTCACTACAGGAAGCATGGACACTGTTCTCTTGAAGGGTACTCTGATTCTGATTATGCAGGCAACAGAGTTGACAGAAAATCTACTTCTGGGTATTGTACGTATGTTGGAGGTAATCTTGTTACCTGGAGGAGTAAAAAACAAAATGTTGTGGCCAGGTCCAGTGCTGAAGCTGAATATAGGGCCATGGCCCATACTGCCTGTGAATTGTTGTGGGTGCGCTCTCTGTTAAAGGAGTTCGGGGTTGATTCTTCTTCTGCTATACCTATGCACTGTGATAATAAAGCTGCTATCTTCATTGCGAATAATCCAGTTTATCATGAGCGCACTAAACACATTGAAGTAGATTGTCATTTTATTCGGGAATCCATTCTGACTGGCAAGATATGCACTCCCTTCACTCGTTCTGAAGACCAAGTTGCTGACATCTTCACCAAGCTGCTGGCGAAGAAGCAATTCTGCACACTGACGGACAAGTTGGGCATGATTGATATCTATGCTCCAACTTGAGGGGGAGTGCTAATATATATTCCTGTTTTATATATTCTGTTAGTTGTTTTGTTATTTCCATATTATATGTGGACCTCTCTGTAAATGTTTCAGTGTTATATATATGAGGGTGCACACATTGTGCAACCCTACGCTTCCCAAACTGCTTTGTATTTCACACGCCTATTAAATGGGCTAATTCTTTTTTTCTTCTTCTTTGTTTATCATCACCCTGAACCTCGTTGTTGTTTTCTTTTTGTTATGTGTTCTTATTCTTCAACTCAAATCTTGTTTTTCCTTTTCTCATTGTTTACCAAGCAGAACTTTGTTGTTGCATGCTCCTCCACTTCATTTTTTTATTTCTTCTTAGTTTAACCAAGAAACAACATGCTGCAATGTTAATGGTTTTAAGTTGCAACTTTTGCTGCTCCACCATCATATTATTCCGTTCTCCCCTGATTGCTCTACCAAGCAACAACACCGCTGCTCCACCATAACATATTTCTTTGTTTTCCTAATCGCTCTATCAAGCCGCAACGCCGCTGCTCCGTCATCAAATTATTTCATTTTTCCCTTTCTTCTCTACCAAGCAGCAGCATATTCCTTGCTTGGATATTCATTTTTCTTACTCTTATTTTCCTATATTATATCTATATTTGTACATAGGCGCTATATTGATTCATAAAGTGACATAGGGTATTATAAAAATGTAAAAATAAAAATGAAAAACGCCTAGGCTCCCTAGGCACTCTTGGGGGCCGCCTAGCCGCCTAGACCACCTTAGGATTGAGGTACCTACTAATGCCAATTGGGCCAGCCAGATTGACAATGTCTGCAATCTGCTCTTCAGTCTTCACATACGAAGGAATAATCTTCTTGGCATGGATCATATCTTGTACAAATTGACAATCAACCTTGATATGTCTAGTGTATTCATGAAATACATGTTTGTTGGCAATATGGATTACAGATTGATCGTCACATTTGAGGGTGTCTGGGGTAGAATCAGGTAGACCTAGTTCTTGAAGAACGGATTGTTACTCATTGAATATCACAAGCGTGGGTCATGGCTTGATACTTTACTGCTTTAGTGAGCAATGAACGGTTGTTTCTTGCCCCTCCAATTATTGGGATGATCTCCCAGAAAGCGCAAAATCCAAAAGTGAATATCATGTCATTAGCATCCTTGGCCCAATCAAAGTTAGCGTAGAAATTCAAGGTAATGTCTGAAGAAAGGGGCTTCTTGTTGAGAAGGCCTTGTTCTGATGCTCTTTTAATAGCGTAGAATCCATTGTTACTTGGATAAAATGACATGCAAGGAGTTTTGACATATGTTAACTAACCACACTTACTGTAAAGACGATGTTGGGACGAGTAATTTTTAGATAAATAAGCTTTTCAACTATCTATCAGTATTGTTTGGGATCCTCAAAGAACTCCCCCTTAGCAATGAAACCCAAATGTTGTTGCATGTAGACTTCTTCCACTAGATTTCCATGGAGGAACACATACTTGTTGTCTAGTTGAAATAGAGGCCATTCCATATAAGTTTCTAGGGAAATAACGATCTAGACCGAAGCAATATGAGTAACATGTAGAAAAGTTTCAAAAATTCCCCCGAAGGTCTGAGTGAAGCATTTTGCAACAAGACGGGCTTTGAGGCATTCAACTAAGTCGTAAAATTAAACTTGACTGAGAGGATCCAAAGGCAACCCACAATATTCTGTCTTGAGGCATCAATACTGGATACCAGTTTCTATTTTCATGCAGAGATGTCATCTCTTTAAGCATTACACCTTGTACACAAGGTTTTGTAGGGCCTCCCAATAGTTTTTAGGAATCACGACGGAATCTAAGTGTTTGGAAACACTGTTAGCATTGCGAGAAAGCTTGGAAAGACATAATCTATGGGACATGGGATCACATATGGTACAAGAACATATACCTTATCAGAGTGCCATAGGATGTGTTGAGTCCTCTGAGTTTGACGAGGTCCTATTCCAGAGCTAGAGATTCACCTCAGGTTGTAGGAGATGGACATTGACAAACTGAGGACTATTAAGAGGTTCCTGTGGCATAGGCAAGGGTGTAAGAATTGGAGGGGCCCGCACAGAGATAATCCACAAGTTAGTTCGACAACTTCATTCTGAGGTTAGGGAAGTGGTGAAACAAGAATATAAAAAAGATATCTGAATCACGAAAGTTAACATTCGATGGAACACACAAACGCCGTTTGCGTGGGCTATATCATTTTTAACATTTTTTAATGGTAGAATAGCCAAGGAATACAATCTTAATGGTGTGTAGATTGAGCATATTTGTCTTAGGATCAAAGTTATGAACGAAGGCGATACATCCAAAAATTTTGAGAGAAGATGAAATATTTTGTCTTTGGGGAAGACGATGGAAAATGGGATTTTGTTCTAAAAACACGTAACAATTGGCAATAGATGAGGTAGCAGGCTGTGAGGACGACTTTAGACCAATGAGATTTCGGGTGATGCCCAACAAATGGCTATTTTTGCACTCATCAACTTCATTTTTGTTGTGGAGTGTGAGCATAAGATCTTTGATGACAATCACCCCCATGTCAAGATTTTATTTTGTTATAGACCCAAAGGTATCTACTAAGGCATTATCAGTGCCAAAGACTATAATGGATGTATTAAACCGAGTTTTAATTGTTTCGTGGAAAGATCAAAATATACCAAACAATATATCACGAGACATATACAAATATATGCACATTATGCTCTAAAAGTCATCACCAACTTTTTGGTTTGAAACCACAAATATCATTGAACAAGATCAAATATGTTTATCGAACATAATTTTTTTTTGCGTGGAAAAGAAATCGTATGGTGCTTCCCTAGTTGATAAAAATCATACAGAGGACTTTTTTAAACTAGATAAGACGGTTCAAGCTGTTTGAGTGTCTCCAGATAAGGGTTCTTGTAGTGTTGGTTAAGCTGAAGAGGTGAATACGAAAGAAGAAGTACAAGTCACTAACTATAGAACACAAACCAATCTTCTTCAAACTCCGAGAATCCTGCAACATGAAGCCAGAACTAATACAAGTTATGTAACATATAAAAGCATCAAGATGCTTACCTACATACATTAAGTTAAAAAAGATTTTTTGGGATAATATGCACTAATTAAAGTTGAAGCTTGGGTAAAAGATTCTCACTAGTCACTGCTACACCATTTGACCATTTGAATGGATCTATAAGCAAGGGCAATAGAGGAATGGGGAATATGGGATTCAAGGGTTGAAAGAAGGTGTCTCATACTAGTCATGTGTTGTGCGGCTCCGGAATCAACTTTCTAGAAAAATTGGAGGCTATCATGGAGGGCCCACATTACCTTGTTTGGAGGCTAGATTCGTTGAATGTGTTGCAACGAGCTGTGAAGTCATGGAGTCCCTTGATCCTAGAGGGTTTGAGATGCCTGCAGAAGCTACTTCTACTCGATGGAACAAATGATAACTTGCAAGGAGCTGTTTATTGTTTGGGCAACAATTAACTGCACTGATTTGATGTCCTTATCCACAGGGATGTCCATATTTTTGGTAGCACTTTTCCTCGTGGTGACTAAGTTTTTGCAGATTGTACATTTCAATATGTGGGCACGTCCATGTCGTCACCCATTGGTAGTGACATCCATGACAAGGTTCTGGTAGAGTACATGAGTTACGTTGTATTGGCACTTCAGACTACCATAGATGAGAATACACATCTTCAAAGGCAGGGAACTGGTCTTTAGCCAAGATGACACTACAAATAGGGGCATATGTTGGATGTTGAACATTGATGAATCCTACACTAATGAGGCTGGCACTTTGTTTTGTCTGTATAGAGAGAAAAACCTTTGTTTGATGTGTAAATGAAATACAATCCTCTCTCTTTAATAGGATAAGAGAGTAAGTCAGAAAACAGAACTAGGCAATATAGGATAAAAGAAAGGCTAAAGACATGACAAGTTAAAGCCCATAATAAAACAAATAGCATAGCATAACACAATAAAGCATATATACTAATACTCCCCCTCAAGATGGAGCATAAATATCAACCATGCCCAACTTGTCCTCCATGGTAGTGAATCTGACCTTGGGAAGAAGTTTTGTGAAGATGTACGCTACTTGATCAGAGTGTGAGTATATGGAGTATAGATATTGCTAGACAAGGCAGCTTCTCAGACAAGATGACAATCCACCTCAATATGCTTGGTGCGCTCATGAAATGTTGGATTGCTGACAATGAATATAGCAACCTTATTGTCACAATACATAGGAATAGGATTGGGGTCAGGAATGTCAAACTCCTTCAGAAGACCGCGGACCCACAATAGCTCACAAGTAGTATGAGCCATAGCTTTATACTCAGCTTCAGCACTTGAGCGGCGACTACAGTTTGTTTCTTGCTACGCCACATAACAAGATTACCTCCCATAAAGGTACAATAACCAGAAGTAGATTTGCGGTCCATCTTGCTGCCTGCATAATCAGAGTCAGAATATCCTATGATTTTACAATGCCCATCTTTTCTGTAGAATAAGCCTTTTCCTAGGGAATTTGTCAGATATTTTAGAATATGATACACATCATCCTAGTGGCACCGTCTGGGTTTATCCAGGTATCTACTCACTAATCCCACTAGAGAAGATGTATCCGCCCTTATAACAGTCAAATGCATAAGTTTACCAACTAATCTGCGATACTGTTGGTTGTTTGGGTATGCAGGAGAAGTATCATCATCCCAGTTGGTATTAGGATCTAAGGGAGTAGTAGTAGGTTTTGCTCCAAGCATTCTTGTTTCTGACAGAAGATCTAGGACATATTTCCTCTGTGATAAGCAAATGCCTAAAGAAGAGCGAGAAACTTCGATATCTAGAAAATATCTCAATTTTCCTAGATCTTTAGTGACAAAACGTTTTTCCAGATACTCTTTAGTAGCCTAGATGCCTGCTTGATCACTCCCAGATAAGATCATATCATCAAAATAAAGAATCAGAATTACAAGGCCATGTGAAGTTTTCTTAATAAACACGAGTGATTAGAATGAGAGCGGCGAAAGCTGAATTTCTGAAGAATATTACTTAGTTTGTCAAACTAGGCACGTGGACTCTGTTTCAATCCATAGATAGCTTTGCGCAACCTGCACACTTCGGAACACTCCCCCTGAGTAACAAACCCATGTGGTTGCTCCATGTATACCTCCTCGTGTAGATCACCATATAAAAAGACATTTTTAACATGCAATTGAAACAGAGGCCAATCACAATTTACAACCACAAAGACAAGAACACGAACAGAATTCAGACGGGCAACCAACAAGAGTCTCAAAATAATAAACTCCATAAGTTTGTATAGCCATTGGCGACAAGGCGAGCTTTCAATCGTTCACTGGTGCCATCCGGTTGATACTTGATAGTAAAGATCCAACAAAAACCGATAGGAGAGCAATCGATAGGTACATCCACCAAGCCTCACGTATGCCGATCCGTAAGAGCCTGCATTTCAGTCTCCATAGCCTGGCGCCATGCATGATGCTGTAAAGCCTGAGACATTCTTAGGAATAGATACAACGGATAAAGCAAAGGTAAAACTGGCAAAGTTCATGCCCAGGTTAGAAGTAGAACAAAAATTGCCAATAGGATGCTGAGTGCAAGACCTGGTCCCTTTTCGTAGACTAATAGGAACATCTGAATAAGAAAATACCTGAGGTGTGTTGGATCCTAGATGGGTGATTAGATGCTCTAGAGGGGGGGTGAATAGAGCTGAAAGCACTTAAACAAAACTCATTAAACCTTCAAGATATATGACAAGATAAAGTTGCTAAATAGGTAATTTGAGTGCAACTAAAACATACATAGCAAGGGAGAGAGAGATTGAACATGCACCAATTAGACAAGCTATTTAGAGTGGTTCCACACTTCAAACTAGAAGTGTGTCAGTCCACTTGCCTAGAGAGGTCAATCTCTAGGACTTCCAAACTATTGCACTCTTATATTCATTCATAAGACATACAATGCATGAACAAACAAAAGACTTACCTATCCAATACAAAGAGTCTTTAACCTTACCAAGGACTTACCCACTTTGCAAGAGTCTTCGGCCTTCTCCAAGGACTTACCCAAACTAGCACAAGTCTTCAGCCTTGCAGGGATTACCCACTCTTCTTGGATCTTCAGCTTTTGACTTCACCTTCACTCGGAGAAGCTTCCACCAAGGACTTACCTACTTGAGGAAGGAGTCTTCTGCCTTTACCAAGGGCTTACCCACTCTAGCTCCAAGTCTTCAGCCTTGATCTTCACCAAGGGACTCCTTCCCTTGTTCTTCTTCACCTCTCTTGGACAAGAGAGAGAACCTTCATCTTCATGATTGCAAATGAGAGATGGGGAGGTGGTGGAAGTGAGAACCTCACAAGATATACATGTAGGACTAGCTCTCTTACATATTTCCTACTCACTCTAATGGATGTAGCAAGTGATTAAGCTTAGAGAGAGAGAGGAGGCTGTAGGAAGCACTCAACTATAGAATAGGAACCTCACATAGAGTTTGCAATGAATGCTCAACTTTGGAATGAAGCCCAAGGGGTCCTATTTATAGCTGGGGATGCCTCTTAGCCTTTGGGAACACTTGTGAACGAAAACTAGCCGTTTTGTGGCTTGCAACAGATATATTTTCACTTGTTGCAACTCCACAACAGCTAGAAACACTTTTCTGCACTTTTCCGTACAGTGCAATCGGTCGAGTTTCTATAAGTGTAACTCGACCGATAGAGTAAAAGACAAAGCCGATATTCAGACCATCGGTCGAGTTTGTCCTGAGGAAACTCGACCGACCAATGAAAATCGATTTGGTCAGTTACTCCATCGGTCGAGTTCTGTGTAAACACAACTCGACCGATGCAATCTTTAGAAAATTGATCAAGGATGATCAGTCGAGTTTTCAGGCTGGGAAACTCGACCGACAAAGTGCCTGTAATCAATTTTCAAAGTTGCATCTAAAGTGCTCTAATTTTCGATCTAAGTGCTCCTGATATTTTTCTATGCTTAATTACAAGTCATACAATCATTACAAGTGATTTACAGCATGGTTCTAATGGATATACATCATATTACAAAAACGTGCACTTGTATGACTTTTTACTTGTCTTTTCTCCAATTTGATATGCGCAAGTTAGGGCATTTGGAGTGTGTCTATACCTAATCTGAAATCACTCAAGTAGATACATTAGACACCAATATGTGGAATGGTTAGTCATCATCAAAACATGAGTTTAGTCAATTTAGACGTGAGTCAACATTGACCTAATTGACCTTGAGTCAACAAGGTGGAGGTGGATCTACTGACGAGGATGCAGGAATTGGTGAGGGGCCATGGAGGGAGTTATAGCTTTCGGTCTTCATTGATACACTTTCAGAGGCGGGGAAGGCCCAACAACAGTAGGAGGAAAGTCAGTGTCAATAGGCACACACAGGTGTATTAATCAACAAATCAAATATTAGAGCAGAACCTGCTGCAGAATAACATGGCATATGCTCAAAGAAGACCACATTGGCACTAACAAACCATTTCTTTGTAGAGGGATCATAGCACTTGTATCTTTTTGAGTTCAAGAGTAACCCAAGAAAACACATTTTGTAGACCGCGGGTCAAGCTTAGTCAAACTAGGACGCATGTTTTTGACAAAGCAAGTGCTTCCAAAAAATCCGAGGAGGTACAACAAAAGGGGGGCATCTGGGTGTAATATTTAATAAGACACCTGATTGTCGAGGACAGAAGAGGGCATACTATTAATAAGGTAACAGGCAGTAGAGATAGCTTCATGCCAAAAGGTTTTGGGTACATTATAGAGAAAAGGAAGGGTGCGGGCAACTTCCAGGAGGTGCCGATTCTTGCGCTCCGCAACCCCATTTTGTTGGGGTGTGTACGAACATGAAGCTTGAAGGAGAAGTGCGAGCAACCTCTAAGAGATGACGATTTTTCCGTTCCGCAACTCCATTTTGTTGGTGAGTGTAGGGGCAGGAATTTTGATGGATAGTCCCTCGGGATAAACAAAAATAGGTAACCAATTTTTGCATAAATTCAAGGGCATTGTCATTGCGAAAAAATTTAATAGGTTTGCTGAATTGAGTTTGAGTTTCAGAAAAAAATGTGCTGATGGTGTCAAAAATAGCGCTGTGATCTTTCAATAAAAATAACCAAGTAGCACGGGAATAATCGTCAATGAAAGTCATTAAATATTTAACTTTAGAATGACTAGTAACAGAACACGGGCCCCATATATCTGCATGAACAATGTCAAAAATGCACTTAGAACCAATATCTTTCTTAGCAGGAAACACAGAACGGGTTTGTTTGCCCAATTGGCAAGATTCACAAGAAAAAGTTTTATCAGCTAAAGCAGGAAATAAATGTTTCAGCTTCGCAACAGAAGGGTGGCTAAGATGGTAGTGCCACTGCAGTCCAGAGTCAAAGTCGAAAGTAGAGCAGTCACATCTACTCCCTCCATGGCCCCTCCACAATCAATTTCTCCTTCAGCGGATGATCACCCCACAACTCAGGTAAATTCTGACTTACATCTGCCTATTAGTCTTCGGAAAGGTGTTCGCTCCTGTACTAAACATCCCATTAGTCATTTGCTGTTCATCCTCTAATCTAGGTGCCAGTTTTGCGTGCTTTACTGCTGCTCTGTCTGCTGTGACCATTCCAAAAACTGCAAAAGAAGCTCTTCTTATTCCTGCGTGGCGACAAGAAATGGAAGTTGAAATGCAGGCACTCTCTGATCGCAAGACTTAGGATCTTGTAGATCGCCCTTCTACCTATCCTACGGTCGGTTGCCGCTAGATCTTCATTATCAAATATCAACAGGATGACACTATTGAACGCCTGAAAGCACGCCTGGTTGCAAAAGGCTGCACACAGACTTACGACGTGGACTACTTTGAGACCTTCTCTCCAGTCGCGAGGCTAAATTCTGTTAGTGTTCTCATTTCTGTTGCTGTAAGCAAAGATTGGCCACTATTTCAACTGGATGTCAAAAACACATTTCTCTATGAGGACTTGCAAAAATTTACATGGAACAACCACCGAGCTTTGTTGCTTAGGGGGGTCTTCCTTGCAGGTTTGCAAACTAAGGAAAGCAATCTATGGTCTCAAACAAAGCCCGCACACTTGATTTGACAAGCTGAGTCAGATTCTTATAAAATTTGGCTTTCGTCGTTCTCATTCAGATCACTCTGTTTTCATCAGATCACTACAGTTGGCTTGGTCATTCTTATTGTCTATGTCGACGACACTATCTTATCTGGCAGTGACACCTTGGGCATCCAGGCTACTAAAGCATATCTAGAAAAACACTTTGTCACCAAGGATCTTGACAAGCTGCGATATTTTTTGGGCATTGAATTATCCAGATATTCTGCAGGATTATGTCTCTCTCAACGCAAATATGTTCTGGATCTCTTGCAGGAAACATGTATGCTTGGCTGCAAGCCAGCCAACACTCCTCTAGACCCAAACACTGACCGACATGATGACACTTTCACACCTTATGCTGATCACCACCAATTCAGACGATTGGTTGGTAAGCTCATATACCTCACTGTCACGAGAGCTGATCTGATTGCTGCTGTAGGGTTTGTAAGCAGATACCTAGATGAACTGAGACGGTGTATTGGGACGCTGACTGTCACATTTTGAGATATGTGAAAAACTCTCCAGGGAAAGGTCTATTATACAAGAAGAATGGTCGTTGCAGCCTTTCTGGTTCTCTGATTCTGATTATGCAGGAAATAAATGTGATCGGAAATCCACTTTTGGATATTGCACCTTAGCTAGTGGCAACCTAGTTACCCAGCGTAGCAAAAAGCAAACAGTGTTAGCTAGGTCAAGTGCAAAAGCAGAATATCGAGCCATGGCTCACACTGCTTGTGAACTTCTATGGGTGCAAAGTCTTCTAAAAGAATTTGTCAAAACTGATTTTAGACCTATTCCAATGTTCAATGATAACAAGACATCTATTTTTATTGTGAGCAACCCTACCTTTCATGAGCAAACAAAGCACATAGAAGTTGGTTGCCACTTTATTCGGGAGTCTGTTCTTTCAGGCCACGTCTGTACCCCACATCTCAGTACTGAAAACCAAGTGGCAGACATCTTCACCAAACTTCTACCTAAAGCTTGTTTCAAGACTTTAGTGGACAAGCTGAGCATGTTCGACATCTATGCTCCAACTTGAGGGGGAGTAAATAGATTTGCTATTTCTGTGTTTTACTCTACATGTGTTTTATCCCATATTGCTTAGCTTTGCTTATTGTTTTATTCTCTTGTCCTATAAAGAGAATGTATTGTAAACTCTTTTACTCATCAAATACAATTCTTCTCATTATTCTATAGCTCTAATTGAAATTCATTGCGCTGTTGTTGTATTTCAGTGATATCAGCAGACGGGGTGATATGCCTCGAACTCGTCCTAGAGAGCACAACATTGATTATAGTGATCCTCCACAGAGTCAGTAGCAGAATATTCTTTCGTAGCCAGGTGTTTGAAAATTTCAAACACTTTCTTTGGATTTTGTTGATGAGAGTAAACATATGAGAGCTGGTCCCACATGTTTTTGGCAGTCCGCAGGTGAAGAAGTGATGACTGATTTTGGGCTCAACACTATTGACCATCCAGGTCATGACGCCGAAATCCTCCTTAGACCACAGATCGTAGGCTTGTTTAATTTTATCATCGACATTCTCAACAGGCACAACTAGAGGATAAAAAATAAGATGCGAGTAACGACAATGAGCTTTGACATAGAGCTCAAAGGCCGCAGACCAAGTGTGAAAGTTGGATCCATCAAACTTGACAATAGTGACAGTGTTGGAAGTGACTCAGCAGAGGCCATCTGTAAGATAAGAGATACGTCGGAAAGAAGTAGCAGAACAAAGGAAGGGCCCAACTCAGGGGCAGCAAATTAGTAGTAGGCAACAACAAAAGTTAGCAGGTAGCAATAGAAGTCAGCAGGAACAATAACCCAACTCTTGGGCAGTAGAAGATCTGGATCAATAGATCCGGAAAAATTCGCAACAGGATAGTAGGCAGCAGCAGTAGATCTGAAGTATCAGATCTGAGAAACCCACAGACGGGCAGAAGAGATAAGAGAAAGACCTACACCTCCATAGGGAGAGTTACTCCACCATGAGGCGCACACAGGCAACAAAAGTAGACCTGTTAGAACTTCAATGTGCAACTTTTGAAAGTTTCTGAAGGTGAAGAGTAACGAAGATGAAGAGATGGAGGGGGATTTGGAGTCTAGATGAAAGAGGTAATGGTGGCGAGTGGTAGGATGGAAGAAAGGATGGTGGGATGAGGGAGGGTAGAGGTGGTTGGGAGAGGAGACGGAGAAGGGGGGGCAGCAGTGGGAGGAAGGCGTGGCGGCGGGTGAGGTGAGCAACAATAGTGGGGAAAGGGGAGAGATGAGGGGCGGCGGGAGAGGAAGGTGGCGGCGGAAGGAGAGGAAGGGGAAGGAGGACGTCGGCGGCTGCGGGAGAGGGAGGGGAGTGGGCGGCGACGGCGGGTTGGGGGTGGAGGGGCTTGACGGCTAGGTTGGGAGAAGGGAGAGCAAATGGCGGCTAGGCTGGGAGAAGGGAGAGTAGATGACAGCTAGGTTGGGAGATGGGTGGGAAGCATTAGGGTTGTGGGGGGAATTAAGGGGGATCGTGTTTCGTTGATACCATATAGAGAGAAAAACCTTTATTTGATGTGTAAAACAAAATACAATGCTCTCTCTTTTATAGGATAAGAGAGTAAGTCAGAAAGAAGAACTAGGCAATATGGGATAAAAGAAAGGCTAAAGACTGGACACGTCGAAATCCCATAACAAAAAAAATAGCATAGCATAACACAATAAAGCATATATACTAATAGTCTGTTCATCAGAGGGGACTGGAAGGAGTCGAGTAGCTGTGACAAGGCAACAAAAGCATTACCATAGTCGTCCAAAGATTTATCACCCTGGTGTTCAACAAATAGCTTTATAGAGATATGTTTATGTTTCACTGAGTTTCATGTGCCTCACTTATGTTTTTACTTACGTAATTTAGTCCCATATTGCTCATCTCTGTTTTAGTCTCTCTTCTCTTCTCCTATATAAGAAAATGTATTGTACACCTTTTTACTCATCGAATATACAATTCCTATTCTCTCTATATGGTATGAAGAACATGTCCCCTTTTTTCCCGTGTAAATTCCCACCCTACCCCCGTCCTAAACCTCCCCCCGCCGCCCCCAACCCCCCTCCCCCCACGCCGCCGCTGCAACCCCCCTCATCGCCGCAACAGCCCCCTGCCGCTGCAGTACCCCCCGCCGTCGTCGTCGTAGCACCCTGCCCACCTAGCCGCCGCCGTCGTCGTCGCAACACCCTGCCCACCTAGCCGCCACCGTCGCAGCACACTGCCCACCCAGCCGCCGCCTCCACCCACCACCACCGTCCCTCCCACCTCCCCGACGCCACTCCCTCCTGCTGTCCTCACAACCATTCCTCTGCTCCTCTAATCCCCTTCACTTCTCCACCTCTCTACGTGTTTGACGTTTCCGGACAGCCATAACTATTGCACGTTGAGAGTCTCTCCGGCTCTTTGGGTTCTTCTACCTGCGCCGCATTATGGAATCTTGATCTTCCTCATGATGACGTAGGTTCCTTTATCGGTCAATCTGCCCGTAGCGGGTCTCTTCTGATTTGATGCTTCAGATCTCCGGTGCTGCTCTACTGCCCCATAGCGGGTTCCTTATCTGCTGACTAGTGCCGCTGCGCCGCCCATTCTCTTGCTGCTCCGTCTCTGTTCACCATAGCCTCTGTTGAGCCGCCTCGTTCTTTGTGTGTTACCATCATCAAACTCGATGGCTCCAACTATCATCTCTGGTCGGCGTCTAAGGTTTTAAAAAGCACGAAGCGGGAAGTGTGCGGACGAGACCTTGTAGCCGATTAATCACCAGGCGGGCGATTAAGCGGGCGCTTTTTAGAAAAGCGGATTTCCAATTCCTATAAACTTTTATGCAAAATTACATACATATGTATATAAATGCTATATTTTGGAAATTTCTATACATATCTAAACATTGTACAAGACAATATAAACACCCAAATAGTTTATAACACAACTATACAACGATGATTGTATTTATATAATATAGTAAACAATATACTTGTCATAGATAAAGCACCCTGCACATAAATAATAAAAGTATATACAAGATGTAACAACAATTTTGTATCACGTTTACATAGCTAAACAGTAAACAATAGACCTATCATAGCTAGCTTACAAACATATTATTACATTTGCACATCATCAAATAGTCATACATTACAACAATACATTTAATCAAAGTATGCATTCTAAATCAGATAATAGTTACCTATAATTTACTTGGATACATCACAAAAATACCATATCACATACAAAGTATGCATTCTAAATTAGACATAGGTATATCATAGAACATTTATGCTAGTTTAATATATTATAGTCAATACTGATCGAGGTATATAATGTACTTAATGTTATATGCTTACATCAGTTTTAAAAAAAAAAGCGGGAAAAAAGTGGGTTAAGCGGGCAAAAAGCGGCCGCTTTTCTCAAAATTTGTTAAGCGGCGCTTAAGGGTGTTTTTAGGCAGACAACACCTTGTGGCACTTAAGCGGCCGCCTAGGACGCTTTTTAAAACACTTTCGGCGTCCTTTGTTCTATACGTCAAAGCATAAGGCCGTTATTCACACCTCACTACTGATCCTCCTGCTGCTACTGCGGATAAAAAAAGCAAGTAAACCTATGCACAATGGTCCAAAGACGATTCTGGTGTTGTCCTGGCTTCTTAATAGCACCGAGCCGCGGATCAGTCAATCGTTGTTGTGTCTTCATGATGCTAAGGCCATGTGGGATCAGCTATCTCACGTCTATTCTCATCAGCAGAATCCCAAGCGTACTTTTGAAATTTTCAAAACCTTGGCTAAGAAGGAATTTTCCTCCTACACTTCTGTGGAGGTCTTCTACAACCAGTGCTCTGCTCTCTGGAATGAGTACGAAATTTATCACCCCTTGACGACCGACATCAAAGAAGCCCAGAAGCAACGCAATGAACTACAATTGGTCCAATTTTTGGCTGCTCTTCCTGCTTCCTTCTCTGGCGTGGTCGATTAGATTTTGCTTAGTGACCCCCTGCCTACTCTTTACGACGTCCTTAAACGGGTTCAAAGACTTTCTTCGATGACCTCCACCCCTTCCATTGAGCATCCTGCTCTGGCCGTTCGCACTACTAAATCTGGACGTGGCCGAGGTTGAGGTCGTGGTCGTGGAGGCCGTCTGCCTCCTACTGGTGGACGCACATCTTCTACTACTCCTAGTCGAGGCCAAGCTGCTGGCCCTCACTTCTGTAACTGGTGTGGTCACGATAATCACAACGAAGATCGGTGCTGGATTAAGCACGGTAAACCGGCTTGGGCGAACCAAGATTCTACAGAGACCTCCACTGATACTGAACCTGACCAACCATCTGCTATGCCGTCTACTGAGTGGCTTCGCTCGGAGTTCGAGAAATTTTTTCAAGAGCACATGACTCAACTTCCCTCTACATCTGCTGTTGGTTCCTCCGCCATGCTTGCCTCTCCTTCTGTTGGTAACAATAAATGGTGTATTGATTCTGGTGCGTTTGTCCTTATGGCTGGCGACATCAACTTATTTTCTGCTCTGACTAAAACTACCAATATTCCGACTGTTGTTGTTGCAAATGGCTCTAAGACTCCTGTTCACTGCATCGACACTATTCCCTTGTCTCGGAAGTTGCACCTGCAATCTATTTTATACATCCCGCAATTTCCTGTTAATTTACTATCTGTTAGTAAGACTGTAAAACAACTTCAGTGCTCCATTAAATTTGATCCTTCTGGTTGTGTTTTGAAGGATCTCCGCACGAAGACGAGGATTGGCTCGGGCCATGAAGTACCAGACAGACTCTACTATCTGGATGGACCACCAGCAGCGTCTGCTCTTCTGTCTACATCAGTCACAGGACTCCAGTGGCACTACCGGCTTGGTCATCCTTCTGCATCAAAGCTGAAACATTTATTTCCAGCATTATCTGGAAAAACCTTTTCTTGTGCATCTTGTCTGTTGGGTAAACAAACGTGGTCTAAATTTCCAGCTAAAAAAGATATTGGTTCTAAAGCACTTTTTGATATTGTTCATGCGGACATCTGGGGCCCGTGTTTTATTCCTAGTCATTCTGGAGTTAAATAATTTTTGACTTTTAGTGATGATTATTCCCGTACTACTTGGCTATTTTTACTGAAGGATTGCAGCACGGTTTTGGATAATATTAGTGTTTTCTTTTCTGAAATACAGACTCAGTTCGAAAAACCCATTAAGATTTTCCGTACCGATAATGCTCTTGAATTTATGCAAAAATATGTCACATCTTTTTGTTATGTTCGTGGAACCATCCATCAAACTACCTGCCCTTACACTCCACAACAGAATGGCGTTGCTGAACGTAAAAATCGCCACTTGTTAGAGGTTGCTTGCACCTTACTTCTTCATTATAAAGTACCTCACTGATTCTGGCCTGAAGCTGTTTCTACGGCATGCTATCTTATCAATCGCATGCCATCCTCTGTTTTACACAATCACATACCTTACACCATTCTCTTTCTTGATGCTCAACTGTTCTCTGTTCCCCCTCGTATTTTTGGGTGTACCTGTTTTGTCAAAAATCTACGCTCAGGGCTAACAAAACTTGATCCTTGCTCCACTAAATGTATCTTTTTGGGATATTCTAGAACCCAAAAAGGTTATCGCTGCTTTGATCTTGCTGAAGCAATGGTTTGTCAGTGCGGATGTGATCTTTTTTGAGCATATGCCATATTTCTCTGATGATGGGACATCACTCTCCATTGATATGTTGGCACCACCGCCACTGCCGGATGTTGTTGAGGTTTTGCCATCTTCTGACCTGCCTGAAGCCCGCCCTTTGCAAGAATACAAATGAAGGATCAAGACAAGCACTCCTTCCATGGCCCCTCCACAACCAATTCCTCTGTTTGCGGATGATCATACAACCACTGAGGTAACTTCTGACTTACACCTGCCTATCAGTCAGCACAAAGGTGTTCGTTCCTGCACCAAACATCCTATGAGTCATTTCTGCTCATCTGCTAACCTGAATAACCGTTTTGCATGCTTCTCTTCTACAATTTCTTCCGTCACTATTCCAAAGACTGCTGTAGAGGCTCTTTCTTTCCCTGCATGGAAACAGGCGATGGACCATGAAATACAGGCACTGTGTGATTGCAAGACGTGGGAACTTGTGGATCGTCCACCTTCCTGCCCTACTGTTGGATGCCGATGGGTCTTCACAATTAAGTATCAACCTGACGGTACAATTGAGCGCCTGGAAGCTCGTCTTGTGGCAAAGGGGTATACACAAACATATGGTATTGATTATTTTGAAACCTTTTCTCCAGTAGCACAGTTAAATTCTGTTCGCATTCTGATTTCTGTTGCTGTAAACAAAGAATGGCCCCAGTTTCAGTTGGATGTTAAAAATGCATTTCTTTATGGAGATCTACAGGAGGAAGTTTACATGGAGCAACCCTCGAGATTTGTTGCTTAGGAGGAGTCTGCCTCAAAGGTTTGTAAGCTAAAAAAAAGCCATCTACGGTCTCAAACAGAGCCCTCGTGCTTGGTTCGAGAAACTCAGTCAGATCTTAGTTACTTTTGGCTTTCGTCGTTCCCACTCAGATCATTCAGTTTTTATCTGCAAAACAGTGGTTGGGCTAGTAATTCTTATTGTTTATGTTGACGATATTATCTTATCAGACAGTGATACCTTGGGCATTCAGGCAACTAAAACCTACTTAGAAAAACATTTTGTCACCAAAGATCTCGAAAAGTTGAAATATTTTTTAGGTATCGAGGTATCCAGATCATCTACAGGGCTATGTCTCTCTCAACAAAAATATGTACTTGATCTCTTGCAGGAAACTGGTATGCTTGGTTGTAAACCAGCCAACACCCCTCTTGACCCAAATATGGATTGGGACGATGAAAACTCTCCTCCTTATGTTGATCTCTACCTGTTCAGAAGGCTGGTTGGCAAGCTTAATTATCTTACGGTCACAAGAGCTGACCTCACTGCCGCTGTAGGATTCATCAACAGGTATCTTGATAAATCACGGGCAGTGTTATTGGGATGCTCTATGTCACATCCTGCGCTATCTCAAAAGCTCTCCAGGCAAAGGTTTGTTATATAAGAAGCACGACCACTGTTATCTCTCTGGTTTTGCAGATTCTGACTATGCAGGAAATCACTTTGATCGTAAATCAACATCGGGCTATTGTACATTTGTGGGCGGCAATCTAGTTACCTGGCGAAGCAAAAAGCAGACTGTCGTATCCAGGATCAGTGCAGAGGCAGAATATTGAGCCATGGCTCATACTGCGTGTGAACTTCTGTGGGTCCAGAGTCTCCTCCAGGAGTTCGACATATCCTATTCCAACCCTATACCGATGTTTTGTGACAACAAGGCCTCTATTTTTATTGCGAGCAACCCCACATTTCATGAAAGGACAAAACATATTGAGGTCGACTGTTACTTTGTTCGTGTGACAATTCTTTTTGGCCGCATTTGCACTCCATATCTTAGCACTGAGAAGCAAGTAGCGGATATCTTCACTAAAATTCTTCCAAAAGCTCAGTTTCAGATCTAGTGGACATGCTGGGCATGTTCGACATCTACGCTTCAATTTGAGGGGGAGTATAGAGATATGTTTGTGTTTCACTGGGTGTCATGTGCCTAGCATATGCCTCACTTATGTTTTTACTTACGTAATTTAGTGCCATATTGCTCATCTCTGTTTTAGTCTCTCCTCTCTTCTCCTATATAAGAAAATGTATTGTACACCTTTTTACTCATTGAATATACATTTCCTATTCTCTGTATAAGTTTATTTCAGATCTTGAAGATACGCATCATGCTCTTTTTTTTAGTGAAACAACGATGGGTGGCATCATAGAAGTCCTTAGCGTTTATGTGGAACATGCACTTGGAAGCAAAGATGGCTCATGTAGGATCTAGACTCAAGAGGGGGGGGGGGATGAATTGAGATGTTAAAAGCTTAAACCAAACTTCTTAGACCTTCAAATTATATCACAAAGTAAGTGCTACAAGTATAGAAAGAAAGGGTGAGAGAGATTAAGCAAACCACAAATGAACTCAAGTGCTTAGAGTGTTTCTGGCTTGACATGTCGTAGCTTCACTACTGATGCCTCAACTCAAGGTGGTATACACAATCAATAATAATATCCCGACTGACACAAGCTTGATGCCCGCAATAGAACGGGTCAGCAGTAGTGTAACTTAAGTTTATCTCTACAAGGAGCCAATGCATATCAAACAATTAATCTGATTCAAATAACTAAGCGATTTAAGATGAAAAGAGTTGATTTGGTTTAATTCTAAACTAACTAAACTAGTCACAAAATGCACTTTCAAGTTATCAAGGTAAGGAAACGTATTTGTTGCCATGTCACTCATTTAACATATGACGAACATTCACAAAAAGGTTGAGTTCGCTTTTTTGTCCTATCTCTCAAAAATGTGATTAAAGACTTCTGATCTATAACTAATTAGGTAGTGAGATTGATGTTTTTCAACTAATAATCACACATATGGTAAGAACTTTCCTAGATTTCTTTTAAGAAAACAATTACCAACGTTAATTACATGCACAAGGAGATATTAATGCAGTAATCCCTACTCATTTCCATGTAATAGATAATTAAAACTCTAAGTACTATCCGCTAAATTTGTATTCCTTCTGGGTATATGCCAAATTCGGGGATCTTGGGAACCCTGGCCACAAATTCCCATTAAAAATATAAGCCATTAGAGAAACAAAGAGGGAAATTCGTGATAAAATAAAGAGCTACTTTATCACATGATTAATGGGTGCCAAAGGTACAAAATAAAGGGAATCTACTCCCTTTCTATGTTGATTCACAAACAGGGTTGTAAATCACGTTCTTTACAAGTTCCATCGAGTGACTAAGGAGAAACAGAGAGAGGAGAGAAAGAAACAAAAACAACACTTGTAGAGGATGAATCCTCTAAGAAGGGATTCTGCCATTTCTACCTTCTCTCTTTCAGCCTCTCTTTGAGTGGAATTGCCCTCGAGGTCGCCTCTTGCTCTTTTCTTGAAGTTGGAGTGTGATTAAATGAAAGATGTCTCTCTAAAACTGCTCTCTTAGTCTTTATATTATTGCAAAAATTTGGGTGGGTACAGACACTACATGTCACTCCACAATTTCCAAAACCCGGGGCTGATAAGCTTTTGATACGACATGTCGAGGGTCAACACAGTGTGTCGATAGCCATATTGAGCAGTAGCTGATGGGGTGGTACGACGTGTCGTTGACTGGACACGTGTGATTTTGTGGTTGACTTGGCCAATTTCTACTCAAGTGGGACATGCTGTGCTTGAGCCAAGCACGTTGTGTCCTTTGGTGTCGTCTCTTTGAGTGAACACTTGGTGCTTCGGATGAAGCACGTGTGAAAGACTGAGAAAACTCTGTTGGCTTCCTCGGCAAAGACACAACGTGCGTTGGACGTGAACGTCATGTCCAACTAGATGAAGGTTGAATCTTGTGTTATGAAGTCCCCAGAGTCCGTGTTGTAGGTGGTTTGTTTCTGATGAAATGCATTTCCTAATATATGCATTAAAATACCTCCAATTAGTCAAAATAACAACAAAAGAATTAATTATGTGATTATAAGTCTAATATGTTGAGTTTCCGACCAAAAAAAAAGTCTAATATGTTGAGAATTGGAGCAATAAATTAGATCAACCTGGGTATAAGCTATGATAAGAACTACATTCATCAACTACCTATAGAGGTCAACTTCTAGGTTCTTTAACACCTGGAGTATCACCTTCTGTTACCATCATAAGAGCATACTCCAAAAGACCTCTTTTTTCAGATGAAGAGCAACTAGCTTCATTTTCTGGTTAAGGAGTCAACAACCTAATTTAGAAACGACCTCCTCTTTTCTAGGGCTACTCTCCTTTCACCTTAGCCAAGGAAGAGCTATAATTAAACTTTAAGAGAAATAGTTTCAGGAAGGGAAGTGAGAGCATTACAAGATTCACAAGTAGGACTATCTCTCTTACAAACAATTCATATTCACTCAATTGAAGTAAGCAAGTAGAAGCTCAAGAATGAAATTTTAGGGCTCTTTGAGGCACGATCTCAACTATATAACATGTGGGAGCATGAGCAACCTTTGGAATCTCTCCAAATGGTTGCTATTATAGTTGAGGGCGTTTATTAGACAGTAGAGATGATTTCATGGTAGGTTGATAAATTCCTAGGTAAATCCATCTGATGATTTTAAGTTTAACTATGCTTTTTAGTATATTTCCAACATAATGAAATCACTACGCTACTCATAAACCCTAATTTTGACTTAGCCATTTGGTATTTCAATAAGGAAAACCAAGTGACCGATTCAGAATTCAATATATGAGTGTGTAAGTGCATCGTTGTAAAATAATCTCGGTATTACATTTTTGAGCTTATACAAGGCATTACATATAAAGAATGTATTACAAAAAATGTTTGAAGATATTCTCAATGATCTTGAGTATGTTGAGTCAGTTAGATCTTTGTTTTATGCCTGGTTGAATTTCTCCGATGAGGATTTGTCATGTCGACTGTATGGAGTGTGTCTATACTAAAAAATATCTCAAAATAGATTCATTTAACACAATGATATGAGATGGTTTTAGTCATCACCAAAATATGGGATTAGACATATTGTGGCATTGAGTCATGACTCCACACTATTCCACAACCAATTCTTGACTTGGTTGTTCCCCCGTCTTCACTTGCGATTATCCTCAATAAACTTCTCAGTGGACTTTGACTTATCTCTGGATTCAGTAAATGTTTCAGAATGAATTCATCAAGAGTAAGTAATGATCTCCATTTATTTTGATGGAGGTAGGAGCATTGTTGTTGTAGACAATGGTCTGAAGAGCCTTTTCGCCAACCATGGCTTGAGATACAAGTCACCGGGAAAAAGTATGGTCATAGAGGAGTTGCCGCTAAGATGCAAGATAAATAGATGAATGACCGTCGGTAAGTAGCACGATTTAGAGCTGTCACTAGTAAAATGTGTTGTGATCGGTCTAGGATTTTTTTTAGAACTTAAAAGCACTCACCCATGCATGTAAGGTAGGTATATGGGGTGGTAGAGGGAAAGTCAGGACTCCAATAGCCTTACATAATGTAGTCAATCACCACGTACAGAGTTGACGTTGTTAAGAGAAGGAAATGAAGATTTTACTGGTGGAAAACGAAAGCCCGAAGCTTGTTAACGTTGACAACAAATAATGTCCCGAGATGGCAGGACCTAGAGGCGGCTAGTTCTCCTCTAAGGGATGGTGGCGGTGAGGCTCCTCTCATGGGAATTAGCAACCACCATCCGCTCCTTGAAGAGTCATGGCACTGGCTCTGCCCCTTAGGGGGATGGAGCGATGCCTCTTGTGAGGGACGACAACCTACTACCTCCTCCTCATGGAGGCGATGGCCTCCCTTGGGGACTGCAATTGCTAGATATGGCAAAATCATCCCCTGCCATTTGAATCGAATTGACCTCCATGGTATCCAAACCATTCAGAGTGGATAACCATCAATATCGTGGAGAAATAGATTGAATATCCATTTCTTGTGGATGTTGGATGTGGATGACGATATAATATCCATACCACCCATTTCTCACTTCCTCCCATACTTTTCATTGCACAATGGACAATGCACATAGCAAGAATGAGACACCGCATTGTGTTGTTCTCACCTGATAATCAACTTCCGTTTTCTGTTACACAGAGTCTTCCGTGGATATCTCAACGACTTTGAGCTATGTCATAGCAACATGTTGTCACAAGCCATGTTATGCAGAATAAACCTCCCTGTCTATATACTAATAAAGTTTGCATGAACTATATAGTGTAATATTTATATGCCGTACTACTATGATATGCAAAATTCAAAATTTTGTAAGTACTTTCGAACAATATTATTACACGACTGTTATTTGGTTAACCAAATTAACCATTAACAAAGTAACCGTAATTGAATTAACCGACTCTAATTTGATTAGGTCAATGATTAAAATCTGGAACCACAAGTTAACAGACTATCCAAACCGAATTTCATCGTTATTTAAAAAATTCCAAATGCTCTCACCCCTACCAGTAATAATGGGCTTAAGTAAAGATAGGGCCAATAACTCAAAATGGATTCTAATACTCTAGCATAGTGACAAGTTCGGGTTTCGACAATTTTTCGGCTGGCTGGAAAAACTCGGAATTCGGAAAAATTCAAAATAAGTCGTGAAAAAATCGATAAATTTCGGTCAAAGTTCGGTCAACTATTCGGAAATAATCAAGAATAAGTTGGCTATATATGTATATATACATCTATATAGATAAATGTATGTATGTATGTATATATATACATACATATCTGATGCATGTACCTATTAAGGTCACAAGCCATACAATCTTAGTGAGTGAAAAAGTAGGAAAAGAAGTAAAAATTAGTTGAGCAATAACAACAAACTGTCCAAAGGAGTGGGGGGTTGGAGGTTTAGTGTATATCAGGAGTTTTGTGTACATGGTTTGGTTAAAAAAAGAGCAAGCGACTTAGAAGAGAAAAATAGTGAAAAATCATTCAAAGTCATGAAGAATCGTGAAAAGTCGTATAAATCGTGAAAAACCAGAATAAATCGTGAAAAGTCGTGAAAAATCGGCGACTAGCGTATTAATCGTGATGAACATTCGGGAGCCTACAACGTCGTGAAAAATCGCCGATTTTTCGTAAAATCGATGACTTTTGTTACTATGTACTCTAGTAGTATGCACTGATGCCACTTGGTTCAAATGCCAAAATGATTGGTACTCTACATCATGCTACTACAGTTTTTGGCAAAAGCTTAGTTACTTGGTGTGGTAATAAGCAAAATGTTGTAGCACGATCAAGTGCTGGAGTTGAGCATCAAGCCATGTCATAAGAGGTGTGTGAAGCTCTACAACTGCCTTTTGATCAATGAATATGCTTGTTACAAAAGAGACCTGTTATGCTCTTTCTAACAATGAGGTTACCACAGAGTCGCAAGCATTGTCAATCATGATGCCCAACATGAAAGAACTAGCATGTGGAGAATGACTAGATTTTTGCACACTGAAAAGTTAAAGGAATTATACATCTGACATTTTTTGGCCATCTGATCAAAAGGCATGTCAGCTTTTCTTTTCTCTTTAGTTTTCAAGATGAGCATGCGTAGTGTTTATCTTCCATCTTGAGAAGGAAAGTTGAGCTGTACATTGTATATAGGTGTATGCACGCTACACTGCATCTGTATGAAATAGTCTGATAGCATGTAACTGGATTTTGGCACGCCTCTCATGAGCATATAAATATGTTTGCTCCTGTCACTACTACATACACTACTACTCTGCTTTGTACTTGTGCACACCTTCTACCCCATGTTAGCATGTGTTAAAATGATGCAGCTATTAGAGAGTCTGTTTATTTATGTTAGTAAGTGTTTTGTAATATGGGCCCCGAGTATGTCTAGGCCCATTAGGGTTAGGTTGTGTCTGTACGCTTCCCTGGTCTCCTATTTATAGGAGCAGGGTTTCCTCTTATCAATACAACAAGTAGCCGTCTTTTATTATCTGAAATGGTATCAGAAGCAGTGATCCAACCCTAAACCTAGAGGAGATAAAAATATTTTCTTCCGCCTGTGGGCGGCAACTGCCCTTCTTGGCTTGACCGCTTGCCGGGCATCTACCCAGCCTCCGTGATGTGTTGTTGTCTTCCTCAGCCTGAAAGAAAGAATTTTCTCAGCCTGCCAGTGGCTGTTCATTGTTCAACATGAGCATATTCAAGATCGATGGTCTTTTGAATCCCACCTCCAAGTTTCTACTCTTATGCATTGTGGCCTTCGTAATACCAACAACTACAACTCCCATAATTTCCAACCCTCATTGTTCCCAGTACCCTGTAGCCGACATCAACCGTACCACCGCCAAGCCGCCATAAATCCTTCTCCCTCAATAGAACTTCCGAAAAGAGTCCAAGATCCCATCTTTCCCAAAACACAAGTTCAGATGTTAGGGGTGGCCGAACTCATTTTCATCACCGTCTATGCTTTCCACTGCCCAGATTCCCCATGTCAGTGCTATCCATTGCCACCTTATTAGTGACCAGTTGCGGTAACGACGAGTTGTGTGGGCACCACAAACTAAATGTGGACGCCTTGACCCACATATTTGCTTGACTCACACCAAAATACATCATTTGGCTGAGTAATTTGTCGTCATCATCCGCGGATACACCATAGAGTGCTCCTCCCAAGGGTTGGCCGTCGCGCTCCACCTAATTATGGTAGTCATCCCAAGTACAAAGGAAAAATATAGTGGAGGCTTATTTACGTCCCAAGGCAAATCCTTGTCTTCCTCATGCCAATCCAACACGCTTCAGCGGCTCTCATCAACATATGTGATGGTGACTTGGTCAAGAAGCACGGGGCGGATGTCCCGCTCTCTAAAGTTCCTGGCGAAAAGTTCTTTACTATAAAACGAAGATAAATAGGAAGCTATTTCAATAGACAAGTATTTAAGGTCATGAAGGCAAGTTGGGTCTACGATACATGCGATCATCTTCCTATGATTGTCACATGCTAGCTGTACATAGTTGTCGAGGTTCACGTCCACATCACACTCGTCGTCCGTATACTAGCGGGAGGGTTTATGCACATGACGGGAATCATCTACTGGATCGGCAAGGAAAGTTAAAAAAAAAAGTACATGCAAGTTATTAAGATCGTGAAGGAAGGTTGACCGCAAGTGCAAGAGATATCATTATTGCCTACAATTCAAATGGAATTCTCATATTTGCAATACAAATTGATACATAAATCTGATTCAGTCATCGTCTGTTTGGAAAATAGAAACGGAAAAATTATCCCTCTTTTTCCTATTTTTTAGTTTGGGGCGTTTCCTTATCATTGTCCACCCCAACCACTCTTGGTTGTTTCCGTGGTTGTTGTGGGGGGGGGAGAAATAGAGGAGAGATGAGATGAAGAAAGAAATTTTATTTTGCTTATATCTATGACGATCTTTATGTTGCTTTATATTTTGTGGATCTTACTTGTTGAAGACTTGTGGACTTCTATTATTGACGTTGACTGCTATATGCTTCTTGGAGTGCTTTGTATCTGGAGCTTATTTCTGCTTATGTTGTCTTTTGGTTTGTTGATGGTCTTCTATCTGACTACGTCCACTTTATCGTGCACCAACACTCTCTGGCTTGTCCGTGCTTTGCCCATGTTGACTCTCTACTTGTCCATGCTTTGGGTGCATGTTGACATTATTCTACTGTGATCTAGTACTCTCTGGTTCGTCCGTGCTTTATTTGCACATTGACATTGTCCATGCTTTACGCATGTTGACCTTTTTTACTTGTTCGTGCCTTGTTTGCACGTCAACTTTCTGCATCTGTGTTGCCAACACTCTCTAGCTCGTCCATGCTCTGCTTCGCACGTTGACCCGTCTGTACTTTATTTGTACATTGACTACTACTAATGTGAACCAACACTCTCTGGACTTTTCTACTGTGAACCATCACACTCTGGACTGCGACGATAGCGATAGTGATGAATACTTTGACGCTTTCTTGCTGCTGTTTACTACTGCTCCAGATGCCAAATCTTTTTGATCAAGAAGCTTCTGCTACCTTTTTGCGACCTGCACTTGCGACTTGCTACATACTTCAGATTCAGATTCGGTCTGCTTGCATATCTTCTTTGGATTATCTACTTGAGAGGGAGTATTTCAGGGATGAGTGCTTTTATGTAATCTTGAGGGGGAGAAATTCTTGTAAGGGTTTGGTTTATCTTTTTATTCTGTTTCTTTATTTTTCGTTCAACTCTCTATTTGCAAGCTGATTTGGGATTCTCCCAACTTCAGCTTGAGGGGAATTATTAGAGAGTCTGTTTATTTATGTTATTAAGTGTTTTGTAATATGGGCCCAAGTATGTCTTGGCTCATTAGGGTTAGGTTGTGTCTGTACGCTTCCCTGGTCTCCTATTTATAGGAGCAAAGTTTCCTCTTATGAATACAACAAGTAGCCGTCTTTTATTATCTGACAGCGGCAAAAGATCGTTGGTGCAAAAACATTATGGTAATTTGTTAGTAAACTTAAATTTCAGGCTTTAAAGGAAGCAAATGCTTTACTGCCATCAGATGGCACTATACGCACATTTGCCTTATGCAAAAAGCTTCCTTTCAAAATTCTATTTTCTCCTTCACAAGTCACAACATTAACAGAAAACCATTAAGAAAGGTCCCATGCGGACCACACCCTCTCAGGCCTTGGGAGTTTACCATGCCAAAGTGGGTCCAGTAGTGGCCCTACCCGGGGTGGGTCCTCTCGAAATTTAAAGTCCCATGCCCCTTATGTAAGACTCTTTTTTCTGCATCTAATTAAGAGTTGTTAGTGCTAGGCTACTAGCAGTGTTCTGTTTTTCAACTACTACTGGTTATCTTGCTCATCAGCTCATGATGAGTCTCTGGATATCATAATGTTGCAGTTATGGAATCTAAAATTTGGCACAGAAAATCCCAGGACTGTGATATTTGTCCTGTTTGCTTTATTAAATTTGTATGCGGTTTTATCTGTCAGGAGAATGGTATATAGAGGGTACAGGAATTGTCACCCTTTCCCATAGTTGATGCCGTGTGGTTTCTTCTAAGTTTATTGGCCATATCCTGAAATCGAATGGCTATGCTTCTTTGTTATCATGTGCCAAGTGAAAAATCTGACCAACTGCAGTAAAGAACACTTTTCCTGGGTTCTAATCTTGCACAATTGGAATAAATGATAATCTTATTGTATATTTGTGCTTGCATCAACTACTTTATACTCTCTATTTTTCTCGTCTCGGTTTAGCCTTATTTATGTCGTACTGGCTAGTGCTTGTTTCAGTAATCTATGATTAGGTGATGGATGGTTTATGACCAAATGCAATATCTTTGTGTATTGTTTTTCAATGCAGGATGGCGAAGATTCCACTAAAACCACCCTGTTGTTTTCTGTGTTTCTTGTTTGTGTTGCTATGGGCTCTATGTTAATGTGTTTGCTATCTAAACATGACGACAAAGATCTGGGTGATACTGAGTTCTCTGAAGACCAGTCTTCCATTCTGTCTCTGCTAAACTCTGTAATTGCCCCTTTATTTGATAAAAGGATGCTGCTGATCATTCCTCTTCTAATCTACTCTGGTTTGCAACAATCATATGTGTGGTATGTTCGTGATCTAATAGGAACTAGGATATAAGGATATCATATCAAAACTCTGCTTTTATTTCTTTTAATCATGTTATTATCAGGGCTGAATTCACCAAGCATGTGATAACACCAGCCCTTGGTGTCTCTGGTGTGGGGGGTGCAATGGCTGTTTATGGTGCCTTTGATACAATCGTAAGTTGCCAAACTGAATTTTATTTGATTTTTTTTTTCTTGAATCTTTGTGCTAGCATATAAGGCCTTGAAGCTGGTTCTTTATCTGGATCAGATATAAACTTTCTTCTCGGCTGGGCCTATCTAATATAACTTGCTTTCAGGTTGGGGGTAGCTCTTTCTGTCCTAGTTTTGTTTTATTAGGAAATTCATTGCTAAGAACCTGACATATAGAATATATTCTTCATGCAAGAATTCTAGGATTTAATATCTACCAATGTAGGAATCTTTTCGACATTATTATCATCGTCATCATATAAGCATTAGTCCCAAGCATGTGATAGTGTTAGCATTTTTTTTTACAATTAACAAAACATTTCTGGTAGTTAGTTATCTTTTCAATTGTAGGTGAATGCATTTCTAGTTTTTGTCTATACACTTACATAGGAGCCGATTGTTTAACTATCTATCAGTAGTATGATATTGATACTACTAGTGTTGATATAATTTAGATAGTATTATGGCTCTCCTATCTGCTCAGGCATCGATGCAGGTTGATCTTGACCCATATACTCTGCTTTGATGGGTCAAATTTTATCTGCGCCCTGTGGCCCACATCTAGGCTGGTTGAGTCAATTACTGATTAAACTCTGTTTTAGATTTATTCTATAGTCTCTCTTGATCTTATAGTCAAGATTTTTTTTACTTAAAGACAATGTTTGCACAATTTTTGTCTCATAGGCTATATATGCATGAGATATGAATTGGTAGTGAAATACAAATGTGGGTTTCAAGGCGACAAGGTACACTGGCCTTTCAGTAGGCACCTAAGGAGCCATACTACTTTTCATATACGTAATGTATTTTGCGGTATTCTCTAAATTTTGTCTATGTCCTACACCTATAATGATAAAGAGTGAATTGCATGCCTAACAATGCCTGAAAACCCTTTACGCATGTCAAATGTTTGTGGGACTAGTTAAAAAAAAACTCAGGGAAATAAACTATGGTAGTTGCTCAAGCATTGAGGTGCCCACCAACTAAATGCTCCAAGGAGCTCACTATTTTTCATTTTGAATATTTTTCGTAGGACACAAGGCAAGACAGCCCTTCCTAGGTACCTGCCTTACCAACCGTCAAAATAACAACTCAAGTCTGTTTGTTCCAGGTTCATAATTGATCAGCATGCTACAATTACAAGCCTCACTGCTTTTAGGTATCATGCATCAATATGGTTTGCCTGTCTATGTTGGTGACTGGATTAGGGTCACAGGTCAAATGAGCAGTGTCACCTATAATGTTATATTGTTCTTCCTTTTGAATAGTACTTATATTTCCTCTGCAAGTTCTATGGTCTACTTGTAGACCAGTTACATGCCTCACTTTCTGGTATCTGTCTAATATTTTATTGCTTGTTAGTAGCTGGAGAAGTTGTATGTAGAATTTACGATTTTCTCATCTATTGTTGTGATTCATTAATGATCTAGTGCGCTTTAGTTGCTGGGCGAGTTACATCAGGGCTATGTTCTATCACTTTGATTATATCTGGTGGAGCATTACTCCAGATAGCCGTCTTCTTGTGGCTTTTGCTGAAGTATAGGTATATATATGCCTATTATTAGATAAGTATTGATAGTAGCTTTTCATATCCATAAATGACCTAACAGTGACAATATCTGCTGCAATGTAGCTTAATTACGGGATTTCTAAGTTCTGTCATTCCCTTGATTATGGCTGCAATGTTGGGAACGGGTGATGGAGTATTCAACACACAGATATCTTCATTGCTTGGAATTCTCTTCAGCGATGACACAGTACTTGAACAATCACCACTCTTTGCAAATATTGTTTTATAAGAATCTTATTTGTTACTCTTATCAATCTCTTATCTTTTAAGGCAGTTTTAATTTCTTCTTCTCATTTTATGTTGAATATATAAGTGGTCAGTCTCAAAATTGGCTAAACATATCTTGAGCCCTTATGTTGAGGTAAATTATCTATATTCTTTTTGGACATCTTTGGGTGGGGCTAGGAGAGGGACCGCTAGCCTATCACAAGCCCGCGAAGAGACTGGCGCCCTAATGCAACAGCTGGGAAATGTACCTGGGACCTCCCACCAACAAACGGACGAGGCTTAGCAGTTGAGCTACCCGACAATTGTGCGAATTATCTAAAGCATAACTGGCTTGTTCAGAAATCCTCATCTATAGGAGATTGGCTAGTTATGAGATAATCCAAAAAAGATTAATCAGGATATGATCTAGAATGCTACCATGATTTATAGGAGTACCTATAATATCTTCTCTGTCATTTTTTTGATAGACAACTAGGAGTACTGTAATTAACATTACTTTTTTTCATTTTACAACAATATTCTAGTTAAATTAAGGCCTTTATTGCTATTTTTTTATTGTGCTTCTCCTTCACTATGCATTGACTATAGAACTCAGTTAAAAACTTTGGATAATCAATTACTTACACTGCTATTTTTACAAAACATCTGTAGACTTGGAACTAATTCGTGTAAAGATATTATGGTTCTGTGGTATATTTATTTATATTGCTTGGTTTTAAATTTGTGTTAGTCTGTTTATATAGTATTAATCATACTATATTGCATGATCATACAAAGTACTACATACATTTTCTCCAACCATAATTTCTTACTTATTCTATGATAAATTTGGATCTTTTAAATTAGGCTTATAAAATGAAAAGAATACAATAGGGTCAAACAAGTAACTCGGCCACAAATCAATGGCAAACTTTGAAACTTGATGTAATATATTCCATATTATATTCTGTTCGATGATCTATTGTTTCTATCCCAAGCTAAAGAAGTAAAATAACTTTCAAGAAAATCCAAACCCCTTATGAGTTACAACCCCCTCCCCCCATCACACAGACTCCACCCACACAATTATATTGCTGGTTTAAAAGCATTAGTAATGTGATGCGTGCCCACAAACACTCAGATGCTCCGCTTTGCTTGTGAACATATAGTCACAATATTCACCTTTTTTTTTTGGAAAAAAAGAAGTTCAAAGCACATTTTTTTCACCTGCCGTATGTGATGCCCACTTAAAACTCCAAACCGTCTAATACATTTTATACACGCTTTATTCACATTTTTTCGCGTATTGCGTTTTAAACACGTTTTTCCCGTTTTGTACAATTATATACTCCTGCCTTTGTTTTGTGTGCTTTGTCATAGGGTTTTGTGCTTCCTCCTCCCTCCCCTCTTCCTCCTTGCTTCTTCCCATTCTTCCTTCTCCACCGTCCTCTCTTCCTCCATGATTTCATCTTCTTCTTGCTTGTTAATGCCACTTCTCCCCTTCTTCCTCTCGTGTCCCATCTTTCTCTAGAGTTTTCCCTCTTTCTAGTTCATCCTTCCTGCTTCCACTGTCCCCCCACTTTTTCCACTGTCCCCTCTTACTGGACATTTTCCTCTCTTCCTCCTTGCTTCCTCCCCTTTTCCCCTTCTTTCTTCCATTGTACTCCTATATCCTATAGCTGCTTCCCCTTCTTCCCTTTGCTCCTTCTCCATCATCGCCTCATCATCATGTTGTTCTAGCTGCTTCATTTCTTTGTCTCTACCTCCCTGTTTCCCCTCTACTCCCTGTTTATGCTTGGCGTTAATTCTTCTCATGTTCCCTTTGCTCCTTCTCCATCATCCTGCTCTTCTAGCTGCTTCATTCTTTGTCTCTACCTCCCTGTTTCCCCTCTACACCCTGTTTATGCTTGCTGTTAATTCTTCTCATATTCCTCTATCATCTTTTGCTGCTACTTCCCCTTCCTCTTTCACCATCTTCCCCTCTTGATGTTCATATATCTCTTATATTTCTTCCTCTCTACTTCCATGTTATCCCCTTCATCCTCCTGACTTCACCTTTTTTCTTCTTCATTTCTTTGCTTCCATTTCTTCCCACATACCGCTACTTTCCCTTGCTACTGTACCCTCCTTTTAGATCCTCCTCAAATTTTCCAACTTCCTTTTAATCTGTATCCTTATATCCTCTCGGACCTCCTCATTCAGTTCCTCCCATTCCCCTCCTTCAAAATCACCCATTGTGACCACTGTAATTCTGCACCCTTTTTCCTGTATTTCTTTTTTGTTATTATCTGCAATTAGTCCATTAGTTATAATTTTGTAATGTGCTTTAGATTTTATGCTCAAATTCATTTGCTAAGTTTGATCAATTGGGCATTGCAAATATTAGTGGTCATCCATCTAATCTTCAACTTTGATTTTTATTTGTAGCAAATTGACTTACTCTTCATCTCTGAATTATGTTGCCTAAATTATCCTTTAGTGTGTGTATATATGTGTGTGTGTGTGTCTCTCTCTCTCTATCTATCTGGCTCTCTCTCTATCTCTCTCTCTCTTCTCTCTCTCTCTCTCTCTCTCTCTCTCACTATGGGGAAAATTAAACAGGATTCTACACAAACACCACAGTTTGGTCGATTGCCGATCCCTAAACTGAACGGAGCAGGTATTATTTGGAAAACAACAGACTTGTTTTGTGGGTGGATGCACTATGGGGAAAATAAAACAGGATTCTACACAAACACCACGGTTTGGTCGATTGCCGATCCCTTAAACTGAACTGAGCAGCTATTATTTGGCTTCAAATTTTGGAAACTAAACCGAATGGTTCAATCCCCACAACTTGAACCACACTGGTCAGTCTGGTTTAATTTGATTCAATTGTTTGATGGTTTTATGCCTACCCGAAGTTTTCTTCACAAATGAGGACGACTGATAAAACCTACAATGATGTGACTTGAGGACGAGCAACACACTTTTTTTTAAGGACAAAACAGAAACTAGATATAGATCCAAACCAAACTCTAAGGACATGTACTGTTTGTTTTGAGAGTAGTGCATTCAGTAGTGAAACCAGTATGTGCATGTGAAACTTGGATTTTGGTAAGAGAAGTGCTGCAGTGTAACTAATCTGGTCTGAATCAGAGTTGATCTAGACTATGGCAATATCCTAATTCCTATAAGTTCAACGAAATGCTTGACTCACAATCCACCAAGTCCAGAAATGGTTGATAACTCTCAAAAGGAAGTTTAAAAAATGTTTAACTGGACCTGAATTCATAATATCCCATTCTTTTACAATAATATAAGATGAAATGTTAATACATAACGTTATATTCACTAGATATTACATCAAAATGATATACTTAAGATCAACAAATTGTAAAATAGGTTCAAATACTAAAATATATTATGACCCAGACTATAATTGTCCACATTCACCTACCCAAACCAACCTGATTTGAATTGGGTCATATATTTTCAAGCCCACACTCATTTTTTTTAAGGCTGGGCACAGTTAACCTCAGTGATTAAAAAAGCGGCCCGCTTCACGCTTAAGCACCCGCTTAAGCGTTGTGGAAGGGGCAGCCGTTGTTTTTTGGGCTGAAGCGGGTGTTGAGGTGGATTGAACCAAAGCAGCCGCTTTTTAACAAAAATCCCCGCCTCGGCCCGCGCTTAATTGCGCCTGCTTTAGCGGTTCGCTTCAGCCGCTTTCTGGCAAAGTGTGGATCTATTGTCAATTTAATTACATAATTACATAGCCCCTTAAACCCTAACACCCCATCGACTTCCCAATAGAAAATGTTAGAAGCCGGCGACAATAATGTCACTAGGGGCCTTTTGGTTATAGATTGGGAGTGGGAATCCATCCCTATTCCTTAGTGCCGCCGTCCGTCCATAAAAGGAGCAGCAACAACTGCACAAAACACACCAACAACGATAGTCACTTGGAGTTAAACAAGTTGATCCTTGGCGACCGAAGGGAAAATATCTCAAAAGGAGGAGAAGATGCATCCCTGGAGTCCGCCTAGAGTCTGACAAGAGCCTGGTCACCCCTCATCGAGACGTCAAGGCTTAAGAAGGGGAAGCAAGGACCAAGAACAGAGATTACAAAGCTTTCTCTAGGTCATCAAGTTAGTACTTCAACTGGGCGCTTCTCTTAATTTAACACCTCACTTCTAATTTTTATATACAACGACGTCGATATGTGTACTAGTTCTCTGTTGGTGATTAATAATCAACGCTTGTGACTAACATAATTGACTCAACACGCTTCATTCTAGTACGCATGCACCACACTCCAGTACTTCTTCCAGGTGTAATGATTCTCATTGTGTTGTAACTTATTGCCTATGTGCCTAGTGCCTACATATTCTAATTTCTTTTGAATTTTGTAATGAATTGGTTTATTCTAGATTGGTGATTAAAACTAATTATTAATTGAAGGTAATATGATTCATACCTACTTAATGCATCTGTACAAGATGATTCTGTTTTTACTCGTTCTAGGAGCGAGGACTATGGGTTTTGTGATTAAAACTAATTATTAATTGAAGGTAATATGATTCATACCTACTTAATGCATATGTACAGGATGATTCTATTTTTACTCGTTCTAGGAGCGAGGACTATGGGTTTTGTTTGATGTTTGAGTATTTTTCAACTTGTAACGATTTATTTTTATAATTAGGGCCCTTTTTAATCTATGAAAGTCATTTTGATGCAATGAAATATAATTCATAATGCTTGATTGTTGAGTAATGTTTCTTTATGTTGGTAGTATAACGGTCACTAAATTTTTCACTATTTTTTTTTGGTTGGTAAATTTTTCACCATTTTTAAAACAATGTAGACTATTTTTTCAAAAAGCGCCCGCTTTAGTCCGCTTTAAAACCCGCTTCCCACTTCCCGCTTCAAGGGGGTCAATCCACACGCTTCCTGCTTCGCGCTTTCCAAAACCTAGGTTAATTTCATGGATTCGAATATCAGATTGACAATCCTAAATATGTACATATTTTTTCATTATGATATATGAAGTTCAAATAAATTTATGTTAGGTTTAGAGTATAAAAATCAAAAGTAGGCACTAACCAGACCTTGATTCGAACACAGATTCTCTAGATTTTCCAACCCAGAACAGATCCAGCTTGAAATTCCAATCGAGAGGTTATTTTTCCAGAGTTTGATCGGTCCAGGTTTACAGGTTGGTATAAGTATTTTCAATGTTTTTAAAAACGGTAAGCATGCGGACAGTAGCTTGTAACCGGTTAAGCGGTAAGCGGGTGATTTTTGAAAAAATGGGTTTTCCTATATAATTTTATACAAAATTACACATATATGTATAATTGTATATAAATAAATATATTCATGAACATATGTAAACACCCAACACTAAAATATAAAACACACAAATGGTTTATAACTCAACTAGAAAACGCTGATTGAACAAATATAAATAAAAAACATAAACTTCAGATATGAAATAAATGATAAGTTAGTATTGTACCTGTATATGAAGCATTTTCAACATCAAAATAAATTGATCCAATTGAAGAAACGCCACAACAACAACGTGAAAATAAGGAAACAAGAAATGGTTAATACAATGCTACTGATTATTTATTCATTAAATTCATAGGCATAATGCATGCAACATAATTAAAATTCTATGCGGATAGCTAGATAGTAAATAATTAAATATAAAATAAGTAGGCATTTGCTATATAATAGAAAAGAGGACGTGCCCATAGATGCATAACATCAATGATCAATATGATCCCGAAAACATCAAAAGTGTATGACCATGCCCAAGTATCCCCAAAACATCAAAAGTGTATGGCTATATTCCCAATTTTTCCAAAAACATCATAAGTATTTTGCAAAAACATCAAGTGTATCCCCAATTTCTATCCAAGAACCATCAAAAGTGTGTCCACCGTCCAACTATCCAAAAAACATCAAACATCCCTAGTGGTCTCCCTCTTCCTCCAACTGTCTGCACTTGAGTAGTCCTCATAGATAGGAGCGTGACCAGTTGCATCCCTTGTAAAGTCATCTCCCTCCTCAATCTCTGGATCAAAATCTTCTTGGTAAGCATGTCTTTTTGCCCTATCTCTTTGTGGATTAAAAGGAGGGGTGGGCTGAGCAGGAGGGGTGGGCCGAGTAGGAGTGGTGGACGGGATGTTTCTTCTAGTTCTCGTATAAACTCTCTCTGCAACCCCAGATTTTTCAGCTACTTGACCCCACGCGACTCCAACACCTACATAGATCCATGGAACAAAATTTTGATCGAAATTGGAAAATTTCGCGCAAAATTTCTTTTTTTGCAACCGGACATCAAAACCTACGACCGGACATGTGAAACACACAAATGCAGGGAATGGGACGTAATTTCGTGAAAATTTTGACCCTAGGTGCGAAATTTTGACAAAAATGTGAAATTTCGACAAAAATGTGAAATTTCGCAACTAAAAGCTCAGTTTGGGCCGTAATTTTGCGAAATAGCATAAAAACACAAATTAATTTTCGAGAAATTTGTTCCAAAAGTTGATAATACTACATCTTGGGTATTTTGGCAATTTTTTTTTGAATCTCTTGCTTCTAAAGGCTAACTTTCTTAATTCTAGGGTATGCTACCCCTATCCCTAGACCATTTATACATTACCTTCATCAATTTCTACACTTCTACAGAGATATGGAGAAATACTCCGAAAATAACAAAGTTCTTTCTTGAATCTATGCATAAATGTCCCATGTAACCTAGTTAAATGCTAACACTAGACTTATACAAGTTGTAGTTGGTAAGTTTGGAACTTGTAACTGTAAATTTTGAATTCTAAGCTGTAACTTGAAGCATTTAATAGACAAACTGTCTAGCAAACTTGACATTTCTGTTCATTTGTGCACTCATCAAGACATGTATCGCACCCTAACCTCTAAAGATATAAATGTGTTATATATTCTAGTGTGTTAATGTCTCAACATTGTGTTTGCAAAATTCATAAGTTAATTCCTTCATTTTTCCATCGAAATTTTGTCGAAATTGTTCAACTTCCTTCACTTACAAATGTGGAGACCCCCCACATATCCAATATGAAATATTATTGCATATTTGAGTAGATCTTGGCGTTTAGATCCTCCTGGTAAATTTTCATGATTTAATTCGCTTATTTGGTCGTTGAAATCGTTAGGGCCGTAAATATCGAGATTTCGTGTGAAACTTCCAAAAATTTCTGTTTCTGGACCATCAGTCTAAATCGGACATTTAATTCTATGCATATATCTCATCTTTTTTCTGCATTCAAACTGACAAATTAGTCTTTTGCCTTGTCTCTATTGTCAGACTCCTAAGGGATCCTTCAAAGCTAAATGTTTTTCCTTTTCATCTTTTAGCGTTGCATTGAATTGGACATACATTAAGTCATTCAACCACTGCACATCAAGCTTGTTCCTCTTCGTGGTGTGTATCTATCAAACAACAATTTAAAATGTATAGAATAGAAAAGTCTTTTCTTGATGCGTTTTAAAACAAATACTATGCTCTCTCTTTTATAGGATAAGAGAGTAAGTCAAAAACAAAACTAGGAAATATGGGCTAAAAGAAAAGCTTAAGACAAGACAAGTCTAAAGCCCATAACAAAACACACAACATAGATTAACGCATAACACAACACATAACATAACATAACGCAATAAAGCATATATACTAATACTCCCCCTCAAGCTGGAGGATAGATATCAATCATGCCCAACTTGTCCACCATGGTAGTGAATCTAGCCTTGGGAAGAAGCTTTGTGAAGATATCTTCTACTTGATCAGAAGTATGAGTATATGGAGTAGAGATGTTGCCAAATAAGATAGCTTCTCGGATACAATGCAATCCACCTCAATATGCTTGGTGCGCTCATGAAACGTGGGATTGCTGGCAATGAATATAACAACCTTATTGTCACAATACATAGGAATAGGATTAGGATAAAAAATGTCAAACTCCTTCAGAAGACCACGAACCCACAATAGTTCACAAGTAGTATGAGCGATAGCTCTATACTAAGCTTTAGCACTAGAGCGGGCAACTACAATATGTTTCTTGCTGCGCCAGGTAACAAGATTACCTGCCACAAAGGTACAGTAGCCAGATGTAGATTTACGATCTATCTTGCTGCCTACATAATCAAAAACAGAATATCATGGGATTTTACAATGCCCATGTCTTCTGTAGAATAAGCCTTTTCCTAGAGAGTTTTTCAAATATTTCAAAATATGAACACAACATCCTAGTGGCATTGTCTGGGTTTATCCAGATATCTACTGACGGATCAAACTGCAGAAGATATAGCAACCCTTGTAACAGTCAAATATATAAATGTACCAACTAATCTATGATATTGTTGGTTATCTGGGTATGGGGGAAAAGAGTCATCATCCTAGTTGGTATTAGGATCTAAGGTAGTACTAGTGGGTTTTGCTCCAAGCATACCTGTTTCCGCCAAAAGATCTAGAACATATTTCCTCTGTGATAAACAAATACCTGAAGAAGAGCGGGAAACTTCTATACCCAGAAAATATCTCAATTTTCCCAGGTCTTTAGTAATAAAGTGTTTTTCCAGGTATTCTTTAGTAGCCTGGATGCCTACTTGATCACTCCCAGATAAGATGATATCATCAACATTGATAATTAGAATTACAAAGCCAGAGGAAGTTTTCTTAATAAACACTGAGTGATCAGAATGAGAGCAGTGGAAGCTAAATTCCAGAAGAATATGACTCAATTTGTCAAACCAGGCATGTGGACTCTGTTTTAGTCCATAGATAGCTTTATGTAACCTGCATACTTTAGAACACTCCCCATAAGCAACAAACCTAGGTGGTTGCTCCATATATACCTCCTTGTGCAGTTCACCATATAAGAAAGCATTTTTGACATCTGATTGAAATAAGTGCCAATCACAGTTCATAGCTACAGAGATAAGAACACATACGCAATTTAGACGTGCAATATGAGAGAAAGTCTCTAAATAATAAACTCCATACGTTTAGGTATAGCCTTTGGTGACAAGACGAGCCTTTAATCTTTCAATCGTGCCATCCGAATGATACTTTATGGTAAAGATCCAACGACAACCTACAGGAGAGCAATTGGCAGGAGCATCAACCAAGTCCCACATATGCCGATCAGTAAGTGAAAACATCCTATTTGGTAGACATCTGTGTGTCTATTTTATCTCTGTAATGACATTTCTTCTTTGATTTACATAGTCAATCTCGGTTGTTTTTGACATGACCTGATACGTCTACCTTCTACCTAAAACTCACAAATCCCTCTTTACTCTGTACAAAATCCTCATCAGTCGCTACAAATGAAGGCAACTCAGCAGTCACTGAAGACAACACTGCGTATCTAGCACTCTTTCGACCAAAGGAGAAGCCACTCTAGCGATCGCTACGAATGAAGCCAATCTCCTTGCGGTCGCTGCAAATCACTAAATCCTTTCGACCGAAGTAGAGGCCACCTGTCCTTGTGACCGATGACATCGAGAGCCCTTGTGGTCGCCACAGTTTGTGTAGCGACCGAAACACAAGTCCGCATTTTGACCAAGGAACCAACCAAGTGTTGCGATCGAAACATGATTTTGTGTAGCGACTGCAACAACCTTTAATTCGGTGGCCAACATCTATAAATAGGCACCTGACTGGTCCATCCAGGGATCGGGAAGAGACGAGGAAGTGCTGCCGCGTTCCAGAGTCACCCTCATCCACATCCATCGCCCTTTCACCTCTGAAGACGAAGGTCCTGAGGAGAGAGAAGATCATCACCCCCTACTTCGAGAGGAGTTGTCATCCTCTATGCCAACGCCAGATCTAGATCTGAAGGAGTACTGTTGGTGTATCACCTTCCTCCTTTAGATCTATCATCTATCTCACGTTGTTCATCCATCATCTTCGTCTATCTCAATGTATCTTCACTTTTGTAAACCCGTAATGCTACTCATTAACGTGAGTGGCTAAACTCATTGCTTGGGTTGGGAGTAGCCAATAAGGTTCTCCCAACATGTATATACTTACATCCATTTGAATACATATGCTCTTAGCAAAGATTATCTCCATCCGCTTGGTCTTAATTCTTCACTTGTATGATTAGTTACCTTCTTGTGATGTTTGATTGTTAGTGCCTTGAAAGAGTAACACTAACCTTATCTAAGTGTTTTGGAGTTGCATGAATACATGGAAACGTTAGAATGCTTAAGCTAAATGATCATATGGTTGTTGTTAGAGAGTCTATATTAGCCTATTTAGTTAATAGGTTAATTAGTTAGTCGGCCTTTAGTGTCTCAGCCTGTTTAGATTACTTGGGACACAAGTCTCAGGGTTTCTCCCTTGCTCCTATATATAGGACAGGGGTGTCCAGTCTTGTATTCATCTAATCCCATTGCGTCCAATACAATATTATTCTTCACATGGTATCAGAGCACGTTCGCTCCTGAGGGAACCCTAGCTGCCGTCCCTCTTCCCTCTCTTCCCCGGCGCACTACAACAACCCTAGAGCCGCCGCCGCCTCTCTTCGAGAGAGCAACCGCGAGCTCTCCCCGCCTGCGGGCGGTCGTCGCCATGGCTTAGGCCGAATGCCCGCTAGGCAAATCCGGCCTACATGGCTCTTTCTTCCCTTTCATAGCTACTCTCTAACCGCCATATCCGATGGTAATATCCAACGCCACCATCACCTCCTCCATCTGCCGCCGCCGCTGCAACCAGCAGCAATAGCTGCTGCCGTCGGCCAGCAGCCGCCGCCGGCCCAAGGCAGCCGTAACTATCCACGCTACCACCAGCAAATAACAGCGCTATCGTCAACATCTGCGCCACCCATCCGCAAAGAGCAGCGCCATCGTCAGCCGCCATCCACAACAACCCGCCGCCGTATGCAGTAGCATAGCTGCTGCCCCCAGCCATCAGCCTCCAGAAACCATCACCGCCGCGGGCAACAGCAACAGCCGACGTTGTCGTTGGCCTAGCCACAGCCACCCGCCGCTGCTGTAGCCACAGCCAGCCAGTCCAGGCGCCGCCGGCCCTCTTCCACCGGCTGTCTCCAGCAGCTGCCATCTACATCCCCGTCGAAACCATCACAGTCATTATCGCCGCCGTCGTGTCCGTCTGCTGCAGAGTTGCTGCCTCTTCATCCAGCAACCATATCCCCAGCCGACGATCACACTCTTCAACCGGCGTCTCATCATCCTGGCCCCCAGGTCAATTGTTGCTGTCTACTGCGAGTGGTCACCCATCACTCTCCACCGCTACCAAACAACCATGTTTACTACCCCATATGCATTATCCTTGTCTCTATTCAGATCCTTAATCGGTCCTATCTTTTGCTAATCGAATCTCATTTTGACCCTAACGGGCCAAACAAATCCCTTTTCGGGTCGAGATCAGATCCATTTAATTTTCTACCCGGATCTTACTTTGACCCATTTAGCATCTTCTCTCTAGTTATGAGTTTCCATTATCCACATATTGCCCATCTCCATATCCCAAAATCCTCTCAAATCCACCAATTCCTTTTCCACCCACCCATATCTTGTGTGTATCCCTGTCCACAGTGCCGGGGGGGGTCATATATCCATTTCTCCACACCAAACACTCACTCTCGCCGTATTTGGTGTGCGGGGGGGGGGGATAGAGAGGAGAAGAAGAGATGAGAAGAGAGAGCGAGCATGAGAGAGTATGAGAGAATGTATGAGAGAAAGTATGAGATGAGATGATGATATATATATTCAGGTTATATATGTTCCAGGCTATTATCTTCATAGAGCTTCATGTTCTTCAGCACGTCTGTTCTTCACCTCCAGCCAACATCATTCAGCGTCGACACCATATCCGCGTTATATACGTCAGGTGTTGATGGTGTACTTCTTCAGCTGCATTTACACGAGACAGATGGGTGCTTCTTCAGACTTCTCAGAAGCTCTGCAATTTCAAGCCTGCCAGGTCTACATCTGCAAGGTTGATAGTTCATCCAGAGATATCTTCACCGAGCTGCTTCATCACGTCTTCTCTGAGCCGCATCTGCTATTTCGACATCACCTGTTGCTGTTCTTCTTGGGACTGTCCTTAATGGATGATATCTCCTTTCCTGTTAAGCCCCCAATGTCCTCGCGACAGAGTTATGGTACCTGCATCGTATCACCAGCATATTGTCCGTTCGTGTTCGTGCCACAGTAAGCATGTCTTCTTAGACAATTCGAAGATTCCGCTACTGCTACATTGACATTGGGCATCCACGTTCGTGCCGTGTTAAGTACGTAATCCAATGAAGATAACGTAGTGATGGTGTTGATGATCGTCTGCTCCAAGTGGCGAATTACTGCTGCAGTATTCATGTCCCATTTCAGATGTTCTTCATTCCAGATGCACTTTAAAAGACCTTCATCAAAGCTCGAGGATCTCCAGCCTGCAGAATACAATTTCAAAGAATAGAGGCATTGTCACCACATGGTTCAGGGGGAGTATTAATTAAGGGGGAGTATCAATTTTTGTATGGGGAGTGATATTTATCTTTTATCTTTCATTTATCATTTCTTTTATCGTTTTATCGAGTCTTGCAACCTCCAAGCTTTGGACATGTGTTTCACCCATGCTCCAGCTTGAGGGGGAGTGTTAGAGAGTCTATATTAGCCTATTTAGTTAATAGGTTAATTAGTTAGTGGGCCTTTAGTGTCTCGGCCCGTTTAGATTACTTGGGACACAAGTCTCTGGGTTTCTCCCTTGCTCCTATATATAGGACAGGGGTGTCCAGTCTTGTATTCATCTATTCGCATTGCGTCCAATACAATATTATTCTTCACAGTTGTAATTGTGATAATTTGTTTGCCATCTTGAGAGAGAGACAACCTTATAATCTAGATCTATCCTAAGCTCGAGAGAGGAGGGAATAGACATTTATGATGATTGCTTGTAATCTTGCTAAGGGTATACAGAAGGGTGTGAGTATTGCATGTTGGTGAGAAATCTTAGTAGGTGAAACCGAATGCAAGTTCCCATCCATACTTTGCTACCACTTGCTTGTTTGCTTTCATTCTCTTATTTTATTTCATTATTCTCTCTTTATTTGTTTTTTTTTTGCTTGGAGTAACCTCGTTCCGTAACGAACACCAATCTTAATCTACCCTTTTGTTTGGTGTATCTGAGTCAAGGGTTTTAGGTTCTTAACACTTACTATTACTTGTCCTTGTGGTTCGGCCCCAGTCTACTACTTCAGACCCCGTATAATTGTTGCGGGGGGGGGGGGGGGGCGAGAGTCATGTTATAAATTTAAGAGTCCGACTACTCAAAATCTGCCATTTTGGACGTGTGATTTAGGTCGGTCAGTAAGAGTCTGCATTTCAGTCTCTATAGCCTAGCGCCATGCAGGGTGCTATAAAGCCTGAGCAACATTCTTAGGAATAGAGACTACTGATAAAGCATAGGTAAAATTGGCAAAGCTAGTGCCCAGTAGAATTTTTTTTTCCAATATGCAGAGTCCAAGACCTGATCCCTTTATGTAGACCAATCAAAACATCTAAATCAGAAAATACCTAAGCCTAAGGGGGATCTGCCTACGAGGGTGTAGGAATTAGTGGAGGGGCCATGGAGGGAGGTGTAGCTTTCGTCTTCGTTGATACTCTTTCAGAGGTGGAGATGGTGCAACATTGGTAGGAGGCAAGTTAGTTTCAACGGACACAAACAGTGGTGTATCAACCAACAGAGCAGATGACATAGTAGATCCTGTTGCAGAGTAGAATGGCATATGCTCAAAGAAGACCACATCAACACTGACAAACCATTTCTTTATAGTAGGATCATAACATTTGTACCCTTTCTGAGTTCGAGAGTAGCCCAAGAAAACACATTTTATAGACTGCCGATCAAGTTTAGTTAAACCAGGATGTAAGTTCTTGACAGAGCAAGTGCTTCCCAAAACCCGAGGAGGTATAACAAAAAGTGTGGCATCAAGGTACAAGATTTGATAAGGCTCCTGATTGTCAAGAACAGAGGAGGGCATGCGGTTAATGAGAAAACAAGTAGTAGAGATAGCTTCAGGTCAGAAAGTTTTGGGTACATTAAAGTGAAAAAGAAGGATGCGGGAAACTTCTAGAAGATGACGATTCTTGAGCTCAACAACTCCATTTTGTTGGGGGGTATACAAACATGAAGTTTAATGAATAGTACCCAACTTGTGACAAAACTGGCTAACAGAGAGTTGCACAAACTCTAAGGCATTATTGTTGGCTAAATTGACATTAGTTTAATCCCTTTGTTTCGATGATGACAAACATTTCATTCTTGTGAATCTAACGCGCTACTTGAGTGTTGCAGGAATTAGGTGGATGATACACTACTTGGAAGATCTAAATGCTCAAAGTTGTTTTAATTCATGATTGTAATCAAATGTAAACACTTGTACAAAATATATAATGTACAAGTATCTAGACATCATGTAAATCAAGCATTAGATCTTTCCTAGCCAATCACAACACTTAGATAGGTCATCCCCTAAAATAGTGTCACATCTGCACACTCATACACACACTTAGTAATTAGTCTAAAATGTTGAAACAGGGTCAATCTCGGTCGACAAACTCCTCGACCGAGACACTCTCGGTCGACAAGCTTCTCGACCGAGAAAGACCCAGGTAGCCGTTAGACACAGCTGACAAGGTAGTTGGCAGTTGAAGATGAACGTTGCAAACACTTGATCCAGAGAGCCTGTCGGTCGACAAAACTTCGACCGAGTAGGTGTCTCGGTCGACAATTCCTCGACCGAGATGGACTCTGACAGCAACTGCAGAATTAATTAAACTAGCCGTTGTTAAACCAACTAGTGGATACTTAACGGCAAATTGAGCACTTGGAACCCCCTAGAAAGTATCTAGAATGTCCTTAAGCATCCATAAGCCATTCCTATGAATAGGACAAGCCATAGGACATCTAAAATACACTTGTGCATATACTTGAGCTTACACTTACAATTGGCAAACTGTTTTGAGCAATTGAGCAACACTAGCATTGGCTATTCTTTTCCTTGCTCCAAATTTCGTGTCCTATAGGCTAGCATCTCCTATCCACTAAACCTACATTCCAATATTCATTGGTTAGGAGATCTATATGCTTGATATAGGCAAATCAAGCCTTGAGCTACAAGTGGTATTGTAATTTCTATTTTACCTTCTTGTTCCTTTGTATCTTTTGTATTCTCCTTGCTACTCCTAGGGTTGGAGGCTGCGGATTGGAGAAGGTTCTTCTCGGTAGAGAAGGTGAACTTCGAGCTACTTCTAGAAGGCTATTGCAACGGGAAGCTACTTCAGGAGGAAGGCTATTTCAAGGGGGAGCTTGAAGTTACTTCAAGAAGGCTGCTTCAAGGTTGGTGCAATTACTTCAAGGTGAAGGCTGCTCGAAGGGTTTAGGGAAAGAATTGTAATTTTATGTAAAGTCCTTGCGAGGTAATAAAATTAAATTCTTTCAAAATCCCGGTTGGGTAAGCAACCGGGTAGTGGATTGACTTCCTTAGTGTTTGCTAAGGTTGGAACCACTCTAAATCCTTGTCCCCTTGTCCAATATTCTTATGGTTGGTTGTTTGAGTTAAATAATTATTAAAATTATTATAAAACCCTATTCACCCCCCTCTAGTGTTTTTTCAATTAACAGTGCGGAAAACCTTAATTGGTGTGTCAAACTGAGTGCGGATTTCACCAAAAAAGGTGGGTATGGTATCTAGCATGTGAGATCAATTTTTCAATAAAATAGCCATGTAGTTCTAGAAAAATCGTCAATAAAGCTCATAAAGTACCAAAATCCAGATGTGCTTGGAACAGAACATGGGCCCCAAACATCAACATGCACAACATAAAAGGATTTTTTTGAATCATTACAGGGTTTTTTGAAAAACTGACGCGAATTTGTTTGCCCACCTGGCAAGTTTCACAATGAAAAACAAAATCTGAAATAGTAGGAATCAAATGCTTCAATCTTACAATAGATGGATGTCCCAGTCGATAATGCCATTAGAGGCCTGTCATAGTCACAATCAGCAAAGCAATAGTCTTCGATGTATTCAAGTAGTACAATCTGTTTGGTCCCTCATGGCCCATACCAATCCTCATCCTCGTGCGGAGATCCTAAAATATACAACTGTCTGGGTCAAAGGTAATAGAGCACTGAAGGCTCTTCGTAGTGTGAAATATAAGATTAGATTGAGTGCAATGGGATGAATACAAGACTGGACGCCCTCTTCTTTATATACGAAAGGGGAGACACCCTTAGACTTATGACGTAAGTAATCTAAACGGGCTGAAATACAAAAGCCCAATAACTAATTAATCTATTAACTAAATAGGCTAATATATACTCTCTAACACTCCCCCTCAAGCTGGAGCATGGGTGAAACACATGTCCAAAGGTTGGAGGTTACAAGACTCGATAAAATGATAAAAGAAAAGATAAATGAAAGATAAAGATAAATATCACTCCCCATACAAAAATTGATACTCTCCCTTAATTAATACTCCCCCTGAACCATGTGGTGACAGTGGCTCTCTTCTTTGGAATTGTATTCTGCAGGCTGGAGATTCTCGAGCTTTGGAGATGGTCTTGTGGAGTGCATCTGGAAGGAAGAACATCTGAAATGGAACCTAAATACTGCAACGGTAATTCGCTACTTGGAGCAGACGATCATCAATACCACGACTACGCTATCTTCACTGGAATACGTACTTAATGCGACACGAACACGAATATCCAGTGTTGATGTAGCAGTAGCGAAATCTTCAAATTGTCTGGAAAGACGTGCATAACGTGGCACGAACACGAACGAACGATATGCTGGTGATACGATGCAGGTACCATAACTCTGTCGCGTGAGCCTTGGGGGCTTGACAGGAAAGGAGATATCATCCATCAAGGAAAGTTCCAAGAAGATCAGCAGAATGCGATGCTAATACAACAGATGCGGCTCAGAGAAGACGTGATGAAGCAGCTCGGTGAAGATATCTTTGGATGAACTATCAACCTTGCAGATGTAGACTTGGCAGGCTTGAAATTGCTGAGCTTCTGAGAAGTCTGAAGAAGCACCCATCTGTCTCATGTAAATGCAGCTGAAGAAGTACACCGTTAACACCTGATGTACATAACGCGGTACGAACGCGGATAGCTCAGTGGTGACGCTGAATGAATATCCTTCAATGCTGTCTGGAAGTAGAGAACGGATGTGCTGAACAATGCGAAGCTCCATGAAGATAATAGCCTGGAACATATATAGCCTGAATACATAGATCATCTCTTCTCATATTCTCTCTCATACATATTGTCTCACTCTCTCTCTCTTCTCATCTCTTCCTCTCCTCTCTATCTCCCCCACACACCAAATATGACGATAGTGAGTGTTTGGTGTGAAGAAATGGATATATGACTCCCCGCACTGTAGAAAGGGATACACACATGATATTGGTGGGTGGGAAATGAATTGGTGGATTTGAGAGGATTTTGTGATATGGAGATGTGTAATATGTGGAGAATGAAACCGATAACCGTAGAGAATATGCTAAATGGGTCAATGTAAGATCCGGATAGAAAAATTAAATGGATCTAGTCGCGAAAAATCCGATTAGGCTTAAAACTTGATCCGATTAGCCAAGGGTAGATCCGATTAAGGATCCGAATAGGCATAATGAATATGGGGGGAATTAATAACTGGGAGTAGACATAGATGGGAGGTGATGGTGGAGTGATGAAGATAGCCGGGAAAGTGATGAAGAGCAGCAGCTTGCGGGATGTAGTAAAAAAAATGGCCGGATTATGTCACTCAGTTGATGTAGCACTTGGTCATAACGGAGGAGATGACAAACGGTCTCTTGTACGACTCCGGAGATATTGCATGCCAAGAGGATGCATGCGGAGCCAAGGGCGGAGCCTCTCCACGAGCGACGATGAAGGCTGATGCTGAGGACGTCAGGAGATGGTCTGTGTAGAACTCGGTACTACCGAGTTGACGTCGGTAGTACTGAGATCTTTCTGGACAGCGGGTAGCAGGTTGACGGCGGCTGATTGCTGCTTGATGGCGATGATGGCTGCTGCTTCTGCGGTTGACGACGCTTACGAGGCTGCTGCTGCTTCTGCGGTTGGCGACGCTTACGATGCTGCTGCTAGATGGTGATAGTGGCGTCGATAGGCGGCGAAGGCGCGTAGATGGTTGCTTGGAGGCCGGCGGTTATGGCTGTTGAATGCACCGGGACGGAGATAGCCGACGTACGGAAAGAAAAATTAAATCTTTAAGAAAGAGAAGGAGAAGCCATGGAGGCCGGGATGTGCGTGGCGGGTGGCTGGCCTAAGCCATGGCTACAGCGGCCGCCCGCAAGCAGGGGTTCTTCCCCTCGACTGCTCTCTGGAAAAGACGAGCGGCGGCTAGGTTTCCCTCAGGAGCGAACGTGCTCTGTTCACTCAAGAATTACTGTTCACTCAGTCGCACTGTTCACCGCCGGAGTTACTGTTTACGCCGCAGTTACTGTTCACCACTCTGATACCATGTGAAATATAAGATTAGATTGAATGCAATGGGATGAATACAAGACTGGACGCCCTCTTCTTTATATAGGAGAGGGGAGACGCCGTAAGACTTAGGATGCAAGTAATCTAAACGGGGTGAAATACAAAAGCCCAATAACTAATTAACCTATTAACTAAATAGGCTAATATATACTCTCTAACACATAGTTCTACTAACAGATAACAAAATCTATGGAAATTTGAGAACATAAAGAGCTGAGCGCAATAAGAGATTGCCAGGAGTACAAATATTCCCTATACCAGAGACAGGAGTCTGAGAACCATCAACAAGAGTAACAAGTGGAACAACATAAGTTTTATGGAGTTCTTAAGAAAGTGTAGAATTGCCAGAAATATGAGAGGTGACGCCAGAATCAATCACCCATTTATTTTACCATAAGATGCCGATGAGGCAAGGAGAGCAGAATCTCCATCACCAAAGGCATCAATAGTAGAGGTCGTGAGACGAGACTGAAACGACTTTTCAAACTCAGAGCGAATCCAATCCGCAGATGGTTGAGACGACGAGGATGGTGCATAATCAGGTTGATCGGTAGTGACCTAATTGGCCCATGCAGGCTTACCATGCTTGATCCAACAACGATATTCAATATGGTTTGTGCGTTTACAAAAATGACAGTATCGCTGTTCAGAAGAGGGTAGGTCTGGACCAAATGATGAAGAACCACAACCAGGACCAGCAGTGGAACGACCACGACCTCGACCTCGGCCACGACCACGACCACGACTATGAGAGGAGTCTCCAGAGCACACAGCTTGAGCGACAACATTGAAGTGGCCGGGTGACAAAGGGGAGACAGACGAGAGCCGTTGGACCCGTTTTAGGACATCACGAGGTGTAGGCAATGGGTCGCTGGACAAGATCTGATCTACCACTCCAGAGAATGAGTGTGGCAAGCCCGCAAGAAATTGCACCAGCTGAAGTTCATTATGCTGACATTGTAGTTCATTGATGTCAGCAGAGAGGGGGTGATACACATCAAACTCGTCCCAGAGCGCAACATTGATTGTAGAAATGCTCCAGAGATTCAGTAGCAGAATGCTCCTTTTTGGCAAGGTGCTTGAAAATTTCAAACACTTTCTTTGAATTTTGCTGATAACAGTAAACATGTGAGAGCTGGTCCCACCTTGTTTTGGCAGTCCGTTGAGGAAGAAGCGACTGGTTGATTTTGGGCTCAACACAATTGACCATCCAGGTCATGACGCCAGCGTCCTACTTAGTCCTTAGTCCACAGATTGTAGGCTTGTTTAGTTTTATCATCGACATTATTAGCAGGCACGACCGGAGCATCGGAAGTAAGATGCAAGTAAGACCATGAGCTTTGGCATAGAGATCGAAGGCCGCAAACCAGTTGTGATAGTTGGAGCCATCCAACTTCACAGTAGTGACGCATAGCGTTCGAAGCGGCTCAACAGATGCCATCAGGAAGATATGTTGAAAGACCGACACGTTGGCAAGTAGTAGCAGGGGAAAAAGGACCCAATTCAAGGGCAACAACAGTAGTCAGCAGGTAGTAGTAGAAGTAGTAACTCAACTCATGGGCATTAGAAGGTCTCGATCAACATATCCGAAGAAACTTGCAATAGGGCAATAGGCAGTAACAATAGATCTGGATCATCATATGTGAGAAACCCACATAGGGGCAGTAGACAAGAAAAAGACCTACGCCACCACGGGGAGAGAGTTACTCCACCATCAGGCGTAGGCAAGCAAGAAGGGTAGTCCTTTTAGAACTTCAACGTGCTATTTTAGAAAGTGTTGGAAGACCAAGATGAAGAGGGAAGGTAGGAAGGCTGATGGGGAGGCGGGATGGGTGGGGCTAGGAAGGCGGGTGGGGGAAGGAAGAGGAGAGGCGGCGGGAGAAGGAGATGCTGGCGACAACAAGGGAAAGAGCGATAGGATTGAGGAGCAAGTGTGGGTGGTGGCCGATTGGTGGGTTGAGGGGCAGATGGGGGTGGCGGGCTGGTGGGTTGAGGGGCAGGAGGGTGGTGGAGGCGGCTGGTAAGGAAGAGAGAGGGGGGTGCGACGATGACAACATGTTCGGGGGGTAGGTAGGATGGGGTGGGGGTGACAACTAGGTGGGGTGGTGGAGAGGGATGGAGAGGGGCGACGACTAAAGAAGTGCTAGGGAAGCATTAGGGTTGGAGGGGAGAGGGGGGTTATGGAGTATCGTAGCCGCTCCGATACTATATCGAACATTAAAGTCTTTTCATGATGTATTTTAAAACAAATACAATGCTCTCTCTTTAATAGGATAAGAGAGTAAGTCCAAAACAGAACTAGGTAACATGGGATAAAACAAAAGCTAAAGACAGGGCAAGTCTAAAGCCCATAACAAAACACACAACATAGCATAACGCATAACACAAAACATAACATAGCATGATGCAATAAAGCATATATACTAATAAAGTGAAAAATGTAATAAAATTGGATTAGTTCAAGGAAAATTAATTTATTAAAAAAGTTTTAGTAATTTATCATCTCAAATGTGCTCCGATTTCTTTCACACCTTGAAGGTGTCCATGTCAAATTTAGGATCCTAAGGGCCATTGTTTGCAAATGTGAAGTATCATATCCATGATTCGTCCACCACTCCACTGTTTCATGTAATCAAGAAACCATTAAGAAACGAAATGTCGGAGAACAATCACATAAACTGATAGACCATAAAAGTTTGTGCATTACTGGGATTAAAATCAGGAATTGATCTTTGTCTGATGGCACTTGCTTTCTCAAAGCCCCCCATAGCAGCCCTATACTCTAGTAACTCCCTACTCTAGAACGATTATTATCCAAAATTGCAGGCTCTGGGAAGAATGTGTCTGCGCATTCTGTTAGCCCCCTCCCCCCCAATGACACCTTCTCTGGTGTCTATCTCAGTATTAGTCCAAAAGTAGTAGGGATTCAAGTAGTAAGCTGTAAGGATACAATATTTTATTAGGCACTAAAACTTAAAAAAATCACAAAACAATCAAATTCTAACTTGTGTTCATAATTAGACATTTACCTACCACGTCTATGACTTTCTTCAGAAATAGAGGATCCTCAGCCGAGTTCTCTGATAACTCCTTGGCTGTAAGCATTACATCAAAGATAAAACCCCTAGCATGTTAACTTAATAGAACTATACAATGACAAAACCTTTATTTGAAATGAATAAAACAAATACAAGACTCTCTCTTTTCTAGGATAAGACAGTAAGTGAGAAAAAGAATTAGGCAATATGGGAGTAAGTGAAAAATATAATTAATCGATATGGGATAAAAGAAAAGCTAAAGACAAGACAAGTGTAGAGCACACAAATAAATATAAAGTATAAAACATATATACTAATGCCATGGTACTAAACATCCTCGACAACTGGCGATATATCCTCGATGTTACATATGTCTACGCCTGTCGACGTCGAAACCTAGTAAACTTCCTCGACATCGAAGTTGCCTACTTGCTGACATGTGTCAATGAGTTCAACCTACTTGGTGATGAAATTGACTTAGCTAGCTCAAAGCCTTCCATCTTTTCGATGATCTTTGTAGTTATTATTGTTGCACACATAGTGTAGGCATAAAGAACTTGTAGGAAACCATTCTTCACATTGAGATGACTATTTCTTTGGTTTCTATCTAGAGAGTAATGTTAAGTTTATTCCTTTATTAGATTTCCACAAGTTTTGCAAAATTGTGTAGACCTAATAAAATTTCACCTCTGTTACTTTTTCCCCTCTTGAAAAATTGATGTATTTGAAAATAAGCTCATGTTTTTTAATTCTAGAATGTCATCCAATTGGGATTTCTGTACATACTACATACATAACACATATATAGAACAAATCTAAGTTCTAAACATTTCGTATAGAAGATTATAGACGGAGTATGTGTTTACTAAAAATTTGATGTTTTATGCCAAATTCCCTCTCAATCTCATTATTTTTTAGCTTATTTTGCGTCGAAGTGTTAGTCCAGGACTTCCTCAAAGTTTCCTTACATGTTCCACAAACTTCCACTTTCTTGCCTGTTGAAGTTGACACTAAGACTTCTTTTACATTTGCACGTGACGATGTTTTTCTTTATATGTAAACATGTATGGATGACTATATACAGACATATATTTAGTTTTTAAGATAGATTTGATGAAGTCTATCAAATTTCATCATGAAATCACTATTAGAGCTTAATTTTTGTCAAATATGTGTCGAAGTTTGGTTGTAAAAATCCTCGAAGTTTCCTCGATGTTTCCACAAACTTCCACTTCCACACTTGTCGAAGTCAACTCGAAGTCGAAGTCCTGTTCCATGACTAATACTCCCTTGAAGCTGGAGCATAGATGTCAAACATGTCCAACTTGTCCACCAGTGTAGTAAAGCGAGTCTTGGGCAATAGCTTGGTGAAGATGTCAACAATCTAATCTTCTGTCTGCAGGTAAGGAGTGCATATGCGACCAGAGAGAATAAATTCCCAAACAAAATGGCTTGGTGTGTTCATGAAAGGTATGATTGCTTGCAATAAAAATGGAGGCTTTATTGTCGCATTGCATGTGGATATGATCTCTGGATCATAAATATCAATTTCTTGAGGAGTTCGTGGACCCACATAAATTCATAAGATATATGATCCATGGCTCTGTATTAAACTTCAACGCTAGACCGAGCTGCCTGTCTGCTTCTTACTGCGCCATGTAACCAGATTACCTTCAACAAAGGTACAACAACCACAGGGTTTCTTTTGTCACATCTACTACCCGCATAATCAGAGTCAGAATACCTCGTGAGTTTGTAGTGTCCATGACTCCATGTAACACCCGTTATCACACTGACAATGAGATTGCACAAAATCACACGGAAATAACCATTAACAGTGGATTACCAAAAATCACTAAAAATTAAAACCGTTTTCCATAAAGATCCGCTACCAGAAAACTCTTTATAGGAAGGCCCGAAGCCTGTCATATATATATATATGTATATATATATATATATGTATATATATATATATGTATATATATATATATATATATATATGTATATATATATATATATATATATATATATATATATATATATATACACAACATGGTGCATTACTGTTCCATTTAACACAAGTTTACCATTGCTTGAAATATGTACATGAGTAAACTTGAAAGAAACAACAACATATTAGTTCAAAAGCTGAGATCGATCGTGAAACCATAGCGAGACTATCCCCTCAAGGACCTGAGAGTACATGGACAACACATAGGACTTCTATCTACAACAAGACACAACTGACAACACACCACCTCAAAACTTCAGGTCTTCCTCCTACTGCTGTCCTGTCTCAGCTTACACGATCTCTGCTTCCTCGTACACATCCACCTAAAAAGTTGTGGAACCCACGGGGTGAGACAAAAGTCCCAACGGGAGATAACTCTCCGCTAACAATATTATTATCACTATATACTGTTATTTAGAACAAAAAGTAAAGCTGCACTAAACTAAATAGATCTGACCATATATTATGAGCATGGCAGAATATTATCATAACTTAGCAGTTCAGGTAACTATGACTGAACAGTAAATCAAGAAATCACTTTAGAAGGAATATGAACAACATTATGACAACTACTCATTATGTCATACAAATACAATTACAGCCTCATTCAATATTTCTGTATCCAATTCTCAAGAGAAATATGCTACACATATAACTGAATCTTTCAACAATCAATCTCATGATTACGCACACACTTAGACACACAATGCTCAAGCTTATAATGCACACACTCACATTCAAGCACATACAATGGATCCTGTTTTATGCCCTAACCAATGCCCTGAGGATTTGAGTCGTACCACCCAAATCCAACCGCCCCCTACGAAGGGCCATCAACGGTGCCATACAAAGTCCAAGGAGAGTCGGACTCCAAGACCTCACCCACAACACCTGGTCGGTACTAGAGACAACACAGAGACAAATTAGTCAACTGCTGATAGTGACATATAGTCAACTATTTAATCAACTAGCCCGCCTCAGTACAGGTCACGACGCTAGAGAATAGCTCATGGCTATTCGGATATATAGAATTGACTCACTGATGGTCATTCTAATATATAAAGAATTGGCTCACTCATGGCCATTGTTATAAAAGGATTGGCTTATTCATGGCTATATATATATGTATATATATATTTATATATATGTATATATATGTATGTATATATATATAGGGCGTTCATTCATTGCCTGCGCGGGTAGCCTGGAATTTCGCTACCCGGCAGGCAAAAAAGTAACTCTTCTGGCCACAAAAGTAACTCTGCTGTCAAAAAAGTAACTACGGTGATAAGAAAGTAACTACACGACTAAAAGAGTAACTCTGTACAAAATATACAACAGATATATATAAGGACGGGTTTTTTTTAAATTTTGGTGGGGCAAATGATATTATTTTTGGATTAAATTTTTTGGGGAGCTAGATAAAATGCTCCTCTGCAATTACAAATTTTTTTTCAAAAAAAGTGGTCGGAAGGGTGGGCGGGTAGCTACCCGCGCGGGCAATAAAGATGGGCCCATATATATATATATGTAGAATAGAATTACGTAAGGGCTGCTTAGGGCAGCGTAAGATGGCTGGGAGCCATCTCCTCTTTATTTATATTGATGGGTAAATTACATAGGGGTACATCAGTAATAAGGAAATAACAGAAATAAATAATACAAATAATAAAGAGATATTTTAACACTCCCCCTCAAGTTGGAGTGTACACGTTGTGTATGCCTAGCTTGCCACAGATTGTGAAATGCTGTTGGACCCAATGGCTTTGTCAGAATATCCGCCAACTGATCTTCAGACTTGACATATGGTGTTACAACAACACCATTCTTGATCTAATCTCGAATAAAATGACAATCAATTTCTATATGCTTTGTGCGCTCATGAAAGACAAGATTCCTGGCAATGTGTATAGCTGCTTGGTTGTCACACTTGAGTTCCATGGGAGATGAAACAGGGATCTTCAACTCAGAAAGAACAAATTTTACCCATTTTAACTCACAACATGCATGTGCCATTGCACGATATTCAGCCTCAATGCTAGATCTTGCCACAACATTTTGTTTTTTACTTTTCTAGGTGATCAGATGATTCTCCTGATGTAGATCTCCTGTCAGTCTGATTTCCAGCCCAATTCGCATCTGCATAACTAGTAAGAACCAAAGTAGAAACAGGCATCTTTGGTTTATAATAAGTGATCCCCTTTCCAGGAGCACTTTTCAGGTATCTCAAGATTCAACAACCTGCTGTCCAATGTGATTGCCGTGGTGAGCTCATATGCTGACTCACCACCCCTACAACAAAGGAAATGTCAGGCCGTGTAACAGTCAAATATATCAGTTTACCAACAATCTTCCTGTAGTAACCTGGATCTGAATACTCCACATCATCAACCATTTCCTTGATGTGATAGTCCATAGGAGTGGATACTGGCTTGGATTCAGTCATGTTTGTTTCCTGTAGTAAGTCTAACACATATTTTCTCTGAGATAGGTTGATACCTGCATGAGATCTAAGTACCTCAATGCCAAGAAAATATCTCAGTTTACCTAGATCCTTTGTTTGAAAGTGTCCCTGCAGACCTTCCTTCACTCGTGATATGCCTGTAGAGTCACTACCAGTAATCACTATGTCATCAACATACACAACAATAATTATAGATCCACAGGAAGAAGTAGAATAGAATAACGGGTGATCAGTCACAGAACGAGAGAAGCCCATTTGCAGAACAACATCACTGAACTTGTCAAACCAAGCTCTAGGAGACTGTTTTAGCCCATATATGGCCTTCTTCAGCTTACACACCTTCTGATACTCCCCCTGAGCAACAAACCCAGGAGGTTGCTCCATATAAACCTCTTCCTGCAACTCACCATGAAGAAAGGCATTTTTGACATCCAGCTGAAAAAGAGGCCAATCAAATGTAGCAACCAGAGAAATAATAATCCGCACAAAATTTAGACGAGCTACAGGAGAAAAAGTCTTAAAGAAGTCAACCCCATATGTCTGTGTGTAACCTTTAGCCACCAATCTGGCTTTCAACCTTTCAACTGAACCATCTGGGTTGTGTTTGACGGTAAACACCCATCTACATCCCACAACCTTCTTACCTGCAGGTAAGTCAACAAGATCCCATGTGCCATTATGTAATAGGGCTGACATTTCAACCTGCATTGCCTGTTTCCAACCACTGTCCTTCAAAGCATCATGATGATTCCTCGGTAAATCCACAGAGTCAATCCCAATAGCAAATGCACGAGCCTGTTTAGATAATTTGGACAAACAACACACATTTGCAATAGGATGTCGGATAGTACAGGAACGAGTACCTTTCCGGACAGCAATAGGAATGTCAAGATCAGATGCAGGAATCTCTAAAGTAGAGGATGATGGGAAAGGCACAGAGACTGGTGTCGCTACTTCTCCTGAATTTTGTCTACCTCGCCTGCTATAAACACGTGGATACTGCTCAATAACAGATTCATCAGCTACCTGCTTTTCTTGAATAATAGTATAATCAGGAATGATGGGTGGCACTCCCTCACTCTGCACAGATGGTGGCACTCTCTCACTCTGAAAAGATGGTGGCACTCCCTCACTCAGATGCTCCCCCTTACTTATGGCAGCAGAAAAATATGGAGTAGTCTCATGGAAAGTAACATCCCTAGACACAAACATGCGGCGAAGACTAGGACAGTAACACTTGTATCCTTTGCTAGTACCGGAGTACCCAAGGAACAAGGTTTTCATCGATCTAGGGGATAACTTGTCAGCCTTAGGATCAAAGTTGTGGACAAAGGAGGTGCATCCAAACACTAAGGGGAATAAGAAATGGCTGATCAGTGGGGCGTAACACAGAGAAAGGAGTGCGCCCTTTGAGAACAGAGGAGGGTTGTCTATTAATTAAGAAGCAAGCAGTGAGAAGCGCCTCAGACCAGAATTTCTTGGGAACATTGGACTGGAACATGATAGACCTGGCAACATCAAGGAGGTGGCGATTTTTCCTCTCAGCCACCCCATTTTATTGAGGGGTGTGAGGACAGGATGTATGATGAACTATACCAACTGAACTGCAAAAGTCAGACATGCCTTTTTGAACATACTCTAAAGCATTATCAGATTGAAGAACTTTAATGTTGCAATCGAATTGAACCTGAATTTCTTTATGAAAATGTTTAACAATAGACAACACAAACTCCCGACTCTTGAGTAAATAGATCCATGTAATGCGGGAAAAATCATCCACAAAGGAAATAAAATAACAAAAACCATTATAACTCTGGTCTTTAACAGGACCCCATACATCACTATGAACCAACTCAAAGGGGGACGGAGCCCGTTTATTGACACGACTGGGATAAGACAATCTATGATGCTTTCCTAACTGACATGACTGACACTCTAAGGATGACACTTAGGATAATTCAGGTTCCAACTTCCGCAGGCTCTCCAAAGACGGATGTCCATATCTGCAGTGCCGTAGTAAAGGGGAACCACTCATCAGGATGGCTGAAGCAGGATCAAATACTTGGCGAGGTAGACTATCACCATGGAAGAGGTAGAGATCACCTTTCCTAGGCCCCCCACCAATCGTCCTCATACTCTTGAGATCCTGTAGAACAAAACAAGAAGGCCCAAATGTTACGGTACATTTTACAGTGTCAATCAACTTTGCAACAGAAAGTAAATTGAAGGGAAACTCAGGCACAAAATGCATAGACTTAAGATCAATTTTAGGTGTTAGAGAAACAGATCCACTAGCTAACACCCTTCTTACTAAACCATCTGCCAGTGTAACAGATTGATGTGGAATATACGAGTCAATGGAGTGGAGCAATCTCCTCATACCGGTCATATGCTGCAATGTGCCAGAGTCAACCACCCAAGAAGAGGTAGAACCAGAAGCTATAAGAGATGTAGCTTGATTACCCGCAGTAGATGCCAGGTTTGCTGAAGATAACGATCCCAGATTCATGTGCTGAGTGGCAAGAATAAAACGGTCATACTCCTCCTGGGTGAGGGTAATGCCTGAGGAGTTAGAACTCACAGCTGGAGATGCAGAAGGCTCAGTAGTAGTGGCATAATTTGCTGCTCCCACTGGTGGTACAGCAGGTCTTCCATGTTTCTTCCAGCATTTCTCCACTGTATGTCCTGGTTTGTCACAGAAAGTACACTTGGGACGCGTTCCGCGTCCTCTGCCCATACCAGGGCGTCCTCCTCGTACATCAACAACTATGGATGCATGAGACTCTCTAGAAGATACAACTGGTGTAGGATCAACAGACTCAAAGTTAGATTGTTGAATCCTCGAGTAGGCTTCCTCAAAGCTGGGCAATTTATCAGAAGCAAGAATAACACTCCGGGCAGAACTGCAGGAAGAGCTAAGTCCAGACAGGAATTTGGCGGTAATCAAATCATCTCTGTCTTTGACCTGTTCAGCAACTGTCACAGGATGATCTCAACTCTTGAGCAATAGCCTGAATCGCTCAAAAATATTCTTCTAGTGATCGGTCACCCTGTCTCTCTGTAAAAAGGCGATCATAGATCATAAACTGGCGAAGAGCATTCTTCTCCTGAGAATAATGCTTCTTTACGGCATCCCATATCTCCTTGGTTGTAGAATAAAATATGAACCTTGCAGCAATTGCAGGTTCCATACTCCCCCACAGCCAAGTCTTTACAAGACTGTCATGACGCTTCCACTCAACATAGTCTTTGTTGGTAACAGCAGGAGGAACCGAGTCAACATGTCTCGCTTTGTCACGAGACTCCAAAACAGTATGAACAACATTCATCCAGAGAAGATAATTTTTCCCATTCAACTTGATAGAGGGGATAGGAGACATCTCGTTGTAGATAGTAGACATCTTGATATCCGACATGGTTCATTGGGACTTTGTGACGGGAAGATACGCGTCACGGTGAAGACTTGAGTGATGGAGAGATACACGTCACACCACAGAGAGATGCGTTACTGACGCATCAACATCCTTCAAACGATTTTCCTACACATGGAGGAGATGTGATTAGGACAACACTCTGGAGGTGACGAGTCCTTTGGTTTAGATTTTAGATGCCCGTTGGATCAACCGAAAAACTCCAAACAGCAGCTACGACAATTTCCGGGCTTGTACGGCTTGATCTACTCCAACGACGACGACGGCAGCTGGAAGCCGCTAGCTCGGCGGCGACGCCGGCTGCTGCTGGTGGCGGCGACAACTGTTGCTGCTGTTGGTGGCGGCGGCGCCGGCCGCTGCTGCTGGTGGCGGCGGCGGCGGCGGCTGCTGCTGCCGCTGGATCCGGCGGCGGTGGTTGTTGTCCTGGGACGGCTTCGGTTGGCGACGACTAGGGTAGACCTTGCTCTGATACCATGTAGAATAGAATTACGTAAGGGCTGCTTAGGGCAGCGTAAGATGGCTGGGAGCCATCTCCTCTTTATTTATATTGATGGGTAAATTACATAGGGGTAGAACAGTAATAAGGAAATAACAGAAATAAATAATAAAAATAATAAAGAGATATGTTAACAATATATATATATATATATATATATATATATATATATATATATATATAGTCAGGCTAGAATACACTCGAGTGTACAGATTGAATGAATAAACTCAAGTGTGTTTGCATATCAAGACTATTTTTTTGCTAAATGTAAACCATTGATCTTCACTGTCTTACTATAACTAGGGTACATACAAATTTTGAGCCCATTTGGATGAGTGTAAGTCACTCATCCAAGGGCAACAAAATCAACGCGCGAAACTAATTTGAAATGCATAATTTTTGCGGTCTTTATAACATGACCTACAAATGCCCAAATGTGCTCAAATTTTGTATATGAGCTATTCACAAGATGTTCAAGAAGATCAACGGATTAGATTTTTGAAAAAAATATTACATCATGAAAAACTACTTGAGTGTATTCTGCTCCGAATACACTCGAGTGTATTCTAGCCTGACTCTCTCTCTCTCTCTCTCTCTATATATATATATATATATATATATATATATATATATACGACCATGAGTGAGCCAATCCTTTTTATGTATGTATATATATATATATATATATATATATATATATATATATATATATAGAGAGAGAGAGAGAGAGAGAGAGAGAGAGAGAGAGAGAGAGAGAGAGAGAGAGTCAGTCTAGAATACACTCGAGTGGTACAGATCGCACGAATACACTAAAGTGTGTTTGCATATCAAGACTATTTTTTGCAAAATGTAAACCGTTGATCTTCACCGTCAAACTATAACTAGGCTACATACAAATTTTGAGCCCATTTGGATGAGTGTAAGTCACTCATCCAAGGGCAACAAAATCGACGCGCGAAAATAATTTGAAATGCATATTTTTTGCGGTCTTCATAACATGAACTATACATATCGAAATGTGCTCAAATTTTGCGTATGAGTTGTTCACGAGATGTTTAAGAAGATCAACAGATTAGATTTTCAAAAAAAAATATTGCATCATAAAAAACTACTTGAGTGTATTCCGCTCCGGATACACTCGAGTGTATTCTAGCCTGACTCTATATATATATACATATATATATATATATATATATATATATATATATATATATATATATATATATATATATATATATATATATATATATATATATATATATATATATATATATATATATATAAGAATTGGATCACGAATGGCCACTGAAAAGGATTGGCTCACTCATGGCCATCCATATCACATAATTATTTTTACGGATGCAGGAACATGATTAACTATACACCCGCGCATATTCAATAATATGCGTTCCGAGTTAAACTCGTTTCACCATCCATCAAGTTCTGACACTGAATGGATCTATGGCCAGGGCAACCTCCAACCTTAGGTGTATCAGAACATCAATCAAGTTACAAATATACCACACGAGTAATTGCTACAAGAACAGTGTAGTACATCCTTCAAGAAATCACATGACAATTGTAACACATATTTGTTACTTTATCACAATTACCCTAGGATCTCATTCTTTTAAACACATTATTGAGAATCTCATCTCATCATTATTATCACATGCTACGGGGTTTCAATCCCCTTTGTTCATTATTGAATCATGTCACCTCTGACTAGGCAACAACCGTCTCTAGGTCATAAAGGAAACAACCATCTCTAGGTCATAAGACCCATATCATACTTGTTATACAAGTATTTCACATGGCTCACGTATGGCTCATGCAATCTATGTAATGTCACATCACCATAACCCGTATTTGGCTATGCTCATTATCTCAAAACACTTGCATGGTTAAGATCTCATGATAAAAGAGGTATCAATTTAAATATCAACACCATGCCATATTAGAAAACTCCCTTAATCAAGTTCCAACCCTCTCATGATTAGGATTAGGGTTTCTATGTAGCCGATTAGGGGTTTTTAGGGTTATATTCAGCCACCACACCCTAATTCACAACTCCTCACAACTAGGTGTTTATTTTGTTGTCACAAGTATTCAATCATACTTGATTACTCTCATCAATTATCATTAATTGATTATCAACATGAGTGATAAGTTTCTCTTTCATCCCTGTTAGCATGGGATGAGATATCGACGATACCGTCGGTATACCGATATCGACGCCATTGGTCATCGGTTTGAGCAAGTCTGCCGTTGGGATTGCAAATATCGGTAAACCGGTGGACTTACCGGTAAAACCGCCCGATATCGGCGAATATCGGGGGTGCCGCATGCAAAAAGCCCCACTTAAGGGCAATACCGGCAGTATGCCGCCCCGACATACCAGTTTTTGCAAACCTGTTGCTGTTTCTGCTGTTTGAGTGGAGAAACTTGGAGATTTGGGGTGATTTCTTTCCTTGGAGCTCAAAGCAGCCCTAATCAAGGTATGTTTTCTTAATTTCTTTCATTTCTCATCATTTCCAACCGCTCCCCTCTCTATTTCCTTCTATTTTCACTATAGAAGTTCTCCAAAATTCTCTAAATACACCCAAATCCTAGATCTACTCCAAAAAACTTAGGATTAATGCTATTTAACAATAGATCTATGATTATATTATGTAGATCTACTAATGTATCACTAGATTTACTACTATTAATTAATATTATCATATAATTTCACTAATTAATATTAAATTCTCAATAATACAATAAGTACTATTAATAATAGATATCTAACTTAGGTTTAGTAGAAGAAGTTGTGCCAAATACTAATATGAAAAAATGCAAACAAAAATATAGTCAAAATATTTTTATCTTTCGAATTTTCATTTATTAAAAATGCTGAAAATAATTTTTTTTGTTTTTTCTACAAAAATATGTGTTAGTGTTATACAAGATGGAATGAGTAATTTGTAACACATCACTTGCCATAATACTAGATAAATATCAAATTTTATATTTTATAAAAAATATGAGACTTTTATTTTTTTATTTAACCCTTTTTTCTTGTTAATAAAAATCTTAAAAAAAAATAGTGTTTGATTCTATAAATACATTTAACATTTATACACTTAAAGTATTGTGTTTGATTCTATAATACATCAAAGAGATTAATTTCTTGCAACTTAATGGTTTTGATTTCATACACCCAAATTTTTTTGTTTGTCTTTTTTCAGTGTTGATTTTTGACTTTTGAGAAGATATCTTCAAGCGATAGTGAGGGTGCTGGGGCCGGTAATGTTGGAGCTAAGGATGTAGATTTTGCATGGAATCACTGCATGCCTACTGATGGGAACAGGGGAAAGATAATTTGCAATTACTGTAAGAAGACAATTGGTGGAGGGAGGATTACTAGATTTAAACGTCACATTACTGGTGGTGACAAAAATGTGGCAATGTGCCAAAGGTGTCCCCAAAGTATTAGGGATGATTTCAAGAAACTTATGGGTGCAAAGAAACAAAAACAACAAAAGATGGAGGTTGACAGGGCTTACACAGATACATTGTTTGATGTTAGGCCTACAGGTTCTTCTGCTGAATCTGATGATGATATTTGATATCCTCATGAATGTGATACAACCTATTCACGTCGTATGTATAGACGTGCTATCAGAGAATCTCGCAGAAGTGAGTGGGAAAGGGAGGAGGCAGCTTGGATTACAAAGAGGTATGGGCCATCTAGTGCAGGTGGAGGCAGTGGGACTGCACACATTCCTGTTGTTGACCTAGATGACGATGAAGACCGAGATGGTCATGGTAAAAGGAAGAAAGGAGGCATTGATACACTTTTCCGTTCTGCTAGTGTGAGATTGAGGAATGTTGATGAGGCAGGGGTTAGGAAGCCAGACACTAGGCAAAAAAGCCTCAAAGCAATGTTCACTGGTGCAAAAGATAAGGTTGGCAAGGCAGTGGGCAGGTTCTTCTTTGCTCATGGTATACCTGCACTTGTTGCAACTGAACCCTATCTGCAGCTTATGGTAGATGTGATGGGGGAGTCTAGTAGGGGCATCAAGGCCCCCAGTTCATATGAATTAATGAACAAGTATCTTCTACTAGAGAAGAAGGATGTACAAGCATGGATTTCAGACCAAAAACATATGTGGTCTGAATATGGCGTCACACTTATGTGTGATGGGTGGACTAGTGGAAATAGAAGACAAATTATCAACTTTCTTGTACATTGTCGTGGATCCACAGTTTTTCTAGACTCTGTTGATGCTTCATGTGAGGTCAGGAACCACAGATACATAAAGAGACTAAAGAAGACATACATGAAGCAGGTTGGAGTGGAGACTGTGGTGCAGATAGTTACTGATAATGCTTCTTCCTTCAAGAAGGCCGACGAGAGTTTAATGAAGGGATATCCGGTCTATTAGACACCATGTGCTGCCCACTGCATAGATCTCATTCTTAAGGACATGGGCTCAATTGATTTCATCAAATCTGTTGTCATTGATGGTAGGTTGATCACGGAATTCATCTACAACCATTCTTTTCTGCTAAATGCAATGAGGCGACCTGAGTATTGCGGTGGTCATCTAATTAGAACATTGGTAACTAGATTTGCAAAAAAATTTCTTGCCTTACAATCGTTAAAGTCCAAAAAGGATGGACTTAGGAGGCTATTCAATGGAGTGGAGTGGACCTCCATGAAGGAGCACAACACCCTGGTTGGCAGAAGAATTGAGGAGTTGATTGCCAGTCGACCTTTTTGGGATAAGGTTACTAGAGTGCTGCGAATAATGGAACCCATTGTCAAAGTATTGAGGTTGGTAGATGGTGACAAAACTGCAACAATGCCTTTCCTATATGATGCAATGACCTCAATGGGGGACAATATCAAAGAAGCAACTCCTAGGTCCAATGAGCAATACATAAGAATTTGAGACCCGTTGGACAAATATGCTTTTGCATCCATTGCATAAAGCAGGTATATATCTCAATTATGTTCTAACTTCTAAGTTATTGGTCTGACTCATAGTCAACAAATAAAATGTCATTCTTATTTCCTTATTTAAATTTGTGACAGCTTACTATTTGAATATGAGGTTCCAATACTCACGAACGCTGGGCTTGAATGCAACTCTAATGAATGCAGTGAGAGATGTCACTAACAAGTTCATTACCCTAGGAAGCACAGATACTTCTCGGAGGCTGCCGTGTCCGTGTCCAACGCGTGTCCAACATGGACATACTTTGGACACCCCTCCGGCGTGTCCACTTTGATTTTTTTTTATTGAAGTGTTAGACACGGCTTGGACACTCCATGGACACCCCAGGATACACCACTCCGACCCACTTAAGCCTAGGCATATGAAAAAACCCAAGCCTTCTCTAAATCTTTGCCTCCTGTCCTCCACTACTCGCCCTACTACCATTAGTTAATTAAGCTTCAGGTGCTATATGCAAGTCGTTGACACCCTTCTTATCATCTCCACCAGCTGTTGCAAAATCCGGGGACTGCCACATAAACCATGAGGAGGAAAACAATTGGATTCACCTCCTCTTGATAGTACATGTTGTTAATCATTACTTCCATTGGAACTATTGTCCCCAAAATTCTACTGCTCTTAATTTTTACAATTCATATTACAACAATATCATATAATCAAGCATCGTAATGTTTGTTGTGAACTAATCCATATTGTGACTTGTAAATATAATGTTATATGCTGATTGCTTGTTGGATTTCATGGTGATTGCCCATGCGGATAATCTATCTAGATCATTTTGTGTTAATACACATAGCATATTACACATTATATGTCATAATATGTTATATATATATATATATATATATATATATATATATATATATATATATACATATACTTGCCGTGTCCGTGTCCTATATTTTTGGAAATTGACATGTCCCGTGTCCGTGTCTAAATCTATGTCCGTGTCCGTGTCCATGCTTCCTAGTCATTACCTCTCCAGAAGGGCGATTGCTAGTACTGGAAGAGGTATATAACTATACAACTTACATTCTTAATTTCTCATTAGTCTTTCCTTTGATTTCATCATCTCAATATCGTATATATTACTTTTGCAGTTGCGCCAGTTTCGTGAAAGCACTGGATGCTTTGGCCATCCAAATGCGGTTGCTGACCGCGAGGCAGGTGATCCTTGTGAGTGGTGGGTTTGGAATGGAACATGTACCCCCCATTTAAGAAAAGTGGATATTTGCATCCTAGCTCAAACAACTTCTGCAGGGGGTTGTGAAAGAAATCGGAGCACTTTCAATTTGATACACTCAAAGAGAAGGAACAAACTTGGTGCAAACATGTTGAGGGATCTTGTCTACGTTCACTACAACCAAGGAATGAGGTTTCGGCGAACAATTTCACCCAAAAATTTCGATTTCGATGGGATCTGGTACCGAAACGTGCGACTGTGTCGATTTCAATGAGTTTCGCCAAATTTCGATGATTTCGATGAATTTCAGCAAATTTCGATGAAAATTTCGATAATTGTAATCCTTGTTGTTATTGTTGTTTTTTGAAGAGGAGCAAAGGGGGATTGGAGTTATTTCACCATTTAGTACTTATACATAGTATATACTTATAGTATATCATAATTGCATTGCATTTCCCTAATATTTGCTATTCAAATTATTAAATACTTATGCGATGCATGCTTTTTTAGTTTCTACAATGTGGACGACATGTATCCTAGTTGTGGTTTATTAGACAATGAAGGTGCTAGGAAGCCAACCACACCAACAAATAATGATTTAGCTTGGAAACATTGCACTAGTGTTCTTGGAACCAATGAAATGATTGACTATTGAGTCAATATCAACAACAAACTATCAAGTATCAACCCAAGTAAAATGTGTGGGGATGCCCTACATATCCAATATTTGATATTATAACACAAATAAGTACATGCATGTATATAGATCATTCTTGCAAAATTGCATAACTTAATTCCTACATTTTCTCATCGAAACCCTTCTTCGAAATCCTAAAGAAACAGGACATTTCCCTTACCTCCCACATGAGGGACGCCCCCCTCCCCAACCTACCCCCACATAAAATTTTATTGCATAAAACGATGCATTTAGGTGTAGAGATCATGCCTGTAAAATTTCATAAGTTAATTTGTTCATTTTGGCGTCAAAACAGGCACGATTGCATCTATCGAAATTTTTTGTCGAAATTTCAAAAAATTTCGGTTTCCATGCCGTCGAAACGACATCGAAATCGGATACCTCGTTCCTTGACTACAACATGCGGTTGAGGGCTACAGCAATACGAGATGCCAACTACAAGGTAGTGGATTTTACTGTTGTCCATGATCCCATTGACACCGCATATACTTTTAAGACAGAAAGACGTAGAGGACTGGAGGTTGATTCAGAAAATCCTTTAGAGGAATGGATGAATGAGATAGGTCGTCGTGTTCTTGATAATTTAGATGGACGTCCGGATCCATATATAGAAGAGCAATTTGATGCAAATAATGGTGATGATATTATTATTGATATCCCGCCAGAAAGACTTGATCCTGATGCTGCACATGTTAATACTTATATGGAAATCAATAGCGAAGTGGAAGAACAATTAGGTAGCTCAGATTCTTCTTCTTCTACATCTGGTTCCAAATCTAAGTTTGATGATGGTGGCAATGATGGTGATAATAATCACAGCCAACGCTCTCCAGAATATCCTCTAACTGTAGATCCTCAAAATGATGACTGGCCTGATGTTAGTCATGTTACTAGGGCTGCACCTCCACCAGAATAGAAATATCCCATGGCTGATAAAACATTTCAAAGGAGAAAAGCTCGAACTGGGAAAGATTACAGCGGTGCACCTCCACCACAACCACAATACCAGAGCCAAAGTGATTATTATTCTGATCTTGCTGATTCAATGATACCATGAGCATATCTGACTCTCAATCTCATCATTCATTTGGAGATATGTTATTTGGGCAGACACTTCCATACCCATCTCAGTCCCAACATGGGTATTCTGGATATCAAGTTGAACCACCACCAAGATTAGAAGTAGGCTTGGGATATAACGAAGCATACTCTATCCGTAGCCCTTATGGATGCTTTCGGGTGAACACTGAAGCATACTCTGGTGATGGAGGTCAAACATGGAGTGGTGGGCATACTACAATTTATCCTATTGCCGGTGTACCATTACAACCTCCTTTTCTTCAACCTCAAGCTCCTCGAGCATGGGCACCTCCTCCTGCTTCTACTCAACCTCAAGCTCCTCAACATCAAGCTCCTCGAGCATGGACATCTCCTCCTGCTTCTACTCAACCTCCATTGATTTCAGCAACCAAGGAAAAAATCTCAAAGATTTGGAAGAGCATTTTCCAATGTTTGGGATGATACAGTTTGCCAATCCTGAAGTGTATAAGTAGCATGTTGTTTCCTACAACAAGTCTTACAGAAGTTACATGACATGGGAGCAATATGTGGCCCATATCAACAACATAATGTATAGAGAACCAGCGCGCCACTCAACATACAACTGATGTGAGTTTACTATGTTGTTATATGTTTGTTGTAAATTGAATATTATTGCATAAGTGTCTAAACATGAGTTTATGGATTGTGCTAGTAAAATTTCAAATCTTAATTCTTGCATTTTGTCACCAAAATCCTTCATCGAAATCTCCAAAAACAGGACAAATTCCTTACCTCCCACATGATTGACCCCCCCCCCCACGACATACTCAATATAGAATTTTATTGCATAAAACGTTGCATCTAGGTGTTGAGACCGCGCTTGTAAAACTTCATGATTTAATTCGTTTGTTTTGGCGTCGATATGGCCAGGATTGCATTGCATCTGTCGATATTTCCGTCGGTATACCGATAAATATCTATATCCAAGCTATGGAAACGACATCGGTATCAGTCATTAAATTCCTTGCCTGTTAGGATACTAGATTCAACTTAACCTGTTGTATTGACTTGACCCTCTTTAGGGTGCATTGGGCAACACTTATTAAAGTATATCCATCTCACTACATCATAGTGTATTAACTTGATTATACTCCTCATGTATCGACCTACACTCATCTAGGTGTATCGTCCTAGACACATCTACTTATGTCGGCCTAGACACTCTCTACTTGTGTCGGCCATAACACTTCCCTTTGTGTCGCCCTAAGGCATCTCACTGGTATCACCCTATGGATATCGCCCTATGCATATCGACATGCATGTGTCAGCCATAGCACACTCTAGTATATCAACCACACTAACAACTTGGTGTGTCGGTTTAGCCCTACTTGAAGGGTGTGACGGGCAATACTACTTGAAGTGTGACGGGTTGTTATGGTTAAGGCATATCAGGTTGACCATATATCTTCACTCATCTTCAAGATATCGACCTGCTCTCATCTTTAGCTTTAAGTGACAGGCTAGACAACTGCGAGAACAATAGTCCTTTACGTGTAACAAACCGATAGCGGTTTAGGACCTCATATGTATCGGCGTATTCCTTCTTGGTGGGTGTGACAGGCTACACATGGTATGTCGGGCATCACATAGTGTGACGGGTTGCTTAGGGTTATAGGGTTAGGTCATGCCGGCCTCTTACACCATCAAGGGCGTCACGACTTAACACACCAATAGGCCAACTCGTACAAGATGTGCTCCAAGTCATGACGGGCTAGCAAGGTGTATCGGTCTAGCCCCATCTAGGGTATGACGAGTAACAATCATCAAAACCTATTGGTTTGACAACACATAGATTTAAGTACCTCTAGAGAATGATGGGTTAACCCCTCCTCAAGGTATGCCGGCCTAACCACTCATATCGGTTTGGGCACCCTCTAGGGCGTGACAGTTTAGCACTTATCCAAACCTATCGGCCTAAGCACTCTCAAGTCATGACGATTTGCAACATGTATATTGGTTTAAGCATCATGAGTCATGTCGGCCAATCACCACCTAAGTGTCGACTTAGTCATCTTCAAGCTTCAACCCTTCATCCACCAAATACCCTAGTTCATGGACAACAACCCCATATATCCATTAGATTTCATAGAATCATCATTCAATCAAGGAAAGTCAAAATGGAAAAGGAATCATCAAGTATTGCATGATAGAGAGTGAATAATAATAAAGTTGAGTTCAAGTTATATAACCCCCCTCATGATCACCACTAGAGCTTCAAGCTCCAAAGCTTCACGTTCCCAAGGTTGAAGATGACTTATCCAAAGGTCCAAGATTCGGCTATAGCTTCACCTCCATTAAGAAGAAGGTTTCATAGTTAGAAACTTGGCGAAGGAGAAAAGAAAGAAAGGAAGAAACCATGATCCGAGAAGCATAGTCCACCCAAGGTTGAAGATGACCATGACTTCACCTTAGGCAAGATGCTCGACCTTCCTTCTGCTCCTTGAGCTCCTAGGGTTGTCCACCAAGAAAGGAATGGTACAAAGGTCAAAATGTTTACTAGGAGGTGAAAAGAGAGGCTTATATAGTTGAGGCTCATGAGAGAGAATGTATGTGAAGTGTCATCACCATATGCACTTGGGTGACATGTGTCCATGCATGGTGACTCCATGCATCCACGATTATCTTGACATTCAAAACTCTTGTGGATAATACAAGGATGTGGTATCAACCATTGGGTATCTTGCTTAACAAGATATCACAACCCAATATCACTTTATATGCAAACCGATATAACTTTTGCAAGGAACATCTAAACCGATAGGCTTCCCTACTTGAAATGCTTAGCCCGATATGAATGCGTTCAAAAAGTTGCTAAACCGATATGGGACCTCCACTATGGCTTCCAAGCCGATAGACACTCCCATATACACTTCACAACTCGACACAACCTTATTAAGGGTTCAAGGTACTCAACATTCTTGAGTTCTTTCACCATTAAGAGTGCTATCACTCACCCAAGACTCAAACAAGACGCCCCCTTCTTTTTCTCTCATCTTAATGATGCGAAGAGAGAGAAGGGACACTCTAGAGATGGTAATTTGCATGTTAACCCCTTACTTTGGGTAAATTGCAATTTACACCAAGACTAGCGCATAAAGCACAAACATCATTCACATAGGCTCAACTTGCAACTTAAGCTCTTCACAAGGCGCCCCATAGCATCATCCTCTCTTTTATGATGCTAAAGCACTTAGGGCATGAAAAACCACTAGAGGGGGGTGAATAGGGTTTTTATGAAGATTTAAAAATAATAATTCAAACAATCAACCACAAAAGATTAGACAAGGGGACACAGGGTTTAGTGGTTCCACCCTTAGAAAATACTAAGGGAGTCAGTCCACTACCCAATTGTTTCCAATTGGGATTTTGAAAGCACCTATATTTTATTACCTCGCAAGGATGTTACATAAAATACAACTACCTTCCCAAACCCTTTGGACAACCTTCACCCCGAAGTCGTCTCACCAACTTTGAAGCAGCCTTCACTTGAAGTAACTTCAAGCTCTCCCTTGAAGTAGCCTTCCTCCTTGAAGTAGCTTCCCGTTGAGACCTTCTAGAAGTAGTCCAAAGTCCACCCTCTCCTCCGAAAAGACCCTTCTCCACCTGAGAAGATAGTACCCTCTCCAATCCGCATCCTCCAACCCTAGGAGTAGCAAGGGGAGTACAAGTAATAAAAAGGAACAAGAAGGGAAAATGGAAATTATAATTACCGTTGTAGCACAAGGCTTGATTTCCTATATCAAGCGTTTTGATCTCCTAACCAATGTGTGTGAAAGTGTAAGTATGGTGGAAAGGAGATTCTAGCCTATAGGACACGAGCTTGTAGCAATGGAAAGATTAGCAAGTGTAGAAGTTGCTCAATTGCTCACAAGAAAGGATTGCCAATTGCAAGTATGTATGCTCAAGTATTGCACAAGTGTGTTTTGGGTGTCCTAAGGCATGTCCTATTTATAGGAATGGCCTATGAATGATTAAGGACGTTCTAGATACTTTCTAGGGGTTCTAAGTGCTCAACTAGCTATTAGGTATATACTAATTGCTTTAGCAATGACTAGTTTATTAATTCTGAAAAGTGCAGACAGAGTTCTTCTCGGTCGAGAAGTTTGTCGACCGAGAGTCAGTCGGTCGAGGACTTCGTCGACCAAAGGACGGTCTGGAGCAAGTGTATATAACGTTCGATTCCAACTCCCAACCACCTTGTCTGCTAGGTCTAACGGCTATAGAACCTTTTAAAAGGATTAACCCGGGAGACTCTCGGTCGAGAAGATGTTCGACCGAGTGTGTCTCGGTCGACAAATAGTTCGACCGAGAATGTCTCTATTTTGGTGGTTCTAGATGAATACTAAGTGTGTGTATGAGTGTGCAGTTGTGACACTATTATAGGGGATGACCTATCTAAGTGTTGTGAGTGGCTAGGGAAGATCTAAACGCTTGATTTACATGATATCTAAGTACTTGTACATTATATACTTGTACAAGTTTTTACATTTGATTACAATCATGAAATTAAAGCATTTTGAGCATATAGATCTTCCAAAGGTTTGTCATCCACCTTGTTCCTGCAACACTCAAATAGCACGTTAGATCCACAAGAATGAAATGTTTGTCATTTTCAAAACAAAGGGATTTTGATGATGTCCATTTAGCCAACAGGGCACACTCAACATGTGATATATTGCAAGATATCCCCCCATCTTGGATAAATTGCACTCTGGTCCAAAATAAACAAACATTGCTCAAACATTATTCAAACGAGACCAAACTTGAAACATAGGCGTGTCACATGGTAGTAAAACACCTCAAAAGGATTATATTAAAGTTTAATACAACTTAAGCAAAAAAAAACAGGGTTATCCCAAAACCTAGGTCAGGGGTGTTACAAGTCATCAACCTCTAACAAGGATTTCGTCCTCAAAATCTTAAGAGAAAGAGAAAGGTACTTCCTCTTTTAACTCTTCATTAAACTTTTATGAAACCAACCAAAGGAATCTCAAAACAGTAAACTTTATGACTAAGCAAGATTCTTATATTATACATCTTCTTTAGTCCATAAGTTGGTTTGAGATTAACTCAGGTTCCATCTTATCACAATTAGAATGTGGTAAGAATTTTGTGCTACATTTCCTATTTCATCATACTCTTTAGATTGTATCAAAATGACTACTTGATCAGAGTAATCAGGAAGATAGCAATCTAAGAGTCCCATACTTACCTTGCCTTCAATAATTGAATACCTGACAGGGTACTCAAGTACTTAGATTAGGTAGTATGCATTTTTGTTTTATATTATTTTTAAGTTCGAAGACTCAGTATCTCTGGTTTTCTGTAGGTGTCTCTTTCTCATGTTCCCATAAGACTAATTCAAAGGAAACTTAACAACAAATATCTTTCTTATGATTAACAAGCAGAATCAGGACAAAATAAGTAAGAATGGAAAAGTTCTATATGACCTGTTACCTCTTACGGGTCATTTGGTGTCTCAGGCTGACTCAACGCATAGAGTCTAGCCGTTGCCTGCTGTCGCCCTCGTCCTCTACTACTTGGAGTAGATGAACCAATTTGTGACGCCTGTCCACGTCCATGTCCTCCTATTCTACTAAACTGTGAGGCACTTCCTTCTACATCGACTTTAAGGAAGCTTTCTTCTCCAGGACATCATAGTGGCTGTTCAACAAGTCAATGACAGACTAGATGGCTTCATGGCCACAACTACTACCACCTTGAAGGCTATTCAACAGCAGTTGGACCACATGATGAAGCGACAAGCGGATATAGTTCAACATCGACGTCAACTGGATGAAGCCATGTCAAGACTACGATTCTTGTGCAATCACAAGATCCAAAGCATGAAGATACCAGAGTTCTATAGTGAGTATGACTCCAAGATTGTGCTAGGTTGGTTGCAATGTGCTGACAAGTATTTCCCGATATCCAAAACCATGGGTGATGCAACCAAACTCCTGATCACCACTGATAAGTTTCGTGGAGATGCCTTAGCATGGTGGAACAACCAACGAGTCGAACCCGTCTACACGTGGAGCGAACTGCTTCCTTTGTTCTTGCAGCGATACTTACCTTTGCAAGTCCAGAGCCACAACAGTGCAAACGACGTTGTTGAGAAAGATGATGAGGATACACTCCCCACTTGTGATCCATCAACTTACGCAGTCGAGTCCGAGACAGTGCCTCCACCACCAGCAAAGGATGTCGTCAACAATCCAATCCGTATTGATCTCGTGCCCACGCATTCCTCGATGCCTCCTTTAGAGGATGATGTCAACCTAGCAACACGCCAAGTACCAAAGTCCTTAATCGACATGTATGTTCTTCCAGTTCATGATGGCTACGCTATCGCCTTGGTGTCACCGAAACTTGCAAATGTTCCGAAGATAAAGCCTCTACTACTGGGTGAATATCATGACATGCTTGGAGTTGACAATACCCCAACTCGGATCGCGCATCGTCGTCCAATCCATTTATCCTACTACCGACCAGTATTGGGAGAGCCTGCGTAGGATTTGTTCCTGACTCACCGGTGACTCGTCTTTTGAACCCCGGGAGAGTTGATGTAGGACATACTAGGCTTTATTCTAGTTGTTTTTGCTTTGTTTTAATATGTAGGGATCTAAGCGCAAATTATCTAGTTTATGTGCTTAGTCGTAAATGTTTTATGCTTTTCTTTATTTTAGGTTTTATTTAATTACGAATTTTGTTAAATAGGATTTTATTTCTATCACTTCAGGGTCAAGTCATGTAGTGTTATAAAAGCCAGCCTTGGGGCCTATGTCCGGGCAGTTGAATATGATTTGAGAAATAGATTATTTCTGGTTTATATTCTTTATTCTTCTTCTTCACGATGTGTTCCACATCATGTGGTTCTTGTGAACCTTGCTGATTCTGCCTTGGCTGTTGTGTCACCTCATTGTGCCTTTGTGGACAAACCGGTCTGGTATGCCCAACATGTCCACACCGATAACACGTCTTACTCTCATACCACGGTCTTACCGGTCTCATCACTGTCTTAGAAATTGAGCTTGAGGCTCCAACTGGAGGTAAACTCCGTCCTCTTCCCTTACTAGATACTTGCTGAACTGGTGGTATTGAAAACTTTGGCTGCTTAGAACCACCAAACGATTGCTCCTGAGATTGTATAGGCCTCTTCTTAATACTTGCCTCATATTTCCCTATCACAGATCTCTCCATCCTCCTCACAGATTCCACAAATGTGGCAAAACTTTCCCCACTTTCCAAAGCAGCTGTTGAGGTAGACATCTCAGTATTCAATCCTTTCTTGAAATGTCAGATCCTTTCTAACTCAGTAGTAGCCATATGAGGACAAAATCGTAAAAGTTCCATAAACTTAGCCTCATATCCATTAATTGTCATGGTCCCTTGTCGTATCTTCTCAAACTGCGAGATCTTTTCGTCTAAGTACGTTTGTGGAAAGTACTTATTGATGAATTCTCGACGAAATTCCTCCCAACCAACCTCTTCGTCATTCCTTTTTACCTCTTCTATGGCCCACCAGTGGCCAACACTACCTTTCAAAAGGTACACAGTATGCTTGACTTTGTCAGTATCTGGGATATTAAGGATCTTGAAAGCCTTTTCTAACTCAGTGAGCCACAAATCAACATCTGCTGGCTCTGCTGTTCCAGCATATTCTATAGCTCCTACACGGCGTAGCCGTTCAAAGGTCTTACCAGAACCCGAAAATTCTGCATTGGAGACTGTGCCCTAGGTTGTATTGCTAGTGTCCGGTTCACTATATGCATCACTGTTGTCATAACCTGCCCAACGAGAGCATGAAAAGCAGGGTTCTCTATCATGATTGGATCAGGTTGGGGATTCTCAGGCACTTGTTCTTCTCTTGCCTGATCCCTTGCACCTCCTCCTGGTGCATCAACATTGCTCTTGACAACATGTTCATCATGTTCTCCATACATCTTTACACTTTACCCTTTCTTTTGCATAGGCAGAAGTCACTATAAGATATATTGGAGGATACTAGAATAGATTCAACACCTTCGTCCTATGTCCCTGTAGACTCAGCGAACCTATAGCTCTGATACCAAAAAATATAACACCCGTTATCACAATGATGACGAGATTACACAAAATCACGCGGAAATAACCATTAACAACGGATTACTAAAAATCACTAAAAATTAAAACCATTTTCCATAAAGATCCGCTGCCAGAAAACTCTTCATAGGAAGGCCCAAAGCGTGTCATATATATACAACATGGTGCATTACTGTTCCATTTAACACAAGTTTACCATTGCTCGAAATATGTACATGAGTAAACTTAAAAGCAACAATATCAAAAGCAACATCATATTAGTTCAAAAGCTCAGATCGATCGTGAAACCATAGCGAGACTATCCCCTCAAGGACATGAGAGTACAGGGACGACACATATGACTTTATCAACAACAAGACACAACTGACAACACACCACCTCAAAACTTCAGGTCTTCCTCCTACTATTGTCCCGTCTTAGCTTACATGATTTCTGCTTCCTCGTGCACGTCCACCTAAAAAGTTGTGGAACCCACAGGGTGAGACAAAAGTCCCAGCGGGAGTTATAACTCTCTGCCAACAATATTATTATCACAGATATACTGTTATTTAGAGCAGAAAGTAAAGATGCACTAAACTAAATAGATCTGACCATATATTATGAGCATGGCAACATATTATCATAACTGAGCAGTTTAGATAACTATGACTGAACAGTAAATCAAGAAATCACTTTAGAAGGAATATGAACAACATGTATGACAACTAATTATGTCATACAAATACAATTACAACCTCATTCAATATTTCTGTATCCAATTCTCAATAGAAATATGCTACATAGATAACTGAATCTTTCAACAATCAATCTCATGATTACACACACACTTAGACACACAATGCTCAAGCTTATAATGCACACACTCACATTCAAGGACATACAATGGATCCTGTTTTATGCCCTAACTAATGCCCTGAGGATTTGAGTCATACTACCCAAATCCAACCCCCCCACGAAGGGCCATCAATGGTGCCATACAAAGTCCAAGGAGAGCCGGACTCCAAGGCCTCACCTACAACTCCCGGTCAGTACGAGAGACAACGCATAGACATTTAGACAACTGGTGATAGTGACATATAGTCAACTATTTAATCAACTAGCCCGCCTCGGTACAGGTCACGACTCTAGAGAATAGCTCACTCATGGCTATTCGGATAAATAGAATTGACTCACTGATGGTCATTCTAACATATAAAGAATTGGCTCACTCATGGCCATTGTTATTATTAGTATATAGACTTTCCTGTGTTTTTTTACTTAGTCGTTTTTCTCTTTTCCTTGTCTTGTTTTATCCCATATTGGTTATTTCTTAACCATGTGTCTTTCTCTTGTCTTATAAAAGAGAACCACTGTACTCTGTTTTGATTATCTCAATAATAAGACAATTAGTCTCATATTCTAGATGGTATCAGAGCCACCCGATCCACCCTAGCCCTTTCTCCCTAACCCTAACCCAACCGCCACCCACCTACCCCAGCCGCCATCCACCTGTTTCACGCCGCCGGCCACCTCCTCCACCGGCTGCTGCTGCCGCCTCTTCCTCTCCCCTCTCCGCCCTCCCCAGCCACCCCCTCCTTCTCCGCCCACCCCGCCACCCCCCTCTCCCTTCTCCACCCGCCGCCTGCCTCCCCCCCCCCCTTCTCCACCCGCCGCCGACCCCCCCCTGACCTGCCGCCGGCCGGCCCTGCTGCAAACAGCCACCACCGCCACACTCCACCACCTTTTCCCTCCCTTTTTCCCTCCCCTCTAACCTCCGTACCCTAAGCACATATTTCCTTGTGGCTTAGACAACCACAGGGTCTCTCTTCGGTCTCCGTTTCCTTTCCGACAAGCTTACGTACAGTCCGGTCACTTTCCAGTCTGGCACGTTGAAGGCGTAAAAACCAGTTTCCGGCTCTGACTGCCTACGCCTCATGGTGGAGTGATCTCTTCTCCATGTTGGCGTAGGTTCTGTTTCCTTCTTCCTGCCCTATAAGGGTTTTCTGAGGTCCATGCTCGGATCTCCTATCTACTGCTACTAGTCCATGTGTTGGACTTCTACTGCTGTCTACTACTGCTGCTGACTTCTGTCTGGATCTGTGCCCGTGCTGCTTCTCTCCTTCTGTTACTGCTGCGATGGCGACTTCCGATCTCCCGCTGCGCACTCTCTGTGTTACTACGGTGAAGTTGGATCACTCCAACTATCATCTATGGGCTGCTTCCTTCGAGTTATATGTCAAATCCCAAGGACGCTACTCTCACCTGACTACCAAGGGCCCTGATCTTCCTGCTGCGGACGCTGATGAGAAAATCAAGCAAGCCTATGATCTATGGTCCAAAGAGGACTATGGGGTCATGACCTGGATGGTGAATAGTGTTGAAGCAAAAATCAGCCAGTCCTTGCTTCGACTTCAGACTGCCAAAGAAATGTGGGATCAGCTTTCCCATGTTTACTCTCACCAGCAGAATCCGAAGAAGGTCTTCGAGATATTCAAACAGCTTGCCAAACAGGATTATTCGGCCACCGACTCCGTGGAGGACTACTACAACTCCTGCTGTTCTCTCTGGGATGAGTTCCGGGTATATCACCCTCTGACTGCTGATATTGAAGAAGTGCACCGACAACGGAATGAACTTATGTTAGTTCAATTCCTCGCCGGCCTACCTGCGTCCTTCGCTGGTGTTGTGGACCAGATTCTCTCCAGCGACCCTTTGCCTACTCTCCGTGATGTTCTCAAACGGGTTCAGCGTCTACCCTCTGTGTCTCAACCTGTGCCTGACACCTCTGACGGTGCTGCTCTTGCTGTCCGCTCTGGTGATTCCTTCCGTGGTCGTGGCCGTGGTAGAGGTCGTGGTCGCGGAGGACGGTTTTCTGCTCCTGGTCGTGGAACTGGATCCGATCAAGCTGAGTCGCGCTATTGCACTCACTGCAAACGTACCAACCATAATGAAGACAAGTGCTGGATCAAATATGGCAAACCTGAGTGGGCCAACAAAGTGACAACTGATGAACCTGCTCCGCCGACGGCCGACTGGATCCGCTCCGAGTTTGAAAAACTCCTACCGGCTCGTCTGGCGTCTTCTACTGAGGCTTCAAATCCTGGCAGTGCTTCTCTTCTGACTACGGCTGGTAAAAATTCCTGGGTTATTGACTCTGGTGCGACTTCTCATATATCTGGCAATCCTGCTTTATTTTCTAAACTGCAGCAGACTTCTTTTATACCTCCTGTTACCTTAGCTGATGGTTCTAAATCCCCTGTTACTGGCATTGGTGATATTTGTCCTACTGGTCGTCTGCCTCTGCGCTCTACACTTTATGTTCCGAAGTTTCCTATTAATCTTCTGTCTGTAAGTAAAACTGTGAAGAGCCTTCGTTGCTCAATTACTTTTGATCCGGATGGTGTTTTATTTCAGGATCTGCGCACGAGGATGACGATTGGTTCGGGCCATTAGGGACCGGATGGACTCTACTACCTGGACGAGCCAAAGACAGCTGCATATCTGACATCATCGGTGACCGACATCCAGTGGCACTATAGATTGGGACACCCTTCTATTGGCAAATTAAAAGTCGTGTTACCAGATATAGTTAGTTCTGATTTTCATTGCGAAACTTGTCAGCTTGGCAAGCAAACTCGTGCTACTTTTTCAAAAAAATTTTGTATCAGCTCTACAGCACCTTTTGATATTATACATGCTGATGTTTGGGGTCCTTGCTCTGTCACTAGTACTTCTGGTTTTAGATATTTTCTGAGCTTCATTGATGATTTTTCTAGAACTACCTGGCTGTTTTTACTTAAAGATAGATCCACTATCCTTGAAAAAATTACTGACTTTTTTACTGAGATACGCACTCAATTTGCTAAGCCTATCAAAATTCTTCGTACTGATAATGCTTTGGAATTCATGCAAACATTTGTTAGCTCTTTCTGTCGTCGCCAGGGCACAATCCATCAAACCTCTTGTGCTTACACCCCACAACAAAACGGTGTTGCTGAGCGCAAAAATCGTCATCTTCTTGAGGTTGCTCGTACCCTTCTCTTTCACTATCATGTTCCCCAAGCTTTTTGGCCCGAGGCGATAGCCACTGCTTGCTACCTAATTAACCGCATGCCTTCTTCTGTGCTCGGCAATCAGATTCCTTTTCAGATTCTGTTTCCCGATGCATCTCTTTTTTCTGTCCCGCCTCGCATTTTTGGGAGCACCTGTTTTGTTAAAAATCTTCGGCCTGGCCTTACTAAATTGGATCCTAGAGCAACTAAGTGTATTTTTCTGGGATATTCTCGCACTCAGAAAGGATATAGGTGCTATGATCCTGTTTCTAGAAAGTGGTTTGTCTCTGCGGATGTGGTGTTTTTTGAGCATATGCCTTTCTACTCCACGGGTGGTTCTGCGCTCACTTCCGATTTACTTGCTGATACACCTTTGCCTGTGATGGACGATGTACCTGCTATTTCTGAGGATCTGATTGAAAAGCCGCCTCTGAAAGTTTATCAAAGAAGACCGAAGCCGACAGCTCCCTCCATGGCCCCTCCATCGTCTTCTTCCTCGGTGCCAGATCAACCATCCTCGCAGGTATTTTCTGATCTTGATATTCCTATTAGTCTGAGGAAAGGGACCCGTACCTGCACTATGCATCCGATTGGAAATTTCTGCTCTACTGATAATTTGAGTGCTAATTTTGCTAACTTCACTGCGGCTCTGTCTGCGATATCTGTACCTAAGAATGCTGCTCAGGCTCTTAGCCATCCTGCGTGGCGTCAGGCTATGGAAGAAGAGATGAAGGCTCTTACTGATCGTCATACCTGGACCCTAGTTGAGCCACCTGCTGATTGCTCTCCAGTTGGATGCCGATGGGTGTTCACTGTCAAATACCATCCCGACGGTACTGTCGAACGACTTAAGGCGCGACTTGTGGCAAAGGGGTATACCCAGACCTATGGAGTTGACTACTTTGAAACTTTCTCTCCAGTAGCGCGCCTGAACTCTGTCCGGATTCTGATTTCTGTTGCTATTAATTCTGACTGGCCTCTGTATCAACTTGATGTCAAGAATGCTTTCCTGTATGGTGATCTTCATGAAGAGGTATACATGTCACAACCTCCCGGTTTTGTGTGTCAGGGGGAGGATTCCAAAGTCTGCAGGCTAAAAAAGGCTATTTATGGCTTGAAACAGAGCCCTAGAGCGTGGTTTGACAAGCTCAGCAATATTCTTCAGCAATTTTCCTTCAGACGTTCCCAATCTGATCACTCTGTTTTTGTGAAAAATACTTCTGCGGGAATTGTTATTCTTATTGTCTATGTTGATGATATTATTCTCTCTGGCAGCGATTCTGTTGGTATTCAGTCTACAAAGCGTTATCTGGAGAAACACTTTATTACCAAGGACCTTGGCTCACTTCGGTATTTTCTTGGGATAGAAGTGTCCCGGTCTTCTTCTGGTCTCTGCTTATCTCAACAGAAGTATGTCCTGGATCTCTTATCTGAATCTGGTTTTTTGGGTGCGAAACCTGCTAGCACACCTATGGATCCCAACATCAACTGGGATGATAAGGAGTCTCCTGCTTACCCTGACAATCAGCAGTATCGACGTATGGTTGGGAAACTCATATATCTTACTGTTACTCGGGCTGATATCACTGCTGCAGTTGGATTGGTTAGTCGCTACCTGGATAAGCCTCGACAATGCCATTGGGATGCTGTCTGTCATATTCTGAAGTATTTGAAAAGTTCTCCTGGAAAAGGTCTACTTTACAAAAAAAATGGGCATTGCAAACTCCTTGGCTATTCTGATTCTGATTATGCTGGCAGCAAGGTTGACCGTCGGTCTACTTCTGGCTACTGTACCTTTGTGGGCGGTAACCTTGTGACTTGGCGAAGCAAGAAGCAGTCTGTAGTTGCTCGCTCTAGTGCTGAAGCTGAGTATCGTGCCATGGCACATACTACTTGTGAGCTATTCTGGATTCGGAGCCTGCTGAAGGACTTTGGTTTTTCTGATTCATCTGCTATTCCTATGTATTGTGACAATAAAGCAGCCACTTTCATTGCTAGCAACCCTACCTTCCATGAGCACACGAAGCATATTGAAGTGGACTGTCACTTTGTTCGTGAGGCGGTTCTATCTGGTCAGATCTCTACCCCTTACATTCATACTGATGAGCAGATTGCTGATATCTTCACAAAGATTCTTCCGAAGAAGCGCTTCACTGATATGACATCCAAGCTGGGCATGATTGACATCTATGCTCCAGCTTGAGGGGGAGTATTAGTATATAGACTTTCCTGTGTTTTTTTACTTAGTCGTTTTTCTCTTTTCCTTGTCTTGTTTTATCCCATATTGGTTATTTCTTAACCATGTGTCTTTCTCTTGTCTTATAAAAGAGAACCACTGTACTCTGTTTTGATTATCTCAATAATAAGACAATTAGTCTCATATTCTAGAGTTATAAAAGGATTGGCTCACTCATGGCCATATATATATATATATATATATATAGTGTATCACAACATCAATCAAGTTACAAATATACCACACGAGCAATTGCTACAAGAACAGTGCAATACATCCTTCACGAAATCATATAACAATTGTAATTTGTTACTTTGTCACAATTACCCTGGGATCTCATTCTTTTAAACACATTACTGAGGATCTCATCTCATCATTATTATCACATGCTATGGGGTTTCAATCCCCTTTGTTCATTATTGAATCATGTCACCTCTCACTAGGCAACAACCATCTCTAGGTCATAAGACCCATATCATACTTGTTATACAAGTATTTCGCATGGCTCACACATGGCTCATGCAAACTATGTAATGTCACATCACCATAACCCGTAGTTGGCTATGCTCATTATCTCAAAACACTTGCATGGTTAAAATCTCACGATAAAGGAGGTATCAATTTGAATATCAACACCATGCCATAAAAGAAAACTCCCTTAATCAAGTTACAACCCTCTCATGATTAGGGTTAGGATTTCTATTGTAGCCGATTAGGGTTTTTAGGGTTATATTCAACCACCACACCCTAATTCACAACTCCTCACATCTAGGAGTTTATTTTTTGTCATAAGTATTCAATCATACTTGATTACTCTCATCAATTATTATTAATTGATATTATTAACATGAGTGATATAAATTTCTCTCTCATCCCTGTTAGGATACTAGATTCAACCTTAACTTGTTGTATTGACTTGACCCTCTTTAGGGTGCATTGGCCAACACTTATTAAAGTATATCTATCTCACTACATCATAATGTATTAACTTGATTATACTCCTCATGTATCGACCTACACTCATCTAGGTGTATTGGCCTAGACACATCTACTTGTGTCGGTCTAGACACTCTCTACTTGTGTCGGCCATAACACTTCCCTTTGTGTCGCCCTAAGGCATCTCACTGGTATCACCCTATGGATATCGCCCTATGCATATCCACATGCATGTGTCGGCCATAGCACATTCAAGTGTATCGGCCACATTAACAACTTGGTGTGTCAGTTTAGCCCTACTCGAAGGGTGTGACGGGCAACACTACTTGAAGTGTGACGGGTTGTTATGGCTAAGGCATATGGGGTTGACCACATATCTTCACTCATCTTCAAGATATCGTCCTACTCTCATCTTTAGCCTTAGGTGACAGGCTAGACAACTGCGAGAACAATAGTCCTTTACATGTAACAAACTGATAGCAGTTTGGGACCTCATATGTATCGACTTAGCCCTTCTTGATGGGTGTGATGGACAACACATGGTGTGTCGGGCATCGCATAGTATAACGAGTTGCTTAGGGTTAGGGTTAAGTCATGCCGGCCTCTTGCACCATCAAGGGCGTCACGACTTCAAACACCAACAGACCAGCTCATACAAGATGTCCTCCAGGTCATGACGGGCTGGCAAGGTGTATCGGTCTAGCCCCATCTAGGGTATGACGAGTAAGAATCATCAAAACCTATTGGTTTGGCAACACATAGATTTAAGTACCTCTAGAGCATGATGGGTTAACTTCTCCTTAAGGTATGTCGGCCTAACCATTCATATCGGTTTGGGCACCCTCTAGGGCGTGACAATTTAGCACTTATCCAAACCTATCGGCCTAAGCACTCTCAAGTCATGACGACTTACGACATGTATATTGGTTTAAGCATCATGAGTCATGTCGGCCAATCACACCTAAGGGTCGACTTAGTCATCTTCAAGCTTCCACCCTTCGTCCACCAAATACCCTAGTTCATGGACAACAACCCCATATATCCATTAGATTTCATAGAATATCATTCAATCAAGTAAAGTCGAAATGGAAAAGGAATCACGAAGTATTGCATGATAGAGAGTGAATAATAATAAAGTTGAGTTCAAGTTATATAACCCGCCTCAAGATCACCACTAGAGCTTCAAGCTCCAAAGCTTCACGTTCCCAAGGTTGAAGATGACTTATCCAAAGGTCCAAGATTCAGCTATAAGTTCACCTCCATCAGGAAGAAGGCATCATAGTTAGAAACTTGGTGAAGGAGAAAAGAAAGAAAGGAAAAAATCATGATCTGAGAAGCATAGTCCACCCAAGGTTGAAGATGACCATGGCTTCACCTTAGGCAAGATGCTCGACCTTCCTTCTGCTCCTTGAGCTCCTAGGGTCGTCCACTAAGAACGGAATGATATGAGGTTCAAAATGTTTACTAGGAGGTGAAAAGAGAGGCTTATATAGTTGAGGCTCATGAGAGAGAGTGTATGTGAAGTGTCATCACCATATGCACTTGGGAGACACGTGTCCATGCATGGTGACTCCATGCATCCACGATTATCTTGACATGCAAAACTCTTGTGGATAATTCAATGATGAGATATCGGCCATTGAGTATCTTGCTTAACAAGATATCACAACCCAATATCACTTTATATGCAAACTGATATAACTTTTGCAAGGAACATCTAAACTGATAGACTTCCCTACTTGTAGTTCTTATCCCGATATGAATGCTTCCAAAAAGTTGCTAAACCGATATGGGACCTCCACTATGGCTTCGAAGCCGATAGGCACTCCCATATACACTTCACAACTCGACACAACCTTATTTAGGGTTCAAGGTACTCAACATTCTTGAATTCTTTCACCATCAAGAGTGCTATCACTCACCCAAGACTCAAACAAGGCGTATCCTCCTTTCTCTCTCCTCTTGATGATGCTAAGAGAGAGAAGGGACACTCTAGAGATGGTAGCTTGCAATTTACACTAAGACTAGCACATAAAGCACAAACATCATTCACATAGGCTCAACTTGCAACTTAAGCTCTTCACAAGGCGCCACATAGCATCATCCTCTCTCTAATGATGCTAAAGCACTTAGGACACACTCAACATGTGATTTATTGCAAGATATCCCCTCATCTTGGATAAATTGCACTCTGGTCCAAAATAAGCAAACATTGCTCAAACATTTGAATGAGACCAAACTTGAAACATAGACGTGTCACATGATAGTAAAACACCTCAAAGGATTATATTAAAGTTTAAAACAACTTACTTAAGCAAAACAAACAGGGTTATCCCAAAACCCAGGTCAGGGGTTTTACAGTCCATGCCTGTAATACAACAATCCTGTCTTGGAGATTTTTTTTAGATATTTAAGGATATGACAGACAACATCCTGGTGACATTATTGAGGTTTTATCCAAATATCTACTGACACGTCCAACAACAGAAGTAATGTCATCTCTAGTAAGCTGAGATAGATAAGCTTACCAACCAATCTTCAATATTAGTGGTAATCAGGATAAGGTGGTTACGTTTCATCGTCCGAATTTGTATTGAGATCCATAGGGGTGCTAGCATGTTTAGTACCAAGCATACCTGATTCTTTCAGAAGATCTAAATCATTGTGTTGTGAAAGAATGACGCTAAAAGAAAATCTGGATAGCTTGAATACGATCTGAATCGCTACTAGACAGAATTATGTCATCCACATAAACAATAAGAATAAGAAGCTCAAATTTGGTTTTTCGTATAAAAACAGAGTGATCGCAACGTGAGCAACGAAAATTGAACATAAGAAGAATGTGGTTCAACTTATCAAACCACGCTCGTGAGCTTTGTTTTAGGCCATAGATCGCTTTCCTAAGTCTACAGACTTTGGAGTCAAATCCAGGTGGTTGCTTCATGTAGACTTTCTCATGTAAGTCGCCATATAGAAATTAGTTTTAACATCAAGCTGAAAAAGATACCAATCAAAGTAGTCTACCCCGATAGGTTTGTGTATAATTTTTTTCCACTAGACGTGCCTTCAGTCATTCAATCGAACCATCTGGTTGGTATTTAACAGTGAATATCCAAAGACAGTCAATTGTAGGGCAACCTTGAGGGCAATCAACTAGATCACAACTCTTTCGATCGCGAAAAGCAGTTATTTCAACTTCCATAGCTTGACGCCAGACAAGATGTTTAAGAGGTTGTGTGGCAGTCTTGGGTATAGAAACAACATAGATAACAACAGTAAAATAGGCAAAGCTAGCACCAAGATTAGTAGTAGAGCAGAAATTACTGATTGGATACTGAGTGCAGGAGCGAACACCTTTCCTTTGACGAATGGGAAGATGTAGGTCAGAAGTTACATGGGAGGTTTTGTGATCTGTCGACAAGGGAAGAGTTGGTTGGGCCATGGAGGGGATTGTAACCTTGAGTCTTCTCTTGTAGACTTTCAGAGGAGCAAGAACCCCAATTATTTCAGTGGGATCATTGTCCACAATTTGAGGTAGCGGAGTGGGATCTAATAGATCATTAGATAAAACATACCGTTTTTCAGAGTAGTACAACATGCGTTCAAAAAAGACCACATCCACACTAATAAACCACTGTCTTTTGGCAGGATCATAACACTGGTACCCCTTTTGAGTTCTAGAATATGTAAAAAAAACACACTTAATGGAGTAGGGGTCAAGTTTAGACAACCCAGGGCGAAGGTTCTTAACAAATCAAGTGCCTCCAAAGATGCGCGGAGGTACATAAAAGAGAGGCGTATCGGGATACCGAAGAGAGAAAGGGACTTGATTTTTAAGGACAAAAGAGGGAATGCGGTTAATTAAGTAGCATGCATATACATCTTCAAGTCAAATTTTTGAGGAACATGAAATAGAAGAACAATTTGCACTACTTCAAGAAGGTGGTGATTTTCCTCTTTGTCACACCATTTTGTTGTGGTGTGTAAGAGCAGGAAGTCTGATGAATGGTACCACGAGCTGTACAAAACATATCAATTGATTTTTGCATGAATTCTAAGGCATACTATCATTTCTAAATTTTTTGGCAGTTATGTTGAATTGGGTTTAGATTTTAGTGAAGAAAGTGGTAATAATATCCAAAATATTACTGCGTTCTTTTAAAAGAGACATCCAAGTTGTATGAGAATAGTCATCAATAAAAGTCATAAAATAGCGAAATCCAGAGGGGAGCAAGGTCCCCAGATATCAACACGAACAATATCAAATAGATTTTTAGAACAAATCTCTTTTCACAACCCGAGTCTGTTTGCCAAATTGACACGATTCACCTAGAAAAGTTTCATCGGGTATCTCAAGAAATAGGCATCGCAATTTAGCAACAGAAGGATGTCCCAGACGGTAGTGCCATTGAAGTACAATTACTAAAGATGATAGCAGAGCAGCAACGAATTGCGGCACGTCTTGGTCCCTAATGGCCTGTACCAATCTTCGTCCTCATACGGAGATCCTGAAACACACAACCCTCGGGATAAAAAATGATTGAGCATTGAAGGTTCTTAACAATTTTAGTGACTGATAAAAGATTAAGAGAAAATCTTAGAACATATAACACAAATTTTAATGGCAGATTATGGGACAGAGATATAGTTCTGATGCCATGCACCGGAGACGGAGTTCCATCCTCTGGTGGAACTTTAGTTATTTTAGATAGAATAGAAAACAAGTCATAGCGTCCGGATAGATAAGCAGAAGCACCTGAGTCAATAACCCATTTATTTTTACCATAAGGTGCAGGAGAAGCAAGTAAGGCAGAAGAACCTTCATCTTGAGCAAGCAACTGCGAGGACAGACAAGCCTGAAGGAGTTTCTCAAACTTTGAGCGGATCCACTCAACCATGGGTTGGGTAGAGCTGGAGGCAGCAACAGAGGAATCTTCATAAGCATTAGAGGTGACCTAGTTTGCCCACACAAGTGCACTGTGCTTTTTGCAACAACGATCCTCATTGTGGTTTGTGTGCCCATAGAAGTTGCAGAATCGGTTGGCAGTAGGGGTTGTCCTTGTCCAGATCCAGGAGGAGGACCACGTCCAGGAGCACCAAAAGAACGACCACCACGGCCGCGACCGTGACCACGTCCTCGACCTCTACCCGACTCATTGGAGTGGATTGCAAGGACCGAGTGATCAGAATAATCAACATGTAAGGAATACATGGATGGAAGACGTTGAACACGCTTGAGAACATCCCCTAGATTAGGCAAGGGATCACTGGATAAGACCTGGTTTACAACACCAGAGAGAGTGAGGAAGTCCAGCCAAGCTCTGAACCAACTGAAGTTCATTGCATTTTTGTTGAACTTCTTTGATGTCAGAAGAGAGAGGATGATAGACTTCGCATTCATCCCAGAAGGTTGAGCACTGGTTGTGATAGTTTTCGACAGATCCGTCAATCGAATACTCCTTTTTTGCTAGATTCTTGAAGATCTCAAACATCTTCTTTGAATTTTGTTTGTAAGAGTACACATGGGATAGATGATCCCACATGACTTTGGCATTCTGAAGGCGGAGGAGATCTTTGGGTCCGACACTGTTCACCTTCTACATCATTACACCGAATCATCTTTGGTCCATTGAGCATAGGCTTTCTTGGGCTTTTCATCGGTCGAGGCATCAGGTCAGGCCGGAGCAGCTGAAGAGATATGAGAATAGCACCCTTGGGCTTTGACATATAGTTCAAATGACACCGACCAAAGGTGATAGCTTGATCCATCAAGCTTCAAGGTCGTAATACACAAAGACCGAGAATGATTTGTAGTTGCCATTGGAAGCTCTTCCACATAATTCACCGCATTTCTGAATTATTCGCGTGCGCGAAATTTTCATTGAACATATGCTACGGCTAAATTTTGCATTACACCCACACTTTTCCCAAATTTTACGTAGTATTCCGTTTTATTCGCCATTCATGTATTTTCATGTTTTATTCCCGAATAAAACAAACTTTTACCGAATTCTTTGAAAAAAACGGTTAGTTAAGATTTCTTCCTGTTTTAATTTTATCTTAAGCCTATTTCTCCTCCATTCATTAAATTTTGGTTTCTACTTTATTTAATTTGACTTAAGCAACTCAACGTGAGATTGAACTACTGTGGTACTTGAGCTGAAGTTGACACTTCAAGGCTGATATTTTTCAATTGATCTAGCCTTCTTTCTCAAGTAAACTCTACACCTACAGTTTTACCAAATTGGCTACTGTGGTCGTAGTGCTTTTATGTACATGCATGAATCTTGATAGTTGCTGATTGCTCCTCCTTGACTTTACCAAATCACCAAGTAAAATTTGTACCTATATATATTCGAATTTAATTCGAATTTTTCGTGAATGGTTGACCGAACTTCTGCTGGATTTTTTTTCGTCTTTTATAAGGCGCATAATTCTAGAATGCTGAATTTTTCATTCTCGCCGAATAATAGCTGAATTCCAAATTTGTGACTATGCGTCTCAGCATTGTGGACACGCTATTAAGGCTAGCGTGACCAGCCTGCTCCCATTTCTTATCAGGACTAATGGATCTAGACACCCTACCCACCCTTAACCCTGACCTTTAGCCCCTTCCCCTCCCCTCCTCCCCCCACAACTTTTTCCTTGCCTTCCAAACTCTCCCCCTTTCTCTTCACTGGAGGGTAAACCGGGCAAGTAGTGGCACTGAGGCTACTGGCTATGGTGGTGGCACTGGAGATCACGACTGGGGTAGATTGGGTGAAAAGGAAGAGGAATATTAGAGAGCGTTTACATTATATTAAAAGAATTATCATTTGAACTAACTTAGATAGACTAAGGGAGTAGGTTAGACTCGTTCAGAACTGTACTTTCAGCCATGCCTTGTTAACTTTTACAGTCTGAGACAAATCTTAATGATATTTCTATGCTTTTCTACAGTTATGCGTCTATGCTCATCTATTACACTCTTCTCTAATTAATTTAACTTAATAGAACAATAAATTATCCCCTTGGTATTCTATGTACTACCAAGTATACAGTGCCGGATACAGAAAATTACACCGAAAAAAAAAATGTTCTAACAAGGAGTTGAACCTGCACCAACAACTACAAGGAAGGAGCTTGAGCCAATTCGGAAACTATTCTTTTTGTTTAGAGTTCTGAAAGCAATGTATATGTATAAATCTAGTTTGGCTTTACAACATGGGAGGCTGAGTTAGATTTTTTTTGTTGCCATTGAGGTTTGAACCCGCACCACTAGTATTTCATGCAAACTCACTATCCACCACTGCAGTTAACTGTTTTGTTTGTCAATAATTATGAAATGAATGTATTTATATCTGTATTTAGGTTTATCTAGTGACAACAAACAACTATTTGAGATTTTTTTCTGATGGGGAGAGAGAGAGGGGGGGGGGTCCGGTAGCCCCCTAGCTGCACCCCTGCAAGTACACCTGACTATCATGACAGAAAAATGCTGACTATGACAGAAATAAAAACATTGGTACATTCTAGGTTACACTTTGCTACCTCCACCCTTTGAAAGTTTTGCTGCTGAGACTACTGGCTTCTCCATCATTTCTGCCTTTCACCTGTGTCCTTCCTTTATCTTATTGGTTCTATCATTAGACACTAATCTGGTAGTAATCCCCCTTAAGGCGTAGGCATTGACCCTTATTGAATCACCTCAACAATCTGTTGTCGCGTGACTTGTATTTGTCAATGTGACACCAAAAGTCATGATGCGCAAAAACCTCAAGGGTTGTGTTTTTCTTTACCCACAGAATCATGTACCTATAATGCATTATTTCTTGCTGGAAATAAGTGTGAATTAAAGATGAAAACATCCCCTACTGGCCATCTAAACAGTAAGAAAACTGGGTGCATATATATATTTTGGCAGTGGGGATCCCTGTGTAGTGGGGCAAAGATATCTTGCCAGGTGTCAACTCTCAGCTGAGATCCTAACAGGTGGTCTAAAGAGTAACAAATGCATGTCCAGTGTGAAAATTGTTCATTATTAGTTCGTCTTCTTTTCTCTAGGTGACTACAAAGCACACTATTTTGCTCATCTATCTTTTCTTCAGACAATTTTGCAACGCAAATCTGCTGGTCTGCTAGATAATAATGTATTGTTTTTACTATGTTTCTTTTTCTACAGGAAGCGGCTTTCGCACAGCTGAAAGTTTGGCAAAGTGCAGCCACAGCGGTTGTCTTCTTCTTGAGCCCGTACATCACATTTCAAGCAATGTCCATTACAATGGTTGTCGGCCTCTGCGTCGCCATGATTTGCTTTCTCTATCTCACCCTTCATGTGGAAAAAGCTTCCACTTTTCAATCTTAAGTTAAGATGTCATTTCTTTATTTGGGTGCGGCGGGGGTGTTTGAATGGAGGTCTTTTACTGTTTTGTACATGCTGTATCAACCAGTCGTGAATATGTAACTTAACCTTTCGTTCAAAACATTAATGAGCATCCCAGACGGGAGCACTTATGCGTTAAGCTTACTGTGTACAGCCGGCAAGGTTGCTAAATTTTCTTCTTTACACATGCTGGCGATTTTCTTCAAACCCTGGGTCGTTTGTGATTTGGAAGCCCGTGCAAGGCCGTAGAAGAGAGGTGCACTACTAGTCCTACAATACTTATACGCTGTATGGTGCTCTGTAGATGACCTGATTCCTGTCTCTGCCCTGTTTTGAGTGCGATAAATGAGTTGATGGTGTCTGTTTTCGCAAGTTGAAGTATCCTGCGACCTGTTGCGAACATGGTGAGCCTGAAAATTCTTGGATAATCATGGATTCTGTTTGGTGATCTCTCTCCGGTTCATCTACTTAAGGGAAAAAGACTGAGCATGTGATGACACGGATGCATTTTTGTTGGCATTTATGGTCTTCTGGGATATTGTTTTCAGTTTTGGGAAGGGATAGAACAAAGAAAATCAAATCCAAGGTAATTGCTCAAACTTAATATAGATGGCAATCACGTTCTCTCTCATGTACTGATAGGATTCTCCTAATTAGACCGCTCTAACTATATTATTCCCAGATATGTTTTCCAAGCAACCATGATCTTGACACCTGAAAAATTTATGACTCTACTCAAAACCTTAGGGTTGTCGAGCATGTGAGGCAACACCTTTTATGCTAGTATATAAAATTCCTTCCAATTTCCCCATGTACTGATGTACAAGAGAGGGTGAGGGCATCTGGATTCGCAATCTACGTGCCATACTTGTTATTTTACGTGCTAGAATCCAACAAGATTGAAGAAGGTACAGATTAAGGTGATTACTAGCATATAATATAGAGACCTAACCTTCTGGAAAAGTTAGCCTAGTAGATCTAGGGACTGCAGTCACAAACTTTTTGTATAAGAATTGCCATGTATCCATTATACGATCCTTGCATGCCCCAAGCATCCTTCCGACTCAACTTCTCCATCCATTTCAGCCGTTCCTTATGACACTTCAGGATAACTGATTCCTGAGATGATCCACGTAATTAGGAACCCCATGCAAACGAAACGTGGTGGATCGTTTGGGTCCAGTATTTCACGGAGGGATTGTATTTAAAATTGGTACTCTAAATACCAGTACTGATGGAGATGTGGTTTGGATATTTAATGTAGTAGTTGCTGATCGCCGGTATTTCCAGATCGGTATTTTACTGTACTCAAATGCAGCGCCAATATTGGCGTAATTGACAAAGTCCGTCCGGTTTGTTTCTCAAGACCCAAGACCCCCGCCCCGACTTGTTCATTATCTCTCCTCTGCATCGGCGACGGCGTCCGCCTTCGTAGTTCCCACTCCGTCTATTCGTCCGCTGTTGCCTCCCGTTCCTCCTTTCTCCACTGCGCCCCTCCTCCATTCCTCTCACACAGAATCGTCGTTCAGATCCTCCTTTCTCTCCTGCGCCCTGTCCTCCATTTCCCTCACGCAGAATCGTCCTTCACCTCCTTTCTTCCCTGTAAAATGGACACGGGCAGGATTAAGTTGGCTTGAAACTATTGAGATATATATTGCCATATTTTATTTCCTGTTATAAGTCTTTCTTACTTAAGAATCCTGTAACATGGGCCTTTGTATAAGGGCTCATTAGGGTTTTTCGGTTTACTTCGTTGTACAACCTCCTCTTATTTATATGAGTGAGTTTTTCCTTTTCTAAATATAGAAAGACGAGATACCTCCACATGGTATGAAAGCAGGATATCTAATTTGGGTCCTCCCACTATGGGCCGCCGCCACAATATCTCATTCCCTCCTCCTTCTAGTCTCTCCCTTCTACATCGCCGCTGTTGATCAAGCCCAAGGGGATTTACTGCCCTCTCAAACCCTATCTTCTTCTCCAACAATTCCAATGGTTTTATGCCCTGAAGACTGTTGTTTAGCCAATTGTTCGACAAATCTTTGTGGTCATCCATGACCACCTACCTTGTTATGGATATGATTGGGTCCATCCATCATATCTCTCTCTTCTTCTAGTTGAACCATAGCGTTTGGCATCTATTCTGGGTCAATTTTGTGAACTTGTTTTATTGATCCGCAGCACAACACGATGTGCGTGTGACTCAACCGTTGTGTTGCTGCCATCTGCTCTAGAATCTACTCCTGAATCAGTGTATTGCCCCGACACCTAACACGATGTGTTGCTGTCTTGACACCCATGTCATTACCTGTTGTTGATTCCTTGTTGTTGTCTGTTGCTGATATTACATGACAGTCTTAACTCTATACACGCCGTGTCACTACTTCTGGAAAATACTATCGCAACACTTAACACAAACACGCCGTGTCACTACTTGTTGCTAATTCCATGTCGTGTTGTTGATTCACTACCTACAAACTAGACGATGTGTTGAAACTTGACACGCCGTATGGCTATTATTTTGATCTACTGGTGTACTATCTACATGCTGTGTCCTATCAAAGAACGACATGTCTTGATCCTAATTTCGTATCTTTTTTGAATTATATCTTCATCTTCTTCCGCTACTAAGATCCTTGAGACATATGCTAGATGTGCAACTTCTATTAAGTTCAACGGGTCTTATGTGCATAGTCTTTTCAAATCTATGCACACTCCTCAGGAAAGTTTGAGTGTCTTACTGACCCTCTTCCTCCTAAAGATGAAAAAACTAACAAAAAGAAAGTTGAATATAAGAAATGGGTAGAGTGTGACTCTCAAGTTCTCTTCCAGATTCTACATAGTTGTGAATCCCATGTCTCCTTCATTGATACAACCAAGGAAGCTTGAGATCATATTGCTCAGGTCTATTCTAGCAAGGGAAATGCCTCTTGAGTTTTTGAACTTTATAAACTTCTGCATTCTCTAAGATTGAAGACACGATATTGTTTGCTTCACACTTCGATAACTTCAAAGATATTTGGGGTGAGCTAACTCCATCAACCCTTTCCAATTGATCTCACTATACTACAAAAATAATAAGATGAAGTTTATCTATGTCAGTTTCTAGAATCACGATTTCCTATCTATGAAGCTGTTTGTCAATAAATCCTGGCATCTGAACCCTCGCCCATGTTAGATGACGTATATCTTCGACTATCTTTCTTGGTTTCCTCTACTAATAAAGAAGAGCGTGCTATTCTAGTTGTTGCTGGGCGAGGGCATGGTAATCCTACTCGTGGATGGGGCAGAGGTCTCAACAATGATGAATGAGGGTCCTCTCCTCTTTAGTTTCAGTTTTGCAACTTCTGCAAATAGACTAATCATTTTGAAGACAAGTGCTGTAAGAAGCATGGAAAGCCAGAATGGGAAAATCAAGTATCCACTACTGAGGCTGATGGAGAATCTACATCTGTCTCCTGGGACCAATCCTCAGATAGTAACACTGAGTTCCTTTGACCTTGACAAGCTAATCAAAGTCGCCTCTACTATTACTACCATGACTTAGGAAAATATTGCCCAACATACAGGTGAATTTTCAAGTCTTCAAGCTTCTTCCTCTTCGACCAAAGAAGATTGAATTGTTGATTCTGGTGCTACAACCCATATGACTGGTAATAAGAATCTCTTCACCTACCTAAAGAAATCCACATGTCATCCTCCTATGTGTCTGGAAGATGGATCTACTTCTCCGATTACTGGAATAGGAGATGTTAATAACACCCTTGTTAAATATATTTTATTTGTGCCCAAATTTCCCTTGAACTTGATGTCTATCAGTAAAATTACTAAGTCTTTAAAATGTAGCGTAACCTTCTTTCCTTACATTGTCTCCATGTAGGATCTTAGGACGAAGTTAACGATTGGTCAGGGATATGAAGGTGAATATGGTTTGTACTACCTGTAGACTTTGTCAACTTCACCTGCTACTGCTCTTGTGGCCCGATCTACCTATCTTTATCAATGGTACCCGAGGCTTGGTCATCCTTTTACCATTAAGTTGAAGTCTTTATTTCCCAGTTTGTCTTCTGAAAATTTTACATATCAATATCGTCAACTTGAAAAATACCATCGCTCTATGTTTTCTTCTCGTCGTGACAACATGGGTCCAAGTTTGTTTATTTAGTTCACTCTGATGTCTAGGGACCATGGCGTATTGGTAATCATACTAGTGTGCGGTATTTTGTAACCTTTACTAATGGCTATTCTCGTGCCACTTGGCTTTATCTTTTAAAAGATTATTCTAAAATTTAATACATTTTCTGCAATTTCTTGGATGAAATAAAGACTCAATTTTCTGCTACTCCTAAGTTTATTCACACTGATAATGCCTTTGAATATGTGCAACATGGTTTTCAAAAGATTTGCATCTCCAAAGAAATTGTTTACCAAACCTCTTGTCCCTATAGCCCACAACAAAATGGAGTGGCTGAAAGGAAAAACATACATCTTTTTGATGTAGCTCATTCACTCCTAATTGAGATGAAAGTTCCTAAGTTTTATTGTGCTGATTCCATTCTTTTAGAAGACTACCTCATCAACCGGATGCGTACAAAATAAAATTTCCTACCAACTTCTCTACCCTCATGAACCAATTTTTCCCTACCACCAAAAGTTTTTGGCTGCCTATGCTTTGTTCACAATCAATAATCTGGACGTGATAAATTATTTCCACAAGCTTTTCGATGTTGTTTCCTTGGTTATTCTCAAACACAAAAGGGGTATAAATATTTTGATCTTGTTGCACACTGATTCTATGTCAGTATCGTCACCTTTTTTGAAGATACCTCCTCCTTTTCCGCACCTAGTAAACAAATGCCACTTTCTAATGTGCCACTTCCTAGTGTGCCTCCCTTGGACAAGTCTTCTACCCCTATTCTGAAAGTGTATGAGCGACAAAACAAAAGACCTCTACCTACAATATCTCCTTCTATGACCTCTTCCGAGACTAATGATCCACCACAAGATGATGGTAATACTACTGCCACTATTCTAGTTTTTGATTTTGACATTCCAATTGCTACACAGAAAGGACAACAATCTGGTGCCAAATATTATATTTCTCAGCACTTTTCAACAACCCATCTGAATGCTTCTATGTCTCAATTTACTGCTGCTTTATCTGCTATTTTTGTCCCAAACAACATTCTGGAGGCATTCCTACATCTTGAATGAACACATGCTATTGTTGAGGAGATGTGTGCTCTTCAAACTCATGGGACATGGGAACTTGTGGATCTCCCTATGGGCAACAACCCTATTGGATGTCACTGGGTGTATACTGTTAAATATTTGTCTGATGGAACATTTGAACATCTGAAGGATAGACTGGTTGCTAAGGGATACACACAGGAATATGGGGTTGATTACTTTGAAATTTTTTCTCCTGTTGCTGGTCTTAATTCATACACATTCTTATTTCTGTTGCCATAATCAAGGATGTCACTTGCATCAGTCGGATGTCAAGAATGCCTTTTTTGATATGGTAATTTATAGGAGACTGTCTATATCTCACAACCTCCAGGTTATGTTGCTTAGGGGGGTATTCTAATGAAAGTTTGCCTTCTTAAGACGACTATTTATGACCTCAAGTAGAGCCTCCGAGTATGGTTTGATAAATTCTCCTTTATACTGCACAAATATGATTTTACACGGTCTAAGTGCGATCATTATGTATTTATCAAGATTACTACTTCTAGAATTATTATTCTCATTTTTTATGTGCAGATATCATTTTGTTTGGTAGTGATGACACAAGGATTGCTGATACAAAGAAATATCTTATGAAGCACTTTGTAACCAAATATATCGGCCGTCTTTGATATTTTCTTGGCATTGAGGTAGAACACAACAAGAATGGAACATCTCTATCAAAGAGGGAAGTATACTCTAGACTTACTGATTGAAACTAGAATGCTGGGTTGTCGACCTGAGTCTCACCTATGGATGAAGCACATGATCTATGTACTGAGTCCACTCAATCCTTAGAAGATAAATATTGCTACAAGCGGCTGGTTGATAGATCTTTGTCTCACTGTTACTAGGTCAAATATATACTTTGCTGTGGGAGTTCCTAGTCAACTTATAGATTGTCCTAGGTAGTGTCATTTGAGACAACATGTCATGTCCTGAAATATTTGAAGAAACACTTGGACATGGGCTATTTTACAAAAAAAAAATGACACATTGATGTAACTGGATATTCTGATGCTGATTATGCAAGGTGTAAGTCTGTCAGGAGATCCACTCCTGGTTACTGTACCTTCGCAAGAGGTAATCTAGTTACTTGGCGAAGTAAGAAAAAAATGTTGTTGCCAAATCTTATTGCAAAGTCTGAGTATTGTTTAATGTCAATACTACTCGGGAGCTTTATGGATTAAATCTATTTTCACATACTTCAGATTTCCTATCATTTATGCTGCCCTGATGTATTGTGATAATCATGTTGCTACCTTCATTACTAGTAACCATGTCTTCCATGAGAGAACCAAGCATATTGTAGTTGATTTCAATTTTCTCCGAGATATTGTACTAGATAAGAAGATTGCTACTCATTTTTTACCATCACATGAGCAAATTGCAGATATATTTACTAAGCCTCTTTCTAACAAGAGAGTTGAAGAACTATGCTGCAAGTTGAGCATGATTGACATCTACGCTCAAACTTAAATGAGAGTATTGAGATATATATTGTTGTATTCTATTTCCTATTTTAAGTCTTTCTTACTTAAGTATCCTGTAACATGGACCTCTGTATAAGAGTCCCTTTTCTAAATACAGAAAGACAACACACTTAAGACACCTCCCACCCCACCCTCATAAGTGAAATGTGTAATAGAAATACATAATCTCATGTCCATGTTGCACCAAACAACTTGTGACATGCTACCTTTGACACGACTCTGGGTCCAAAATAAAGAACGATAGCTTGACCTCTAGGCATATAACCTACAGCAAGGCAAGTGCATAGGTAATCTTTTACTGTTACACAGAGCCATCTACCAATTTTCTTCGTATCAAGTGATCAATACCTCATCAATGCCGTACTCCAGGACTCTTGGAGCCTATAAAGAAATTGACGACGTTAGCACCACAAAGGTATCTCAACTATCTCGAATGTAATGGGCTATTTGTAGAGCGTTGAATGGAACTCATCATGAATGATCCATTACCATATACCAACGCATATATATATATATATATATATATATATATATATATATATATATATATATATATATATATATATATATATATATTATTCCGGGTTGAAAGCACAAGGACAGATGACATCAAAATACATACGAATGTCAGTCATGTGGGTTTAAAATACATGATGATATTCAAGTTGCGCACCAAATGGAGCAGCCGACGTAAAGATCTACACATGACACGACACCGATAAAATGATGTTTCTGTTGTATTCCTACTTTGTTTTTAGAAGGTATTTCAAAACCTCTTAATTATTTGTGAAAACCATGATTAATTTAAATGGCTAAGAATGTCTCCGTCCAGTAATAATATGGTCAAGTATCATGTATTTATTCAGAGACGTTATACACTCTGTCACAATCATGTGGTGGACCATCAAATACGACTGCTACGTGTTCAAGTTAAAAACTATATTCGATCAGATATGAATGTTATATGACTGAGTACACTACCTTGTTTGTCCTTGGTCACAACTACTTAATTGGATTTTTTCTTTGTCAGTGAGAAGATCGATCAAATACATCTCCTAACTTGGTCGGTTAGATGATTTTTCATATTTGATCAGATATAGTTGTCATGATCTGGCATATAACAGATAACCTTTTTATTGTTATAGTGTCTCTTGACTCTCGTCAGATTCATCGGATGAGTCCAACACATTTATGTTTCTTGGAGCATGAAAACAATTGTTATGAGAGGGAAAAATATCTTACTGTTGGGTGTCATTTCAATCACCCGTCTCTCTATATATGGGGACTTAATACACTCATTTGAAACTCAACTTACATGGCATTCATAACAAATCTTGAACATAATTGTTCTTATTTTGTTGTCTGCAAGCACAATGCTTCTTTGTGATTTTCTTCGGCGTTGCTTCATTGTGCTACAATAACTATTTGATCTTCACTTTGAGAAGTTCTTTCTCTACTTCCATCTCCCACCAAACCTTGTATTGTTGTGTGATCTGCAGTTCCCATGACTTATATTTTTAGACGATGTATGAGGGTCAACAATCAGTCCGGCCATGTTCTCTTGTTGCCACCGGGAGATGCAACTTAAAATTTGGGAGCTAATGGAATCTAGGAGGCAGACTTTTAGCTAGCTCATGCACACGAACAACATAATGACCATGATCATCTTGACGAGCCTTATACCTATGCTCATAATTTTTTCCTAAATTCATCCTCTAACATGTTATTCATTCTGATTAAAATTATATCAGTGCTTGCTAATCTTTGTATTGCAAGTGTGCCTAAAATAATTACTGATTGCCAATATTCCTCACATTAATGAAGACTGATCCCTAGTTTTTAGTTATTAAAGTTGTAAACTTCCAAATTAGGTTATTATCTGCTTTTGATATCTAGTCAATATGGATCAAGAAGTATGTTGAGTATATAGGATATTGCCTGAACTTTAGAAGGTTATGGGTTTGAATTTTTGTATATGGCTATACAAAAAAAAAGTTCCGGTTCACCTCTTTAGAGTTAGTAGATGTGCACATTCAACTTTATTCCTAATGTGGTAGATCTCATTATAGCTGATTACAATGATCCTTATTCTCCCTTGTCTCCAACAAAATATCCAAAGAAACTGATTATTTTGCCCATGATAAGATCCCATTCACCTTATGGAATGAGTTGAATCATATCGACCATATCTTTCTTATCGCCCTTAAGCTTTGGGAGGCCTTAGATGACAAGTTTATAATGCAAGACGTTGGATGGAATATTATGTAATTGTTCAATGACCTAAATGCAATTTTCCAAATTCTTGAATAGCATAACCTTGTTTCTACATGCATTTTTTGTAGTTTTGAAGTGATGCGTTTACATGCAAGTGATTACCCTTATAGATAATATCACTTTATCTTAGCAAAAAAAATCAACACCGGAAAGAGAGGATTAACATGTTCAGTTTTGTCAATTCCATAGAAAAAAAAATCTTTACTAGATAAAGCTAAGAGCAACAACCCTTTTATTCAAATCCAATACGAAATCTAACAAACTTCTACCCAAAATATAAGTACTATTTCAAAAAGGCAAGTACCATTATTGTAATAACATTGATAAAATTCGTAACTAGTGCATTTTTTCTATGCATGCAACAAGCTAGTCACCTTGTTGATATGTATGAAAACTACTAAAGGCAAATTGAAAACTTGATATTAGCAACCAAATATTTCATGTAATTTTATTTTAGAACATACACACTATTTTGGTACAATCATACAATTCAACAGAGTACACATAAGCTTATAAGGGTAACCTATACATGAGCTGCTAATTGCATGAGTTCCCAATTCTACTTCTGTCTCAAACAAAGGATATCTCCTGGAATCATTATTTTAGGGCTTTGCTACATTCTTCCTTTTCTAATCTCATTACACATTTGGTGTATGTAGTCCCCAATGAATATATATAACACGTGAACACAAAAGGAATATGTTAGACACAAGGGCTGGTATAAATGCATTTTAAGAGGAATACAAAAAGTGCACTAACTGGAAAGAGTTTTCAAAAGATATAGTAGAGATAAAAAACTGGTAGCATCAAGAGTGTGAACAACAATAAGCCACCAACATTCAAATATGTTCGACAATACAATATTCTATTGAATTTACATTTGATAGTATTTCACTAGACAATATTACAAAAAGTAAGAGAAACAATGATTTGGAACTTCTATATCATATATATGCTTGGCCAAGCATGTGTCTTTATCCTATATGAGAATGTTCACATCAAGCTTAGTTTAACGGGGCCCACCTATGCACTATCTCCATGTAGAGTTGTGTAACTATCATTTCACTAAACAAATGACCCATTACTATTAATCCTTTTAACATACTAACTGTACCAATAATTTTCTAGGGATCCAAGTATATTGTAATGGAGGATTTTTCAAACCGAAAAATCTTATCATAAATAATTTTTTACCCCCCCAAATTTAATTTTAGCAATGCATGGTTTCCCATAAGAGATGAATATTCCAACTAAAGAAATAAAAGATCCCATACCTCAAATAGTGAACATGAACAATCAATGTATTTTGTCCACACGTTGTTCTGCAAGGTATTTCAGACGAATACTGAATCAAGAATAACCAAAGTGTTTTTCAAGTATAGATGTTCTAAGTATGTTAATAAAGTATAGAAGTATATACTAGCAAGTAGTACAAGCTAATGACTTGGAAATATTATCACAATCTAGTTGTGTATTTATAGGGTCTAAAAATGTTGATTATGATCTCCATGTTTTAGTCAAACACATACTAGCATATTTCACCCTAGAGTTTTGCTTGTACATAAAAAGTATACTTTCTAAGACAAGATTATGTCAACCTAGATATCACTCATATTATAATTCCTCTTGTTAGAATTATGTGATTGCTTTATTTTTATTCTTGACCAAAACATGTTATAATCAATATATATCAAAGTAAAGTACATTGAGTTTAGGATGAGGAATTTATTTTGGAAAAATCGGTGTCAAACAAGGTAAATTAAAAAGTGTAGAGACGTGCTCAAGTGAGTTGAGAAGAATAATCTTAAAACTATCACTCTGATACATGTCTTAGAAACTTCAACGGATTATGTTTACTTATGCTCAACAATATACATAAATTTTACTATGTACAAGGCATGGGTTCAAGAAACAAAATAAAAAACTATGTACACAAGTCACAAAATAGTTTTACATAATAATTTATAGTGAAACATGTCCAAAATAAGACACACTTAAAGTTTGATGAAGTTAAGTTCTTATCTTCTATTAGAATAATTGTACACTTTCAAATAAGAGAAAATATAACTTGACGAGATAAAGACAGTTTGAAATCCATGTATGATATTTTTTAGGAATCATAAGTTGTTTTTATTCAACACTTGGATCTATTTTATGAAATAATACAAAAATGGATACATAACTAAATGTTCTAGGAATATAAATAGTGAGAACATAAATAAAAACAAGGTTTGACAATAATGATAATCTAAAAATTGATATGGTATCATATTATGTTTTCAGAAAAGTTGGCATGCATTTGAAAGGTTTGTAGAGTAAGTCATGTATTTTTTAAATTAAATGTTTATTTTAAAAAAAATAGAGAGCACAACTTTTTGTAGTTTACTGTGACGTGTCAGTAGGCTAACACAATTTGCAAAATAATTCTAGTTGATGTACAAAGACACTAAGACAACATGTTAGATGACTAACACGATGTGTCCCATATACATTTTGTCAAAAAAAGACTATTGTTTTCCCTAGAGAAACTTGATTACTGTGTTGTGAGGTTAATTTCTTGGGGGAAGGTGATGTCCAACCTTTCTAGGTTAGGCATGATTGAAAGGAGGTGAAAATTGAGATGAAATTAAGAGGAGTGCTCGACAGTGAGTTTGTTTCCAGTGACATCATTGGGTTTGAATTGAAGTTTGGTGTGTGTGTCCGAGAGTAATAACTTATTTCTAAGTTAGGATCAACTTCTTGGAGTTTGCACCAAACTTTTGGCATGCATAGGACATTATGAGGAGGTGTATACTTATTTCTTATATGTCCCATCAATAATCAAGATGGAGAAGATATGATTTGATGGAAAGTAAGCTAGGCTCATTTTGGTGTTACACAAAGTGGTTGTCTGGAAACATAGCATCAATACAAAGCCACAGGGACAAGTAACATGTAATTTGGTAGAGAAATGAGGGAGAACAAAATCAAAGGTTCTTCTCAGAACTTGCACTAGTTTCCATGTCGAGGTTAAGGACTACACCTTCCTTCCTTAAAATCTAACTATTGAATCTAGAACTAGTGACTCTCAACACCCAAAAATTGTTTAACTAAATAATTTTTATTGGAAACATCACAACTAAAAATGGCTTAAAAGACGGAACATAGATTTATAATCTATCTATATGTTATGAAAATTTAAATATGATACGTATCAATAGAGTTTTTCCCCCATTTTTCTATAAAGATAAAATATATAATATCTAGAAATCTAGACGGTATATCTGCATATTCAAAAATATATATACTATCAAGACGTGGGGTATGACAGAGTCATTGATGAAAATAATAGATTAAGAAATGAAATTGTAATTAATAATATGAAGATTTCTCAAAACTTCTAGGATATCACAATTAATTTCTAGATTTTAAAAAGAAGGGGGATTCAAGTACGAATAAGTTTCAAATAACAACGATGGTGATGAAAAAAAACTTGTACCTTTTTGACTTAATATTTACTATGTTAAATCAAGAATCCCCCAAAAATGATAAAGTGAACATGATCAATTTGGGGATTGAAACTTCTTCTTCTGAAAGGTTAGACCAAATGCTCTCGCTCTTAGTGTTCATACATCTTTTTATTATAATTGTGATTGGATTTCAGAGTCATAATACAAATATATCATTTTATATTTTCCACTCATTAGATAGATGAAAATTATGTGAAATATTAGGCTAATTATGTCTTGTAAAGAAAATTGTATGAGATGGATGTGTTGACTTGAAGCTCAAATAAGGAAAGTTTTAGGGTACAATATGTTTACATGATCCTAGCTTCAAAGAAAACTTAGTTACTAAATTCTTAGTATTGAAATCTGGTTACTCATTATTGAGTTATAGAAACAAATGTGTAATACATATATTTGTTCATGCATATGTGCATAGTTCATCTTGAAGTTTCAGTTAAGCTTAGTGTTGCTTCATGCAATAATATTCATCATATTAATGCTAATTTAATCCATATTTTTCTACATTGTGATTGTTGGACATGCTTGCTTAGAACATGTGAATAAAAACACAATGAAATAAATGCTTCACATGGACATGATTCCTTAACTAATATAAAAAGCATTGACAAAAGTAATTTTGTGTTCAAGCTAAATTTTCTAAAAACCTTTTCAATTAGTATAAAGAAATGATACTTCAGTTCACCTTGATCATGCCTTTCTTAATCTAAATAATGTCCTTACTAGTGATAATATGTATTGATTTGCAACTATTATAATAATTTTCTAGATAGTAATATATTTATTTACTAAAACATACAAGAAAATGGAAAATCTTATATTCTATGAAAGACAAATAGAAAAATTGAGAAGCACACATTAAGGGGATTCGACCTGAGAGAGGATATGGGTACATTTCAAAGGAAATAAACTAGTTTTGTAAGGAGAATGACCTTATACATGTCGCCACTACTCTGTATAACATTAAAGTCCAAAGGTGTGGTAGAAAGAAAGAATGATACTGTAATTGATATGGACAATTTCATGTTAGAAACATCTAGTCTTTGCCAAATATTAAGGGGCTCTTATAAATGGAATATGTGTCAAACTTTACCCCTTTATAATATATAGAAAATACCTTGTGAACTTCAATTTAATTTAAATTGTTAAAGTAATTCAAAGAGTGAGGGTGTTTGGGAAAAGGTAAGATGCTTGAGAACAATAAAAGTAAACTTGGTTCTAAATTTTATATATAATCTTCATAGGTATGTAGAAATTTGAAATGCAAATATATATCTAATTATAAAACTATTGTGTTCTTGACATTAGGATAAACTCCACACTAGATTAATATACTTCAATGCACCCTTCTTTTTGAGTCTACTATTCCTGTACAAGTTGGTGAAGGACCTTTAAAGTAAGAACAACTAGGATCCCCTTAAGATTGAATAGGAAATTTGAAGAACTTGAACCCTTAATACTTGAGATAGTTGAGCCTACTAGTGACCTTGGTTGGAACGAAGGGAAAAAGTGACAAAGTGTTGTTTGACTTCTACACATTTCAAGTAGAAGCATACCCAAACACCTATGATGATTAATTGAAATTCATAGATCATGCATATGGAACTGACAATGACATATCATCCATGATAAATATTCACAAATAGATTCTTATAGATGTTTCTAGAGATACATATTGTTACATGTAATGGGTCGTCAAGAAGATGATGTGATGAGATAATTTTATAAATAAGTTTAAGGTTAGAACGCTAATTAAAGGTCAAAAATAGAATGGAGGTCAAATCCCGTAAAAGCATGTTGACTACTTTGATGCTTATGCTCATGTAAAAAAAATATCCCACAAGTATCCATGTCAACTGGGCTACTATTCATAGCCTTGAAATCTATCAAATCGATGCCAATACTACTTTCCTCAATGGTGACCTTGAGAGAGGGATTTATATGGATGTACTTAAAAGTTTTGCAAATCCTTAGGCAAGAGACATGAATATGTAGATTGGTTAAATCTTTGTATGGTTTTAAACAAACACCTTAGTAGTGCAATGACAAATTTAATATAATAGGTTTATGTGTTGTATTTACAACTAAGTAGTAACCCTTTCAAATCACTAAACAAATACAAAATATAACCTAATAGTCCACTTCGTTTCCTACATACTCAACCATGCATTACTAGAACACGCCGGTCATTATACAAGATCAATTACAGTAAATTCGTAAATTTGTACATCACCATTACTGAGATATCCATAAATGATCTTGTACATGCAATTTATGGTTTTGCGATACTTTGCATTAACACATCACTTGAGAAAGACAACTCAATCGGCAAACCAGAACACAAAACCTATTACCATTCACTATATTAGAGGAATTTATCCATGTTATACTAAAAGCTTAGGTGTTACCAACACTACAAACTGATATATGTCATTCTTTCACTTGAATGTCTAGTAGCAACTCACTGCTACACACAACAAAATATAACTAATTCATGGCATTTCACAGCACGGACCAGTAAAAAACAGTGTGCCCTTCTTGAATAAAACACAGATTGATGCATTACATACATAGTTTGTTGTACACAAACACACTTGATCCCAGACATTAATAGTTTTATACATGGGTATTAACCAAAGTTTACCAATTCAACCACAAAATAAAATCATGTCATGTTCATCGATCATACAACTCCTTCGTTAACATACTTCTTCAACTTAAGTATCTCCAATGCATTGGGTCCTCATAGCTGGTGATATTCCTCACCATACGATTCTTCAATTCGTTGACCTGTACATACACACTCCATCCACCACATGATGTACAGACCACAATAGTTAGATCTAGGTGGTTGCTGGTCTACTTTGTTGTCAAACATGATGTTCCACCCTTATTCTGGAACACCACATATCTTACTCAACAGTGTATTCATAGATGCAACCTACATTACAGAGAAAGATGTATTCAAGTGACTAAGATTTTCAAAACCCATAACATGTTTATATTCCAATTTACAAATTTTCACTTATCACAGTAACAACATCATCATCGTATGGGTGATTGGTGTTTGTCTTGTTATACCTCCTCGTAGGCCACAAACTGTTGTAATGAAGAATCTTCTTGCATTTGTGTGATGCGACGAGTAGATTCCAGTTTTTATGGCTAAGTAATGGTAGGAGTATAATGTTCACCTTCTTTATTTGTTCCTACCGTTTGTAACAATATTTTCTCATACATGTCGCGTTCCTCATCTTTATGGCATGCATCATTGAAGTGTGGAAGATGAACACCCTCCTTCCAAAATGATTACTAAACTCCTCACGCATCACTTCACTATATCCTTCTAGGAACTGCCACAGACATACTAAAGGTCAAGTACCTACATAGTTGACATACTAAACACAGTGTATTTGTCAAAATGAAAAAAAACCATTCTCGTCGTTAACCATGTTTTTTTTGCACATTCACTGTTTTAAGGTAACAAAAAATGAACTACACATGCTTCACATCAAAGCATTGTTAACACTTCATGCCTACAATATTTTAGCACTGCACTTCCCACCTATCATACCTTGTGTAATCAATGCTTACAAAGTTTAACCTAGTTAACTTTTTGGTCTGCCTACAAGTTCCCCTTTAATTATGAAGAACTTACTACTGTTTACTGACATCTACATATATATTTATGACATTTAAACAATTTGGCCATATACAAAATAAACTTGATATATTTAATATAAAAATTAACTATGTTACCAATATATCATTCATTCTGATTCTCTGTTTTAGATTTATAATTTATCTTAGTATACATAGTTGTCATATTCAATACAAATTAACAACATACTACATGACCACAAAAGTGTGTCATGATGGCCAATTTTCCTTAATAACCTACATGAATCTTCTTTACGGCAAATACATGTTAATTACCTATGCATCAGGTAAGGTGCAAACATTATGTAACTAGAGAATTCCTTTATCAAAAAGTTAGAGCAGCATTATCAAGTTGACAAAGCAACTATCACATTTAGCCTCATGTGGCCTGCCACCCTCATTGTAGATGAAAAATTTAGAGATTTCTTTTATCAAACCCACATTTCCTCATATTTCAAACATGATTAGTTATGTGGCCTCCCAACCTCATTGCAGATGAAAAATCAGATCTCATAATGCAAGCGTTATCACTCTTAAAGATAACATCCCCTGGTTTCCTGTCAGGGCTTGTCAACTGCAACATAAATTTTATATGAACATCAACTACAACATAAAATGGCGGAGGTGATTTTAAACAGTTAGTTCATTTGTGAGACACGAATTTGTACAATCATAAAATATACTCTTACTCACTTTAGTTTTTCAACATTAGCAGCGTCGAGCCACAAGACTGCTCATTCATCCCAACCCACCATCAACTGTAACTCTTTTTTCTGACCAGGTCTCATTAACTTCGGCTTCTGTTCACGATGAGCATCTTTCACTCTCCGCACTAGCAATATCGGGTTGTTAGTGACTTGTACCACCTCTCCTACGCTATCAGTCTTCTCCACATCAATTGTTATCCTATCAACCATATCCTTCACACTATTCTATATCAAACAAATATAGAATTACTGTCAATTAGCATTCAATGTCCTTATTACTTATTAACTTCACTGTTGTCGTCTACCCAAGGTTGCCTTTTCATGGACAATTTCCACATCCACAACTACCCATTCTGGCTTCACGACTTCTTTTGTTTTCCCCTTCTTACCAACTGACATTGCTACCAAAGTCTGCGTACTCAACACACTTAGCAAATTGTCAAATTTTGCTGTCTATACCAGTCATCTTGCACCGGTCCTGTACCTGTACAAGACAAAATTATTTCATTTATGAGAGTTTAGTAATTATAACCTTCACCATTATAGAATTATAAATCTCTAACAATTGCATACATTTCTGTCTCCATTAGCTGCTTCAACACCACTACTATGCATGTTACCCGGTCTTCCATCACTAAGGACAAATGGAATGCTCTTGGTTGGCTCAGACGTTACAAAATTGGTGTGGGTGTCACCCACTTTTGTCTTGAGTCATTTATTAACAATTACATCACACCATTCACAGAATAATACTGGACCAAAAATACTCATAATATAGAGTACTACCATGCATAATGGTGGGTCAATTACTGGTTCATGCACTGGTGTTGCATAACTATGTACTCTTGTTGAAAATTTACTACACTCACTTGAAACTTGACCAATTTACAAAAAAGTGTCAGACACTACTGCAGAATTTACACATTTAAACAATCCAAAGAACTTTTACAATATTCATAAATGTACCTTATGGAGCTCATTACAGAGTCTTTGTTTCTTGTAGTAAGGGAGTTGACTCTGAAATTGGGAATTCACCATCTTCTGACGCCACTGATTTGTAATTTAGCTTGATCAAAAGAAACAAATCAATAGTTTTAGTAAACTTCAATCTTCCGCGCTATATGTAATATGATTGTCTCGTCAACTTGTGTATTTCTATACCATCTTAGTAACACTTCCTGACTGTATTGCACACATTCTTCCAACCATGCCAACAATCATTGGAGTAGGTACCATTGTGTCCACTCCATCCTATAATGTACAGTGTCAGGTTAGCATATATCCTATAAACATTATTGTTGCAGTGCAATACTGTTATTATACCCTTTTAAAGCCATTCCTCTGATGAATCGTGTTCTATAAAGAGATAATTAAAATTATTTGTCATACATTTTTACTTACAGACCTTGTACGTAGACGACTAACAACTAAGTCTTCCACATTACCTCCAACAGAATATTCAGCTATTGATGTGCCCACCACACCACTATTTCCCCCTTTGGGTGCATCATAACAGATCTTTCATAAAAACATATTCCATTACCACCCTCTGCTTTTTCTATCATAATCAAGTGTCTACCATTACTAGAGCTAGTATAGTTTACTTACTGTTTTGACAACCTTCCATTTCCTCTTACCCGAGGATGTCACTTCACCTTCTTTTAGATAGTATGACACCAACGGTGTTTGCAACCCAGCCTGTGCAGTGAAGTTTCTACACATTAGGTATATTCTAATATAAAAACTACATAGGTTGCACGAACACAATTGACAACATATTTTATACATTTGTGTCATGTACCTTCTTAGCAGCAGATCTTGTAGCAGCACGATCACTCCCAACTTCAGCCACATGCACATGCAATTCATTTGCAATACATATCTACACACACTATGTCATACCCATTATTTGTATCTATACATTAGAGACCAAACTATCTGTACTTCACTCAATTATATAATACTATCACTTTTGTTAACACTCACACAGTGACACAAATTCGACTCTCATCTACTTAATTACTGCAACTAGTTAATCATTATCTCATTGTCAGACAAACTTCACAATGAATTGTCTTCTACTATGTCTTGCTCATTTATGGCGATGGAATGTATGCAGTGTACTAACTAAACTATCTGAACATTGCCTTGGACGATAACCAATTGTCCAACTTTACTTCTGGAACCGGTTCACACAGTGTTACTCAATCGGGTTACCATTACATTCACATTAGCCAATCATTGCATTAATAGGTTACGTATGCATTTTATTGCCTTTTCAAAATGTACCGTCTTAGCAGTTTATCTAGTAACAGCTCGACTGCTCGCCGCTACAATAACTTTGTCCTATGATAAATATTTACGTTAGGCATGTCTACAATCACCACATAAACTGTTATTCTACAACAGACAAACATTTTTTCTTTCATAAATATTACAACATAAGGAGATCCATAATGATTTGCCTGCAACATCTAAGTCATCTTTCAATATACAGTGCATGTTTTTTACATGTCCATATTTCAAATGCAATTTTAATACATTTTATATATTAACAGACACATACTTGCTGAGCATGTTGTCATAAATTTTCATTTTATGAGCACGGGAAAATTGAATTTATATAATCTTATAAAAAGAATCTATACATTATGAGGAACGGTTTTGACATGCAGCAGTATGCATCATTATACAAAAATCCAAATTACCGGTGTTTTTTCTTCAACCACATCAGAAGTTGATTTCAGAAGTGGTGATTCACACATTGATTGGAACGAAACAAATATAACCTGACAACATTAATAACTGAAAATTCAAAACAAGTTCCATGCTTGGAGTAAGGTTACAAACCTTTTATTCAGCATTCACAACAAGTGTACCGCCTTTTGGAAGGGCATCCTGGGTCTTTTTCAACCATCTATAAGTTGGAATCATGCTGCTTTCATCAACAGTCTTTATATAGCTTACCTGTAGGTGTAAGACATAGATGGTATATTCAAATCATGTCAATCAACACTTTAGACAATTTTCACTGACCAATAGCTAATTAGTCTAATGATGAACCATGCGATCTTCAAGCAAATCAGAGGTCACACTTCCTCTCACGGGATGTCCATTACAAACCTGATGTCAAGCACATTCACACATCGTCTTAATAAACACCAACAAAACACTATTTTGAGTACAAATCTGACTTCTAGTACAATACCCATTCAACGCTTTTGCACTCTGCCTTCATGTTTCTACACTACTTGCCATCAGATACTTTAACCTTTCCACAATCACAACAAACAAGCTATAACGTTATTCACAAATTACAAAATACTACGACCTGCTTTGCAAACAATTCTCCAAGTAATATTGTCTACACATGCCCACTTTATAGGCCCTATTCACTACCATTACATGTCTAATTATTAGGACTAACAAATACATCCCTTTCCCATCATCACAATTCCTGGTACACTAAATATGCAAATATGTTATTCGGTCTTACCATATTCTGAAAAGTACTCACCGTTTTTGGTGTGCTGCATAGACACATTCTTTTACCATTAGGACTGTTATTTACTCCACCAACAGCCTGGTTCACATAATTATGTCCTTGCGTAATTCCTTCAACACCCTATTTGCATGCATGTGTTTTATTATGTGTTTTACATTTCATAACTCTTGCCTATTATTTTCTTCCTGCAAAATATTTTTAACATTGCCTACCACACTTACACTCTTACGCTTGACCGAGTTGTGGTTCACCAACTCCGCAACATTTATTCTAGAATTCTTACATTCGTCCGCCGTCTTTTTCTTGCCATTCTCTTTTGCAATTACCTACCCAATCAAAGTGATGTATATATATAACAATAACAATATCACTGAATAAATTATGCATGTTACATTTTTACTCACTTCCATTTTCTCAAGAACAAAACTAGGTTCCTTCATTACTTTTGACTTATGTGGGGCCACAACTTTGCTCATTTTACTTCCCAGTGAATTTTTTGATTCCACAACATTACCTGACCTACATCGTGTTCTTCGATTCTGGGAGACATTTTGCCAAAACTTCAATACTATACGAATCCAAACTTATAACTTAACATTTCATAAAAATAAAAAATTTACAGTACACAATCTTACCGTAATAGGTGTGGAGAGATCAATAACAGGAACACTATCACGACTACCAATATCCTATACATGAACACTTAACTCTAAGTTAATGGGTCGTGACAAAATAATGCTTTAACCATGTTTAGATGTACAACTTGTACCCTTATCGGCGTTAGTCCACACTTGGTCGAATCACAGCCAACAACGAAACAACAAAATTTCAACTGAAATAATAACATTCATTACAACTTTGAAGCTCACGTTAACATGTTCATATAAAATCCGATGACAGTTAAACACTTACACTACTCCCTACTTCCACGTTTGTAGGGTGATCTCTAGTTTCTAGCAAATCACCATCCACTACCTATAATTACAATTGGTATATAACTAAATTTTAGTAAACCATATTCGTTATGGATATACCCAAATTCAGCAACAAAGACTCTGTCAACAACATAGAAACATAGTGCATGCATCGTAATACCTCAGGAAGGTTTTTGGACTCTAACCGTTCACCATCTTTTCCACTATCTATGCTCTGATGTTTTACTCATACACATTAGTCATACCAGCTATTTAGCACAACTAATGCGTTGCCTCAATGAAAATGTCATATTGAAATAGTGATATACCTTTGCAGTGTGGTCTGCCAATGATGTTCCAGTAGACATTCCACCAGAACTACTCAGATGGACTGTAGGATCAGTAATCTCGCATGTTTGTAGCTCCAATCTAAGCAGTTCAATCTCATATAGCCTGACTTCATACCGTGCTTTCAGTGTGTCCAGCTCTGCAGTAGCAACCTTCAATTTCTTCTCAAGTAATGTCACATTCTCCTGCAGATCTGCAACATCCTTACCTTGCTTTGCTTTGCTTTCCTCTATTCTCTTCTATAACTTCAGTTTGTTCAACTTGTGTTTTGCCAACTCAAGCTAGAAAAAAATATACAAAACACATATTAAGTTTTACATTTCAACAGGTTTCACAGCAATATCAACATACCATAAAACATGGCATTTCTAACCTATCTCTCCATCTAGGACAGACGTATCAGCTGTGTTTTCTACCTCGTGCAACTGGTTGGCCGCACTAGCACCTTCTTTAAGAAACTTTGCTCGAATGTATCTATCAGGCAGCCTTCTAAATGACAAACTCTTCCCGGCCATCCACGCACTAATTCTATTGCCGCAATCCCAACAGTTTGTAATAGGTGAAGCATGCTCTCTTACTCTGCAACTCGTTAGTGTAACATGACAGAACCATACTAACAATAGAAAACAATAGCGCTTCAAATACCCCCTATTACTTCTACCCATCTCACACATACCAGCATGTAGAAATGTAAATACAAATTCCGACAAGTTAAACTTAGACGTCTGAGATAAACTGTCCACATACACCCAGATTTGCTTTTTAATACCAAAATCAGCAGTAGGGTAAACAAACGTAGCCATCATTACAACAAGCCAAATCTTCACAAAGTCTTCTATTGATTTAAGATCTGTCTTAACAGACAAATCTTTTAACAATTCAAGAGCCGTGGATACCTTTGGTTATCCTTTGAAGTACTCCTCAGTGATGGCTGAGTCTACCAGAGTACCTTGACCATCCTCTAACAAAACTTTCTCACCTTAAAAAAATGATATCCAATGAATAATACTGTCAGCACAATCATATCATGAATTCATTTTGTATTAACTTCAGCACTGCTCACCTTTAACGGGAAGTCCTAGAAACAACCCAACCTGTTTCACGTCAAAGGGACATAATGCTTGTCAACTTTAAAACTCCTCGATTCCTTGTCGTAAGTATCTACTATCGCGCTTACAAGGACAAGATCTAACACTTTCAGACATTTAAGCGAAGTAAAATGACCAAAAAGAGTGGACTTCAGCAAGTCCTTATGCTGCTCCTTGGCAAATTCTAATACGGATAGGAATTTATGAAATGAACAACGTGAGCTAAAGCCTTTAATTACCCACTCCTGTGCTACATTCTGCCTCGTCTTCATAAACATTGTCACTCATCCTACATCCAGTGTAATACAAAATGTCACCCACTAATGTACACCATTTGAAAGTTAACAAATCTATCATATACTTGCATTAAACCATACCCGCCAAGCATAAACAAATAAAAAATAAACACTTTCATCAATATTTTCAGAGGATACATGTTATATTCTTAACAAACAATCATTACACAATTGCTCAACAATCTACTAATCATTTGCTTATTTCCAACGGTGTGTAGCATTTGTTCCCTGTCACCCATGAACCAATTTTTAAAGCAACCCATTCAATGATTTTCCCTTATTACATGCCATTTACATCCAGTTCACGTTACAACCATTATTTTGCAATGTTTACTGCATGACAAGCATACTCATCTAGCCACAAACTGAGTTAAATACACCATCTAAGTGTGTTATACATCAATGCATCGATTCATTTCCTACTAAAACGCATATAGAAATTTGTTTTTGTGCAACAATGCTTAAATCAAATAACAATATCCTATTACAATTTATAATTAACTAATGCCTTAACACATCGATTCAACACCTCATTCTCAAACAGATATAACCCTCATATGTTATAATACACTAATACCTTACCTCATACGTTAGCATAATAGATAATAGAACACATTGCTAAATGCATTGTTACCAATCTGCAGCCAAAAAGAAACTAATCTATCAAGATATTCCCTTTCATGTGTATGGGAAACCTGCTACTAATACAGTCATATATGTTACATGACACTAGAGTCCACTACTTAAGTACCCAACTATAAACACAATTGTTACTTGTAACCTACACACATACCCTGATCATTATCGTACAGTTGTTATTATGGTGCTCATTTATGCTCCATAAATCTTAAACATCACTGCAACATTTCAAATCCAACAACAATACATATTTGTATTTTTTTATATGCACTTCGATGATTACATCCCATAAGAAATAAAAATTTGATATATTCCTCCCATGGATCTGCATAATCAATTGCATAATAGAGTATGTTATCATAACTCCTCTCTAGAAAAATTAGATATATTCTGATTTAGCAAACACATGCTCTAGGTGACCCCTCACAGAGCTAGCTGCTGCAAAACCAGTCATGATTGGTTCATAGTTATTGAGGTAACCTGTAACCCATATAGTATAACATGCTTACATTACCATTACTTAGCGTAGCGTTGAAGTTATGTTATTCCCTTCCATGCGTTGTTACTTTTCTGCAAGTACAACTACATAGCCTGCATGTTACCATCGGTTAACAATCCTACAAATTTCTTATGTTTTCCTAACTCAACACCTTTGTTATCTTGTCCACATTACTTTGGTAACACTCTGGAGAACAAAGCTTACTGCTTGTTCTATACCAAACCAAAAAATGTATCAAAAACTTCACATTAGGTTTTACCAAGCTAACATTGTTATTTACCTTTTGCCTGCCCTAGCCTGTTACATCCTTAACTTGTTTGCTGCAGTTTAAGCCTTCCATAACTCCTACACGCTTACCATTACGTCATCACATCTTAACAACTATCTTCGGCTGCTGCTGCGTTAAACCTCAAAACATTGTTTATGTGATTGCTCTTATCTGTTATCTTAGCTTCAACTTGAACCCATTTGTTATGGTTGTCAAAAATAACAACCTAACATTGCATGCATTGGCCAAAACCAAACGAGCAAGGTAACAACATTACCTACCCGATGTAGTGCATGCATTGGTCAAAACCAACGTTACCTACTGTGGAGGCACAACAACATCTCAAGGAGGATAAAGCTAATGTGTTTGCTACAAATTAACAACATGTTGGGGTGATGATATGTTTTGTTGTTATTTTTGACCACTACCATAGGGCCGGTGTTTCTGCTACGCCCATGAAGAAGATGTTCAACAAAGGCAATGGGGAAGAAAGGCTCACCTTCGGCTGCTGGATAAGACATACTAGCAGAAGGACGATTTCCAAAGAAACCCTAACATTCGACCTCTGGGCAAGCCCTAAAAGAAGGGTGCTCCACCTCCAAGATCCCTCTGTCTGTGCAGCAACCAGCGGTGATGGGGAGCGATGGCAGGAAGCAGCGTTGCTGGGACAATCGCCAGAGCAGATACCAGCCGCCGATCGGTTAGGTGGAGCGGTGGCAGGTTACCGGCGGCTGAGAGAGCTCGCAGGGGGTACCAAATGAGGGGGAAACGAGTGTGGGAATGGGTGAGAGCAGAGAGTTGAAAAGGCGTTCAAGGTTTTAGCAGGGGAGGTGGGGTGGAGGAAACAAGGGGGGGGTGTAGAAGAGAGAAGGGTATGTCAACGTTGACATGACTAGTTTTGTCTTGTAGTATGGGGTCGTCCGGGTTAGGGTCCAACTATGACTCTATATAGCAACCCTCTTAAATTTAGGAATGTGCTACCTGGATTCAAACCAAATTCAAAGTTAGTTTTTTTATAGATGCATAAAAACAAAAGGACGAATTGTTACTTCTTCCTCCTTTTGTCTTTAAAATCCAACGTTGAGTTTGGTTGTGAGGCCATATAGAATATTCTTTAAATTTGTCGAGTGTTCTCAATTTATTCATGAATACCATAACTTGATAATGACATGACTTATATATATTTTCTTATGATTCTTATTTATTAAAAGTCCACAATCGAGTTATAACCACCATACATGACATTTAATTGTTACATATAAACCCTCTTTTGGTGTCTCACAATTTAATAAGCATGACTTGCACAACCATCAGAAGCAAACTTTATTTGTTTAGTCGATTATTAAGTCTCTCATTTAGGTATTTAGAAAAACATGGACTGGAAGTGACATTTAGATGTGCTATTGTTACTTCCGTCTGAATATATGGTCAACTAAATGTCGCTTATCCAGATTAACTTCTTTATTGTGATACCAATGTAACGTAATATAGCTAAGTTGGACTGAGTTATAAACCTATATTCTATCCAGACTAGGCTAATTATATCCATCATCAAGATAACCTAATCTGAATGTCACAAGATTGAAATACCATATTTCATGCCAAATAGCGCTAAGCTTCTATTTAGCAATTAGAATTCTTAAGATACAACGTTGTTCTTTAGGATGCATTTGGTACATAATGAATCATGGGAAAAGGAATGGTGAGGGATTAAAAAACCGTATTTGGTTAACCAGGTGATAGGGAGGGAAATATTTTATGGAGAATCGATAAGGAAATTTAGTATATTTTTGTTCTCATGGAAAAATGTGGTGAATGATAGGGAAAGAACTTCCATTTAAGAAAAAGTTTATTGTCCACTAATTATTTAGAGACACGGGTAAAAAAAATCTCAATATTTGTCTTCTCTATACAAACATACTTTCCTTTAAAAAAGTGCATAAATAAACTCCACTTTTTAACCAAGATATTATTTCCTTCTAAATATTATTTTTATATCTTATTGCCTACCAAATAGATTTTCTCCCACCAACATTTTTCTCTTTTTGTTTATTTTTTCCCAACAAATAAATGAATTGAAGTGAAATATATGTTTGTAGTGTTCCACCGGATTGGCTTCACCATTAAAAGAGGACTGGCGGCGCAACTTGTTGCATGTCTATCTTCTTTTTTATTGTAATTGTAACATGTTTCTGATTGTAACAATATTAATTTTCTTTTGTGTTAGAGAACTTTCCTTGAAAAAATATATTTCACATCAATAATTTTTTTTTGTTAAAAACTATTTTATCTCCATGGATGTCGCCTCCTCCAAATAAATAATAAATCCTTGTATTGATTTTATGTTGTGATTATATTTCTTTACAACTAGAAATTTCATGGCAAAAGTTGGGTTTCTTTGTTTCCATCCAAATAACTAATCTTGGTCAAAAAATTATTTCCCTCTAAATAAATTTATTTAATATCACATAATTAGTTAATTCTAATAAAATCATTGAGAGCCACACATGCACCAATGTTTACGTATAACTAGTTGAGCATCCAAATACAATAAGGGCCTTTTTTTATTATCCATGGTGAGAGCGGTGTCAATTCATAATTAATATGATTGAGAAATATTATGCTATATTTATAAAAAATAGCTACAATGTAGATATTTTACTTTTTTTTAAACCAATGAACTTTTCATTTTTGGTGAAGGTTAAGAAATACATATCAATGATTCTCTTTTACATTTTATAATAATTTATATTCTATACTTTAATAAAATGTGAAGTGAGAGATTTTTTTTTGATAATGACTATTATCAGAGACATGAGGAGAGGTTCAACACTATCACAACAAGGGGGAAAGAAAAGCCTATAAGTATTTATATAAACACCCCACCTTATCTGAATGTTTTGGCTGGGTATTAAACCTGCAACTGCAGCTAACAAACCGACTAAGCTTATCAGTTGAGCCAATCAACAAATCATGTGATCTTCTATTGTTGATGTCAGAAGGATAATCATTTTGTTTGCCTACAATTTAAATATGTAGATTTTATATGTGTATGAGTTCATAAAAAATCTTTCTCCCCACACCTATGCATGTTAAGTATTTTGACATTTATATCCCTTTTCCCATAAAAATGCTATCAAACAAAAAAATTCGGATAACTTTCCCTTTCTCGTCCCCTTCCTCTGCCCCTCTCCTTCCCCATCCATTTATAATGTAATAACACTTCAAACACAATCTTAATTAATAAGTATAGTTGCTTCTCTATGACATGAATTTTAGACAAAACTTAGATCATGAGCGGGATTCAAACTATATTAGTTTGTATTCGGTATGGATATCTAGAGCAATTAGGTGCCATTTTTGCGAGTTGATCTGGATCTTCTCTATTTGAACATTGATGCGACACAATTTCTATTTAAGATTTGAACTAAGTCTTCAATAAACCTTTTATCTAGACATAGACTACACATATGACGAGACTAATTCAATCTAATTTAATAAAATTTCAATATTCATATAATATGCCATATATGGTGGTTGACTGGAATATCTGAAATGCCAAGAGACATTTTAAATTGCATCGACATTTAAAAAATGGATAGATATTTCACCTTTTGATCTAAACAAAGCCAACAAATATGAATCGTCATCCATGGAAACATAAGACACTGCCATACTTTGAGCTACAATCACTCAAATAGGTTGCTTTTATTAGGCGCAATGTAGAACAAAGTCAGAAGGAGAGAGGAGATACTGGTGATATATATATATATATATATATATATATATATATATTGTATGTTCAAACCCTAAAATATATACATATTTAACTTTACAAGATAAATGTGACCATCAAATTTATTGTTTAAGAACCTGGCTAAAAACCATGTTACTCTCACATCGAGTTTAGCAACCTTAGAATGTGATAAGTTAAACTATTAAAATTACAAGGTCAGACTCTCATGATTGGGGAGTAAAATGTGGGGCAAATAGACGACCATGTCCTAAATAATATTAGACGAAATAAATTCAGACTAGGGAATAAGGGTAGAAGGCAACCATCGAATGCTAGAACTTGGTTTGTGAAATCCAAGAATTTTGGAGGTCAAAATCTCTGACTGAAAGTCATGTTTTACTGCAAGTCTCGATTCCAACACATCCAAATTTTCTTCCCCAAGTTCTCCCTATTCAATGATCCTTGACTCAAGCCCTCAAGGGGTCAAAAGTAGCATATAGTGTTGGATCAATGGGCTCTAAAGGGGGTGAATAGAGCTAAAACCACTTAAACCAAATTCATTAGACCTTCAAATTACTTCAAGATATAAAATTGCAAATATGGAATTTGATGTGCAACTAAACATATATAGCAAGGATGTGAGAAAATGAATGAGATCAAGAACAAGCTATGTATAGTGGTTCCAAACATTAAACTAGGAGAGTGCACATCCACTACCTAGAGAGGTCCACCTCTAGGATTTCACAACCATTGTATACTTATATTCCATTATAAGATATACAACAAGGCCTTCCTTTTGTAGGGCAAGGATACATAGCCTTCCTTTTTGATGATTAAAAGGAGCCAATAAACCTTACAAGGTTTTACCTATCCTTTGAGAAAGAGTCTTCAACCTCTACAAGGGCTTAAACACTATTGCAACGAGCTAGACACCTTCACCGAGGAGCACCCCTCTTGTAACAAGCCCTCTGCCTTGAAGAAATTACCCACTCTTCTCAAGGATCTTCAGCCTTCACCTTCTCCTTCACCAAAGAGAAGCTTTCATCATATTTTCTTGAAGATTGGGAATGAGAAGATTTAGAGCTTCACAATGAGTACAATGAAGTAGCTCTTTCACAAATAACCTATCACTACAAAAAAGAGAAGAAATAGCTACATTTGGAAAATATGTAGTGAAAATCAATTTTCTTTACAATTTATAAAAGTATACCGAAAAGAAATGTAGCTAGAAGCAAAATTGAAATTTGGGTTGAAAATGTTGCGCGGGCGCTTAAGAGGTAGACAGGCGGGAACACATTCTAATTTCCAATTCCACGGCACAACTTGCCCTCTTTTTCTATCCACAACTGTAAGCATTACATTCAGCGGGGAGACGGCGGGAGCTCGACGACTCGATCCGTGATGGCGTGACCCCGACGTATCTGAAGCTGCACTGAGCAACAAGTTGGATCTATAAATAATATTCCGGCGATCTTTCCTCTCTAAAGCATTGGTCCAGCATAAAGCCTTATTTTTTCGGCATCGAGTACATCTCCAGCAAGGCCATGGTACGCTTCAAGAGGAACATGATAGTGGAACAAGACAGCGACACACTTTACTATTCATTGTCGTAGCTCCAGCAATCTAGTATTTGTTTATACCAGGAAGCATGCGGCGGAGATTCCTCATTCTATACTACACGCACATTCTTATTTGCTAGCAGAATAGGTCTATCAAAGGCACCCGGTTAATGAAAATATTGTTCTATTATAACAAGTCTTCAACATGGCCTTAAAAGAGCATCTGAAAGGTATGTCTTCTCTTAAGCCAACAAATTCCTAACTGTTGGCCCTTATAATTGCTTTAATTGGTATCTAATTGTGAGATTAAATTTCAGTTATTTGTGTGATGATCAAATCCCATGTCCTTTATGCAAGATCATCTAGATTGCATTCTGACCATTGCTAATCAATGAATTTAATCTTTTGAGGACGTTGTCAAAGCAAAAGACAAGACCTGGCTTGTAGTTGGCCTTGAAAGTTCTTACTTTCCTTCAGTATAAAAATATATTTAACAAGATAGTTTTCATCATGCTTTGATGTTCTGTATACTCGGGTATTACATTCCAGAATTTCACTATCAATTAACTTAAAGAGCTCCTCTTTATAATATATTAGCATGACCAACATTGTTTACAAAATTTTGACCACTAATTTCCTGCCAAGTTTTTGCAACTAAATCTACCTAGTTTTAGGAAACAGTATTCAGGTGTAGTTTTGGTGTGGTAGTAGGTTACTAATCTCTCCTTAAACCTAGTTAAACTTAAAAGATTTCTACAGATGTCCATGGTTTCATCTTTGTTGAACTTACATTTATTCTACTCATAAATGAACACAGTCGGTCACTGTAGACCACTGGAGCTTTGATGACAAGAGTGTTTAACATTTACATGAGCTTTTTCAGCAATGAAATTGCCGTTGTCAATGAGGGTAAATAGGTAATGCACCTGATTGATCGTTTAATGCCAATGTTTAAACACGTAAGAATAATATGACCCTATTGTGAGCGTACATCTCTGTTAGTTGGATTTGTATACATATCATTTAATGATCAAATCATTATGACATTTGGATTGATATGATATGGAGGAAGAATGATAAATTTGACTATTTCTTCATGGATGCCACTGTCTTCCAATTTTTTTCGTATAATGCAAATTTTATGAAAGTACATTGTTTATGTAGGGAAATAAAAAACATCCAGTAAAGTCTTTCCTCCTATTGGTACAACTCATTTGAGAAATTAATCCACAATAAAATGTGTCATATTCTAACAAATACTCGTACTCCATAACTTTTGGTTATATGAATAAATATATTCAACTCAACATACAACCCCGATATAGAAATGAAAAGAAGAAGCATATGCATGTTATAACCTAACAATACATGTACAGTTAGAGCAATTAGCAGATTCGATGGTGCTCCTTCATCATTTAAGAGCATGGAACATTCCATTAGTAATCCGATTCAAAGAATTTAGAATGCATAATTTGTTCAATTTCTTCAATGCATAATTTGTTTAATTACTTGGAGGTTCAACAGTATAGTTCATATGTATGAGTTGATATTGCAGGATGATTATCTGAGATATGATATGATTGACTCTTGTTTCACTGCTAATCTTACTAACATGTGAAACTAAATACTACTTCATCTTCTTAAACTTTTAATTCACTTTGCATTTTGAAAATGGGGTCCTTTTGAAACATATAATAGATATTTCAGTTCCTAAAGATTGGATATTTTTTAAAACTGTGTGATGGATTTTTCCTTCTCAAATGGAACGATCTACAGATATAGAAGGAAGAGAGATAGGCTTGTTGATCATTCTGCTGTTGCTCGACTTCCATTAAAATGGGGGAATGTTCAGGCATACTGCTATAAATCATTACTTGACGGAATGGAGCACATTGCCATGGTGAAAGTATGTTCATATTGCCTTTGTGTTTTTAATCCATTTTTGTTATGATCTTTTATTCCTTAATAGTTGTGTTAATCTTTGACATAATCTTTCTTTTGGGTTGTGATCATTCACAATTCTGCCAATCTTCAGCTTCGATTTGAGTTGATATTATCTGAACTAAATAGAAACACTGCATGCTGACTAAGTGATATTGTTTGCTTCTTGATAGGGTGACATTGGTGATGGACAAGATATTCCAGTTAGAGTGCACTTAGAATGCCTAACAGGTGATATATTTTGGTCTGCAAGGTGCGACTGTGGCAACCAACTTGCTCTTGCCATGGAGCTTATTGAAAAAGCTGGGAGGGGTGTGCTGATTTACCTTCGTGGGCATGAAGGAAGAGGCATTGGATTAGGTCATAACCTCTGGGCCTACAACCTACAAGATAATGGATGAGACACTATGGAGGCAAATGAGGAACTAGGACTGCCTGTGGATTCAAGGGAATATGGAATTGGTGCACATGTACTGAGCCTGATATATAAAGGAATCTGTTATTCACAACAATTAACGAACTGCTGTCTTTTCTTCTTTCTCAAACTAGTATGGAATACTGATTTTGTAGGTCTAATAATGCATTAATTTGTATGTTTGCTATGCTTTAGAGGGTTCTCAGGTTATCTATAGAAATTTCAGTTCATAAAGACATCAATATGAACAAGTAATAACTCATTGCAAAGCTTCCTTAAGTTTATAAGTAGTTGGCTTAGTTAATTCTTGAGAGGTTATAGACTATACACTATTGTAGGCCCGACTTAGGTCTATGCAGATGGGGAGGAAATTCATATGTGAAATCGTTCTGAGTAGTTTGCCTGATGCCTATTATAAAAAAATTACAAAACAAGTTTACATGCTTCGCATGTCACCTTAATCATGCAACTTTCCTTATGTGGAAAACATGCTATATATTTGCTAGAAAATCTACTGTAAATTTTGTACTTTGAAATCAACAACTTGAAGTTATGAAATTTCATTTATGATTGATACTTCACCATGCATCTTTTAGAATCACTCTTTAGGAAAGAGTCATGCAGTGTTACGGTATGTGGGAGCATGTGCAAGTTTCTTATATATGATTTGCTTAGTTGGACGTGCTCAAATTGCCAGTTTGACAAATGGTTGTGCAACATCATTCAACCGTCAATTTCTTGAGAACAACTCCAGTTTTTTGCCCAAGAGTACTTGGTGTTATCTGACATAGACGTATGTTAACTAGTATCGATATCTCAGATTTCCTAATCGTGTTCCTTGTCTGCAATTGGCACTGCAGTTCTCACTGCTATCACCTTTTAAATATAGTTTAGGTTTTTAAGTATTTATCTATTTTTTTTGTTGCAGGTTCCTTCTCTGCAACTTGAATTCTTAGCTAGTTATATAGCAGAGTTGACACTCTTGGAGTACGATTTTCTTTCTTATACTCCATCGTTAATAGCTGCCTCAACGGTCTTCCTTACAAAATTTATACTACAGTCAATGAGGAAACCTCGAGTAAACAGTGAAAACAGGTCCAGCCATCAGCTTGGTAGCATTCTGCAGATCAATGAGGAAGCCATCAGCTTGGTAGCATTCTGCAGATCAATGAGGAAACCTCAGGTAAACAGTGAAAACAGGTCCAGCCATCAGCTTGGTAGCATTCTACAGAGTGCAGTCTGCCTACTCTGTTATTTATACTTTCACGTTTTTAGAGCTAGATGTCCATAGTAGTAATATACTATAATTTATAGACTGCAGCAGATTGCTTGTTAATGGTTTTGACAAGGCCAATCGTACTTCACCTTTTGGCTTACAATTGGATTTAACCTTATGAGGTGACCCGTCAAATCTATTTTTATATTATGACTCAAAGCAGGATGTAAATGACCCTTACATATTATTCTAATCATTTTCTGTTTTGCACTACATATACGAATCAACATCTGTCATAGCTCTCAGCACATTTATTGTTGAGAGACGAAAAATAAATGTAAATTAAGAACACATGCTTTGTGTGATGTGACGTTGATATAATTAGTATAGAAAACTGAAGGGTGCGTTTTTTGGCTGTCTGAAGGAATTATTTTTCTGAAATCATGAGAAAATTGCCTATGAGAATATTGAGTTTGCATTATAAGCTATATTCATACATAGTCCACAGAAAACACCTGAAGGAACCCCAAAATGTACTGGTACATTCAACTTAAATGAGAATATTTGTCCCACAATTTTTCTGACTTGGATTGGATTGCTCCACATTCTTTTTATTAATTACAGATCTTGATTGTGATGATGTTAAGTGGTATGGTATCCTTCTATTTTTTGACGAAGTATCTAGTGGATCTTTTGTCAATTATAACCACCAATAAGATAAACGAACTCTCATAGTGGAAAAACCATATTTGTCGTCTTCATATCCAAAAGCCTATAGTTATCTCAGAAGACATTGACAATAATTTTCTTTTTAATTTTGTGCTTATGAGTGATAATTATACATTGTTACTAGAAATGTGTACCCTATCACTGATTCTAGGTTCTTCTCCTGGTAGATATACTCCTCTATGTGGTTTCCATGGGGCGTTTTCAGGATTTCTCGTGGGAATCAAGCAAATTATTCCTGACCAGGATCTGGGCCCATTAAAAATTAAGGCCAGGGTAAATATCTCAAGCTGTACACAGCTAATGTAACACGGGTGGATTACTAACCGTTTTCTTTGTTTTTACTTTTTAGTGGCTTCCATCGCTGTGGCTATTAGTATCAATAGATTTGAGCTTTCTTTCACCAGAAGTGACTTCATACCTTCTGACACTCATATTTGGAGTTTATACGAGTTGGTTGTATTTACACTACTTCCAAAAGAAACCAAAAACCAGCCTCAGAGGAGACCCTAGTGATGAATTTGCATTCTTTTCTTTTCTTTTTTGCAATTCCTGAGGTAAGTCTTTCAAAAGATTTCAATATGTAATGCTGCAAATGTACATTCCCTATGTAATTATTTTTATGGTTTTGATATCTCAGGCCAATCTTGGATCCTTTTGCTTCATTGTTTCATCGATGTCTTTGTGGAAGATTAGAAAGGGATAATAATGCTGATAACTACTCCTTAGATGGCTGACCCTTACCTGGCTCAGATTCGATTGAGGCATCAAGGCGAAGGTATTCTTTCTTTCAGGGATTAGTTGTCATTAAAGAAATTTATAAATGTAGAATTTTTCATTTATTGACGATGCATATTGATAGTAAGAAATATGTGCCTTTTGTTTTTCTTTAATTTTATTCAATATGCTGACAAAAAAGGTTTATAGTTCTTTCTTTTGCATCTGGATATTTATCGTTCATGTTTGATTTCCGCATAAATTAGTTAGATGTGTTTCCTTCAAAATCATGATTGCAAGGAGAAACCAAATCTTTTTTCCTGAAACCCTAAAGATAAGGTGGGTGAGGCTAGATGAATTATGAACACATACGAAAAAAAAACTAGAGAGATAGTAGTACAGATAACCACTGAATAAAAATTGGCCGAAGCGACCCGTTTAGTGTTTTTGTACTGAAACGGTAGGATCCTGCAATAAGTGGCTCATGAAGCTCCCAGACTTAGCAGCTGTTTCAGCCCACTTAGGGATTGCTTCTCCCTGAATTTTGGGCCTGGATAAGCCGCCCTTTCAGCTGACTTAGCGTTTGCTTCTCCCTGTTTTTGAGCCTGATTAAGACCATTTACGCAAATTTTTTGGTTAAGTTCTGTTTGTTCAAAATTTCCCCCTAATATGATTCAGATGGAATATCGAATAAATGATGAGAACTTTACTAGGAAGTTTACCAGAGTTGGAATGAGTAATTGTAAACTTGTAATGTGAAAATAATGTTGCAATGTTGGCTTTTTTTGTGTGTTCAAATCCATTTCCAATCATTGAACAACATGTGAACATGGGATGATGTGAACATATCAATATGACAGATGCATTAGCAGCTAAGGTGATTCATATTCATAAAATCCCAACTTTTGTCTGCCTGGAAAGATTAAGGTAGGGATGAAGAACAAAGACGACTTAGAACTTCCTACAACTTCAAATTTAATTCAATTTTATTCAAGGTTGTCTTTGAATGCCAGTGCTTGGGAGTCCTGCATTTTATATATGAATGGTGTGCCAACGACATTTTATTTTGCCAAACTGTGTACGAGCAAGGCATAGGGGCAGATGTGATTTTAAATCCTGTCAGTTCAGGTATAATCAGAAAATATCGTTAGTACTATTAAATTGGATACATGGAGGGTTTTGTTAATCAAACACACAAAGGAGATGGTATTTATATTTACACAAACTAAGGGGCCGTTTGACTTGCACAGTTATAACTTTTGGTATTTATATATAAAATAGTTGTGCAGATGTAAGGCCAACAATTGCTTTTGGTGGTCGGTCTTGCATCTGTTCCATTAGACCTATTTTCACTGTTTATATCTATTGCTGATTTAATACGGTAAGTTCAAAGGTTCTACTATCAAACAAATAATCTCTTGGAAATATTAAGTTTAAGTGTTTAATTACTTGGAGGTTCAACAGTATAGTTCATATGTATGAGTTGATATTGCAGGATGATTATCTGAGATATTATATGATTGACTCTAGTTTCACTGCTAATCTTACTAACATGTGAAACTAAATACTACTTCATCTTCTTAAACTTTTAATTCACTTTGCATTTTGAAAATGGGGTCCGTTTGAAACATATAATAGATATTTCAGTTCCTAAAGATTGGATATTTCTTAAAACTTTGTGTGATGGATTTTTCCTTCTCAAATGGAACGATCTACATATATAGAAGGAAGAGAGATAGGCTTGTTGAGCGTTCTGCTGTTGCTCGACTTCCATTAAAATGGGGGAATGTTCATGCATACTGCTATAAATCATTACCTGACGGAATGGAGCACATTGCCATGGTGAAAGTATGTTCATATTGCCTTTGTGTTTTTAATCCATTTTTGTTGTGATCTTTTATTCCTTAATAGCTGTGTTAATCTTTGACATAATCTTTCTTTTGGGTTGTGATCATTCACAATTCTGCCGATCTTCAGCTTCGATTTGAGTTGATATTATCTGAACTAAACAGAAACACTGCATGCTGACTAAGTGATATTGTTTGCTTCTTGATAGGGTGACATTGGTGATGGACAAGATATTCTAGTTAGAGTGCCTAATAGGTGATATATTTTGGTCTGCAAGGTGCGACTGTGGCAACCAACTTGCTCTTGCCATGGAGCTTATTGAAAGACCTGGGAGGGGTGTGCTGATTTACCTTCGTGGGCATGAAGGAAGAGGCATTGGATTAGGTCATAAGCTCCGGGCCTACAACCTACAAGATAATGGACGAGACACTGTGGAGGCAAATGAGGAACTAGGACTGCTTGTGGATTCAAGGGAATATGAAATTGGTGCACAGGTACTGAGCCTGACATATAAAGGAATCTGTTATTCACAACAATTAACGAACTGCCGCCTTTTCTTCTTTCTCAAACTAGTATGGAATACTGATTTTGTAGGTCTAATAATGCATTAATTTGTATGTTTGCTATGCTTTAGAGGGTTCTTAGGTTATCTATAGAAATTTCAGTTCATAAATACATCAATATGAACAAGTAATAACTCATTGCAAAGCTTCCTTAAGTTTATAAGTAGTTGGCTTAGTTAATTCTTGAGAGGTTATAGACTATACACTATTGTAGGCTCGACTTAGGTCTATGCAGATGGGGAGGAAATTCATATGTGAAATCGTTCTGAGTAGTTTGCCTGATACCTATTATAACAAAATTACAAAACAAGTTTACATGCTTCACATGTCACCTTAATCATGCATCTTTCCTTATGTGGAAAACATGCTATATATTTGCTAGAAAATCTACTGTAAATTTTGTATTTTGAAATCAGCAACTTGAAGTTATGAAATTTCGTTTATGATTGATACTTCTCCATGCATCTTTTAGAATCACTCTTTAGGAAAGAGTTATGCAGTGTTACATATGGAGATGCAACTGCATAGAGAATATGCAGTATGTGGGCGCATGTGCAAGTTTCTTATATATGATTTGCTTAGTTAGACGTGCTCAAATTGCCAGTTTGACAAATGGCTGTGCAGCATCATTCAACCGTCAATTTCTTGAGAACAACTCTAGTTTTTTGCCCAAGAGTACTTGGTGTTATCTGACATAGACGTATGTTAACTAGTATCGATATCTCATATTTCCTAATCGTGTTCCTTGTCTGCAATTGGCACTGCAGTTCTCACTGCTGTCACCTTTTAAATATAGTTCAGGTTTTTAAGTATTTATCTATTTTTTGTTGCAGGTTCCTTCTCTGCAACTTGAATTCTTAGCTAGTTATATAGCAGAGTTGACACTCTTGGAGTACGGTTTTCTTTCTTATGCTCCATCGTTAATAGCTACCTCAGCGGTCTTCCTTACAAAATTTATACTACAGTCAATGAGGAAACCTCGGGTAAACAGTGAAAACAGGTCCAGCCATAAGCTTGGTAGCATTCTGCAGATCAATGAGAATGACAAAATGTAATATAGAGTTCATCATGTATAGGTAGGTGCTTATTCTTAAATGCACTGGGAGAAGAAAGCTTATGCAATACGTAAGTTATGAGTAGGAGAAACTATGTTTTCTAGTTTCTTTCGGGAGCTATATCTCAAAACTTGTATGTTTCTTTGTAGGTATCCATGGTGGTTCGCGCAAAGTGGATGCTACCATCAACTTGATGGCGCTTGATCCACAAATACAAAAGTACAGAACGTATAGATTATGAGAAGAAATGCCAATATGTTCTGATCTAGGGGATTCACCAACCAAAACTAACCATACATGAACCTCTACATGAGTTGCCAACAGGAAAGGCTACAACTCGAGCTCTGGGAGTTGATGAGGACATGGCACATACCTCTATCATGTTTGGGATTGGAAGATTCACCACTAAAGCTGAGATTCATAGGGATGTTAAACTCACTGTGAATTATGTTGACGAACTAAGGGAGGTGAGCCCTCTTTATATTGTGCTTTGTAGTCTGCAGTGGATAGATGTAGTCAGAAGAAGATATTGTATACATGTGTCTTTTTTCCATACATATTGTAAAACAGGGGCCAGGTTAATGTCCTCCCCATGTGTACTCATTTTTCAAATATAAATAAAAGTATCATTGGTGACATTGTAAGCACAACTCGATCTTGAATAACATTCATCTGTTTTTTTATTGAAAACCACTTTATATTGGCAAGCGACTGACTGGATACATAATGTCTCTCACTACATATGTATGTATAGTACATGGTGTCTTTCACTACACACTAGCTATAATTACATGTGTAGCAAGTGTTAATTTTTGCTATACATGAACTATAAATACAAATTGTAACCAATGCCATCTCTCCCTACATATCATAGGTACAAATTGAATTGTAGTCATACATATGGCTACAATTGAAACTATATGTTTATGTGTAAGGACATTTTTGCCTACAATTAGGGTTACATATGAATTTGTAGCGAGAGGAATAACTAACTACAACTTTAAAAAATGTAGCCTAAACAATTAGCTACACAAATATTAGCTATATATTATAAATGTAAGGATAAATGTAGCCAAAGCTTTTAGCTACAAATTTTGGGGTTTCTGCTACAATTTGTTTTTGTAGTTAAAGACCATATTTTTCGTAGTGTAACTCACTCAGATTGATGATAATCTATAATAAGAAAGAGAGAGAAAGGGCCTCTTAGTAGATAAAACCACTCAACTATAGCTAAGAGCATAATAAGCAAACTTGGAATGAAGTCCAAGGGCCCATATTTATAGTTGGGGGTGTCTAATAGCCAGTAGGAACACTTAGGAACAAATTCTAGTCATTTGGGATGTTGCAACACATCTACTTTCAAGTTTTGCAACACTCCAATGGATAGAAATACTTTTTTTGCCCACTTCGTACACTGCGGTTGGTCAAGTTTTAATAAAGCAATCTTGACCGATAGCACTATGCGACAAGTAAATTTGAAGTGCCGGTTGAGTTTATCCTAGATGAAACTCGGATGACGACTTAAATCTATTTTAGTTGTGGAGGGGATCCTTTTGTAGTAAATTATTTGATATATCATGTGACTATGTAAAAGGACTCAATATTATATATGTGTTATGGTTATGCTTTTTGGAGATACTAACCATATAGGCAAAGGTAAGCATGAATTGAGGGGGATCAATTGCTATTGTTTATTCATGTATCCCCTTACAAATCACAAGGTAAAAGTTTAAATTTCAAGTCCTTTTCAATATGTTGAGGAATAGTTTGTCATCTTCAAAAAGGGGAAGAATGTTGACCTAATAGTTATACATTGTCCATATTTTGATGATGACTCAACCATGCCATTCGTATGTATCTAATATGTCTATTCGAGATTGATTCCAGGTATTAGGTGCATGAAAAAGATCAATTCAATCAAGCCCTAGCTCAGTCATATACAACCCAAAGTCAATACAAATGCACTTCTATGAATGTGCCCTAAAATCCATAGGAAGATTTTTGTAATCATTTGAGATGAGAAAAAAATCAGGAGCTCTTAAAATAAATGTTTAAGCACTCTAATGTCAATTTCTAAAATTCATTACAAGGGCTTTTGTCGATTGAGTTTCATCATTGCTAAACTCGACCGATGCCCTTAATGAATTTTTGGAATTGCCAGGGTCGATCGAGTTTTTCCAGGACAAACTCCATCATCATCAGAAGGTGCATTTGGGTCAGCAGGTTTGTCATCACCACCATCTCCATCATCGTCCTCACCATGCTCACCCTCGTCACAATCATCATCACCATCAACATCCTCAACATCCTCATCAGCCATCTCCTCATCCTCATTAGGATAGAAATAGTTAGTGCATGGATACTTGTGATTTTTCTCTTGCCAAGACATCCCATATGCATGCAATGTGTTTTCTTGCTCAAAGCTGGGTTGAGAAACCCCATCATGACTAGCAAGCAGAGTGGAAACAAGAGCAACTGGAAGAGCGAGAAGAGAAGAGGCATTAGGCTGAGATGAAGCCATAGGTCCACCATCAGAGAGAGGGAGTACAGTGGAAGCAACAAGCTGGTAGGCTAGGTGGAACTAACTATATGCATAGGGGGCATAATTAGTAGCTGGGTAGGGATGATAGGTGGGGTAAGGATGGGTGAAAGATAAGTTCATGGTAGACATTATCTGAACAAGATCCTAGTGGAGGTACTCCTAGACATGTAGGTTGTATGTTGTTGGTGCATCATGTAGCCCATCAAAGTTACATTAGGCACGAAAAATGAGGCATGGTCAGGTATAGGAGGAGGTGGAGGATCTTGGGTGGAGTTAGAAGCACCAGGGGTAGAAGAGGTGGAATGAAAGGATTTATTCATCATGGTGTCATTGATATAGACTCCTTTTTGACTAACTTTGTATCCAGGGTCTTTGAAAGGGAATTGACCAGTGTGATCTTGAAAGATACCACGTATTAGGTTGGGATAAAGTGGGTGGGAGTCCTTGGTATTCTTCTTGGGGTAAAAGAAAAACATTTGGTGGAGAATGTATCTTGCCCGTTTGATGAAAATATTCTTGATAAGACAATACATGATCGTAGTTGAGTTTTCCGCAATGTCTTTTTGATTCTTTTTCGAATGGACATTGCAGTTAACAAGGAGAGCAACCAAGTGTGTCTTGATATCCAAAGAAGAAGATAGAAGGATGTCTTTCTTCCTATATGGGACCTCATGCTTCTTAAGATATTTGTGGACATTAGAAAGAGATAACTCAGGGTCAAGACTCATATAGAAGGCTTCAGGGTCAAGGAGGCCATGGTAGGTAGGATAGGGAGTCATCCAACTATGCAAGGAGCAACGTGGATACTTATTCTAAGTATGCTTAGAGATACAAAACTTAAATCCCCCTATCATCAAAGACAAAACCACTTGGGTGTTCAAAGGAGGTACTAAGGAGGTGTAGTTCCAGGTTAGATTTGTGTAAATTTCATGCACCACCTTCTTGCTCAAGAGGGTATTGTTATAGGTCCAACATTCATAGCAAGAGCATCAAGACATTGGTTAGGAAAGAGCTTTTTAACCTCTTTGAGAAGCTCGTTGCTAGGAGTCAACAAGGACAAAAAAGGATAAGGGTTCCTAGGCAACAGTTCCCTATAGAGATTGAGTGCTTGATTTGAGAAAAAGGAGGTTCCATCGTATGAGATATGACTAATGGCAGTGGGGATGAAGGTACAATGGAAGGACCAATTCTCTTTCGCCTATTGGATTCCATGGAGAGAGGATTAGATGTAAATTGTTCCAAACAAGGAGAAAAACTCAAGAAGCCGACCACCCAAGCTAGGTTATAGGTTGGGGAGAGGTCAAACGGGGCTGGATATGGCTAGGAAAGGGGATTGGGTGACCTAGGGTTCAAGGCTGAATGGAGGGGATGACTAATTTGTTGAATTTTATCTAGTTGAGAGGGAGAAAATTGGCCAACTTTCTATATATATTTCTACGCAATAGTGTTGTTGGTCGCATTTGAGATCGGGAAACTTGGTCGACATTATTGTGTGTTCAGTCCTCGGGTCAGTTGTCAGTCGAGTTTCCCCAAAGCAAACTCGGCCGACAAAAAAATGTAACAAGATATGAAATTTAATTCTAGATCACTGGAGTGCTATATAATTTTTTTTTTCATGCATTTTGAACATATTAAGGCACTTCCCACTTATCATTCACTACTATTTTGTGATAAAACAAGCCTTTGCAAAAATAGCCAAAAGCAAGCAAAACAAGGCATTAAAACAAGGCATATATAGCACAAACAAGTATGAGATGAGCAAATTTTGAGCAAAAACATATATGTAAGAGAACATCTAGCTGAGGTATACCATTATCATCAAAATCAATAATAAGAAATTTTGATCTAATGAAAGTAAATTTCTCTCTAGCTAGAGGGTTTGTGGAAATGTGTGCAAGTTGGTTTTTGTGTGTGATGTAGATATCTTTCTTAGCAATGTGGTCACAAAGGAAATGGTGGCATACCTCTTTATGTTTGGCTCTACTATGCAATATACAATTATAAGACAAATTGATTGCACTAGTATTATCACAAAAGATAGGAGAAGCATCATAGCAAACATTAAAGTCTTTGAACATTTGCTTCATCCAGAGGACTTGGGCACAACAACTTCCAACTACAATGTATTAAACCTCGATAGTTTAAAGATCCACCATATTTTTTTTCTTAGAGAACCAAGAATCCAAACAAGGTCCTAGGAGGAAGAAAGTGTCACTTGTGTACTTTCTATCAACTAAGCACCCAACATAATCCACATCACTATAAGAAGTAAGAGTAAAGTCCCTTAACTTAGGATGCCATATTCCAAAATTTGGAGTTTTGGCTAGGTACCTCAAAATCCTCTTAACAACTATAAGATGGGATTTTCTAGGACTTGATTGAAATCTAGCACACAAGCCAAAACTAAACATAATATCAGGTCTAGAGGCAGTTAAGTAAAGTAAACTACCAATGATGCCTCTATAGAGCTTCTCATCTACCTTCTCACCTTCCTCATCTTTATCAAGTTTGGTGGTGTTGGACATAGGAGTATCCATATGCTTTGTGTTCTCCATCCGAAAGCACTTTAGAATTTCTTTTGTCTACTTGTCTTGATTGATGAAGTTTCCATATTTAGTTTGCTTGATTTGAAAGCCTAGGAAGAATGTTAGCTCCCCCATCGTGCTCATTTTAAATTCACTCTGCATGAGAGAACTAAACTCCTTGCAAAAATCAAGACCAGTCCCGCCAAAAAAATATCATCAACATATATTTGAATGATCAAAAAATTTCTAGAAGTGTGTTTGAGAAAGAGTGTAGAATCAACTTTGCCCATGGCACAACCATTATCTAACAAAAAGTTTTTCAATTTCTCATACCAAGTTGTAGGGGCTTGTTGGATACCATAAAGATATTTTCATAATAGATAGACATGATTAACATACTTTTCATGTTCAAAGCCAGGAGGTTGAGCCACATAGACTTCCTCCTCTATTCTACCATTCAAAAACACACTTTTAACATCCATTTGGTATAGCAAGGATTTTTATGACTGACAAAGGCAAGTAGAATTCTAATAGATTCAAGCCTATCAACATGAGCATAATTTTCATCAAAGTCAATACCTTCCTGTTGATTGTAACCTTGAGATACTAACCTTGCTTTGTTTCTTACCATTTTGTAGCTTTCCTCAAGTTTGTCGTGGTAGACCCATTTGGTGCCAGTGATATTTCTATCACTTGGTCTTGGCATAAGAGTCCACACTTGGTTCTTTTTGAACCGTTCTAACTCTTCTCGCATAGATAGGATCTATTCATCATCCCCAAGAGCTTATTTGACATTCTTTGGCTCATGCTGTGAGATGAAGGCACTATTGGCTTATTCTTTGTTGAAGGCAGCCCCTGTCTTCACCCTTTCAAAAGGATTGCCTATGATAAGTGCTTTTGGATGATCTTTTGCAAAGTAGGGAGTTGGATCCTTCTTTTCATCCTTCTATTGTTCTTCATCTACAACCACCTCTTTTTCTTTATTATTGATGTTTAGGGTTCTTTTAGTCTAGGAATCACCTCATCTACAACATCACCATTCACAATATTCTTGGAAATATAGGGGTCAGTTTCAATAAATTTGACATTGATAGATTCTTCTACTTTAGACAATCCAATGTTAAATACTCTATATGCTCTACTAGTAGTGCTATAGATAAGAAAGAAAATCTTATAAGATTTAGCATCAAATTTGTCGAGAGAATCTTTGGTGTTCAAAATATTACTAGGACAACCAAAGACATGAAAGAAGTCTGTAGAAGGTTTTCTACCACACCATAACTCATAGAGGGTATTCTCTAAAGAAGGACGAGTGAAAACCTAGTTTTGTAGAAAACATGAGGTACTAACGGATTCATCCCAAAACATCTTTTGAGTATCATACTCTAAAAGCATGGTCCTAGCCATTTCTTGTAAAGATCCATTCTTTCTCTCTACAACCCCATTTTGTTGAGGTGTACAAGGGGAAAAAAAGTTGTGTGCATAATCGGATTCCTCACAAAACTTTTCAAACAAATCATTTTCAAACTCCCCCCCATGGTTACTATGGATAGAGACAATTTGACGAGAAGCTTTGTTTTCAACTCGTTTGCAAAAATTAGAGAAAACATCGAGCATATCACTTTTAAAAACTAAGAAGAAGTTTCAAGTAAAGCAAGAAAAATTGTCGAAAATCACAAGGCAATACTTGCTATCACAAAGTGATTGAGTGCTAATTGGTCCAAAAAGATCAACTTGAAGAAGTTTCAAGAGCTCTCTTGGTACTAAGGGCTCCTTTGGATTTAAAGGAGGATTTGCTTTGCTTTTCTTGTATACAAGGTTGGTATTCCTCATCCTTCTCAAATTCCAATTTAGGAAGTCCTTTGGCCAATTCCTTTTTGCTCAACTTCTTCAATTGATGCATGTTTACATGACCAAGCCTACGGTGCCACAAAGATATATCACTTTTATCAACCACAAGGCATGTACCAAGAATAGGCTTAAGAGAATCAAGAACAATGACATAAAGATTACCATTTCCAGTTCCCATATATATGGCATTATAGGAGAGGGAATCTGGAAGCAAACATTCAAGTGAGGTGAATAAAACAAGATAACCATTATCACATAATTAGCTAACACTCATTAAGTTGTGATGTAGGCCACACACAAGAAGTACATTCTTGATACATAGTGAATCACCCACATCACCCCCACCTATGAATTTACCTTTGTTGTTATCCCTAAAAGCCAGCAATCCTACTTTCTTTTGTACGAACTTATTGAAGTGGCTCATTTCACTGGTCATATGCTTAGAACATCCACTATCAACAATGTATATTCCTTTTACCTACAAGACAGTGTCCAATTCAAACCTTGCGATCCGGAGTTCGCTTGGGGGCCCATTTCATCTTTGGGTTGGTCCCCTTCTTCTTGTAAGGACAATATGCAAAATAATATCATCACTCTTGCAATGCACACAAACCATAGAGTTCTTAGAGTTAGATTACTCTCCATGGAAGACAGGAGGTTCCTTGCTCTTTTTCTTTCCCTTACCCTTGATTTTAGGAGCCCCTTCATATCCCAAGCCACTTCTATCCATTTGTTTGGTAGAGGGCTCTAGGACTTCATTGAGGGACTTTTTTCTTTGAGGAACTTTTGCAAGGAAGCTCTAAATTTGTGATTATCATCACTAAGAGTAATGATAGTATAAGATAAACTAGCAACGGCCTCGTGCGACTCTAACCGCTGTGGCGATTAGGTTTTACGGTGGCTGTCTCCCTCACCCGAGTGGGCACCCTAATCTCTTGCAGGTTCAAGGAGGAGTGATAATTCTGGTCCGTCAAGAGATGTCAGAGGAGCTGATCGGCAGGTGCGCAAAGATCAAACTGCCAGAGGATGAAGAGGAAGTCATCGAGATACCGGAAGAGGAAAATATCGCGGAAGAGGAACATGTGGGGCTGGCGCTGATAGGCCGGCTCCTAACTGATAGATCCTACAATTTCTGGGCTCTAAAACGCACACTGATGCAAACATGGGCACTGGCGCAGAAGGTACTCTTCAAGCAACTGGAGGAGGGACTCTTCGTCGCTCAAATTTTTCATTGGAAGGACAAGAAGAAGGTTTTGGAGGGGATGTCGTGGAACTTCGAGAATAAATTACTGATGCTCAAAGAGATCGACCCAGATGAACAACCGGAGAAGATCAAGATTAATCTATGCCCCTTCTGGATCCGGCTGTATGGCTTGCCTCTAGGATTCAGATCAGAGTCGGCTATAAAAACGGTGGCTAGGAGAGTAGGTGAAGTTCTGCAGACAGACAGGGACGACCTCGGATGGGAGGCGTCATCGAGGGTTCGAGTGCTACTAGATGTATCGAAATCGCTGAAAAGTTTTCTATGCGTGAGAAGCAAGGAAGGCAGAATGGTAGAAGTAGAAGTAAAGTACGAAAGGCTATCGTCGTTCTGCTATATATGCGGATATCTGGGACACATCGACCGCGATTGCCAAGCAGTGGATGACGAGAAGGTAGCAGAGAGACAGTGGGGGCCATGGCTGAAGGCGTCACCACGGAAACCCAGACTAACAGTGGCGGAAGAACTGTATGGTGAGCGAAGAAACACACAGAAGATCCTCTTTCATGTCAAGCGAATGACGGGGCAGATGGGAGAAGGAGACTGGAGGCAGAACTGCTCAAGTAATGTTAAGCCAAGCATGGGAGAGGGCAGTAGTAGCTGGAGGACTGGGGCAGGCACGAGACCAACCGGAGAGATGGCAACAAATGCAGGAACGAGAAGAACCGGAGGGCCCGAAAATACATGCACACATGATTCTCCCGATCGAGATACAGAGAGGGAGAGCGCTGAGGGGTCAGGAGAAAAAGGCACGACCTAGACAGTGGCAGAGCAGGTGGAATACGTGAATGAAGTTCCTGAAGAATCTCGACGGAGGGGAAGTGATAAAGTCATTGAATATTCAATAGAACAATTACTAAACATTTTTCAAGAGACAGCGATTCCGGAAGAAGCCCCTGTAAGTGATGAAGAAATTTCATTATGGGGGCCGGATGAGAAGCTAATATCTAAGAGAATTACAGAAAGCAGAGAAGGCACAAGGGAGAGGCTGGTAACAGAGAGAATGAAAGCAACCAGGACTCCAGTAATCACGAGAGCACAAAATAAGAAATCGCAGCCACATCGTCAGGGAAAACAAAAGAAGCATGGTAAACAGAAGGAAAAGAAGAAACACCAAGTATGGGTGTACCAAATGAGCCGAGCAGCGAGACTTGGTATACCAGAAGATGAGGTTGTTTGGTCTTCGAGCGTGGGAAAGAGAAAGAGGCATAATGAAGTTATAGATATGGAAACTGAAGATCTGTAACAAGACACACAAGGGAAGAAACTAAGAAAAGAAAGAGTCGACGGGCAAGGAAACGAAGGGGTGGAAGTCAATCAAGGGGTGGAAGTCAGTCAAGTAGCGGTGTTTGGCGATGTCCAACACCGCAAACAACAATGAAAATACTGAGTTGGAACTGTCAGGGTATGGGCCGCCCTGCTATAGTTCAAGCACTCCAGTCTTGGTGCTGGAGAGAAAGCCCAAATTTGATTTTCATAATGGAAACCATGATCCCTGCTGCAAAATTGGAAGAAGCTAAGAGGAAATGTGGATTTATTGATGGACTGTGTTTGTCCAGTGTGGGAAGAGCTAGAGGCATTGGGTTGTGGTGGAGAGAGATTGAAGTGCACATAGTAGAATATTTGCAACATCACGTGGAGTGTATTATTAACGGGGGAAGGGAGGTGGGGCAGTGGAGGGCAGTTGGTATTTACGGGTGGGCTGATCAAGCATGTAAAGTTAAAACATGGGATCTGATGCGCAAGCTTGCAACTCAATCAGATCTCCCCACATTGTTCTTCGGAGACTTCAATGAGATACAGACACATGCGAAAAAACAAGGAGGTCAGATGAACCCTGATAGGTTCCTCCAAAACTTTCGAGATGCCATTGATGACTGCGAATTAATAGCACTGAGCTTCACAGGGAACTCCTTTACATGGGGGAGAGGCAACACACCCAAAACACTGGTACAAGAAAGACTGGATAGAGCAATGGATAATTCTGGGTGGCTTAATATTTTCCTGGAAAGTAAGGTTATACATCTCCCCAGATATGCGTCGGATCACGCTCCCATCATTATTACCACGGAAGGCAGGGGAAGAAAAAAGAAACCAAGAGATAGTTTCTTCAGATTTGAGCCCATGTGGGTGAAGGAACCACAATGTGCAGGCACTATTAAAAGAAGCTGGGATGAAAGCAACTATCTCAGTGTACCGGAGAAAATCAAGGCATGTGGAGAACGACTAAAATTGTGGGCGGATGAGTACTTTGGCAATATCAAGAGGAAGATCAAGGAAGCAGAGGAAATTTGACAACAACTACAACATCTACCACCTGATAGCGCTGTACTGGGAAAGTGCACAGAAGCTGCGAAAAACCTACAATACTGGCACGACAAAAATGAAGCTTATTGGTGCGCCAGAGCCCGAGTAAATGAGATGAAAGAAAGGGACAAAAACACAGCGTACTTTCACCATAAAGCGTCCACGAGGAAAAAGAGAAACAAAATCAACGGCTTGCGTGACAAGCTGGGAAACTGGAAGGAAAAAGAAGATGATATCAAAAATATTGTCCTGGAGTTCTTTGAAGAGCTGTTCCAAACAAGCAAACCGTCGGGTTTCGAGGAAGCTACTAGAGGAATGAAGAGGCTTGTTGATGATACTATGAAAGCTCAGTTAGAGGCAGATATCACAGATAAAGAAATTCAAGATGCGGTGAACTCTATGCATCCAAACAAAGCCCCGGGTCCAGACGGTATGAAGGCACTCTTTTTCCAAAACTTCTGGCATATTGTGGGAAGGGACGTCTCAAATTACATTAAGGGGTGGTGGAAGGAGGAGCATGAGATAAAAGAAGTCAATGATACTCTGGTTGTTTTGATCCCCAAAACTCAGGAGAGTATCGGCCCATTAGCCTTTGTAATGTGATTTATAAGATTGTCTCAAAGGTGGTGACTAATAGACTGAAAGCCATAATGAACAACATTATTTCTGAGAACTAAAGTACTTTTATACCGGGCAGGTTGATTACAGATAATGCTATCATTGCTTATGAACTTTTCCACACCATGAAGGGGAGTAAAGGGAAGAAGAGGGGACACATTGTACTAAAACTTGATATGTCAAAATCTTATGACAGAGTGGAGTGGAGTTTTGTTGACTATGTGCAGGAAAAATTGGGGTTTGGGGAAAAATGGAGAATGAAGATCCAACAGTGTATCTCGTCAGTCAGTCATACCTTTGCCGTCAACGGGGATAGGACCAGAATTATCAAGCCATCCAGAGGACTCCACCAGGTGACCCACTCTCACCTTACCTTTTTATTATCTGTGCTGAAGCTTTCTCTATGGCTATTAATCATGTTGTTGAAAATAACCTCATTCATAGCCTTAAGGCATGTCGACGTGCACCGGAAATTTCTCATCTTTTTTTTGCATACGATAGCATTCTTTTTGCTAGAACCACAACTGCTGAATGCTTGAAGGTAGCTGAAATCATCAGCCAATATGAATAAGCATCAGGTCAAAAGATAAACTTATCCAAGACGGAAGTGGCTTTCTGCAAGGGAGTCCCCTACACGCAAAGACAAACCATAAAGGAGTTGTTACAAGTTACAGAGGTGGACAAACACGCAAAGTACCTGGGCCTCCCAACGACGGTAGGGAGGTCAAAGAAGCAAGTTTTCAGTTTTATCCAGGACCGGGTCAATAAAAAACTTCAAGGATGGAAGGAAAAGCTCCTATCAAAACCGGGCAAAGAAGTCCTCATTAAGGCGGTTGCGCAAGCAATCCCCAACTACACGATGAGCGTATTCCAACTTCCAAATGGAACTATTGATGCTATCAATAGTGCTATAGCACGGTTTTGGTGGGGAGCAAAAGGAGGGGAGAGGAAGCTATCATGGGTGAGCTGGCAACAACTGTGTAAACCAAAGAAACAAGGCGACATGGGATTTAGAAACATCAATACCTTCAATCAAGCACTTCTAGCAAAACAAATATGGCGACTCTACCAAAGGCCGAGTGTTACAGGCCAGATACTTTCCCCACTCTTCAGTCCTTGAGGCAGCTCGAGGCCACAATCCCAGTTATATATGGCGAAGTATATGGGGCTCTAAGTCACTTGTCCTAGAAGGATTAAAGTGGTCAGTAGGAAATGGAGACAACATTAATATATGGAATCATAAGTGAGTGCCACAGGAAAAGGAAACCCTGGAGGTGTACAAGCCGAGGGGGGGAAACAGACACGAGCGGGTGAGTGAGCTAATGCAGCCAGACGACCTCGAATGGAATGTAGACCAGATCTACCACCTTTTCCAGCCCCGGGTAGCAAGGAATATCTGCAACATCGCGCTAAGCATCCAGAATGTGAGTGACTCACTCTACTGGTGGCCAAGTTTGGACAGACAATACTCAGTCAAGACCGGATACTGGATGGGGATGTTGGACTCAAATGAGATGACAGACTACCAGAACCAAGAGGATACGAGCGTGTGGAGGAACATATGGAGGAGAGGATGGCCACCTAAAGCAGCGCATTTCCTTTGGCGAGCCTACTCTGGAAGTTTAGCCACCATGGGCAGACTTTTCGACCGCCATTGTCATCCTGATGGTCAATGCCCCATTTGCTTAGTAGAGAAAGAATCTATCCAACACATGCTTTTCGAATGCCCAAATGCCAGAACACTTTGGAGGGAGTATTCGATGGAAATCCAAGATATAATACAAAACGCAACCCACCATGCTCCTGCAGAGACCATTAACTCACTACTGAAAGACAGGGATGATGCTATGGCGGATGAGTTAGTGGCAACGATCTGGACAGCCTGGACACACAGAAATAAGAGAATCTTTGAGAAGACGGAGCAGGATATCCGGATCACATACAGAGGAATCCTAGCACTAATGCAAGATTTCCGGTGACTCAACATAAAGGAGGACCATAACGATGACCATCAACCATCGCCAAACCACAGATGGAGGCCCCCAGACCAAGGAATCATAAAGCTCAACTCAGATGCAACATGGAAAGAAGGGGAGAAGTCGGGCTTAGGTCTGGTCTGGCACAACAACGCAGGCACACTGATGGCAGTGGAAGGCTCATGCAGGGAGGACGCCTCAGACATGCACATTGCGGAAGCATTGGCAATAAGGGAAGGACTTCTTGCTAGCAGACGACGAGGCTACGATGCTCTGGTGGTTGAAACGGACTCTCTGCGAGTCTGGAAAGCCTTCCACACAATCCCAATCAGTAAGGATCCTCTTGACATCCTTCTAGATGAAATTCTTCTACTTAGTAGGTCTTTCAATGTTTTTAGTTTTAAACACATCAATAGGATGGCAAATAAAGTAGCTCATGAACTAGCCGCTTTGGCTAGAAGTAGCAGTAGTTGTTCCTCTTTCACTCATTCTTTTCCTTTAAACCTCTGTACTTGGGCTGCGGCCGACTTGATTTGAGCTAATGAAAAAGGGGTTTTCAAAAAAAAAAAACTAGCAAGATCATCTTGAGCATGAAGTAAGTTAGCCTCTAAATAGAGGGCTTTAGTAAGATAAGAATCTTTCTCTAAAGAGAGACTAGCAATTTTGTTACTAGGCAATAAAGGAGTAGAGGCAAGATCATTTACTTTAGAAAGAAATCTAGCATTTTCAACTCTAAGCATAGTAATCTCATAAATATAGATTCTATTTTCATCCTTAATGCCATCACATACATTTCTAAAATCATTGAACTTGGCAACAAGCTTATCATTTCCAGATCTAATCAAAACAAGTTCATTGATGCAAATTTTGTTTTCATTTTTAAGTCTTTCTATGCTCTTAAGATAAACACCATTCTCTACCTCAACACCATTTTATTGCAACTCAAGTTCAAGAAATTATTATTGTAGATAATCTATGCTATCAAGATGAACTTTTTCATTTTTCTCAAGAGAATCAATTTTAGTATAAAAGTCATTGATGATTTTGCCTAATCTTTTCTATTTATACTTGCATTTATCATAAGAAGCATGGAAGTAAGAAGCATGTTAATGAGAGCATCTTTAGTATGTTCATTCAATGTTACCTCACTTATCTCACTTACTTCACCTATGTCTTCACTAGTTGAGGCCATGAGAACTAGGTGACACTCTCCTTCATTGTAGATGGAATCACTAGAGGATGACTCCTCCCATGCGGCATGGGCTGCATCCTTGCTTCTTCTTTCATTCTTGTCCTTCCTCTTGAAATTTCCTTCCTTCTTGTAGTCCTCCTTATTCTCATAGCTACTCCCGTGGTAGGACTTCTTTGCCTTGGGGCAATCATTCTTGTAGTGTCCCTTTTGACCACACTCATAGAATCTAGGACTAGAGGAGGAGGAAGGCTTTCCCTTAAAGTGTTTCCCCTTGGAGTAGTTGGCTTCATGATCACTAAGGGATTCATCTTTGCTTGATGATGGAGGGGATTGGCTTGCAAGTTGTTGTTAAAGCATCATGGCCTCCACTCAATCTTTGAAGGCATTTTTCTTCATCTTCTTTGACTCCTTATCTTTAAGCTTTTCTTCTTCTTCTTGCTTGTCAAGTCTAGACTCTTAAGCTTGGAGATTCCCAATGAGCTCTTTGATAGAAATGCCACCAAGGCTTCTTATTTCTTCAATGGATGTCACCTTGGGTTGCTACCTATTGGGAAGAGATCTAAGGATCTTAAAGTTGATAGTGACTTGATCCATGGGTTGGCCTAAGGAAGTAAGTCCATTGATGATGGTATTGAGCCTAGATACATCTCCACCACTTTCTCTTTCTTACCCATTTTGAAGTTCTCAAGGAGACCTTTGAGCATGTAGACCTTGGCCTCCTTGACTTGCTTGGTTCCTTCATATGTAATACATAGTTTATTCCATATCTCGTAGGCGGTGTCCCAAAAGAGACCCAGTTGAATTCAGAGGGAGTGAGGGATGCATAGATGATGCTCATTGCCTTTGCATTCAGCTGGGCTTTCTTTAAGGTAGTTTCATCCCAAGTAGCAACATCACCTCTCAACTCCTTGTAGGGAGGGGTAAACACCTTCCGCTTTCGTAGCTCATTCCTTATAGGTATAACTACATCCTCCTCTTCTAATATAAGAAGTTTGTACTATCAAAGATTGGAGGTCGCATGGAGAATCCATCCTCCAAGTTGAGAAAACCTAGAAGGTTGTCACCCATCTTCTTGTCTCGTGGGAGATCTTGTCGAAGAAGACCGTAGCTTTGATACCACTTGTTGGATCAATGGGATCTAGAGGGGGTGAATAGAAATAAAATCAATTAAACTAAATTCATTAGACCTTCAAATTACTTCACGATATAAGATTTCAAATATGGAATTTGATGTGCAACTAAACATACATAACAAGGATGAGAGAGATTGAATGAGATCAACAAGATATGTATAGTGGTTGCAAAATCCAAACTAGGAGAGTGTACATCCACTACCCAGAGAGGCCAACCTCCAGGATTTTACAACCATGACATACTTATATTCCACTATAAGACATACAACAAGGGATCCCTTTTGTAGGGCAAGGATACCTAGCCTTTCTTTTTGAGGATCAAAAGGATCCAATAAACCTTACAAGGTCTTACCTATACTTTGAGAAAGAGTCTTCAACCTCTATAATGGCTTATCCACTTTTGCAACGAGTTGGACAACTCCATAGAGGAGCTCCCTCTTGGAACAAGTCCTCTGCCTTGAAGGAATTACCCACTCTTCTCAAGGCTCTTCAGCCTGCACCTTCTCCTTCACCAAGGAGAAGATTTCATCATCTTTTCTTAAAGATAGGGATTGGGAATGGGAACATTTAGAGCTTTATAATGAGTACAATGAAGTAGATATCTCACAAATAACCTATCTCACTCGGATTGATGATAATATGTAGTAAGCAAGAGAGAGAAAGGGGCTCTTATCAGACAAAACCACTCAACTATAGCTAGGAGCATAATAATCAAACTTAGAATGAAGTCCAAGGGCCCATATTTATAGTTGGGTGTGTCTACTAGTCAGTAGGAACACTTAGGAACGAATTATAATCATTTGGGGTGTTGCAACATATCTATTTTGAGTTTTGCAACACTCCAATGGCTAGAAACACTTTTTTTGCAAACTCTGTACAGTGCGGTTGATCAAGTTTCAATAAAGCAAACTCGACTGATAGCACTATGGGACAAAGAAAATTTGAAGTGTCGGTCAAGTTTATCCTAGATGAAACTTGGTCGACAACTTAAATATGCTTTGGCTGAGCAGGGGAGTTGATTGAGTTTGTCCTGGGAAAACTTGGTCAACCCTGGAAATTCTAAAAATCCATCACATGTGTCGGTCGAGTTTATCAGAAATGAAACTCAGTCAAAGAAAGTCCCTGTATGAATTCTAAGAATTGACATTAGAGTGCTCAAACATCCATTTTAAGTGTTCCTAATTTTTTTCATCTTAATTACAAGTCATAGCGTCAATACAAATGATTAAAAAAATTATCCTATTAGTTTTAGGGCATATTCCACAAAAGTGTATTTGTATCGACTTTGGCTTGTATCTGACTGAGCTAGGGCTTGATTGAATTGACCCTTTTCATGTATCTAATACCTAAAATCAATCTCAAATAGACATATTAGATACATATGAATGGAATGGTTGAGTCATCATCAAAATATGGATAATGTATAACACTTAGGTCAATAGATAGTTGATCCCTCCTAGGGGGGAGGAACAAGTTGGTGACACTGAAACATAGAAAACAAGGTGCAAGGACTATTACTGTCCCAAAAACACTATTAAAGCTAACAGAATGAGAAAACGTGTGGGAGGGGCACGTAAAGGGTATCTAGTCCTTTACCTACAACAAGTTATTATAAAACACGGTGAGACTTTGAGAATTGGAAGTATAATGTTTGAAATATAAATGGGGTTTTGGAAAGCTTCATATGTTCATTTTGAGTGTGCTAGATGGTCTATGTAAGATCCTCAAATTTGGTAAAATTGTATTCTTTCAATAATAATGTATTCATATTCAATTTAAGACATTTGGAGTAATATTAGAAGGATGAGATCAACAATATGAGTTAAATTGAAGCGGGATGATGAAGTTAAGTAATAATGTAATGTTGAGTATAATTCTCATATGAGGCTTCAATTGAGATGTTTTTTTTTGGTCGGTCAAAAATGCGTGTTGCTAATATTACCAAAAACTTTGGGCACTAGGTACCCCATTACATCAGACAAAAAAAAACAAACTTATCTTAGGATCATTACCCCACGCAGGGGGAGAAAAGATCACTAGATGGAACAAAAACGACTAGGAAAGCCTATCAAGATAATTAGGCTAGATCCTGAACACTCCTACCATAAGAAAGACTAATACAAACCACAATTACGTACATTCAACACACCTACACATAGTAACCACAACTTGACATAGTCTAACACCAGCCACCCTGCCTAGATCTAGCCTTTGAGCATCCACCTTTCTCAGCTAGCAATCACAAGGATCCAGAATGAGCAAACACCCAAACGAAGCCTCCATGTCAGACCATAAGCACTAACTAACTGTGTGACAGGCAATAATCGAAGTAGTTTTTCTATCAGGGTGCTTCAATTGATATGTTATGATGATAAAACCCTTAAATCCATAATTAATGATATAATTAATCCTATGAATCCCTTAGAAGGCCAATATATGGGACATGCGCCCTAGAACCCAAATCAAACTCTATTAGGCCAATTAGCATTCACATACCGGTCCTTGGAATATAAAATAAGGAATTCAATATCTCACAGTGATAACAAATAAAAAGGATACTTTTAGCTGAAGAATAAAGATATAATGGGATTATAAACGAGATTTCAAGGTATTCCAAGCTATATGATGGTCTAGGTAATTTGTTAAGTAATTATCTAGAATATACTTGGAAGCTAAGTTCCAAATAATTAGACGATGATTTAATGATTTATCTTTGTATAAATGATATATAATAGTAGTATGAATATTTTTCCAAATTTCGGGATAATTGATTTTTCTACATGGCATACACAATTATCTCTAGGTTTTGGACTTTTATAAAAAAGAAAATAATAAACAAAGATAACCTTGAGAGGGTAGCTATAATGAGTGGGACTTGAGAGAGGATCTACTGCTTACTAAATCAAACAAATAGGAAACATCCCATAACCAAACACACAAATAATTTTTTTACAAAGGGATGATAATCTAATTTATTCAAACGTATGTTTTAAGATACCAATATAGCAATAGAATATAAAATATCTAACTATTATAATATTTATATGTTATCACCATTGTTCACCACTCCGGATGATACATATGAGAAGTAGGTATAGAATAGGATCAACAAAGGATTATCTTACCACCTCGAATCTGTCTCCCAAAAAGGTTCAACTACTCTTGATGATGTCCTGGACCAACTTGGTTAACTTCTCCTTGACCTACTCCTGGGGTTGGAAGCATACCCCAACAAGAGGATAAAAGTAGTTGAATCATCATATACACTAGTATGAGAATATTGAATTGGGATTGAGAAATATAAGTAATAAATGATGTCAAATAAACAAGGCTTCCCATAGAAAAGGTCAGGGCTACCCAAGTGGGCATCAAGAGAAAAATAATAAAAAAATAGAAGATGATAAGAAGAATACTTGCCATTAATAAAATATAAAAGTTGTGCCACACAAGCACATATAAAATCTTGGGCACCAAAACAATAATAATGTCAACCTGCATGCATATGAGATAAGCATAGTACTAGAATAATATAAATAACAATGGCGGCTAAGGATCACAACCCTTTAAGCCTGATAGAGTATGGCACACAACCATCCCCCCAATATATATAGAAGTCAGCAAACAACCCAGATATGGGCACATAATATCCATCCCACAAATATAACATGGGCACACAACCCAAAAACCAAAGTAATTATACTACTCTAAGACTAATGGATCATAAAACATGCATAACGTAGAGGCAAGTAAAAGTTCAGTCTTTAATTGGACTAATAAAGTTTCCATCACATAAATGGACATAATAAAACTTCCACCATAAAAGTGGGAAAATACTACATATCCACAATTAGGGTTTCATCATGAAGAAAAGCACAAGTTAGAGTAAAAAAGAATATCTAATAAGATAGAATGATCATAATATCAGAATCAACATTAGAATCTTTCACATGAATAAATTCTCAAAAGAGAAAGATATTGTGTAGGATATTTTGTCAAAGAGAGAGAGGGAAATATGTTTATTGCTAAAAAATAATAATATGGGATGGAATCATACCTCAAGGAGTTTGTCAACTATCAAAATCCAAACCGTAATCCTGAGTCAGGGTCTTTGTCCACCTAAAATAGAGTTATATATAACCCATTAATTAGTACATGCACTTATATACCCTAGATTACTTTTCTAATTACACTTTGATTTAGGTTATGGAACATTTTTATTTATGTAGATGATATTTTTTAAAATTCAATGAATATTTTTTCCTAATTTTTGGATAATCATAGAATTAGTTATGAATTTTGTAAATTTGACCAATCAAAAAATGGAGAAAAACACGTAGGCAAAATAAAATTTGGGAGTGATATTGGGCCCCCTAAGGTGGCCCTATCCTCGGTTGACAACTCTCCTAGTCAATGACCATCGAGGTACACATTCAAGGAATCAAAATGAGTGAGGAAAGACTATAATGCCCCTGGAGAGAAAAAGAAATGAAAAATACAGTGAGGGGTAGAGTTGAGAAATTAGAGGGGGTCATCCCCTTCCTCTCATGCCTGCCATGTCTATGCAAAGTAGCTTGACTGGTCGGAGTGGATTTGGGGAAAACCCAGATTCATGATCGTTGTGGTTTCGATTGCACGAAAATGTCGAGCAAGATCAAGGGTTCATACCAGACACTCAATTTAGTTCTGATGAAGCTGCAAAATGAGAACATGCATCACAAGCTTGAAGAAGGGAAGGAACTTGGCGGCGGTAGTGTCTTGACCGAAAAAAATTAAAACCAGAGAACCAATGCATGCAATGATACAAAACCCTATATATACATACATACACACATTATATATATATATATATATATATATATATATATATATATATATATATATAGGGGTCGATCGTTTGGCCAAAGAGTGTGGCCTTCAGAAGCTTGGAGAATGACCTTTGGGCATTTGTAAATTTGCAATAATAGATCTAGAGTAGGGTATGGTTGTGTGTGGAAATAAATGAAGAAACTGATGGAGTACAAATCTTGAGAAAAGATCGAACAAGGCGGGATAGAGTCGCGTTCTTAGAGCCATATTCATTAGCATAACTTCCCGACTCGGCTCGAGGTAGAGGACAAAATAGCCACCCTCTGATTAGCATCTAAGGGTGGTAAAACAAGCACACATCCACTAAAGTCAGATTCATAGTGTGATAAAGAAAATTTAATACTATAGGAAATTAGATAAATTAATGCATTAAATTAAAGTTTGATTAAGTTTCATTCCAAATTAAATTGAAAGTCCATATATTATCCAATTAATACAAAATTTTATACCTAGACTAACTAAGACATGTTGATTTCACTTATGCATTAGTTTTTGTTTTTGGAAAGATCTAGTATTTTATTTAAAATTTTTGATCATATCATATATTTTCTTTCCTTAATGAATTTAAAACTTCAAGAAACATCCAAAAGATATGAAACTTGGCCTACAAGCAAATTAAAACATTGGGAAAATGATTTTACAATTAATTTTCTTTTTGGGATAGTTTACTATATGATTTGATATTTTGGACTTTAATATAAATTCTCTCTCCTAAACTACACTAGGATAGATAAGTTTGCCCAACTAATGTGGAAATTCACACGTAGACCAATTTTGGTATGTTGATTCCAAATTTGGGGTTTAGTTCCACATTTGAAGTCGTTTATTAATTGATTTCATATTTTTTCTCATATTCTTATTTTCTTTTCCAAATAGAATTAAGATAGTTGTTATTATGCTGATAATGTGAAACTTGGAACCCAAGGCAATTGGGACCCAAGGAAGATGAATTTCACAATAGTTTTGGGTTTTGAGATACTCTTTCATGAGTTAGCATACCATTGGGAATTTTGGATTATTGGCATTATATTTTATTAAAGTAGTATATATTTATTATCAACACTTAAATAATTGAGTCCTATTAATTTCATATTGTTACAAAATGACTTATATATTATTATTATGCATGAAATCCACCTTTTACTCAATTAACACATTTAATCAATTAATTTCTCTTATTTTACCATCATCTGAATATATGAATTTATTTACATTCTGGCGCATAATTAAGTAAATGTATTTTGATTTTTATCATTGTTTGGTCAAAATCTAAGAAACTAGCCACACTAGCTCTCTAATCATGGAATATGTTAGTGTTCTAGGTCCTGATTCATTATAGTAGCCCAGTCATACCTAGACTACCAAATATGGGTAGAGTCATGACCAGGGAGCTCATCTCCCTGACTTGGACTCTGAGTTAACTCGCGCCAGTGGACACCCCCACCAATTTGGGCCCTATCTCTATTTGGTCACCATTATCAATATCTAATGCCATCGTTGGCTTTGGGAGGATATGTCAAAGCCAAAAATACCCAATTTGGTTATTATCTTCACCTTATTTCATAATGGCCAAATCCCAAAAGAACAGACATCTAGGGCTAAGAAAATATCAGATCTTCTTATATTCATTTTCCTATATAAGGCCACCCAAATGGCTTCCATGATGAGGAAGATAGAATGGCTTTCAATACTCCTCAAGCTACTCTGGACCACCCCAACAAAATCCACTTATGACACCTACAACCCACGCCACTACCTAGTAGGTCCAACCATCTCTGGCCAATTAGATTGGTGTGGAGCTTCATAGGGACTCCCTAAAGACAGATAAGGCCTTGGGTGGTCCTCTCTTTCAACGAGGAGCCCTGTGGTGAAGCTACATCTTCTTGCACCTGTTAAGTATATTATTTCAAAAGGACTATGTGGATTTGAAAGATTGACCAAAATGTGGCGCGTCAAGGTATAAATTTATGACTTCGGGGTAGTCTAAAACTGGTTATCCTACTCTATAGTGGAAGAAACTCTTGATCTATTTGCGACTCATAGTTTGATCTCACCCTTTCTTAAAAGATTACTTCTTTTCAGATCTTGCGTATTCGGGCATATATGAGATCCACATCTGGTATCTAGTACCCAAGATGAAGAAGTAGATAAATTTATCTCGATAATGTATATACCTAAAGTGGAGATCTCAATCCCCATCTTCATCTTATTGAATTCCTTCAAGTAAAAAGGACATATTCCTCTTGTACTTTTTATTCTCCTTATATTGAGTGCTAAAGATATGGATTTGCGCTTAGCCTCATAAATCTTCATGGACTTGCTTTCATCCTTGGAGTCCATTCCACTGATCACTATCATGGATTTGTCCTTCTTCATTCTTGCTTCGACAATAATCAACATGCCAAGAAAATCTGACGATGGTTTGGACAAGTTATTCAAGTGGTAACACTTGATAAAATGGCTATATGATTCAGGCAATGATTGGAGAATCATCACTGTGGCCAACTCTTGGCTCAAAGAGAGTATCAATTCTTCTAAATGTTACATATGTCCAATCATATTGAGAATATGGGTCTCTATTGGATCTTCCTCTATTATCTAACACTCGAAGAGAACCTTTGAGACATTGTACTTCTCTTGCTTTGTATGATTATGGTTCACATTCTTAAGATGTGTTACCATCTCAAGAATCCCCATGTATTCACACTGCTCATGCAACTCATAGTTCATGCAGCTAAGCATAAGGTGATCTATTTTTAAGGCATCATTGGCATGCTTCTAGTAAGCATCCACCTCAGCCCCAGGCACATAAGGAGTAGGTATTTCTGTCACTGGTTTATCTAGGACATAGAGCTTATACTCATCATTGAGAACCCTTCTCAAAGTCTAAAAATAATCATATAAATTTGTCATGTTAAGTTTTCCTAAGGACTAATCACAATGACAATTTGTTTGCCATTTGTTTCTACAAGAAAAAAAAATTGCATTTGTCAAAACATTTTTTATTGATTCGGTTTGAATAAAATTTTACAATATTCAATTAGGCCTTTAATTAATTATCACTCCCACTATTTATTCAAATTGATAGCTCTCTCATATAAATTCAAAAGATTGTATTGTACAACCTTCTAGTGAGATAAGATCCGAAACAATTGAATTATTACCCAACCAACGTCGGCATCCATAATCAATCATTAAGGTAGGCAACGTTTGCCAATTGCATCTTATGCAATTCTTAGATAAATGGTACACGCAACTCTTTGCCATAGTCATATGCATGCTTTTAGGTGCTTAATTTCATTAAGATCGTTGGATTAGAGGGCTCTAGAGGGGGGTGAATAGAGATTCAAAACTTGCACAAAAATAGTTAGACCTTCAATTTACTTCAACTAGGCATAATTGCAAATAGCCAATTTGATGGAAATCTAAACATGCATAACAAGGAAGAGAGAAATTGAAGAAACCAATTCAACAAGCTGTTTTAGAGTGGTTCCACTCTCCAAACTAGGAGAGAGTTAGTCCACTACCTAGAGTGGTCAAGGTCTATGATTTTTTAAGCATGTCTACTCCTTATATTCACATATAAGAGTTACAACAAATGACCTTCCTTTTCAAGGATAAGGATACCCATCTTCCTTTTGAGTTCAATAGAGCCAACAACCTTAAAAATAAGGTCTTATCTATCTAAGAGCTAGTCTTCTATCTCACCAAGGTCTTACCCACTCTTGCAAGCAACTGTATGCCTTCAACAAGGAGATCCCATTCTTGCTTAGAGTCTTTTGCCCTGAAGGATTTACCCACTCAGATCCTTGGGTCTTCAACCTTGTCCTATTCCTTCACTCAGAGAATCTTGAAGCACCTTCTACTACATCTCGAAGAAGCATGCACCTCCTCCTTCACTTAGAGAAGCCTTCATCAAAATGATCCTGGAGAAAGGGAATGGGAAGGAGAAGCTTTGAGATCTTTATAAGTGAACAATGAGGTATCTCTCTCACACAAATCCTATCTCACTCATATAGATGAAATGAAGTGTAATCAAGAGAGAGAAAGGGGCTCAAGTGGACTAAAAGCACTCAACTATGACAAGGACCTTGAATAGCATGAATGACCAACCTTGGAATGAACTCCAAGAGGTCCTATTTATAGATGGGGGTGTTCACTAGAGTGTGGGAACACTTATGAACATTTTCTAACTATCTAGAGGGTTGCAACATATATAATTTTCAGTTTTGCAACTCTCCAATGGTTAGATTCACTTTTTCTTCATTTTCCATACAATGCATATGGTCGAGTTTCAATAAAGACAACTCGACTGATCACATTATGCGAAAAGCCAATTTAAACCATCAATCGAGTTTGTCCCAATGGAAACTCAACCGATCCACTTAAATCAGTTTTGGTCTATAGAGGGATCGGTTGAGTTCTATGAGTGTGAAACTTGGCCAATCAATATCATTCTCAAAAACCATAAAGGATCGACTGAGTTTGTAACTCGACCGATGAAGTGCTTGTAATGAATTTTACAAAATGACATTTAAGTGACCAAACACTCTAATTAAGTTTCCCTAATTCTTTCTCATCTTAGTTACAAGTCATATCATCAATACAAATGATTACAAAAATATTCTAAGGTGATTTGGAGTGTTTTCCTAAAATGCACATTTGCATTGCTTTTGACTTGAACTAAAGCAAGCTAGGGATTGATCGATTTGATCCTTTTCATGTGCCTAATGCCAGAAATCAATCTTAAACAAACATATTAGATATATATTAATGGAATGGTTAAGTCATTATCAAAATATAAACAATGTATAACACTTAGGTCAACATTCTCCCCCCTTTTGACAATGACAAACCATTCCTCAACATATTGAAAAGGATATGAAATTAAACATTTACCTTTTAGAAAGGATGTGAGAATTAAACCTTTTACCTCATGAATTGCAAGGAGATACATGATTGAACAATGCGAATTTCTCCCCGTCAATTCATGCTTACCTAAGCCTGCATGGTTAATCTTTCAACATATAACCATAGCACATATACATACTATATGGTCCTCTGGAAATTCATATGATATGTAGATAATCGACAAAAAAGGACCATATAAGCGTTAAAACAATATGGTTGAGAGTACTTCTCCCCCTTTGCCATCTCAAAAAGATAGGGAGGTAGAAGAGTTAAAAGCACATGTTTTCTCTACAAGCACAAGCTAAAGCAATCAACTACATAAAGCAAACATCAAATAGAGATGAAGCACAAAGAAACAAGAAACCTAGTGTCATAATCAAAATATGGGATAACATACCACAAACTCATAAGATGTAGTAAAAAAAAAGAGTTATGGTACATATATAGGATGAAGATTACAAAACTAAGCATGTTCCCACAGTACGAGCCATAAACCAATGATAAAACAAGAAGATGATAAAATAGTATGCCTCAGATACAGTCCCACATGTCTTAGTACAAAATAGTCTAAAAAGATAGATATGATCAACACCTAAAGACTAAAGAACTAAAACATCTAAGCTGCATCTATGCTATCTATGTCAACTGGGTCATCATCAACATCATCATTGTTGGACTTGAGCTCATAGTCCTTGTCACCATATGAAGGTGCATCAAAGACATCAACATGTCCTTCATCTCTTGAGGAACTAGAGAAGTCATCATCAAAACCATCCTCGGATCCATCATCTTCCATAGCCTTAAAATCATCATCCTCATCCACAGTAGGTTGGCCAGGCATGTCCTCATCGACAGGAGGACTGAAACCATGACTGGGCCATCTGTCATTTTGCTGAGCCCAAGACATTCTAAGAGCATGTAACTACTATTCTTGTGGGAAGGTAGGAGAAGAAGTCCCAAGACTAACAAGAAGGGTGGAAGCAGGACCAGCAGACAGGGCCGAAGGAGGAAGCACACTAGGGGCAGGGGTAGGTCCACCTTCAACAACATGTGTGGCAGCAAAAGAAGCAAGGGGTTGGGTAGAAGTGAATGTATGCATAAGAAGCATATTCACCACTTGGGTATGGCTGGTAGGAGGGGTAGGGATGGATACATGACATGTTCATGGTAGACATGATTTTGCATAGGTCCTAGTGAAGGTGATCCTGAACCTAAAGGTTGTATGCCTATTGGTGCATCAGTTAACCCATAAGGGCTTAATTTGATACTGAGAAAGAGGTGATGTCAGGTCGAGGTGGTGGTGGAGGGGCCTAGGTGGAGGTAGATGTGTGGGATCTAGGTGTGGTAGGATACGTAGGGAGGTAGGTCTTCTTGATTGTGGTTTCACTAATGCATACTCCTTTTTGACTTGCTTTGTAATGAAAATTGTGGAAAAGGGATTTCTGAGTGGCAAAAGTGAAAAGACCACAACATCAAGATAATGTAGGGGTGTGGGTACCATAAGTGTTCTTCCTAGAGTCAAAGAAGGTCATGTGGTGTAGAATGTACCATGACCACTTGACTCCAACACTATTCAAGAGGGAGTACATGATCATAGAAAGTGTTTTCTGCAATTTTCGTTTGGTTTTTCTTGGGTTGAACATTGTAGTTAAAAACGAATGCGATTAGAAAGTTCTTGAGATCTAGGGAAGAGGATGGAAAGGTAGACTTCTTCCTATAGGGTACCTGAGGGATTCTTCAAAAATTTATGAATATCAAGGAGAGTGAGTTCAAAGTGTTTGTAGAAAGCCTTGGGGTCAAGCAGGTCAAAATAGTCAGGGTAGTCCTTTGTCCATGTGTCGGTGACCTCAATACCATTGAAAAAGATATTTAGAGAATCTTCTGAGATGGTAATTTTGGTCCTGACAATCATAGAAGTGATAATTACCTGGCTATTGGGTGGTGGCATAATTGTGTCATAGTTCCATTGAAGATTGGCATAGAACTGATGGACTGCCTTGGTGCTAGTGATGGAATTTTGATAATACCGACATTCTACACACAATGTGCCAAGGTGATGGGAAGAAAAGAACTCCGCAACCTCTGTGATAACCGTCGTCGTGGTAAGACGAGGCTTAAACAAGGCTCAAAAGGGGAAAGGGTTCCTAGGGAGGATCTCTTTGTAGAAATTTAGGGCTTTGGAATTGATAAAAGAGGTCCCATCAAAGGATAGAAGGTGAGAATTAGACGAAGATGGAGTTGCTCCACCTTGGACATCTCTCTTCCTACAATTGGAAGCCATGGGAACAGATTGAGAAGAAAAAGCAGTTGAAAGAGAGAGAGAGAGATCCTCATCAATAGGTCGTATAACCACCTAGATGTGTGTGGGAAGAGGCAACGAAGGCCAAGATAGGCAAGGGAGAGGGTGTGTGAACCTAAGGTTCGAGGTCAAGAGTTGTGAGTCAAGACCGGATGACTTTTCTCTAGTTGAGAGGGAGAAAAGGCGGTCAATAACCCTTTTATGTTTGATCTAGCCCGACCATTGGCTGACTTCTACAATCTGGAAACTCGATCGATCAACATATTTACATGACCTCGGCCAAGGGATCGGTCAAGTTGCCGAATCAACCAACATGCAGTCTGTTCAAAAACATGAAATTTTAATTCCTACCCTCTAGGGTGCTAATTAAATTTACTTCTTTAGCCCATTATGCATTTTAGACATATTGAGGCACATTTCACTCATCATAGGTTACTATTTTGAGATAAATCATTCGATTGAGAAAAATACCCAAAACAAGTAAAACAAGGCAAGAAACAAGACAATTTTAGCATAGAGAAAGCAAGAGATGATCAATTTAAAGCAAGAAACATATAGGTAAGAGAACAATTAGCAAGAAGGCATGGCAATATCATTAAGAGTAGTTATAAGTAGTTTTGATCTAATAAAAGCAAATTGCTCTCTAGCTAGAGGTTTAGTGAAAATGTCCACAAGTTGATTCTCTGTATCCACATGCGTGATATAAATATCCTTCTTGGCAATGTGGTCACAAAGAAAGTGATGGCAGACCTCTATTTATTTAGCTCTACTATACAATATAGGATTGTAAGACAAGTTAATTGCACTAGTATTATCACAATAGATAGGAGAAACAACAAAATCATTGTTAAAGTTTTAGAGAATTTGCTTCATCCGTAGGACTTGGGCACAACAACTTTTAGCTGCAATGTATTCAACCTTGATAGTTGAAAGAGCCACAGTGCTTTGTTTCTTAGAGAACCAAGAAACTAGGCAAGGTCCTAGGAAGAAGCAAGTGCCACTTGTGCACTATATATCAATCAAGCAACCTATGTAGTCAACATCACTATAAGTAGTAAGAGTAAAGTCCCTTGACTTGGGATACCATAGTCCAAAATTTTGGGTTTTGGCTAGATACCTTAAAATCCTTTTAACCTCTTTAAGATGTGATTTCCCAAGACTTGAATGAAAGTGAGCACAACACTAAACATTATATCAGTTCTAGAGGTAGTTAAATAGAGTAAACTTCCAATCATACCTCTAGATAGATTCTCATCTACATTTTCTCCTTCTTCATCTCTATCAAGCTTGGTGGTGTTTGACATGGGGATGTCCATTGGCTTGGTATTCTCCATCCCAAAGTGCTTAAGTAGTTCATTGGTGTACTTTCCTTGGTTGACAAAGTTCCCATTTTTCATTTGCTTGATTTGAAAGCCAAGGAAGAATGTAATCTCCCCCATCATGCTCATCTCAAACTCAATCTGCATAAGAGAACTAAACTCCTTGCAAAGGTAAAGATCAATCCCGCCAAAAATAATATCATCAACATAAAATATGAATGATTAAGAAATTTCTAGAAGCATGTTTTAGAAACAAGGTAGAATTGACTTTGCCCATGATATAGTGATTGTCTAGCAAAAGGTTCTTTAGTTTCTCATACCAAGATCGAGGTGCTTTTTGAGACCATAAACAACTTTTTGTAACACATAAACATGGTTAGGAAAGTTATCATGTTCAAAGCCCAGAGGTTGAGCAAAATATACTTCCTCCTTGATTGTACCATTCAAAAACACACTTTTAACATCCATTTGATAAAGCAGAAAATTCTTGTGACTAGAAAAATCAAGCAACATTCTATTTGAATCAAGTCTAGCTACATGTGCATATGTTTCATCAAAATCCATACCTTCTTATTTATTGTAGCCCTGAGCAACAAACCTTGCTTTGTTTCTTACCACTTTTCCTCTTTCATCAAGTTTTTTTGTGGTAGACCCACTTGGTGCCAATGGTTTTTCTATCACTTGGTCTTGGCACAAGATTCCACACTATGTTCTTCTCGAATTGTTCCAATTCTTCTTTCATGGCTAGGATCCATTCATTATCCTTGAGGGATTCTTTGACATCTTTAGGCTCAAGCTGAGAGATGAAGGTGTTGTCTGCTTGTTCTTTGTTGTAGGCAACCCTCTATTCACCCTTTTAAAAGGATTGCCTATGATGAGATCTTTAGGATGATGCTTTGCAAAGCGGGGGGGTTGGATCCTTCTTTTATTCTTCTTTATCTTATTCATCACCTAACACCTCTTTTCCTTTTTCACCAATGTTGAGTTCTTTCAAGTGAGGGATAACCTCATCTAAAATATCACCATCAACAACATTCTTGGAAATAGAGGGGTTAGTCTCAACAAATCTAACATTGATATATTCTTCTACTTTACACAATTCAATGTTAAATACTCTATTAGCATTGCTAGTAGTGCTATAGCCAAGAAAGAAAACCTTGTAGGACTTCTAATCAATCTTGTCGAGGGAATCCTTGGTTTAAAAAAAAACAAGGACAAACAAAAACATAAAAGAAATCAATGGAAGGCTTTCTACCATGTCATAGCTCATATGGGGTTTTCTTCGAGGAAGGATGAGTAAAAACCCAATTTTGCACAAAACATGAAGTACTAACGGCTTTGGCCTAAAACTTCTTTGGAGTGTCACTCTCTAGAAGCATGGTCCTAGACATATCCTGTAGTGACCTATTTTTCTCTCTACAACCCCATTTTGTTGAGGCGTTCAAGGTGAAGAAAAGTTATGTGCATAGCCGGATTCCTCACAAAATTGTTCAAACAAATCATTTTCAAACTCTCCCCCATGATCGCTACAGATAGAAACAATCTGGCAAGAAGCTTCATTTTCAAAAGTTGAGATAACATCGAGAGTATCACTTTTTGAAACAAGAAAGAAGGTCCAAGTATACCAAGAAAAATCATCGACAATCACAAGACAATACTTGCTACCACAAATAAATTGTGTATGCATTGGTCCAAATAGATCAATGTAAAGAAGCTCAAGAACTCTTTTGGTGATAAGGACTCCTTGGAATTTGAAGCTGGACTTGGTTTGCCTTCCTTGGGAACAAGGTTGGCATTCCTCATCCTTTTCAAAATCTAATTTAGGAAGTCCCTTGACCAAATCCTTTTTGCTCAACTTCTTCATTTGATGCATATTTACATGACCAAGCCTATGGTGCCATAAAGGAATAACATTCAAATTGGAAACAAGACATCTACCAACAATAGGCTTAATAGAGTCAAGAACAATAATGTAAAGATTACCATTTCTAGTTCCCTTATATATGACATTGTAGGAGAGGGAATCTAGAAGCAAGCATTCTAACGAAGTAAACATAACAAGATAACCATTATCACAAATTTGACTAACACCTATTAAATTGTGGTGTAGGCCATCTACAAGAAGTAAATTCTTGATGCATAGTGAATCACCTACATCACCCTCACCTATTACCTTACCCTCGTTGTTGTTCCCAAATGTCACCGATCCTCCTTTTTTCATAGTGAACTGTTGAAATGGCTAGTTTCACCGGACATGTGTTTTGAACAACCACTATAAACAATCCATCTACCTTTAACCTATAAGAAAGGAAGACAACTGGTGCCCAATTTAAACTTTGGGATCCAGGGTTAGCTTGAAGACCTGCTTCATATTTGGGTTGGTCCCCTTCTCCCTGTAAGGACAATAAGTATAATAGTGGTCATCACTCTTACAATGAACACACACCATAGGGTTCTTAGAGCTGGAAGAATTTCCATGGAAGATTGAAGGTCCCTTGATCTTCTTCTTACATTTGCCTTTGCCTTTTAAAGCACCATCATATCCTAAACCACTCGTACCACTATGTTTGGTGGAGTGATCCAAGAATTCATTGAGGGACTTCTTCCCTTTAAGGAATATTTTTAAAGTGGCTCTCAATTTGTAATTATCATTGGTAAGAGTGACAACGGTAGAAGACCAACAAGCAATATCATCATTAGCATGCAGTAGGTCAACCTCTAAATATAGGGCTTTAGTCATAAAGAATCTCTTTCCAAAGAAATAGAAGCAACTTCATTGCTAGGAAAAATAGGCCTAGAAGATAGATCATTAATTTGAGCAAGCAACCTAGCATTTTTAGTTCTAAGAAACACAAGCTCATCAAGATAAATATTATTTTCATCCTTAGTAGTATTACAACCAAGCTTAGGATCATCATTTTTAGTTTTAAGCAAAGCAAGCTTATCTAGTAGGGCTTGGTTTTCTTCCTTAAGACTATTGACGTTCTTATGGTAGACACCATTCTCAACTTCAACTCCATTGTATTGGAGCTCAAGATCAAGAAACTGCCCTTGCAAAGAATCAATTCTATCAAGATGCGACTTTTCATTTTGATCAAGAATATCAATTTTAGCATATAAATCATCAATGATCTTACCCAACCTCTTCTTTTTGGACTTATATTCGGAGTAAGAAGAGTGGGTAGCATTAAGCATATAAATAAGAGTTTCTTTGGATAACACATGCAAGATTACCTCACTTACCTCACCAATGTCTTCACTTGTGGAGGCCATGAGTGCAAGATGGCATTCTCCTTCATCAAAGCTTGACCTACTAGAGGAATATTCCTTCCAAGCTGTATGAGTTGCATCCTTGATTCTTTTCTCCTTCTTATCCTTCCTCTTGTACTTGCCTTCCTTCTTGTAGTCATCCTTCTTCTTGTGGATGATCTTGTGGTGGCTCTTCTTGGCCTTTGGGCATTCATTCTTGTAGTGCCCCTTTTGTCCACATTCATATCACCTAGGAGTTGAGGATGAGGAAGATTTTCCCTTTAAGTGCTTGCCCTTGGAGTAGTTTTCTTCATGATCACTAGGGCCATCATCTTCACTTGAGGAGGGTGGAGAGGACCAACAAGCAAGCTGTTGTTGGAGAATCATTGCCTCCACTTGAGCTTTGAAGACATTATCTTTCATCTTCTTTGAGTCCTTTTCCTCTTGCTTGTCATCTTCTTCATTCTTGTCCAGCCTTGGCTCATGGGCTTGAAGGTTTCCAATGATCTCCTCGGTGGCTAAGTCTCCAAGGCTTCTAACTTTTTCAATTGAAGTCACTTTGGGTTCCCATCTCTTAGGAAGGGACCTTAGTATCTTGGATTTGATTGGCCTCTATCTAAGGTGTGGCCCAAGGCTGCAAGTCCGTTGATGATGGTGTTAAGCCTTGAGTACATATCAACCACTCTTTCCTTCTTGCTCATCTTGAGTTTTTCAAGCAGTCCATTGAGCATATAGATCTTGGATTCCTTGACCTGCTGTGTGCCTTCATAAGTGATGCACAACTTGATCCAAATCTCATAGACTATGTCCTAAGATGAGATCCAACTAAACTCGGAGGGAGTGAGGGAAACATAGATGATGCTTATGACCTTGTCATTGAGTTGCACCTTCTTGAGTGTAGCTTCATCCTAAGTAGCTACATCACTCGTTGGATCCTTGTATGGAAGAATTACCACCTTCCACATGGCATTGTTCATCCCTTAAAGGAAGAATTGCATCCGTTGTTTCCAATAGAGGAAGTTGGTACTATTGATGACTGGGGGTCTCATGCAGAAGCATCCCTCTAGGTTAAGAGAACCAAGCATATTGTCCCCATCTTATCATCTCGTGGGAGATGTGTTAGAGAAGACTATGGTTCTGATACCACTTGTTGCATTGGATGGCTCTGGAGGGGGTGAATAAAGTTTCAGAACTTGCAGAAAAATAGTTAGATCTTCAATTTACATTTACTAGGCATAATTTCAAATAGTCAATTTGATGGCAATCTAAACATGCATAGCAATTAAGAGAGAAATTGAGGCAACCAATTAAATAAGATATTTTAGAGTGGTTCCACTATCCAAACTAGGAGAGAGTTGGTCCACTACCTAGAGAGGTCAAGAATTAGGATTTCTTAAGTATGTCTACCACTTATATTCACTTATAAGAGTTACAACAAATGACCTTCCTTTTCTGGGATAAGGATACCCAACTTCCCTTTGAAACCAAGGGAGCCAACAACCTTACAAACAAGGTCTTACCTATCTAAGAGCTAGTCTTTTACCTCACCAAGGTCTTACCCACTCTTGCAAACAGATGGATGCTTTCACCAAAGAGATCCCCTTCTTGCACCGAGTATTTTGCCTTGAAGGATTTACCCACTCAGCTCCTTGAATCTTCCACCTTGTCCTCCTCCTTCACTCAGAGAATCTTGAAGCACCTTCCTCTACAACTCAAAGAAGAATGCACCTCTTCCTTCACTTGGAGAAGCCTTCATCAACATGATCTTGAAGAAAGGAATTGAGAAGGAGAATCTTTGAGAGATTTACAAGTGACCAATGAGGTAGCTCTCTCACAAAAATCCTATCTCACTCATATAAATGAAACAAAGTGTAATCAAGAGAAATAAAGGGACTCAAGTGGACTAAAAGTACTCAACCATGACAAGGACCTGGAATAACATGAATTAGCAACCTTGGAATGAACTCCAAGAGGTCCTACATATAGATGGAGGTATCCACTAGAGTGTGGGAACACTTATGAATGTTTTCTAGCCATTTGGAGGGTTGCAACACATATAATTTCAAGTTTTGCAACTCTCTAGCGGTTAGATTCACTTTTTCTGCATTTTCCGTACAATGCATTCGGTCAAGTTTCAATAAAGATAACTCTACCGATCACACTATGTGCCAAAGCCCATTTAAACCATCAGTCGAGTTTGTCCTGATGGAAACTTGACTGTTCCTCTTAAATTAGTTTTGTCCTATAGAGGGATCGAACGAGTTCTGTGAGTGTGCAACTCGATCAATCAATGTCATTCTCAAAATCCATTAAGGTTTGGTCGAGTTTGCAACTCAACTGATGAAATCCCTATAATGAATTTTTCAAAATGACATTTAAGTGATAAAATATTTGAATTAAGGGTCCCTTATTTTTCTCATATTAGTTACAAGTCATATCATCAATTCAAATGATTACAAAATATTCTAAGGTGAATTGGAGTGTTTTCCCAAAACACGCATTTGCATTGCTTTTGACATGAACTAAAACAAGCTAGGGCTTGATCGATTTGATCATTTTCATGTACCTAATACCTAAAGTCAATCTTAAATAGACATATTAGATACATATGAATGAAATGGTTAAGTCATTATCAAAATATGGACAATGTGTAACACTTAGGTCAACAAAGATGACCTAGTTAAGCCGGACCCAAAAGCCAACACAATAGTAATGCACCCTGCTTGGCAGGCCCACATCACTAGCATCACACTTCCACAAGATAGACAACGCACCACACTTGGCATGCCCACACTTAGTCGATCAAGCTTTTCATGTGTGTTGCTAGTGGAAAGCATCTTATACTTAATATGTTATTGAGGGAGTTGAATTTATAAATACATATACATCTCCAATCACCACATACTTATAGTACATATCATATACATTCTATATCCCACAAACAAAATCATTCAATTAAGACATAAGTGACAGTCATGGCCATACTATTGCAATTCCTTGGAGCCACAAGGAATTACCACTACCTAAGGCCTACATCACATGTAGAAACCTATTGTTGATGGAGATTTTTGCTTGAACCAATATGCGTTGATTGGTTCAACCCTTAAACTGATTGGCTCACCTCTTGGTCAGTCGCTTGGACAGTCTAAATGGTCGACTGATCTCTGGTCAAACATCTTCTGGACACCTCTAGTCGATCGATCAGGCCACAAATTGAATAGTTTGTCTCCTCTTGTGGCCTGTCCTTCTCGGTCCTCCAGTCGATCGACTCGTGGTCTAGAATGGGCAGTTCATCTGATTTTGAGTGTCTTCTTTGTCGTAATAAGAATGAAAACTATCTTATTACATGGTAATAAGGAAACCCTGAGTTATATTCGAGGAGAGCTTAGGTAAGAGGGAGTAATACTTTTATACATGGAAGAGAAGATAGAGGCTCGGTATGCAAACCAAGGTATAACTAGGAATAAACAACCACACAACCATGCAGACATCTGGGTCATTGGCCATAACCATGCTTCACATCCACCATCAAAACCAACTTTTAGGGTGAGGAGTGTAAATTGCATATATATATATACATTAGGAGTGTATGTGGTATTTAATTGGATATGCACATTAATCATTTAAGTATTCACATCATATTCAATCAACAAGTGGAAAATCAAAATATGATCATATCAATTAAATCCCAAAGTATAGTAAATTGACATGGCTTTGATACCACTGTAGGGAAATATGGTGATAAAGTAAATAGCAGGAATTAAAAAAAAACTGTGATATTCCCTTTTGAAGACATTAGACCGCATAAACCACTATATAATAGGAAAGATGGTTGCAAGGTTATACCTGGTCATGGAGCAAGTCCAGTGACAATCTCCTGTCGTAGCGTGCACCTTTATTCAAGTTGCACCTAAACAATGTCTGCGTCATCCTCCTAGTTGTTCACCACTAAAAACGATTGACTTTGTCCTCTGAGCAACAGGCAACATCCTCTTGGACTCTATAGTAGTCGACACGGACCACTAGGAACTCTTGTCATTCTAGATGAGATGTCCCTTCTAGTCAATGTACTAGCATCGACTTTCTCTCCCGCAATTGTTTCTCCCTTACTATCCTTCCCTTTTTAGAGCAACTAATATGTCTAAGAATCCCCCAATACCCCTTTATTTATAGAAGGGTCAGGGTTCCCAGTCTAAGTGGGAGTCAAAGGGGATGGAATTTCACAAACTTTCACATCATGCGAGTGGAGAAATGATCGATTCGTGGGTCAACTGATAAGTTGTCATGTGAGCCGCTCGTTTCAGCCCTTGCACCGATCATTTCTTCATGTTTCCTAGTCTCATTTATATTGGCAATTAATATTCGATTAATGCACAACATGACGTCAACACTAATCATTGATCCAATCAAATAGATCAATGAATCGGGTGGTTCATCACATGAACCAGTGGTTTGAGACCTTGAGATGATTGATTTACTAAGAGAACCGGTCGGTTCATGCCCCAGCTCATTCAATCAACCTGACACTCCATTAGATTGGTTCAATACTTGAACCAGCTGGATCAGAGTCCGATCAATCAGTTGTTGTTTAAATTGAATACCTAAACATTTTAGTAATCAAGTTAAACATCATTCATGAATAAACTCTTATTCCAAGTGTATCCTATGTGTGTGACCCTATATGTTTAAAGTTATGTTGGCAATGAATGTCTATAGCTAGTTTATGACACCACAAGCAATGAGAGGTATCTATAAACACATCATTGCTACCCAAGTAATTTGAAAAGTTGGAGAAAAACGTCAACATACAAGTTGTTGTTGGTGTTATATTGTATGTATAGTTCCTTTGTCACTGATATCCATATTGAACTCGAGGCATGGAACTGTCATCCTTTTCTATGTTCAATCCTAGTTCCTTGAACTAGAGTAGATTGTATGAGATATATGTAAGCTCAATATCATATATTGAATCACATGAGTATGACCATGCATTTCTCAGTCTTTCTTATCAAGTGGTCATGATATCACACTCCTGTACGCAGGACAAATCCCATTTACATCACTTACAATCATCCCCATGTGTCACAAAGCACCCAAGAACCACCTTTATGGCAACCCTTATTCAAGGTCAAGGTGGATGCTGTCAATGTACATCGAATGATATGTGATGAGTGTAGTGATTTTAGATCTAAGAACCACAATCACCACCGACACTATAAGAGATGATTTTTACTACCAATCATGGTTTCCATGTATCACTCTTAATGTGGCTATGACCGATACACTATTATCTAATAAGTATATATGTGTTTGATATGATATGACACATCATGACTGATGAGACTCTGTCATCAAGAAAAACAGACTCTAGTCTTAAGTGTTATTGATATCTGTCAGCCTTCCACAATAACATCTGACTAGGGACATAACAAGAATGTATATACTCTTGATACCTGTATCATCTCATTGTTTAGGTCATCAACCCGAAGACATACGTATTTGAGTAATATCATTCTTTAGACATTATTATGTTACATCATCAAAACTGAATAAAACAAAATAGATTGGAAGATTGCATTTATTATTAGTCAAATCATTTACAAGATATGTCATTACAATCATCATATGATTGGCTCTCTGAGCATGCAGACCAACAATTGCAACTACTTAATCATATTTAAAAATTGACCTAACTTTTCTCTCTTTTGCTCCTTTAGATATATGACCTTACATAATTTCTCTCTCTTATGAGAATTTGTTTCATGAGAAGGATGCCCTATTGATTTTGATCTTGTGATCTACTTAAATTGATAATTATTCTTACTGAACTCTTATTTGAATCTTTTTCATCTTTTTACATACGATAACCCTATTTTAAGAAATCAAGCTTAAATGGAATCTTATTTTTCCAATGTGATAGCCTCTGTGGCCTTTATGATGCATCATGATTGTGGACATGATTGGATATTTGTTTACGGGTCCTCTGACCCCACATGATAAATGTTGGATGTCCTCATCCCGTAAGTGATCTTGACTAAACATACATCTTGCCTCAACACTGTGCATAGCTTACACAAATTTTATTTCTAGTAGCGGTACATGAGTATAACCATACATAAGGTATACGTTTTTCTCCCCGAGTGTGCTTTTCCACTCGATATATATAGGGCACACTTATTTCACCTAGGGTGTGATTTTCCACCCACTTTTTGGTTGATATCATATGGTGTCCCAACCCTACTTGAAATAATTTTAGTCTTATGTTGTTTACATGCGTTTTTTATGATTGTGATAACTTTTACAAGTCACATGATTTTCGAGGAAAAACTTATTTTCCATTATATTACTATATGTAAAAAAAATTCTTTGATTTTTATCGATGCTTTCTTGAACTAAGTCACAATGAAGATATGTATGGAGTTTCATAGAGAAACCTTAGAACTAGTTAGAATAGGAATCATATACCCTAGTGTTGAGTTAAAGTGGTCACTAGGAAAATGAGGCTTCTGCTTAATATCTAAATAACCTACCCTTTTATCTCCCTTATGTTGAATAAAGTTGTACCTACTAACTTTTTGGATGAATGTGTGAATCTTAGGGTTGTTAGGTTAAACCACAAGGACCTAGAAGTCAACCTAGGATGATATGACCTGTTAGTTGGATGCATGACCTCAGAAAAACACAAACACCTAAAGTTTTCACAACTAAAAGCTGCATATGTAATCCAATTACCTCTAAGAATTGTTTAATTTGGTTTTCTAGGTTATAACTTTTAGGGTGAAGATTAGTTTTTTAGTATAGTAGGGATGACTGGATTTTGGGGACGAAATCCTCTATAAGGGGGGAGTGTTGTAACATAACTAAACCTAGCCTCTTGACTATAGAAATCTCAATCCCTTGGATGTGATGCTTATATGCTTAGAGATTTATTTTTGGGAAAACAAGGATACATATCAACCACGATACACTAGTATATACCTTAATGAATTAAATACACATGTAACTCATGTATAAACCCTAACTAAGGTTACGTGAATATATAATCATACTCTAAACCTACAAACCCTCGTATGATCATGAAAAAAATATGTAGAACCTAAACCTAAAGTTTGAGTTGTCTAACCCTAGCACATACATCCTTGGTAACATTCATGAATACATTAGTAGCATTAGGTGCTTAATCACATAATATTTCAATAAACATAATATGGAACTAATAACCTAAATATGTATTAACATGAAAGAGAGTTCATGATATATGTCACATACCTTCCCTTTTCTAACTAATATACACATAATGGAAAGATATGTCTAGTGAGAGGTATAATGTGCTCAATACATGTATTGATATAAAAATTGGAGTTTTCATGTCCATAGATAATAATAAGGCACCATCATCTAAGTTTTTTGTTGAATTAATCAACTTAATTGGTTAAATAAGGAAAATATGTGCATAATCATATAATTAAACTCTTTTGGTAACAATGTGAGGATAATAGGGCTCAATTTAATGAATGTTAATAATAATGATGTAATATTATAATAAATATAATGGTAATGACATTAAACCTACTTGTACTCGACCTCATAAAAGGATATTGCAAATCCAAATCTAATGTCAAAATCATGATCCTAGGGTCCCAAATAGCTTGGGTGCTAAGTTTCACATAATTTTAACAAACCTAGATGCTTTAATATCATTAGTGAAAGAATATATAAGACATGATCTAAAAGAATTAGATAAAATATTGAATGACTCTAGAAGTATAAACTAATGAAAAATTCATATTCTACATGTTAAATTTAGTATACTTGTAACATTTCATCTTCTTTGAGCATTAAACGATCTCTCAAATAAATTTGGAAAATATATATAGTATAAAGCCTAATTTGATAAATGTTCTAATTAACACAATCAATTTTCTATAGTTTCTGAGCTAGCTTTTATTTTTCACAAGGGTTATTATAGTGTATTTCCTAAAGTTTTGATTTTAACTTCGTCAGTCTTGCCATCCTCGCGGGACATCATCTAACGGCCAATGTTTGTCTCAATTTATTCATTTCTGGATCGAATGGCCGCGAACCATCTTCTACCTCCAATCTGAGTATTTTTCTACGCACATTACACCTTTAGTTTCCTTCATGATTTTCTCTTGACTCCTTTCTTCTTACAATGAGATTCTATCTCCTCTGGACTTCTCTTCCTTTTCTGTTTCTTTTGATCCCCAACACGAAACCTAATCTTCATCTATTCTATCTCCTTCAGACTTCTCTTCCTTTTCTATTTCTTTTGTTCCTCAACACAAAACCTAATCTTCATCTATTTATATACCCCTGATTCTCTTACTTAACCACTACCCAACAGGTTGAGCAGAGAAGACAATGCCACCTTGGAGCCTTCCTTACCCTAGTCTAAGGCTGCACCAAGCTCTCGTAAGGTTCAAACAAACACCTATGGTCTAGCAATTGGTTCCATAACTCCTTTGCGATGCTCCCTATGTTGAATTGCTTCCAAGTTTACTTGGGTCGACACTCTAGGGGCATGTCCTTCTTTGATAACTGTAAGGCGCTCATGCCTCCTCCACCCATCTCTGTCTATGCACCTTGGTTGATCTTTTAAATGCATTGTCTCGTTGTTGATTCATCTGGTCTTCTTTCCCGAAATATGTCCCTTAGTTTTTATGAGTTGACTCCAACAAGGAGGTTCAATTCTTCCCAGACCCTGGGATGAGTGTTGAGCCCCTCACAACATCTTGTGGAAGCTTTGTGGGTATACTTAGATCAAATATGAGCAAAGATAGTTGTTTTAGATTTTCACCTCATTTTCTTCTCTGTGACGTGCGTCACAAAAGTGGTTGGGTCAGCCCAGATCTATTTTGTTTCTTTCGGAACAATTATGCCACCCCCACCCCCATACCCCCCTTGTGGCAGGAGTGGTGAGTCGCTTGGCTTCCACTCTATAGAGCTTCTTTCTTCTTTTGGAGACACCTCGTCATTCGATGGGACCTGAGTAGGCATGTCTTTGTCCCAAGATATGCATTGGGCTCCTTGCCCTTCCGCAATTTCTCATCTTGTGGAGCAAAAGCTAGAGTGGATATGATACGCTGGTGAGGAAAAGGTAAGGGGGACTCTCATTTTTTAACCCTCTCTTCCCTTTGTTGTCCTATTTTAGTTAATATCTGCCGTGAAAACACCCATTTTTTTAGGAGTAGGTCTTTAGTGTAGACTAGTAAATGCACGCGTGCCATGTACGTCAACGATGAGATTAATAAGATTTAATTTGAGTTATCTCTTCTTAATACTAATACTCAATATTCTTAAAATGACATATCTTATATCAACAAGCTATAACATGTTTGAGTTTTCATATCACATATTAAATTTACAATGGGAAAAATATTAAGTAACCTAATCCAAATTTTGAAGGAATGTCAACATTGCACAAATATTTTTTTAATTATAAACATATAAGTGGTCACAAATTTGTTATATGAAAAAACAATATTAAAACCTATATTTATAAATGCTTCCACTGCCACTTTATTTTAAGATAAAATTAAAGTGTGTTTTTGTTGGAATACAACGTACGACGCTAATACACATGATCCCTTAATTAAAAGTATTAGAAAAACATCATAATATTTTTTGAAAAATTGAGCATTGTCATTAACATTAAGACATCTGATCACATAAACAATCATAAACATATCTCAAGTATTTTAAATAACCTATCTAACAATCTATTGGATGTGGTTTTCATTTCCTGTATTCATAAGAATTAATCTTCAAGAAGTGGTTGGGTCACCCTAGATCTATTTTGATGTTGTTTCATTTGGAATGCTTATGCCACCCCCACATCCCCCCTCGTGGTGGGAGTGGCAAGTCACTTGGGTTCCACTCTAGAGAGCTTCTTTTTCTTGCGATAGGACAGAATCGACACCTCATCGTTCGATGGTCTGGATCTGAGTAGGCCTATCTTCATCCCAGGATGTGTAGTGGGCTCGTTTCCCTTACGCAAGGAGGACACAATTAGGATTTCTCATCTTGTGGAGCAAGCTCGTGTGGATATGTTGCACTAGTGAGGAAAATGCAAGGGGGACTCTCGCCCGTGAACCTTCTCTTCCGTTTTTCATCCCATTTCAGTTAACATCTTCTGTGAAAAAAACCATTTATTTTTTAGGAGTAGGTCTTTAGAGGTAGACTAGTAAACATACACATGTCATGTACATCAAGGATTAGATTAACCGAATTTAATTTGAGTTATCTCTTCTTAATACTAATACTAAATATTCTTAAAAATGACATCTTATATCAACAAGCTATAACAATTTTGAATTTTCATAATGTATATTTAAGTTACTATATGAAAAATATTAAGTAACCTAATCCAAATTTTGAAGGAATGTCAACATTGCATGAATATTTTTTTGATTATAAACATATAAGTGGTCACAAATTTGTTATATGAAAAAACAACACTAAAACCTATATTTATAAATGCTTCCAATGCCACTTTATTTTAAGATAAAATTAAAGTAAGTGTGTTTTTGTTGCAATACAACGTAGGACACTAAATATACATGATCCCTTAACTAAACGTATTAGAAAAAAATATCATAATTTTTATTTTGAAAAATTAAGTATTGTGATTAACATTAACACATGTGATCACAAATCATAAACATATTCTCAGTATTTAAAATAAGCTATGTAACAATCTATTGGATGTGGTTTTCATTTTCTGTATTCATAAGAATTAATCTTCATGTTAAATTTTATTTTTTGTAACAAATTTCTTGACTAAAAAGATTAAAAAATCTTACACACTTTATATAAAGACTACATAGTCTTCAACCTATGGTATAAAGATTTCAAGTCATCCAGAAAGCACATCATCTATAAAGACTTTATAGTTTTTGACCTATGGGATTATTTAAAGTATCTTGTGAGACTTTTATCAATTAAACAATTATATTAAGTATCCAATGTGAACTAATAGAATTAAAAAATGAAGGTTTTATATTGAAAACATTTCGTGATGACATAGCACCATTTTGTTCAAGTTACATATATGTTTTCATAAAATTTGATGCATTAAGTATGACATAAGAGTGACATATACCAAGATAGATGGACATAACATAGGAAAATATCTGATAAACATAACCATTATATAAATGTGATGGACCAATATTTGGCACCCATACAAAAAATCTAAGCCAACTTCACTGACCCTTTTATCCTCCTATCCACCATGCCCCTTCCTTAGCAATTCTTTTTGTTTATTGTATGGACTCCTAATTATTGAGGTTGCCCATCCCAACTCACATTAGGATGATCCTATGTGGTAACCTTTTACGTTGGATGCATGAATATTTTTTCGCAAAACCATGTGTGTAACTTGCACCTTTGTAATTGTACGCATGTGTTGATGCCAAAATGCCATCATACTCATTGTGGGCCTACGCTCAGTTTTAAGATATTCAAAGAAAAACTATGTGAAAACCCCACCAACCAGGATCAATTTCAATGTTAAGGACGACAAGATTCAATTACCCGTATTTTAAAAATGGTAGCTTCATACTTTTTTTCGATACTTTATTCCCTATGCAAGGATGCACGCTAAGAAAGAAGATGTACACAATAACATGTTTACTTAAATGACTATTTTACGTATCATAACAAAATGTTAAAACCCTTGTCTGCCAGAATGGGACCCTGCAGCTACGGTTACAAGCTGGTGGGCAGGGAAAGAGATTATTGTTATTGATTCATTTAATCAAGTAAAAATGGGAATCTAAATGGCCCCATATTAACATTCTAGCATATAGAAACAGAAAGATATACAACCAAAGAAAATATAGACTAAAAATACAGAACACGCAATATGCAAAAAGCACTACGTTCACGTCTTACATTAACTACCTTTGTATAGAGACAAGGCCCACGCTAGAGAGAATGTATATGTTGCGCATCAAAGAATATAGACAAGATGCACCCTATTGAAGTATATATTCTTAAGTGCATGAGTGTAGAATTTTCATAAGTAATAACAAAAGAGACTACATCAATCACGAGAAAAAAAATGTGGGTGGGTGAAAGTATAGGAGCACCTCTGATGTGGCTATGACACGTCCCTAGTGCAGTGCACTTGTTGTAGAGTGGTGTAAGAATAGGATGTAAGTCATATTACTCATTGTTGGTGATGATAAGTTATTAATTTTGTGCTAATTATACGCCCACCTCAATAGGGATCCGACTACATATATGGGTGATAGTCAGTTCTGCAAGTCAAGATCATTATCATGTTTTTGCAGAAAAATATCATATGGAAAATCATCAAAAAGGAAGGTTGAGCACATGCTGCCTCTGCAGAGTACAAACCATATCCTTAGGCTTGCTTGCATAATGACATTAGGCTTGAAGAGTGGACGGCAATGAGAGGCAAGCAAAGTGGAGAAGAAACGTGGAGATATGGTTTGTAGTTTCGTTCATAGCTTCCAAATAATGAAAGAGCACATATGAAGCACATACATCTTGTGTGAAGGGTAACTTTCTTTTTCTTTAAAAATAGAATGCTAACTTCGTGCTTCGAGGGTAGAGACGCCGGTTCGTTCGTCGACTTTATCATCATTTTGCCCACCGCTGGTGAAAGAGAACATATAAAGCACATACAACAAACATCTTATTGGCTACTATGAAAATAGAAACCGACCAATCAGATGTGAGCATTGATCAACCCCGCCACTTTTACCCCAAAAGAGATTAAAGAAAACGAAATAGTTGTTTGATCATAACCAAAATGTACCTCAAGTGGCGTGTCCTGGATGACCTCTTGTAGTGTTGCAGCAATAACCAAAACACGCGAGTGATATGGAATAATTCTTGCCAAGGCCGGGCTGAAGGATGAAACCATCTACGCGGGTGAATTGAGTTTCGGAAAAGAGAAACAATAATATTCCAGTACGCCGAGCTCTCGATTTTCAAAAAGAAATATCTAGCAGTTATAGGATAGTCACTAACCGCGTGGGCTAGTTAGTTTTGTGTTTGGAGTTTGTTGCTTCACATTATCGATTCTTTGACTATGCGATGCTAGCAAAAGAAAAGGCTGAGATGTGTTGGTAGCAGGAGGAGAGACGTGTTGTAGTGGGGGATATTTCCAATAAAAATAAATGAAAAGATGAGAGAAAATGTGAAAGAGAGAAAATGAAGGAGAGAGCAGTATTTCAAATTGTTGTATTCTGATTGGCTGAGAATGCTACAATGGCATGTGTTTGTAATTAGTTAGAGAAACTCCCTCTTTTTATCTATACTACTATAAAAAGAGCGAGTTTGATGCTGCACTCTCCTTGATTCATTTTCTTCTCTCCTTTTTTTAAGGAATTTTTATCCTACAAATATTTATTCTCACACTCTCCTATTAATTTTTCATATCTTTAATTTTGTATTTCTCTCTCCATCCCACGGAAACAGTTCTTTGATTCTCTCCTTTCAAACAACCAACACAAATATCTTTTACCGTAGGAACCCTTTCACGGACAAGTCCTCTCCCCGCACATTTCCAACAAATTTTATATGATACGTGCACATGCACGTGTGCGTTCACTAGTAGTAGTATAAATATAAGGTTAAAATTAGCTAGAACAGGATTTGGAATAAGATCCCGCAACAACAGATTTGGTCCCCTCTTCTCTAGCCTCATGGGGTCTCAAGTTGGAGTTTAGAGATGAGAGTATTGCCGTACTTTTGTTCGCTAAGTTTCCTCGTTATGAATGAATGAGGATATTATCAGTCACTGTTGATTAGATAATAACAACGCGAGGAAGACAAACTCCATCAATAATTTCTTACATTAAAAGTTAGTAAATGATTTAAATTAAAAAAATCATAGTAGATCACTAGATTATCAGAAAACTATAAGTAAATACATTTTGGAATATATAAAAAATGCTTTTTTTATGAGTTAGGTTTCCTAGACCTAATGTGATTATACACAACAAGTCGATTTCTAAAGTTTGCACATGTAATTAGTTTAAAAATAGTTTCTTGAACAATTTATATAGGCGTTTGAGACCCTGAGTTGGACTTTAGGATTTTGATTGATGATTAGATCAACTTCAAGGAATGTTGCATCTCCTTAATCATATTGAGAAATTGACCTAAATTTTCTCTCTCTTGGTCCTTTCAACATACTACCCTACACAATTTCTCCATTTTGAGGATTTGTTTCATGAGAAGGAATCCACATTGATGTTGACATTGTGATCTACTTAAATCGATAGATATTATCATTGAACTCTTATTTGTATCTTGATCATCTTTTTACATGTGGTAACTCTATTATGAGAATTTGAGCTTAATGGAATCTTATTTTTCCGAAGTGATAGCCCCTTGTGATCTTTATCATGTATCTTGATTGTGGACATGATTGGATATTGTTTATGGGTCTTCTGACTCCACATAAATTGTTGGATGTTCTTATCCTCTAATCCTGATTAAACTTACATCTTGCCTCTACATTGTGCATAGCTTAGACTAATTTTATTCTAGTAGCAGTATATGAGTATAACCATACATAGGGCACACTTTTTCCGCCTAGAGTGTGCTCTTCCACTCAATAAATATATGGTGTGCTTATTTAGAAAAGAGTATGCTTCCCCCCCCCACTTTTTGAATGAGATCCTATGGTGTCCCCGACCCTGCTTGAAATAACCTTAGTCTAATGTTGTTTACATGCATTGTTTATGATTATGATTATTTGTTATGATTTTGAAAAGGAAAGAAATCTCTTATTAATATTTCATAATGTTCTCTTTTGATATTCACTTAGATAGTACTTTCCTCTTCGATGGGAAGGCTTGTTGTATTTGTGGTCCTTTTTTTTCTTCTAAAGTTACCCAATCCCTATTAATATGTATGTATCGAATTTTATGCTGTTAATGTCTATTTTGTCTTCTCTTGTGGGTATGATTCTAACCTCTAGGTGAAGGACATGGTGGATATGACATGCAAATCTAGACCTGCCTTGGTGGAGCCAACTCTGGGAGATAGACTTGACAAACGTTGAATATCCCTCTGTTTAGATCATGAAGTTGTTACTTTCATGTAAACCTCAAGTGAAAGAATATTATGTAATATTTTGAATTTAATACAATCATGATTTATTATTCTGCAGCTATTCTTTTATACCATTATTAGAAAAATGAAAAATTTATACCTATTCTAGCATGATTGTTAGGGTGTTTAGATTACATGGGTTTATTACTCAAATTAAGGTAGGGGTGGATCCCCTATTTGGTCCCACTCCTTACACATGGATGAGAAAGCTAATTGAGGTTCGCTAGAAAAGCATAAACCACAAAATCCTAGAAAACTCGAGATGAAAAGATGGGCAGAAAGGTGAGAGGACAGTGGAGGAGAAGACATCACAAAAATCTATCAAGACATGAGGGAGAAGTCACAATGGGATTTTTTGTTTAGACTAAGGATAAAGATGGTCTCTGATGTGTCAGATTGTTTACCATCAGTTAGGTAGAAGAGATTGTAGCATTACAAATATGGTTTTTGGAAACTTTAGCATGAAATATTGGAAACAAATATGGGAATTATGCATGACAATTATTAAATCTAGAACCTCACAAAATCAAAGATATTAACTCAAATATTAACATTTTAGGACAATTTTAATATCTTTTCTTTTCTTAAATTATCTATTAATTAGTAATTAAGATCAAATTATACATATATGTTAATTAAAACATGTAGGTTCTGGTTTTCATATCAAGTTCCACTTCTAGGAATGGTATATTATAAATTGGGACCTTTTTGTATCATCTTTCCCTTTTATAATATAGTTAAAGCAATTAACACTATCCAATTGAAGAGAAACTTGTTATACAACCTTGTTATGATGTTTAAAATACAAATTTAACATCTATTTCTAGTTTTGTGATCATATATGAAGCCATCTAGACAATTAGGGAATTTTAGTATTATATAAATAAATATTATTATAAATATTAATTGATTACCATGTTTGGAAATTATGATTGTATTGGTATTATAAATCCATTGAGTATTTTCCTCTAAACCTTTAGTCATTTTTATCAATAGTTAATCAAGTTTATACTTTTGACAAATGTTAAATACATATAACCATGACTTGAGAATGAAGTAACCTTTTATTGTGTTTATTTCCCTTCAATCAATTTTGTATGATATTTCTATCTACTTATTTTTCCGCATAATCTAATTTAGGGAAGGTTCTAGGACCCAAATTTCATTGACAAAATCATTACATGATAGATTTGCAAACTTATACTACTTTGTCTAAATTAAATATGGTATATAAAACACACTCATAAATCATATTTCTAATTGACGTACTATGCTCCTATGATTGTAAAACTCCTCAAGGTACATGTCTTGCACTATCTCTTCTTTGCACCAAAAATCACTAAAAATTAAAACTTTTTGCAAAGAGATCCACACATAGGAAATCTTTTTCTTCAAGAACCAAAGTATAACATTTACATTTTGTTTCAAAGTACATGTCTTGCACTATCTCTTCTCGAGATTACAACATCAACTGTCTCAAGACATAATATATGCACAACATATAACTTCGAGGCATCAAGCCAAAAATCTCATATCGATTCGTTAAAAAACTAACTATAAACTCCAAGGACCTGAGAGTACAGAGACGACACATAGGACTTCTATCTACATGACACGACAGACAGTACACTCAACCTGAGTTGTCACTGCTGTCCCTGCTGTTACTGATGTTCTTCCTCTGTAAGATATTCTCACTTTCCTCCTTGCTTGTCCACCTAAGAACATTGGATCCCACGGGGGTGAGACAATTGTAAATTGTCCCAGCGGGAGATATAACTCTCTGCCAAAACATTATTATTGTAGTTTAAAGATATGGAACTGAGCAGAGGATAAGCAGTTTAAAGCATTCTCGTCTTAAAGCATTGTAACTATTCATGATAGAATAATAGAACAACTATTCTCTTAATAAGGAATAGGAAAAACATGTATATCATTTATCCTCCATATTATACCATCATGTCAAACTTCTCTTGTGACACTCATTATCTTGATATGTCACCCATGAGACATTCTTGTTTCAACTTATTGGCCTTAGCCAATCTGCTAAACAGATTTTTGATTATTTTGGACATGAGAGTGTACATCATCATGTCTTATTCAGGCATTGGTCTATACCAATCCTATATAAATATTCCAGGCATTGGATTACACCAATCCTGTGCAACTAGTACAAGCATTAGACTTATATTATTCATGTGTATCCATTCCAGGTATTGAACTATGTCAATCCTATGTAACCATTCCAGGTATTGATCTATGTCAATCCTGTGCAACTCTTCCAGGTATTGATCTATATCAATCCTGTGCAACTATTCCAGGTATTGATCTATGTCAATCCTGTGCAACTATTCCAGGTATTAGGAGTTAGCCAATCCTGTGTTATTATTCCAGGTATTGGGATTTAACGAATCCTGTACATTCCAGGTATTGGGAGTTAGCCAATCCTGTGTTATCATTCCAGGTATTGGGATTTAACCAATCTTGTGCATTCCAGGTATTGGGAGTTAGCCAATCCTGTGTTATCATTCCAGGTATTGGGATTTAACCAATCCTGTGTTATTATTCCAAGTATTGGGATTTAACCAATCCTGTGTTATCATTCCAGGTATTGGGAGTTAGCCAATCCTGTGTTATCATTCCAGGTATTGGGAGTTAGCCAATCCTATGTTATCATTCCAGGTATTGGGAGTTAGCCAATCCTGTGTTATCATTCCAGGTATTGGGAGTTAGCCAATCCTGTGACACTATTCCAGATATTGGAGTTTAACCAATCCTGTGCAGATGTTATTCCAGGTATTAGACTATGCTAATCCTGTGCAACTATTCCAGGTATTGAACTATATCAATCCTGTAATGCTAAAAGTGATATTTATCACATATTGATATATCACTTTCCTCATCACTTTCAACTTCCTTAAGTTTTCAGCTTATCTTGGATTAAGGTATTTCCCATCTTAATCCTTTCATCCATTAACCTATCACCCTTACCATGAAGTGCATAGGTCACACATAAGAATGGTCCAACTATCTTTAATAATATAGACTCATCTCAAGTTAAAGCATTACTTGCTATAAGGATGACGTGTATTTTACTATGCACTAAAAACGCAAGTATACGCGTCGAGTAGTACAGGCCTTGTGAGGCCCGAGTCGAACACAGGGATACTCGGAATTGTCGGAGACTCCTACTAACTATTTGCGATCAGCTAAGCCGAATAACAAATTGGGGTTGTTGAATAAAATTAAAAGAAAATATAAATAAAACAAAGCAAACAATCGATTAAAAGTTAATTTAATCAATTCAAAAATGTATCTTTAGGATTGCGGTTTCACCGCGGATTTTCATTGTATTAGATTTCATATAATGCCTCAATCTTCTCTCTCTATCCGGGTAGTGGCCTGAAAATAGAAGTGCCCACTGTCGTGGTGCAATTCACTACTTAGGTTTAGGTCGGTTCCACCGTCGCAGTAACCTATCCCCTAAACTAAGTGCATTAGAAATGATATCTCAGTATCCACCATTAATTTTACACCACCTTGGTCAAGGGATTTATCGATTAATGTAGATTTCGTCTCTTTTCAGCCATTAATTCTTCTTTCAAAGTGATTAAGCGCATTAGGTTATTATTACGGTGATCAAGCATAACAATATATGGAGAAAACGAAACAATACCACGGATTTAAGAGATAAAATATGAATTACTATTATAAAACTGTCATACAATGAATTCCCGGGCTACTCCCGGTCCTAAAGACAAAGGGGATTAGCCCCGCATGGTCATCTCAATGAAAGACAGAAGAGTAGAGAAGAAAAACATGGGAAACATGGAGAAAACTCATGTAACCCCTGATACAAAGGTGTTCCTGGAGATCCTCCTCGAGAAACGTGCGTTTTGCAGTCTTCCGGCAGCAAAATCGCCCGTCGGAGGTGCCCGGATCGCTCGGTTGACGGCCTTCGTCTCTCATCTCCTATCTCTCTCTCTCCTTCTTGGATGTTGTGCAACACAATGTCCTCTCCCCCTCGGGCCATCCGTGCTCTTCTTAGGTCATAGGACCACTTTACGGCTCCGAAAAAGCTCAACCGTCAGATTAAAACGCTCCATTTTAGTGCTGAAAATCGCCAGATCCCGATGCTGTCGATAGTATCGACCCCAAGGTCGATGGTATCGACCATGGGACAGGTTATTCCTTCCAAGATCGCGTTTTGGGGTTGCTTTTTGATGAGATGTCGATACTATCGACCTGGGGGTCGATAGTATCGACTCCGGACAATGCAAAAGTGCCTGAAAAAGTGCCGAAACATGTGTATAAGTCCAGGGATTATATAAAATCATATAAATATGATAAAAGAAGTATAACTTTATGCAAAAAGAGTTTAAGGGCCAACTATAGTGAATTATGCAAATATAATCAAGAAAATGACAAATACATGTATAAAACAGATATAAAATAAGCCTATAAAAGTGACTCAAAACCCATGCATCAAACTCCCCTAAGCTTAAACCTTGCTCGTCCTCGAGCAACAAAACTTTGGATCTAGTTGAGATAAGTCAGCAACAGGACATAAATACATGAAATGAATCTACATCATCCCCACTTTCTTTCCACAAACCGGCCCTCATTGACCACTGAACACTAACTGCCATCCAGGCGACCAAAGACCTATGTAAAAGATGTCTATCCCCCAATCAGTGAAACACTATCAATTAAAGCAGTTAATATGATAAACTCATCAGGTCCATACTTGATGCATCTTGTGATCTCCTATCTACGTTGCTCATTTCCTAACTACCATCTAAATGGAAGCAGATCTCCTGATATTAATGAATGAGGAGAATATCATGGGTGGCCTACCGATTAGAGCAACGGGTGGATGGGATAGGTGGTTGTGGAAGAGATGGAAGAACATAATAGTCAATCATGCAATACAAAAATTAATGACCTATCATGATGCAAAATGCAAGTGAAAATGTCCTAATGTTACATTTTTGGTGGAATGATGCATGCACTATCATTCTAAGAAAACTACACCATGTACTTATTCTTCTTAGTATGTAAGTGAGAACATGTTCCTTTCTCCCTCTCATTCCTACTTACTTCTCAATTCTTTTTTTTTTTCTTTTTTTTTTCTTCTCTCTTTTTTTTTCAATTTTTTTAAAGCCCTTATTTTCATAGATGACAATGAATTATATGCCGGGCTCACTTCTTGTTACATACTTATGCATCTGAAGCATTCTATTTGGAGTGTATGGAACAAGTTCATCACCTTTAATGTTTTCAAAGTAACATAAGATACATGGTGTAAAATATGCTCAAAAGATGTAAATGCAACTACATAATGACAGTTATGCAACTACTATGACATGCACCTAAGGATAATGTGCATGTATAACTACTCTATCTTTTTTTTTTCATTCTCATGCAAAAAATGTGAAAATAGTTGTAATGAAAGACCTATCTACATGGTATGCAATCAAAGAGTGAAAGACAGTAATGTGCTCCCATTTCTTATGGTGGAGTGTGAATGAAATTGCGGTGGATCAGATCACAAGAATAATTGACAGAACCTTTCGAAAATATCATATGTCCCTCTCTAAAGACCTGTGTACAGGGTAACTGAAGGATCTCTCTCTTAAACTTTAGTCTAATGTCACGTTAGCGTTTGGTCGGTTTGGGCTCAAACATCCTTGTCAATCACTTTTCCTTGGACAATAAAGATGGTCATTCATATCCCCGTGTCCTGAAGCTGACTCACCCAAGCACTTCCTCAGTTATGCCACTCAATTACTCACAAGAATAAGCTCAAAAAGTTTTCAATATGCTCATATTTTCATGTGCCCACAACCCAAGAGTAAAACTCCCAATTGAAACCATGCATTTATTGCTCCACAGATTACACTAGATAGATGTGGATCCTACAAAAGCGGTAAACCTAGAAATAAAAACAACTAATATCTCAAAAGTAAAATCAACATGAATAAGTAAGTAAAAACTAAGATAGAGGGTCGTTCCAACACCCCCCCTAAGCTTGAATATGACTATGGACTCATAGTCAACATTCTCACTTAAGAGGTGGAACAACGGTATCATCCGCTTTGAAGTGTGGTGAAGAAGGATGGTCAGATGCTCAAGTAGACCAAGTGATGCTTGCTATCTCCCTCCTTTTTGTGGCCCATTTTTTTTTGTCTTAGTGGTTCTAAGACGTGACTTGCTTCATCCATCTTTCCTCTGCAAAAAACGGTTCGAAAAAACCTCGTTTCGATACCTTTTACGGCCTGTTTTATGTAGCTGTCCTGTAGGTGTCGATACCATCGACCAAGGTCGATGGTATCGACCCAGACTCAGCGATTTTGTTGAATCGACGCATCTAAAAGCCTGAGAACTCAAAAGCGTCGAGACTATCGACCCTAGGGTCGATGGTATCGACTTTACTGGCACCTATGTTTCTGTAAATCTTCAGGAATCTCGATACTATCGACCCTAGGGTCGATGGTATCGACTTTTCTTCAGCGTTTACTTCTCCAAACTTGATACTATCGACATGGGTGTCGATAGTATCGACCTTAACATTCTGCACACTTCAAAACACGAGTTAGGGTACCATTTTTACAAAAATTATCAAAACCTAAGCAAAAACTAAGTACATAAACATAAAAGAACATAACCAAACATAAAATTGAACCTGAAGTTGGGTTGCCTCCCAACAAGCGCCCTTGTTTAATGTCCTAGGCTTGACATAAAGATACCTTTAACCTGGGTTGTCAAGAGATGTCTCCAATGAGTCATGTGGCAATTTGAATTGAACTCGATCATGTCCAATCCCCAAGGTCAATGTACCTCTCCCAATGGCAACGATGACATCAGCCGTAGCTTGGAACGGCCTTCCCAATAGCATCTCACAACTTTGGAGCTGTGGCATGTCCATGACAACAAAATCTACCGGGAAGATGAACCTGTCTACCTTGACGAGTACATCCTCGCACACTCCATATGGCCTTACAATGGACCCATCCGCCAACTCAATCGTTTCCGCCGATTTCTTTATCTCCTTCAACCCATGCTTTTGAAATGTGGACAGAGGCATAAGATTAATGCTGGCACCCGAATCACACTGTGCTTGTGGAAAATGTTGGTCGCCTATTGAACATGGGATATAAAAACTCCCCGGGTCTTTCTTCTTCTTTGGTAAGCTCCCAAGAATGATTGAGCTCACCATTTCATTCATCCTGCATACATCAGTATCTTTGATCCACCTCTTTTTGTTGATTATATCTTTAATGAACCTCCCATAGGCGGGAACCTTCTCAATTATTTCCACCAGCGGAATGTTGATATGCAGCTTGCGGAATATTTCCAAGAATTTCCTATAGTGTCGGTGCTCCTTCTTCGGCTTCGGATTGTCCCGACTTGACACATCTGCCGCATTGACACGCTTGTGAGGAGGCACATATGAGCTTTTCAGGGCCATCTCCCCTAAACTTGCTTCAGTTACTCCCTCTGGCATGGGCTTTATCAGAACATCATCAACTTTAATCATGTGCTGTGACTCCTCCCCTGCAATAGATGCATCAACACCTTGACGGACAGTCTTACTTTGCTCTTCTCGCCTAAGCGTAGGCGCAACTATCATGTGCTCGTGGCGGGATTTTATGAAGAGAGTGTTTCCGCCCGACAGTCCATAATAAGTACGAGGATACGATATTGCCGGTGTTGCTTCCATATCAAACTTCATTTTGCTTTGATCTTCTGCTTCTGACACCTGAGATTCCTCCTCATTGCTTACCACAGACATGTATTTCACTTGATGGTGTGCTTGGGCCACATTTGCACTCTCGGCCGGTTTCTGCTGGTTGGCGTGCTTGATGGCTGCCACTTCACTTGAAATCTGAGCCACAGTGGTTTCTAATGACCGCATCTGTGCTCCATGGATTTGTAGCGTCTGCCCAAATTTGGTTAGAATATCACCTTGAGATTGCAATTGTTTACCAAACATAGCCATCATCTCCTGATTCTGCTGCACCATTTGACTCAGTAATTCGGTGTTCTTATCTTCAGCTCTAGGCTGTGGCTTCACCTCCGGATCCTGCAGAAAATTGTTAGGATCCTTCCAGGAGAACTTTTTGTCCTTCCTCCACGCATAGTCATTGTTTCTGTAGACCTGTTGTTGCATGTACTTTACTTGGGCTTCCTCATCCTCAGATGAATCTTCCTTAGCTAGCAGCTTCTTGGCTAGCAGATCTAACTTGTCGTTCAGCTCCTTAATTACTTTGGATTCACTTGCAACTCTGACCTGCTCCACATCACCTCTTTCACCCCATGACTGTTTCCTAGCCATGTTCTTTAATATCTCCCAACATCTGGTGTCCGTATTATTCAGAAAGAATCCTGACCCAGCTGAATCAAGGTTGCTCCTATCGTGCTCAGAGAGAGCAAAATAGAAGATCTTTACCTGTGTCTCCTTATCCATCCCATGATGTGGGCACCTCCTCAACATGACCTGAAATCTCTCCCAGGTCTCAGAATATGTCTCACCAGCCTGTTGGGTAAAGTTGTGAATCTTCCGGATCATGTCGTTAGTCTTCTCAGGAGGGAAGAACCTCTCAAAGAAAACCTCCACCATATGGTTCCAGGACTCCACAAACTCATCATCCAAATTATGTAACCATTCTCGCGCAGCTCCCGCCAATGAACTCGGGAAAAGCTTGAGATACAGTGCCTCCTGTGGAAACATATCAATTTTGACCATGTCACAGTTCTCAACAAACTGGCTGATGTGCGCGACGGGATCCTCATTCTTCAGCCCATGAAAAGCATTCGATTTCACCAGATTTATCAGCGCTGGATCAATCTTATATGTCGGTATGTTAATTGCTTGCTTCTTTATAGGCCCCTTGGAAGCTGATGCGGAAGAAGCCTTGATCTTCTCCCATATGGTCTGTGCGTTGGCCATCTCTTCCTGTTCAAATTCAGAATCTATCTCTTCTTGGTGCTCTTGCTCGTAATACTCCTCGTCCTCAGGTCCCGGAAGTGGAATCTCGGGTGTGCGATTGTCGTAGTCCGTACTACGTGTCTGCACCATGCAACGTACTTGAAATGAGAAAATTTAGTTCAGTACAGTGCTTTGACGAGTATAAAAATGAACGAACAATAGAAAGAAAATATTTGAAGTTGAATGAAAATTATAAAAAAAATGTGGCCTAGAGTGGCCGCTCGTAGCACTCGAAGTGCCAACAATTTTGCCGTATCCCCGGCAACGGTGCCAAAAACTTGACGTGTATTTTACTACGCGCTAAAAACGCAAGTATACGCGTCGAGTAGTACAGGCCTTGTGAGGCCCAAGTCGAACACAGGGATACTCGGAATTGTCGGAGACTCCTACTAACTATTTGCGATCAGCTAAGCCGAATAACAAATTGGGATTGTTGAATAAAATTAAAAGAAAATATAAATAAAACAAAGCAAACAATCGATTAAAAGTTAATTTAATCAATTCAAAAAGGTATCTTTAGGATTGCGGTTTCACCGCGGATTTTCATTGTATTAGATTTCATATAATGCCTCAATCTTCTCTCTCTATCTGGGTAGTGGCCTGAAAATAGAAGTGCCCACTGTCGTGGTGCAATTCACTACTTAGGTTTAGGTCAGTTTCACCGTCGTAGTAACCTATCCCCTAAACTAAGTGCATTACGAATGATCTCTCAGTATCCACCATTAATTTTACACCACCTTGGTCAAGGGATTTATCGATTAATGTAGATTTCGTCTCTTTTCAGCCGTTAATTCTTCTTTCAAAGTGATTAAGGGCATTAGGTTATTATTATGGTGATCAAGCATAACAATATATGGAGAAAACGAAACTATACCACGGATTTAAGAGATAAAAAATGAATTACTATATAAAACTATCATACAATGAATTCCCGGGCTACTCCCGGTCCTAATGACAAAGGGGATTAGCCCCGCATGGTCATCTCAATGAAAAACAGAGGAGTAGAGAAGAAAAACATGGGAAACATGGAGAAAACTCATGTAACCCCTGATACAAAGGTGTTCCTGGAGATCCTCCTCGAGAAACGTGCGTTTTGCAGTCTTCCGGCAGCTAAATCGCCCGTCGGAGGTGCCCGGATCGCTCGGTTGATGGCCTTCGTCTCTCATCTCCTATCTCTCTCTCTCCTTCTTGGATGTTGTGCAACACAATGTCCTCTCCCCCTCGGGCCGTCCGTCCTCTTCTTAGGTCATAGGACCACTTTACGGCTACGAAAAAGCTCAACCGTCGGATTAAAACGCTCCGTTTTAGTGCTGAAAATCGCCAGATCCCGATGATGTCGATAGTATCGACCCCAAGGTCGATGGTATCGACCATGGGACAGGTTATTCCTTCCAAGATCGCGTTTTGGGGTTGCTTTTTGATGAAATGTCGATACTATCGACCTGGGGGTCGATAGTATCGACTCCGGACAATGCAAAAGTGCCTGAAAAAGTGCCGAAACATGTGTATAAGTCCGGGGATTATATAAAATCATATAAATATGATAAAAGAAGTATAATTTTATGCAAAAAGAGTTTAAGGGCCAACTATAGTGAATTATGCAAATATAATCAAGAAAATGACAAATACATGTATAAAACAGATATAAAGTAAGCCTATAAAAGTGACTCAAAACCCATGCATCAAAGGATATCCACAATCAATCACTTTAGGCATTTCCCCCATCAATATATTAGTAACCATTCCATTATTAGGATTAGGGTTTCCCATGATATCATACTTCATTAGGGTGAGGATTGCATATAACATCACCCTTCATTAGGCTTTCTCATCATATTTCCTAAAATTAGGGTTTACAATTCATCCCAACATGGGTTTCTCATGGCATCACCCTCAATTAGGGTTTACATGGAATCAACCTCAATTAGGGTTCACATGATCTCTTTATTAAGGATAATACCCTATTCATCACATGATCAATACTCAGGTATGAATTCCTTTCCATCATCCTATCAACTTGATTAGGTTACATCAACCCTTCAATCAAGTATATACAACTATGGTTATCATAGTGTACTAAGACATTGTTCTTATAAGCAATTAGGGTTCATCCCTTAATTAGCACTAATCACTTAGGTACTATTAGGGTTTCAACCTTTGTACCTTCATTGATTATCACTACTAATCATTGGATCAATGGATGATTCATCATCTCTATTCTCAAGAGATTCAATCAAATTGGACCTCCATTACTTAAGGCATCCAATTGAATTAGGGTTTACTATTCATCCTAATTAGTGATTTCACATGTAGACAACCTCTTAATAGGATTATACATGGAATCAGCCTCAATTAGGGTTTACATCATATATTGGATCCATGCATTTGTTATGCATTAATGATTAGTAACATTAAAGGTATCTCCCACCTAATCACATTAGGTTTACAAAAATGTTTGATCAATTGGACCTTCAATAACTTGAGGTATCCAAATAGATTGATCAATGGAACCTTCAACTACACTGGGCATCCATTTGGATTAGTCAATTCAGTCTTTAATATCATTGGGTACTCAATTGAATCAACCCATTGTTCCTTCAAATACATTAGGTACTCAATTGGGTTAACCAATTGATCCTTCAATTGTATTAGGCATCCGATTGGATTAACCAAATTGAACCACAAACGGTTTGAAATCGTTTAAGCAAAAAGCTTTGAAACCGCATGAACTTGAAACCGTTTGGTCTCAAACGGTCTCAAGACCGTTTGGACCCAAACGGTCTTGAGACCGTTTGGTCCAAACCTCTCAAAACCGCATGGACCAAAGAGTCAATCAAGACTTCAACAACACTAAATTCCAATCTATGGAATCTCAACCAATTGGATCATCAACTCAATCATCAATTGAGTCATGAACTCATCCCTTAATTAGAACTTCAATTAGGGTCTAATCTCAATGGAATTAGGGTTTATAAACACCAATTAGAGCTTTGAAGTTGATCATCAATCAAGCTACTAATTATGTTTCAATTGATTGCATTGGATCTTCAACCATTGAATTCATGGAACAAATCATCAATTGGACCTATGCTCATACTTCAATTGAGTTTAGTAGGTCAACCTTCGACTGATTTGACCCTCAATTGACCCTCACTTGGTCATCAATTAGGGTTTAGAATCGATGATTCAACAACACTCATCAATGCAAGATTGTTTACTTTGAAACTTTTGAACCATCATCCAAATTGGGTATGACCTGACCCCAAACGGTCTTGAGACCGTTTTCCCATCATATCACTCAAATCCAAGCCATCCAATTAAGGTTTGGATCATGGGATTGATCACCAAATCAGCATTGCATTGTATATCATCTTGGTACCTTTAGACCTTCAAACACCTAACCATACTCAACCCTAGACCTACAAATGGTATTGGTTGACCACCAAACCGTCTTGAGACAGTTTGGCTCATCCAACCTTTGGATTCTAGTGAAATTTCATCAAGGTTTGGTCTATCGAGTTGATCAACAATCAGCACTTAATTGCAATATGATTTGGTACCTTTAGACCTTCAATTGGTCAACTATACTTGACCCCAGACCTCCAAACGGTCTTGGGGTGACCCCCAAACGGTCTTTAGACCGTTTGGGTGATCCACAAATGGTCTTGAAACCGTTTGGGCTAATCAACCCAAAATCTCTAATTAACTCATTGGAATTTCAGCACTGATTTCAATTAGGGTTTGCCCAATTGATTAGCCTTCAACGCATGACTCGTTTGGAATTAATCCATAAAATTTGGTGAGTCATTAACCAATATCATTAGGAACAGTAATCCCAAACGTTCAACGCTTTGTCAACCATATCAAATGGTCTTGAAACCGTTTGCCCAAAAAGTTCAATTATATCAGATTGATAATCAGCACTTAATACAATTAGGTCTTCCTAATTGATTAGCCTTCAACTCACGATTCCTTGGGAGTTAATCCCTCAAATTTCGAGGGTCATCAAACAACATAATTATGAACAGGAATCCCAAACGGTCAACGCTTGATCAACTCACTCAAACGGTCTTGAAACTATTTTCCCAAACAGGTCAAGTTAATCAGGTTGAAAATCAGCATTTAATTTAATTCAATTTTCCTAATTGATTGGCCTTCAACCTACGATTCCTTTGGAGTTAACCCCTCAAATATGGTGGGTCATTAGCCTACATAATTAGGAACAAAATTCCCAAACGGTCAACGATTGGTCAACCATTTCAAACGGTCTTGAAACCGTTTTCTCCCAAACGGTTTCAAACCGTTTGCCTTTAAATGGTTTGCTGAAACTGCATAGCCAATCAAATTAAAACGATTTGGAATAGCTATCAAAACCGTTTGGCTTGGTAATTTTCTTTGGATAAGCATCTATGATGATGTAATCATCTCCTTCCTTCGAACAACCAAGAACAGCAACCGTTCTTGATGGAAATTGCAGCAAAGAAACAAGAGTGTAGCAATTTAAAGAAAACAATCAACAAAGTATAGAGAATTGATGCAATATCAATGATTAAGGGTTTGAGTTATAAAACCCGCCTAAAATCTGATCTCCAAGCTCCAAGATACACGTATATAATGGTGGATTAATCTTATCCAACTATTCCAAGGCTCAACTTCAAGATTTAGAGTGAAATGATCAGCTAGAATTGAAGATTGAGTGAAGAAATGAAGGAATTACACATTGTTTTATGATTTTCACCATGAAATCATGAAGAACGAAGATCAAAGGCTTAAAAACAGGTTGGGGACGTGCTCCCTGCTGTCCTTAGACTTCTTGGTCGGTTTTTCAAGCAAGGAGAAGAAGTGGGGTCATAAAAGCCTTTCATTTGGCTTGGAAAAGGTACTTTTATAAGAAAATTGAGGAGAGAGAAGATACTTTATAAAAATCTTTTAATTCCAAAATTATTGCCACCACTTCCCCCTTGGTTTCTTGCATGAAAGGGCATCTCTATCCCCACCGAACTCCCTTACATTATCCATGAATTAAGGGAAAAGAAAATAAGCACCTTAATGTTTATTATATTAATATCCCATATGTGAGTGGAAATTACTTTCCTTTATAATAAGGTGAGTGGAGTTCACCTCCTTTAGATATTTTCGTTACTTATCTTGGCAAAAGAACTTCCATCCTTATTCAAAATAAACCAATAACATTTTGGTTGAAGGCCCTTTAATTAATACATTCATTTTTGCCCTAAATTGAATTAGGGTTTCACTTAAGATTAAATCTTGATTATTTTAATATCAAGATTCTCTCTCCTCCAACTTAATTCAAATGAGATGCCCCTCTCATTTTATTTGCTCTACATGATGCCAAGAAACATTAAGGACCTTATTGAAGTGGTAATTTGCATATCAAACCCTAGGTTTTATGGGTAAATTGCACATTACACCAAAACTAGGTTTTAATGCACAACATTGCTTTACAAGCTTAATCTTGGTGCCCAAGCTTGTGAAAACCCTAACACTATATCATATTCATTCTTATGATGTCTCAACATCATAGGAACATCTTATCATGCAACATTTGCAAGTTGACCCCTCAACTTGGGTAATTTGCACTTTAGTCCAAAATAAGCAAACATTGCTTCAACATTGTTCAAACAGGACCAAAATTGAAACATAAGTTTCTCATGAGCCCTAATTACTTTTCATAAGATAGGATTAAGCATATAATCAACTTTATTAATCAAAACACCTAGGGTTAAAGCATAACCCAGGTCAGGGATGTTACAAATTATAAACCCCTAACAAGGATTTCGTCCCCGAAATCCCAGATAAAGGAAACATATATCATTCATTCACCATATCAACATGTCTATTCATAATACCTCATTGTTATGGAGACATCATACATTCTTTATTAATATTATGTTTATGCAAAGCATAAACCCCTAACATATGATGTTCATATCATTTTATATAATTAGAATGATTTCATAGTTGACCACTCCATGTAGTCAACCTAAACCATCTGATATTTCTCAGATACCAGAATTCCTTCCCTTGGTATTTACACATGTGTTGGTAACACATTACATCTTCATTTTCCTTTATAAGTTGATTTATGAGTAAATCAAATTCCTTCATATATCCATTAGAATGTGGTAGAAACATCCATGCCACATCTCCTTCTTCTTTAAGCTCTGGAGATTGTTTCATAATGACTACTTGATCAGGGTAGTCAAAAAGATAACAATCTAGATATGTCATACTTACCTTGCCTTCAATAAATGAATACCTGGCCAGGGTATTCAAGAACTGAAATTAGGTAGTATGTATTTGTTTTATATTATGTTTCATATTCTATTTTCATTACTAGGTAGCTTAGTTTTTATATCTTTTCCCTTTTCTGCATGAAAAGTGAAATTTTCAACATATAAGAGAATATTAAACTGAACATAAGTTTTCATCCTTCTTATCTCTTCCTCATATCCTTAAAGGATTATACAGATGATCTGAACAACAACTATTTTTCTTATAGTAGAAAACAGAAGGTAGCTCAAAATAGAAAGTTCTATCTTAACAAGTCTACCTTTAACAAGATAACAAGCATCTTATCTGTCCCAAAACATGAACTTAGTTGTTATTTATTATTGCTTTTGTCCTCTACTACTAGAAGTAGATGGACCAAACTGTGACACTTGTCTTCGTCCTCCACCATCTACCCCACTGGACTGAGGTCCTTGTGGGTTTTGTAGATTATGCCTTGATTGTTGGGTCATCTCACTGTTTCTCCTTGGACATTGTTGTCTAAAATGTCCTAGCTGTCCACATTTATGACAAGCGCTCGACCCCAACTTGATGACCTCTGCACAGGTGTACTATATTGTGGTTGGACTGGTGAAGATTTTGGTTGTCTGCTGCCACTACTCATTGGTCCCGGTGATTGTGTAGACTTTCTTTTGAGGTTTGTCTCGTGTTTCTTTATCGTAGATCTCTCTATCCTCCGTATAGACTCTACAAATGTGGCAAACCTCTCCCTGCTTTCTAGGGCAGATGTTGGGATGGACATCTCAGCATTCAATCCTTTCTCAAAACGTCGAATCTTTTCCTCCTCAGTAGTAGCCATCTAGGGGCAAAATCATAAAAGTTCCATGAACTTAACCTCATATTCACTTATTGACATGGCTCCCTGTCGTATTTTCTCAAACTGTGAGATCTTTTCATCTAAATAAGTTTTTGGAAAATACTTATTGACGAATTCTAGACGGAATTCCTCCCATCCAACCTCTTTATCATTCCTTTTTATTTCTTCTATAGCCCACCAGTGTCCAGCACTACCTTTCAAAAGGTACACCGCATGATTAACTTTGTCAGCCTCTGGGATACTAAGAATCTTAAAGGCTTTTTCTAATTCAGTGAGCCAGAGATCAGCATCTGTTGGGTCAGATGTTCTAGCGTATTCTATGGCCCCTACACGACGTAGTCGTTCAAAGGTCTTACCAGATCCATATCCCTCATTGGGAACTGGTACCCTACGTGCCGGTGCTGGCATCCTGTCTTCTATATACCTCATTGTAGTCATGAGTTCCCCAAAAAGATTATGAACATCTGGGTTTCCTCTCATGATTTCATCAACATGAGGATTTTCAGGCACTGGTTCCTCCCTTGCCTGATCCCTTGCACCTCCCTCTGGTGCAACAACATTGCTCTCAACAACATATTCTTCATGTCTTTCAGACATCTTAAGTTATAAATCTTCTTCTGCATAAGCAGAAGACACTATAAGATACACTTAGAACAGACTCGATACCTTAGTCCTATGTCTCTGTAGACTCAGCGAACCTAGAGCTCTGATACCACAATTGTAACAATGTCGATCAGACAAACGTTATTGACTAAGCGGAAGCAATCACTAACAACGGATTACTAAAAATCACTAAGAATTAAAACTTGTTGCAAAGAGATCCACACATACAAAATCCTTTTCTTCAAGAACCAAAGTATAACATTTACATTCTATTTCAAAGTACATGTCTTGCACTATCTCTTCTCGAGATTACAAAATCAACTATCTCAAGACATAATATATGCACAACATATAACTTCGAGGCATCAAGCCAAAAATCTCAGATCGATTCGTTAAAACACTAACTATAAACTCCGAGGACCTGAGTGTACAAAGACGACACATAGGACTTCTATCTACATGACACGACAGACAATACACTCAACCTGGGTTGTCACTGCTGTTGCTGATGTTCTTCCTCTGTAAGATATTCTCACTTTCCTCCTTGCTTGTCCACCTAAAAACATTGGATCCCACGGGGGTGAGACAATTGTAAATTGTCCCAGCGGGAGATATAACTCTCTGCCAAAACATTATTATTGCAGTTTAAAGATATGGAACTGAGCAAAGGATAAGCAGTTTAAAGCATTCTTGTCTTAAAGCATTGTAACTATTCATGATAAAATAATAGAACAACTATTCTCTTAATAAGGAATAGGAAAAACATGTATATCATTTATCCTCCATATTATACCATCATGTCAAACTTCTCTTGTGAAACTCATTATCTTGATATGTCACCCATGAGACATTCTTGTTTCAACTTATTGGCCTTAGCCAATCTGCTAAATAGATTTTTGATTATTTTGGACATGAGAGTGTACATCATCATGTCTTATTCAGGCATTGGTCTATACTAATCCTATATAAATATTTCAGGCATTGGATTACACCAATCCTGTGCAACTAGTACAAGCATTAGACTTATATTATTCATGTGTATCCATTCCAGGTATTGAACTATGTCAATCCTGTGTAACCATTCCAGGTATTGATCTATGTCAATCCTGTGCAACTATTCCAGGTATTGATCTATATCAATCCTCTGCAACTATTCCAGGTATTGATCTATGTCAATCCAGTGCAACTATTCCAGGTATTAGGAGTTAGCCAATCCTGTGTTATTATTCCAGGTATTGGGATTTAACCAATCCCATGCATTCCAAGTATTGGGAGTTAGCCAGTCCTGTGTTTTCATTCCAGGTATTGGGATTTAACCAATCCTGTGCATTCCAAGTATTGGGAGTTAGCCAATCCTATGTTATCATTCCAGGTATTGGGATTTAACCAATCCTGTGTTATTATTCCAGGTATTGGGATTTAACCAATCCTGTGTTATCATTCCAGGTATTGGGAGTTAGCCAATCCTGTGTTATCATTCCAGGTATTGGGAGTTAGCCAATCCTGTGTTATCATTCCATGTATTGGGAGTTAGCCAATCCTGTGTTATCATTCCAGGTATTGGGAGTTAGCCAATCCTGTGACACTATTCCAGATATTGGAGTTTAACCAATCCTGTGCAGATGTTATTCTAGGTATTAGACTATGCTAATCCTGTGCAACTATTCTAGGTATTGAACTATATCGATCCTGTAATGCTAAAAGTGATATTTATCACATATTGATATATCACTTTCCTCATCACTTTCAACTTCCTTAAGTTTTCAGCTTATCTTGGATTAAGGTATTTCCCATCTTAATCCTTTCATCCATTAACCTATCACACTTACCATGAAGTGCATAGGTCACACATAAGAATGGTCCAACTATATTTAATAATATAGACTCATCTCAAGTTAAATCATTACTTGCTATAAGGATATCCACAATCAATCACTTTAGGCATTTCCCCCATCAATATATTAGTAACCATTCCATTATTAGGATTAGGGTTTCCCATGCTATCATACTTCATTAGGGTGAGGATTGCATATAACATCACCCTTCATTAGGCTTTCTCATCATATTGCCTAAAATTAGGGTTTACAATTCATCCCAACATGGGTTTCTCATGGCATCACCCTCAATTAGGGTTTACATGGAATCAACCTCAATTAGGGTTCACATGATCTCTTTATTAAGGATAATACCCTATTCATCACATGATCAATACTCAGGTATGAATTCCTTTCCATCATCCTATCAACTTGATTAGGTTACATCAACCCTTCAATCAAGTATATACAACTATGGTTATCATAGTGTACTAAGACATTGTTCTTATAAGCAAATAGGGTTCATCCCTTAATTAGCACTAATCACTTAGGTACTATTAGGGTTTCAACCTTTGTACCTTCATTGATTATCACTACTAATCATCATTGGATCAATGGATGATTCATCATCTCTATTCTCAAGAGATTCAATCAAATTGGACCTCCATTACTTAAGGCATCCAATTGAATTAGGGTTTACTATTCATCCTAATTAGTGATTTCACATGTAGACAACCTCTTAATAGGATTATACATGGAATCAGCCTCAATTAGGGTTTACATCATATATTGGATCCATGCATTTGTTATGCATTAATGATTAGTACCATTAAAGGTATCTCCCACCTAATCACATTAGGTTTACAAAAATGTTTGATCAATTGGACCTTCAATAACTTGAGGTATCCAAATAGATTGATCAATGGAACCTTCAACTACACTGGGTATCCATTTGGATTAGTCAATTGAGTCTTTAATATCATTGGGTACTCAATTGAATCAACCCATTGTTCCTTCAAATACATTAGGTACTCAATTGGGTTAACCAATTGATCCTTCAATTGTATTAGGCATCCGATTGGATTAACCAAATTGAACCACAAACGATTTGAAATCGTTTAAGCAAAAAGCTTTAAAACCGCATGAACTTGAAACCGCATGAGTCTCAAATGGTTTGAGACCATTTGGTCTCAAACGGTCTTGAGACCATTTGGACCCAAACGGTCTTGAGACCGTTTGGTCCAAACCTCTCAAAACCGCATGGACCAAAGAGTCAATCAAGACTTCAACAACACTCAATTCCAATCTATGGAATCTCAACCAATTGGATCATCAACTCAATCATCAATTGAGTCATGAACTCATCCCTTAATTATAACTTCAATTACGGTCTAATCTCAATGGAATTAGGGTTTATAAACACCAATTAGAGCTTTGAAGTTGATCATCAATCAAGGTACTAATTATGTTTCAATTGATTGCATTGGATCTTCAACCATTGAATTCATGGAACCAATCATCAATTGGACCTATGCTCATACTTCAATTGAGTTTAGTAGGTCAACCTTCAACTGATTTGACCCTCACTTGGTCATCAATTAGGGTTTAGAATCGATGATTCAACAACACTCATCAATGCAAGATTGTTTACTTTGAAACTTTTGAACCATCATCCAAATTGGGTATGACCTGACCCCAAACGGTATTGAGGTCGTTTGGATGACCTCCAAACGGTCTTGAGACTGTTTTCCCATCATATCACTCAAATCCAAGCCATACAATTAAGGTTTGGATCATGGGATTGATCACCAAATCAGCATTGCATTGTATATCAGCTTGGTACCTTTAGACCTTCAAACACCTAACCATACTCAACCGTAGACCTCCAAACGGTCTTGGTTGACCACCAAACGGTATTGAGACCATTTGGATGAGCTCCAAACGGTCTTGAGACCGTTTGGCTCATCCAACCTTTGGATTCTAGTGAAATTTCATCAAGGTTTGGTCTATCGAGTTGATCAACAATCAGCACTTAATTGCAATATGATTTGGTACCTTTAGACCTTCAATTGGTCAAATATACTTGACCCCAGACCTCCAAACGGTCTTGGGGTGACCCCCAAATGGTCGTGAGACCGTTTGGGTGATCCCCAAACGGTCTTGAAACCGTTTGGGCTAATCAACCCAAAATCTCTAATTAACTCATTGGAAGTTCAGCACTGATTTCAATTAGGGTTTGCCCAATTGATTAGCCTTCAACTCATGACTCGTTTGGAGTTAATCCATAAAATTTGGTGAGTCATTAACCAACATCATTAGGAACAGTAATACCAAACGTTCAATGCTTTTTCAACCATATCAAACGGTCTTGAAACCGTTTTCCCAAAAAGTTCAATTATATCAGATTGATAATCAGCACTTAATCCAATTAGGTTTCCCTAAATGATTAGCCTTCAACTCACGATTCCTTGGGAGTTAATCTCTCAAATTTGGAGAGTCATCAACCAACATAATTATGAACAGATATCCCAAACGTTAAACTCTTGGTCAACTCACTCAAACGGTCTTGAAACCAGTTTCCCAAACAGGTCAAGTTAATCAGGTTGAAATCAGCATTTAATTCAATTCCATTTTCCTAATTGATTGGCCTTCAACCTACGATTCCTTTGGAGTTAACCCCTAAAATGTGGTGGGTCATTATCCTACATAATTAGGAACAAAATTCCCAAACGGTCAATGCTTGGTAAACCATCTCAAACGGTCTTGAAACCGTTTGCTCCCAAACGGTTTCAAACCGTTTGTCTTTAAACGGTTTGCTGAAACCGCATAGCCAATCAAATTAAAATGATTTGGAATAGCTATCAAAACCGTTTGGCTTGGTACTTTCCTTTGGATAAGAATCTAGGATGATGTCATCATCCCCTTCCTTCGAACAACCAAGAACAGAAACCGTTCTTGATGGAAATTGCAGCAAAGAAACAAGAGTGTAGCAATTTAAAGAAAACAATCAACAAAGTATAGAGAATTGATGCAATATCAATGATTAAGGGTTTGAGTTATAAAACCCGCCTAAAATCTGATCTCCAAGATCCAGGCTGCAAGTCTATAATGGTGGATGAAGCTTCTCCAACTATTCCAAGGCTCAACTTCACGATTTGGAGTGAAATGATCGGCTAGAATTGAAGATTGAGTGAAGAAATGAAGGAATTACACATTGTTTTATGATTTTCACCATGAAATCCTGAAGAACGAAGATCAAAGGCTTACCAACAGGTTGGGGACGTGCTCCCTGCTGTCCTTAAACTTCTTGGTCGGTTTTGCAAGCAAGGAGAAGAAGTGGAGTCGTAAAAGCCTTTCATTTGGCTTGGAAAATGTACTTTTATAAGAAAATTGAGGATAGAGAAGATACTTTATAAAAGTCTTTTAATTCCAAAATTGTTGCCACCACTTCCCCCTTGGTTTCTTGCATGCAAGGGCATATCTATCCCCACCGAACTCCCTTCCATTATCCTTGAATTAAGGGAAAAGAAAATAAGCACCTTAATGCTTATTATATTAATATCCCATATGTGAGTGGAAATTACTTTCCTTTATAATAAGGTGAGTGGAGTTTCACCTCCTTTAGATATTTTCGTTCCTTATCTTGGCAAAAGAAAGTCCATACTTATTCAAAATCAACCAATAACATTTTGGTTGAAGGCCCTTTAATTAATACATTCATTTTTGCCCTAAATTGAATTAGGGTTTCACTTAAGATTAAATCTTAGTTATTTTAATATCAAGATTCTCTCTCCTCCAACTTAATTCAAATGGGATGCCCCTCTCATTTTATTTGCTATACATGATGCCAAGAAACATTAAGGACCTTATTGAAGTGATAATTTTCATATCAAACCCTAGGTTTTTGGGTAAATTGCACATTACACCAAAACTAGGTTTTAATGCACAACATTACTTTACAAGCTTAATCTTGGTGCGCAAGCTTGTGAAAACCATACCACTATATCATATTCATTCTTATGATGTATCAACATCAGAGGAACATCTTATCATGCAACATTTGCAAGTCGACCCCTCAACTTGGGTAATTTGCACTTTAGTCCAAAATAAGCAAACATTGCTTCAACATTGTTCAAACAGGACCAAAATTGAAACATAAGTTTCTCATGAGCCCTAATTACTTTTCACAAGATAGGATTAAGCATATAATCAACTTTCTTAATCAAAACACCTAGGGTTAAAGCATAACCCAGGTCAGGGATGTTACACTAAACATCCCTAATGTTGAGTTATAATCCTAGAGACTTCATTTTACAATACTTTTCCCGTTAAAAGGATCAATCTAACACCTAACTAACCATATAGAGAGCTAACAAGGGGAAGTCAACTAAGTCATATCCATACAAAACCTCTTCTTAATCATTACCCCATACTAGGGTAAGGGTTTCATGGTTGACCTAGACAACCATGGAATTCCATGTATAAGAGGTTTCTCTAATATCTAAAGCTTAATATGGTGGTGACTTGGCTCATGTAAACATCGATAAAACCTACACAATATTTTTTTGTACTATGGTACAATAATGGAAAATAAATTTACAAAGAAACTTTGTTATGTAAATCCAAATATGGTGCCATAATTAATGTAAAATTGAGTCACCACTTAAGAGACTTAACTAAACATTTTCACCATCATGCATCACCAACAACATTTACCTCTTCAAACATCTAGAGGGCTATACCAAAAATCTATAACTTACAAGATATGGAAGAGGTAATGGATTTCCTATTACATGGCATCCAATTCTTCCAGATCCACCTCTATTGAAACATCATAGTTCTCATCAACCATCACATACCATTGCATTGAAAAACCTAGTAAACTCCTCATGAGCCTACATGGTTACACAACCATCATAGGAATAGATTAGGGTTTCCCATTCTTGACGGTGATATATCTTGATATCATTGAAAATGAGGTGGAAGTATAAAGTCTTGCACTCTCATAATTTGGTTCACTAGGTAATCTTGTATCCTCATGTTATAGGGGATCAACTAGTCATACCGTTACACGATGTAGTTGAGAGAGGCAAAAACTCAAGGTCTCTATGGGGCAATCTACTATGATCCCCAACTAAAACAAGGGATGATAGGTCTAGAAGCTTAGGGTAAAAGTTATCCATGATAAAGGATGTGTTTGATTATGAGTTGTGTTGAAATTAATTGACATTGAAGGATAAAATCTGCCCAACACTAATGGAGTCAATCCACACTTATACTATACAAATTGATAACATCATCTAAAACTTTAGTTGTAATTCAATGCTCAGATCACTAAGTCGGCATAAGGGTACACTTGGATGACCAAAAAAATGGTTAAGGAGGGGCCTAGGGTTTAAAGTATCTAAGAGTCTTAAGCCATTCAACACCCTATAGTGGTCTAACTAAACCCGTTCTCACCACATAACCCATAGGTTATCTCAAAAAGTTATAGATGTTACTTATGGAAAGGTTTCCACTATTATAGAGATGGTAAAGGTGTAACATACTAGGATTTTAGGCCTCCGATAAAATGTTCTTAAAAGGAATGATTGGACTACCCATATCACCAAGGTGCGCCTCCTTTTCTGGGAGCCCATCACTAAAGAACTTTGTGGTTAGGCGTGCTCAACCAGAGTAGTACTAGGATGAGTGACCAGTCGGGAAGTTTACCTTAGCTTGTGCATGAGTGAGGACAAAGTGTGTAGTTAAGGCTAGTGGTGGTCTGTGGGGCTAGTCCTTATTCCTAAAAATCTACTAGAGCCCTGGGCAATGGGCCTGGGTGTTACAAATGACATCAGATCCAAAACCCCTCTAGTGGGTTCCTGGCTTGCACGCGAGTGAGGACAAAGTGCGCAGTTAGGGCTAGTGGTGGTCTGTGGGGCCAGTAGTTATTCCTGAAACTCTACTAGAGCCATGGGAGTGGGCTTAGGTGTTACAAAGGTGTCATAACTATGGTTACCCCAAGTTGAGAATTGACCACCAATGTGGTTTAGGGACTAGGAAAAACCAATTCGATTAGGGATTCGACCCTTATTTGGTATTCCATGACTCGAGGTAAAAAGTCTCCCTAATGCCAAATAACTACCTACCTAAAGTATAGATATTGGGAGAAGGTAGGATAACTCGATATAGTAATATTAAATGATTTGTAAAGCCATGAGACATCTTCTAAGGAGTGGGACATGAGAGGGTATCCACTCCTTAATTTGAGGAACAAGCCCACTCCATTCAAACACACTAATGAGCATGATGAGTTAGGTGTATTTTTCATTTCTTAGAAGAATTATACAAGAAATATGAATACACAACAACATAAGAATCACAACTTTTATATTATCTCAATACAATCCACTACATTGTTCCTCACCAGTAAAAGGTATCATACATGATAAACTATAAACTTGACTTATACAAAAGGACCACTTGCAAAGGGAAACCTAGTCATCCCAAGATATTCTAGAAATTATACGCTCTGGTACATATCTAACTTGCGTCATCATCCTCTAACATATCTGTTGAGTGGGTTAGTAACATCATCCAAAAAGAGGAATATAAAAAAGAGAATCAATATAAATTGACGATGTGACAATAAAACAATTGGGAATTATTTAGAAAAAATGTGATCAATTAAGGGGATTTCAAATAAAGAGTGTTTTCATTTAACAAGGTAGTCAAAAGTAGGTATGATCGAGTAAATCATTAGGACACATAGATGAGGAATTTAATATCAAGAAGAGCATTAAAAAAGAGATTCTTGCCATAAAAAATTCACGTGCATGTCAAAACAATTAGAATAGCATTAATTAAGAAGGACGAGGACCCATAAAATCTTGTCTAAAAATGTCAAGTGGAAAGGCACTCCTAGGACAGAAAGACAGACCCGTGTATATAATATGAGTGGAAAGGAGTAGTTAGGGTGGAAATGTGCACCCAATAATATTATGGTGGTACATAGGCGTGCTATTATAAATAGTTTAATCTATTATACATGCCCAAATGTAGAGGCAAGAAATATGTTTAGTCAATATTAACTCAGTTCAAGTAGAGAGGGTGAGAGCATCTATATAAGTATAAAAGTATGTCAGAGGACCATTAGTGATATATTGATATGTTTCAATAACAACTTAGGGAAATAATCACAAAAGAAAAAGGATTCTCTAAAGAATACAATGCTAATCAACGAGTATTAACTTTTGTACAGATGCCTCATATGGGGAATAGGGTACTAGTCGTGAAAATAATTTCCAAATTAATCGAGAGGATGCACAAACATTGTAATCAGTCCTAGAAATTCTAGGGTCAAACCCTAGGCCCAAACTAGAGTAACAACATACCTAGTAATATATATATATATATATATATATATATATATATATATATATATATATATATATATATATATAAGGATTATATATATATATATATATATAAGGATTAGGATTAATTTCTAATTAAGTATTTAAATACCTAAAAATCACCTTTTAATTATATTATATTTAGGTAATGAAAATAGTATCATGTTGTAGATAAAACTCTCATGATTCCATAACATATATTATTTTAATTTTCTAAAATTATAGATCAATATCTGCAAATTATCAAAATGGTATTTACTTAATTATTATAAATAAATTCTACTGGCAATGTAGTGGCACGCGGGTGGTAAAGTTGATGTTGTATGATTAAGAGGTCATGAGTTTGAAACACTTATCAATGGGATGAATGGATTGCCAATTTTTTAAAAGAAATAAATAGAATAAATTTTAGTTGTATAATAACTTATTTAACCCCCTTGCATCACACATCAAATGGTTGATATGTGACAGAAAAAGATAGTAACTATGCCACGATCAAAAGCCACACAGTTTCAATTGATATTAGATGTGAAGCGATTGTATTGCCCATCATAACATGGTAAGACAACTACAACAGAAAAAGACTTACTACAACGGTTCCATTTTCCATTATACAATATGTCTTAACAATTATATATATTATGTGGTCCTATGGGGTGTTATTTATACAACAAGTCTTGTGCAAGTTGTAATATAAGTGTTTTATACAATAGTTAATAAAATGTGTAGTTCACCAAACACACTCGTTATAATAGGAATGGTTTATACAATAAGTGTTGTGTCTGTTACAATATGTATGTTTCCTGCAATTGTTGATACATGTTGTAATTCATTAAACATGCATGTTGTGATAGGGGTGCTTTATATAATATGTGTTGCACCTATTGTAGTATATTTGCTTTATATAATAAGTGTTGCATGTTGTAATTCACTAAACACACCCATTGAAGTAGGTGTGTTTATACAACACATGTTGTGTTAGTTGTAACATATGTTTAGACAATAGTTGATACATGTTGTAGTTTCCCAGACACACAATTGTAGTAGAGGTAGATACACTCGTTGTAATAGTAGTTCCTTACACAAATAAGTGTTGCTTTTTATAATACTATATCTATTACAAAATTCATTAACAATTGTATTTTTTCAAACTTTTAACAATATTTTATAGTTTGACTACTCTTGTTAAACCACTTGACTCATGAATTCACTAGATTTAAAATATTTTATAGTAAACAAGAAATTATAATTTTCATATTTCATAAACAATCAAGAAACTGAACATAATTTAGATAAAACTTTTGAAAAATCTTTCTATGATTTTTATATATAGTCATACATAAAAAGATTCAATCATACAAATAAGTATAGTGTAGGTATATAAACTAGTGAGCACACACTCTAGAGTCAAACTAAAAGTTGCTATAAAAGCTTTAGATATTTCTTCATATGTTGAAGAGTAAAGATTTCCAGCTCACATCATACAATTTTTGTATGATGAAGAATGCACATTGCCCATAATTTTGGACCTCATCAATCTCTTCTTGGTTGAAGCAGCAACCACTTCACTTCACATAATATTTCAATCATATGTCAAATATGTCAACTTTTTGTAAAGTATATAATGTTTTCTGAATTTTCAACAAACTAAAAGAAGATAGAAACTAGCTTAGGTTTTCAGGAATATTTCTCACTCTTGTCTCAACAATACCTTTCATGTACTTTATCACATAATACATACGATCTATATTGTTTGGTTGCGTTGGACACAATATAAAATGAATTTAAGATAAATATAAATAAATTAATGATAATTCAAAAAAAAATGCAAAGGAAAAGGCAATGGAAATAGATCAATCATGTTTTAAATTTGTTAGACCTATAACATACAACTAAAATAAAATCAAGTGAAAACTCCTCTTCTGTGACATCCCGTAGTGCTTTTGGGGACTGCAGGAGCCAGAAAATTTTGCTCTCTTGTCATATAGATGAATGCACAACAAGGATTCATGATAATATACATAATAAGTCTCTATAAGAGATTAAAATATTAGTTCACTTTCTAAAACTAAAAACACTTCTTTTGAGTAAAAGGATTCTTATTCCAAGAATGCCTTAGATTCAATATTTAGTTCCAAAGTGGAAAATGAGTTTTCATTGTACACATATTACCAAATGAGGCAAGGGAATGCTCACACAAATATAAGGCATAAGTATACATAAAGGATCTGCCAAAAGGCATATGAGGTTATAAATTCTACTTCCCAGGCTAACTACAATCAAAGTATGGTTGATATTCATGCTAATAAGAACAATGAAATTGACTTAGTGATGAGGTTGTTGAAGATGTTAAAAGATAGAGAGTTGAGATATAGAAATTAAGGGAAATCTATATAGCATTGAAGAGAAAATCTAAGCTACAAAAGTCTAGAACATAAGCTGAGACAAGGAGGGAAACTAATGACTATATTGAAGTATCTTAATTCCATAATCTAATGAGTGCACTATGTTATACCAGCCCCAATAATATCTCCATAGCCAGACATTGTGTATAATAGTGTTGAGTTAGTGTTGGGTTATATGCATGATATTTGTGACTTATTTTACAAGGGCTTTAGCAAAGGGGAGCAATTGGAATGTTATGTGAAGAATTCTGAATAAAATGAATTTATGAATTTTACACAAACACTGGTTTAAAAACCCTATATTTTGTAATACGGTTCTTCAATTTAAGTTAAGTTTATCCCCTTTTGCATGGTCCATCTCAAAATAACCTCAATTTAATTATAGACTTATTGAAACCGAAATTCATATCTCATTTTGGATCCATTTAGTGAATAGCAATTTTAGAGTAGGTAGTAGAAAAGAACTACATCTTTCATTCATTTTGTGAATATTGATTGATAAGTTCTTGTAGTATGTTATTGTTAGTGTATTAATGAATACTGAAATTAAGGATATCTACAAATATGTTTATAAATGTGTTGTAACTCTCTATGTTGAAACTTGTATATGCAACATCTAGTGTCAAGATAAGTATTTTCTTGATTAGATGGAAAACATTATGTGTCATGATCGAGGTACCACCACCCATAGAATCACATCATTTTTCATTATTTTCCTAGTTGTTCTCAACATTAATAAAGCATGAATGATAGAGAAATTGAATTGGAAAGGGGTGATATATCAAAAGGTAACACATTTTAAGAAAAAGGTCTTATTACAACTAATTCTTCTTAGAAGATACATAATTACAATATCATGCTCCAAACCAAATTTGCATAATAACATTAACTATGGTGGGGTTACAAACATACATCATATGAATGAAAATATGATCAAGTTGCAGTTTTCGTAGACAAATATGTAGTGAAACCTATCCTAGTAATGCACATTCTACATATTACTTCAAGAAAAAAAATTATTCATTGTTGTTTTCTATAGATCAAAGAAAAAAAAGTAGAATTCAAGTAGTCTATTTGAAAGAATCATAATTGATGAAAAGAAATTGATCTTATCCTCAATTCAAATAACAACTCTATGTATAATCATGCATGTGTTTGATACAAAAGGTGTGGTCCATGTTCAAATAGATAATGGTTATGCTTCTTTACATAACAATCAAAAAAGTCAATTTTATTTCCAACATGACCTAACCTATTTTGCTTTTTACAGTAAAGTTATTGTATGTTTTTTTTGAAATATTACCTAACAAAATCCATTTCTAACTTTTAGATATAAGTCCTATAGAATTACTCATGTTGTGTTATTGTAGTTAAAAATTTATAATGTTAATAACATACCAACTCATGTAAACTAATGTTCTGTATTAGCTATAGATATTCTTCTTGCATTGCTACATGTATGCAAAGGCTAAGAGGTATGGATTTATCAAACCATAATATTTTAAAATTTGAAGTCCCACATAACTCTCTCATGTGCAATCGACATATTTTGGGTTTTTGTACATATTTTCCCCTTTGCCACTATTCTTGTGCTCCTAGTGAGAAAAATAACTCCTTCAAACTATACAAATTTATCATTCAAAGTCCCTTCATTATAAATTTGGTGTAGTTCTTCCTTGGACATAATGGGATGATGTTTTGTCATTTGATTTTCTCATCAAATCATAGTACTTATCCATTAAGTTGATTGCAATAGACATAAAGCCTCATATGTTACTACAAGTAAAAATATCAAAAAATATATGCAAAAATGACACATATATTCTTGATACAAAACTAGAAGTTCCTTTAAGGATTGCTCAGGAAAGAATGTGCCTTTAAATTAAAATCAAATAGAAAAGTAGGTTTGAGTGGGGATGGTGAAAGCCAAGGCAAACTCCTAATACTGTTTCAGTTGCATACATGATAGATGGAAAATGTAATCAATTGGATAACAAAATATGTTGCTTAATCAACTCAATATATTTGTTAATGTTCTAGTTATATTATCAAAATCTAGTGGCCAACTAATGACGAGAGACAAACAAGCTCATTTCATTCATTATAAACCATACTAGTAAGGGTATAGAATGAGATCTCATGGTTTGGTTAAATGCATTGCTAATCACAAAAGGGATAGAAAGTCCCTTGTATGTGACTTGGATACTATTGGACTTGTCATTTTGGTGGTTTTTAATAAGGTGGTTCATGAGATTGGAAAGTGGGGACGTGGTGCTTTTGTGATTCATGGTACTATGATCTTACTTATGCATATTAGAAGACTCATTTGAGGGATAGATAAAATAAATGTATATTAGATAGATGCAAAGAAACACTCTTAGTATTTCTTCAAGTTATACAATCCTTAATTGGTGGGTGGTGTGGATCCTTTATTAAATGGCTTGTGATCCTTTTTTGTCTTGGAGATGGGGTTCCCACATTTATGTGTGTTTGTTTCTATATAATTTTTACTACATGAGGACGAGGGGATATATACAATATCCTTCTAATTCTCATGAAACATTATGCCAAAGAAAAACATGCAAAAATAAATTATTAAAAAAAACCCTTAACCAAATGAGCACAAGAACATTAAAACTTAAATTTAAAAATGCTTTTGTCATCCAATAGTCCCTCGCTATCAACATAGCATACACTATGTTTCTTAGCTAGTTTGAAAGGGGATAACTAATAGGAGCAATATCTAGTTTTAGTCATTTAACAACAACATATGTCACAAGGTACTTAAAATTCTAATGGTCTCCCAATGCACGAATAATCTAATATGATATCATAGGATAATGAAAAAGTGAGGAAATATGAATAGTTAATATTTCAAAATAACTAGCATGCATAGATAAACTCCTAAATTAAATATAACCATACACTCATAAGTATCCAATGTTTATAAATAACAACCCCAGTCATGTACAATTAACATCCATATTGAAGTTTTACATGGTTAGGATCAATGCGGCTATACATAATAAATAAAACATGACAATTAGTTGGGTCAATGTTTTTACATAGACATGTCAAACTTGCTCATTGACTTGTGAGAACCCATGCTTGACCCGTTCAATTTGATTTTGGGAAAGGAATATCTCTACCCATTTAAAAATGAGTCAAACTTGGACCAATCTATTTTGTGGGTATCCACGCATGATCCATCTAAATAGTCTTATATAATTTTCTAAGAAACTAGTTAACATGATCATATTAGTTATATTAAAGTTTTTCATAGTCACGACACTGGAAAAAATTCTATATGTTACTTTTTGCTTCCTCTATTACAAGTTTCATGGGAAACATATATATATTGGTTAGATTAATGTGAACTAAACAAGAATTTACAATAAGTGCAATTTTTTATTATATTTTTTGGTAAATGTCAATGTATACATTTCTATTTGCTTTATTTAATGATAACTACAATAGTAATACAATAATGAAATTATAATTTAATTTTTCTTTTATATATAGAAACCATGTTGCCACTTAAGATAAACTATATGGGTCAATGTGTGACTGACATGGTTGATGTTTAGGTATGTTTTTGTGCCACTTTCTTAAAAGTAGTTTTTTTTATTCATGCACATAACACATCCACAATGATCCAAACTGAACTCAACCCAACTCACTTATTTGACAAGTCTACTATTATATATGGAAGTAGTGGCCTCTTGTTAAAAAATGTACTCAATCGTGATTGTTATAAATGTTAGTAATGAGGTACCTCCTAATGATCCTCAATTGTAGTTATTGAGGAAAGCTAATGGGAACCTTTATATGGTATCGAGATAATTACTTTATGATACTAAACTACTACAATAAACTATAAAAAAGAGGAAAAAATTCTCTAGAGCACATTGAGATTCATTAAGTTTGAGAAAAAAATCAAGATTACTCGTAGAAAACCACTTTAAGAAGTCAACAAAAACAACATGTCTATTTTACTACCAAGTTGCACGCATAACAATTTCCTAACCAACGAGATAGATAAATAAATGGAAAGTGATAACTTACAAAATTAAGAGGAATTTCCCAAGACAGAGATGACGTAGAACACGTGGAGAACTCTAGAAATTGGTTCATAGTTGTTCTTGGATGTGATCTCAATTCCTTCTGGGGTCTTCACATCTGAGGGTAGATGATGCCACCAATAGTCAAGCTTCATCTACTACACGTGACAGACTTGTGGTTGGGCCAAAAAACATACAATATGATGGACATACCTCTCGCTAGAAAGATACCTATCCATAAAGGAGGTAATAGTCATACAAGAGATGAAGGATACACATATGTTCCCAAGTCATAATTGTGGCATGGAGTTTTGTTTGTTTTTGAAAATCCAATACAACACATCAAGATTGAGTTTAGAAAGATAAACAACTTCAATTAATTGAGGCCTAAGATTAAATATGGTGCAACAATAGGCAATATACATGATGGGGGTACTTAATTGCACTTGATTTTGGATGTGGCCTTCTCACATGTCATTGATACTTATCATGGTGACCAAAAACTCGAATGATGTATGCATTGATGACACACTCCTACTCAATCTCATTTGTATACTTGAGGATCATCCCACTGGTGGATACCATCACAGTGACATCTTTTATAACTAGCACATTGGATATGTCGTCACAAAGGACATAAATTACTAATCTAGTGATTCCAGCCATCAAAACCATGCTTTGTTATTGATTAGACTCAACCTCCAACTGGTTTAGGAATACATCATTGTTTCCAAGCGCTAGCTACTTTCGAGATGATATTTTTGTACCGTTATTTCTCCAAGCCACCCTTCAATGAGTTTAGAGATTTTAGGTTTTATGAGACACGATGCCATGATTCAACTTCTTATTTGTTGTTGATTTTATTTAACTAGAACAAATTTCATGTGCACGTTTTATATTTTTTTAGGGCAGTGATCTTGGATACCACCACCATATATTTGTGTTGTACAGTGAGGATCCACAACAAGGAAAGGAAGCTTCCATATGTCATCTTTATCCTATAGGGAGTCAACCTCCTACGATGGCCCGTGGATAGCTCAGGCAAGGAGGAGGAAGAAGATGATGACATCGAGGAGGAGGAGGAGCAAGCTGAAGAGGAAGAGGAAGTGGAGCGTACCGTCCCTGTGACAAGGAGGCATGTTCTGCACAAGCGTCCACAACATTTTGTAGCCTCCAGTTCCGCTCCACCACCTGCTTAGGGAGGATGACCCGTATTCGATGGTGGGCATGTACAGGATGATGCAGGAGATCTGGTAGGGACAACAACAACAGTCGTCAACATTGGCGGACATCCATGATGTCCAAGGACAGCTGTATGAAAACCAACATCCGGTTTTCCATAATGAGAAGCTTCTCTTGGCCAACCAAGAGAACATGCATATGTTCCTGCAGCAGATGGAGGGGTGCCAACAACCATTCTTTGATCATTACTGGAATCAAGGATATTTTGGTGGCTATTAACAACCTCCACCCATTCCTCCACAACAGTCGGATTTTTAGGGGATGTTTCCGCCATATGATCCCACCATGCCTCATCCACCATCACCTCCCATGTGATGTGGTACCACTATTCCACCTCTATAGTTAGAATTTTGACTATGTAGACATAGTCAAGTTCAAGCTTGGGGGGTAGATGGAACCGTTTCTATCTTTAGCTTTATTTTCTTTATTTTTATTTGTTTTTGCTTTTTAGTTTTATATTTTCAAGTGTAGGATCCAAATAAATCTAGTGTAATCATAGATATTAATTCATAGTCATGTCATATGCTCTCAGTTATGTGCAAAGAAAATAAATTAAATGAAAAGTGTGGCTTAGTTGCAATTTTTCTTGAGTTGCACCACTTAGAGGAAGTGTTTGGGTTAGTCATCTTAAGGACATTTAATATGAAGGGACATCTTAATTATTTATGAAAAGTGGATGAAGATGGGGTTTGAGCTTGAGTTGATCAAATAGTTAACATGAATTTAAATTGAAATGTAAGAAAGAAATCCTAAGGTTACCCTGTCACAGGTCATTAGAGAGGGACATATCATAATTTAAGGAAAGGCTTTGTCTTTTAATTATGTGATTCCACCCATCCTTCACTCATTTTTGAATCACCGCCTTAAGATGAACAAGTACTCCAATTTATTTTCTGTTGTTGCATCGTATGGCATAATAGGTGACATGATAGTTAGCTTACTTTTATTGCATTAAAAAAACATATGTATGCATTAAAAATTTTTGTGCATACCATTTTAGTTGCATAAATAATTTCATGTAGATTACATACATTCCATATCATTCATTTGTGTTTGTCATGTGTATATTAGCCTCAATTTATAAAAGTTGAGTGCAGGGATATACCTCCACATCTTAGAAGAAAAAAAAGAATAAAATGTAATGAAAGACAAAGACTAATGTCAATCATGCTAAAATCATGGGCTAATGAAAAAAATTTGTCAATGTTTCAAGGTTCTATGGGAGAAAGTATGCCCTTAACCCTTCTTGAAGAGATGATGAAATCCACTTGACACATTCTTTTACTTTCTTCTTTCATTCTCATTTGGTTGATGAGATTGCTTGATTCATGCATCATTGAAAAAAATAGGCATTAGGATTCATGCGTGCTCTTATTTTCACTCATATAAGTTCATATTACTTTTGTATAAATAAGTTGGATGTACTTGTGATTCTTCAATTGCCAGTCATTTCATACCATCCATTGTTCTTATTGGTAGACCACTTATATGATTTTTCTCCTCATTAATGTTCATATGGAGAACTGCTTTCAAGTAGCTTGGTAGTTAGGAAGAGCAATGTAGATTAGGGAATCACATAATGTACCGAGCAAATGCCTGACTGAGTATGATGTTAACTTCTCTTTTGATAGTGTTTATTGATCTAAGGATGGATATCTTTTATGGATGTTTTTGGTCACTTAAGAGAAGTTAATTGTTCAGTGATTAATGAGAGTCGGTTTGGGACCGCCAAGTGGAGATAGTTGAGAATTGATATTCATACCATTCCTTAAAAATGGCACTGCATTGCCGTTTGAACCAAAATTTGTTGTAGTTATGACATGGAACTGTATTGTTATTAGACGACTATGATCGAGTGGAAATGGGTGCGTCGTGGTAAATTAGGGTGTGAGGGCGCTTGCACAGGATTGTAGACCAGAATTGAAAAATGTCAATGATTAAATTCATAGTTATTATCTCACAGTCATAAATTTATCTCAACTAGAATAAAATATTCGAAATTATAGAAAAAATAACAAAAGAAAGGAAAATAATACTTGGATTTTATCTGGAAATAAATTGAAGTATAAAAATTGATAACTAAGGGAATTTTCCAAATAAGATGGACATATATGATTATATAATAGGTTGAAGACTGTTGTGTGATTATGATATATAATAACAGGTTAGAGTCTTTTATGTGATTTTGATACATAACATCGAGGTAGGACATGTTATGTGATTGTGGTCTATTAGGACATGTGATTATTACAATATGCAAAAGTCTATTGTGTTATTATGATATATTACAATCAATTAGAGTATGTTGTGGTATTACGGTCAGTTACAATAGGTTAGCATATGTGACTTACAACGAATTTGAGCATGTTATGTAGTTATGGTATATTACAACATGTATGAGTATGTTGTGATATTATAGCCTATGACAATAAATTAGCATCTATTTTAGTATCATATATTAAAATAAGTTTGACTCTTGTATATAACTTGTGTTGTATAAGATCTATAATAAATAACACACAAATAGACATGTCACAATAAATATACTAACAACAAACAACCAACATTCATGGTTATTCTTTCAATTATAGTTGTTTATTTCTATAATAGATAGAATCAAAATGACTTTACATGAAAAAAATATTTACAATCTTATTCTACTCAGGATGACTCGCAACTTCAATTGCCTTGGTGTCTTGAGAAACTTAAGCCTGAGGATAGGAAGATCAAACATGAGGTTTGAAGACCCTAACCATCCAGAAACATTCTCAAGGTTTCCTCATCCACAATTTGAACTTAGAGACCCAAACCAACGAGCACAATGTGACCAAAGTTTCCAATAGTGGTCTCTGCCACACTGAGTAGGGATAATGAAAACAAGGCCAAACATAGACACATTTAGAAAAGATTACACATGATGACTCAGAGGCGCTTGAATATGTTAATGGTGGGGAAACCAAGTAAATGGGGGGGGGGTCAAAACTATTGGTATGTATGTCCGTAGAGCCAATCTCATGATGATTGTAATGATATATCTTGTAAACAATTTGATTAATAATATAGTCAATCTTCCATTTATTCTATTTTATTCATTACTGAGATACACATGTTTCATAATAAATGTATGAAGAATGATGTTACTCGATGACGTATGTCTTTAGGTTGAGGACCTAAACAATAAGATCATATGAATGTTAAGAGTATACATATTCTTGATATGTCCCTAGTCAGATGTTATTATGGAAGGAAGATAGAAAGAAATAACACGTAAGACTAGAGTGTGTGTTGGTTGATGAAAGAATTTCATTGGTCGTGATATGTTATATCCAACCAAACACATAGATACTTGTTTGAGAATAGTGTATCGGGCAAACCCACCTTGAGACTGATGCATGGAAACCATTGTTCAGTAGTCATAATAAACTCTTATAATGATGGTGGTGATTATAGTCCTTAGAACTAAAATCACTACACTCATCACATGTTGTTCTATGTACTTTGACATCATCTGACATGATCTTGAATAGGCTTACCATCAAGGTGATGATCTGATACATTGTGACACATGGGGACTGATGGGATTTGTCCCTCCTATAAGATTTTGATATCTTGGCCACTTGATAAGAGAGACTCAGAAATGCATGGCCCTACTCTTGTGAATCAATATTTGATGTTGAGCTCACATATATCTTAGACAGTCTACTCCAATTCAAGGAACTCAGATTGAACGTTGAAAAGTATGACAATTTCATGCCTCGAGTTCAATCTAGATATCAAATACAAAGGAAATATACAATAAATGAAAAACCAATCACAAGTTGTAGGTTGAAGTTGTTCTCCAACTTTCCAATTACTTGGGTAGCAATGATGTTTTGCTAGATACCACTCATTGAATGTGATGTCATAATTTGGTTATGGACATTCATTGTCAATGCAACTTGGAACCTAGAAGGTCACACACATAGGACGCTCTTGGAATAGGAGTTTACTCATGCATATGGTTTAAAATTGGTTACTAAAGTGTTAGGTATTTAATTTAAACAAGATTGGCAATTAACACTTTCAAATGACTAGTCCACTTATGAACTGATTGAATTAGATGTGTGAACCAACTAGTTTAGGTCATGAACTAACCATTTGGTTGATCAATGAGATTGGATCAAAGATTGATGTTGACATCATGTTGTGCATTAATCGAATAATGAATGGCAATGCAATTGTGAATAGGAAACACAGTGAGACGATTGGTTCAAGGTTTGAACCGATCGCCTCATGTGTGAACCTACTGGTTCATCTATGAAACAACCGGTTCAATGTTTGTAGGTTCTAGAAAATTCATGAAATTCCGTCTCTTCGACTCCCAAACAAACTGGAAACCTTGACCTTGGCCCTCCTATAATTAGAGGGGTATTGGAGGCTTTCTAGAGACATAACAATAAGAATTAACAATTATTGTCTTCTCACAATTGTGGTAACATGAGAATTGGAGCAAGTTCTACCATAAGTGAGGAACAACAAGGGAGAGCCAATTAGGAGAGAAACTTAGCGCTAGCATGTTGACTAGAATGGACAACTCATTCTTGTCCATTCCAAAAGAATGACAAGAGTTCATGGTGATTCGTATGGACTACTACAGTGGTAAGGAGACCTTTGCCACCCACTAGGACGATGCCATCAACTGCCGTCTGTGGTGCCAGATCAGGAGGCCAAAAATGATAGTCGTCTAGGTGCAATGTGAGAAAGAAGCATGCTACAACAATGGATAACCACTGGACTTGATCCAGGACAAGGTATATGCCTAACAACCCTCAATCCTCGTTCATAGTTGTGGATGTGATCTGCTGTCTTAGGGGAATATGGAGTTAAAAAAAATTCTGCTACCATATTTGATGTCATATTTCCCAACAGTGGTATTAGAGCCACATCGATTTACTATGTTTTGGGATTTAATTTATATGATTGAATTTTGGTTTTTATCATTTTTTTTGCATTCGATGTGAACTTTGAAAATTATGAATGTGCATATTCAATTAAATACCGCATATGATCCTGATATATATATATATATATATATATATATATATATATATGATATCATATGATATGATATGATATGATAAATATGCAATACATATGTTTTGTCTTAAAATCATTTTTATGGTGATTGGAAGCATAGTTAAGGCCTATACCCCTAGGCCTTTTGTGCTTGGTTGTATGGTTGTTGTTCTAGTTTGCATAGTGAGCATATCTCTCGTCTTTCATTTGTAAAACTATTATTACTTTCCTTTCTATTGATGCACTATTTATTTGTCATTTTCACATGCTATTTTGTACTGATTTTTGTGCACTTTGTGGTCAAATATCATATTAATTGTGCATGCTTTATGAATATTATCACGTGTTACTAAATTGCATCAAATTTGCATAATTTTAATATTTCCAAAGGATTTAATAATTTTCTAGAGCTTATGTTTGAATTTTGTGCATTTCAAGAATGATCAAGAAACTACACAGCTAGGTACTACCAACATCACTATCGGTGGTACCGACAATTGCACATTATTGAAGAGGAACTGAATCGAGAAGACTTGTTAGTACCGATGGGACTGTCGATACTACCAATGAGGTTACAATATTTTTGTCAAAGAAATTCTAAGAAACTTAGTACTATCGACACACAGTCGGTAGTACCGACAACTTGACATGTGGCAACAAAGTTAAAGAAGTCAGTAGTACCGACGGATCAGGATCAGACATATCTAAAAGATGCATCTAATCCAACGACTGAGGTTCTCACTCGCCCGAAGTCATGCCTATAAATAAGGGGAGTTATGGTCATACCTAATTATCTCGTCTTTTTCCATTGCACGATAAGGGAGAGTAAGGGGAGGAGAAAAAGAAGAAGGAGGAGGCAAAATCGAACGATCTAGGAACTTTTAGCGGATGGAATTATAGTCAGAAGGTAGGAAATCGGCACGTGCGTGAGAAGGGAGCATTCGAATTGTGTACTTTAGGGGTTCTTCATGTTCTCCACATTTTTCTTTTCTCCTTTGATGTCTTCAGTTATGGAAACTATGAGGGTCTAATCCCCATGTTCCTTAGGACCCAGGAGTAGCCCAGTTATATATCATATTTGACTCTTATGCATTAATCAATCAATTTTTTCTAATTTATAAATTTCTTTCTATGTGAATGAATGAACTATATGTTCTTGATCACCATAAATTGTATATGGACTATTAATTACTTTGAGAAAGGAAATTAATAGTCAAAACTCATAGAAATACATGTATCATAAAACCTTTTGGGAAAGGTGGTTTAACAATGTGAGGAGATACCCAGAGAATTTGATAAGGCACATATCGAATAACACAATCGATACGAGAGTGGGGTTGGTATTAGGTTAGGTAGTGAATTACACCATGAGAGTGGGTAATTCTTTCTACATGCTCTTAATCCATAGTTGGGAGAAATCTTTATTAATGTACTAGGATTAAAATTCAATGTAACTGTGGTGAAACCATTATCCTAAGGAATTCATTGATATAGAGAAAAATAACCATAATTTAGATTTCTTTTCTATTCAGACAAGCAAACCAATCAATCAAATTTTCTTCGACCTAAGCTGATCACACTACAATTAGTACTAGTCTCTGAAGTAATGTTCCCCTGTATTCGACTTCTGGGCCTCATAGGCCTATATTACTACAATAGTATACACTTGCATTTTGATCATATAGAAAAAATCTATCAAGTTTTTGGCTCTATTTTCGGGGAGATGGTAACTTTAGCACTACGAGTGATGTAGTCGGCCACCCTATGTCAACCCTTTTTTCATTCAAAGATAAATTTTTATATATTTATTGTTTCTACTATTAGTATTGTGTTCTTACAACTATTTTTACTACTTTTAGGTACTAGTGCATGGTGCATACTTGAGCCCATGACTACGAAGAGTCATCCTCACCATGATTAGGTCAAGTAGAACTACTTCATAGAGAATGTAAGTATGGAAGATCTGTGGATAGATTCAATTGAACTCCACCACCTAGACCTCCCCCTGAAGGACCTAAGCCACTTGAGGAACCTGAGCCGACAAAAATGAGTGACCAAGCAGAAGAGCAGACAGTATGGCAAAGGATCAAGGCTTTCTCTTCTACTACGCAAAAAGGGCCAATCAAAAGACAAGCAATCAATGTCGGCAGCTACTAGATCGATCCAGGATTGGTTTCATTAGTCAAATCACAGACCTTTCATGGCCACAGTTCTAAGGACCCTACGGCACACATCAATAATTTTTTAAAAAGTTGTGATATGATCAAGATACACAGGATACTGATGACTATCATATACTTGAAGCTATTCCCATCATATTTTGCAGACAATGCTAAGTCTTGGTTTCACAACCTTGACTATGAGTGCAATGAGACACGGGAGCTAATGATTGGTGCTTTCTTCAAGCAGTACTTTCTTCCACAAAAGACAAATGACCTAGTAAAGAAGATCCATAACTTTAGACAGCAAGCTGAGGAGTCATATTCTGAGGCATGAGAGAGATTCTAAAATATGTTATGGAAGGCCCCCCACCATAGCATTGATTTGTTAGATTAGACGAAGATCTTCTACTATGGTCTGCACAAGGGAGAGAGGACTACGCTGGATAGCGTAGGAGTAGGTTTCTTTTCTCCACAAAAAACTTGCCCGCTGTCATGAAATCTTAAAGAACATGTCCAAGAACTAGACATGGGGAGATGAGATAGAGCACCCGACAACCCTTAAAAGTGTCGGGGAGTCCAAGGTCATTTCCACGCTAAAACGTTGTGTGCTAAGGATGGACATTATTCGGAAGGAGAGAGTGAGGAGTGCAAATTTGCACGCCAACAACAACAATACATGAACAATGACTATTCTTGGAGGAAGGATCCTAAGTTCCCCTGGAAGGACCCCAACAATTTTCAACAAGACCCTTCCCAGGCTCAATAGTATAAGACACAACAATTTGGTGGCAAATCACAATATCAACAAGACAGGGGTCCTAGTAAGATAGACCATATTGAAGAAATGCTCGGAAAGTTAGTAAGCCATAATGAACTATTGATCAGACATACTCAAAGAGAACTTCAGAACCAAGGGGAACATATCCGCATTATTGAAACATAGATTTCTCAAATAATAATAGAAGTGGCTACCTTGAAGAAGTCGGGTCAGCAGGGGTTCCCAGCCAACACCAATGTTCCTTCTGGAAATCAACATGTCAAGGCATTTTTACTCCACAGTGGTAGGAAATTGTTGAATGATGCACCATATAGTTCGGATGTAGGTGAAACTACATGAGCTAAAGATAAGGCAGTGACAGTGGATGCAGCTGAACTAGATGTTGTAGTAGAGGAAAAGATAGTTGATGAAGAGGTCGATGATACTGAGGAAATAAGGAAAAAGGCATATATCCCACCTCATCAAAGGAAAGTGGTGATGCGATGATTTTGAGTCACATTTATAGACCTGTTTGATATGTGTTTTATGCTTTTATTAGTCATTTTTATGGTTAATGTTGCATAATTCATCCATTTTGGTCTTTGCCATTATTTTATGTCAAATCCCCTTTATTTCATTGTTTTAAGCATTAATTGTCACATGATTATTATTTATGTGAATTTATGTGATCTTGTCTTTGAATTTCAGGACAAACGAGTATTTGCTTCCGTCGATACCATCGACGGAAGTCGATACCATCGACAGGGTCACAGGTTGCCAGCCGAAAGGAGCAGCAAAGAGTCGATACCATCGACGCTGATGTCGATGGTATCAAGACACCTTCAGGTTGCTGGAGAAGAAGTTGTCGATAGTATCGACCCCAAGTCGATACCATCGACGCATGGAGGCTATAGCGACACAAAATGACAAAACCGTCGCTACAGGGAAGTCGATACCATTGACCCGAGTCGATGGTATCGAGATGACATCAGGCACTCAGACGAAAAGAAAGAAGGGTTGTCGCTACTACACTGGGTCGATACCATCGACCCGTGTCGATGGTATCGACACTGTCACATATGCGTTAGATTCAGATTGATCCCAATCAGACGACTGGAGTTAATTAACGACCTAATTAGGGACTTATACCTAATGACGGCCGCTCGGATGGAGGGAGGATCTCAATTAGCCATTGCACAAGTACCGAGGAGCAGGAGAGAGGAGAACGGAGGCCAGAAGTCATACCAGTCGATCCGGACGCCCCAGAAGATGGATTTCACCACTGAGAGGCGGGAGAGCACATGTTCTATGCAAAGGATCCACCAGTTCTTCTTCGTTCAAGGGTTTTCCCTTTGAATTCACGTTTTGCACATGTTTTCCCCTATCTCTACCTTGTACTTGTTTGAGATGAACATGCGGGGCTAATCCCCTTCATCTTTAGGACCGGGAGTAGCCCGGGGATCCATTGTATGACAGTTTTATTATAGTAATTCATATTTTCTCTCTTAAATCCATGGTATAGTTTCGTTTTCTCCATATATTGTTATGCTTGATCACCATAATAATAACCTAATGCCCTTAATCACTTTGAAAGAAGGATTAACGGCTGAAAAGAGACCAAACCTACATTAATCGATAAATCCCTTGACCAAGGTGGTGTAAAATTAATGGTTGATACTGAGAGATCGTTCATAATGCACTTAGTTTAGGGGATATGTTACTATGACGGTGGAACCAACCTAAACCTAAGTAGTGAATTGCACCACGACAGTGGGCAATTATGTTTTTAGGCCACTACCCGGATAGAGAGAGAAGATTGAGGCATTATATAAAATCTAATACAATGAAAACCCGTGGTGAAACCGCAATCCTAAAGATACCCTTTTGAATTGATTAAATTAACCTTTAATCGATTGTTTGCTTTGTTTTATTTTTATTTTCTTTTAATTTTGACAACAAACCCCAATTTGTTATTCGGTTTAGCTGATCGCGAATAGCTACTAGGAGTCTCCAACATTTCCGAGTATCCTTGTGTTCGACTCGGGCCTCACAAAGGCCTGTACTACTCGACGCGTATACTTGCATTTTTAGCGCTTAGTAAAATACACGTCAAGTTTTTGGCACCGTTGCTGGGGATACGACGAAATTGTTGGCACTTCGAGTGCTACGAGCGGCCACTCTAGGCCACATTTTTTTTTATAATTTTCATTCAATTTCAAATATTTTTACATTGTGCTATAATTTTTATACTCGTCAAAACACTGTACTGAACTTGAACTTTTCTTATTTCAGGTACTGTGTATGGTGCAGACGCGTAGTACTGACTACGCGGAACGTGCACCTGAGGTTCCGCTGCAAGAACCTGAGGACGAGGAGTATTACGAGCAAGAGCACCAAGAAGAGATAGATTCTGAATTTGAACAGGAAGAGATGGCCGAGCCACAGACTATATGGGAGAAGATCAAGGCTTCTTCCTCATAAGCTTCAAAGGGGCCTATAAAGAAGCAGACAATCAACATACCGACATATAAGATTGATCCGGCGTTGATAAATTTGGTGAAATCAAATGCGATTCATGGGCTGAAGAATGAGGATCCTGTCGCACACATCAGCCAGTTTGTTGAGAACTGCGACATGGTAAAAATTGATAGGTTTCCACAAGATGCACTGTATCTCAAGCTTTTCCCAAGTTCATTGGCGGGAGCAGCACGAGAGTGGTTACATAATTTAGACGATGAGTTCGTGGAGTCCTGGGACCATATGGTGGAGGTGTTCTTTGAAAGGTTCTTCCCTCCTGAGAAGACTAACGACATGATCCGGAAGATTCATAACTTCACCCAACAGGCCGATGAAACATATTCTGAGACTTGGGAGCGATTTCAGGTCATGCTGAGGAGGTGTCCACATCACGGGCTGGATAAATAGACACAGGTGAAAATCTTCTATTTTTCTCTCTCCGAGCATGATAGGAGTAATCTGGATTCAGCCGGGTCGGGATTTTTTCTGAACAATACAGACACCAGATGCTGGGAAATACTCAAGAACATGGCTAGAAAGCAGTCATAGGGTGAGAGAGAAAGAGGCCCGGTAGAGCAAGCTCGAGTCGTCAGTGAATCCAAGGCAATGAGAGAGCTGAATGAGAAGATGGATCTTCTCGCAAAGAAGCTACTGCAAAAGGAGGATAATGAGTCCGAGGATGAGGCTCAAGTCAAATACATGAGACAACAACAAGGTTATAGGAACAATGACTATTCATGGAGAAAAGACAAAAAGTTCTCGTGGAAGGATCCGAACAATTTTCTACAGGATCCGGATGCCAAGCCCTCACCAGTTGCAGAAGACAAGAGCACGGAGTTGCTCAATCAGGTTATCAAGCAAAATCAAGAGCTAATGAATACATTTGGGTAGCAAATCAAGCAGCAAGGAGAATACATGAATCAATTCGGGCAGACATTGCAGAGCCATGGGGCTCAAATGAGGACCATTGAGACATCCATGGCACAGATTGCAGCCGAAATAGCTAGTTTGAAGAAATCAGCACATCCAGGTTTTCCCGGGAATACCAATGTTCCCGGGGGAAACCAGCAAGCTAAGGCTATTCTGCTTAGAAGCGGCAAGAAAGTGTTGAATCCAAGAACTGATGAAACAAGCACACCGCGAGATGAAGTTGAAGGTGAAACCAATGCGGAGCAGCCCACACCAGTCACAGGGAAAGTTGAAGACATAGCCGTGGATGGTACTGAAGAACAGGTTGCAGAGGAGGAACCTCAGAAAAAGATGCCTTATGTGCCACCTCATCAAAGGGCACAAGCTGTTCCGGTCCCGTATCCAAATAGCGTTAAGGCAAGGAAGGCAAATGCACAGTTCAAGAAGTTCTTGGACAGTTTTAGGAAGCTTTCAGTCAATATCCCTTTACTGGAAGCCATTGAGCAAATTCCTTCATACGGGAAGTTTCTAAAAGATGTCATTACCAAGAAGAGAAAATTTCCAGATACAGAGGTCGTCATGCTAAAAGAGCAAGTGAGTGCCTTCATCATGGGCACTTTGCCGCCAAAGTGACAGGATCCAGGGTGTTTCAACATTTCTTGCTATATCGGGAAGGTTAAATTTGGCGAAGCATTGTGTGATTCAGGGGCAAGCATCAACTTGATGCCCCTTTCGACATTCAAAAAGCTGGGATTGAAGGAGTCACGGCCGAGCAATATGACGATTCAATTGGCAGACAACTCTGTGGTGAAGCCTTATGGAATCTGTGAAGATGTCTTAGTAAAGGTGGATAGATTTGTCTTTCCGGCTGATTTTGTGGTTATGGAGATGCAGGATGAACATGGCAACGAGCTGTTACTTGGACGTCCCTTCCAAGCTACAGCCGACATGATCTTAGAGATGGGGAGAGGTCGCTTGACCTTGGGCATAGCCGATGACCGCTTTGAGATGGTCATGCCTTCTAGCACTGCGTCATCTAAAGCAAAGGAACAATGAAATATGGTGAAACATCTGGATTGCAATATTTCACTCTGCCTTGGAAAACCATTTCTAGACATGGCTCATGTGATGAGCAAGGTGGACAATGGAACCTTAGCTGTGGATATCATGGAGCAGACTAAGGTAGTTTCTTTGTGTAAAGCTGTGGGATTTCCGAATGATGAGAATGAGGACATTCCGCCTTCTCTGGAGGATGATGTGATTGCTATTTCTGTTTCTGATGCATATCCGGAATTACCATTGGAGGCTTGTTTGTTGAATATTACATATGATTGGATGCAGAGTAAATCACTCAAGGAGTGCGCTAAAATGCTTCAGATGCTTCCATGCTTCTATGCGAGGCACTATGAAGATTTAGGTGAACTTCCCCCTCCGCTTCAATCATCTCTTATCATCCCGCCGGAGTATGAATTAAAGCTGCTGCCCCCGCATCTCAAATATGTCTTTCTAGCTGAAGAAGACAAGTTACCGGTGATCATTTCTGTGTATTTGAGTGCGGACGAGGAGGAGCAATTGTTGATAGTGCTGAAGAACCACCGAGGAGCTTTTGGGTGGTCCATTGTAGACATCAAGGGGATTTCCCCTACTCTATGTCAGCACAAGATTCGGCTCGAGGAGGGAGCCAAGCCCGTGATTCAACCTCAAAGACGTCTAAATCTAAGCATGATGGAGGTCATGAAGAAGGAGGTCATTAAACTTCTTGCTGCAGGTATTATCTATGCCATATCAGACTCGACATGGGTGAGTCCCACATAGGTAGTCCCCAAGAAGGGGGGAATTACTGTCACTAAAAATTTGTTGAATGAACCTGTCACCACCCGATTGGTAACCGGGTGGCGAGTTTGTATTGACTACCACCGTTTGAATGCTGCCACACTTAAGGATCACTTTCCTTTACCTTTCATTGATCAAATTTTAGAGCGTCTTTCCGGTCGATCGCACTTTTGTTTTCTAGACGGGTACTCGGGGTACAACCAGATCTTGATTGATCTGTTGGATCAAGAGAAATCTACGTTCACTTGTCCGTATGGGACTTTTGCTTACCACCAAATTCCATTTGGTTTATGCAATGCACCGGCGACGTTTCAACGCTGTATGCTCGCCATATTTTCTGACATGGTAGAGCGCTGTCTCGAAGTTTTTATGGATGACTTTTCGGTGTATGGTGCATCGTTTGATGAATGTCTCTATAACCTAGACAAAGTGTTACAGTGTTGTGAGGACACACACTTGGTCCTTAACTGGGAGAAATGTCACATGATGGTGACTGAGGGGATAGTGCTTGGACACAAGGTGTCTAGCAAAGGTCTAGAGGTGGATCCGGTGAAAATTGAGGTCATTTCCAAGTTGCCCCCACCAAATTCTGTAAAAGGAGTGAGAAGTTTTATGGGACATGCCGGGTTCTATCGGCGATTCATAAAGGATTTTTCTAAAATTGCAAAACCTCTATCCGAGCTTTTGGAGAAAGACACGGTTTTCGATTTCAATGATAAGTGTCTACATGCATTTGATATTTTGAAAGAAAAACTGATTTCTGCACCGGTTGTTCAAACGCCGGATTGGACAAAACCTTTCAAATTAATGTGTGACGCTTCGGACTTTGCGGTAGGAGCCGTATTAGGGCAGTGGGTAGACAATAAGCCCGTCGTGATTTTCTACGCTTCAAAAACTCTGAATGATGCCCAATTGAATTATACAACTACTGAAAAAGAATTACTTGCCGTCGTGTTTGCTTTTGAAAAATTCCGGTAGTATTTAGTTGGATCTAAAGTAGTTGTATGGACTGACCATGCTACAATAAAATACTTGATGGAGAAAAAAGACGCAAAGCCTAGACTCATTAGGTGGATTTTGCTCTTACAGGAATTTGACATTGAAATCAAGGATAAATCTGGGATTGAAAATGTAGTGGCTGATCATTTGTCTAGGTTAGATAGGGTGGATGAAAAATATTTACATATACCCATAATTGAGACGTTTCCGAATGAACAACTTTTGAAAATTAACTCTAAAGAGCCTTGGTTCGCTGAAATTGTAAGTTATTTGGCTTGCGGGATCATCCCGGAAGATTGGTCATATCAGGAGAAGAAGAGATTTTTTCATTCTTTAAGATATTATTTTTGGGATGATCCAATTCTTCTTAAGCAATGCAGGGATGATATTTTGTGCGGGTGTGTGCCTGAAGTGGAGTACGAGAGCGTTCTCCATCATTGCCATGCATCACCTACGGGAGGACACCATGCCAGCTCGCGAACAACAACTAAGGTTTTGGAAAGCGGCCTTTATTGACCAACTTAGTTTCGGGATGCCTACAATTTTGTGAGGCAATGTGATCCTTGTCAGCGAGCGGGTAATATCTCAAAGCGACAGGAGATGCCCCTGAATGTATTTCAGGAAGTGGAGGTATTTGATTTGTGGGGCATAGATTTCATGGGACCCTTTGTGTCCTCGAACTCCAATTTATATATTTTGTTAGCAGTTGATTATGTGTCTAAGTGGGTGGAAGCAATCCCCACAAGGACTAATGATTCCACTGTAGTGTGCAGGTTCGTGAAGGAGAATATTTTCTGCACGTTTGGGGTACCCCGAATGATAATCAGTGATGGGGGTACGCATTTTAGGAATCAGAAGTTCTCGACATTATTGAAGAAATATGGGGTCAAGCACAACATTGGAACCCTATATCATCCGCAGACTCAAGGCCAAGTGGAGGTCTCCAACCGTGAAATCAAGAAGATTCTAGAGCGAACAGTGGCATCCACGAGGAAGAACTGGAGTGCCCTACTACCGGATGCACTGTGGGCGTACAGAACGGCTTACAAAACACCTATAGGCACCACGCCTTTTAGGTTGGCGTATGGTCGGGCTTGTCACTTACCGGTAGAGTTGGAGCACAAAGCCCATTGGGCGCTTAGAAGGCTAAATTTGAGTTATGATGAAGCTGGGAGAAAGAGAATGATTGAATTGAATGAGCTGGATGTGTTACGGATGATGGCATATGAGAACGCACGGATATACAAGGAGCGCACAAAGCTGATCCACGATCGTCACATCGAGTTGCGCACGTTCAAAAAGGGAGATAGTGTTTTGTTATTCAATTCACGACTCAAGCTGCATCCCGGGAAGCTCAAATCCCGGTGGAGTGGACCGTTCGTGGTGGAAGAGGTCAAACCACACGATGCGATTTTAGTGCGTGATGGTGATACCACGTTCTTGGTAAATGGACAGAGGTTGAAGCTCTATTTTGGTGAGAATTACAAGAGGAAGGTGAATGAGGTTAAACTCATTGCACTTTCAGATGAATGAGATGCCCGGAAGCCGTCTAGCCTAAGACGTTAAATAAGGGCGCTTGTTGGGAGGCAACCCAACCATCGGTACATTAGGATAGTTTATTTACAATCATAGGTTGCTTTATTTTCATTCAATTTTTAGTGTAAAGAAGATACCTTGATCCATTTGTTCATTGTGCAGGCTGAGGCAGAGTCGATACCATCGACACACTGGTCGATGGTATCGACAAGGGTACAGGTTGATGACTGCAGATTTTGTTCTGAGTCGATACCATCGACGGCCTCGTCGATGGTATCGACCTACCTACAGGCAGGTCGCCAAGAAAAAGTCGATAGTATCGACAAGGGAGTCGATACCATCGAGATCTCTGGAGAAGTTCAGACCGATTTGTCTCAGTCAACTCGATACCATCGATGGCCTCGTCGATGGTATCGACATGGTTACAGGTTGAGATGCAAAGTGGCGGTGTTGCAATGAAGACAAGTCGATACCATCGACTCCTGTCGATGGTATCGACCATCCATGTCACCGATCCGCGCAAAGAAATTGATGACGATCGCGGCTTCCACATCATCGATCTGGGTGCAGCGTCGATACCATCGACCTATGTCGATGGTATCGACACGACAGCGATCCGGGTTACAAGATCCAGCAATCGACGACCGTCGATACCAGCGAGGGGCGGATAGCATCGACCAGTGTCGATACCATCAACTCGCGTCGATGGTATCGACGGGCCAACAGTAGCGCCGACCAAGTCTATTTAAGGAGAACCATTACATCATTTGACGTCACACCTTCAGAGTGATCTCCTCCTTTTGCGCCGAGCACTCCCCCGAGCCATCCAAGAGAGAAGAGCAGCATCACCGAGCGACGATCTTCACCGAGTGGAGATTCATATCTCCATTCTTCACCGAGCTCTCCTTCTAATCCCTTTCTCTTCGCCATCATGGTGCGTACTGCTGGAGCTTCTTCCTCGCGTGCTCGTCAGGAGGACATTCCCGAGTTTGTGCCACCACCGCCATCATCGGTGGCACGTCCTCGACTTGTCCACCCTTCTGCAGAGGTGAAGAAGATCTTCGACGAAATCATGAAGCGCAAGATCGAGCCAACCCGGTACGTGGACCCAGAGATGCTCCATGATCTTGGTTTAAAGGCCAATCTGGACTACGTGTTGAAAGGACAAGCCCACCAAATGGGCCGTGGACACGACGAGCTTGAGTGTCACGAAGACGGTCAACCTTTCTTCGACGAGTGGCCGACGTACAAAGAACTGGTGGCAGAATTCATGGCGTCCCTTGACGTCAATGTCGTGCCCAACGAGATATCCACAAGTGACCGCGAGTGGGAGAAGGGCCGGGTGTCTTTCCGGCTCTACAACAATGACTACACCATCACCCTTGAGCAGTTCAACGACATCTTCAACTGGAACCACTCGCGGTACGACTACCAACGACCGGACAATCGCACCGACTACGCCGCCATCTTCTCCGAGTTGGTGACGGTTCCGCATGGACGGTCGGTGAGCTACCACAACGCCGCGGTAGCTGACTTCGAGCACCCGTTTGTTCAGGTATTACATCGGATGTTGAGTTCAACCATCTTTGCTCGAAGTGATCTTGCCCTAAGAAAGTTCTAGGAGTCCGATCTTTTCTTTCTCTACAAGCTCCTGAAGAGACAAGAGTGCAACTGGGGTGCATTCTTTCTACACCGAGTGTTGGCGATGAAGAGGAGCACGAGGAGAGCCCCGATTCATTTTGGCGGGTTTGTCACCAGGATAGCCCTCTACCTGGGATTGAATCTTGATCAACTGACTCCTCTTTCTACGAGAAGCAAGGTCAACTTGCAGCATCTACACCGAGCCAATCTAATTCTTCTCCGGGATGGTGTGGCTTTTGCGCATTGCCACGTAAATCAAGCATACCAGGTGTGCGCACTGCCGGATCCCATCTTCAACATCGAGGGCGCACAACATTTCAGATGGCCGATCATAGCCATCGACTCCGATGATGAAGAAGGCAGCAATGACGGCGACGACGGACAGGACGATGAGGCTGAGGAGGAAGAAGAGGCATTTACACCTCTTCGAGCACGAGTAGCACCCCGGAAGCATCCTCAGATGCATCCAGGTGCATCATCATCATCACGGCCTTCGCCGCCTCAACCAGAGCCCTCGCAGCCAAGCGAGGATGCCTATTCCATGCAAGGCATGTACACAATGCTGCAGGACATCCATCAGACACAGCAACAACATATGACGATGTATACCGGTATTCAGGACACGACGAACCAGATACTTGACAACCAAAGGGCGATGTTCGAGAATGAACGTCTTCTCCTCGACAACCAACAACAGATACACAATCGGTTGCAATGGATGGAGATGCAGCAGGAGCCCTTCTACGACCACTACTGGAGTCAGAGTTACTTTGGAGGCTATCCACAGCCTCCGCCGAGGACCCATTATGATCCGACCTTCCAAGGGGAGTATCCTTCTTGGGATCCTACGGCTCCGCAATACCCGCCTCCACCTCCACAAGAGTGATCTGGTATCCCTGTTCCAATCTTTAAGTTTGTTTTTGACTATGAGGCCATAGTCGAATTCAAGTTTAGGGGGGTAGTTGGAACATGCTTTATCTTTTATTGTTTTTAGTTTTTAGCATTATTGCTTTTGTTCTCTTGTTATTTGTTTCTTGCAATTTTAGTTTTTGTAGGATCCACATGCTATCTAGTGTAATTGTGGATGTCATAAAAGTTGTGTCATCTCATTGTTAGTGCATGGGGGAATTCAAGGGAAATTTGAAATGTTTTTGTGTGTTTGGATAGCTTGTTGTGTTTTGACCTTGGGCACATCCTATGGAAAATGATTGGTTATGTCAACTTTAAAACAACATTTCATAAATGTACTCCTAATGATTCATGAAAGTGGACGGTAATGGTTGTTTGAGCCTAACCTAACCAAATGGTAATGAGACCTTAATTGGATGTAAGAGAGAGAACCCTCTAAACGACTACACAGGTCAGTAAGGAGGGACACATAATATCTTTCTAAGGTTCAGTCATCTAGTCTTGTGATCGTTCCACTTCATTTTTCCATAATCCACCCAAGAATTGGAGGTAAAGTGCAGTTTTAATTCCTTTTGTTTGCATAGCATTTAGATAGGACTTGCATTGGAATTTTCCATATGTTTTGCATAAAAAGAAAAAAATATAGTGATTCATGCACATTACCTTTAGGTGCATGCCATGTAGTGCATTCATGATTTTCATGTATAAAGTATATCATGTATCTCAATTTTTCTTCAATGGTGAATTAAATTGTTCCATACTTTCTAAATAGTGCAAATTTTTTAGTTTGAAGGAAATGAGCCCAATAAAATATTCATTATCAATTATAGATATAAGGGCTGAGAAAAACAAAATAAAAAAAAATTCTGAAAAATCTGCATAATGAAAAAAAGGAGTTATTTAGAAGCAATTAGAATAAGAAGGAGAAAGGAATGTGATATCACCTGCATTTAAAGAATAATTGAGTACATGATGTAGCTTAACTAGATATCCATCTCATTTTGAGATGGATGGTTAGTGCATGCATCATGCCACCCACTTTTAGGCATTAGGGCATTTCTCATGTGCACTTGCATCATATAGGACATTTTTTTGTTTTGTATTATGCATGTTGAAACTGTACAATACTTCCACTTTATTCCATGAGCCACCCATTTTCATCCACCCGTTTCTCGGATTGGTAGGCCACCGTGAATTTCTCCTCACTAATGAATATCAGGAGAACTGCTTCCATGTAGATGGTAGTTAGGATGAGCAACGTAGTTTAGGCGATCACAGGATGCACCAAGTCTGAACCAGCGAGTTTTATTATGCCAACTGCCTTATGTGATAGTGTTCATCAGTTTTGAGGTCAATTTCTTTTATGGATGATTACTGTCGCCTGTAGGGTAATTACCGTTCCGTGGTTAGAGAAGGCCGGTTTGTGAATGTCTGGTGGGAGTCATATGGGATGTTGGGTGTGGTTTGGTTTTTTTCAGTTGACATTTGCAATTCTATTCTAAGGATGAGTTGCTCGAGGGCGAGCAAAGTTCAAGCTTAGGGGAGTTTGATGCGATGATTTTGAGTCGCATTTATAGACTTGTTTGATATGTGTTTTATGCTTTTATTAGTAATTTTTATGGTTAATGTTGCATAATTCATCCATTTTGGTATTTGCCATTATTTTATGTCAAATCCCCTTTATTTCATTATTTTAAGCATTAATTGTCACATGATTATTATTTATGTGAATTTATGTGATCTTGTCTTTGAATTTCAGGACAAACGAGTATTTGCTTTCGTTGATACCATCGACGGAAGTCGATACCATCGACAGGGTCACAGGTTGCCAGCCGAAAGGAGCAGCAAAGAGTCGATACCATCGACGCTGATGTCGATGGTATCGAGACACCTTCAGGTTGCTGGTGAAGAAGCTGTCGATAGTATCGACCCCAAGTCGATACCATCGACGCATGGAGGCTAAAGCGACACAAAACGACAAAACCATCGCTATAGGGAAGTCGATACCATCGACCCGAGTCGATGGTATCGAGATGACATCAGGCACTCGGACGAAAAGAAAGAAGCGCTCTCGCTACTACACTGGGTCGATACCATCGACCCGCGGCGATGGTATCGACACCGTCAGATATGCGTTAGATTCAGATTGATCCCAATCGGACGGCTGGAGTTAATTAACGACCTAATTAGGGACTTATACCTAATGACGGCTGCCCGGACGGAGGGAGGATCTCAATTAGCCATTGCACGAGTACCGAGGAGCAGGAGAGAGGAGAATAGAGGCCAGAAGTCATACCAGTCGATCCAGACGCCGCAAAAGATAGATTTCACCACCGAGAGGCGGGAGAGCACATGTTCTACGCAAAGGATCCACCGGTTCTTCTCCGTTCAGGGGTTTTCCCTTTCAATTCACATTTTGCACATGTTTTCCCCTATCTCTACCTTGTACTTGTTTGAGATGAACATGCAGGGCTAATCCCCTTCATCTTTAGGACCGGGAGTAGCCCGGGGATCCATTGTATGACAGTTTTATTATAGTAATTCATATTTTCTCTCTTAAATCCGTGGTATAGTTTCGTTTTCTCCATATATTGTTATGCTTGATCACCATAATAATAACCTAATGCCCTTAATCACTTTGAAAGAAGGATTAATGGCTGAAAAGAGACCAAACCTACATTAATCGATAAATCCCTTGACCAAGGTGGTGTAAAATTAATGGTGGATACCGAGAGATCGTTCATAATGCACTTAGTTTAGGGGATAGGTTACTACGACGGTGGAACCGACCTAAACCTAAGTAGTGAATTGCACCACGACAGTGGGCAATTCTGTTTTCAGGCCACTACCCGGACAGAGAGAGAAGATTGAGGCATTATATAAAATCTAATACAATGAAAACCCGTAGTGAAACCGCAATCCTAAAGATACCCTTTTGAATTGATTAAATTAACCTTTAATCGATTGTTTGCTTTGTTTTATTTTTATTTTCTTTTAATTTTGACAACAAACCCCAATTTGTTATTCGGTTTAGCTGATCGCGAATAGCTAGTAGGAGTCTCCAACATTTCCGAGTATCCCTGTGTTCGACTCGGGCCTCACAAAGGCCTGTACTACTCGACGCGTATACTTGCGTTTTTAGCGCGTAGTAAAATACACGTCAAGTGGTGAAGTCAGTTTGCTTTCCAAATAGTCTAAAGGCAATAAAGGTTGATCAACAATGATATAAATTTTTAGCAGTTTCTAAAAATTGCATGTCAATATCATTTTAATTGATGCAATTGAGTAGATCCCTTCTTATGGAAAGTTTCTAAAAGATCTGATCAACAAGAAAAGGAGTATAGATGATTCTGGGGTGGTAGTTCTAAAAGAGCAAGTCAATGCATTCATTTTGGGTACATTGCATCAAAAAAACAAGATCTGGGTTGTTTCAATATATCGTATTTTATTGGGAAGACAAAGTTCAGAGAGGCCTTATGTGATTTAGGGGTTAGTATCAACCTGATGCCCTTGACCACTTTCAGGAAGGTAGGTCTATAGGAGTCCAGAAATAGCAATATGATTATTCAATTGGTGAACAATTCTGTGGTGAGGCCCTATGGGATTTGCAAGGATGTTCTTACCAAGGTAGACAAGTTTGTGTTTCTAGCAGACTTTGTTGTCATGGAGACGTAGGATGGACAAGGCAATGAGCTGCTTCTGGGGAGACCATTCCAAGCCATGGATGACATGATTCTGGAGATGGGTAGAGGAATACTGACTTTGGGCAACAAGGAGGAATAATTTGAAATCCTAATGCCCGAGCCTACACAGACTGCAAAAGTTAAAGCATAATGTAATATGCTACAGTAGGTCCACGAAAACATTTCACTATTTCTGGGGAAGTTGTTTCTTGAGATGGAACTTTGATGAAGTAGGTGCATAAGGACACACTAGCGGTGGACATCTTGGACAACACAAAGGGGATATCTCTGTCAAAGGTGGTCCAACATCCTGATGATGAAGAGGAGGAATTTTGCCCAACAAAAATTCAAGAGGTGACCTCAACTGCTCTTGTCCAGGCATACCTATAGCTACCTGTAGAGGCATGTCTCATGAATTTGATAGATGATTGTACCAGACAATGTTCTTTGGAAGAGTTTAATTTGCTTCTCATGATATTGCCATGTTACTATACAAGGCACTTTGAGGAGTTGGGACCATCCCCACCACCACTGGTTTCGTATTTGCTGAATCCCCCAGAGTTAGAGCTAAAGACATTGCCACCTCATTTGAAATACATTTTCTTGGAAGCAAAGGAGAAACTTCCAGTCATTATTTTGGCTTCACTAAGCATGCGGGAAGAGGAGCAACTGCTTAGGGTGCTAAAGAAACATCGAGCTGCATTTGGCTAGTCAGTGGCATACATAAAGGACATATCCCCTAGTTTGTATCGACACAAGATCAAATTGGAGGAAGGAGCAAAATCTATAGTGCAACTTCAATGGAGACTCAACCCCATCATGATGGAGGTAGTGAAAAAAGAGGTAATAAAACATTTATCCACATATATTATATATGCTATCTCTGATTCAAAACTGGGTTAGTATTACCCAGGTGGTTCCTAAAAAGGGAGGAATAATGGTCACCACTAATTCTAATGATGAGTTGATCTCTACTAGACTAGTGACTGAGTGGCATATTTGCATTAAGACAAACGTATGAACACCATGACAGTTAAAGACCATTTTCCGCTTCCTTTTATCGATCGGATTTTAGAGCGGCTTGTCGATCACTCTCATTTTTGTTTCCTTGATGGTTACTCTGGATACAATCATATCTCTATCGAGACACAGGATCAAGAGAAGTCAACCTTCACTTGACCCTATGGCACATTTTTGTATCGTCATATATCGTTCGGTCTTTGCAATGCACCAACCGCTTTCTAACAATGCATGCTTGCCATTTTTTCTGATATGATAGAGCAATGTATGGAAGTGTTTATAGATGATTTTTTGGTGTATGGGGAGTCCTTTGATGATTGCGTTGACAATCTTGATAAAGTTTTGCAAAGAAGCAAGGACACTCACCTTGTTTTGAATTGGGAGAAGTGTCACATAATGGTAGTGAAGGAATTGTCCTGGGACACAAATTGTTCAATAGAGGCATGGAGGTAGATGCGGTAAAATTAGAGGTGATCTCCAAACTACCTCCACCATCATTGGTGAAGGGAGTAAGGAGTTTTCTAGGACACGTCAGATTTTGTCACCGCTTCATCAAGGATTTTTCAAAGATTGGTAAACTGCTCTATGAATTATTAGAAAAGGATGTCAATTTTAAATTTGATGAGCGACTCTTGAAATATTTTGAGGTGTTGAAGGAGAAGTTTGTGTCCACACCCATTGTCCAAGCTCCAGATTGGAGCCAACCTTTTGAGCTGATTTGTGATGCATCATATTACACAGTAGGGGCTGTTCTAGGCCAACGCCGATACAAAGTCTCTATCATCATCTATTATGCGCCTATAACTTTCAATGATTCCCAATTGAATTATACAACAACTGAAAAATAATTTTTGGTGGTTGTTTTTGCTTTTGAAAAATTTCTTCAATATCTAATTGGGACTAAGGTTGTGGTATGGATAGATCACACAGCTATCAAATATTTGCTGCAAAAAAAAGATGCCAAGCCTAGATTGATTAGGTGGATCTTGTTATTGTAGGAATTTGACATAGAGATCAAGGATAAAGTCGACACCGAGAATGTGGTGGTGGATCATCTCTCTAGGTTGGGAAGGATGGATGAAAATGATATTAGGATACCCATTGTGGAAGAGTTCCTTGATGAGAAACTCTTTGCTATGAAAAGCAAAGACCCATGATTCACAAACATACTGAACTACTTGGCATGTGGAGAGTTGTCCGGAGATTGGGGGTACCAGGAGAAGAAAATATTCTTCCACTCCTTGTGGTACTATATATGGGATGACACCATTCTAATTAGGAAATGTAGGGATGGAATTATGAGGAAGTGTGTGCCGGATTGTGAATTTCAGAGTATTTTGGCACACTTTCATTCTTTACCTATAAGAGGTCATCATACTAGTTCTAGGACAATGGATAAGGTCTTAGAATGTTGTTTTTATTGGCTGACAATTTTTAAAGATGCATACAATTTTGTTCGCTAGTGTGTTCGGTGTCAACGTACATGTAATATCTCAAAAAGACAAGAAATTCTTCTAAATGTTTTTCAAGAAATAGAGGTGTTTGATATATGGGTCATAGTCTTCATGGGCCCTTTATTGTCTTCAAATTCTAATCTCTATATATTACTTGTTTTAGATTATGTATCTAAGTGGGTGGAAGCAATTCCAACCCGCACCAATGACACGCATGTGGTATGTAGATTTGTAAAAGAGCACATTTTCTACAGGTTTGGGGTGCCCAGGTTGATGATCAGTGATGGTGGTTCTCACTTCACTAATAGGAAATTTGGGGCGCTTTTGACTAAGTATCGGGTGAAACATAGAGTAGGTACTCCGTATCATCCCAAAACTCAAGTCCAAGTTGAAGTGTCCAATAGGGAGATAAAACAGAATTTGGAGAAGATAGTTTCAACCAACATGAACAACTGGAGCATGTTGCTCAATGATATTCTATGGGCATAAGAACTGCTTATAAAACACCTATACATACTACTCATTTTAGGTTGGTTTATGGGAGAGCTTGTCATCTTCCCGTGGAGTTAGAGCACAAGGCTAAGTGGGCTCTAAGGAAACTCAATTACAATTTGGACAATGTAGGGAAAAAGCAATTGTTAGAATTGAATGAATTGTATGAGCTTAGGTTTGATGCTTATGAAAGTTCCAGAATCTATAAGGAAAGAACTATGTAGTTTCATGATCACCATATTTTGCATAGGACGTTCACTCCAGGACAAAAAGTCCTTTTGTTTGATTCTAGGTTGAAGCTACATCCTAGTAAGTTGAGGTCTAGATGGAGTGGACCCTTTGAGGTGATTAGGATATTTCCCCATGGGGGTTTGGAGATTAGTAATGGGGCTGAGCCATTCCTTGTCAATGGCCAACATCTCAAACATTACTTTGGGGGAGATGTGATGGGGAAAGAGGATGAGTTAAAGCTTGTTGAGCTTCACTAATCCAATCAGTTTTGGATTGTCGAGCCTATGATGTAAAACTAGGGCGCTTGTTGGGAGGCAACCCAACCATTGTTTATTTCCTTTGTATTCTAATCTTTAGTTTTGTAGTTGCATTTTCTATTTTTGCTTGGTTTGATGTAAAATAGGTACCTTGATGCATTTTTGTGGAGTGTGCAAGCTGAAAACATCAGTACTACCGAGACCAAACTTGGTACTACTGACGATGCTACAGGGACAAAGATGCAATCGACTGCAAAAGTCAGTACTACATAGCCCAAGCTCGGTACTACCAATGAGGCTATTGGGAATTTTTATAAATTGATCACTACATCTTAGTACTACCGACATATGTCGGTAGCATCAAATTTGATGCAGAGATGAGGGCCGAATACCTGATAATAACTAGGTACTACTGACACCACATCAGTAGTACTAATGACATTTTGGGCCCCAGGTTCGATACACCGAGACCCAACTCGGAAGCAACGACATATTTGAATGTGTCGATACTATCAATATCTTGTCGGTACTACTGACGGATGACGTCAGAAATCCATGGGAGCATCAATGAGCAATCATGATCAACCGCATAAGATGGTCAGTAGCACCGATCCATGGGACATGTCAGTACTACTGGCATCCTGTCGGTACTACCGACTCACAGTGATCTACATAGATAAAATCAGACCATCGCGACTATCGATAGCACTAAGATCGCAGATTCTCATCCAATCATTGGTACTACCGATGCCATTTTGGTACTATAGATGCGGTCGTAGGTTGGCAGTCACAACTATAAAAGGGACGGGTGTGAATCCGTTTTCTTCACACCTTCTCTTCTACTCTCTCGAGCAAGCAGCCACAAGTATCTTTGAGCATCCAGATGCTACACCGAACTCTAATATTTCTATTCCCCTTCATCCAAGGAAGATGTCTGCAAGGTGGGAGGATTCTTAATTGGTGGGAGTTCCTCACTCAGTTCCCAAACCAAGTTGGATTGCCCATCCCAATGCTGACATCAAGAAGATATATGAGGAGTTGCACAAACGGGAGATTGATGCTACATGGTATGGAGACTGTACCTTCATCGACTCCATCAGCTTCTTCGGTAGCATATAGAAAGTCTGCAAGAGTCAAGGGTTAGTAGGAAACCACCTCTTCTTTAGCGATTGGCCTAATGTCCTTTTACTGACTTGTTGCAAACAGATCCAAGAGTGTGTTGCTTGTAGCTTAGGGGAGTTTGATGCACTATTTAGTTGGAGTTTTCACATGCTATTTTGTACTAATTTTTGTGCATTTTGTGGTCAAATATCATATTAATTGTACATGATTTATTAGTATTAGCCTGTGTTTTGCATAATTTTAATGTTTTCAAGGGATTTAATAGTTTTCCTGAGCTTATGTTTGAATTTTATGCATTTCAGGAATGTTTAAGAAAATACACAGCTTCATATTACCGACGTCACTATCGGTGGTAGCGACACTTGATCTGTATTGAAGAGGGACTGAATTGAGAAGACTCGATAGTACAGACGGGACTGTTGATACTTCCGATGAGGTTACAATGTTTTTGTTAAAGAAATTCGAGGCAATTCGATACTATCGACACACAATAAGTAGTATCAACAACATGGTAGGTGGCCACGAAGTTAAAGAAGTTGGTAGTATTGACACACTATCAGTAGTACCGACAGATCGGGATCAGGCATATCTGAAAGATGCATCTAATCCAACGGCTAAGGTTCCAACTCACCCGATGTCATGCCTATGACAAAGGGTAGTTACAACCAGACCTAATTATCCAGTATTTTTCCATTGCATGACAAGGGAGCGCAAGGGGAGGAGATGACGAAGAAGAAGGAGGAAAGACTACATGATCCATGCACTTGTAGCAGAAAAAATTATATCCGGAAGGTAGCAAATCGGCACATGTGTGAGAACAGAGCGTTCGAACCGTCCACTTCAGGGGTTCTTCATGTTCTAAACATTTTTATTTTCTCCTTTGATGCCTTTGGTTATGGAAACTATGAGGGAATAATTCCCACATCCCTTAGGACCCGGAAGTAGCCCGGTTATGCATCATATTTGACTCTTATGCATGAATCAATCAATTTCTCCTAATTTCTAAATTTCTTTCTATGTGAATGAATGAACTATTTGTGATTGATCACCATAGATAGTATTTGGACTATTAATTGCTTTGAGAAAGGAAATTAATAGTCAAAACTAATAGAAATACATGTTTCATAAAACCCTTTGGGAAAGGTGGTTTAACAACATGAGGAGATACCCAGAGAATTCGATAAGGCACCTATCAAATAACACAACTGATACGAGAGTGGGGTTGGTATTAGGTTAGGTAGTGAATTACACCATGAGAGTGGGAAATTCTTGCTACAAGCTCTCAATCCAGAGTTGGGATAAATCTTTATTGATGTACTAGGATTAAAATGTGATGTTAACTGTGGTGAAACCATTATCCTAAGGAATTTATTAAGACAGAGACCAACAACCATAATTTAGATTTCTTTTTATATTCATACAACCAAACCAATCAATCAAATTTTCTTCAGCCTAAGCTGATCGCACTACTGTTAGTACTAGTCTTTGAAGTAACGTTTCCCTGTGTTTGACATACGGGCCTCATAGGCCTATATTACTATGACATCATACACTTGCATTTTGAGCATATAGAAAAAAGCTATAACCTATGCTTCCCTAGAATGTAACTCAAAGTTTCCCAATTACAATGCAATATATTAAATAGGATTAGGATAGTTATTATTTTCTATTATGGCAAAGAAAGCATTCTAATCCAAATGAATTGACCATCTTAGGTGATGAATCAGTCAACTGGACGACCACAGAGGCCAGACGATAGAAGGAGCCAACTGATCGGATGGTGGCCGGACCGATCGAATGGAGGAGTCCAGATGTCGCTAGGATCGTAGACCAGAAAACCAATCCGAAAGACCAACTGACCAACCAGGAGGCCAACTGACAAGTTCAAGAGTTGAACCGATCCACCCAGACTGGTTCCAACATAGATCTTCATCTACAACATGTTTCTACATATGATGTGGATCTTAGGTGTTATTAATTCCTTTAGGTGCCAAGGAATTACAATATAATGGCCATAACCATCACTTATGTTTTATAATTGCATGTTTTGTTTGTGGATATAGCATGTATAAGATGTGTACCATATCATGTGGTGATTGGATATGTATTTGTGTAAAATACCTCAATAAATATTAAGCATGAGATGCTTTCTAAAAGAGACACACATGAAAATATTGATATACTATGTGTAGTCACGCCCTAGCATGGTGTGTCATCTATCTCGTGGAAGTGTGATGGTAGATATGTGAGTCTACCTTAGGAGGGTGCATATTCTACCGTGTTGTCTTATAGGTTAGGCTCAACTAGGTGACCTTTATATGTTTAAGTGCCTAGAAGCATGCAGAAGGACTATGTGAAGGAGTTTTGCATAACATCTATCAAGAATTACATGAGATGTAATTAGAAAATGTTGCCTACCTTAATAATTGGTTATGAGCGTCAGTGTTGGCTGGGTATTAACTTAACTATTTTTTTTCTTGGCTCACTAGAAGGTTGTATGTTGCAATCTTCCAAATTGATAGAGAATTATATCAATTTGAATAGAATAGTGGGAGTAATAATTAATTATAGGCCTAATTAATATCATCAATATTATCAAATCAATTCAGAAGTGTTTTGTAATATGCACAAATTTAGTTGCATAGCTTAACTCTTCCTTTTCTAGACTCCATCACTAATGTGACTAGTATTAAGTTTCCCTCCCCCTATTTAGATCTAAATAGAATAATTTAGAATATAAACAAAACATATTAAGATGATAAATGTCCTTTAACATGAGGCTTTAGCATCAATTAAGTAAGTTCATCCTTAATGGGTTTAAATATATTAATTAAACGTTATGTAAGTTTTGACTATATTTTGGGACTCTCGTACTTTCATAGGATAACAAGATGAAAAGAAATTAAGATGTATGAAATACTATATAATTACTTACTAATAAAGTTAATTAGTGAGCACTTAAGCTACAAATAAAGAAATATAATCTCAAGGCAAAATTTATGATAAAATTTAATTCCTCACATCTTCATAAGCTTGGCCATACAATTTTATATCACTTCAGTACCATTTTCTTGTTCAATTGAACTAATGAGGAATGACATTAATTATATTAGGTTTAATGATATTATAGAATTGTCACTTTAATATCTCTAAAATTTATTTACTTCTCTCCCCAACCACGTAACATCTTCTACGGTCTTCCCCTTCCCCAGTCGTGTTCTCTCATTAACATAGTGCCTGCAACTGTTAGAACCCAAGCACCAGAATACCCTTTTCTCTCCTCCTCCTCCTATCTTGGGCCTCTTCTTTATCTCCTTTCCTTTTCATCCTTCCTCTCTATTAACCCTAGACACACCCTTCTCCTCTTCACCTTCTGACCTGATCTGTAGTTGCTACCAAGACTCTCAAAGAGGAGCAGTCTTTCTTCCTTGCCTCATGTCGTCCTTCTCTTCCCCCTTCACCCTCTAAACCTCGCCTTGGCCTCATTCCTTCTCTCATCTGCTTGTTCCCAAAATATCCCCATCCCTTATGCGTTCTTCCCTTAGCACCCCCTATAGCAGTGCACCTTCCTTCCTATGCCATTTTGAATGCCTTGACCTTACAGCAGAAACCAGAGCCCATGGTCACCACTACGCGCCTCCCCCTCCATCTTTCTCCTCCCTCAAGAACCCTAGCCTCCATAGTTGTATCTCACTCAACGCCTATTAGTTTGGTGGAAACGAAGCCTCACTAGCAGTTGTAGATGCTGGTGAAGGCTGGTGTCAACTTGGGCGGGCATTCCCTTCTCTCCTCAACACCAGTGACTAATACATCAACCATTAGTCACCTACAAGTTCTTCCCCTATGAAAATCCCTAGTTGTACTATCCCATTACCCTTGTGCCATGCGGCCTTAACAAGCAACATCAGGCCTACTGAGGAAATAATTGTTGATGTCATTCTACTTCAACCTAATGTCCCAACGATGACTGTACATCCTCACCTACAGACTCATAGATCTAGCAGTAGCTGATGGGTTTTGAAACCCCCAAGCCACAGTGACACCTATACTTCTTCTTATCTTCCTCGTTATCCTCCAGCCCTAGCCTTTGGATGTCCCTCTCCATGCGCCTACATCTATGGAAGCAACGGGTTGTTACATGCTCCTGCAATAATGAGCAACCCTCCTCATCAGAAACCACCAGTCTATAATCTCACCACCATCTTCAACCTTCAAACATCTCTCCAGGAGAAGCACTCAGACCTGCCTTCTAACACACTCCCTAAGTACAAACATGCATACGGAGGAAGCAACATAGAGTTATCCATAACTCATGCACTTAATGGGGTATTATATAAAACTGGAATATAATCAATCATACAAACTTGGAATATAAACATTCTCATCATTTTTCTTGTAAAAGGAAACTTAAATTCTATCACATGGAAAACTAAGTTAACATCTTGAGTGTCTACCTTAATGTTTGAAACACTAAAATATATAGTTGATCTATAAACATGAGGATCACCTTATAGTTGGCATCCCACCAGATCATATCCTGCTCTATCCTTGTGCTTGGAGTCTCTGGGATCTACTCTTCCACTACTCATCACCTACAGATATCTCATCCCAGCCAAGCATTGGAAAAATGGTTGTTAGGATAAGTGGCATGAGTATTCTAATATATATTATTGAAGAAAAAAAAAGCTACAAAATGTTCTTCAACATTAAAAGCATGAACCTAACATTAAACTCTATATAAAATCTGAAACAAAAATATCTCTTCTTTTCATACATAATTCTTATGTTTTTACAGATCTTTCTCTAGAGACCTTTACTATGGTACATGGGTCTCATGACATGCACTAGGGTGTCTGGGTCACATAACATACACTATGGGATTAGGTTATGTCTCTCTTATCTTAAATCTCTTTCATCACATTTCTAAATGAGATTATATACATACTCTGAATTAAGGTATATTTTATTTATGGATTTTATCTGATTGTGGCCACCATTATATGATAAGTCCTCATCTATGACACCGAAGTGTCATCTATGGTGCAATGCACCCTCTGCTGGAACTATGTGCCCTTCGTTGACACTGAAGTGTCCTCTATGGTGCAACACACCCTCTGTTGGCACTACATGCCCTCTATGACACACATAGTTCTCTATGACCTGTCCTGAGACTCTCTGGTGAGGACTTATCATATAATGTATTAATGTTATAGTTGCATTTTCTATCTCTGATCTTAATCTCTTATCTCTAAATCTTAATCTATTATCTATGATTTTGTTCTTAATTTCTTATCTTCAAATTTTCTTAGTTTCTTATCTTTGAATCACAATCTATTGTCTCTAGTTTTGTATCTCTTTTCTTTAGTTCTTAACTGAATCTAACTATGAATCTAAAACTTGATATTCTTACTCTCTAGATAAATCTTAATCCAAAACTTTGATTAATAGAATGACTTAATTACAAGGTGATATCAGATATATGAGTTAAAGACTTTAGAAAATAAAATGCTTTGAATATAGATATACCAACTATATCAAAATAACTTAAGTATCCAATATCTCAAATATGATGTTTTGAAAACATAACTCAAACTCTATGAAGTTTATTATATCTGATCTTAACATGAATCTTAATACATTCTCATCTCATGGTCTTATCATGAGCTTAAATCTTAAATCTTGAAACCTAAATCTTATAAAACCTTATCTTGCAACTTAATCATAACTTTGTGCATTCTATTCATATAATATTATCATGTACTTAAGTCTTAGTTCTTAATCATCTGAGAAATCTAAACAATAATTAGTTCTCAGATCTTAATCTATGTAGGAAATCTTAATAGCTTATTTCTATTTGAAATCTTAAATAGAACATTTTCTCACACTATCAAGTATGATATATTACTTGCATATCTTATCTTTTAACCTTATTCATTAATATGAATTATTACTAAGAAATCTTATAGGAAGATGATCCTTTAATTTTCTCATGAACACCTAGTCCATGGATTCTAGTCATTATAAGGAATATCAATAATATCTCTTGTTGAGATATTGGGCATATGTGGAAACACCATCATGAAGGTATAAAAACTTGAATTAATTCTATTACTTCAAATATTAGAACATATATGATTATGTCTGACATGAGAAATGTGTAAATATTAATCTTAATAAATATGAATACTCATGGACATAACCACTTACCTCTCTAGAAGAAAACCTGATTGCTTTTCTTAAGTTTAGTAAATACTAATCATGTTCTTGGGTTTGATCATTTCCTTGGGTGATTGAACCTCTAGTTACCTTTTTCATTCAATAATCATTCATTAATAACTATACTCATTGTAGTTTATAGGGTTTCATTGTTTTTGGCTAAAACATGGAAATCCGGAGTTAAAGAAGGCTCTAAGTCCTAGTCCATCATCTAGATCTCAAAAAATCGATTAAAATTCATATTAGGATCATCTTCATATGTGGGTTTTAATAATTCCAATATTTATTGAACATTAAGTCATAATCAACCAATCAGAGGCAAGAAAAATCCATGAAATAGTTTTATAAAATTCTTTGTGGAGGCATGAGAGATGATCAATGTGCCCCTTAGGACCATTTCTCTACTATGGGTGTGACAGGGTAGCATTGGACATTCAACTGTTGGAATCTTGCTCAAGGAGACTGCCCGAGTAGACGAATGATGCCTCCAGGTGCTTGAGGCCTTGAATACAATGTCAAAACCAAAGCATGCTCAGCAAGAACTGAGACACAGAGTGCACTCGTTAGGCGAAACTGGACTGGATGATCTCTTGTGTGGGGTTAAATGGTGTTTGGGGGTAGACTCCAGTTCATCGTGATGCAAAAGCAAACAAGGGAGACCAAAGATCAAGCAAGGTTGAGGCAAGGTGAGGAGGAAGAAAGGGGTCTCATGCCCATTTGAACTAACCAAACATAATCACCAGACGGAACTGAAGTCAATGAACATGTCATGGGATTGAATCCAATCAAGAAAAATCCATGCTTGCTAGAAACGGAAGGAAATAGAGCAGTATCAGGGGATATGAATACTGGAGATATACCTCTCAAGGTAACTAGAACGAGATTAGAGAGGCTTAAGCATCATCCTCAGACTCCCACTGACCTCCTCTCTCAAATGGAATCTTCCTATAGTTCGTTGGCAGTGAGGCTTCACAATGTTGTCGCCAAGGGTCTTGTCAGTAGATCAAGCTAGGGCATCACACAACAAACAAAATGTGATGGTGAGTTTTAGGAGGTCTTGAGGTGGTGTAGACGTCGGTATTTTGCAGGACATGGTATAGGCACTAAGAACGATGGTACAACTAGGTGACACAATGACATTGTGGGCGTTTAGGGTAGGGTGATATTTCAGGATCGACTTTGTGCTTAAAAGGTGTGGATTGTCCTATAAAATCTAGTGGATCAATCACCTTTCAAGATAATGGGGATTATAGCAAGGATTTTAGAGGGGAATGAGAGTTACACGGCACTGAGTTTTTGTTGCCCGCGACTCGCTTCACACAAGAGGTAGCGGATGAGGGGCTAGCCCTTAGATCGACATCCAATAGTCGTGGAAGAGTCCACATATAAGGAACTGGAGAGAAGGTCATATGACATCTAGAACTTAGTGTTATCAAGATTACTTAGGCACAAATAGATAAATTGATTATATTTATAGAACAACTGGGTACGTTTAGGGTTAAATGATCCATTTTCTTTTGAAATTAATTAGGTCAGATGTGGTTATCCAAATCAAACCAAAATGTAACTATACGCTTATTATTATGCCTTGATTATTATTAAAATTTCATATTCTCGATTTGGGCATCGGGAACCTCTAAACTAGTTAATGCTTTTTAAACTTCAGTAATACCTAACTAATTGTATACTGATCATTTAGCTTTGAAATGTTGCCATTAAGTTGGACATCTTATCTTCTAATAATATTTCAAGTTTGAGATTTGATATACTTTCATATTTGTAGATATCATCAAATCTAGGAATATTTAATTACCCTCAATACTCTAAATTATTCTCCATTACATTTAACTATAATGTATATACGAAATATCTTGGAACAATCAAAATGTCATAATAGGAATTAATATTTCTTGGTTTCATATTTATAATGATAGAAATTCAATTGTATGGAAATTTAGCATAAAGACCCTTGAGTTTTGTAAATATTTATTTGAGTAAATACTTTAACCTTATTCTAAATTGAACCCTTTTCATGAAGTTTGGGATGTTACAATTCTACCCACCTTAAATAAATTTCATCCTTGGAATTTGATCAATCTACCCACCTTAGGGTTTCACATATTCTATGTACACTAGCTCTCCAATATTTATTTAATAGTGTAGTTGCATACTCATTGTGTAAAATTCTCATGGCTATCATTATCATACTTAGGATATGACCTTCTCATGGTTAAATATGTAGAACATAGTTAACATGGGAACATAATAGTTATGAAGCTCGAAATCTAACTCATAACATCATCATCTATCATATAAAGGAACATAACTTGTCTTTCTCCAGAGGGAGCTAAATTAGGGTTTCGGTTCCACCTTGGATCCAACTCACTAAGCTATGTCAAAGTATCTACCCTTCATATACATTCTTGGTCTTACTATTGTACTATTAGGTTTAGGTGACTGTATATCTCAAACTTTTAATGCCAACTCTTGTTTTCTTTGTTGCCTTTGGATACATTTCAGCTGGTCATATATTCATAGGTGACATGTCTTATCACACTTATCTTAGAACCTCCCTTGTACACATGTCTCATACCACATGCACTTGAAAGGACAAGACAAGCATGATTATGCACATAACATCCTCTCTACAAAACTCCATAAGTTTTTATCCCATACCACAAACATGTGGAGAAAAGAGAGAGCATTTATATGCAATTATAGAGTTAACATAAAAGTCCAAAAACATATAGGCACATAAACCTAGTCCTCATCTAAATTTTGTTCGTCTGACTAGACCTCTACTTTGATTTCATATATATTTCACTAACTTCTTCCATACTTAAGACTACTACTTATCTATCTAAATATGTATTCTACTATCACTTAATTTCTTATAGGGTGACCTTAAGTAAGAACATGATAATTCATCTAGTGGCCAACTATAATGTCACTCTGCTACCATATTGTAACACCCTCACTAAGTACTAACATGCCCATGGAGGAAGAAACATGGATTTATCCATAACTCATGAACTTAATGGGGTATTACATAAAAGTGGCATTATCAACAACAATATAATCAATCACACAAACATGGAATATAAACAATATCATCATTTTTCTTGCAAAAGGAAACTTAAATGCTATCACATGGAAGACTAATTTAACATCTTGAGTGTCTAGTCTGATGTTTGAAACATTAAAACATATTGTTGAGTCTATAAACATGAGGATCATCTTATAGTTGGCACACCACCAGATCTTATCATGTTCTATCCTTGTGCTTGGAGTCTTTGGGATCAACTATGCCCCTGCTCATCAACTGTGCACATCTCGTCCCCAACCATGCATTGGAAAAATGATTGTTAACGTAAGTGGCATGAGTGTTATAATATATAGACTATTGAAGAAACAAAATGCTATAAAATGTTCTTGAACATTATAAGCATGAACCGAACATTAAACTTTGTATAAAATCTAAAACATAAATATCTCTTATTTCCTTACTTAATTCTTATCTTTTTACTGATCTTTATCTGGAGACATGTACTCTGATACCTGGGTCTTACGACATGTACTCGGGTGCCTGGGTCACATGACTTGCACTCTGGGACTGGGTTATGTCTCTCTTTTCTTAAATCTCTTTCATCACATTTCTAAATGAGATTATATACATACTCTGAATCAAGGTATATTTATTTATGACTTTTATCTGATTGTGGCCAATATTATATGATAAGTCCTCTGATTATGGACACCATTATATGATAAGTCCTCCTCTATGACATCGAAGTGTCCTCTATGGTGCAGTGCACCCTTTGTTGGCACTACGTGCCCTCTACTGACATCAAAGTGTCCTCTATGGTGAAATGCACCCTCTCTTGGCATTACATGCCCTCTATGACACACATAGTGTCCTTTGAACTGAGGCTCTCTAGTGAGGACTTATCATATAATGTATTAATGTTTCAGTGACATTTTCTATCTCTATTCTTAATCTCTTATCTCTAAATCTTAATTTCTTATCTCTGATTCTATTCTTAATTTCTTATCTCTAAATATGTTCTTAGTTTCTTATCTCTGAATCTTAATCTATTGTCTCTGATTTCACATCTCTATTCTTTAGTTCTTAGCTGACTCTAACTCTGAATCTAAAACTTTATATTCTTACTCTCTGGATAAATCTAAATCTAAAACTATGTTTAATATAGAAATACCAAGTATATGAAAATAACTTAACTATCAAATATCTCAAATATGATGTTTTGAAAACATAACTCAAACTCTATGAAGTTTCAATATATTTGATCTTAACATGATACTTGATACATTCTGATCTAATGGTCTTATCATGAGCTTAAATTTTAAACCTTGAAACATGAATTTAGTAAAACCTTATCTTGCAACTTAATCATGACTTGTGCATTTTATTCTTATAATCTTATTATGTACTTAATTCTTAGTTCTTAATAATTTGAGAAATCTAAACAACAATTAGTTCTCAGATTTAATCTATCCATGAAATCTTAATAGCATATTTCTATTTGAAATCTTAAATAGAACATCTTCCCACATTATCAAGTATGTCTATATTTCTTGCATATTTATCTTTTAGTCTTATTTTTTTAATATGCGTTATTACTAAGAAATCTTATAGGAATGTGATCCTTTTATTTTCTCATGAACACCTAGTTTGTGGATTCTAATCATTCTAAGGAATCTTAATAACATATCTCTACTTGAGATTGGGCATATGTGGGAACATCATCATGAAGGTATAAAAATTTAATTACATCTATTACTTAAAATCTTAGAGCATATATCATTATGCCTGACATGAGAAACATGTAAATATATTTAGCTTAATAAACATGAATACTCATGGGCATGAACCACTTACCTCTCTAGAAGAAAACCTGATTGCTTTTCTTAGGTTTAATAAATACTAATCATGCTCTTAAGGTTGATGAACCTTAATTGTTTCCTTGGGTGGTTGAACATCTAATTATTGTGTTCATTCAATAATCATTCATTAATAACTATACCCACTGTAGTTTCTAGGGTTTCATAGTTTCTGACTAAATTATGGAAATTCGGAGTCAAATAAGGCTATGAGTCCTAGATCGTTATCTAGATCTTGAAAAATCAATCAAAATTCATATTAGGATCATCTTCATCTGAGGGTTGCAGTAATTCCTATGATTAGTTGAGCATTAAGTCATAGTCAACCAATCAGAGGAAAGAAAAACCCATGAAATGATTTTATAAATTTCTATGTGGAGGCATGAGACATCATAATCAATGGAAGGATGGAAATTTTGTCAAGTGGGTTGTCTGCAATCTGTCTCCTGGCTGCGACAGCCATTCTTACTATTCCTCGCCATTTTTGTGCCAACCCTCCATTCAACCGGGTTGTGAGAAAAAGGACTCTTCTATGACGGCTATGTGCCCCTCATGACCATTTCTCTAATCTGGGTGTGACAGGGTAGCATTGGCCATTCAACGACTGGAATTTTGCTCAAGCAGACTGCTCGAGTGGATGAACAATTCCTCCAGGTGCTTGAGACCTTGAACATGATCTCAAAGCCAAAGCATGCTCAGCAAGAACTGGGGCAAGGATTGCACTCATCGGGCAGAACCAGACTAGATGATCCCTTATGCATGGTCAACTAGTATTTGGGGTGGTGACTCCAGTTCATCATGACATAGAAGCAAACAAGGGAAACCAAAGATCAAGCAAGGTTGAGGCAACGTGAGGAGGAAGAAAGGGGTCTCATGCCCATTTGAAGAAATTGAACATAATCACTAGAGGGAACTGAAGTCAACAAATATGCCATGGGATTGGAGCCGATCAAGAAAAATCCATGGTTACTAGAGATGGAAAGAAACAAAGAAAAAACAAGGGATATGAATACTAGAGATATACCTCTCAAGGTGACTAGAATGAGATTATGGAGGCTTAAGAAGCATCCTCAGACTCCCTCTAATCTCCTCTCTTAAACAACGTCTTCCTATAGTTCTCAGTGGAGAGGCTCCATAATGTTGTCACCAAGGGTCTTATCGATAGATCAAGCTAGTGCATCACACAAGAAATGAAATATGATGGCTAGTTTCAAGAGGTCGTAAGGTGGTGTAAACGTCGGGAATTGGCTAGACATGGTACAAGCATTGAGAATGACAGTACAACTAGGCAACACAATGACCGTTTTGGGCATTTAGGGTAGGGCGACTGGTGCGCTCCTGCCAATGGTGTCGAACGCTACTCAATTTGGAGTTGTGACTAGATGCAACCCTGCGGACGGAAGCACACATGTGGATTCACTTTCGATATTTATAAAACCTAAACTAGCTACCTACATCTACCAAAACACTACACCCGCAAGCGTATAGGGTCGTGTCATAGTATAGGAAGGTGGCAAGTATATGATCGATCCACATGGAAAAGAGGGGGTACTAGAGCTAGGTTAGTTTTGCTGGGTTCCTACTACAGAGACTAGGGTTAAGGGTTTAAAGGTTGTTTTTATTGTTAACTAAGGATGAACAAGCAAGCAATTAAAGGCGAGAATGAGATCTATGTTAACCCTAGATTAGATTAAGGCTAAACAAGCAAGAAAGGATTAAGCTAGATATGAAAAGGAAAATTACACTAAGGCAAGAAAGAGAGAAGAAAAAGAGAAATTAAATAGATAAACTAACATGAACAAGACAAGAGCACGAAAAGAAGCTAATTAAACAAGAAAAGAACTAATTAAGCTAAGCAAGCACAAAACTAGGGTTTTAAGCAGTAAAGAGAGGTATGGGTTGTTTAGGGGTATGAACTTATCACTTAAGCTGGGGGGGGTGAGATATGAACATTATGATTCTATTTAGATTATCCAAACCAAACAATAGGTTAGAGTCTAATGAATTAACCTAAGCTACTAACTGGCCATGGATATGCTAGGTCGTGTATAGGGGAACTAGTCCCTAACACCCCCTACTATCCTTACGAGGCTCAATTGGGTTAGGGATTAGGTTAAATTAAATTACAGTCTAATCAAGTCTAGGCTTCTATATTAGGCATTCCTAGTGCAATTAGGGGCCGAGGGTATTAATGGGGAGGTGAAATTAGGGTTATGGACCCCAATTCCCCCGCATTCTAGCCTTGAGAAGGCTCCATGCTAATTGCACTAGAATTATCTAATCTAGCTACTTAGATATCTCACTTAGATTTAGGGAGATTGATTAGGATGTAGGAATATGGGAGGCAACCAAGGGATCGAAGAATTGGACCTAGGGGCAAATCCCAATATTCATACATATAAGCAATTTTCCTAAATTCCTAGGCGATTTCACACACAAACCAACAAGCAATTCATGGAGAATGAGATTCAAAGAGATTATAATCATTAGTAAATGAATTTACAAAGTTTACATGCCATTTTCCCCCAACATGGTATCAAAGTAACATAATTTCCCCCAAATATCCCACCCAAGGGGGCCTAGCTACTCATGGAAATGGGAAATTCAAAAAGAAAGGAGAAAGAGGAAGAAGTGGCCATGGAGCTCAGTGTAGACGAGGGTTATCCTCTCTCTAGCTACTGCAGGGGCATCCTCCTTCTTCTCCTTGGATGAAATGGTGTGGAATGATGGAGGGAAGTGGATGGAAGGCTTAGATATGGGGGGTTATGTGGTGGAAATGGTGAAATGGAGTGGATTTGAGGTGGATATAGAGTGGAATGTAGTGGATGGTGATTTGGGGACCTAAGAGGGGGTAGAAGATAGCTAACCCCCATGCCCCAGCCACTACTTATGTATATATAGGTGGTGGGGAAGCACTAGGTAAGTAGGGGTAGGATAGGAAAATCACTGTAAAAGTATGGTAGGGTAGGTTGGTCACCACAGTCGTGTTGATGTGCCACGGCCGTGGTGAGGGTAGGATGGAACAGTCATGGAGTTGGAACACGGGCGTGGTACAGAAAGGATGTGGATATGCTAAGGAAGGTGGTGGCCATGGCCGTGGCGGCGTGCCATGGGCGTGGTGGGTGAGTGGCACCACGACTGTGTTGGGTAACACAGCCGTTTTGGAGGAGGGGGATGTGGTCGTGGAGCAGCATCACGGTCATTTTGTTCTTCATTGGCCACGGGCGTGGTAGATGGCCACAGTCGTGGTGACTTGGGGAAAAACCCTATTGAAATGTTTGTTCTTGGTCATAAATTCGCACGATCATGGGAGGTGCTCACAATCGTTTTCCATTCTTCTGACCATGATCGTGCGGATGGCCACAGCCGTGGTGTCTTCAATGGCCGCAGTCATGGCAGGTGGCCACGGCCGTGGGATTATGAGGAAAAACCCTATTGAGTTTGGCACTTCTTTGCCAAAAAAGACACGACCGTGGGATTGTGCCCACGGCCGTGGTGAGTCTTGCACCACATGATTATCCTTCAAACTTCATCATTCTTGGATGTCTTTGCTTGGTGACGACTCTTGGTCATTGGAGGTAGGTTGAGGGAGATTTTGGGGCCTCCTTTGGACCTCCCCATGAGTGGAGGATCCCTAGAACTCCTTCTTTCTCTCTCTTCCATCTAAGGCATGGTCCAAGTACCTACAAATAGTGCAAAGAACATCATAAGTGCATTTGGCAATGATAAACACATTACGGGAAAAATCTTGTAATCTAACATGTTTAGTTGTGATTTAAGTACAAAATGGCACATGATGGAGCCCTAAAATAGGGCTTCATCACCACCCCAAACTTAAAACATACTTGTCCTCAAGTATTCTCCAACTCAATCTCTCTTTTCAGATTCTTTTCAATCAACAACAAATGAAAAATGCAAAGCAACAGATAATTATTGAGTACATGGTCTTGTGAGTGACTAAGTGCATGTGTTTCACATCTCTCCTCTCCTATTTCAAAAACCATTCATGAGATGAGCACTGAGCATACAAACTTCCAAATATAAAGCATAGAAACACAAGTTGTCCATATGTCCTTCATGTCATTCCGGGTAAACCGTTTCATGTTGGTGTTAATCAAAGGTGACTAGGAGTGTTGTTTCACTTTCATGCATTTACTCTTATGCTTCAAATCACACTAGATGACCCACTAGGCTGTAGAAAGGGTAAAGTGAACTAGATTTGATGTTTTCTAGCTCAATGGGTATGAAAGAGGAAAAAAGGATTGCGGTAAGATTTGGAGTGCTTTTACACACTCGCCTTTTCTTTATTTGAATGCTCTTAAACATGAGCGTCCTTTTATTTTATTTTTTCTTTTTTTGTCTTTTCCCTTAGTGTAGATAGGGCATATAGTGGATGGAATGAAGCGGGGAGGTTGAGATGTGGCCACCCCAAACTTTTGTGGGTGGCCACGGCTGATATGTGCACTTTTGGCATCTTTTCATGAGGCGGAGAGGTATGAAGGTGGTGAAAGAATAGTCGGATCAAAGAGGGGTCATCAGTGTAGTTCCCAACATAAGATTTCCTGCATGAAAGCTAATTCAACACTTCACCAAATTATATCACACCACATGATAGAATCAACATAACATTCATATTTCTACCAAGTGATTCCATAGGCTTTAAGCGCTTGTAGCTTGCTCGATTCATGATTCAACCAAAACATTCACAAACTTAAGAGATGTGGTGCACATGTAAAAAGTCAACAAACAAGACCATATAGCAATAAGATCTAAGAAAGTAGCATGCATTTGTCACATGATTAAAACATTTCATTTCAAATAGTGGAGATTAGGTCAAAACATACTTTTAGAGCAAGAACATTCAAGTTTGGGCAAAATTGGCCAAAATGGTGCCAATTTGCACTAAATCACATCTAAACCTACTTTAGGGAATTTCAAAACATAAAGAAGCAAGTCCTAATTAAAATGCATAAGAAACTACAAAAATTACATGAAGATGAAACACATGGTATGGAAGAGAAAAAAGAGCAAATTTTTTGAAAATTAAGCAAAATAATGCATGAAACTAACTACATTCTATGCAAGATTGCAATGAAAAGAGCAGTAACAAGAAAACTGAACCGAATGGCAAAGGTGGAACAAAATGAATAAAAGAGAGAGATAGGGTGGTGCATACCGCCCTACCCACCCCAAACTTTAGAATCATGTTGTCCTTAGCATGAAACTATAGCTTAGGGTAGATAGGGGATGTGTCACGGCTGTTGTGGAGGCTGGTCTGACATGTGAGGATGATCTAGAGGAGGATCTGAGGATGGATCTGAGCCTGCTAGAGGATGCTAGTAGTAATGCCCCCAGTAGTCATCTTGGGGGTGGAGGGTAGGTTTCGGGATATCCAGCTATGCCACCCCAAAAATCTCCACCCCATTCAGGGTTTCTTGCTGCTTGGGCGTGGTTATAGTGATACAAGTAGTTGATCTGATGGTGCATTTGTTGTTGATCTTGCCACATGTATTGCTGGATAAGTTGCATATCACTTTGCATCTTCTGAATACCCTCAAGGTGTGCCTGGCTGGTTGCCATGTCATAGGTGTTCCCTGAGGGCTACTGCAGCTGGGATGTCCCTTCATCCCTCCTTGTCTTGCGGGGCTACCTTTGTTCTTCATCTTCTTTTTCCTACCTTTGCACATTGGATTCAGCTATGTCTTCATGTGCGGAAGTGGCTACCCTTGTATATGTCTCCCTCGGGTGTTCTTGCTGCCATTTCAATAATTTCTCCTTTAATCTGTAGAGAACCCCCAACACGGATAGCAGTGGAACCGCGTGGTATGGCAGCTCAAGTTCAAAATCTATCACACTACTTGTGAGATAGATCATTCTTTTGTTCTTCATCTTAATAGTGTACGAGCACATCAGGTAATTGAGGTCAACAAACTCTACCTCACATGCGTCTTCAAACCCAGAAAGATCATACCCCAATGCGAGTGCAATTGAGGTCACAAACCCTCCCATAACAAAATGTGTTGTACTTTTGAAGGGTATGGACCTCATGTGATCAATCAGTAGCACTCCAAGGTCTATATACCTTTTGTGGTTCATAGCCATCAAGACAAACATATCCTTTTGAGAAATGGAGCCTTGGTTATCATACCTTCCCACAAGGGTATTTGCTAAGACCTTTTGCACATAATGGATGAGGGGGTTGCTTAATGCAGACATTTTAGACCTCCCTACATTGTAATCATCTCTGCCTATCAGAGTCTTCCAGAAATGTGCATAATCAAAATCTACCTCCTTCTCTAGCAGGCCATCATCCATCTTCTCGGCCTCTTCAGGATTTGTAGCAAAGATGCAATTCAACTCAGTAGTTGTGAGGGTGTGCATGTTGCCCATCATGGCAAATTTGTTAGCATCACTATCTCTCACTTTGGTCTTCTCTAGAGTTGAAAAGAACTCTCTAGTAAGAGTGGCGTAGGTTTCTTGGGGTGTGAAAAGGATGTTCCACATCCCCATTGTCTTCAAGCTTCCTTCCACCGCCTCTTTGATCCCAAGATCATCAATAGTCTTCTCACTACCATATCGAGTGGGGATGACTTGCCTTGTCATGCATTCAGGGTATGTGAGATCAATTTTTCTTTGCATGTGTCACCTTCCATAGGACACTCCTACCGGGGCCTTGCCTAAGGCCTTTACTCTATCTGCCTCCAGTTGTTCCAGAACATCATCTCCCTCGGGCACCAGTTCCATTTCTTCTTCCTCACTTTCATCTTAATCTTCCTTCATTCTGTACGATTGAGACCCCAAACTCATTTTGAGGTTGTACCAATGTGTAGATTGTTTTTCATCATGACGTAGTTGCCGTGAAGGTTGCGGCTGCACACTATGCCCCGCCGTCGCATGAGACGTCGAATGGCGGGCTGGAGTGGGCTTTGGCGGTAGCTTGGATGAGGACGGTGCTGCTTTGGATCTTTGGCTTCTTTTTGCAGCCACTGTCTCGACCTCATCTATGATGTTGTCCAAGTAGATTCCCAGGGACTCCTCCTATTCTTCTTCTCCCCCCTCGTATGTGGTGTCAGTGATATGGTGACTGTCGGACGAGCGAGAGTGGGATGCGCTCACCGATTGTGTGTGGCGGAGGAATTGGTAGGTGGGGGTGGTTGGTGAAGGGGTATGGGAGGGCACAAACACATCATAGGAGGTGTTTTTGGAATGCCTCTTTCCTCCAGTGATGATATTATTCCCCTTTGTGATGGCCTTTCCAATCTTCTTCATGGTGGGGTGTTGAGGTGAAGTGGAATTCAGATTTTTGGTGGAGGTGGTGGTATGGATGCAGATTTGTGTGTGGAATGGAAGGAGAAAGATGCTTGGATGGTGGAAATGAAGTTTTTTGTGGATTTGGGAAAACATGGAGGGTTTATGTGTAGGTTTAGTGGAGGGGAGCTATTGGGCAGATTGGAGATGAATGTGGAGATGGAGGGGCGATTGAGAGAGAATAGGTGGCGGAAATGGAAAGGGGTGGCTGTTGAATGATTTGGGATCGATTGGAGGTGTTTTTGGGGGTCGGAGATGGAAAATGGGGGAGCACGGGGGTGGTTGTCGCCACCACAGTTGTATTCTGGAGGTGTAAGAAGAAGAAATGAAGAGGGGGGTCGGGTTTGGATGTTTAAAAGTTATATTTTTTTGCTAAATCGGGCTCAGCCACGGTCATGGTGCATGGCCACAGTCGTGGCCAGGGCTTGGTGGCACAGCCGTGGCGGGTGCCACAGTCGTGTTTTCGATGAAGAACGCCCCAGTCTGACCTCACCATGGTCGTGGTGGGGAGCCACGGTTGTGGCCAATCAACTTCAACACGGCTGTGGTGACTTCCCACGGTCGTGGCCATTTCTTGCCAAAACAACCTGACGTCTTATGTAACTTTGATGAAACAAACCCCACGGCTGTGGTGGATGCCCACGGTTGTGGCAATGCTTCCTTGACACGATCGTGGTAGGTGGCCACGGTCATGGCGATTCTTCCAAAACAACCTTAACTTGGCCAAGTTGAAGCAATAAAACCCACGACCATGGCGGATGGCCACAATCATTCTTGGACACTTTTGTCACGGCCGTAGTCGAGCTCCACGGTCGTTTTTGGGGTACTCCTTCAGTTTTCTCAATTCAACAACATGAACTTCATTTTTATTTGTCATTTGACCACAAATCTACCTTAATGACCATGACTCAACTTCTATCCCTCCTCTCTCTAGTGTCTAGCACCTACCACATCATCAAAGCTGCACAAAAACTATCAATTACAAGTGTGTGTGTGTTTTCTTGGAAAATTTTAAAAACAAAGCAAAAGTATCAAAAATGTAAGGTTGGTTAAAAAATTCTCAAACCTAGGTGGGATGCCTCCCACAAGCGCTGAGTTTCTTGCCTTCAACTAGGATTCTTGGTGATTCTTCATTCATTCACCCGTTTGGAATTCTCATGTGTCAATTCTTGCAAAACATGCATCCCTCATTTGCACTCATACTATTTTCCTCATCCCTTTCATCACAATAATCATTACCAATTTCTTCACCTTGGCGTCATCTCAAATGCCCATTTGGACTTGTGAAGTGATCATGTCCAATATCCCTATCTCGGACTCGCCGGGTTGAGGTCTTGTACATGTTGATGTTGATCGTCATGTCCATGAATGAGACTGTCATAGTGCCACTGCGCACATGAATGTCAGCATCAGCTGTAGACAAGAACAACCTTCCCAAGATGATGGGAATCTTCCTATCTTCTGGCTCCATATCAAGTACAATGAAATCCGTCAAGAATACTGCGCCTTTCTCTTTGTCTATCATTACCAAGACATCATCCAATCTACCCCTAGGCACTTTTATGGATCTATCCACCAACTGGAGAGTGCAATGTACTGGCTTCAACTTGCCTAAGCCCAGCTCAACATAGACATTGTATGGCATCAAATTCACACTAGATCCCAAATCAAGTAAGGACCTGTCTATGCGATGTCCCCCTATGTAACTAGGTATAAGTGGGGCTCCTGGGTCTTTTCTCTGCACGGGAAGGGAATGTTGTATGATGGAGCTCACTTGTTCAGTTAATCTCACCTTCTTTGGAATCCTCCCCGTTGATCTTCTTTTCACAGTGCATAGGTTCTTGAGGAACTTGGCATATGATGGGATTTGCTTGATAGCATCCAAAAGTGGAATGTTCACCTTCACTTGGCGAAAAACCTTAAGAATATCAACATTGTGCTTTTGCCTCCTTTTCAATTCTGGTGGCTCATCTAGTGCTTCTACAAATGGAGGATCACTAGTTTTTTCTGCACTTGCATGAACATGAGGCGGAACAATAGGGATTGTAGGACCTACAAAGGGGATATGTGGTGGATCACATAGAATCCCAAACTCAACATGGGGTATCACAACATCATCTTCAGCAATATCAATCACAGTATCACCACTTGGCTGCCTTTGCTTCACTTTATCAACCTTTCTTTGACTTACGGGCTGCTCAAGAGACTTCCCACTCCTTAGAACTATCATAGCACTACCTTGCTCATGGTGGAGAGGGGGAGCATGTTGTGTCTGTAGAGGAGGTGGAGATGACACTTGGGGTTGAAATTGAGGTGGAGAAGAAAATTGAGGAGGAGGAGAGAATTGGGGTTGGAAAGTGAAGTTTTGAGAAATTTGAGGTGAGGGAGGTGGTGGAGGAGTGTAAGGCTTGGAATAGACTTGGAAAGAGTGAATGGGATGTACTTGCATGGGGGTGGACTATAGAAAATGTGGGAAGAAGGCATAGGTCTGCTTGCTTCATGGTGGCTCATGATGGGTTTTGAAGGCAGTTTTTCTTCTTGGAGAGCGATTATGGAAGATAGCTGCTGTATTCTCTCTTCTAACCTTGCAACATCTCTTTGAACATCATCAAATACTTTCAATCTAGAGAGAACCTCTTCCTCAAACCTTGAGCTATATGTGGAACTTTGTGGTTCCTGGTAGCTATAGGAGTGAGGTGTCTTCTTTTCTTCCCCATAGAACTCAATAACATTGATTGAATGACAAGGAGGTTTGGTCACTTGGTTTCTCATGAAGCTCACCATTTCACCAAACATTTTCAACAATTTTGGGCTTGAATCATCGTGAGTTGGAGATGTCACACCAAAAGATAGGTCACTGCCACTAACCATACTAGAAGCTTTCATCCTTGAACTTTATGCCAAACTCTCAAACAATGGCCATGTCTCCTCAGGTGGTTTAGCCATAAAAACTCCCCCATAAGAAGAATCCACTGTAGCTTGACTTGCATGAGATAGACCGGAGTAGAAGGACTGAACTAGCTTCCACAAAGGGATCTCATGATGTGGACATTCTCTCAACATCTTTTAAAATCTCTCCCAAGCCTCGTGGAATCTCTCATTATCTATTTGACTGAAACTTGCTATGGCTTTGTCTTTGAGGAATTTCCTTAAGAAAACATTTTTCATCCCTCCCCAACTCATGATGTCCTTTCTTGAATCATACCACTCTTTGGCTTTGTCTTTGAGGGAGAAGGAGAACAAAGTCAGCCTGATTGTATCATCACTTGCTGTTGGCGTCTTGAAGGTGGAGCATACTTTAAGAAAGGAGTCCAAGTGCTTGTAGGGGTTCTCACTCTTTGAGCCGTAGAAGATGGGTAGGAGCCCAAGAAGACCTAGAGGGATGGAGAATTGCTCCTCTGTCATCTGATCAACCCTTCTAGCAATTGGCGATTTGTAGTTGCTAGGCATGAAGTAGTCTTGAAGTGGCTTGTGAAGTGCATTTTGGCCTTCCATCTTGTCTTCCCCCGAATGGCTTATCACATGCACAAAGAACAACCAAACAAAAGAGAACAAGTTAGTAAACCAATATACAAAAAGAATGCAAAGAATAATGAATAAAGAATAGCAATGGTGAGGGCAGTAGGAAAAGTCAAAGCAAACTAACTAGCTAGGCCGAGCGCCTCTAATCCATGGCAACAATGCCAGAAAGCTTGGTGCGCTCCCGCCAATGGTGTCACACGCTACTAAATTTGGAGTTGTTTATATATGGAACCACATGGATGAAAGCACACGTGTGGATTCACTTTCTATGTTTATAAAACGTAAACTGGCTACCTATGTCTACCAAAACACTACACCCGCAAGTGCACGAGGTCGTGTCGTAGTATGGGAAGGTGGCAAGTATAGGGTCGATCCACATGGAAAAGAGGGGGCACTAGAGCTAGGTTAGTTTTGCTGGGTTCCTACTGCGGAGAATAGGGTTAAGGGTTTAAAGGTGGTTTTGATTGTTAACTAAGGATGAACAAGCAAGCAATTAAAGGCGAGAATGAGATCTATGTTAACCCTAGATTAGATTAAGGCTAAACAGGAAAGAAAGGATTAAGCTAGATATGAAAAGGAAAATTACTCTAAGGCAAGCAAGAGAGAAGAAAAAGAGCAATTAAAGAGCTAAACTAACATGAACAAGACAAGAGCAAGGAAAGAAGCTAATTAAGTAAGAAAAGAACTAATTAAGCTAAGCAAGCACGAAACTAGGGTTTTAAGCAGTAAAGAGAGGTATGGGATGTTTAGGGGTATGAACTTATTACTTAAGTTGGGGGTGACATATGAACATTATGATTCCATTTAGATTATCCAAACCAAACAAAAAGTTAGAGTCTAATGAATTAACCTAAGCTACTAACTGGCCATGGATATGCTAGGTTGTGTATAGGGGAACTAGTCCCTAACACCCCCTACTACCCTTACAAGGCTCAATTGGGTTAGGGATTATGTTAAATTCAATTAGAGTATAATCAAGTCTAGGCTTCTAGATTAGGCATTCCTAGGGCAATTAGGGGCCGAGGGTAGTGATGGGGAGGTGAAATTAGGGTTTTGGACCCCAATTCCCCCACATTCTAGCCTTGAGAAGGCTCCATGCTAATTGCACTAGAATTATCTAATCTAGCTACTTAGATCTCTCACTTAGGTTTCGGGAGATTGATTAGGATGTAGGAAGATGGGAGGCAACCTAGGGATCCAAGAATTGGACCTAGGGGCAAATCCCAATATTCACACATATAAGCAATTTGCCTAAATTCCTAGGTGATTTCACACACAAACCAACAAGCAATTCATGCAGAATGAGATGAAAAGAGAATATAATCATTAGTAAATGGAATTACAAAGTTTACATGCCATTTTCCCCCAACATGGTATCAAAGTAACATAATTTCCCCCAAACAGCCCACCCAAGGGGGCCTAGCTACTCATGGAAATGGGAAATTCAAAAAGAAAGGAGAAAGAGGAAGAAGTGGCCATGGAGCTCGGTGTAGACAAGGGTTCTCCTCTCTCCAGCTGCTGTAGGGGCATCCTCCTTCTTCTCCTTGGATGAAATGGTGTGGAATGATGGCGGGAAGTGGATGGATGGCTTAGATATGGAGGGTTATGTGGTGGAAATGGTGAAATGGAGTGGATTTGAGGTGGATATGGAGTGGAATGGAGTGGATGGTGATTTGGGGAGCCAAGAGGGGGTAGAAGGTAGCTAACCCCCGTGCCCCAGCCGCCACCTATGTATATATAGGTGGTGGGGAAGCACTAGGATAAGTAGGGGTAGGATAGGAAAATCAGTGTAAACGTGTGGTAGGGTAGGTTGGTCACCACGACCGTGGTGAGGGTAGGATGGAACGGTCGTGGAGTAGGAACATGGGCGTGGTATGGAAAGGATGTGGATATGCTAAGGAAGGTGGTGGCCACGGCCGTGGCAGCGTGCCACGGTTGTGGTGGGTGAGTGGCACCATAGCCGTATTGGGTAACATGGCCGTTTTGGAGGAGGGGGATGTGGTCGTGGAGCAGCATCACAGTCGTTTTGTTCTTCATTGGCCACGATCGTGGTGACTTGGGGAAAAACTCATGTTGAAATGTTGGTTCTTGGTCATAAATTCGCACGACCGTGGGATGTGCCCAAGGCCATTTTCCATTCTTCTGACCACGATCATGCAGATGGCCACGATCGTGGTGTCTTCAATGGCCACAGTCATGGCAGGTGGCCACAGCCGTGGAATTCTGAGGAAAAACCATGTTGAGTTTGGAACTTCTTTTCCAAAAAAAGACACGACCGTGGGGTTGTGCCCACGACCGTGGTGAGGCTTGCACCACTCGATTATCCTTCAAACTTCATCATTCTTGGATGTCTTTTCTTGGTGACGACTCTTGGCCATTGGAGGTAGGTTGAAGGAGATTTTGGCACCTCCTTTGGACCTCCCCATGAGTGGAGGAGCTCTAAAACTCCTTCTTTCTCTCTCTCTTCCATCTAAGGCATGATCCAAGTACCTAACAATAGTGAAAAGAACATCATAATTGCATTTGGCAATGATAAACACATTAGGGGCAAAAGCTTGTAAACTAACATGTTTAGATGTGATTTAAGTACAAAACAACACATGATAGAGCCCTAAAATAGGGCTACATCAGAGACCCTTGGGGCTCGACTTTGAGCTTAATAGGTGTGGCTCGTTCTCTAAAATTTAGTGGATATATCACCTTTCAAGATAATGGCCATTATCATGAGGATTTCAGAGGGGATTGAGAGTTATAGGACACTGGGTTTTTGTTGTCTGTGACTTGCTTCACGTGAGAGGTAGCGGACAAGAGGCTAGCCCTCAAATCCACATCCAATGACTGTGGAAGTACATATAGGGAATCGGCGAGAAGGTCATGTGACATCTAGAACTTAGCGTTATCAAGATGACTTAGGCACAAATAGATAAATTGATTATATTTATTGCATAGCTAGGTAATTTAGGATTATATGATCCCTTTCATTTCAAAATTAATTAGGATAGGTATGTTTATCCAAATCAAACTAAATGTAATCATATGCTTATTATTGTGCCTTGATAATTATTCAGATTTTAGATTCTCGATTTGGGCATCAGAAACCTCTAAACTAATAAATGTTGTTTGAACTTCCCTAAAAAATTTTAGGTCGATCATTTAGCTTTGAAATATTTCCATTAATCTTGGCATCTGATCATCTGATAATATTTAAATTTTGATATTTGATATGCTTCTATATTTTGAGATATCATCAAATCTAGGCATATTTAGTTGCTCTCAATACTATAAATTATTCTCCATTACATTTAACTATAATATATATATGCAATTTCTTGGAATACTCAAATTATCATAATAGGACTTAATACATCTCTTGGTTTAATATTTATAATGATAGAAATTCAATTATATGGAAATTTTGTGTTAAGACCCTTGAGCTTTTGTAAATCTGCATTTGAGTACATACTTTAACCTTATTCTAAATTGAACCCTTTTCATGAAGTTTGGGATGTTACATGCCTCATCCATGACCTAGGAGTCTAAAGAGAAAGGAAGTTCCCTCCTTGTCAACCTATAGACATGTACAACACCACCTAATGATCATATGCCCTCCACCTCTTTGCTTGCCAGCTACGTTCAGATGATCTTGCTACCAATGTCAATCATCACGATTTGTCCCTTCCTCATGTGGAGCTATATGGACTCTGACCTCCCTCGATGAGATTCCTTGGAGTTGGGTTGTTTCCAGCCACCACAATGAGGCTCAACCAACGATCCATGAGGTACCGACCAAGTAATACTTACCCATAAAGATCATGGTATAAAGATTGGCTATTTGGCCGGTTAGATTATATTTTCTTACTAAATTTTAGATTCACTTACACATTATAGGTTAACAACAAATGAGAAATTGATAGATTAGGGAACCTAGACCTTAAAAAGAATGTTAGGACTATCAACTACATGTATTCACATTTACATAGCTATACACTTTGTACCAATTTAGTTAGGCTTATATATATTTATATATTTATATATATATATATATATATATATATATATATATATATATATATATATATATTTCAAATAACCAGAGATCAATTAAAAGGATTAATGTTAATTACAAATAAAATGAGGGTGTCACCTACTTGATCCATGACTTTTGTACTTGTCATATTGGTATACACCTTAGTATACGCAATTTATTAAGTAATAAATTTGAAGAACTTAATAATTATTAATAAGCATGTCATAAATATTGATTTTAGTCTTGATATGAATCATAATTATAGACACACACACACATACATACACACACACACACACACATATATATATATATATATATATATATATATATATATATCTAATAGTGCTTTACAAAGAGTATGGGTTCAAAAAGTATATTTATATGGATTAGAATATTAAATTTGTAAATGAGAGGGAGAGGGTTTATATAAGAAGACTTATTTTATAAATATAAGTATGAATCACTCATGATAACATGTTGTGATATATATTATCATATTCATCTAGGATAATATCACATGCATACTTGTATTCATGACATTTTCTTATAATTACTTAATAAAGTTTTGGTACACACCAATATACTTGCTATTCATGATGTTAGGAATTATATAGCTTGACATAATATAGAGAGAGAATGATACTACAAGACCCGAATTAGAAGAATCCACTTATTACCCACACATATATGTAATTTATACATATCGAAACTTTTATGACTAAAGGTGAATCTTAGGACCAAAATAGATATCCAATGGATCGTATATCCACTTAATAATATTAAGAACCCTAATATATCATTAGGTGTTTGCAACTAGGATAAAATTATGATATGAATGTATGCACAAGTTATCTTTGGTTTGACTAACATATATAATATGTTCCTAGGATGAAAACATGACTTTGTGTACCAAGTATATAGACTGATTTAAGTTTCAACTCTAAAGATCAGGTATGTACATCATGTATTTTATTTGGGAATTATTTTACTAAAACCTATACTCTTTTAATGAGTCATCTCTTGAACTATCACTTTTACTTGATATCCAATTGTTTGACATTTATGTTTCCTGATTTGGATTCATATAAATTCATGTGTTTGTTAAATTATTCTTTTATAATGGGTCCTTGAACCCCACCTGCTCTGAATGCTTTTATTGTGAAATTGACTAAAATGCTAATATTACAAACCTATTTATGCATGATACATGTTTGACTAGAATATCTATAATAGTGGTAGCTATTTACAACCATACTTATATAGGACACGTGTATTCTACCTAGGGTGTGCGTTTCCACCTGTATTTCTTTTAGGACATGGTTGTATGGTGTTATGGCCCTATTTAGGTAAATTTAGTCTATATTGTTAAGCAAGAAAAAGTTTATTGTTTTACATTGAGATTGTGGTTAACTGATATGACAAGACATCTTATTCTTTATACTTTTTCTCTAAATTTAATGTGCCTCATTTATCTTGTTATAATTCTTTTGAACTAACTAATTGCAAATAAACCCCTCTTGTGAGAACATCCTTTTTCACTTTTATCCCAATATAATGCCCAATGTGTTTATTATATGTACATACTCAGCTCTTTGCTTACCTCTATATTGTTTCCTATATTGTGGGTGATGTTCCCTTCCACCCAGGTTTAGGTACACTAACGGCATGGGCTCAAGAAGATCACTTTTATGACATGAACTTAAGGATAGCTTGGAATGGCTATGGTACTCTTTACTACTGGATTTAATTGTAGTTAGTTCATGGTTTTGTAATATCATAGTTTATGGTGAGGACCAATTGTATAATGAAACAGATTGTAACTTTGTAATAGTTTTGTTTCCATTACTTTATATTGCATGTATCTTGTATTGTACCATTTGAGTGGATCCCCTGTCGGGTCTCATTATTTACAAAATGGTATTAAAGCTAAAGCAGTCAGTGACTTGACTATTTCAAGTTATCCTATATAGCTCCTTAGTTGGATAGTTAAGTAACCATGCATAACTTATTGATATACCTATCCCATAGTCGTGGGATAAGAACTAGGGTTTCAATCCCTAAATAAGTTGGTCACTTCCACTCCCCAACTACCTATGTGTTTGAGGCTCAAACTTGAGTAACCCCAATCACCCCTACCCTCTCTATGGAGGAAGAAATACCACCACACAAGAGTTGATTCTTGTAGCATTTGTGTACTATCTCTGAATTTATAGGAACTTAGCTTGAACATTGTGACATGTATATTGACTTAAACCTACATAGATAGGCTTTAACCTAATTTTCATGTTTAAACCTTTCCTTTGTTGTTTATCTAGTGTGCCTCATAGTTGTCCACTTTGGGCACTGAGCATTCATGAATGATAATGAAAAATGTTGAGTAAGTTTTAGAATTGAGATGATTCCCTTGATAATAAGTGATGATGTGAACCAGCTAAGTTATGGTTAGGCATGCCTTGCTTTCAACATGGAGTATCTCAGCGAGATATACCCAAGGTTACCCATTTAAGGGTAGCCTACCATTCTCTGAGGTTGTTATGCAACATGCATGTGATTGGTGAATGTAAGTTATTAGTTCAGTAGAATATCTTTAGGAGCTGACCATTCTCATCTTGATACCATAATAGGTTTACATATGAATGAGATGTTGGGTGATCTAGCTAAATATTTACCCTATCTTGTTCATACATTATGGTTCTGAACCAACAAGTAATAAGAAAATCCTAAATCTCTTCTTGTAATGTTGGATGATTATATGACTCCCTATGTCTTGATATGAGGTAGTGTGGATGATTATTAGAGTGAAATAGAGAGTGGTGGATATCGTGCCTATTAGGATTTGATAGAAGATGACCATGTGTTACAAGAAATCTTTCATTCTCTTATTCTTACATATGAGAGTTGCATGTTGGTATGTATGCCCATAGAGCAAGTCATGTGATGATTGTAATGGGATACTTTGTAAATGATTTGAATAATAATAAAGACAATTTCCGATCTATATGTTTTAACTATTTCTGAGATGATAGTGTAACATGATAGATGTCTAAAGAATTGTTTTACTCGATGATGTATGCTTTTGGGTTGAGGACCTAAATGATGAGATCATATAGATGTTAAGAGTATACTTTCTTGTTTAGTCCCTAGTCGGTTGTTATTGTGGAAACAACCATAGACATAAATAACACTAAAGACTAGATTGTGTATTGGTTGATGACAGAATCTCATTAGTCATGATATAGTGATATCAAACCAAGCACATAGGTACTTGTTAGAGAACAAGTGTATCAGACAGACCCACCGTGAGAGTGACACATGGAACCATGATTTGGTAGTCATAGTCAACTCTCATAGAGATGGTGGTGAGTGTGATTCTTCGACCTGAAATCACTACACTCAACACATGTCATTGGGTACACTTTGAAATCATCAAACACAATCCTAAAACATGGGTTGTTATAAAGGTGATGATTGGGTGGCTTTGACACATGGGGCTTTTGAGGGGTGAGTGATAGATATGATATTTGTCCCTCCTAAGGGAGTTTTATATCCATGGCCACTTGATGAGTAGGATTGAGAAAAGCATGCACATGCATGTGTGAATCAATATGTGATATTGATGTCACACACATCTCACCCAGTCTGCTCTGAGATCAAGGAAATGGATAAACATTGAAAGGATGATTGTATCATTCCTTGAGTTCATTCAGGACATTAGTGACAAAGGAATTATACATTCACTGTAACACCATTCACAGATTGTAGGATTGAAAGTTGTTCTCCAACATTCTATTTCACTTGGGTAGCACTGATGTGTGACTAGGCACCACTCTTTTCTTGTGAAGTCATAAGTGTTATGAACTTTCACTGCCAACGTGAAATGGGCCTACAGGGTCACACACATATGATTTTACCTAGAAGAGGAGTTTACCCACAAACGATATTTAGATTGATTACTAAATGAGTTTAGTAGTTCAATTAAACACTCAATCAATTGATAGCTCAATATCATAGTGTTCAAGGTGTTGGACCGATTGATTAGAGTATCAGGTTGATTGAAACTACAATTGACTGATTTGGCACAGTCTGCACTCCCAACCGATCATCTCATGTGATGAACTGATCGGCTCAGGACAGGCTGAACTGACCGGTTCAAGGGTTGAACCGATCATCTCAACTAGTCCAACCGAGCGAGTTGGGAAAGTCAGGTTGACATGAAATTTCTCTTCGTTTCACTTGTCCAATTTGATTGGAGCAAGGATTGGTATTTGGATCACTTCGAAACAAAAGAGGAAAAGTCAATCGGGAACTAACCAGGGCAATGAATCAATCGTTTTAGAAGTGAACCGATCGGCTCAGGTGCCCCAACCGATCAGTTCAGGTGTGCACCGATCGGCTCAGGTCCCCAACCGATCGGTTCATGGTTGAAACGATCGGTTCAGCTGGCGCAGTTGGTTGTCTTGTGGAAAATCTCCAACTCTTCTACTCCTGCTTTAATCTTGCATTGCCAGGGGTAGAGAACCCTATCCCATGACTCTCCTATATATATAGGGGTATTGTGGGCTTTTCAAAGTACAACTCAGAACACCAGTTTCTCTGCAAATTTGTTGTTCTCTCTGGTTGTGGTAACCAAGAGAGCCCAAGCAAGTGCTACTCGATAAGGGAGGCACAGCAAGGGAAAAACAACTACAGAAAAGTGACCGGTGGCAAGAGAGTGTGTCGGTGACTAGTACACCGATAGGAGGGTGCGACTCCTTCCGGTGCCTTGTGTGACAAGGCAATCGGCGTTCCAGGTGGTCTGTGTGGACTACTACAGAAGCGGGAGACTTCTGCCACTTGGAGGACAGCTGTCAATCCCAATAGTCTCGGTGAGACCAGAAGCTGCACAGACATTGTCCAAGACCAGAGGTGAAGACCGCGTAAGCCGCGAGGTAACGTCTCTGAGCAAGCCTCGGAACAAGGTATGTCTATACAAACCATCCTTCCTAATCTATAGACATTGACGCGATTCCTTTATACTGGATTCAGGAGAAGAAATTTTTTGTTTCCGTTGCCTTCTCTGTCTGCCCTAAAACCCAACATTGCAGTCATATGGCCTTTAGGTTTTTGAAGACTTAGACCTTTTTGTGAAATGAAGTGATGATAGGATAACATAATATGTATTTTGGAAGGTGGCTAACTTGGTTTTTGAATTGATTTCGTGCCAAATTTTATTTTTTCCTCACAAATCTTTTATCGTTAAACTTATTTTCATAATTAAGTTATATGTAAAAGAAGACAAGTTTTCAAAATTTGTCAATGGTTTTGGAACCAAGTCACCATCATAAGAAAGTTTTACTAATTGAGAAGCTCTTTAGTGAGGAAACCCTTGACATGCTTGATCAAACATGAGACCCTAGGAGCAGTGAGTATTAAGAATGCATTTTGGATATATCATACTTAGATCCATCCTTGTTACCACTCTTGATGATTAGATAAGTTATAGATTAATCCTTCTAAGAGTGTATCATAACTTAAGGAATAATCGAGATAATATATGTTGCAATAAGAAAACTTTGATAGCTCCTAGTGATAATGTCAATATAACTACCACCTAACCAAGATTAGTGAGTGACCCCTGCCAATTATATCATTGGAAATGTTACTTTTATAGTTAAAAGAAATTTCAAAATTCATCACTTATCTTTAAAAAATGAACTAATCCATATAAAGTACTAAATTAGTTTAGAAAATGATTGACCCCTAGGAGATAAAATTAATGCCTTATATTCCAAATTACTAGTATTAAATAGTCACGATAACCCAATACTAGAAGCTAGGTCAAATCCACCAAGAAATTAGAAATTATGAACCTACATCTTTCCCATATGATCATAATAAGGTGAAGTGAAAATGAATTAATTACACCTTGATCAGAACATGCATAATGTAATGTCAATGCTTAAATCATGGATGACAAATTGAGAAGTTGCTAACAATACATTATAGTGCTAAAATATGAATGGTAAATATGTTTGTAAAATAAAACCATAATCTTATACTTTTACCCTAAACTACATAATAGAGTATATGAAACGGTTTGTACGTTAGACACTAGATGATTCATTTTCCTAGGTAAAATCCATAAATATATCATACTTATTCAATAACATAATTCTGACATGAAAAGAAATACTTATATGTTGTTATCCTATACTCAATATAAATACTTAACCCTTAAAAAATGGAAAATGTATGAAAAAATGTTAACAATAAAAGGAAATCAAGATGGTACTGGTGGGGGATTATTGTTTCTAAACCAGCTTAGTCAATTGATTTAGTAGTTGTCATTTAGATAGCAATCTAGGAAAACCTATTTGTGAAATTTTTCCCATTCATGTGTAGGTGATGAATAAGGTGAAGCATTAGTAAAACTTAATCACATACATGTAATTAAAAAAAAAGATGAAAGTGTGATGCTAACCATCATAGTGACATGATGGAGAGACAATGATAATAATGTAAGCACCAACAACAAATATGAGATTGTTGAGTTAAACAAACTTAGATGTTGGTGAAACATCCCAAGCTCAATAGATAATATGAGGAAAATGATTAATACATGTTGCATGGAGTTATATATATTCTTATTGGGTAAGATTATAAGTGTGACATGTAGCATACCATGATCCACTATATAAGGTGAGCTAGAAACCTATATTATGTATAGGAACTATAACTTAGTACGCCATGTTATAGATGGATGAATTTTGGGGATGAAATCCTATTTATGGGGTGAAGTGTTGTAACATACCCAAATCTAGGTGCATACCTTAACTCTTCCTTTTCTAGACTCCTTTCCTAATGTGACTAGTATTAAGTTTCCCTCCTCATATTTATATCTAAATAGAATAATTTAGTATCAAAAAACATAATAAGATGAAAAATGTCCTATAACATAAGGGTTAACCATAAATTAAATAAGTCCATCCTTAATTGGGTTTAAATATATTAAATAACCATTAAATATTTTTTACTATATTTTGGGACTCTAAAACTTTCATAGGATAACAAGATGAAGAGAAATTAAGATGTATGAAATATTATATAATTACTGATTAAGAAAGTTAATTGATGAATTAGTGAGTACTTAAACTAAAAATAAAGAAATGTGAGGATAAACATTTCTAAAAGGAAAAATTTATGATAAAACTAAACTGATCATGTCTTCATAAACCTCCCCATAAAATTTCATATCACTTTGGTACCATTTTCTTACTCAATTGAACTAATGAAAAAGGACATTATTATCTTAGGTTTAATGATATTATCGAAGTGTCACTTCGATATACCTAAAATTTATTTACACTTCTCCCCATCCACGTAACATCTTCTATGGTCTTCCCCTTCCCTGGTAGTGTTCTCACGCTGACTTAGTGCCCGTAACAGCCAGAAGCTAGGCACCTGAAGACCCTTTCCTCACCTCCTCCTTCCTCTCTTGGGCCTCTTCCTTATCTCCTTTCCACTCCATCCCCACTCTCCATTAACCCTAGACACACCCTTCTCCTCTTCATCTCTGACATGATCTGTAATTGTCGCCAAGACTCTCAGAGAGGCACAACCTTTCTTCCTTGCCTTATGTCATCCTTCTCTTCCCCCCTCACCCTCTAAACCTTGACTTGGCCTCAATCATTCTCTTGCCTGCGTGTTCCCAAGATATCCATCCCTAGTACCTTCTTACCTTAGCACCTCCTGTAGCAGTGCACCCTCCTTCCTACACCATTGTGAATGTCTTGACGCAGTAGTAGAAACCAGAGCCCAGGGTCGCCACTCTATACCTACCCCTCCAACTTCCTTCAACTCCCTCAAGAACCCTAGACTCCATAGTTGCGTCTCACTCAATGCATATTAGTTTGGTGGAAAAGAAGCCCTCACCAACAATTGTAGACATTGGTGAAGGTTGGCGTCGACATGGGTCGGCTTTCCCTTCTCTCCACAAAACTAATAATTATTACATCAATAACTAGTCACCTACAAGTTCTTCCCCTATGAAAATCCCTAGTTGTATTTTCCCATTGCCCATGTTCCCCGTGGACTTGACAAGCAACATCACACCTGCAGAGGAAACAACTGTCGATGTTGTCCTACCTCCAACTGATCTCCCAACGATGATTATGCATCCTCACATGTAGACTTGCAAATCAAGTAGTCATTGATGGCTTCTGCAACCCCACAAGCCACACTGATCTCTATCCTTCTTCTTCTCTTCCTCCTCATCCTTAAGCCCTATCCTCTGGATGTCCCTCTCCATGCACCTACATCCATGGTAGCAAGGGACTGTTGCATGCTCCTGTAGTAACCAACGACCCTCCTCATCAACAACCACCAGTCTATAATCTCACCACCATCTTCAACCTTCAAACAACTCATCAGGAGAAGCATTCAGACATGCATCATCCAAGACCTAGGAGTCTAAAGAGAAAGGAAGTACCCTCCTTGTCAAACTATAGACATGTACAACACCACTTGAAGATGATTTTACCTTCACCTATTTGCTTGCTAGCTACGTTCAGATGACGTTGCTACCAATGTCGATCATCAGGATTTATCCCTTCGTCATGTGGAGCTATGAGTACTCTGACCTCCCTCGACAAGCTTACTTGGTGTCAAATTGTTTCCATCCACCACAAGGAGGCTCAACCAATGACCCATGAGGTACCGAGAAAGGAATACTTACCTACCAAGATTAGGGTATAAAGATCGACTATCTATAGGTTAGATTATATTTTTTACTAAATTTTTTAGATGCACTAACACATAATAAGTTAACGACAAATGAGAAATCGGTGGATTAGAAAACCTACACCTTAACAATAATGATAGGCCAATCAGCTAATGGATTCAGATTTACATAGTTATACACTTTATACTAATTTAGGTAGGATTATATATATTGTTTAAATATCAAATAAACAAAGAGATCAATTTAAAAGATTAATGTTTATTACAAATAAAATGAGGGTGTCGCATGTTTGATCCATTACTTTTGTAATTGTCATATTGGTATACACCTTAGTATACTTAATTTATTAAATAGTAAAATTTGATAATTTAATAATTGCTTATAAGCATGTCATAAATACTAATTTCAGTCGTGATATGAATCATAACTCTAGGCATATATACATATATATAATATTGTTTTACAAAGAGTATGGGTTTAGAAAGTATATTAATGTGGATCTGACTATTAAAATGGTATATGAGAGGGAGAGGGTTTGTATAAGAAGACTTGTTTTATAAATATAAGTATGAATTACTCATAATAACATGTTTGAAATATATTATACATATTCGTTTAGGATAATATGACATGCATACTTATATTCATGACATTTTCTTACAATTAGTTTAGTACCCACCAATATACTTGCTAATCATGATGTTAGGAATTGTATGGATTGACATAATATAGAGAGAGAATGATACTACAAGACCCGAATGGGAAGAATGCACATTATTGCCCACACATATATGTAACACATACATATCAAAACTTATATTACAAAATATGAATCTTAGGACCAAAATAGATATCCAATGGATCATATATCCACTTAATAAGATTAACAACCTTAATATATCATTAGGTGATTGAGACTAGGATAAAATTATGATAGGAATGTATGCACATGTTAGCTTCAGTTTGACTAACATACATAATATGTTCTTAGGATGAAAGCTCAACTTTGTGGACCAAGTATATTGACTGAGTTAAGATTTAACTGTGAAAATCAGGTATGTACATTCTCTATTTTATTTTGGGTGTTATTTGACTGAAACTTATATTCTTTTAATTAGACATCTCTTGAACCATCACTTTTACTTGATTTCCAATTGTTGGACATTTATGTTTGTTGATTTGGATTCATATAAATTCATGTGGTTTTTAAATTATTCTTTTATAATGGGTCCTTGGACCCCTACTGCTCTGAATGCTTCTATTGTGAAATTGACTAAAATGCTGGTCTTGTCTCTCTATTTATACATGGTACATGTTTGACTAGACTATCTAGAATAGCGGTACTTATGTACAACCATACTTATATAGGACACACATATTCCGTCTGCGGTGTGCGTTTCCATCCCTATTCCTTTTAGGCCATGATCCTATGGTGTTACGACCCTATTTTAGGTATATCTACTCTACGTTGTCATGCATGTAAGTTTATTATTTTACATTGAGATTGTGGTTAATTGATATGACAAGACATATTATTCTTTATATGTGTTCTATGAATTTAATATGCCTCATTTCTCTTGTTATAATTCTTTTAAACTACCTAATTGAAAATATCCACCTACTTGTGGGATCATCCTTTTTGCACTTTTAGTCTAATATAATGCCCAAAGTGTTTATTATACGTACATACTCAGAATTTTGTTGACCTCTATAGTTTTTGCTATATTGTGGGTGATGTTCCCTTCCACCCAGGTTTAGGTACACTAGAAGGAAATGACTCAAGAAGATCACTTTTGTGGCATGAACTTAAGGATAGCTTGGAATGTCTAGGTTATTCTTTGCTACTAGCTTTAATTGTAGTTAGTTCAAGATTTTGTAATATCACATTTTATGGTGAAGAACAATTGTATAATGATGCACATTGTAACTTTGTAATAGTTTAGTTTCTGCAACTTTATTATTACATGGCTCTTGTATTGTACCATTTGAGTTGATCCTCTATCAGGTCTCATTCTTTACATGTTTTGACAAAGTGCAACTTTTTCTCTTGTTGATATAAATGAAAAAACACAATATCATTGTGATCGGTCCTTGAGAAGGACAAACTAAACATGATAAACTCCCATAACTGGTTCATAACTTTGAGAAGTGTTCTCTATGTTCCTGAAACACCAGCTCCAGTGGATCCCACTCCATATGCCCCTAAGGCTGAAATGGATGGTAACCTGAAGCATGCCAATGATGCCAACATAGTTTCTAAACCATGTATAACATAATATGGTAATCAAAATCTTCAATAACATCAACAATATGGAACCCAATGTTTGATTCCGCAGTATACATAAGGAAAAGGAAAAGAAACAATATTGTCCACATAGGGATTACATCATCATATCAAAATATACTATGCCACACAAAGGGCACATTGCCATGCTCCTAGCTTGATCTCAAAACTCCGTAGTAGTAGAATCTAGGTGAGCAAGTCCTTCTTCCCATGAAATATCCCAAAGGTATAACAATCCACAACATGGACTAAGAGAAGAAAAGAAATGGGCCAACAATTGTCGATACTACATTCTTATATCAAGCTATTTGCAAAAATATAGGTGCTAAGTATGATCCAAGGGAATATCAAAACTAGGGAGGAAATATTTGGTAAACTAAATTTATCAAGGTAAGTATAGAAATGTTTCAATGTTTTTATTTCAAGATGAAATTCCACAAGACTATGCAAAATAGTTCAAAATATCAAATATTTGCAATTAGGGAAAATTAAATATTAGATCGAGCATTGTTATGTCTCTTATTTATGAGGTAGCCTGATATTTTAACCAGTATAGTGGTCGACCAGTAATCCATTACAACATGTGCATAGGACAGCGGGATGTACCCAACCTCTAGGATACAAAGCTCTAAAGGGTCAAAGCCCAAAGGAACTAAAGTCTAGGGAATCAAAACTCCAATATCAATTTTAGTTCTTAATATAATATTTAACAATGTTCATTTTCTTCTTTCTTAGATTACTACCTTCCGCATGATAACGTTTATGCATAAGAGTTTTCATTTTGTGATCAATTATAGAACATAGTCACGAATTGTGAATTTTGAGTGTTCTTTTATTTCATGTATATTGAATAAGGAGTTCACTTTGATAAATTTGAGGAGCATGTCTAGGTTGCTATGTATATTGGTGGAGAAGCATGTCTAGGTCTCTATGTGTATTGATATAGTTGATTCTCATTATCATTTGGAGCATTATTAAGACTCAAAACACTAAAAGGTAATTAGATGCATAAGATTAAGCATTCATGTATTAACATATTTTGGGATCATATCTACATGTATATTGTCTATAGTAATATCTCTTTCCATAAACAAATACAAAAATACATATGGGATGCGCCCGGTCCCCTCACACTCTTTTGACGTGGGGGTTGAGTGGTTTTACCTCCCACCCAACCATGTGCAAGTGATCCCCCTTCTTCCCCCCTTTCCGTCTAAGTGGGGTGGTTTTATTTGCCATGTGGCATTAGCAGAACAAAGGATAGGAGAGAGAAAAAAATAGAAAAGAGAAATTTATTTCGCTAATAATTTTAAATCTTTGATGAATTTTTTACCAAAATAAACACTATTGCATTCTTTACAAAAAATACAGTCCAACAACACTAATGCCAATATACTTTGAAAAAAATGTTATATAATATAAAAATAATCATATAACAATTAGAAAAAATAAGAGAGAAATTTATAACATCTAAGAAATAGATGTATTCAAACCATAATTGAGCGCATTTGTACCATACTTGGGTACTTTTCTACCAATATTAGGCACATTATGTTAAGATTTGTGTTAATTTTCTATTTATGCATATATTCTAAGAAGTAGATGCATTTCATCAAAAGTTAGCGCATTTGTCAGATAAGTAGGTGCTCCATACAAGTATGTGCATTCAATCAAGAGTAACAATAAGAAAAAAAATAAGAGAGTGAAATTTATAATATCTAAGAGGTAGGCGTATTCACACCATAATTGGGCGCATTCACACCATAATTGGGTACTTTTCTAAAAATATTGGGCACATTATGTTAATATTTGTGCTAGTTTACTATTTATACACGTACTCTAAGAAGTAGGCACATTCAATCAAAAGTTGGTGCATTTTCCAGACAAGTAGGTGCATTTGCCAAACAAGTAGGCACATTTCCAAACAATCAAAAGTCGATGCATTCAGGACAACACAAGTAGGCACATTTGTTAGACAAGTAGGCATATTTCCATACAAGTAGGCACATTTGACATACAAGTAGGCGCATTTGGCATACAAGTAGGCACATTTATATACAAGTAGGTTCATTGCCATACATGTAGGCGCATTTATATACAAGTAGGCACATTGGGGAGATTAGTAGATGCATTCAATCAAAAGAAGGTGCATTCAATCAAAAGTTGGCACATTCAAGACAATACAAGTAGGCGCATTTGTCAGACAAGTAGGTGTGTTTTTCAAATAAGTAGGTGCATTTGTCAGACAAGTAGGCATATTTTTCAAACAAGTAGGCACGTTTGACATACACATAGGCATATTTGTCAGATAAGTAGGCACATTTTCCATACAAGTAGGCACATTATTCAATAAAAAAATTGGTACATTCAGGACAATACAAGTAAGTGCATTTGCCATACAAGTAGGCTTATTTTCTAGACAATGCATATTCAGTACAATACAAATGGGCACATTTGCTAGACAAGTAGGCTCATTTTCATACAAGTAGGCACATTTTCCATAGAAGTAGGCACATTTGACATTTCACATACAAGTAGGCACATTTGACATTTCACATACAAGTAGGCACATTTATATAGAAGTAGACACATTGCCATACAAATAGGTGCATTTATTTACAAATAAGTGCATTGAAGGCATTAGTAGGTGCATTCAATCAAAAGCGGGCGCATTCAATCAAAAGTTGACACATTCAAGGCAATATAAGTAGACGCATCTTTCTGACAAGTAGGCGCATTTTCCAAACAAGTTGGCGCATTTGACATACATGTAGGCATATTTGCCAGATAAGTAGGCGCATTTGCCATACAAGTAGGCACCTTATTCAATAAAAAATTGGTGCATTCAGGACAATACAAATAGGCACATTTTACAGACAAGTATGCACATTTGCCACACAAGTAGGCACATTTTCTATGCAAGTAGGCACATTTTCCAGACAATGCACATTCAGGAAAATACAAGTAGGCGCATTTGCTAGACAAGTAGGCACATTTCCATACAAATAGGTACATTTTCCATACAAGTATGCACATTTGGCATACAAGTAGGCATATTTATATACAAGTAGGCGTGCCATACAAGTAGGCACATTTATATACAAGTAGGACATTGACCACATTCGTAGTGCATTTAATCAAAAGCGGGCACATTCAATTAAAAGTTGGTTCATTCAAAGCAATACAAGTAGACACATTTGTCAGACAAGTAGCCACATTGCCAAACAAGTAGGCAATGATGATGCTAATGGTGGTGATGATGATGATGATGATGATGAGCATGCAAAATAAGATTTTTGTGTTTATTTTCATATTGGGCATATTAACATCATATTAGGCGTATTATATTAATAGTTGGCTTGTTTGTTATTATGTGTTTATTTAAGAATTGGGCACGTTAACACCATATTAGGCGCATTACCTATCTCATTTTATTTTATTTTAGTTCTATCCTCTCTCCTTTTAATACCTTATTATTTTTCTCTTCTTTTTTTCTTTGAAAATATGACGATATTGGTCTTGTTGGAATATAATTTTTACAAGGATTGGAATGAACTTTATTTCATCAAAAAATTCCTTATAGTTTAAAAGTTATAATCAAAATAAAAAAATAGAAGACTGACACGTGTGGCGGTGAGGACCGGAAAAACAATGGGTGGGTGGTATTTTTGTTCGTTTTCTTCTTTCTTAGATTACTACCTTCCCCATGATAACGTTTATGCATAAGAGTTTTCATTTTGAGATCAATTAGAGAATATAGTCACGGATTGTGAATTTTGAGTGGTATTTTATTTCATGTATTTTGAATAAGGAGTTCATTTTGATAAATTTGAGGAGCATGTCTAGGTCGCTATGTATATTGGTGGAGAAGCATGTCTAGGTCGCTATGTGTATTGGTTTAGTTGATTCTCATTATCATTTGGAGTATTATTAAGACTCAAAACACTAAAAGGTAATTAGATGCATAAGGTTAAGCATTCGTGTATTAACATATCTTGGGATCATATCCCCATAGCTACGTGTATATTGTCTATAGTACTCTCTTTCCGTTAACAAATATGGTTTGTGTTCGTACGAAGGGAAGGGGATGGAATATACCTCGGTAGCAGTAGCGTCTCCGGCTGAGGGGAGGCTGGTCCCTTCGTTGCTTCCAGGAGTTCCAGCAGGGTTAGAGTTGCAGCCGCTGGTGCCTTCTGATCTGTGTCGTCCCCAGCTGTGGCGGCAGAGCTGTGGTTGTCAGTGGAAGGTGTTGCAGGTACCGGGGAGGAAGCAGCAGGGGTGTGAAGCTCTACCTTGACCTCAGGGTGACCGGCGGTTTGCCATTTGCTTCGACAACAAAGGGAGGTGGTTCGAAGGTCTGTGGGGGGAGCAAGGGAGTCGGGGCGAAGGTCTGAAGGCTGGAGGAGGAAGAGATCGAGTGAGAGGGCTTGCAGCGGCTGTGGTTGTTGCAGGTCCAAGGTGTAGCGGCCAGGGGTATTTGTAGTGTCAAGAAGGGTTAGCGTTAGGGGTCCAAACGGAGATACCGGAGGCTCCTACTCGATCTGGGATAGTGCAGGGTTCTGTTGGCGGCTCGTCAGGCGTTTCTTCACCAAGTCGCCAGCCATCAATGGCGTCTGCGGTTTCGACCCTCTGAGCCCTTAATGGAGTAGCCGACGGTTTGGATGATTAGAAGAAGAAACTAGTGCAAGTTGAATCGGTGAAAATGGTGGAGAATTGGGGGAGAACGGCCTTGCCGTTTCTCCTCCAAAAACGGCAGCCGCGGCGCCGGGAGCGCGAGGGAGCGGATCGTCGGGCAAACCCTGGTTTGGCCGGAGTTTTAAACCTCTTAAATAGCATGTTTTGAGTTAAACTTCAAGAATTTATATCTCCCAAATTATTAGTCTTTTGACCCTAAATTTTTACCAAGAGCTTACATTACATTTTTCTAAATTCTAAAAATAATAACTCCCAAAATCATAACTCCAGTGGGGCTATAACATTTATTCTCTTAATTAATACAAGCTTTAATATTTTTATTTAATAATTTCTTTTTATGCAATTCCAAAGTCAAGAGATGTTATTAAGGTCCACTTATCCATCTGTGGATCCTAAGTTGGATAATTAGGCCAAAATAAGAGCAATTTGCATTTTGATGGTCAAATTTCAAGGTATTTCGAATGGGGTGCAAAATGAGTACAAATTAGAAGAAAAAAAATCATTTTTTGGAGAATTATGAGTTATAGTTCAATATTTAAATTTGGCACCAGAGTTTAGTATGCTACATCAAAAAAATCTTATGTTGAGTTATATGAATCATGAGTTACATAAACAGTATGAAAGGTCACTAGTATAGAAATGAGATATCTTGTCGGTTGTTTCTCCAAACAGAATTGACGGTATATCATACATAGTCAGTTCTTTAAAGACAAATGTCATGGCTTGACTAGCTGAGAAAATATGGACTATGTTTTATTTTTGCCATCAGTCGCTTCTCAATGTAACTGACGTGATACATCCCTTGCAAAAATAGGATTTTGTGCAAAAATTTTGCGAGGCATTTCATTTGCCTCTAAAACCCTACATCATCGACTCTTATAGAAATAACTGACGGTATAAAGAAGTGTATGCACCATGTCTATGTGGAACTTTTTCCACCTCCAATTGGTATTTTCAGACGGTCGTAACTTCAGCGACCGACGAGAAAGATGTATATGTCATGTGTCCCGCGAAAATTTTCACACCCCCAGATGGTGTTTATCGTCGGTTGTGTTCAATCTAACCGACCATATTGGTGTCTCTGGGTTACATTTGGGATACAAAGTTAGTCGTCAGTTTTTTCTGGTCAACTGATGATAAAGTTGGTTTATTTCTCAGCGTTTTTTTGAGTGCAACCCGCGAAAAAGGTTGTATATCATCGATTTTTTTATTAACCAATGAGGAATATCTTACTTAACCCTAAGAGAAGCCCCTCTTTCCCCTCTTCTACTATCCACGTTTCTCTAGATTTAGGCTCCGGTGATTTTCCCCTCTTTTCTACTGTCTCCTTCTTCGGTGCTCCTCCTCCTGGTCTAGACCACGCTGTCGCATTGCCTCCTCCTTTAGTTCTCCTCCTCCAAGTCCTATCTCGCAGTCGCTACCATAACCTCTGGATGCCACTGTTGGTGCTACTCCTCCGCCAGTGCTCCTTCTCTCCGGTGGTGCTCATTCTCTCCTCCAGTGCTCCTCCTCCGGCCGCCACAGCCACCACAACAATCCCAAACGTCGACCGCCACTGCTTCTACTACTCCATTGCCCTTCTCCTCTTTCGGCCACCACAACCACAACCAGAAGTGCTAGCCGCCATAGGTACTCCCCCCTTCTCCCTACTTACTGTGCATTTTATGATTTTAAGTTTAATGACTTGTGATGAAATCGTGATGGAATTGAGAAGATATAATCTAAATTGTGTAAATGATTTTGATGAATTGAATGGAAATTGTTACGAGTAGTATGGAAGTTGAGATGAGTTGCATGGAAATTATGATCAATGTTCCTTCTATGCTTTCATGTACACTATTATCAAGTATATGTATGCTATGTGCATTGTTTATTGTTAGCAATTAGTATGTTAGTATGGATAAGTAATCACATCTAGGAATTAATACACTAAAATTGATATGAATTGTTCTCAATTAACTTGATTTACATTGAAATTGATATAAAGTTACTTTATTAACCGTAAATGCTAAACTTCTAAAAAGTAAACAATAATTTGTAAACCCTAACCCCTATACTCTATTGGCCTAGAAACTCGTCTGAGATTTATTCATTATGAGTAAATCTTGGATACTCCCCAATTTGGGACTATTCTTGAGCACTTAGTGTATAATGCATGTTCAATTTCAATAAATTCTGACGACATTTCCCCTTTTGTTCTCTTCTTACATATGCAGGTGGGTATTTGCCCATCTACATCGGTGTACTTGGAGAACTGCGGGGAAATATTGTTGAAATTTATTGAAATTGAACACACATTATACACTTACTAGTGCGATGAAGTACTCAAAATGGGATAGGTGGTACACATTCGTGAATGTGAATTCTACTAGATGAATAAGGCTCAATTCAAACATATTATTTCTCTAACATTAACTTACTAGCTTAAACCTAATGAGCTACTCGTCTACCATCTGATCATAGAAATAGATCAATCATGGATGTCTAAACCAAATCACTACACTCCATAGTTTGTTAATGGTCTAGATGAGTCTGTAATATTTGTAGAGGAACATAGAAAACAACCTGGAGATAGGTTCTATTGCCCCTGTAGAAATTTCAATAACAACTTGAAAATTGACACTATTGACATGATAAAAAATCATATCATGTGCAATGGGATTGTACAGGGATATACATAATGGTATTGGCATGGAGAGATTTCTAGTATGAGATCAACATATGTTGGTAGTGGTAGTTGTGTTGAAGAAGAAATGGCTGACAATGTTGATGAGAACGAACATATTCCAACAGACATGGTTGATGTGATGCTAGAAATTTGTGGGGTAAATGTTACAAACCCACCTCCCTTATTTACAAACAGTGTGCATGAATATGAGAAACCACTATACTTAGGATTCACTAAGTTTACAAAGTTGAGTGTTGTGTTGAGATTGTATACTCTGAAGGCTAACAATAGATGGAACAAGGAAAGCTTCACTATTTTGTTGTCTTTGTTAACATAGTTTCTCCCTAAAGGCAATGAGCTTCCAATCTCAACAAATGAAATGAAAAATATGTTGTGCCGAGTGGGGATGGAGGTTAAGAAGATACATGCATGGATGAATGATTGTATGATGTTTCAAAAGGATTATATCGATATGAAAGAATGTCTAAAATTTGGGGCATCTAGGTAAAAAAGGATGATATTGGGTAAGACCAAAAGTGAATCTCCTGTCAAGGTGATGTTTTATTGCCTTAAATACCATGGTTTCAATGCTTCTTTTCTAACACCATAGATGCACAAAATTTATCTTGGCATGCAGAGGTAAAGAAAAACAATGATGGTATCCTACGACATGCATCAGATTCCCCACAATGGAAGAAGATTGATTTATTGTATCCTCAAGTTGGCAAAGAAACCAAGAATGTAAGACTTGGACTTTGTACTGACGGGATGAACACATATGGAACATTAAGCAGACAACATAGTGCTTGGCCTGACATGATCATTGTATACAATCTTCCTTAGTAGTTGTGTATGAAGAATAAATATGTCATGTTGTCGTTGTTGATATCGGGCCCCAATAAGATTGGCAGTAATATTGATGTTTACCTTGAACCTCTGATTGATGACCTAAAGAAACTATTAGGAGAAGGTGTGATGACTTATGATGCTTTGTGAAGAGAGATGTTTAATTTATGTGCTATGCGATTATGTACTATTAATCACTTTCCTGCTTATGGGAACTTTTCTGGATACAATGTCAAAGGAACCAAGGCATGTCCTATACGTGAGGAACATACATATGCTATCCGAATAAAACATGGTGGTAAGACTGTATATCTTTTGGTCATTGAAGGTTTCTGCCAAAGGTGCATCCTTACTGAAAGTTGCAAAAAAAAATTCAATGGCTCAGCTGAGGAATGGAGTGCCCATAAACGTATGTTAGGGGAGGATCTTTATAAAAGAGTAAACAACATTATAAATCATTTTGATGAATTAGGGTTATAATCAACCGATTAGGGTTTCAAGATTACATTAGCAAGGGTTAAGCCCTAACTCATACTCAATTCATCTCAAGAGTATTAGTGTATGATAATTACATACTACTCTTTTCAATCATAGTTTCTCTCTCATCCCTACAAAGGTGTAAATTACTTGATTCTCATTTTTAAGGTCTACTAGCTCATTATTAACAAATTGAATTGCACTCATTGTGTCTCAATATTGCATTATTCATATCCATCACTTAGACATGCCTACCATATCAAGTAGCATGATTGATAATGTCATTTTATTGTATTTAGAGATGCATATATCATCTTAACAAGTATTCAATTTGATCATGTGGTGAAACCACATCCTTATATCGGGGGCATATCCCTTAACATCATATAGTGTAACCATATAGTGAGGTATCACTTTATCTTTTCTCATCTCAAGTCAATCTCATATCAAGTATGGGTTAAATCATTATTCCCATATTGGGTAAGAGAGTGTATTGGGTCCTCATATCGTGTACTAGAGTACATCATATCGAGTATACCATTATGGTTATACCATATCTCATATAACAATATTATTTTTGTTCTTCACTTTGGTTGGTCACGTTCATTCTTAAACTTCCATATAGGTCTCTCATCATATCGGGTAGCCTCTTGGATTTCCATATCGGGCTCCATCTTGGGTTATCATATCATGCATCCTCATTGGATGCCATCCTATATTAAGTGGTATCATGATTGCCATATTGTGTTTCTATGCTATCCATCATATCGGTTTACCTACCTTAGAAACCATGTCGGGTTATATGCATATGCATGTGATTTTACTCATAGATTCGCCCGAAAAAAATGATCTACACATGTTGTCTAGTTTAGATATGACATAATGATGTAAAAGTATATGACTCATGAAATAGGAGTAGATGGGACTACAAGAAGCATTCAAAAGAACCACACTTCTAGGCCTATTAATAAAGTTTGTGTTCTAAATATTAAGGATTTTAGAAGTCTTTGACATGATAGTCTCTCAATCCTGCTAATTTAATCTAAGGGGTGAGAGGGTTAGACCAAGATATTCAAATGGGAAGTTCATAATTGGACATCTTAGTTGATGTTGAAATCTTTGAAGGTTTACAGTAGAAGCATAAGTCCCAATCAAGGTAGATTCGTGAAAATGGACACTCAAATGAGAAATTTTGGAAAAGATCACCAAAACATGAAAGAATTCGACATTTTATCATTTTTCTTGAGATAAACAATGGTATCATAGACGAATTAAATTATATTTTTGTGTGTACCCCTCACATAACACCCTATCCAAAATGTTAATCTTCAAATCTAGTTTCATCATGTGTTATAGAATGGAAGTAGCAATGATAAAGAGGATAGGGAAAAATGGGTCTTACTTCCTAAGACTGTTTGAGCTAGAGAAATGAGGAACGGTAGAACCATTGATCAATATAGATAATTGACAACTCTTAATGCAAATATTGATCCAATGGACCACTAATTTGAGAAGCCATTACCATGAAGATTATAAATGGTTAAATCCCATTGACACTATAAAAATCCTATTCAAAGTATAATTTGAGTGTTAATAGTGAGAAATTATCTAAATGACTTGAGTAAATAAATTCATTAGCTAATATAAATGTATATTGCATCTATGTGCCTTTGATAAAAGTTGTTTTCTCAAAACTAATGATTGACTTCATATAAATTTTGAATATGTTATTTGGAACACTAGAAACAATCTTATAAGAAGAGTTGATCATACTAATGGGTCTTAATTGCTTAATGTTTGTAGGCTTCTATTGTTTTTTAATGAGGGAAATGTGGGTATTGTTTAAACTTAAATCCGATTAGTAATGTCACAATGTTGATGAATGTAATGGAAGTGTTTCAAAATGGATGGTTTGATAATATTTCATGAATCTTGGTAAAAAGCCATATTTATTCCATCATGACCAAGAGATCTATTTGGTTTCATCTATGAGATAGATGTGTATATGTCATCTTTAGTAAAATCATTGGTTAGAAGTAGGGGATTGAAAACTTTAGTAGGGAAAATAAGATCTTGGTCAATGTTGAAAGATGCAACAAATTGTGTGTATGATTAAGAGATGTATAAAATAACTAACGACATATCAGGTAATGATGTGGATGCTATAGGTAGAAACATTATTGATAGGAATATTATTAATAAATTAGACTCTTGATGAGGGAATTATGCTTCCTCTTGTTGCATGTATGGTGAACAAAATTTGGTATTTATGACATGTTCTTTGATTCTATGAGATTTAGGCATTGCTTGCAATGAATTACAAAGGAGGGATTAATATGACTCTATTCAAAATTTTAGAATTAGTAGAAGTTGGGTCAAAGTTGAGATCAGAATCAAGACTGAGGATGTCATCCTAAACTGAATCAATGAGTTTTTTAATGTTTCCATAAGTCATTTTGTTCTAGTAACAAAGGGAACAATTCAACTATTTGATGTTATTTGGAAGAGTGATACCCAGATCTAAATTAGTAAAAGGTCTAATCCAAAAGTCTAACACAACTTCATGGAAAGAGTGACGTTTTGTCTAGAAACATTCAAACTGGAAAGGATTTGACCTAACGTTGAAAGGAAAGTATTGAGTAAGGAAATAATAAAAATAAATCTACAAGATGTCAAGAAAAAAGATAATAAGTATAAAATGTACCATCTTTTAGCCCAAAAACAATCTAATATGGATCAAGACTCACCTCTCATCTATGTGAAGTTAGTTTTGGAGTTAGAAAGATCATCATATTATGCATTAGGGTGAAGTTGTTGAATAAAATTATTATCAGGGGGTTGATATTGGTAGGTTGTGATGTTGAAGTTCCTCTTAGGAAAAAAATCTTATGAGACTAAAATCACCTCCAACAATATAGGCTTAATCATTATAGAGACCAACAAGGGAGTATAACTCATTGATAAAAGTTTTTATGTTATTCCTTGGATTTCTAGGTGGCCAAGAAGAAGAAAATTGAGTTATAAATATTGGAACAAAGGTTCAAGATGACAAAAAAAGGAGCCCTATGGGTTGCACTGTGAGTCACCACTTGCGAATTCCAGCCTACCAAAATCCCTCCAGTAAGATCTATCGCAAGCTTTTGGTTTCAATTCAAAATGATGTTGCCCCCATCAAGTGCTGGTGAAAATCCTAAAGGCAATCCTTAGTCTCTTGGATGGTTGGTGATATTGATTTAATTGTTGCAGATGCATTGACAAATGTGGTTTCTATGCTTGTAAGATACAAAAACACAAACATTTCATGACACCAAAAACAAAGGAAAATAGTAGTGAATACATGAGAATTGAACCATAATGGTCTAACTCTTGAAATATTGGAGTGCCTCCATATCCAAATGGGATGGCCAAATATTATTCCACCATATTCCATCTCATTTATTGAAATATCCATACGAGATTCAAGATGGGTGCTAAAGTGATTAACAATCTTAGCAAAGCTGAAGAAATCATTACCAATATCTTAAGAAAATATTTCTAATTAGGTTGTAGGAAGTTAAAGATGAGAAAAAAAAGCTGAGGAAGATAAAGAGGAACATCTTTGAGAATCGAAAGCAATGATTTATGGTGATTGATTACCTTAATACATAGGAAGACAAGTAGACACCATCTTATTTTGGGCAACAAATTTGTACAACGACCCCTAGATATAGGGGAATCTACAGACATATGAGAATCTGGCATTAAAGTATGAATGTTGTTGGTCCTCAGTTTAGCTATGACGTCGAAAGTTATTTTGTAAATGTTAAGGTTCATATTTTACTTTTTTATGAATCAAAATTAGTGCTATCTGACTATGATTGTATACACCAAGGATACCATCAGAATCATCCATCATTTTTTTTGAACTAGGATATGATTAGTATTATTTTGATGATGTATAGTATATGTGAATCAGGTTGTCTTCTTACCATCATAACCTCTAGAACCCAAGTTACCTCAATTTTTATTAAGGATGGTTTCAATGAGAAGGAGGTTAAGCAGACAATTTTTATTAAGGAAAACTATCTGATGGATATACAACTTAGCTATGTATGACACTTTGTTGGAAATCTTCAAGGCAAGGAAGTGTGCTAACTTGGTTAAGCGGTCCACCGCAAACCATATAACATCATGACCTTTCTTGGTCTTGCTAAGACCCACCACAAAGTCCATGGTGATCTAGTCCCATTTCCACTCCGGAATCTCGATCGATTATAGTAATCCTCTAGGTTTTTGGTGTTCTGCCTTCACCTTTTGGCACGTGAGACAACTGGCCACATATATCACTATGTCTCTCTTCACTCCAGGCCACCAGAAATATCACTGCAAGTCTTTAAACATCTTGGTAGTGCCAGGGATTATGGTATACTTAGAGCCATGCGCTTCTTGTAGGATATGAGTCTTCAAAGGTGACTCCTCACTTGCCCAAATCTAATTCTTGTATCATATCCCTCCATTCACACCCAAGGACATATGTGTCTAAGGTTTATCCAGCAAACCTCTCATCTTTTCAAGCTCTAGGCTCACTAGTTGGGCAGTTACTAACTTGGTCAACAAGTCATGTTTTATCTGAATGTTAGACAAATGAATCCAGTCTTCTAATGGTAGAGGGGCCCATCTAGCATACTCTTCCAGTTCCCTCCACTGGGTAGATAATACAGTTGAACATCTAAGTTGCTTTTGGCTAAGGGCATCAGTTACCACATTGGCCTTTCTTGGGTGATACACATGGTGAAATCATAGCCTTTCATATATTCCATCCATCATCTCTGTCTTAGGTTGAGGTCCTTCTGAGTCAGGAGATGCTTCAATCTCTTGTGATCAGTGAGGATTTCATAGATAGCACCATACATGTAGTGTCATCGGATCTTTAGGTAATGTATGATCACATTCAACTCTAGGTCGTGTGTCAGATAGTTCATTTCATTTGGCTTGAGCTACTGAGATGCATAAGTGACAACATGCTTATTCTACTCTAGCACACATCCAAGCCCCATTTTGGATGCATCAATGAAAATCATGAAACCTTGTTTCTAGACAATAGATTCAATACAGGTGTTGTGGTCAATTTCTTCTTCAACTCTTGGAAGTGAGCTTCACACAACTCAAACCATACAAACTTTTCGTCCTTTCAGGTGAGCTTGGTAAGAGGTATGGCAGTCTTTGAGAAATATTGGATGAACTGTCGGTACTACCCAACCAATCCCAGGAAGTTGCGAATTTCAGAAGGATTCTTCGACGTTGGCCAATCACGTATAGCAGACACCTTGGTAGGATCTAATGACATCATCCCTCCTGAGATGAAGTGTCCAAGAAACATGACACGATCGATCCAAAAGTCACATTTCGAGAACTTCCCATAAAACTTCTGCTTCATTGGGATTTCAAGGAGTCTAACCAGGTGGTCTCAGCATTGGTGTAGGTCATCTGAGTAGACTAAGATGTCATCTATATACACTATAATGAAAGAGTCAAGGAAATGTTGGAACACAGTGTTCATGAGGTTCATAAAAACACTTGGGGCATTAGACTGTACAAATGGCTTGGTTAAGAACTCATAATGGTCATAACGGGTACGGAAAGTAGTTTTCGATATGTCTTCATTCTTAACTCATAACTGGTGGTACCCGAACCTTAGGTCAATCTTGAAAAAGACTCGGCCTGACTTAAGTTGGTTGAATAGGTTGTCGATTCTCGGTAGAGGGTTCTTTTTTTTATGGTAGCTTGGTTTATCATGTGATAGTCAATGCACATGTAGAGTGATTCATCCTTATTCTTTATGAAGAGGACTGGAGCTCCCCAGGGTGAGGTACTAGGCCTCATTAATCCCTTGTCTAGCAATTCCTGCGGTTGTTTCTTCATCTCTAATAGCTCCACATCATCCATCCTATAAGGTGCCATGGTGATAGGGTTCATTCTGGGAGCTAACTCTATGGTGAAATCCACCTTTCTCTCTGGAGGCAGGCCATGTAAATCATCTAGGAACACATCCTCATAGTCCTGAACTACCTATATCTCTCCAAATGTTTAACCTTAGGTTCAAGTTCTATAAGAATTGCTAGGAATGCCTGACAACCTTTGGATATCATTTTCTCTACTTTTAAGGCCTACATCTACAGACTAGTGGTTGCATCCTTCATCCCTAATGGTTAATGGAGGGTGACCGGGTCTCTCTATCAAAATCTTTTTCTACCTACAATCAATATGGGCTATATAGGTATAAATCCAATCCATACCAATTATCACATCAAAGTCATTCATGTCCAACAAAATAAAATTGGTAGGGAATTCATGACTCAGACATTTAATAGGTAAATTAGGGGTTTTTAAAAGAGATGTAAGAATCTGACCACTCAGGGCAGTGACATCCAACACATATCCTAAATCCTTGAAATCTAGATAGAGCATAGTTGTAAGATTTTTTGAAATAAAACTATGTGTTGATCCACAATCATAAAGAGCATTCACACTTTGTCCCATATTTTCAACCGTGCCTACAAAATTTTCATGATAGTCAAACTTCCATTACATTTCATAAACAAAGTTGGAAAAGCTACTGTAAGGGTTATTACCCTCTATCAGACGATTGGAATTATCCTGGGCCTCCTCATTGTCAATGGCAAAAACTCGAGCATGTCGACACTCTCCTACAGGTGGGGATGCTATTGCTGGTTGTGCCACTGGAGGTGCTACTGCCACTGGCTGAGCTGCCACCGAGGCTTGTCCTCTTGGGTTAGTATGGGGGCAGTTATCCTGGAACTACCCCTCTTGCTGGCATCAAAAACACACTTTTCTTTCAAAGTGACACTTTCATGGATGGTATCTTCCACATTTGCGGCACCTAGATGATGCCCCTTGTTTTTTGTACTCATTGTGTAGATTTCCCCTTTCCTCCCTTGGCATGGTGACAACCCCGGTTCTTCTTGTTATCATTTCTTGGGCTGGAACTTCCTTCCGTGCAACCAAGGTATCCCTTGGGTTGGTTCTGTTGTGGCATGACCATCTTCTCCATGTCCATGGAAATGATGAGAGCTTCAGAGAGAGTTGTGGGCTTTCTCACCATGACATGAGGCTTAATGGTAGGTTGAAGTATGTCCATGAGATGTTCCACCCTCCTTTCTTCAGTCAGTATGAAGCCAAAATTCTCTAAGAGGTGAAGTTGGCGAGCGTAGCCAGCCACGAACAAGTTTCCTTGAACCAGGAAAGTGAATAGCTTTTCCTTTTCCTTCTTGGAAACGAGAGGTATGAATCTTACGGTGAAAAGTACATGGAAACCTACCCAATCCATGGGCTCTTCACTCAGATCTTTGCCCATGATATGGTTCTTCCACCATATCTTTGATGCTCCCTCCTGGAGATGGGCGGCGAAGAGAACCTTCTTGCTTTCATGTACTTCCAATATGTGGAACCCATTTTCCACTACCAATAGCCAAGCGTCGGCCTTGTCTACTACCTCCATTTTGTCTTCCCCCAACCCAGAATTTCTCAATATTCAACTTCACAAAAGCTAAGATGGTGGTACCAAGGTAGGGACGGGCAGGCATAGGTTCACCGTTCTCATTACGGGGAAATATCTAAGGGTGAGGATGTTGATGGCTTCAGTTTAACTTATTTTGTTGCTCTAACCAGAGCATCTCAGTAGTTTTTGTCACCATTAGTCCAGTTGTCGGTCCAAAATTAGCAAAATGACTAGGATCATCCCTTACTTCATCTCCAAACATGGGTTTCTCTTTAGTTCTAGGGCTTCCTTCTGGGTTCTCGATGTAGAAGGGAATGGGTTTAGGCTCAGGGTCTTTCTTTCCATAGGCTTCACCTTCTCTCTTCCTTTTCTTGGAGGATTCACCTTCCATTTGCCTTCTCTTCTCAGAGGAGGGCCTCTTCTTGCGCAAGGGCCTCGAACTGGGGTATTTGTTGGCGGTGTCGTTAGGGATGGCAATAGTTTTGACATGGGCCATGCTGTAACACATAGATAATTCTATTAACCATCGTTTCATAACTTAGGATTATCTTATATCCATGATATCTTGTTTACATGTATTTTATTGTTTGGTAGAGGATACCCTAATCCTTATCTTTCAAAATGCCCAAATTTAGGAGGAGGTGGAGAGAGAGAAACCTTAGGCACTTAAAGTTTGTTTATAGAAAAGGGACAAACAAGTGATGAGTGTAGATGAGAAATCCTTGAGGTATCTTGTTTTGAGTCAAATCCATAGATTTCGTCTAGGCAGTCACACAAATTCTAGGAGTCCTCAAAAACTGACTAGCGGGGTGAAGGAAAATCTTGTCAGCCCCTAGATCATGATCCTTTTCTAGACACCTTCATCTTTGGAAAATAATCAAATAACTCCCTTTGGGCTCTAAAGACTTTGCAAAATTTAATATTTATTAAAGATTATGTGGAAAACCAATCTCTGGTACCAAATGTAATAACCCCATTCCCTAGAAACCCCAAATTAAGGAAGGCCAAGAAACTAGACATGTTATCCCAAAAACATGATCAAATGGTTTTGCACATAATAAAAAATAATTAATAAATTCTACTAAACTAACTAAACTTGGTACATGATAATTTTTTTTTCTAAGTTTACAAAAACATTAGTCCTAGAATTTTACCAACAAATAAATCATCTATCTATATCATCCGGGCCTTACTTCATTTATTTTCTTTCAATGTATTCTTTCCTCGAATGACCAATTTCCAGTGAGATTATCCTAAAAATGCTGACAAACAAAATGTTGGTCAGCATGACAGGTCATACTGGTATGTGGGGGAAACAAAATCTAACAAGTAATGATAACAACATAATTCAACAATTATTGTGCAACAAAACAATTTTAACATTTTATTCATGACTACCCAATCTAGGTTTCTCCATCCTCTGTCAAAACCCCTCAAGGACTCATACTACATTATTCATTGTCTTCCCCTATTCAGGCAGATGACTTCATCATGTCTCCCCCTATCCAGGTAGGTGACTGCTCAAGTACCCCCTATTCAGGTTGGTATCAAAATATGCCTGCCCCTATCCAGGCGGATGGCCTTTACATAGATCCAGAGGTGGCTGAGATTTGGGCTAGTCATGTTCATATATAATGTGATTGTCATAGTTACTTCAAAGTTTGCATGGAATGAAATAAACAAGCATGCATATATCTTCAAACCATGCAATGAAATCTTTGAGAAACTATGTGAACTACAACGAATATTCTTAGGCATAACCACATACCTGTCTCGGGAGAATTTGTATTCCAAATAAGAATATGTAGAATTAACCACACAATCAACCAGACAAGTCAACCTGAAAATCAAAGCATACATCCATGTGTCACTACATGATTCTAAATCCTATCAAAGCACCGACTTGGTTCTTAAGCTGGGTTTTTATGTCCACTTTCTTATGTCATTATCCATATTACCACTTTTTTTTTCCAATGATTGCTCCTTTCCACTTTCTTAACCACAAACCCTACTTTAGGTTTCTTACACGTGATTGTGCTAAAAAAAGTTGTCTTTTATACAAAAGTCCCCATCTTTATCCTTTTTAAGTCAAATTAGGGTTAGAGAGATGAAAAGATGAATATTTGACACTTTTATGCTTATTGCGTTAACAAATCCTAATTTCCATCATTTAGTACACCTTTATGCAAAATAAAACCCTAACTCTTCAAATCTTGGAATTTAATATCCATATGAGTCAATGGTTTTCCTTTTATTTATAGTAGATCAAACTTTGATTAAAAACATTAGCTAAGTCTATTAGATTAATTAACATTCACAAATTAGGGTTTTGATCCATTAAAAGTAGTAAAGACATAAAATTTGAACATCTTTCAAATTGGAAGAAGATATAGGCCAATATCATATTTTTATTGTGTAGATTGCATTTTTCTGATCAAGATTCATATATTATTTGCTACTTTTGGATAATTCAAATATTTACTACAACTTTAGAAATTTTAATATTTTCTAACCAATCACAGGCCACCATGTAGGTAGCCTGCTCACGCGGCAAACCAATTAACCGAGTGAAAAAATAGAGGAAAAGAACAGACTATCCTTACCCTCAAAGACGCGTGCACGGGGAAAAGTGGTCTTTTCCCACATCCCTTCTTCAACCTTGGGATTCTTCTTCTTCACGAGCCAGGAGTCAACCCAGGGGTTGACTCTAAGGTTCCCACCCTCCAAGATTCAAGAAACGACACCCGTGTTGGGTTTTAGGGGAGACAGAAAAGGCAGTGCAAACTAAAAAAATTTTCTCCCCAAACCCAGAACGAAGGAATCGCGTCAACGTCTATACAATAGGAAGGATGGTTTGTAGAGACATACCTTGTCCCGAGGCTTGCTCGGTGACGTTACCTCGTGGCTTGCGTGGTCTTCACCTCCGGTCTTAGACAGTGTCTGAGCAGCTCCTGGCTTCACTGGGATTGTCAAGATTGACAGTTGTCCTCCGAGAGGCAGAAGTCTCCCGCCTCTGAAGTAGTCTGCATAGACCACCTGGAACTCCGATCTCCTTGTCCCATAAGGAATTGAAAGGAGTCACACCCTCCTGTCAGTGTACTAGTCACCGACACACTCTCCTGCCACTAGTCACTTTTCTGTAGTTGTCTTTCCCTTGCTGTGCCTCGCTTATCGGGTAGCACTTGCTTGGGCTCTCCTGGTTCCCACAACCAGAGAGAACGACAACTTTACAGAGCAACTGGTGTTCTGAGTTGTTGTATTTGAGAAGCCGCCAATACCCCTATATATAGGAGGGTCATGGGATAGGGTTCTCTACCCCAGGCAATGCGGGATTAAAGCAAGAGTAGGAGGGTTTGAGATTTTCCACAAAACAACCCAATGCACCAGCTGAATCGATTGTTTCATACATGAAACAGTCGGTTGGGGACCTGAGCCGATCGGTTCACACCTGAACTGATCGATGGGACACCTGAGCCGATCATTCAAGCATGAGCCTATCGGTTCATGGTCCTGATCAGTTCCCGATTGACTTTTCCTCTTTTGTTTCAAATTGATCCAAATAGAAATCCTTGTTCCAATCAAACTAGACAAGTGAAACGAAGAGAAATATCTTAACAACCTGACTTTCCCAACTCGCTCGTTTGGACCAGTTGAGTTGATCGGTTCAACCCTTGAACTGGTCAGTTCAGCCTGTCCTGAGCTGATCGGTTCATCAACCTGCGTCGATCGGTTCATCATATGAGCCCATCAGTTGGGAGTGCAGACTGTGAAAAATCAGTCAATTGCAGTATCAATCAATCAGATACACTATTCAATCGGTCCAACACCTTGAACACTATGATATTGAGCTATCAACTGATTGAGTGTTTAATTGAACTACTAAATTCCTTTAGTAATCAATCTAAACATTATTTGTGGATAAAACTCCTCTTCTAGGTTAAATCCTATGTGTGTGACCCTACATGCCCATTTCACGTTGGCAGTGAAAGTCCATATCACTTATGACTTCGAAACAAAGAGCGGTACCTAGTTGCACATCAGTGCTACCCAAGTGAAATAGAAAGTTGGAAAATAGATTTCAACCCTACAATCCGTGAATGGTGTTACAGTGAATGTATAATTCCTTTGTCTCTGATATCCCGAATGAACTCGAGGCATGGAACAGTCATCCTGTCAATGTTCATTCACTTTCTTGATCTCAGAGTAGATAGGAGGAGATATGTATGACATCAATATCACATACTGATTCACACATGTGTGTGCATGCCTATCTCAATTCTACTCATCAAGTGGCCATGGATATCATACTCCCTTAGGAGGGACAAATCCCATATCTATTACTCACCCCTCAAAAGCCCCATGTGTCAAAGCCACCCAATCATCACCTTTATAACAACCCATGTTTCAGGACTGCGTTTGATGATGTCAAAGTGTACCCAAAAACATGTGTTGAGTGTAGTGATTTTAGGTCAAGGAATCACACTCACCACCATCACTGTGAGAACTGACTGTGACTACCATGTCATGGTTCCATGTGTCAAACTCACCATGGGTCTGTTTGATACACTTATTCTCTAACAAGTACCTATGTGTTTGGTTTGATATCTCCATATCAAGACTAATGAGATTTTGTCATCAACCAACACCACAATCTAGTCTTGTGTGTCATTGTTGTCTATCTACCTTCTACAATGACATTCGACTAGGGACATGATAAGAATGTATAAACTCTTAGCATCTGTATGATCTCATGGTTTAGGTCCTGAACCTGAAAGCATACGTCATTGAGTACTGTCATTCTCTAGACATTCAATATGTTCTATCATTATCTCATATGACTGAACCAGAAAGAATTGGAAGCTTGCCTTTGATGTTCATTAATTCAATCTTAATGTATCCCACCAATCATCCCATGATTGGCTCTCAGGGCATACATACCAACAGACTCCCACTTGCACTGCAAGCCAATCACCCTTTAATCATATTCATAGTGATCTTCAAACATGTCCTACATGTTACTGTGCTCTAGTGTTAACATAGTGAGTTATGGAAACACCTTGCCAAAGTCAGTATTAGCTGTATGTCTCTCATCTCTTCGTTGTACGTCACACGTATGAGATGGAGTTGCCGTAATATACGATGTAGTATTCCTTTGCTAACCTTTAGCCACATTCCATGACCAAGTACTCCTTACTTGTCATCAAAGATCAGAATATCTATAAGTTCATCTCTATGAACTTACAGATCCATATAGTATCCACTAATGTTCTCTAACACACGGATACTCGACTTTTCCTTTTAAACAGATTTATAGGAACATTTCCATTTATCAACTAACATTCACTTTTATATATCCCATATATATTTTGCGATTAATTTTCTGTCCTTTTCGGAAGTTCGCATCAATGTTACTCTTTACAGTGAACCCTTCCTTATTGCCATAGAACTAGTACTTCTCAAGTACTTATCAAGTTCTTATGGTATTCCAGTAACCCTTACTAGAACTAGACAGATATCCAATCATCATGTCCCACATACGAGTTATTAGGATGAGCATATCATATTGTCATGTACTGCATACTAGATGATGAATGCATTTTGTTCTTTCCATGTCCATACATGCAAGATAATGGGATGATTACATACATGATAGATCCATATCTATTCTTAGTGTTCCCATTCTTCATAAGAATTGAGACACTTGGCTCTGGGATACTAACTCCAAGTTTTCTCCCACTGAATCTGTGCACACTGAACCCTTCAATATAGATTGCCAATGTATGCTCTCTCCTTTTAGGTCAAGAGGTTTTTTAGAACTATCTCTATAGATCTCTATTCCTATTACATAGGAAACGTTTCTATTTTCCTTAAAGATAATTTCCACTTTGGATTTCCATTCTAGAATATTTCAATTTCACATCAACATGTGGAATGCAAATACGCTCCCACTAAATCATAGATCCCTTCTTTATCTTTAACATATCAGTCAAACCCTTTGACCATATTATCAAAGTAAATATCCAGCTCTGAGTTGCTTGTACTTAATCAATCACATTGATTAGTCCATTGTAACTTATAGACATCATTTGCATTAATGGTTTCATAAACCTTATAGGTTGTGTCACGTGCACATCCTTGTTTTATTCCTCATAGGAATGCGGTTTTAGTATCTGTATGCCAAATGTCTTAGTCATTAAGTTGCAATCAACAAGAATCATCCTTCTCAAAATGTTATCCATGTGTCTTAACGCTTAAGACTCATTCACACTTATGGATTTCATCCCAATGGGTGCTACCATCAAGGTCATACCCTATGGTTCACATGGAAGTTATTTAGGATGTAATGGTCATAAACCATAACTCAAAATCCAGTTCCTCATATTCATCTAGATAGTTGACTCATCACATGATCAACTCATCACATAGATAATCAAGGTGTATCTATCAAGGATATAAGAACTCACAATTCCTTTGTGATTCTTAATGTCCTTTATTAGTGTAGGGTATTCTTTATTTAAGAAGAACTTAGTTATTTGATAATCACCCTCTAACTCCTTAGAGTATGACTCCTTTTGATTTAGACATCACCATGCCTTAATCATGACCTCACTATGATACACTATCATAATCACTCATAAGGATCTCAAACATTTGGTTTAAGTATCCTTATGCCTTGATCACATCAAGAACTAATACTTTTACCAAATTTGTACTTCATCTATGATATTCTTGAACACTTCAAGATATTCACATTGGTATTTCTCTAAACACCATTTGAAGTATCAACATTAACTCCAATAGGTATGTAAATACATCACATGTATTATACCTAATAGGATAATCATTCTTCTACTACCTTAGTGAAGATTTATTAATCATGTCTAAGAGATTCATGTCTCTTAATGGTTCTCTAACTAAAAGAGTCTAGATTTATCCATCATATGGAAACTAGAAATGAATTTCTCATGATTTATGCTGATTTGACTGTTTGAGTTATCAATAACTTTTAGGTATCATTTTATCTTATGCATACCAAGTACCACAAGATAAACAAGGCATTGCCATAAAGATCATATCTTTGAAATTGAAACATCAACTTTATTAATTGCTATCATTGGCATACAATATGCAAAAATAATGTGTTTCTATCCATTGTCAAATATAAAATAGCAGTTCATAACTCTATTCCATGCCTTCAAGGCTAAAAATAAACTAATGTACTCCTATTTATGGTAGCAACACTTGCCTTATGTATTGGGTGCTTTACACTTTATATCTTGGTATCATATACCTTAAAAGTGTTATAAGTTTATTTCATGACACATTCAGGTGGAGACATCTGTTGCCACCTTCTTCTTTAGTTCTTCTAGATAGAGTGGACAATTCCTTTTCCAATGTCATGGCTTTTGACAATGGTGGCAATTGCCTCTCTTGGTCACGCCTCCCTTGGCCTTGATAGTTGAAGACGACTTGGGCTGCTGGCTAGCATCTGAACCTTTCTTAGCCTTGCCTTTTCCCTTGCGCTTGGACTTACCTTTCTTGTTGCTGATCATCATCACATACTTAGGCTTGTCCTTATTCATATGTGCCTCGGCTGTCCTCAACATGCCCAACAACTCTGTCAATAGTTTGTCAAAGTTGTTCATGTTGTAGTTCATCACAAACTAACTGTAGGATTCTGGCAACGATTGCAGTATCATGTCAGTAGCCAACTCTTGACTCAGGGGAAATCCCACTCTTGTCAGGTTCTCTACATACCAATCATTTTGAGCGTGTGAGGACCGACTGGATCTCCTTCTGTCATGACACACTTGAACAACGCCCTGGAGACATCATATCTCTCTTGCCGTGCTTGATCTTCATACATGTTCTTGAGATGCTGAATCATACCAATGACACCCATGTTCTCATGTTGTCTCTGCAACTCGTGGTTCATGGAGCACAACATCAAGCACTTTGCATCAATGGCATCTTTAGAATGCTTCTTATAAGAATCCCTTTCTGCCTTTGGTGCGGTAGGAGCAGGTTCTTCTGGAGCTGGAGTATCCAGGACATAGAGATTTCGCTCATGAGTTAGAACAATTCTCAATGTCCTAAACCAGTCGTGGAAGTTAGTCCCATTTAGCTTGTCCTTTTCAAGGACCGATCACAATGAAAAGTGATTGTTGTTTGTTGTCATTTATACTACAAAAGGAAATATATGCAATTTAGTCCAAAACTCAATTTTGATTTATTTGATTGATTTGAAAAGTTGACGATATAATTAGGAATTTAATTAATTATCGCTCCCACTATTTTTGTTCAAATTGATAGCCCTCACCATCAATTCTGAAGATTGCAGCGTACAACCTTCTAGTGAGAAAGATCCGTATTTCATCAAGTCATGAGTTAGCTTTGACAGATCGCTCACAACTTGACTATTTAGGTAGGCCATCATGCCAATTGCATCATATGCAACTCTTGAGTAGATGGCATGTGCAACTCCTTGCCATTCATCCCATGCCTCTGGGCTTAGACGCTCTAAGAATCACCAGTTAAGTCTAACCCAAAAGCCGACACGGTAAACATGCACCCTGCTTTGGCAAAACCTACATGTTTACCCTTCACACTTCTGTGAGATGGACGGTGCACCATGCTTTGGCGTAACCTATGCTTGGTCGATCAAGTTTTTCATGTGTGCCGCTAACGGAAGGCATAAAAGACTTAATATTTAGATGAGGGATTTGGTTTTTATAGGTACATATACATATCCAATCACCACAATACATAATATGTATCATATACATGCTATATCCCACAGAAAACATGTGAAACGATAAAAGCGATGATTATGGCCATCCTAATGTGATTCCTCAAGCCAAGAGGAATCACGGTCATCTAGGTCTACATCATATGCAACCTGTTCATGATTAAGTGCTATAGACGTCTGAGTTGATTAACTCATCACATGAATGACCTTCTCACCCTAGTCGGTCGTCTGGGTGCCACCAACCGATCGGTTGGCTCCTCCAACTGATCGGTTTGCCTGGTCGTCGTGCATCTCCTCATGGCCGCCACCCATTCGTCTCTCTCCTTGAGCCGGTCATCTGGATCACCAACCGATCGGTTCATGTCTTGATATGATCATCGCCAGATTGTCCTCCGTTCTTTGACGTAACCGAAAATATAAAAAGATCTATCCTATTTACATTTAAATTGGGAAACCCCGAGTTACATTCGGGGGGAGCAAAGGTAGGAAAGAAATCTCGAGTTATCTCGAGTTACTTCAGGAATAAGGAGGTAGGGAATCGATACGTAGACCGAGATGCAAGCAACCACATTCAACCAAGCACACATACATAGGGTTTATTGGCCATAACCACACTATACATCCACCACAAAACTCATTTAAGGGTGATGTGTATCGAGTACATTCATATTACATATCATATATGTATATTGGGATTTGTGGATTTAGGATTGGACACGCATAAAGCCAATTTTATTCATATCGTATGCAATAAATAAAGGCGACAAACCAAAATCAATCATATCAATAATCCTAAAGTATAGAGTAGTTGACGTGGCTCTGATACCACTGTTGGGTTTTAGGGGAGATAGAAAAGGCAGTGGAAATAATTTTTTTTTTCTCCCCAAACCCAGAATGAAGGAATCGCGTCAACGTCTATAAAATAGGAAGGATGGTTTGTAGAGACATACCTTGCCGCGAGGCTTACTCAATGACATTACTTCACGGCTTGCACGGTCTTCACCTCCGGTCTTGGATGGTGTCTATGCAGCTCCTGGCTACATCAGGACTGTCGAGATTGATAGTTGTCCTCCGAGCGGCAGAAGTCTCCCACCTCTGAAGTAGTCCACACGGACCACCTGGAACTCCAATCTCCTTGTCCCATAAGTAATCGAAAGGAGTCACACCCTCCTGTTTCTGTACTCGTCACCGACACACTCTCCTGCCACCAGTTGCGTTTCTACTGTTGTCTTTCCCTTGGTCAGCCTCCCTTATCGGGTAGCACTTGCTCGGGCTCTCCTGGTTACCACAACCAGAGAGAACGACAACTTTGCAGAGAAACTGGTGTTCTTAGTTGTTGTATTTGAGAAGCCCCCAATACCCCTATATATATAGGAGGGTCATGGGATAGGGTTCTCTACCCCGGGTAATGCGGGATTAAAGCAAGAGTAGGAGGGTTTGAGATTTTCCACAAAACAACCAACTGTGCCAACTGAACCGATCGTTTCATACATGAAACTGTCGATTGGGGACCTGAGACGATCAGTTCACACCTGAACCGATCAGTTCGGACACCTGAGCCAATCGGTTCAAGCATGAGCCGATCGATTCCTGGTCTTGATCAGTTCCCGATTGATTTTTCCTCTTTTGTTTCAAATTGATCCAAATACCAATCCTTGTTCCAATCAAACTGGACAAGTGAAATGAAGAGAAATATCTTGACAACTTGACTTTCCCAACTCACTCGTTTGGACCAGTTGAGCCGATCAGTTCAACCCTTGAACCGGTCAGTTCAGCCAGTCCTGAGCTGATCGGTTCATCACATGAGCTGATCGGTTCACCAACCTAAGCCGATCGGTTCATCATATGAGCCGATCGGTTGGGAGTGCAGACTATGCAAAATCAGTCAATTACAGTTTCAATCAATCTGATATTCTATTCAATCAGTCCAACACCTTGAACACTATGATATTGAGCTATCAATTGATTGAGTGTTTAATTGAACTACTAAACTCCTTTAGTAATCAATCTAAACATTGTTTGTGGATAAAACTCCTCTTCCAGGTTAAATCCTATGTGTGTGACCCTGCATGCCCATTTCACATTAGTAGTGAAAGTCCATAACACTTATGACTTCACAAACAAAGAGCGGTGCCGAGTCGCACATTAGTGCTACCCAAGTGAAATAGAAAGTTGGAGAATAACTTCAATCCTACAATCCGTGAATGGTGTTATAGTGAATGTAAAATTCCTTTATCTCTGATATCCCGAATGAACTCGAGGCATGGAACAATCATCATGTCAATGTTCATTCACTTTCTTAATCTCAGAGTAGACTAGAGGAGATATGTATGGCATCAATATCACATAGTGATTCACACATGCATGCACACGCCTATCTCAATCCTACTCATCAAGTGGCCATGGATATCATACTCCCTTAGGAGGGAAAAATCCCATATCTATCACTCACCCCTCAAAAGCCCCATGTGTCAAAGCCACCCAATCATCACCTTTATAACAACCCATGTTTCAGGACTGCGTTTGATGATGTCAAAGTGTACCCAACAATATTTATTGAGTGTAGTGATTTCAGGTCAAAGAATCACATTCACCACCATCACTGTGAGAACTGACTGTGACTACTATGTCATGGTTCCATGTGTCAAACTCACGGTGGGTCTATCCAGTACACTTGTTCCCTAACAAGTACATATGGGTTTGGTTTGATATCTCCATATCATGACTAATAAGATTTTGTCATCAACCAACACCACAATCTAGTCTTGTGTGTCATTGTTGTCTATCTACCTTCCACAATGACATCAGACTAGGGACATGATAAGAATGTACAAACTCTTAGCATCCATATGATCTCATCCTTCAGGTCCTGAACCTGAAAGCATATGTCTTTGAGTACTGTCATTCTCTAGACATTCAATATGTTCTATCATTATCTCATATGACTGAACCAAAAAGAATTGGAAGCTTGCCTTTGATGTTCCTCAAATCAATCTTATATATCCCACCACTCATCCCATGATTGTCTCTCAGGGCATACATACCAACAACCCGCACCTCTGCCTGGGAACCTCAAACTCAAAACACCCCACAATTGATTTGCAGGCAGTCTAGAATAGCAGGGCAATGAGGACGAACCTCTAGAGAGTCGGCGGTGAAAACAGGGGTAGAGATCAAACTATCTTGAGCAATTAAAGATAGGGAAGTACTCGGTAGCTTGTGGGTGATCGTCATGATGACTTTGTAGGCTTGTAAAGGGATTGTACAACCCCTTTTATACTAGTCCATGGTGGCAGGGTTCCTGGTGTTTTGGTGAAATTCCTAGAATCCATGAAATAGGGTGAAATCTAGGGTAGGTTGGTTCAATTTTCTCTCCTGGACTCAATGGGAAGGCTATTTAGTGTTGAAGAGATCGGGGTAGCGAGAAATCCCCTCGAGATCCCAGACTCCAACTATTCCCAATTTCTCAATGTGTGATGAGCTAGGAGATGATCGAGCCACTATTGAATCTCTGATCCGAAGGCCTGCAACACGCGTGCCAGAACAATAAAATCCTATTAATAATCGGAATATCGTGACATTAATGATATTCCTTTGTGATATCCACACTTTAGGGACTTTTAGAAAATTCATATCTCCTAATCCATTGAGCTTTTTAATCCCAAATTTTAAGGGAAAGTTCTTGATAACATAATCTACCCATGGACACAATTTTGAATGAAAACTAAAAAAGAATAACCCTTTTTATTCATATGCAAGTCAAACACTAAAAAGGCATATATAATGCATTAAAACTCATATTATCTCTTTATTTCTTTTCTGTTCTCTTAATTTCAACTTTTTTAGATATTAGAAGGCATGTGGTACTAAAAAATCCTATTGTGGCCACTTATGCCACCTTCTAGAGAATTTCATACATTTTTCTTAAATAAAACATAAATTATTTATTTTCTTCTTGCCTTTTCCCTTATTATGAGTTTTTCTTTTGTCCTTTATGCTTTTACAACTCCATTGGCTTACTAAAATAGGGAAAATCATGAAATTCATTATTCAAGACAATTTTGCAAAGAAACCCAAGTTGTAAAAAAATGCAGACAAATTATCAAGCAAACCCCTTTTTTATTAAATAATTACATAATAGTACGACCAAAATTGCAGTTATAACACATGTTATGGAACTTCTAGAATTGTTGCGAAAATTCAAGATGTTCTGGTCCTTTCCACTCCCTCTTTAATCTTGCATTGGCTGGGGACTCGGAACCCAGACCCTAACCCCTCCTATATAGAGAGGGGTATTGGGGGATTCCTAGAGCACAACTACTATACATACAATTGAGAATCAGTTGCTCTGAAAATTGTTATCCTCACTGGTTGTGGTAACCAAGAGATCCTAGGCAAGTCCTACCCAGCTAGGAAGGGATAGCCATGAGAGAGAAACAACTGAGGATCATTATTGTGGGTCAGTATGTTGGTGACTTGTACACCAACACGAGTGACAACGCCTTCCTGTCTGTTCTAGCAGGACGACATGAGTTCTAGTTGGTCCATGTGGACTACTCTAGAGGCAGGATTCATTTGGCTATTTATAGGAGGGAAACATCAACTTGCATGTTGTGGAAAGATCTAAGGAGCCTTTACAGTAGTTGTCTGAGTCTGTTATCCTTGGAAGAGAAATTAGATGAGTTTTAGTGCAACTAGGAGATGCACAAACACCATCCAAGACAGAGTGCACATCTACTTCGATGAGGATTGACATTGGACTTGCTCCAAGACCAGGTATATCTTCATGAAACAATCCTACCCATTGCATAGTTATTGACGTGATCTACTGGTTAATGGGAAGTATGTCAGTAAAATTTTTGTTTCTACTACCTACTTGATGTCACATTTCCCAACAATACAATAAATGTTAAATTTACTAAATTGATGACTATGACATGCTACCCTGTGAGGCCGTGTTCGCCAGCACAATCATTTTGGTTTTGTCCTTTAATGTTGATTATTTTACCAAAACTGACAACTCAGACCGAAAGTGTTGGTTTTTTTTGTTACAACCAATGACTAAGTATTGGTTTTTTTAAATAGTAGACTTGTAGACCTATTGCTCAGCTGGTCAGTAGGATGCAGAACCTATAGTTTAGAATTGGAGTTTGGAACTGTAGGTTAACAACATCCTGTGAGTTCAACTTAAAAACAGGCTACCAAATGTAATAACAAATATAGTATATGCATAAAATTAAATTCATTCTCCAATTTCATTTCATCACATGTGCAAACATAAATCTTCACATTCATTTACACAAATCACACTTCATTTACATATACACCAATTCCATTCTCATGACATGTAGAAACACAATTCATTCATTCATCTTCAAATTCACACACATGTATATAGATCATTCACATATGCACCAATAATTTACTCACATCAAATTTAAAGTTCCAAGAAGTGATAAGCACCACATGTATATAGAAATAATGACATCAAACTTTAGAAAAGTCATTCCTTATCCCAATCAAATTCAAAGTTCACTTCTTTTTCGAAGGCTTGTGCCCATTTTTCTTGTATCTCACTAGTTGTTTTGTCATATAGGGCATTTGTATGTCTTCTAGCTTTTCTAGCATATTGAAGTGTTTTGTTTGAAACACTTTCCAAGATAATGAGGTATATAATTAAATAAGTTTGATATTTTATATAATCTAATGAGACTATATACTTATAATGATCAAGACTATATATATATAGTAAACAACAAAGTTTTACTACAAGTGATACGGCAGAGCAAAACCCTAGGAAGATTTGATCCGCCTTGGCGGCGGCCGCCGTCAGCACCCCTCCGGTTGGACACCCCATCCACCGGAGTCCACCCAGATCATCATCTCCCTCTCTTTCCCATCCTAGCCGGTGTTTGGGTAGAGATTTTGCCTTCACCGCTCCTAAGGAGGGTTACGCGTCAGAGCGTTAAATATAGGAGGGCGCAGAGCGCGGTGGTTGAACGGCGTAACAACTTCGCCTCCTCTTCTACACCAACGGATGTTGTGATTCCTGATATCAGAAACATCCTCAGATCTCCCACACGACAGACACCGATCAAGGATACGCAGCCCATGGATAACACACTGGTGCATGATCATTTGACGAACCCTTCGCTTTCTCAGTCGGTGAATGAAGATCACACGTCGACAGTGGAATAGTCGTCTACGAGGATGGAGCAGACTCGAGGAGACATGAGACCGACGAAGGGGAACACAGAGAGAGAGACTGATCATCCTATGAACCCACCTAGCGGTCTAGGATATCCCGCTGATGTTCCTATAGACACACAGACTGGTAATGGGACCCTACCGGTGCCGCGCGGGGATGAACAGGTGGCCGATGAATGTAGGATGAACCCACCGCGGATCACCGTTGCCGGAGAGCTGGATAGCATGAAGAAGAAAGGATCTGTTTATGGTATACCTAAGGATACTTGTTATAATTGCATGTCTAAAGGACATTGGCAATCACAATGCACACGCCGACGGGTATGTTACAGATGTCAACAACCTGGACATGAATCAAGACGTTTCCGAGCGATCATCAACAACAAACTGCCAGACTTATCATCATATCAGGCGTTTCCTCCTTTACCTGTCGGTATACCAGCTCGAGGCGGTAATCAACATGTGGCCAGAAGGATCGAGGTTGATCTAGGTCCGGATGATGAGATGCGGAATAGGAGAGAGTCATCTCTATCTACGGCGATGGAGATTTCGTGGCACCCGAAGGTTCGGTGAGATTACTTGGTGAATCCAGTCAAGAGGAGATGGCCACAAGCCCTTGATTTCTATAGATTTGCACATACGAAAGCAATCGTTTTCTTTAACTCGATAGAAGAAGCGAGATCGGATATTTATGAAGGTCTTTTGGACCCATGGGGAGTGCCCTTAGTCTTGAAAATGATGGAAGGTGGACAAGATTGTCAGATTCATGAACATTTCTGGTTTTGGGTTTCTGGGATACCTATTATATGCAGGGATAGAGACTTGATTGAAAAGATGATGGCAGCTTTTGTGGATATGAGGAGTGTTTCTACTTGGAAGAAGTAGGAGAATGATGTCTCTGGAGTGTTGGTTGAGATGGAAGCGCTTGCGGAGGATGTCCCGCAGTTCATCAACCTGAACTATGGTCATAGAAGATCATTGATCAAGATACAGATGGTGGCGCGAGGGAAACTTTCCTCCCCGGAAGTGGTTCTGACTGAAGAAGGAAAGGAGATTGGCATACCGATGGAGATAGTTTCGGAACACATCTTACATGATGACCGGCAGGATCCTAGCAGGAACACACACATTGTGGAAGATCGGACAGCACAAAGAAACGAGGAACCTGAAGTGGAGAACCGGACACATGAGCACATATCGTCTGTTTTTGAAGATAGTAGATTGGTTATGAACCAGGAAGGATATAGAATGACACTTAGACACCGTAGCTTGGAGGACTACCTATGCTTTGAACCAAGGGATGTACCGAACCGTAGAAGAGGAAGATCCGGAGCTGAATATACACAGAGATATAGATCGGGGCATGACCATATGGACAAACTTAAACCGTGTCAACCTACGAGAAGGAGGTCTGTAGATGACGCGCGTTGGATCTCAGATGATGGTCACAGTGATGGGGAACGTCATACGTTCTGAAGGGCTTCTTTCGGACGCTTGGGGCACTCTTTATAAATTTATGGAATTGAAGGCCTTATTTTGGAACATTAGAGGGGCTGCGAATAATCCAACTCGAAGAGTCCTTGGTAACATATGTAGGAGGCATAAACCGGAGATTATTTGTTTGATGGAACCTTTTATCCAAGCTGAAAGGGCGGAGGAGCTTCTTGATCTAGTCCGTTTGGACTGGTATACTGATAACGCTTCGGAAAGAGGCAAGATATGGATGTTTGTTGATCGTAGCTTTGATCCTCAGGTGGTTTGCTCTCATCGCCAACATATAACTGTCCGCATTACTGATCCGAATGGCACACATGCTTTCTACACAGGTGTGTATGCCAGCTACGACACTTACAGAAGGAGAGAGTTGTGGGAGTCCCTCAGGATTTTATCGGCTGACATTGGTGACAGCAGATGGCAGATTGGAGGTGATTTCAATGTGGTGCGGAAGATAGAAGAGAAGAGAGGTGATACACCTCCTGGTGAGGTGGACATGTCGGACTTCAACAACTTCATTGCAGACGCAAATTTGACTGAGGCAACTTTTGATGGCAGTAAATTCACTTGGGTTAATAAACAATATCTCACTCCAACGACATGGGAGCGTTTGGATAGAATTCTACTCAATGCAGCTTGGTGTGAGGTTCATCCTGCGTCAAGTTCATCCCATCTCACGCGTTTTAGGGTTTCCGATCACTGCCCGATTCTATCATGGGCTATATCGATGGTGACACAAAAACAACCCTCTCCCTTTGCTTTCCAATCCGCATGGCTGCTAGACCAGAGGTGTCGACCTATTGTTGAAGAAGCTTGGGCTTCAGAGGTGGCGGGACATCCTTCCTATGTGTTCTATGAGAAGCTTAAAATGACAAGAAGAGCCTTGAAGAGGTGGAACAAGGAGGTTTTCGGGGACATTCACCAAAAGAAACAGGACATGGAGGACGTGGTTCATATTACTCAGATGGCGTTCGATGAGAATCCTAATAGCATTAACGAACATAATGTTCTGCATGCTGAAAAGGAGCTCCAAATGATCCTAGATCAGGAGGAGATGCTTTGGAAGTATAAGGCGAGAGTTTCGTGGTTGGAAGATGGCGAGAGGAACACTAGATTCTACCATTCCACGGTCAAGTATAGAAGAAAGAAAAGAAACGTTCTGCATGTTATCAAACCAGACGGGCATACCATTGATGATCCTTTAGAGATTGCCAAAGAAGCTGCTTATCAGATGAAATCTTTACAGGATGAAGATGTGGATATAGATTTATCCAAGTTGGATCAGTTCACGCAGTTGATTCCTGAGTTGATATCTTTAGAAGATAATTTTCTTATTTCTGCAATTCCTTCGGCGGAGGAGGTTTGGGAGTGTATGAAAGGAATGGACCCTTATACTTCCCCTGGACCGGATGGTTTTACTCTCCCTTTCTACACTCACATGTGGGACTGTATACAGGTTGATTTCATCTCCCTGGTCAGAGAATTCTTCAGAGGACAACAGTGTCATAGAAGTCTTTTTTGCTGCCGCACAGTTTTGATACCGAAGAATGACTCGCCCGTGGATTTACAGAAAGACTTTCGACCGATTTCCATTGAGAACTTGGCGCTGTGAATTATAGCCAGGATTGTTAATAACAGGATGGCTGAGTTCCTTCCTAAGATAATTTTGCCTTTTCAGGGGGCGTTTGTAAAGAACAGGGACATCTCTCATCATATACGTCTTCTTCAAGAACTCGCTCATGATCTTAAACAGGGTCCTCAACAGCAGAATATGATTATCAAATTAGATATGTTGAAAGCATATGACAGGGTTTCTTGGGTCGTGTTGGAGAAGATCATGGAGAAATTTGGCTTTATCAAAGACACCATAGCCCTTTGTTCCAGGTTCTTTAAAGAAGCATGGACGACGGTATCAGTTGGTGATTTCACTGATGGTTTTTTCTCTTTGAAGAAAGGTCTCAAGCAAGGCAACGTGTTATCTCCATCGTTGTTCATTATTTTTGAAGATATGTTGGCCAGAAGACTTATCCATTTACAGGAAGAAGCTGTCATTGATACTTACTTCACGAGGGGTCCCAGAACCGCACCCCCGATCCTCATGTATGCAGACGACCTGGTGATGCTTTTAGCAACGTCGAATGGATCAGTTGAGATCCTTAGACAGGTGATATATGATTATGAAAGGGTGATCGGTCAGAAGATTAATAGAGCAAAGTCTGTCTGTGTTTTAGGTAGCTCGGATGATTCGACGAGGGATCGCATCAAAGATGAGATTGGAATTGATCATATTGCTGACTCGTTGTCATACCTTGGGGTTCCTATTTCTATGGGGAGGACCTTGAAGAGAGATTTTGAATACCTGACTGTTAGAATCCAACACAGGGTGGCATCTTGGAAGGCGAGGATTCTATCATTTGCTGGTAGAAGATTGTTGATCAAGCACGTTCTAACAAGTACTGCCATTCATACTGCATCGGTAGCAGGTATCCCTATTTCTGCTTGCAACAAGTTAGAGATGATGATGTCTCGTTTCTTATGGGATGACAGAGACAACCATGACAGAAGAGCGTGGGTGGCTTGGAACAGGCTGTCCATACCCACGAATGTTGGAGGACTGGGTTTTCATTCTCTTCGGATTACTAACCAAGCTTTCATTGCCAAGGCTTGCTGGGAGATGCTTACAGGAGAATCATTATGGGCTACTTTCTGCAGATAGAAGTATGGTTCACGAACCAGAAGTAATTCGGGACTATACCCCCCTCATTTGATGAAAGGTGCTAGGGCGTCCCCTTGTTGGAAGAAAATTTGGGAGATGTTTCCTTTCATTTATCCGAGATGTAGATGGATTATAGGAGCTGGTGACATTTCTTTCTGGGATTCCTATTGGTGTGAAAGCAGGATGGTTGATCATGCTTTACATAGATCCGACAGAGGTATGAGATTTCTTGTCAAAGAATTCTGGTCCGAGGACCATGGATGGGACTGGCAGGCTCTGAGTATGATTATTGATGAAGACGGTTTGGCGATTATCAAACGAACATGATGTTTCCTCTCCGCCTATAAAGACTTTCTCAGTTGGACGTTAACAGATAATGGAAAGTTTGATATTAGATCTGCTAAGAAGGTTTTGTTTAATCCTCCTTTGGCAGATACTATAGATCTGGAAAACGTGTGGAAGCTGGACTGTCCTAGAGCAAGTGCCATCATATGGAAGATGATGCATCGTGCAATTCCAACGGATGAAAATGTTAGATGCTGCAATATTCAGATTGCATCCAGGTGCTCGTGCTGTGATGACCCCTCGTCGGAGAACGTTATCCACCTTATGTTTGAAAGCCAGATAGCGAGGTTTTTCTGGGACAAGTACACAGCTTTGATTCAGGATCCCGCCCCACAGAATTTAGCACATCTTGTGGCTGTCTGCAGTAACATATACACCCGATCGGCAAGAACTTGGTTAGCGAGCAGGATGGCTGCCATCATTGTGGAGAGCATATGGAGGATTCGATGTCGAAGCAGGTTTGAGAATGATAGAAGAAACTTGCTCATTGAATGGGAGTATATAACTATGGGAATGAACATTATGATGAAGAAGAAGTGCTTTGTGCTCGAAGAAGGGCCAAATTTTTTTCAGGCGTTAGCTGATAACAGGTTGATTGAACCTTCATGGAGAGTCAGAAATATTATGCTGATGAGATGGACTCCACCGGACATACATAGTCTCAAGATGAACCTCACCATTGGAAGAGCACCCGACCCGAAAGGATATCGTCGAAGATGGGCGGCGGGGATAGTGAGAAATAGAAGAGGTCAGGTGTTGATGGCCTTCAGAACCTGGTTGCAGGCAGAAGACTATACGCTTGCATACTTACAAGCATGTGTCGTGGGCCTTAAGATTCTTGAAGATAAATGTTTGAATATTGCCTATATGGAGATAGATGATCAACGCACCTTCGATATTCTATGGGGAACTGCTGATGCACCTTGGAAAGCTATGCCGATATTCAGAGAACTGAAAAGAAAGATCATCACAGATGCTATTAATGGATCCAAGGTTCACAAAGTAATAAACTCTATTCCTAAAGAACTAGGAACATGGGGTTCGGACATGGAGGACATATACATCAGTTCTATTCCAGAAAATCTGCCATAAAAGATTAAGGGTATGTTGATTATGGAGAGGTGCAATATTCCTTATGTTCATGTGGATAAGGGGTGATTTTGTTATTAGTTGGGAGTGGTCTATGTATAGAGGTTCGTTATATATTTGGTTGGGGTGAATACCTGCACTTTATAAGTAGGAGTTGTACATGTTTTTTCGGTGATTTAGCCTATACGAGGAGGGTAGGATGAATAAAACCACCTCCTGGCTTAAACAATATATATATATATATAAGTGTGTGGTGTGTATTACATTCTATATGCAGTTGATGTCTAGTGCCCCATATCTAATAACCATGTCCATATACTGCATCTCGTTGTATCTGCATGCCCAACCATTGTCTTGTATAGAACACTATAAATTTCAACATACAAAACGTTAATAAATAAATGTAAGCATAGTTGGCATAAATATGCATTAGAGTTAGAAAAATACCTCAACATTCTCTCATATTATCACTTTCTTTTTCTTGTCCACCTTTCCTCTAGATTTTTTGAATACTTTTATAGCCTTACATGTTAATGTAACACATTAAATTGCATTAGGAAATAGTCATGTAATATATATATTAACAGATATAAATATAAAAACTTACTTATGTGAATAATGCCTTCTTCAAGTTGTATCCCCCACTATCTATTTTGTCATCCTTAGGATCTAGAAATACACAACTAGCATCATGGGGACAATAACCAATAAAACCCAATGTTTATTCCTGAGTGATAAGAAGGCACACAAACTATAACTAAAAATCCACAATGAAATGTAATTTATTAAGTCAAAATTATAAGAAGAGTAAGTAAACTTACTCAACATTGTATGGAGCTAACATCACTCTCTTTTTCATTTTATTAATATATTTAAATGCAGTAGACTAGTATTGGGTAACAGATGTAAGGTCTTTAATTACATGGCTAATCAAGGATGGAACTAGAAATGCCACATGTGGTAGTGAAAACTCTGTACATACCCTATGTAAGTGGCTGCAAAATATATATCATGTATGCATTAATACATAAGAAAACAGATCAACATATATAAAATGAGGTATATAGCCATATAAAATCTCACCATATCCAAAGTTCTATCACAGATGTATTCAAGCATAACCAAACAACTCCAAAACATCTTGCAGAAATATAGTAGTATCAGGAGGTTGACCTACAACGTCCTTCTTAATAGAAACCATCATAGGAGACCCTTCTTAATGTTCTCCTATCTATAGTGCCATACTCCTGCACTCACGACCTATCGAGTAGAATAGGTCCTTTGCAAGCCAACCATGTAATTGAGGAGGAGGTGGAGGTGGAGGACAAGATGTAAGGGGTTTCTTAGGCTCTATGTCCTACATGTATATAATCTTATATCAATGGTGTCATGTATATAAAGATACAAACACAATGTAAATTAACCATACATTAGTATAGATAACTCTAGCTTTGGGCCACACGACCATTCCACATTCTACATCATCTATTGTGTCATGCTCGGGGTGCTCATATGGCAGTGCAGTCTGCTTCCAAGGGGCATAGACAAGGTTCAAAATCACACGAACCGCATCGGCGGACAACGGTGCACCAATTATCGTGTCACCTTCAAGGCATGTAAGCCACACCCACAACAATGACATATTCTTATAATTTAAGACGACATGGTCTCAACCCCTAAAAATTTGTATAGAGTGTAATATATATTATAAAAATAATTTTGAAAGACTACTGTCATAAATATACTTACAACGGATGTGCTAGGTGGTAGGTCCACAACATTACACCCATCCACCTCAGTTGTAGGAGGGTCCACCTCGTATGAAGAGTAGGGAAACACAGGTACTGTGTGAGGAGCTAATTGAGAAGCATGATATTGGATATTGCTCCCTAAATCCCCTTTGCAATTAACTCTTGTACCACCTCCTTTGAGAATCCCCCTATAAGGATAGTTTGCACTTCTACTCTGATGGCCCAAAAGAACACTCTTATAGCGACACTAGAGCCTGCAGCACTAACACGCCCAGGATAATCTGGGTTACCTAGAGCAACTGTCATTTCATCCCTTGTACCCTTAGGGATGAACTTTCCTTGTTTCCTTTTCTCATAGAGCTCCTGTTGATCATCATCAATAGTAATTGGTAATAAAAACATAACAGTCATCAATACTAATTACTTTGAGAGTTGAATTTTACGATTTTTGCAGCCACATCAGCAGTTGTGGGGTTGGGTATATCTCCATATTTGTTTTCCCTCCCAACTATCCATAGATCATGGCGAAGTAGATGTTCAGTAGTAGTAGAGGACGCATCAGTCCTAGGAGTAGGCCATTGAGAAGAAGACACATGTAATAGCTTTTGGCAAAGATGTGCATAGCCAGTTGGACCCATCATAAAACATAACAGTAAAGGCTAAGGTAAAACAATGAGTTCATAAGAATGTATTCATAATGGGGAGTGAGGCTTAATACCTTGAATTCGTTGATATTTTTCATGGAAACAAACACCTCCCACGTCTCCAGGTCAAGATAGCTCCATTACTAAGTGGCTGACTTCTTCCTCTTCTCATCATCCCGTATGTATACTATTTTCAGAGTTGTCCCATTATTCCTTAGTACCCTCTCACAATGTTGCATCACCTTTTAATGATGTACATTTTCATCCAGGTCATACACCCTCTCTAAAAGTTCATATACTTAATGGAATATTCTTTAAAATACTATTGTAAATATCTTTAAAATAAAATTACAAAGGATAATATCTCACACAGTTCTTTCCATATGAAGTATTTCTTTCTTTTATCAATTTTATGCCAAGATTATACTTCTACACTACAATGGCTACAAGTAAGACCCCCTATATATGCCACAAAAGAGTTACAGTTCTTTCTAAAAGGATTTCTTCAATGATCAAACACAACAACCAACTTCAATTCGTTACCCCTTTTTGCATCAATTTGTTCATCATAGTGATGCCCCATATTTTCACGTTGATGATAGTGCTCATCAAGCTGGGCAAGATCCTTTGGGTGTACATCCACAATCAAAAATTGACAAGAAAACACATATAGGTCATTCAAAGATATAACTTATAAATGTGATAAAACAACACAAAAATATAAAAAGATAGACATATTATAAAATCCTCATCTCTATAATAAAGCAATAAACAACCTACACCAATGTCAAGGTGCACATCGTGATGTTGCTCATCCTCAGGGTAATCATCATCACAGTCATCACACTCATGGTCAGACACCATCTGAAAAAATGTCATATAAAAATAGTCAAACAATGAAATATAAGATTGTAAAATGCACAACTAACATTGAAAAAAATAAAAGCATGCCTCTAATATTGAGATCTTTATCAATTTACATTCCCTTAGTGTGATCTCCACACACATACAAGTCGGTGTCAGTTTTAATATTTGGTGTTGGCAAGCCAACTGGGAATGGACTAGAGTCATCATACTTGTCATGATACTCTACTTCATCAATAGGATCTTCAATTAACAGTCTTTTACCATGAAGAACAATCGACCATTTTTCATTAGTAGGATCAGCGATATAAAATAATTTCTACGCATGTGATGCCATTATGAATGGTTCATCCTTCTCACCAATAGTTTCAAAATTCACTAATGTGAAACCCAATTCATCCACTACAACTCCTTTGGTGTGATCAACCCAATTACACTTAAAGACTAGAATTCTGAAATCTACGTAGTCAAACTCCCATATGTCTTCAATAACACTATAATATGACATGTTAGCTTAACGTGGACTCTTATCCTTCACACTAGAAAAAAACAATGTGATGTTTGAAGGGTGACCCCACTGTTATGGACAACGTTCTTATCATCTAACGCTTTGTGTAAAATGAAAACCCATTTATGTCAAACCCTTCATAAGATATAACATTCATTTTTGGTTTAAAGGTAGGCATTTGATATTCTCAACAACATTATTTGGTTTTTGAGAAAGTTGATGTAACAATTTATCTTCAAACCACCTAATGAATGTCTTGTTATGCTCTTTAGCAAGCGACATTGAATTGGCTTGAGGATAGTTTGTCTTGATAAAATTGGTATGTTCGGTGATATTAACACTCACTTCGGGGTGTTGTATAAAATATACAAGTGAGCTTGTTCCCACAACTCGTGAATGATTACATTCACTCTTGCTTCTAAAGTCCCTTTGTCAGAATAGTTCTCAATATTATTGTCATTTACAGGAGCTTCATTACAACTCAGAAAGTCATTGCAAAGGTCATAACCTCCCGAGCAACATAACCCTCAATAATATTCCCTTCAGGCCAATAACAGTTTCAAACATCACCTTTAGAAACACTCATGTACCATTCAAAAGGATACATCCAATGAAAGAAAACTAGTCCCAACATTTTCACTTCCCTAGTCAAATGCACAACAAGATGTATCATGATATCAAAGAATGAAGGAGGAAAATACATCTCAAGCTGGCATAGGGTAACAACTACTTCTCTTTGCAACTTATCAAGATTCTCAGGATCAATAAGTTTGTTGTATAGAGTGTTGACGAAGAAACAAAGTCTGATGATTGCAAACCTTACTTTCTTTGATAGTATAGATCGAATTACCACGGGCTATATTTGTTGCATTAGAGTGTGACAATCATGAGATTTAAGACATATCATCTTCAGATCTTTCTTTGATACCAAGATATGGATATTGGAAGAGTATCCCTGTGGTACTTTAACATTAAGCAAGCACTTGCAAAAAGTTTTGATCTCCTTTCTAGACAATGTGTAACAAGTAGGAGGTAAATATGATTTTCAATTACTGCTAACTACTTCTGTTATTTTTTTCCCTATTCTGATTTCACATAAGACCATTCTAGATTTGATTCCATCTTTAGTCTTACCTGGTATATTCAATAAAGCACCAACGACACTATCACAAATATTTTTCTCAACATGAATGATATCGATACAATGCCTAAATGCCAAAGTACTCCAATAAGGAAGATCCTAAAATATTGATCTCTTCTTGTATAAAGATTTGTCACTCCATCTGGGAATGGTACATTGTGATCTATTATTGAATGCATTGACAAAGTGTTTTGCTCTTTCATAAATAACCTCTGCATATATAGGTTTAGGGGCACTCTGTTCCTCATTCGATCTATTGAACGCTTTGTGCAACCTTCATTAAGGATGAACTTTTGGAAGAAACCTTCGATGAGCAAGATATATAGTCTTTCCGCCGTATTTTACTCATATTGAATTAGTGTTCTCTTCACATATAGGGCATGCTTTGGATCCTTTTATACTCTATCCAGACAAATTTCCATATATGGGAAACTCCTTAATAGTGTAAAATAACATAGCATGCAAATGAAATGTTGCTCTATGTGAAGCATCATAGGTCATCACATATTCTCCTCAGTGTTTCTTTAAGTTATCAATCAAAGGTTCAAGATAAACATTGATATCATTGCCAGACTGTTTAGGGCCCGAAATCAACAATGACAACATGACATACTTATTTTTCATACACAACTAGGGAGGAAGATCGTATATAACAATCATAATAGGCCAAGTGATATGGTGACTTCTCAATGTGTTGTATGGATTCATCCCATCGGTACAAATCCCAAGTCTTAGATTCTCGACTTGTTTACCAAATTCAGGGTACAATAAATCAATCTTCTTCCATTGTGGGGAATTAGACGTGTGTTGTATGATACCATCATTATTTTTGTTGACCTATGCATGCCACCTTAAGTTCTTTGCATCCATGGGATTGACAAACAAGCATTGAAACCATTATATATAGGTATATACTGCATCACGTTTGCTAGAGATCCAGTTTTGGACTTCCCCAAAGTCGCCATTTTGTACATTGACGCCCCACATTTCGGACAATATTTCAAAATGAAATAGTCCTTTTGAATTAACACACAATCATTCGGACATGCATGTATTTCTTGTCCTTTATTCCCATTGAACACAATATTTTCTTTAATTCGTATGTTGAGATTAGAAGCTCATTTCCTTCAAGAAGAATTTCATTCAACAAAGAAAACAATGACGTGAAGATTTTGTCGCTCCATCTATTGTTAGCCTTTAGAGTATACAATCTCAACACAACACTCAGCTTTAAACTTTGTACAACCTAAGTATAATGATCTCTCAACATCATGCACAGTGTTTTTAAAAAAGGAAGGTGGATCGATGTGCTCTACCCCATAATTATATAGCACCATATCAACCATGTCTTTTGGAATCAGTTCATTCACATCTACATCATCAACAACAATTTGTTCTTCAACACAAGTATTATTATCGACATCTATTGATCTCACCTTTGGATTCTCTCCATGCTAGTACCATTCTATACATTTTGGTATAATCACATTTCACATGGCATGAATTTTGATTTCATCAATAGTGTTGACTTTCAAGTTGTTACCGCAATGCCTACATGGATAATAGAACCCATCTCTAGGTTGTTTTCTATGTTCCTCTACAAATTTTACAAACTAGTCAAGACCAGCAATAAACCTTGAGGTGCAGCGATTTGGAATGTACATCCATGATCTATCCATTCTTTGATCAAAGAAAAAACAAGTTTTAGGATTTAGGATTTACATGATGAGGGTTTAGGATCTACATATAGATTAGGGTTTATTATTTTGGATTTAGGGATAAGGGTTTATAGATTATGGTTTAGGGTTTACAGATTAGGGTTTATGGTTTATAGATTATGGTTTAGGGTTCAGTAATGAATGTGTGTACAACTATCCCATTCATGAACACCTAATTTCACTAGTAAGTGTATAAGGTGTATTCGGTTTTCAAGAAGATTTCGGCAGCATTTCCCTACAATTCTTCAAGTACACCGATGTAGATGGCAAATGTCCACCAACATATGTACTTAGAGAACAAACGGGGAAATGCTGACAAAACATCTTGAAAACTGAATATGCATTATACACTTACATCCTAAGTGAGATTAACTATTCAAGAACAGTCCCAAACTGGGGAATGTCTAATATTTAATACTAAGTAGTAAATCTCATATGGGTTTCTACGCCAACAAAATACATCATATATGTTGTCATTCCTATACCTATGATTATAGTTTCATCATTCATACCCTAGGTTTTATGTAACATCATTTAATTCCATTCATTCTTCCATTTGGGTTAGTTCATTCATGCATCATTAACCGTAATTAATCAATATTAATCAACTACAAAATCTTGAAGACTAATTATTGAACTAAATTAAATCAATCACTATCAAGAGAGAAAGAAAGGAATATTAATTAATTGAGTTCGTTCATTCTTCATTTACCCTACTTAATAAAAATCTACTTCTAATTAACCACTCATCGCAATGTTGGAGCAGGATACAATGGCAGTGACCAGAGGTGGAGGTGGAGGTGGCCGCAGCTAGAGTAGGCTAGAGGTGGGGTTCTGATGGTAGCTGGAGAAGGCTGGAGCGACGTCCCATGGCTGGAGCAGTAGTAGCAGTAGCTAGGCAGAGAGCTAGAGAAGTAGTAGTAGTGGTGGTTGGAGCACTAACAGTAGCGACAACAAGAAAAGGAGGAGGCAGAGAATAGTGGAGCAGCAGCGTAGCAACAAGGCAGACAGAAGAAGAGGAGGCAGAGAGCACCGGAGAAAATCACCACAGCAAAAATCATTTGTGATAAAACAGAAGATTGAGGGAAAGAAACATTTCGTGGGTGCTATAGGTGAACTTAGCCATCTGTTGTTAATGAAAACTGATGACTAAGTACTTAGTGTCGGTTACACATAACAAACTGACCCTTAAACTGGTGCTGACAAACATGGCCGTCCAGACCAGAATGTCCGTGTTGGTGACTGAGTCGTCAGTTTTGACGGCTAAAACCGATGACAGAAACCCTAATCCTAAAAATGAAGGTGGCCTTTGTTAGGATACTTCGTCATCCGTTTCATTTGCTAAAATCAATGACTAAGTAAGCACATCGATGTCGAATGCTACGTAGAAACTGACGACAGAGATTCATCCCCAAACAAAAAAAGTCAGCCTCAGCAAGGTAACTTAGTTGTCGATTTTGAACAGATGCCAATGATGTAGAAGCAACTTTGGGAGGGGGATATTTTCATAGACACAAGGCGTGAAAGCACTTAGAAGTCGGTTCCTTATTCAAAACTGACGACAAAAACCCTTCTAAAAGCAAAAAAATGCCTTTGTAAGGGAATTGTGTCATTGGTTCTTCTGTCTAACTGACGACTCAGAATCAATTTGGGAGGAATAATTTTTTTTCATAGGGACATGGCACGAACTCTGTGTCGTCAGTTCTAAGAATAACTGATGCTAAAATTGAATTTTTTTGAGGAGGACGTTTTCCCCTAAAAAATTGTATTTCACAGGTTATCTAAGATGTCGATTTCACTTAAACGTAATTGAAATTACACTAAAAGCGGTACCCATGTCTTTTCTAAATTGGTGGGACTTGATCAATGGTGACTGTTGTAAATAAGAACTAACATTATAGATAGTGTGGTGTTGGTTTTTTTGTAACCGACATTTGAAAAAGTGACATTAGACGTCAGAAATGTACTAGTGTAATTTCTTAATGTCAGTAGGTTCTATTTTTTTACGACAGAAATGTGGGTGTTGTTAAAACTTAAATCAGATTAGTAATGTCCCTATGTTGATTAATATAAAGGAAGGGTTTCAAAATGGATGGTTTGACCATATTCTTGAATCTTGGTAAGAAGACATATTGATGCCACATGACCAAGAGATTTATTTGGGTTCATCTATGAGATAGATTGGTATATGTCATCTTCAGTAATCCCATCGGTTAGATGCAGGGTATTCGAAACATTAGTAGGTCAAAGAAGATCTTAGTCAATCATGAAAGATGTGACAAGTTGTCATATGATTAGGAGATCCCTAAAATAACTGACAACATATGAGGTAATGATGCACATGTTATAGGTAGAATTATTATTAATAGGAAGATGATTAATAATTATACTATTGATGAGGAAATTCTTCTTCCTCTTGTTGCATGCATGGTGAACACAATTTGGTATTTATGTCATGTTCTTCGATTTAGTGATATCTAAAGCATTGATTGTAAAGGAGGAGTTGAGATGACTCAATTTGATTTCTAGACTCAGTAGAAGTTGGTTAAGAGTTGAGATCAGAATCAAGAGTGAGCATATGATCCTAAAGTGAATCAACAAGTTTTTAAATGTTTCCAAAAGTCTTTTTTTTCTAAGGATAGAGGGTGGAACTCAACTGTTTGATGTTATTTGGAAGAGTGAAACCTAAAACTGAATCAACTGAATGTTTAATCAAACAATTTGACACTACTTTAGGGAAGGAGTGATGATTTGTCCAGAAACACTCAAAGTGGAAAGGATTTGGCCCAAGGTTGAAAGGAAAGTATTAAGTAGGGAAATAATCAAATAAACCTACAAGATGTCAAGCAAAAAGATATTTTGTATAAAGTGTCCCATTTTTTTCCAAAAACAATGAATATGGAGAAAGACTCACCTCTTTGCCATGTGAAGTTAGTTTTTGAGGTAGAAAGATCATCAGATTATGCAATAAGGTGAAGTTATTGAATAAAATTATTATTATGGGAATGATATTAGAAGGTGGTGATGTTGAAGTTCCTCTTAGGAAACAAGTTCACGGACATTGAAATCACCTCCAACAATATAGGCTTAATCATTATAGAGACCAACAAGCAAGTATAGCTCATTGATAGAAGTTTTTATGTTATTCCTTGGATTCATAGATGGACAAGAAGAAGAAAGTTGAGTTATCAATATTGGAACAAAGGTTCAAGATGATACATGAGGCAACCCAATGGGTTGCACTGTTAGTCACCACTTGTGACGGCCTACCAAAATCCCTCGAATAAGATCTATAGTAGGATTTTGAATTCAATTTGAGATGATGTTCCCTCCATAGAGTGAAGATAAAAATCTAAAAGGTAATTCTTGGTCTCTTGGATGGTTGTGATATTAATTTAATTATTGCAAATGCATTGACAAATGTGTTTTCTATGCTTCTAAGAGACTAAAACACAAGCATTTAATGGTGCCAAAAGCATTGGAAAACAATAGTGAATACATAGGAAATGAACCTTAATGATATAACTCTCAAGATACTAGAGTGACTTTGTATCCAAATGGGATGACCGAATATTATTCTACCATGTGTCCATCTCAATTTGTAAGGATCCATATGAGTTTCAAGATGGGTGCTAAAGTTATTACCAACATTCTTAGCAAAGCTAAAGAAATCATTACCTATATCCCTGGAGCTTATTTCTAATTAGGTTCTAGGAAGTTAAAGTTGAGTGAGAAGGGGATTATCTCTGAGAATCAAAAGCAATGATTTATGGCGAGTGGCTACTTGAATCCATAGAAAGACAAGTAGACATCATCTTGTTTTGGGCAACAAATTCGGACAACAACCCCTTGATATAGGGGAATCTAAAGATAGATGAGGATCTGGCCTTAAAGTATATATCTTGTTGGTCCTTAGTTTAGATATAAGGTCTGAAGTTATTTTCTAAATTGTGATGTTTATATTGTACTTTTTGTGAATCAAACTTAGTGTCTTACAAAATATTATTTTATACACTAAAGATACCATAAGAATCATCCATTATCTTGTTCTGAACTAGGATAATATTAGGATTATCTTGATGGTGTGTAGTATATGAGAATTCAGCTATCTTTTTACCATAATAACCTCCAGGAGACATATTTTCTAACCTCTAGGCATGTTATGGAATCTTTGCTTGAGGGGGTTATTTACATATGTTTACCATGTGTGTAAAAGACAAGTGTATGTGTTGAAGTAATGATGGATTTTAAGTTCCATGTGTTGATGTTAGGAAATTGTGAAGCTAGACAATATTACAAATCAATACCAAATAAGCCAGGCTGAAGGAAAGAATTGAATTGATTGAATACAAACTAAAAACTAAAATTAACAAATTTATTAAGAAATGTGAAATTAGAGAGAAGGATCCTCTAGGATAATCAGTGTCACCACAATGCAATTTTTACTTGATTTTAATTTATAAAAAAACATTTCTTAGAGAAAATTAGGGAACTATTAACTGTATTACCCTCTCTCGCAGTGAAATGCACTATTTAATTTAGTCAAAACTACGCTTTCACAATTTTCAAGTAAAATACTAAATGATTAGCGACATCTCTTAATATGCTTGGCCTGAAAATTGTTAGTCTACTTTTGTAGAGCATTATTAACCGTGATAATGATAAATTTTCCTATACTTTAAGCCATTTTCAAAGTGATAAAGCATCTAAAGCATGGACATGGTGATAATCATGAACATGGCATAATGAATCATTTTACCACTAAAATTTCAAGACAAGAAATTTATTTCTAAATAAATATTGTTAAGTACAAAAACACCAAGATAGAGAAGATGAATTAGCCCAAAATATTGAACATGGTATCATAGTACATTTGGAAGGAGAAGGACATATGAAAATAATTAGATGGAATCGAGGTCCAGTATAATGATGATCCCTTCTGAAGATGGGCGTGAATAACTTACGGTAGGGCTTTCAAATTTCTCCTCAAAAGTGTCATGATGTTCTTTTCTCCATATTCCCTCCTTTTCCTCCCTCCTCCTTTTGATCTCGGGTAGGATATTCGTTGCTCTTTGATGTTTATGTGATGTCTGTCGTGACTTTGGTTATATAGGTTGATAAGTTTTCAAGATATATTTTGGAATATTGGTCTTAAACCTTATATCTTGGCTACAAGCATCAAAATTGGTACCACCGAATAAAAGTTGATATCACTGAATTTTTACTTTGCTTTTCCTTTAGGGAAGATTTAGTGCCGCTAACATGAAAGTCAATGCCACTAACTTTGGTAGGTTTAGGCAGATTTTCACTCGTTTGTCAATTATGTATGTTGTGTTGGTGCTATTGGCATGAGGTTGATGCGACCAATTTTTGTAGTTTCTTTTCCACTTTTTTACAATAAATAATAAATTATTAATATTATGATAAATATGCCTAATTATGTAGATAAATAAGGAATATTTATGCACAAATGATAATAGCCTAACTTGGGGTAACTTAAATAAAAAATTGTGCAATTAGGAACATTTAGGATAAAACACCCAAATTAGGATATCAAAATCACAACAAATACATATGCATTAAAACTGCTATGATTGAATATATATCATCCTCAAGCACACTACACTCGGATTTGGTAGAAGAAGTCATCAAGAAGACATAAATAATAACTTGAATTTTCTACCCACACTACACTACTGGGTCCCAAACCTATCCTGGTTGACCACAAAGGAAGTAGTTACATTAAATTAATCAATCGTTCTCACAAAAAAATCCACAATAAGTTAAATGGGAAAAAGTAAATCATTTTGAAGTAGGATAACATCATGGTTAGTAGGACACACACTTGGTATATCAATTTATTTCCCTATCTACATTTCTATGAAAAACTAGTCAATCAAAATTGTATGCATTTCCTCAAATATAAATGAATAAGGGAAAAATATTGATGTGGCCCAACGATAGAGTAATGATTATAAAAAATGGGTGGCATGAAATGAGGATCACATTACAATTCAAGTCATTGTGAATCTGAAATATAATGATGCACCTAAATGATGGATGCATGAAAATTTTATGCCTTCTAATGCCTAACTTCTTTTTGGTGGAATGATGCATGAAATTGATGCCTCATCCTGATGGTGATATTGATGGTGAAAGGCATTTTACATAACTAAATTTTAGTTTCTACTACTTATTAATTTGGAGAGATGTATAAACTTGAATCAATAATTTCTTCTTTTTCCTTTTTTCTATCCTCTTGTCTGCTTCTCATATTTTTCAAGTGATCTCTTTTAGAAAAAGGATTGATAATGTTGGGGGATTTGTAAATTTTTTGAGTTCGAGTATGGATATATTATTATTTCAACTTATGGAATAAAAAGCATAGTTACAAAAATACCTTATATAAAATCAATATGATATTTATGCATTTCATTTTTTATGCAAGACAATATGAATATGAATTTTAAAAATATTTTTTTACTAATGTTAATGCAAATATGACTTATATAAATCATATCATGATGTGACATACAATCTAAAGAAAATAACCTAGGTCATTGTGTTCTTCCTATGGTGGAGTTGAATATCATGACGGTAGATGAGATCAAATGACTAAGAGACATTATATTCCAAATCATTATATGTGCCTCTTGTGTTATTTATTGAAACATGCTAACCTTAAAAGTATATTTCTAAAATTCACATTGATGTTTATGCTACTAATTGGTTTTATTTGGACTCAAACGTCATCATCATGATATGAATCATAGGGTTAAGCTAGATCTCTTGTACATTAAGAATGCCTTCAAATTGACAAACCAAACAATTCCTCTAGTTAATGCACTGTTAAACATTAAAAATTAGATTCAAGAGTAAAGAAAAATTGCATATTTCTTTAGATTTCATACCTTATCAAAATCAAAATTCAACGTAACTTGACTAACTTTTTTAAAAGTATAGATCCATGATTACACTAGATAGCTATGGTCTTAAAAATGAAAAACTAACTTTTATGAAATTAAAAGCAATGTGAACATATGATAAAAAATAAAGATGTAAGAGATGAGCATAGGAGCACAATTTCATACCTCCCCAGAATCTTGAATTTGACATTGCCCTAAATGTCAAAATTAAAGTAACACAAATGGAATGGCGGTAGCAATGTGTCTGGGGTCAAAGGTTGACATGTATGATATGCATGAAAACACACCTTCCAGTGAGTACTCAGTCTCAATGAAGAATGTCTAGTGAAGTACTTGAGCTTGTCTACTAGCCTAGGTTTCATGAATCTAGGTGATAAATCAAATAAGTACTCCTCAAACATTCCCTTTTTTCATTCACATCTTGATAAAAAAACTTCTTTTGGTTCCACCAAGATGAATTTGGTGGTACCCAATTGTTGTAGATTGCTCATGGTGCTTGCTAGATATCGATACCATTTTGTGTGTCTTGATGTTGGTGCGATGAATGGATAGTTGGTGGTACCCAAATGACTTTGTTTTTTATTGTAAAGTTTCACTGCTTGGGTCAATTTCTACCGACACATTTATCATTGCTAGCAAGAATTATTTGGAGTCTTAATGTTTATTTTCACCATCTAACTCATTGCTACATACCATATTTTTTATGCCACCTTGATAACATTGTAGCTTTTCATGTTCTTTGGATATTAAGATATTAGTAAAATGTTAACAATAGAGATCATGGGGTCGGTGCCAAAAGGTCTGTGAAATGTGTTCCCTTTAGTGAATAGAGATGAAAGTCAACGTGACCTACTTGAGGTTGGTGTTATCAACTCTGTATGATTCGTGCCACTTAACACACAAATCAAGGTACCTTATTTACTTGCATCAAAACTTAATATCAACCATCAACAAAATAAAATGAACTAATACTAACAAGTATATTTAAGTAATTAACAAGTATGTATTAAAAGGAAATTTATTCTAATTAAACTAATTAGTTTATTGCCTCTCACAAATTGATCTTTTCTTATGTCATAGGATTGACATAATGCTTAACTATATCTTGTGTTATCATGAGTGGGTGATGAAAAATGATCAGGTCATTGGAACTCCACAATATCAACATCAATTCTAAGTGTCAAGTATTCACAACCCATAGCAATAATCACATCAGTGTAGCTTGGAATGGTTTCCTAGATTTTCATATTAAGAAATGTTTTCCTTACTCTTTCTTTTCTTTCTCAAACTATTTCAATTATTCAAGCTTAAAAGTATGTAATTTTACCTACATACACTACACTAGTGTGGATCCGTTGTTTCGCATATTTTCTAGGTAGACATAATCTATAAATGAATTCAAAGTACTAGAAGGAAATAACAAAGCCCATTAGGGGATTTAGAGTTGATAGATATTTCTTTCCATTTCTCTTAGCTAGTTTACATTTACATTCCTTAGTTGTTGTATAGGATGTAGTCTATCCTATGTACTCTCATGTATTCTTGTAATTAGACTTTTCTTTCTTGTAAATAAATTTCAACACTACTATCTTTCCCATTTATGAATGTTGGTTTGTCTGGTAGATTATATGGTGTTTGTGAACATGATTCGACTTCCATGTATTATAGATGATAACTACAACTTCTCATATTTTCCCTCTTGGCATGTTATTGATATGAGTGCATGCATATCAATAGAATGTTACCATATAAATTATGCTAGAATTGGGGTCTCACAGTTGGTATCAGATCCAAAGTTTATACATCATAGCTTCATGAAACTTCATCCACCCTATTATGAGTCTAGGGTAGTCCTTGAGCTAGGGATATAAAGGGTGGGGGTGTCTAGGCTAGCATATTCTAAGGTCTAGTGAAAGTCTCTGAGCTAATTTTCTTAGCACACGAGGCTACCTTATGGTAGCGTATGTCTTACGTGGTGGAAATCCTAAGTCCCTACTTTTCGGTATAATTTAATTAGGGATCCATTTCATCAGTAGATATTCTCTCCCATCTCTCTCTTCTATATAGGTTAGGAATGAGTCACTCTATTTAGATTCCTAACGATGGATGATTCTTGACTAAGGATTATTAGGGTATCCTCCACAAATCATAACACTAAGATCATGATAATCAATAAAAAATATGAAATATATTCCAAAAAAAGAACAAAAGTATCTAATCTACTATACCTAATTTTCATGATGCCAAAAAACATGTGGATCTAAGGACTCAGAAGAGTCATCCTCTCATAAGAGAAAAGAACCTAAAACTTTTAGAGATCCTAATTCTGAGAAAATGGCCAAGGGTAGGTGGAAAGAACACAAGAAGATCCTAGTAGATTTTATTGAGACATTGCCCTAAATGAACCAATGAACCTAGTTCTTCTAAAAAGGAGGTAACTTTGCATGACTTTGTCAAACGGAACCCTGATACCTTTTGGACTGAAGACCAACCTGAGGTCATGGATAAGGCTAATGAATGGTTCCTTTTGGTAGAAAATTCCTTTCATATAGTAGAAGTACCCCTTGAGAAGAAAGTTAAGTTTTCCATAGACTGAGTTAAGGGGGGACCAATATCTGGTGGGAAATTTTGTGTGGGTATAAGGAAGTAGAGTTTGATACCATGGAGTAGGAAGCCTTGAAAACCATCTTTACTGACTATTTCATGCCCATAGTTGAGAGGAAAAGGAAGGAGAGGTTATACAATGAGCTCAAGCAAGGCAACCTCTTGGTGGCTGACTACAATTGGAAGTTTAGGATTGTAGAGCATTATGCACCCATTAGAATCGAGGAATGGCTTATGGATCACTATATTGATTGCCTAACTACCAACCTGAAAACCCTAGTTATCACTTCCCATCCCAAAAACTTTGGTGAAACCCCAGATATGGTTGTTAGCTATAAAGTGATCAGGTTATGCAGAAACTTCGGGCATGTGATACCGATGTTTAACCACCATGATAAAGATAAGTCTAGGAAGTTTAACCTTGGCCATAACAAGGGATCAGGCTAAGGAAGTTCAGGTTTAGGAGGTCAGAGAAATAACTAGAATCAATTGAAGACTTACCACAGTAAATATAAGACTTGTGGATGAGGACATGATGAATCATGTCTCTACACCAAGCCAGTATGCTTCAATTGAAAAAATAAGGGTCATTTCATTGCCAAGTGTCCTACTTTGTCTATCTTTAGAAACCCTCCAGTGAGTGCTCCACCTCCTCAAGGGCACCACACTGCAATGTGTTTGTAATGACTTCAGAAGAGGTTAAGGAAAACCCAAAGCAACTAAGTGAAGGTAACCTTAATTCCTTTTCATTTATCTATATATCTTGTAATATTCCTTCAAATATTCATGACAAATTATTTTGGGTAGGCATATTATTTCTTAATGATCATCCTATTAAACCTTTGTTTGATATTGGATCTACAAATACCTTTATCACAAAATCTGGCATATTTGTTACATTTTCATACAAAAGATTTGGTATATATTCTTGATGTGTCAACTCCTAGTGGAAAAATCATCACTACATCATAGAAAATTATTATTCTGCCTATAAAATTTAAAAATCATGATATGCCCTTTCAATTTATCCTCTTGTTTATGGTAGACTTTAATATTATACTTGGAACAATTGGCTTTATAAGTATTGTGCACATATTGTTTGTAGGGAGAAGAGGGTAGTCATCTCTCCACCTAATTCAAATCTGGTGCAGATCCCTAGGGGAAGCGGATTTTGTAATAATGTTATAATTTCCTCTCTTAAAGCTAAAAAACTTATTTCTAATGGTTGTAAAGTCCTCATCACATTAGTATTAGAGACCCATCCTTGTAACGACCCATAGAAAAGACTAGAGGTGGTACGTGATTTTCTCGACATATTCTCAAAGGAGTTTCCTGGGTTGCCTCCTGACCAAGACATCAGGTTCTCTACAAATCTTCATCCAAGAACCACTCCAAATTTTAGGTCCCCATATAGGATGGTTCCTACTGAGCATTTGGAGATGAAGAAACAATTGCAAGAACTTCTTAATAAAGGCTTCATCCATCCTATTGTTTCCTCTTGGGGTGCACATGTTCTCTTCATAAATAAAAAAGATGGTTCTATTCACATGTGTTGAACTAAGCCACTATTAAAAATAAGTACCCTCTTCCCCACATCGATGACCTTTTTTATCAGCTTCACACTATTAAAATCTTCTGTAAGATTGATCTTCATTCTGGGTATCATCAACTCAAGGTCAAGGTTTCTCATATTCTTAAAATTGCATTCTGAACTTGTTATGGGCATTATGAATTATTGATGATGCCATTTTGGTTAACCAAGGCACCTGGTGTATTCATGAATCTTATGAACAAGGTCTTCCAAGCATATCTTGATGAGTTTCGGTCATTTTTATTGATGATATTTTGATCTATTCTAATTCTATGAAGAATCATTGTGAGCACCTAAAGGCAGTTGTAAAAGTCCTTCAAGCTCAGAAGTTCTATGAGAAACTATCAAAATGTGAGTTCTAGAAAGATAAAGTCACATTCCTCAGACATGTCATTTCTGGGAGTAGTATATTTGTTGATCCTGCAAAGGTGCCAACAGTTCTTTACTGGAAACCTCCCCAGAATCCTTCAGTCCAAAGTTTCTTAGGTGTAGTCAGATATTATCATGGATTCATCCCTATTTCTCCAAAATTGTGCTTCCACTTACTAAGCTTACTCGAAAGGATGAGCGTTTCATATGGTCATCTGCTTGTGAGTCTAGTTTCCAGGAGCTAAAGTAGAAATTGTCATCAACACCTATTCTGACCTTACCCACGGGAAATGAAGGGTTTTGGCCTTCATTGATGCTTCGAGGAATGAGCTAAGCCATATTCTAGAGTAGGATAAGAAGGTAGTGGCTTTTGCATCTAGGTAGCTAAAACACAATGAACTTAGTTATCCCACCCATGATTTGGATTTGGCAGCAATAATACATGCTTTCAAAATATGGAGGCACTACGTGTACATGTCAATATTTGATATCTTCACTGACTACAAAATCTTGAATTATATTTTGACCCATAAAGACCTAAACATGAGTCAACATCGATGGATTGAGTATCTAAAAGACCAAGATTTCACCATTGCCTACCATTAGAGTAAGGCTAGTGTGGTCGTTAATGCCCTTAGCAAAAAAAAGGTAGTATGTGTATCTTTTTTTGTTTCTGAGTTATGGAGGGTGTGGTGGATTGGAAGTTGCAATTTGAGGTTGATCATGTCCATTTCAACAATATTTCTATCATTCCTTGGCTACAGTTTGAACTTCTTGAGGTACAAAAGGTTAGTCTTGATATTAAGGTAATCTCTTCTCTCATGTCCAAACCTCAAAGATACTTATTTGTGGGTCTTGATGGTGGAATTCAGTATAAGAATGGTATGTGGGTTACTGAGCAGTCACCTGTGAAGACAAATATTCTCAGTGAGGCACATGGGTCAAAGTACATAGTTCATCCTAACACAATCAAAATGTACAAGGACCTCCAATGATTGTCTTAATGGAGGAGTATGAAGTGTAATATTGCTAGATTCGTGTCCAATTTTCTGACATTGTAGAAAATCAAGGCAGATCACCAGAGACCAAGTAGCGTACTACAACCCCTTAAAATCCTATAATGGAAATGGGAACATATAACCATGGATTTTATGGTGGGTTTACCCAAGACTAGGAAGGGATACGATGTGGGATGTATTATGGCATGCCATCTCATGAATCATCTCACTTCCTACCTATGAATACAACATCACAGGTGTCTGAGCTTTCCAATCTCTATATAAGGGAGATTGTATGTTTGCATGGAGTTCCAACATTCATTGTTTTGTACAAGGAACTAAAGTTTACTTCTAAGCTATGGAAACAAGTTCAAGAAAAATTGGGTACAAAACTGAACTTCAACACAACATATCATTCATAAACTGAGGGGTAGTCAGAGCGTACAGTGTAGATTTTGGAAGATCTTCTATGAGCTTGTGTGCTTGATTGGGAAGGCTCGTGGTACCATTATTTGTGTTTAATTGAGTTCACATATAAGAATACATATCAGGCAAGTGTTGGAATGCCTCCCTATGAAGCTCTTTATCACATACCCTATAGATTGTGCTACATTGGGATGATGTCAGGGAACACACCTTGATAAAATTCGAGGAGATGTAACTTTGCACAGACAAGACACATGATGAAGTGGGTACATGATAGGTAGAAGTCTTATGCAAGTGCTCACTGACAGGAATGATAGTTCAAAGGTGGTGATCATATTTTCCTAAATATCAGGCCCATCTGAGCCTTGAACAAGAGCAAAGGAAAGCTCAATCCTTGCTTTGTCAGACCCTTTGAAATCTTGGAAGGGATCAGTGAATGTGTATATCATCTTGCACTTCTGCCTCAGCACAGTGCAATGCACAATGGGTTTCATGTATCTAATATGAAGCCTTATGTCAAAGATCCTAGTCACATTTTGAATCATGAGCTTTTAGAGATGAAATATTATCTATCTTATGTTGAATCCCTAGTCAAAATTCTTAATTCTAAGACAAAGGAGCTTCAAAATAATTGGTGTGTTGATATAGTGAAAGTTCTATGGATCCACCATGATCAGACCAATGCAACCAGGGAGCTCAAGTCTGAGATCGAGTAGAAATATCCACATGTCTTTCAAGCTACTTCAATCTTGATGACGAAATTCTTAAAAGGAGGGGAGAATATGATAAAGTGGTTTCTTACATCATAGTTTCTCTCTCGTGCAAATTTATGGTATGAATAATCACTCAAAATTAATTGCCTACAATACTCCCAATCACCCCCTCTAATTTTTGACCATGTGGGTGTGCAAAATTTCAAAGTAATACAAACCCTAAATGCTTACTAAGGTAATTTAGGCATGTTAAGAACCTAGTAAATATTATAATAATAAAAAATAAAATCCAAATGACAATTTTCTACCATTGTTAGATGGCTATATCATAAAGTTCCCCTAAAATTTCATTGCCATTAGGCATACCAATCGGGAGATATGAGAATTTAAATTTACAAGCATAATTTCATTCATTAATATTCCTAGACCTAAGTTGATTAATCAATTGAACATTAGGTGAGAAACATAAATGTCACGTCGACATTTTTTATAAAGACGACGCGAGCTTTGGTTCAGGCCTTGAAATCTTGGCCATCCAGGAGGATCTAACAACTGACAAGTTGTTTTGTCAACCTCTAGAGTTGTGAGAGGCTCCAACTCCACTGAAGCCTGGATATTTTTCCCTCTCTCTAACATCCTAGACAAATTTCTTCAATGAGACGAGGAGTATGAATGACCCCTCCCATGTTTCCTATCACCCATGGATCAGGGAGAATGACATCTCACAGATCCACACCTCTCACTGACGACACACACCATCCTGGGCGTCTTCAAGCCTAATGCCCTCACCTTTATTTAAGACTTCTAAAATCTCCACCACCCTTCTTTTAGTAATTCCCATCAATTTCTCATAAATCACACCAAGAACCACCTCCACCTCTGTCTTATTCAACCCACAATCACCTTAACCTCCCTGAATAGGGGCTCACCCCACATCATCCTCCTCTTTGTTGCCTTCACTGAGGTCCAATGAGTATTCACAACAATTCTTCCTTAACCCAGATCAGTAAACACCCTTTCCTCCTTCCCCTCCACCAATCAGCCTCCTGGAGCTTGGCAGCGTGTCAACCGAGGGGGTTATAGCACAAGAGATCATTGGCCATGCACATAGCTTCCCCACGAAGCTAACTGCCCCACCAGTTAGCACTAACAAGAGCACAAATCAGTATAGGCCTCACTAGAGATCACATGTTGTAGATGATTATGAGAGGGGAGCAAGCACAAAGAGTGGAACCCGTGCAAGGCTAGTTGGACCAGGGGAAGATAGTGGTTGAGCACCATCTTAGCTGTGAGGGCGTAAGTTAGCAAGGGTGTACCAACTATTTCCATCAATATGAGCCCTTGATCCATTTAGATTGGGCCATTGATCTAGGTAAGCTTCTTTTCCCTTTATTAATTAATTATTAAAATACTAGAATTTGATTAACTTATAAAAATCATAGTAAATTCTAGTAACATCGGATAATAATGAAACCACATACCATTTTTATCTGAAAAATCTGAGGAATATGAATAAAATACTAATGAAACCTATTTCTGATCCCTTTTATAAAAGTTATGGCCTTTATTATTTGATTTATTGATTTCCTATCCTTAAGTGAAATCGACGGAAAATGTTGCTCAAGGTGTGATATCAACAACTTTTAACTCCTAAACCCTAATGATACCTCTGATTCATTTAGATCAGGAAATTATAATTAAGAAATGCATAATGATCGAAAACACATTGTGAACCCTAATGCTAGTTTCTCTCTCTACATGATGAAAGTAATTAATAAACCATTTATGCACCCAGACTTTAGACCATCCTAATAACCCTAAAACAAGATGACCTTAACCAATAATTGTAGATCTAATAAAGAAAATATTCATAAAATACCCTATTTAGTCAAAACCCTAGTCTTGAGTCATATGGACTGATAATAATGATGTGCCCTTAACTTCCTTTCAAGGTAATCAATCCACTTCACTTCATCTCTAGTAGACACCCTTGTAATCAAGATATGATAAGATCAGCTATGTCAGGCATATAAATATATGAGTAGTTTTCCTGTGTGTATTAAGTATGAAATGTGTCATGCCTTACTTGTGTAAGGTTCTTGTATATAAATTATCTATAATATGCTCTTCGCCATAACATTGAGAACATAAATAAAGAGATGGGTTGTATCTATTGAATGAGATATGTCTTTCTCTTATAAAACTAAGGTGAGCACATCCCTATAGCCCTAGGAGCGGGAATCCCCATAGCCCAATGGACGGGGAAGGTTCGACATAAATGTATATTAGGTGTTGATACACTTAGTATTACAGTCACATAAAAAATACATCTAAAAGGAATGGTTTCATATATTTCCACATTAAGAAATGTTTTCCTTACTCTTTTTTTTTTCTCAAACTATTTCAATTATGCAAGCTTAAAGTATGTGTTTTTTCCCCACATACATAACATCTCGTGATGATCTATTGTTTCATGTATTTTGTAGGTTCAAAGAATCCATAAATGAAGTTAAACTACCGCAAGGAAATAATAAATCTGATTGGAGCATTTAGAGTTGAAAGGTCTTTCTTTCCATTTCTCTAAGCTAATTTACTTTTCCATTCCTTAGTTTTTGTATAGGATGCAGTCTGTCCTATGTACTCTCCTTTATTCTTGTAGTTAGACTTTTTTCTCTTGCCAATAAGTGCCAACACTAATATCTTTCCCATGTATGAATGTTTGTTTGTGTGGAAAATTATATGGTGTTTGTGATCATGATGTGGCTTCCGTGTATTATAGATGATAACTCAACTCCTCATATTTTTCCTCTTGACATTTTATTGATATGAGTGCATGAATATCAATATAATGTCACCATGGAAAGTATATTGGAATTGGGGTCATCACACGTTAGTATAAGAGGCCTACTCAACAAGTTTTAATAAAGGATATAGGTGGCACTCAAGCCATCTACACATGGGGACCATGACTTGATAGACACTTGCCTTTTGTGGCAACCACAATTATGAGGCTCATTGTACGAAACCATAAGTTCTACTATGACAAACTTGGGTATCCCAAGGCCTCATACATCATGCCTTTTCCATGCCATATTAGCTTTTTTGACCCAAGGAGCCTCAAGATCCATCCTCAATACTAGTGGTAGGCCACATATCACGGTAGACCTTCTTCGACTCCATTTTCTCTACCAGCACCTCCCTCAAATGGGACCCAAACTAAGTAATCCTACCCCCTCCTCCCACAAATGAAAAAAGTGTATAATTTCATGAAATCCTCCTTCAAGAAACACTGAACCAGGTTGGATCAATAAAATGGATGCTTGGAACTTCATACAACTACACTACCCCAAACCATGGACTCCTCTACCTAGCCCTGACAAAAAGACAATCTGGCATTGGCCCAATTGGCCCAAAAATTAACCAGGGCCCTTTGACCCTGATGCCCCGTAGTGAGTGTCTGGCTGTTCCTTGCACATTATTATTCTAGGAGTGTGAACACTATTTTAAATAAGCTTGGGTGCGGTGCAAACTAGACTTTATTTTTTATTGCTTGTTGTATCTATTTATTTTTTTATTCCTGACACCATGCCTACCTTCCTACCTTATTTATCATCTTATTAATTTGTACATCTAGTCTAAACATGCTTATTTATGTGTTTTAATGTAATTGTATGTTTTGATTATAACCTAAATATAATAAATTTGAGATTTATTCACAATTTTATCACAAAATGGGCATATATATTTATTATTGAACTAGTTCATCATGCTATTATTTTGCCTATACCAAGATCTTGTCTACACTTTTGTTCAGATTATGATATGATAAGAACATGCAATCCTAAAATGCAATATAACTGAATGTGTCAACCCGAATAGTTGTAGTGTTGCAATTGATTCAAATACGCAAATGATGAAAATGACTATTGCAATTGTTAATATGAACTTAATCTCTTTTTTAATGAGGATTAAACCCTTATTGTTTGTTCTGACTCAACTAATCTAAAGTGCTTCATTGCAGAATCCGAGGACTATACCGGTAAGTGAAACTCATCTCTAGAATTGACACCTATCTGTTTCCATTCAATTGGTCAAGAGTATTTAAATTTCCCACTTATTATGCTAACCTTGCCTAAGACACTATCTTGGTGGTGATGGTTAGGTTCGTTGTCAAGAGTTATTGAATGAAAATGTATAGATTTAAAAGCTAGAAAAGTGGCATAGAATCCCAATTTCTATCGTAACTTTGTTTAACATACCAATCTATTCTTAATGGTTGGGAACCTTGAGCTTAAAAAATGGCTCCAATTTTCACCAAATGTGAATTGCTAGAATTATTTTAGATGAAAATAGCAGGTAAAGTTGAGCCAAGATGAAGAGTTCATAGGCGGGAGTCTCCGTTTGCTATTTGGGGGTAAACCATATAGTACGGTGGATTATTGAGGATAAGGGGAAGACCACTATTTTTTTATCTCACTTGAAAAGAAAAACAACTTGCATAATAGGATTTTTCATTCATGTCAGAAATTTATTAACTAAAATAAAAATTTATGTTGAATATAGTTCAACATCTTTTCAAGTATGAGACATTCTTTGATATAACTTTGGATCTTATTTCTTGAGGGAAAGTGATTGTTTAATCTTGGGACGGTTTAATGAACGTAGTCCATAATAGTTTTTATGCCCTTATTTCATGCATTTAATGGTCAAAATTCTCGGATTTGTCTATATTTCCTTCCTGCAATTGTATAAATAGAGTAATTTGTCTATTTGCTATCATCTGGACTAATGGATGATACATTAGTACATATATTGTGAAGCTTGGTTCTTATATAATTTTGTCTTTGACACCAATCGAGGATGCCTTTATATGAGCCAACTAATGAGTGACTTTTTTACTCTTTTGAGGGGCATTTTAGATGCATATATTTGCATGTTTTATTGAATTTCACTTCATATATTCTTTATTTTAGGATTTAAGTCGTTAAAGTAAATTATTTGGTAATTAATGTATTTTGGTATTTTATATACAAGATTAATGCAAATTCAAGAAGAAAAGTAAATATCCTTCCTCAAAAGTTGAACAATCATCCAACTAATTGACTTTTCATACCGATCGGTGGGCTGGCAGAGTTTCCTATAATCCGAATTATGTGTCCTACTAAAACATTCATATATTTTGCAATTGAACTCAAAATTTAATGTTTAAATTTGCTTTGGAAATATAGTCATATTATCTTAAAGGATAATATATTTTTGGATAGCAATAGTATGGTGGACTGGTGCAAAAAGCTCTCGCAAATCCAGAATCTAGAATTTCCCCTCAAGCCACTCTCTACCAAAGTTATCTCAACTCACCAGCCTTGACATACAAGTATAGGGTTTCTACAGTGAAGAAAGGAGACTATAAAAGGGAACCTTTATCATCCATTCTAGGGGTCTCTTATCGTTAATGAGAAGCCACATTATGCATTAAAAATCCTAACAAGAAGCGAGGAGGTGGTGGTCGCAATAGAGAGATTTGTCTTCCTACACTAGATGTCATGGCCTTCTTCATCGTTCCTACAATCTTTCTATGGTTATCCCTTACCATGAGTGAGTAGATATTAGTGTTGGGACATGGGGACTAGACCCGATCGCCCATACTTAATATTAGATTGTATCTAAACTCAACAATATAGTTGATAAAGAAAGTATCATTCTTCACAATTCTTTGCTTTGCAAATTGATGACTTACTTTGCATATGATATGCATCTTGCTGTGAGCATGATTATAACATCAGAATGATCTTATTATCCCCCTAAGATGTTAACAAGGGATAATGAGGTGATTAGACTTCGATCTGCTACTTGTCAATGATGATCTATCGTAAGTAATGGAGTTCAGTTGGAATAAATAATGTATTTGGGTGTCGAGGGTGGTCGGTTTTAAGGGAATTTAAGCCAAGTGATGACATGTATCGTGTGAGGGTGCAACAGCTAAGCCTCAACTTAACAATGATTATTGGAGAGTTAGATCCGGTTAGGATAATTACATAGACCTGGGCAGTGAAACCACATACCCTGGTTCTCTTTATTATCTGTTATTTACTTCCTTAATCTCTATCACTTATGGAAACAATTTCGTTTAGCCGATCTTTCAACTACTTGATGATAAATATTACTTCTAATACTTTTGAATCTATATAACAATTTAAGAGGTTATCATTTAGGTTTGATCCTAAAGCATACTGTGATAAAGCTTCTGCTCATGAGGAGTGGGGAATTAGTGCACTACTTTTGTTGAAACCTAGAAGTTATTATTTTAACATTTTTCTTGGTGTGACATTTGGAGCCATTAAAAATTGGCATCTTCGCCGAGGACAATGATAGTTATATATTATTAGAAGTTTAACTGTAATTAAGTTTTTCTCTTCTAGGTTTTTTTAATTTATTTTTTTACATTCTTTGAAAAAGAAAAAAAATGTTATTTCTTAGTCTTGTATATTCTCTTAGTTTGATTTTGTAATTTATAGTTACTTTTGTAATTTTTAGTTTAGTACTACAAATTTCTTGTGATTTAGATCTTTCTTCATAAGATCTTCATAATTTATTGTCTTGTCCATTTGCAAAAAGCTATATATATATAATCTTATATTTTCACTTATTAAAGCATCTTTCCTCTTGAGCCTAATATTCAAATTTTCTAATTTTCATGGATCCATTCATAATGGAGTGGGTGTTGCAACAAAGTCTACAATGTGCAAAATATAGATCCATCTACCATGATGTATGGGGTTGTTCTGAGGTGACTCTCCAAGTCGATCTTATTCAAAGAAGACTTGAAGTGGACTGCAATCAGCAATATTATGAAGGCTATGGTGGAGAGCTTGGCTATACAAATCAAATTCAACATGGAATGGACGAGAGTATGAATGTCATCTATAAAATATTAGCTGAATTTCAAGCAAAGTTAGAAGAACATGAGGCTCGGAAAAAAAGATTGGTGGCTGAAGTGGCTGGTCTGGAAGCCATCCAACAACCTCTTACATGCATGATTGCATGTTGAAATTTAATCCTAAGCATACAGAGCAGTCGAATATGGTAGTGTCATAGTTAGAGAACATCTACTCCACACCTCCAGCCCCCTTTGTTGCACCAATTACCCCCTATGAAGATGTAGTGGATGAAAAGGAAAAACTCTAGTTACGGCCTTAAGTCGCAGGGTCGGTAGCAATCTCATCTCATCAAAAGAAAATCATCCAACCACATCATCTGCAATGCCTATCATGTCCGTCTATGTTGAAAAACCTTCTATTGTAGTCACAACCACTCTCCACATTCTACCAGAAGAGCATGTTTACAAACCTTGCATCCCATATTCAGGCAGACTCAAACAAAAGCTTGTCATTAAGTTTGTCAAATTCAAAGAGATTCCCAATGACAAGACATCAATTTTTGATCATGAAGTGCAAACCAAACATGAGGAGTTTGGTGAATCCAAGAGTGGGTTGGATATATCCCAAGTGGATTTAAAGCTGTATTTTGACATTGGGAAGGAGCCCACTACTTCTATTGATATTGAGATGATTGGGCTGAAAACCAGGAGAATGCACAGCCACATAAAAATATATCATACTGATTTTTTAGGTGAGTCAATTCCTCCTATACCAACACCACATGTTTTACATGCAAACTCAGGAGATCAGAAGAAGCAGAGCCTGATCCTCTACCTAACTTAGCATAGTTGGCAATGCCAATTCAATGTAGACACGTCCACCTTTATTCTTCATGGAGGAGCATGCTTTGAAGCCATCGGACAAGCACCAGTCCTTCATTGTGCCGCTTGATCTAGATTTGCACACAACTACTACACTACCTCTACTAACGAAGGAGTTTTTTTGCATCCTATTTTACGTGATGTGGGAGAAAAACAACATCACTTCAAGCCTTCAGACAACCCGTTCAAGCTACCATGACCACCACATCATATGTTGTGACAAGGATCTCTCATGTACAAGAAACTAGCCCTTGTTCATATTCCTTTCAGCTAGACCTTCTTCGAGTTTTCTAGGCCACCTAGATAGGCATCGAAAATTTCTTCCCCTCCATCTCTAACTTCTACCTGCCCGAGTTTGGGAAGAAATTTGAAGTTGGGGATGGAGGGTAGGTGGTACATCATCTCCACCACCTCAACTCTATCCTTTCCTTTTCTGATCCTCAAATTATTTTTCTCCATCTTTTGTTTGCATCTATCTTATTTTTCATTTTCTATTTAATTTTCCATTTTGTGTGAGTAATGGATTTTGCCTAGTTGGCCATTTTGACGTATGCAAAAATTGTAAATACATAAAGGAACTATTCTCCTTTCTCATCAGTTACCCAATGCCAAATGGAATTTTAAGGAACAAACATGTCTTGAACTTATCTGAGCCCCGATGACAACAATTGAGCATCCTTTACCCTCAGAAATGATGATAAGCTGACTGAGTTAGAAAGGTAAAGCCGCACACGCCTCCAATATGACTTGCATCAAAATTTGTAAACACTTCTTTACCTTACATTAACTGAATTAACTGATATAATATGATGATCTGATTCCAATGACCTCTTGCTCTCACTCCTCTTCCACCATCTCTTACCTCTTTTCTATCTACAAAAAAAAATGAAATTTTCACCATATGCCAAACCCTAAGTCCGGGTTGGCATTTCTTTCATCAATATTCCTCCTTTTTTACTTTTGTCTACATATATGGCATGAATAAAAGAGTCCAACGAGCCCAAAAGAAAATATATGGTCAATGTAATTGCAATCAAATTAAATGTCTCGTTTCAAATAGAGGAGAGATGAATAAAATAACTGAATCCCAAATAAGGTCTCGAGTCGAATAGAGGAGAGAACATAGAATCAGGTTTGTGTCATGTCTTCCTCCCCCTTTCATCTAAATTTTCATACCAAGGAGACTTATCAAAATGTTCTCTAAAATATCCAAACAACCTTGACTAGGGCTACCTTCTATAGTTCTATTTGCGCAGATAGATCAGGAGTATTGTTGAGATGAAATCAGTTCATTGCAGGTTCTAGAGTCTAACGAATGTTGGAAAAAGCCCCAATCAAGGGATATCTAAGTGTGGTTGTGTGACCCCAAAGGACTAGGGTCACTTGATCGTGTTTGGTAGAAGGGGGCATGAAATTTGCTCAATTGGGAGAGGAAAGTATATATCCTACTGTCATTTGTTTGATCTCTTTTTTATTTTTCTTTACTCAAGATTAGCAAAGGATTAAGTCCAGGGTAATTTGATGACTGATTTTATACCCTTTTTAGGGGCATTTTAGATTCACATTTTTGCGCATTTATTGTATTTGACTTCATATATCCTTTATTTTAGGATTTTAGTTGTTAAAGTAAATTATTTGATAATTAATGTATTTTGGTGTTTATTTGTAGGATTAATGAAAATTCAAGAAGAGAAGTAAATATCCTTCCTCAAAGGTTGAACAATCGACCACCTGATTGACTTTGCATACCAGTCAGCTATCTGGCAGAGTTTTTCGCAGTCAGAATTATATGCCTTAGTAAAACATCCATATCTTTTGCATCTAAAATCAACATTTAATGTTTAAATATGTGTTGGAAAGATAATTTTATTATATACAAGCAAAGAATATTTTTTTATAGCAATGGGATGAAGTACCAGAGAAAAAATGTACTGAAAATCTAGCATAAGAATTTACCCTCAAACCCCTCTCTGCCAAAGTTATCTCAACTCACCAGCCTTGACATGGAAGTATAGGGTTGTTATAGCGGGAAAAGGATACTATAAAAGGAAACCCTTATTATCCATTCTAGGGTTCTCTAATTGGTGATTAGAAGTCACATTGTGTAGCACAAACCCTAGCGAGGAGCGAGGAGGTGACGATCGTAGTGGAGAGATTGATCTTCCTACACCAGGCGTCATGGCCTTCTCCATCGTTCTTACTATCTTTCTGATATTTTCCCTCACCATGAGTGAGTAGAAGTTTGTGTTGGGACATAGGGACTAGCCCCGATCACCCGTACTTTATCTTAATGGGAATCTAAACTTGACAATATAGTTTCTAAATAAAGTATCATTCCAGCCAATTTTTTGCCTGTAAATTGATGACTTGATTTGCATATATGTTATAATCATGAATATGCAGGTTGGCGTGAGCATGGTTAGAACAACAGAATAATCTTATTGTCTCTCTAAGATGTCAGCTAGGGATAATGAGGGGATTGGACTTTGATCTTCTACGTGCTGAGGATGGTCGATCGTAAGTAAGGGAGTTCAGTTGGAATAAACCAGGAACTTTGATGCCTAGGATAGTCGATTCCAAGGGAGTTTAAGTGAATTGATGACATGTATCCCGTGAGGGTCCAGCAGCTAAGCCTCAATTTAACAACAATTATCAGAGAGTTAGATCTTGTTAGGATACTTACGCAGGCCCAGGAAGTGAAACCCCATGCCCTGGTTCTCTTTATTATTTGTTATTTAATTCCTTAATCTCTTTTGTTTTTGGCAACCATTTAGTTTCACCAATCTGTCAACTACTCGGTGATAAATACTACTCTTAATATTTCTAAATCTATATAAGTTTTTGAAAAGGTTGTCCTTTCGGCTTGATAAAGTGTATTGCAATAAGGCTTAATCTTAAGTTGGAGTGGGGAATTAGTGCACTGATTTTGGTTAAACCTAGAAGTTATTGTTTTAGGGGTTTTCTTGGTGCGACATTTGGAGCCCCATCAACAACACATTGTGCACCCATGTGTGTATGACAAATATTTATCCATATACATGTTCTTATTTCCAAGTATGTGACTAAGTGTACATGGCACACACAATCTCAAAATCTACCAAAAAACTCAAACTAAGCGTGCATGACATAAAATTTGAGCATTTGTGCACCACATCAGTCAAAGGAATTTCATAATCATGATCATGCATTATGTTTCAATTTGAAAAATTGATTTGCATTCATATCAATAATACCTCCCCAAGACCTTTAGCACATCTTGCACCTTTGTATGTCTGACACACTTGATGGTTTCAATACTGACCTTTGGCAACAACTTGGTGTTGGGTTTTAGGGGAGGCAAAGAAGGCAGCGGAAACAAAAATTTTCTCCTCCCCAAACCCAGAACAAGGAAATGCGTTAACGTCTATACAATAGGAAGGGATGGTTTGTGGAATCATACCTTATCCTGAGGCTTGCTCGGCGACAATACCTCATGACTTGCGCGGTCTTCACCTCCGGTCTTGGACGGTGTCTGTGCAGCAACTGGTCGCACTGGGACTGACAACTCCTGGTCTCACTGGGACTGTCGGGATTGACAGCTGTCCTCCAAGCAGCAGAAATCTCCCGCCTCTGAAGTAGTCCACACGGACCACCTGGAACTGCAATCTACTTGTCTCACAAGGAATTGGAAGGAGTCACACCCTCCTGTCAGCGTACTAGTTGCCGACACACTCTCCTGCCACCAGTCGCTTTCTACAGTTGTCTTTCCCTTGCTGTGCCTCCCTTATCGGGTAGCACTTGCTCAGGCTCTCTCGGTTACCAAAACCAGAGAGAACGACAACTTTACAGAGCAACTGGTTGCACTGAGTTGTACTTTGAGAAGCCCCCAATACCCCTATATATATAGGAGGGTCATGGGACAGGGTTCTCTATCCCGGGCAATGTGGGACTAAAGCAGGAGTAGAAGGGTTTTAGATTTTCCACAAAAACAACCATCTGCGCAACCTAAACCGATCGTTTCATTTCTGAAACGGTCGGTTGGGTACCTGAGCCGGTCGGTTGACACCTCAATCGATCGGTTGGGACCCATGAAATGGTCAGTTCACATCTGAACCAGTCGGTTCATGGTCCTGGTCAGTTCCCGATTGACTTTTCCTCTTTTGTTTCTAATTGGTACCAAATACCAATCCTTGTTCCAATCAAATTGGGCAAGTGAAACGAAAAGAAATTTCTCACCAACCTGACTTTCCCAACTTGCTCGGTTGGACCAGTTGAAGCGATCGTTTCAACACTTGAAGCGATTGTTTCACCATGTCCATCAACCGATCGACTTACCATCTGAACCGATCGGTTCACCAAGCTCAGCCGATTGGTTCATCACATGAGCTGATCGGTTGGGAGTGCAGATTGTGCAGAATCAGTCAATTGCAGTTTCAATCAATCTGATACTCCAATCAATGTGTCCAACACCTTGAACATTATGACATTGAGCTATGAATTAATTGAGAGTTTAATTGAACTACTAAACTCCTTTAGTAATCAATCTAAACATTGTATGTGGACAAAACTCCTCTTCCAAGTTAAATCCTAGGTGTGTGACCCTATAGGTCCTTTTCACATTGGCAGTGAAAGTCCATAACACTTATGACTTAACAAGAAAAGAGCGGTGCCTAGTCACACATCGGTGCTACCCAAGTGAAATAGAAAGTTGGAGAACATATTTCAATCCTACAATCCGTGAATGGTGTTAGAGTGAATGTATAATTCCTTTGTAACTGATATCCCGAATGAACTCGAGGCATGGAACAGTCATCATGTCAACGTTCATTCACTTTCTTGATCTCAGAGTAGATTGGAAGAGATATGTATGACATCAATATCACATACTGATTCACACATGCATGCACACCTTTCTCAATCCTACTCATCAACCAGCCATGGATATCAAACTCCCTCAGGAGGGAAAAATCCCATATCTATCACTCACCCCTCAAAAGCCCCATGTGTCAAAGCCACCCAATCATCACCTTTATAACAACCCATGTTTCAAGACTGCGTTTGATGATGTCAAAGTGTGCCCAACGACATGTGTTGAGTGTAGTGATTTTAGGTCAAAGAATCACACTCACCACCATCACTGTGAGTACTGACTGTGACTACCATGTCATGGTTCCATGTGTCAAACTCACGGTGGGTATGTCTGGTACACTTGTTCTCTAACAAGTACCTATGTGTTTGGTTTCATATCTCTATATCATGACGAATGAGATTCTATCATCAACCAACACCACAATCTAGTCTTGTGTGTCATTTCTGTCTATCTACCTTCCACAATGACATCCGACTAGGGACATAACAAGAATGTACAAACTCTTAGCATCCGTATGATCTCATCATTCAGGTCCTTAACCTGAAAGCATACGTCATTGAGTACTTTCATTCTCTAGACATTCAATCTGTTCTATCACTATCTCATGTGACTGAACAAGAAAGAATTGGAAGCTTGCCTTTGATGTTTATCAAATCAATCTTAATGTATCCCACCAATCATCCCATGATTGGCTCTCAGGGCATACATACCAACAGACTCCCACTTGCACTACGAGCCAATCACCCTTGAATCATATTCATAGTGATCTTCAAACATGTCCCAAATGTTACTGTGCTCTAGTGCGAACATAGTGAGTTATGGAAACACCTTGCCAAAGTCAGTTTTTAACTGCATGTCTCTTATCTCTTTGCTATACATCACACGTATGAGATGGAGTTTCCGTAATATGTGATCTAGTATTCCTTTGCTAACCTTTAGCCACATTGCATGATCAAGGATTCCATACTTGTCATCAATGAGCAGAATATCTATAAGTTCATCTCATGAACTTCCAGATCAAATAGTATCCACTGTTGTTCTCTAACGCATAGATACTCAACATTTCCTTTTAAATGGTTTTATTGGAACACTTCCAATTATCAACAAACTTTCACTTTTATATATCATATATATATTTTGCGATTAATTTTATGTCCTTTCGGAAGTTCGCATCAATGTAAATCTTTACATTGAACTCTTCCTTATCTCCATAGAACTAGTACTTCTTAAGTACTTATCAAGTTCTCATGGTATTCCTGTAACCCTTACTGGAAGTAGACAGACATCCACTCGTCATGTCTTACATACGAGTTATCAGGATGAGCACATCATATTGCCATGTCCTACATACAAGATGATGAATGCATTTTGTTCTTGCCATGTCGATACATGCAAGATAATGGGATGATTACATACATGATAGATCCATATCTATTCTTAGTGTTCCTGTAACGCATCAATGTAAATCTTTACATTGAACTCTTCCTTATCTCCATAGAACTAGTACTTCTTAAGTACTTATCAAGTTCTCATGGTATTCCTGTAACCCTTACTGGAAGTAGACAGACATCCACTCGTCATGTCTTACATACGAGTTATCAGGATGAGCACATCATATTGCCATGTCCTACATACAAGATGATGAATGCATTTTGTTCTTGCCATGTCGATACATGCAAGATAATGGGATGATTACATACATGATAGATCCATATCTATACATGCAAGATAATTTTATGTCCTTTCGGAAGTTCGCATCAATGTAAATCTTTACATTGAACTCTTCCTTATCTCCATAGAACTAGTACTTCTTAAGTACTTATCAAGTTCTCATGGTATTCCTGTAACCCTTACTGGAAGTAGACAGACATCCACTCGTCATGTCTTACATACGAGTTATCAGGATGAGCACATCATATTGCCATGTCCTACATACAAGATGATGAATGCATTTTGTTCTTGCCATGTCGATACATGCAAGATAATGGGATGATTACATACATGATAGATCCATATCTATTCTTAGTGTTCCCATTCTTCATAAGAATTGGATACTTGGCCTTGGGATACTAACCCTATGTAACATGGACAAATTTTCTCCCACCGAATATGTGCATACTGAACCCTTCAGTACAGATTGCCAATGTATGCATTCTCTTTTTCAGGTCAAGAGGTTTTCGAGAACTATCTCTATAGATCTCTATTCCTATCACATAGGAAACATATCTATCTCCCTTAAAGATAATTTCCACTTTTGGATTTCCATTCTAGAACATTTCCATTTCACATCAACATGTGGAATGTGAACACGCTCCCACTAAATCACAGATCCCTTCTTTATCTTTGACATATCAGTCAAACCCTTTGACTGTATCATCAAAGTAAAGATCCAATTCTGAGTTTCTTGTACTCAATCAATCACATTGATTATTCCATTGTAACTTATAGAATTCATTTGCATTAGTGGATTCATAAACCTTATAGGTTGTGTCACGTACACATCCTTGTTTTATTCCTCATAGGAATGCGGTTTTAGTATCCATATGCCAAATGTCTTAGTCATTAAGTTGCATTCAACGAGCATCATCCTTCTCAAAATGGTATCCATGTGTCTTAACACTTAAGATTCATTTTCACTTATGGATTTCATCCAATGGGTGCTACCATCAAGGTCATACCTTATGGTTCACATGGATGTCATTTAGGATGTAACGGTCATAAACCATAACTCAAAATTTGGTTCCTCATATTCATCTAGATAGTTGACTCATCACATGAACAACTCATCACATAGATAAATTAGGTGTATCTATCAAGGATATAAGAACTTACAACTCCTTGTGATTCTTATTGTCCTTTATTAGTATGGGGTATTCTTTTATTAAGAAGAATTCAGTTATTTGATAATCATTCTCTAACTCCTTAGAGTATGATTCCTTCTTGATTTAGACATCACCATGCCTTAATCATGAGTTCACTATGATACACTATCATAATCACTCATAAGGATCTCAAACATTTGGTCCAAGTATTTCATTCATTGATCTCATCAAGAATTAACACTTTACCAAATTTGCACTTCATCTATGATAATCTTGAATACTTCAAGATATTCATATTGGTATTTCTCTAAACACCATTTGAAGTATTAGCATTTGTTCCAATAGGTATGTAAATACATCACATGTATCATACCTAATAGGATAATCATTCTCCCACTACCTTTAGTGAAGATTGATTAATCATGTCCAAGATATTCATGTCTCTTACTGGTTCTCAAAGCAAAAGAGTCTAAATTTATCCATCACATGGAAACTAGAAATGAATTTCTCATGATTGATGCTAATTTGATTGTTTGAGTTATCTATAGCTTTTAGGTATCATTTTATCTTATGCATATCATATACCACAAGATAAACAAGGCATTGGCACAAAGATCATATCTTTAGAAATTGAAACATCTCTTTATTGATTGCCATCATTGTCATACAATATGCAAAAATAAAGTGTTTCTATCTATTGGAAAATATGAAATAGCAGTTCATAACTGTATTACATGCCTTTAAGGCTGAAAATAAACTAAAGTACTCCTTACTATGGAGGCAAAACTTGCCCCATTTATTGAGTGCTTTACACCTTACATCTTGGTATCATATACCTCAAAAGTGTTACAAGTTTACTTTCATGACACCTTTAAGTAGAGACATCTGTCGCCTCCTTCTTCTTTTGTTCTTCCAGATATAGAGGGCAATCCCTCATACACCCTTTCCCCATGTGCCTTGAGGCTGAAGACGGCTTGGATTGCTGGCTAGCATCAGAACACTTCTTTGCTTTGCCATTGTCCTTGCCCTTAAGAATTACCTTTTCTTTGATCATATCAAAGATTATGGTTTGTCTTTCTTCATCTTTGCCTCTACTATCCTCAACATGTCCAACAACTCTGTCAACACTTGTCAAAGTTGTTCATCATGAATTGTATGATTCTCGCAACATTTATAGTAACATACCAATAGCCAACTCTTGGCTCAGAGGGAATCCTTCTTAGTCAGGTTTTCCACATACCCAATCACATTGAGTGTGTGAATACCTTATTGGATCCCCTTCTGTCATGACATACTAGGACAATGTCTTGGAGACATCATATGTCTCATGTTGTCTCTGCAACTCATAGCTCAGAGAACACAACATCAAGCACTCCTCATCAATGTCTTCCTCGGTATGCTTCCATAAGCATACTTTCAGCCATTGATATGGTGGGATCGAGTTCATTTGGTTGGTATAACTAGGACTTAGAGCTTTCACTCTACGATTGAGAACACTTCTCAATGTCCTAACCAATCGTGGAAGTTTGTCCCATTTATCTTGTCCTTTTCAAGGACGGATCGCAAAGAAAAGTGATTGTTGTTTGTTTCCATTTGTACTACAAAAGGAAATATGCAATTTTAGTCCAAAAACTCATTTTTGACTTATTTGATTGATTTGAAAAGTTGACGATATAATTAGGCCTTTAATTAATTATCGCTCCCACTATTTTAGTTCAAATTGATAGCCCTCACCATCAATTGAGAAGATTGCAGCGTACAACCTTCTAGTGGGCAAGATCCTGAAATCCTCTAAGTCATGGACCAGCTTGGGATGTCACCCACAACTTAGATCTCTCAGGTAGGCAACTCTTACCAATTGCATCATATGCAACTATTGATAAGATGTCATATGCAACTCCTTGCCATGATCATATCCATGCCTCAAGGTGCTAGATCCTATCTAGGTCACCTTGTTAAGTCCGACCCAAAGCCAACACGATGAATATGCACCCTGCTTGGGGAGACCCACATATCCATCCTTCACGCTTCCATGAGATAGACGGTGCACCACGCTTGGGCGTGCCCACACTTGGTCGATCAAGTTTTTCACGTGTGTTGCATTTGGAAGGCATCTAAAACATTAATATTTAAAGAGGGATTTGGTTTTATATACATATACATATCCAATCACCACAATACATAGTACGTATCATATACATGCTATATCACACAGAAAACATGCAAAACGATAAAAGCGATGATTATGGCCATCCTAATGTGATTCCTCGAGCCAAGAGGAATCATGGTCATCTAGGTCTACATCACATGCAACCTGTACAAGATGAACTCTGTGCTTTGCCTTTCTGGGTTTGATCAACGCATCACATGACTGATCGACTCGCCATCAGGCCGGTTGGCTGGGTGCCACCAGCCGATCGGTTGGCTCCTCCAACCGATCGGTTTGATTGGTCGTCGTGCATCTCATCATGGCCGCCACCTGCTCGTCTCTCTCCTGGATCCGGTCATCAACCGATCGGCTCACTCCTTGAACTGATTGTCTGGAATGTCAACCGATCAGTTCACACCTTGAACTGGTCGTCTCAGCTGTCGTCAGGATGTCCTCCGTTCTTTGACATAACAGGAAATAATATTCTATCCTATTTTACATTGTTAAAAGAGAAACCTCGAGTTACATTCGAGGGGAGCAAAGGCAGGAAAGAAATCTCGAATTATTTCGAGTTACATCAGGAATAGGAGAAGGAAGATCAGTGCGCAGACCGAGATGCAAGCAACCATATACAGCCATACAAAGATAGGGTTTATTGGCTATAACCACGCTATACATCAACCACAAAACTCGTTTAAGGGCGACGCATATCGAGTGCATTAATATTACATATCATATATGTATATTGGGATTTGTGGATTTAGGATTGGACATACATAAAGCCAATTTTATTCGCATCGTATGGAATAAATAAAGTCGACAAACCAAAATCGATCATATCGATAATCCTAAAGTATAGAGCAGTTGACGTGGCTCTGATACCACTGTTGGGTTTTAGGGGAGGTAGAGAAGGTAGCGGAAACAAAAAGTTTCTCCTCCCTAAACCCAGAACAAGGAAACACGTCAACGTCTATACAATAGGAAGGGATGGTTTTTGGAATCATACCTTGTCCCGAGGCTTGCTCGTGGACAATACCTCGCAGCTTGCGTGGTCTTCACCTCCAGTCTTGGACGGTGTCTATGCAGCTCCCGGTCGCACTGGGACTGACGACTCCTGGTCTCACCAGGACTTTCGAGATTGATAGTTGTCCTCCAAGCGGTAGAAATCTCCCGCCTCTGAAGTATTCCACACGGACCACCTGGAACTCCAATCTCCTTGTCTCACAAGTAATTGGAAGGAGTCACACCCTCATGTCAATGTACTAGTTGCCGACACACTCTCCTGCCACCAGTCACTTTTTGCAGTTGTCTTTCCCTTGTTGTGCCTCCCTTATCGGGTAGCACTTGCTCAGGCTCTCTTGGTTACCAAAACCAGAGAGAATGACAACTTTACAGAGCAACTGGTTGCACTGAGTTCTACTTTGAGAAGCCCCCAATACCCCTATATATATAGGAGGGTCACGGGACATGGTTCTCTATCCCGAGCAATGTGGGACTAAAGCAGGAGTAGAAGGGTTCAAGATTTTCCACAAAAACAACCAACTACACAACCTAAAATGATCGTTTCATTTCTAAAATGGTCCGTTGGGGACCTGAGCTGGTCGGTTGACACCTCAACCGATCAGTTGGGACCCATGAAACGGTCGGTTCACTTCTGAACCGGTCGGTTCGTGGTCCTGGTCAGTTCCCGATTGACTTTTCCTCTTTTGTTTCTAATTCAAATACCAATCCTTGTTCCAATCAAATTGGGCAAGTGAAAGGAAAAGAAATTTCTCGCCAACCTGACTTTCCCAACTTGCTCGGTTGGACCAGTTGAACCGATCATTTCAACACTTGAAGTGATTGTTTCACCATGTCCATCAGCCGATCGACTTACCATCTGAACCGATCGGTTCACCAAGCTCAACCGATCGGTTCATCACATGAGCCGATTGGTTGGGAGTGCAAATTGTGCAGAATCAGTCAATTGCAGTTTCAATCCATCTGATACTCCAATCAATGTGTCCAACACCTTGAACATTATGACATTGAGCTATCAATTAATTGAGTGCTTAATTGAACTACTAAACTCCTTTAGTAATCAATCTAAACATTGTATGTGGACAAAACACCTCTTCCAGGTTAAATCCTATGTGTGTGACCCTGCAGGTCCTTTTCACGTTGGCAGTGAAAGTCCATAACACTTATGACTTAACAAGCAAAGAGCGGTGCCTAGTCACACATCAGTGCTACCCAAGTGAAATAGAAAGTTGGAGAACAACTTTCAATCCTACAATCCGTGAATGGTGTTACAGTGAATGTATAATTCCTTTGTCACTGATATCCCGAATGAACTCGAGGCATGGAATAGTCATCCTGTCAACATTCATTCACTTTCTTGATCTCAGAGTAGATTGGAAGAGATATGTATGACATCAATATCACATACTGATTCACACATGCGTGCATGCCTTTCTCAATCCTACTCATCAAGCGGCCATGGGTATCAAACTCCCTCAGGAGGGACAAATCCCATATCTATCACTCACCCCTCAAAAGGCCCATGTGTTAAAGCCACCCAATCATCACCTTCATAACAACCCTTGTTTCAGGACTGCGTTTTATGATGTCAAAGTGTGCCCAACGACATGTGTTGAGTGTAGTGATTTCAGGTCAAAGAATCACACTCACCACCATCACTGTGAGTACTGACTGTGACTACCATGTCATGGTTCCATGTGTCAAACTCACGGTGGGTATGTCTGGTACACTTGTTCTCTAACAAGTACCTATGTGTTTAGTTTCATATCTCTATATCATGACTAATGATATTCTGTCATCAACCAACACCACAATCTAGTCTTGTGTGTCATTGCTGTCTATCTACCTTCCACAATGACATCCGACTAGGGACATAACAAAAATGTACAAACTCTTAGCATCTGTATGATCTCATCATTCAGGTCCTTAACCTGAAAGCATACGTTATTGAGTACTGTCATTCTCTAGATATTCAATCTGTTCTATCACTATCTCATATGACTGAACCAGAAAGAATTAGAAGTTTGCCTTTGATGTTTATCAAATCAAAATTAATGTATCCCACCAATCATCCCATGATTGGCTCTCAGGGCATACATACCAACACTTGGTGCGTGATATGTAGAATTTATGCACAACATGCACCACAACATATGTGAAAATAATATAGAGAGCAAGATTATGATTATTGAGGGATATATTCCATTTGGTTCATCCAAACTGTAAAGAAAGCTTGAGAGGTAACTTCAAAAGTGATACAACTTTTAAAGAGGTAGAAAGGAAGAAGAATAAAGGTTTAGAGGAATATTTCTCAATCTCCAAGGTTGCTTCATGTGCAACTCCATTTTAGAGGATGACCCCTATACAATTGTTGTATCTCATTTCTCTCCTTCTTCCACTCTTTTTACTTCTCATTACTTCAATAAATTGGTTAATTTCCTCATTTTTACCCTTTTTTGCATCACCAATCAATTTGGAGTATATTTCCTTGTATTTGGTGCTTAAATGGAAAAAATTAATCATGTGATCAACAATATCTTTTGATATTACAAATTTTCTCTTTTCTTTCTTTAATTCTAGATAAAGTTTAATGATTATTCTTAGTAGAAGTGGTTTATTTCTTATTTCATGGTAATTAGGCTTAGGTCCATTGTATATGGCATTGTTATTGTCATGTAACTATACTTAAGTGAGGATCCATCTACCCACTTATATATACCCATGTATTCCTGGACTCCTATATTATGGAGATCCCAAAAATCTTTGTAGATTACTGAATATATAGTTATTGCTTTGTATATGTTATAAGACGTAGGGTCCTAACCCTAACCCCTCCCACCCTTGATTTATTTTTTTTTCCTTCTTCCTGGTGGTTTTCAACCTTGGATGATAACCATGAGCCTTGCATGTTGCCGCCCTTGTGCTCATGCCGCCAAGCCACTGGCTACAACCCACTCGCTGACAACAACCATCATGTATGGCTTGCACAATTGACAACCATCACCACTTGGTTTGTGACCAACTATTGAGCATGTGTGGTAGAGGCCAGCTGTTGGTGGGTTGCTACTCAACATCGTCATTCATGCCACTACCATCTTCATTCCCCATTGAATCTTGTCCATGAGATTTCTCCACTTACCTATTTCCATTTTTCTTCCATTGTAGTTCCTTCCACAAATTATAGTTTAAAACAACAACAAAAAGCAAACAAAAAGACCTTTTGTAGCTTATAAAGCATCAAAAAACTAAAAGGGGCAATTTTATCTTTGTTCTTCCTTTCTGTGTGGTTTTTTGTGTCCCTCATGGTTAAGCGTCTTTTCCTGAATTAGGGATCTAATCGAATGTGCATCACAAAACCTTTCTCTAATTTACTTTCTTTCCTACCACAATTAATTTGATAGCACTATCTTTATTTCTCCCTATTGTTCTTATTATGGTAGTGCTTTTACTACCATGCTTATTACAATAGAGCCTTTTATTCCTATTCTCGTAGCACTTTATTTATATAGCATGTCTTCATTCTGATACTTTACTTTTCATAATAGATGAAAATAAATCTATCATTGGAATGATAAGACACCTGCCATGACTATTAAACTCAATGGTGACAATTATTTTCTACAATGAATGTCATTTCTACCTTTCTAAAATCCCACGATAAACTAAAGTTTATTAAAGAACATGTACAGAACCTGATGAGGTATAGATCAAGGGAAATCACAGGTTCTCTCTTGTATATGAGGATATATGAAGCATAATATGACCATTCAATACATGTGGCACTAAAAGGTCAAACTCATGTAGGAAGAGATGAAGCAATTCTGGTGTAATTAAGATTTCAAAAAAAAAATGAAGCAAGTCTATTCATTGGAGGACAAATGACTCCGACTTTGCAATGCAATGGAATAGATCTTTTCTGAATGTTATAGTGCTTGTTCATTATCCAAGTATTATGATTCAATGAAGGCTCTCACAATTCAACTAAACTTCTTCTCACCTACCACTTCTTTTGAAGTGAGAAATGAATGTGACAATATTATTACCCAGCAATTTTTTAGTAGAATTCATCCTTGGTACATTGTCATATGCCAACTTATTTTTCTGAAACCATGATCTTGTCCATGATTTAGAATTATGCACGCCTATCCTATGCCAATAAGTCTTCTACTCCAAACCACCCCATGAAGTGTTTGAAGTCCAAACTACAATGGAAATTGTTGCAAGGAGTCATGGATGGGGCCATGGCACTCACACTGGATTGAGACCAAAATGTATGACTATGAAAATTAGGCCATGTGGAGGATGTTTGTCATTTCAAACATGGCTACCCTACTCATTTTTGATGAGGGTGTGTAAGGGGTTCTATGCATATTTCTCAAACATCTAAACCCCTCATTGACCAAGGTCCTTCAACAATTGTTGTAACTCCTACCGTAACTGGATAGCTAACACATATTTTTCTCACAAAGAAGGAATATGAATACCTCCAACATATTGTACACCACTCAAATGATTCACCTCTTCATAATAGCATGGAAAACTTATCCCTTGAATGGCAAAATGGTAACCCATCTACTATGACACCATTAGCACATCCCGTTGCTCACCATGGTAATCACAAGAACTCTATGAATGCCTCTCATTCTAGCTAGACCGGTATGCCACACTCTTATTATAACGTATGATTCTTTCAACCCACACACTAGTGTTACATTGGAATATGGCTCAGTCAAATAAGTGAGCCAATGTGGCATTGTTCACCTTTCCTCTAAACTAAATCTTTTTTCCATTTATGTGTTCACAACATTCCATATAACCTAATGTTCATGGCTAAACATATTGATCCCCTTAGTTGTTTCATAACTTATGGATCAGATGGTATTGTTCTACAATACTAGAGGAACTTGATGGTGATTGGCAAGGGGGTGCTCTCTGGTGACCTTTACCACTTCTCCATGCATCGTCTACCTTAGAACAACTCTAGTTGCAACCTCTCCTGTAATAGACTGAAACTTAAGTAATAATTTAAAATTATTGTGTCTCAATCCAAAAAATAATATATACTATTCTATATAAAAATATTTAGTATAAATATGATTAATAATAAATATTCAACTTAATTTTTAACAATAATTTAGCATTTCCATAAATTTCAAGATATAGTATATTTGTATCTATAATATATGCCTAAAATGATTTTTATAACCTAGTGTAACAAAATGTCATAATTTAGCATTTCCAAGTCACTGCCTCCTGAAGATGGATAGGCAGGGAGTGGCCCCAACCATTCTTGAGGCATAACCATTTTGTTGAGTGTATTCAATGTATTATATCTTTGTAAGATCTTAGTAGATGTAGAAAATTTAATAGTAATCATTTATGAATGCCTTAATTAAGGGAAAAAAACTCATCTCATGTTTGAATAAGATAGTGTCATGGTCATGTTTGATAGAAATCATCTACAAAAGTATGTTGTTTAAATCCATTGGAACTAGTTGTTAGGGTCCACATACATCACTATGAATCAAGTCAATGGTTTCAATGACTTCTTAACTACATGAGAAGGAAAAGATATAGGATGATGTTTTCCTAATTGGCATGCATCACATAAAGTAGAAGAACAACTAGATATAATTTTTCTAGGGAAACTTCATAATTTCTAGAGACATGTGGCCAAAGACAAAATGTAGCTGGAGAGGAGATGTAAAGATGGGTTTTTTGGGTCCCCTACTTTACTTTTATGCGATAAAGCGCTGGAATCCCACTATTTTTTTGTATCAATTGATAAGTTAATCATATTAATAATTTAATCCTAAGGGATTCAGGGCAATATGCAGTGGAAGGATAATCATAGGAATCATGAAAAAACCATCAAAAATCATAAGTAATAAATGGAAACATCAACATATACATAATGTATCAAATACATTTAATTTACAAATTTGTTGATACATCATTCTATGAAAATTTGTAGAGGACAACACCTGACTGTCTCACTTAAGTATAAAAATCTGAGAGTCCAAAGTATGATGTCTTTAGGTCCAATTTGCATCTATATAGTCCTTCAAATAACCTAAACTGGGAATAAGAGTATACCCAATATAAAAAAGAAAATAAAGAGACATCAACAAACACTGGTATGTACTACAAATGTTATTTGTGCATAATGAAAAAATGTTATTTGTGCATAATGCTCACCATGGTAATCACAAGAACTCTATGAATGCCTCTCATTTTAGCTAGACCGGTATGCCACACTCTTATTATAACCTATGATTCTTTCAACCCACACACTAGTGTTACATTGGAATATGGCTCAGTCAAATAAGTGAGCCAATGTGGCATTGTTCACCTTTCCTCTAAACTAAATCTTTTTTCCATTTATGTGTTCACAACATTCCATATAACCTAATGTTCATGGCTAAACATATTGATCCCCTTAATTGTTTCGTAACTTATGGATCAGATGGTATTGTTCTACAATACTAGAGGAACTTGATGGTGATTGGCAAGGGGGTGCTCTCTGGTGACCTTTACCACTTCTCCATGCATCGTCTACCTTAGACCAACTCTAGTTGCAACCTCTCCTGTAATAGACTGAAACTTAAGTAATAATTTAAAATTATTGTGTCTCAATCAAAAAAATAATATATACTATTCTATATAAAAATATTTAGTATAAATAGGATTAACAATAAATATTCAACTTAATTTTTAACAATAATTTAGCATTTCCATAAATTTCAAGATATAGTATATTTGTATCTATAATATATGCCTAAAATGATTTTTATAACCTAGTGTAACAAAATGTCATAATTATCCCAAAACCCCAGCCTACCAATTTATTAGGTGATAAATGTTTTAAAAAAATTCTCCCTAATTTTGGTAGTCAAATATGTATTGATAATTAAAAGCTTAATAAAATAACTCATTTACATTTTTTAATATGTGTCATGGCATTTGATTTTTTCTTGATTGCTAAAACATTTTCAATGCCTTCAACATTTTTAAGTAATAATTCAATTTTATAATGTCCAAATAGATAAATCATATTACTTAATATTAGAATATTTATTCTCTTAAATATGATCATTAATAAAGGACTAATTTAATTTATAATGATAATTTAACATTCAACATTTATTTTGAGTGATAACCCATCCACATCTTCAATTGATGCATAAACTAACTTTTATACGCCCATTACGATAAAATATCTTACTATTCAAATCACCAGAATATAATTTTATTTATATGAATTAATGACTAATATGTTTTCTCCCTCAATTTCGTTAGTCTAAGTATTTATAGGCAATTAATATAGTAACACATGACTCATTTACACGCTTTTAATAAATCCTGACATTTAAGTTATATTAATTTATAAATCATTTAAATGTCTTCAAAATATTTATTTGGATAATACACCTTAAATCCCAGCCTTTGGTATCTTATTTAAGAGAGAGTAGGTTGTTATGCTCTTTTATAGCCATAAAATGTTTAATTTAAAGCCTGACAATAATCAATGATCCAATTTATTTAAAAAATATATGTAAAATTTTATTCAAATACTTCTAGATCTAATATACCCCTGATGAAATTTTTATGCCTTTCTGACATCATCTGACCATTCAATTAATCAAGTACATTTTCCTCTTAACTTTCAATTAATAACATTAAATTGCCCTTTTCCATTTCCAGTTCAGCGCATGCGTTCTCCCCCTCCCTTCCTTTAACACCCATGTGTGTCTCTGAACCCAGCGGACCGCAACATAGCTCTTTTCCCCTATATCCGTTGTGCCTCCCCTTCAGTCGTTGTGGCTCCCATTCCTCTTCCTCTTCTTCTCCATGGCATTGGTGCCTCTTCCCCTTTGCCAACTCTCTATCTTCCTCCCTATTCTCTCCACACCATGTTGCCATAGTTGACACCCTGTTGTTCTAGCCGTCACCGATGCCATGTGTTCTAGTTGTCTCCATGTTGTTCTAAATGTTTCTGACGCCCTATTTTTATAGCCATCATCGATTCCATGTTGTTCTATCTGTCACCCTACTGCTCTAGTCATTTCCCTGTTGCTCTAGCCGTTGTCGATGCCCTAGTGTTCTAGACATCCCCTTGCTGCTTTGTCTTCTCCCACATGCAGCCATAAACCCTATCAGTCCTCTCTCAGTTGGCAACAAGGATGTTGTTGTTTCCTACTATAGCGGATGGAGGAGGCCCTCCTTGTGCACAGAACAGTGGTGCCTCCCCTTTACTCCTACACATGTCCCATTGCACTATATAGAGGTAACCCAACCACCATTGTTGCTTCAACCACCTTGTTTCATCTCCAATCTAGTGCCCTTATTCTCAAAATCCATACCTTATTTGCCGAAGGAGTCACCACCACCAACAGGCACCAATCTACTTCTTTCTTTCACGCTCAAAAGCTCTTCCATGACCTTTCTAATCTCTTCCAACTATCAAAGTCATCTGAGACACCAATTACTAATTCTGCTACATCCATCTTCTTCCTCTGGCTTCTATCCATGGCTTCCACGTGCTACTGTTGTGATGCCTTGGACGTTGCCACTACCTCTTGTAGAGAAGATTGATGGCTAACAAGTGTGCATCACTTTTCTTAGCTTGATGATGCCTACATACAGTCACACTTCTTGAAAGAATTATAATTTTGTCTCAAGGAGAATGGCAACAAGCAAAGTTCTAGATCTTTGTTCTTCTCCACCTGGATAGTTACCACCATGAGATCTGAATCAACATTGAATCCTTCCCCTTCCTCTATATGGATTATGCCTTCTCGTCATGGCTGCAATCTGCTACAATATTGAAGACATCTGATGTTGTGAACTAACAACATATAGCCCTTCACCCTATACTTGTGATGTAGATTAGGTAAACACATGCTTCTTCTCCACATTGTTTGTCCATAAGATTAACGCCATGTATATGACTAGTTAATTTGTAGATGATTAGTTTACATTCATCTTGTCAACTAAAATCAAGTATATGACCTAAGTAAAGTATCATGGGTTTAAAGTTTGTCCCTAATTCTTATCACGTTTTGAAACTTGCATTCTAATTAACTTGATTTACTTCCTCATACACAACAATATACATGTACCATGTCATATACATATTTAGTGGCCAATGTGATATACATATATTTTGTATTGTATTGGATGTATGTTTATGGTAATCTCCACTTGAGACCTAATACTTCTTGTGAGTCACCTGGGTCTACTTAGTCTAAACACCTTTCTCAAAGAATAGTAATGGATTTTCCGAAATGATAACAAAATTGATAATAATAATAATAATAATAATCTAATATATTCGATACATCACATTAGTATCTATCGTAAATAAATTTAAAGCCCTAGATTCACAACCCTATTTGATGGCACTAAAAAGTATGTTTAGAAATATTTGCCTTATTTGAATCAAAGGATGTAAAAGAGAAGGAAATTTTGAAAGAATATAGTTTAGTAAATATGTATGAAGATGAATTTATAGATGACATGTAAGTATGTATAATATATGAATGTACTTCAGATTATGGAACCATATGGAATATATTCATATTCATATATACATATCAAGATCTAATTATGACTTTAGGTTTCATCAAAATAGTTAATTAGGTGACATGCTAATTCACACTATAATGAATGGCCTTGAAATACATAAATACAATGCAAGAAAGAAAATAAGATCTATTGTAGTAGAAATGACTCGATTATAAGTATTGATAAGGAATCACTCAAACAATCACTATACATAACCTTCCATAATAAGGGCATGCAAGTATTGATATTCCTAGATCATAACATGACATTAGGTAACCTATATGAATGGGTGAATATGAACTAATGTGTGTACAAACCATTTTTTAGGTTCAAACTAATGAATGGTGAACTTCACCCCTAGTAATAGAGATAGTCGTGAAGATCAGGTATTTATTTCTCACTTGAGATGTTTGGGCTATCATATCCTTTTGGTACCTTTTCCTCTTGCATTCTTTTGAATGATCCATAATCAATTGAATTTTCTAAATCAATTGACGATTTGACATAACCTTACATGTTCCTTTTAATGTGGAAATCATTCTTGATAATATTGAACCTTCATTCATTTTATGACATATTTACCACTTGTCATACCATATGTTTTACGCAATAGTGACACTTACCTAGTATAGTTTGATGTATGAGTGGGGTGTATGGACGTAGTTGCACATGCTCCTTGGGCTTAGTCCCTAAATTTGGGGGTGTATGGTCTTAGTTGCACACACTCCTTGAGTATAGTCTCTAAATCGGGGGTATATGGCCATGGTTGCACATGCTCCTTGGGTTTAAGTCCCTAAATAGGCAGTGTATGGTGGTGTAGCTACCACTTTATATATTGTTAGACATCACAGGTTGATTTTTTCACATTTGCATTGCTTGTTTTATATTTGTGCATTGTTGCATTTATTTATAGCAAGTTAAATGGATTGATTAATTCAATATCTCTTGAAATGCCTCATTATATAATTTTACTTGATCTTGATTCATACTTGTTATTTTATTCTGTATACTCTCATTAAATTTTACTCTTTTCCTCTTGTTTCTTTTCTCAAATTTTTTCCATTATGCACAAATAACATTTGTAGTACATACATGTGTTTGTTGATGTCTCTTTATTTTCTTTTTTATATTGGGTATACTCTTATTCCCAGTTTAGGTTATTTGAAGGACTATATAGATGAAAATTGGACCTAAAGACATCATACTTTGGATCTCAGATTTTTAGACTTAAGTGAGACAGTTAGGTGTTGTCCTCTACAAATTTGCATAGAATGATGTATCAACAAATTTGTAAATTCAATGTATTTGATACATTATGTATATGTTGATGTTTCCATTTATTACTTATGATTGTTGATGGTTTTTTCATGATTCCTATGATTATCCTTCCACTGCATATTGCCTTGAATCCCTTAGGATTATATTATTAATATGATTAACTTATCAATTGATACAAAAAATAGTGGGATTCCAGCGCTTTATCGCATAAAAGTAAAGTAGGGGACCCCAAAAACCCATCTTTACATCTCCTCTCCAGCTACATTTTCTCTTTGGCCACATGTCTCTAGAAATTATGAAGTTTCTCTAGAAAAATTATATCTAGTTGTTCTTCTACTTTATATGATGCATGCCAATTAGGAAAACATCATCCTATATCTTTTCCTTCTCATGTAGTTAAGAAGTCATTGAAACCAATGACTTGATTCATAGTGATGTATGTGGACCCTAACAACTAGTTCCAATGGATTTAAACAACATACTTTTGTAGATGATTTCTATCAAACATGACCATGACACTATCTTATTCAAACATGAGATGAGTTTTTTTTCCCTTATTTATGGCATTCATAAATGATTACTATTAAATTTTCTACATCTACTAAGATCTTACAAAGATATAATACATTGAATACACTCAACAAAATGGTTATGCCTCAAGAATGGTTGGGGCCACTCCCCGCCTATCCATCTTCAGGAGGCAGTGACTTGGACCATGGCGAAGACGGCCTCCCAATTTGGTGGTTTTTTCCTGACGGGGCTTTGCCATAAGGTTTGGCAGGAGAGGAACAACATAATTCATGGGGGACCTACCATGGATTACTTACACCTTTTTGATAGTTTACAGAATGAGATTTCTAGGTTTGTTATAGCCCAACCTTCTCTTCATGCTAACCTAACCCCACAGATTAGGCTTTACTGGGATTTTATAGTGTAACCCTTGTGTACAGGGTTGGGTTTTGCTTGTAGCTCCTTTCTATTAGAGCTCACACTTTTCCTTTTCTTTTCTGGAGTAATATATTACTGATTTCCAAAAAAAAAAATACACTCAACACATCATCTCTTATTTTTTCAAGATATGGAATCATTCTCTAATGTTCTTGTATCTAGTATTCACAACAGATGATATTACGGAGTGGAGAAATTGGCATCTCCTTGATATCACTTGCTTGTTTACCATTTATGCCACTCTACGTAATACATGTGTACTGATGCTATTCTCACAACTTTCTTAACATTAATCACCCAACCATCATTTGTTCTTCACAATTGAACTCATTTTTTGAGTTTGTATCCAACTATAAAGGTAAACATTCTAACACCATTAAAATCCATTTTCAATACATGTTGCTTATATCATCTCTCTTCAATGGCTTCTGAATTTGCCACTCTTTTGGACACTAACTTTACTCCCAAGCATCCCACATTTTCCTTAAAACACCCTGGATCAAAATCTACCATTCTAGAAGAGATGTTGGCTCTACAAGTTAATCATACATGGGATCTAGTTCATTCTCCATCTAGAAACAAATATCATTGGTTGTCGTTGAGTTTATTCTATCAAACATAAATTTGATTGCTCTATTGATAGACTAAAGGCTTGCCTAGTTGCAAAAGGGTTTACTCAACCTTTGAGGATATTTTTGATACATTATCTCCTTGTATGAGGATTGCTTCATTTAGCATTTGGATTTTTCTACCAGCTCATTTGAATGGCCATTTTTACAATTTGATATCAAAAATTCCTTCCTACACGGAGACTTCTAGATGAGGTATGTATGAAAAAACCTCCTAGTTTTTTTATTGAGGGGGAGTCTTATAATAAAGTATGTCACTTCAAAAGATTGTTATATGGTTTCAAGCAATATCCTAGAGCATGGTTCACCAAACTTGGTGCAATACTATACAAATTATGTTTCTAGTGATTAGCCACATATCATTCACTATTCTCATTTAAATCCCCATGCAGTCATATTTTGCATGCTATTTATATTAACAATATTGTAATTAGAGGCAATGACACCAATAGCACCAAAAAACTGAAACAATCTCTACAAGCCCATTTTAATACAAAGTATTTGGGAAATTTGCAATAATTTCTTGGGGTAGAAGTTCTTTTCTCTTCCAAAGGCACCACTTTGTCCTAATCATGCTATGTGTTGGATTTACTCAAAGAGATTGAGATGACATATGATAATCCCTTTTTCACCCCTATGAATTACCATACCAAGTCTCCTCTTGAGGGGGGCTATTTCTACTTCCGCAAAAATATCATTGAGTAGTTGGAAAATTGATCTACATAATAATTAATTGACTCTATATGATCTATGTTATGGGAGTTGCCAGTGAACACATGATTGTTTCACTCTAATACATTGATGCATCATTCAATTTATCTATCGTTATCTCAAGAGAGTCCCAGAAAGAGGACTATTCTACATACATACTCAAGATATGACTATCACTATTACTGGAAATGTTGATGTAGAATGGGCTCAATCTACCTCTAGATTTTGAGTCATGAATGGGGATCACCCACTTGCTTGTAGAATCAAAAAACAATAAGTAGTTGCTTGCTCCAGCACTGAACTCACATACCATGTGATGCCCACACTTTTTGTGATCCTTAGCGGGTTCAATCTATTTGAAAAAAATTGGGATTTCTTGTCAAACTTCAGCCCACCTTTATTATGATGATGAAGTTGCCATATATATTACAAATAACCCAATTTTTCATGAAGGTACAAAACACAATAAAGTTAATTGTCATTTTTTACGGGATATGGTTAAAGACAAGAAGATTGTGACTCCCCACATATGTACCATCTATTAAATTGTTGATACTTGACTAAACCACTTCGTCTATCACTTTTTTAGTATATGGGCACAAAGTTGGAACTACTCTCCAAGCTTGAGGGGAAGTGTTAGCGTAAGTGGTTTATTTCTTATTTCTTTTTTATTAGGCTTAGACCCATTGTATTTTTCATTCTTATTTTCATGCAAGTATACTTATGTGATGATCCATTTACCCACTTAAGTATAAGTTTATATCCCTAAAATCCTATATATAGGATACCCATAGCATCTTTACTGAATAAAAAAAAATATGGTTTTTTCTTTCTACAAGTGTTAATGGCTACAAGTAGTAAATTTCTCATATCCATACCAAGAGAGAGGGATCTTTAACATCTCACCACCGAATAGAAAGATTACTCAAAACAAAATATGATTAGAATAGAGATCAACATCACCAAACATAAAGGGACATAAATATCACATGACTAAAAATTTCAAGCCAATATCTCATATAATATAATCAATACAATGAATCTTTTTGAAAATTTTACCGCATCATATTATAGGTTTTACAATATCCATGTCATTGACACAAGATATACTCCCATCCACTTACACATAATATTATCACAATGAATATTGTTTCAACATTACATAAGGGATGTTATGATAGAGCATGCACATAATTCTTACAATTTCTTATAACTACGGCTCTACAGGCCATGCCACATGTCAAAAACTCAATCTGAAAATACATATAGCAAAACTTGCCATTCCATAGCTGAGAATATAGGGACAACAATTGACCCCTCCCCAAGTATACATACTTCACTTAAACCCAGAAGGAGGTTACAGAAGTGTCAGTCACCTATCAGACCCCTTCACACAAACATCGCTTACCTCCTTGGCTAAGGATGGATCCACTCTTGTTGATCTTCTCCTCCACTTCCAAGAAAGCTATGTTTCTCACTTAAAAAATGTGGAGAAATTGTAGGGTGATACCCCAAGTCCCAATATATGATATAATGTCTAAGGAATTCATTACTTACCATAAATTCTAAGCATTAAATGAGAGGAATAAGAAGCTAAGTATAACAACTACCAATATACTTAAAATTACAGACTTACCACATCATATTTATCCTTAGATGTAGTATCACCCACTTAGGTGCAGTAGAAAATTGAAGTTGTAGGTCTATTTTAATCGACACCATAGGTTGTATCTATACTAGTGACAACATTAGGAGCCAATTAAACCTAAACAAAAATTATATTCCACGAGATTACAATTTATTAACGCCCTATGTGAACTGAGGCGTACCACTCGGTCCACTAGCTGGATGCTAATGAGCCATTCTAGCAATCTTACAAGATCAAAGGATATTTGGATTTCCTAGATCGCCTACATAATATCTAGTTGAAATCCACTAACCAAGACGTAGAGAGCCCACTTCCTGAATCCACCATTGGTATTTGCTAATAAATGGATCAACAAATTGCATGCCTCCCTGGGTAACATGTCATGACACCAATCTTATGGTAATAACCCTTCACATCATGAACCATTTCTTCTTTACATATCATTTACTATTCGTTAGCAAACTATCATCCTTTATCAAGTCCTAAATAGATGTTAGGGAATTTTGAACCCAAGAGACCCCATATATTGACTAATATATAGTTTTGAGAATCTACTCACAATTTAGATTGATACAATAGTGACTAGTTTCACTATTCCCTCTAATGACTCAGGTGAATCAATCCACATTACTTTGGGATCTACAAGCTTATATTAATCTTTATTAGTAAAGTTCATCACTCTACAACCACATCAATCAAACTATAAATAAACCAAACTATAGGATGTAAATAACCATATTATTGAAACTTGAAAAGATATGGAATGCATGGTTATCAAAATCCAACTTGTCAAGTAGGGACATAGTCATGCCTTGAATTTCATTGAGATTTACTTCAGAATATAGTCCCCAAGGAGTATTGAATCAACATTATGTCAGGCTCCAATCCCTTCAAGTTAGTCATAATAAGAAAGTACCATAGATATATATATAGAAGTTGTCATTTCATCACAATGAGACAATTCCACATACATTCAACAACATAAAAATAAGAGAAAGTGACTTAGAAACATTCTTAAGGAAATTTTCTAGGAAAGAATAACATGTAGATTGTACCTACAAAAATTAAGGGTATCATTATTCATAATATCCCTAGAGGGGAAGAAACTTTGCAGGAAGGAAGTACAAGGAGCAATATTTATAGAGAGTTCAAGAATGAATAGCTATATCCATAGATGACTGAATGATGCAAGGAAGGAATGTAGGACAAGGAGGGGTATTTATATCGCCAAAGGAGAGAGAAAAAGTGGTTAAAGATGTCCTAATATCATTAAAAAACTCTTCCTTGGAGGTCTAACTTGTTGGTAGAAAAATTCAATGTCCCTTCAATGCATGTGATCAAAAACTTCAATGATAGACCACCTCATCGTGTGATCACTAGACACGAGTAGGGATTCCATTAGTACTCACTGATGGTATAACACTCAGGAAAACCATGCAAATGGAACACACTAGGATCATTATTGGTAGAGCACATCAATAAAATCATCATTACCCAACACATGATTTTCATGAATTATCAATCGATGAAACTTTGCTACCCAACCAACCAGCTATTTTGTTGGTAATAAATCGATGAGAGAATAAAATGTCACAAGGTTGACTATTTTCATCGGCCCTCTACCAACAAAAAAGAAAAATAACCTCATTGTGCCTCAATCGACAAAAAATTCAAACACTCCTCTACTAATAGAAAAATAGAGAAATCGGGTTACCCCCCAACTAACAGAAAATGGACATGCTTCGATCAATCTTCCACCAATGGAAGTCAAAGTCACTTCCATTGGTTCTCAATTGGTGAAAGTACATTAGACTTGGTTAGGTCATCCCAGTATATCCAGCAAAGTTTGGGAAAGAGAAAAGGAAAATCAAACATATAATGTGCAAATTAGAAGAAAACCCTCAAACATGACTATTTCCATAAAGACCTTCAAAGAAGGCACTAATTGTAGACACCAAACAATACATCATCAAGCCTCTTCCCATTTCTAAGTAGGATGATGACAGCCAAGAGTTCGTGATGAGAGGAACTACTGTAGACGATGATGTTTAAGTCTGTTGTCTGTGGACGAGTAATCATACGAGTCTCAGTGCAACCAGGAGCTGCACAAATACCGTCCAAGAGTGCACATCTACATCAATGTGAATTATCGATGGACTTGCTTTAGGACCAGGTTTATCTTTATTAAACCATTCTTCCCATTGCATAGTAATTGACACGATCCGCTGGTTTATGAGAAACATGTCAGTAAATTTTTTTATTTTCAATGTCAATCTAATGCAGTATTTTCCTACAAGTCATCCTTGAATTTCACTGAGGTTTGCATTAGAATATAGCCCTCAAGGAGTGCTTAACACATCAATATTATGTCAGGTTCAAATCTGTTCAAGTTACTATAACAAGAAAGTGCCATAGATATATATAGAAGTTGTCATTTATTCACCACGAGACAATCCCACATATGTTTAGCAACATAACAATAAGAGAAATGATTTAGAAACATTCTCAATAGGAAAGAACATGTAGCTCGTACCCTACAAATATGAAGGGTGTAATTATTCATAATATCGCAGAGGAAAAAAAACTATGCAAGAAGGAAGTACAAGGAGGGGTATATATAAAGAGTTAAAGAATGAATAGTTATATCCACAGATGACTGACTGAGGCAAGGTAGGAAGGAAGGACAAGGAGGGGTATTTATATCCCCAAAGGAGAGAGAAGAAGTGGTTAAAGATGTCTACTTATCATTAAAAAAAACTCTTGCCTTTGGAGATATAGAGTTTTTTTTGTAGAGAACTCCAACATCACTTGAACACATGTGATCAAAAACTCTGACGATAGACTGCCTCATCGTGTCATCACTAGACACGAGTAGAGATTCCATCAGTACTCATTGATGGTATAACCCTCAATAAAACCATGCAAATGGAACACATTAGGATCATTATTAGTAGATAACATCAACAAAAACATCAGTACCCAACACATGATTTTCATGAATCTCAATTGATGAAACTTTTCTACCCAACCAACCAGTTATTTTGTTGGTAATAAACCGATGAGAGCACAAGATGTCACAAGGTCGACTATTATCACTGGTCCTCCACCAACACAAAAGCAAAACAACCTCATTGTTCATCAACTAACAAAAAACTCAAACATTCCTCTAGTAAGAGAAAATTAGAGAAATCTCATTGGCCCCCAACTAACAAAGAATTGTACATACTTCCATCGATCTTCCACTGATGGAAGAGAAAATCACTTCCATTGGTTATATACAGGTGAAAGTACATTAGACTTGGTTACGTCATCCCAATATATCCAACAAAGTTTGGGAAAGAGAAAAGGAAAATCAAACATACAATGTAAAAATTACAAGAAAACCCTCAAACGTAACTATTTGCATAAAGACCCTCAAACAAGACACTAAATGTAGACACCAAACGATACATCATCAAGCCTCTAAATGTGTGATTAAGGTATCAAACATATTTATGAATATAAGCCATGTCATGGGTCTTACATTACAGGTCTAGTGAAAGGAAATTGGATCTCTTATTTCTATTACATAAATGTGAATAAAGATTCATGGATGCTTTAGTCTCCTTTATTGTTAAGAAAATGTGGGTTTACGATTATCTTTGTAGTTATATGAGAGACCGTATTATCTTGTGTGAACATTATGAGTTGAAGGATGAATTATGTATCCATAAACATAAATCATACTTTAGTGTATGGAAAAGATAGTAAATTACATATGATAGTGAAATTATTCATCATGTGAGTAATAAGTGCTTAGGTAGAATTTATATTTGTTTGAATTGATTTTTGAAGAATAACTTTTGAAAATATTAGTTTTAGTTAGGGCTTAATCTACCAAACTAACTTTCTTTTTTTAATTCCATGATTGATTTAAAGAGATTAGTGTTGTATTGCATTGACTTTCTGTGAATTCACCCAATAGTATACTACCTTTTGCCCATCCTATTACGGGTGGCAGAATATGATTTGGCTTTATTGCTCATGCAATAATCTTTGCACATATGAATTGGCCCCAAGAAAGATCGTTAGTCACCAATCATTCACTTAGGAAACATTTCTCAAGGCTGGTCCTGACCAAGAAACTTCCACAGAGATTGGTTGGTATTGGTAAAAAATTCAATCTTAACCTTATCTAGTTTTGTTGTAGTTTGTATCTATTATTAAGAGAAAATTAGGATTTCTATTCAAGTGAATATGAGGTTTGATTTTGTCACATCACAACCCAAAATAGAGTTCAAGCAAATTTTCTCATCCCACAAGAACAAGATACATACAAACATGTCGCAAATGTTTATGTGGACCATGTCATGCCCAACGTCTAAGCTGCTACATCTCCATGGGAAGAGACTAGTATTGCAGCATGCAAGAATGTGTAGTGTCTTGTGTTTGAAGTATCTAATAAAATTAAATTATATTAAATGATCAGACTGCCCATATCACCAAGGAGCACCTCATTTTCAAGGAGCCCATCTTAAGAACACCAAAGTTCAACATGCTCAGCTTGGAGTAGTACTAGGATGAGTGACCAATCAAGAAGTTGATCCCAGCTTGTGTGTAAGTGGGTACAAAGAATGTAATTAAGGTCAGTGGTGATCTGTGGGGCATTCATCATTCTTGAAACTCTACTAGAGCCTTGAAAAAGTGAGCTCAGAAGTTGCAAGAAGGATAGTGCAAAAGATACGAAGGTCATCATTGTTCATGGTGGTGGAGGCAAGGGTTTTTGGAGGAAGTGAAGCGCTAGAGGATGAAGTTGTAGGTTGGGCATGCAAGATAGGAGGTGTTTGTGGTATACATAGAAGCTTGTTGAGATTGGTGAGTTCATTAGATGCTTTATTTGATGCGAAAAAGAAGTGGAAACATTTTGGAAGAGGATTAAAAGGGAAACATGTGGGTGTTGTTACTTTCCAATTAATAACAAGACATTTTTTGTTATTTCTTATATCATTGATGTTGCAAAGTCATTTGCCTCCCATCCTCATAAGGACTATGGGTGAGGGAAAATGAGAGATGGGCGATGAAGCATCTAGAGGGAGTGTAAGGAGTTGGAAAAAATGAGAGTAGAAAGAAGAGTTGTTGTTGTAGACCTCTCAAAATCAATGTTGATAAGTCATTGTTTTGTTCCTCGAAGAGTTTGCTGATTTGATTATAGGTACAATGCAAAATTAAAAGGATCCTTTGTTGAATCATTTCTCCTCCCTCTATATGCTACAATAAATTTCTCAAAATTGAATAATGATTCACTTACGGTTATACATGTGTATACACCCACCTTTATTATGGTGATCATATCCATATTTTGTATTTTGTATTCGAGACGATACCCGGTTGTACTATAGGGTTTATAATACCTCCTTTGAGAGAGTTCCACATGTATTTTTTTTAATATAGTAAATGGCTTGTCTTCTCCCATAGAATATGTTATTTTGACTAAATCACATGAATCCTACATTTTTTATTGTTTGATTGTTTGTTTCTTCTCGTCCATATTTTTCCACACATAAAGTTAACAAAAACGGCATCCTTGTAACACCTCAAGGACTATAGTAACCAAAGCTCCTTGACCAAATGATAGGTGTTAGGACCTAGCCGTCGGAATAGCAAGTTTCCACACCTTTAGCTCCATGGTAGTTGCCAAGCCACCCCTAGGGTTTCATACTTCTAGTGTTTGCAATAGTTTTATCTTATTCTAGATGTTAATGTTACATGTTGACATTTGGTTTCTACTAGTGTAGATGCATAAAAGTTAAAAGTGTTGGTGTTCCTTTTCATTACTTTTAGTTTTGCTTTAATGCGTTTACTTGGTGTCAGTTGAGTCGGTGTGGTGACTCGTTACATGAAATCAAAGATTTCATTGTCTTATAAAGAATGTAATTCCTAGAAAATAGCTTGAAATCATTCGATTTTATTATTTAATTTAATTTGGATTCGTGAAGGGTTTGTCTGGCTTTAAAATTTTGAAAACTTGGATCAGTTTGATTTATGATTTTACTGGTATTTGTATTGTCTCAAGGCTTAGTCTGACCAAGAAACTTTCATAGAAATTGGTAGGTATTGGTAAAGAATTCAATCTTAACCCTTATCCAGTTTTGCTCTAGTATGTATCTATTGTTAAGAGAAAATTAGGATTTCTATTCAAGTGAATATGAGGTGTGATTTTGTCACATGACAAACCAAAATAGAGCTCAATCTATTTTTCTCATCCCACATGAACAAGTTATATACAAACATACCACAAATGTTTATGCGGACCCTCTCGTGCCCAACATCAGGGTTGCTACATCTCCATGGGAAGAGATAAGTGTTGCAGCATGTAGGAATGTGTAGCATCCCAGGTCTTAAGGTCTTAGATAAAATGATATTAAAAGAAATAATCAAACTATCCATATCACTAAGGTAAATATCCTTTTTAGGGAGCCCATAACTAAAAACACCAAAGTTAAGTGTACTTAGCTTGGAATAGTACTATGATGACCAATTAAGAAGTTGATACCAACTTGTGTGTGAATGAGTATAAAGCATGTAGTTAAGATCACTGGTGATCTATGAGGCCAGTTGTCATTCTTGAAACTCTATTAGAGACTTCGGAAGTCGGCCCAAATATTACATGATGGACAGTACAAATGATACAAGGGTCATCATTGTTCATGGTGGCGGAGGCTAGGATTTTCAGAGGAAGTGAAAGGCTAGAGGATGAAGATGTAGATTGGGTATGCAAGATAGGAGGCGTTTATGGTATACATAGAAACTTGCTATACTTGGGGAGTTCATTAGATGCTTTATTTGATGTGAAAAAGAAGTGGAAACATCTCGTAGAAAGAGTCAAAGGGCAATGTGTGGACATTATTACTTCCTGATTAATAACAAGACATTGTTTCTTATTTCTTCTGTCGTTGATGTTACAAAGTCTTTTTCCTATGATCCTCATAAGGACAGTAAGTGATTGGAGTATTACAGGAGGGACTATAATGAATCCATGTATTTGGAGTTATGAGGGTTTGGCAGAGGGAAAATAAACAATGGGTGGTGAAGCATCTAGAGCAAGAGTAAGGAGGTGGAAAAAATGAGAGTAGAAAGAAAAGTTGTTACTACAGACCTCTCAAAATAAATGTTGATAAGTCATTCTTGTGTGCCTCGAAGAGTTTTGCTGATTTAATTGTAGGTCTAATGAAAAATTAAAAGGATCTTTTTCCGACCCATTTCTCCTCCCTCAACATGTTATAGTTTATTTCTCATATCTGAATATGGATTCCATTGCGGTTCGACATGTGTATACACACCTTTATTGTGGTGATCATATTTGTATTTTGTATTCAAAATGACACCTGATTGTACTCCAAGGTTTATTCTGGCTCCTTTGAGAGTGTTTCACATGTATCTTTTTAATATAGTAAATATCTTGTCTTCTCCCATGAAATATGTTATTTTTAGTAAATCACGTGAATATTGTATTTTTTGATTGTTTGTTTCTTCTTGTCCATATTTTTTCACACATAAGCATCCTTGTAACTCCTCAAGTAATGTAATTACCAAGGCTCCTTGACCAATTGATAGGTCGAAGGAGCTAACCGTCTGAATAGTGAGTTGCCACACCTTTAGCACCATGGTAGTCGCCAAGCCACCCCTAGGGTTTCATACATCTAGTGTTTGCAATAATTTTAGCATATTCTAGATGCTTAATGTTACATGTTGACATTTGGCTTCTACTAGTGCAGATGCGCAGAAGTTAATAGTGTTGGTGTTCCTTTTCATTACTTTTAATTTTGCTTTGATGTGTTTAATTGGTGTTAGTTGAGTCAGCATGCTGATTCGTTACATGAAATCAAAGATTTGGTTGGCTTATAAAGAATGTAATTCCTATGAAATGACTTGAAATCAATTGATTTTATTATTTAATTCAATTTGGACTCGTGAAGGGTTTGTCTGGCTTTAAAATTTTGAAAACATGGATCAGATTGATATATGGTTTTACTGGTAAATGAAACCAAATCGAAATGTATCCACTCCTATTTTACATACCATATAAAGTCACCCCCAGGATTTGTTGTTCCTAACTTAATAAGGAGCAGGCTGCACCATGTGTTAGATATTGCCATCTATTATATGAATAAAATCCCAATCCTACCATTCAATGGGTAGGGACATGTGTATGTTGATGGGAGAAGGAGTAGGTTTCTTCTACTAAAATTAGGAACAACAAATCTGAACTCCACTTATAAATCCTCGGTTAGTTTCCACCTTCACCCCCCCTTATCCACGTCATGGATGGGTGTTGATTGGCATGGCATCTCCACCCATGAATTGCTTTAAGACCGGTCTAGGATAAGATCTCTAAACTGTCTCATCTTACATCGGAGGGTCTAGAACCTATTCACTTAAGTCGATCTGTGGCATAGAGCCTGTGCTAGGGATCTAGCTACTATCAAGGCAACGCGACAAAGATATTGATCAAAGGCTAAGCTAATATAATTAGACCATTGCCAATCATACATGATTATATACATTTCAACGTCATTTTCAAATCTCAATATCCATTTTCACGAGTACCCAATCGTCACCATATTTTATATATAAGTATAATGTCATCCATTTAACATCCCATCCAACTTTGGTGTAATTAATCAATTGTATGAAAACTCAAGTAAATTCTTCAAAATGGCATGAACTTTAGGAAAACACTTGGAACACTCGAGATAATTCAAACACAAATGAACTCACTTAGGTCATTTAAGTTCTAGAGATTCCAAAAGTTCATTACATCACATCCTACACAACTTAAAAGAAATTTTGTCCTCAAAATTAAGCCAAAATCCACACCATCACATTAGGTTTAATGTTAATCATAATGGTTAAGAGTAATTAAGTTGATGAAGTTATATACAATTATCAAAATGACAGATCCACAATGGTTGATATGGGCTTATCCAGTAATTATGGGCTTCCTAGGGATATCCCCCGTATGTAGGTGATTATATCATTAAGGCATATATTTATCTTATTCAATTATTCATGTTATGGGAATAACTTGTCCAAGAATTCTTAAGTCAAATTTAATATCACTTTTAACGTGTATATTATATACTTGTTTTTGTTATAAAATGCATGGTATAGTTTAATTACAGTCATTTGTTTCCTTTTAATGGTTGGGGATGTAATGCCCCAGGACAACAAAGAAAAGAAGGTTGAAGAAAGGTTCCTCAAGGTGTAGAAGTCACAAAGGCCTTCTAAGTGGGCTTCCATTTACCATAGAAGATGCAATTATCTAGAATTGTAAAGTTTATAATTTTTGTGACATTCCTCCGAGCCAAGTACCCCATGTTAATGAAAAAATGAGAGTTCTTTTCCTAACACATGTACAGTGGAGGGGATGTTATAAGTACACTCTCCCATCAATGTCATTTGATAAAGTATATTTTTAGTATTGTATATGAGGATTTAGTGGAATCATAAACTTAATTAAACAACCATGCCCGTATACCAAATATTAAATGAACATAATTGAATTATGTGGGTCTCAATAATCTATTTGACTTCTGAAAGAACAATTTGAAGAAACAACCAGAGTGTCTGACCAAAAAATGGAGACACTTTTTAGAGGAAGTGAATAAGTGAGAGACCTAAGCACAAAGCTGATGAACAATGTATGAGCTTAAGAACCGACAATAATTACTCTATCATAGTGAGTTCTTTGATAGATGGAAGTCAATTATAAATAGAATCCATGGAGAGAAGATCAAACATTTATCTCATTTTTTTATGTCTATGCATCCCTACATGAGTATTACTTAATGCAATATACCTTATATTTTTTATGTGTTAGAATAGAAGGAAACCTAACAAACCAAATTATTATTTAATGGTTTGTAATGTATCAAGACTAACCAAACCAAACAATTACACCTCAATATTTGAACCAAATCAGTCACCTCCATTAATTGAACCAAATCAATTAACTTGGTTCAATTAAGTTTCATTTTATGGTCTAGTATAGGTAATGAAAAATCCTAGAGTGATACCTAATCACTATATATGAAAACATACAAATTTGCAACTTCATCCTTCTACACTACTATAAAATGTGGGCTTATTTTTTTAGTATTTATAGCACAGTGCATAACAAGAATTCATGTAGGTGAGTGTATTTCTATGGTATCAAGTATTCATATTGGAAATCATATAAAAAAAGCTAAGATAGGTTGCATAATAATATCTACCCATGTTGATATATTGTTGAATTTTTATGATATAACACTATACACCATTATATTAAGGTATGTGTGTTCAATTGTTTACATATTGAACAACTTTTCTAGATTCTGAATGGTGCACATCAGACAATAAAATGATAAATTTGTCTCCCCCTAGAAGATAGATCCGCCTCAACTTCTAGTTAGCATGCCATGAGAGACAAAACAAATTCCCCCATTACTGGCAAGCACATCCTAGTTTGTATTATTTACATAGTACCAGCAGAATGATGAAAAATAAATATATACACAACTAGATGAACAAAAATTCTTAGATTCTATAGATTTCAAGCATTTTATATGTAATAAGAGTGATATAAAATATAATAAATATAACTTTAAAATTAAGTTACTTAACATCACCTTGCTCTCTCTAAGACATACTTATACATCTAGTCTGAAAAAAACATTTGCATATAACAAAAAGTTTTTTAGGAATGGTCTCCAACTACTCTATTGAAACAAATATCACCTAGCCTTCTTCTTAACAAGACATATAACAGAATTACCAAATGAACAAAAATTTTATGGTCATCATGTCTAACAAAATTGAGTGTGGTTGTACATACATGATAACACTTATTGTCATACTAATCATTCACATAAAATGTTCCAAAAGGATGCAACGACACTACTTCATTAGCACATCTAGAATCAAATAGAAAATGAACCATATCACACTATAGAATCACATGCAATAAGGAAAGATGTGCAAAATAGAAAGTATAAACTAATATGCATCTATTATGAGCCTGGAATTTCCAACCTGAAATCCTAAAGTGATAATTATTTGTATCGCTTTTTAAGTTCTTATTGAAAGATCCTTCACCATGAAACATTTCTCTTTTCTTGAAAATAGTGATCTTAGAATCATTATTTATGATCTCATGACTCCGATTTGCATGATGTGGATGTTCACATTCCTTTGTATTTGACGTAATTTGAAGTTGAATAAACTTTATTCCTTTCCATTCTCTTTGCATGTCATATAATCACACCAAAATTATCTAGGGTAGTAGTTTTCCACACAACCATACATAGGGGTGACTATTTCCTCCTAGTATGTGCATTTTCCACCCACTTATATATTTTGGGCATATAGTTTTCACTTGGGTGTGCTATTTTTACCCAATTTTATCTTAGGATCCTATGGTTTCACCTCCCTACTAAAGATCTATTTAGTCTACATATATTCTACATGAACTTGGGTATTTATTATGAGTTTCAAAATCTTTATGAAGGAGGGAATCTCATATGCATCGATCATATCATAAAAGAAAATGCCTCATTATATTGTTGTTGTTTCTCTTAACTTCACCAAATATTTTATTATTGCTCTAAAATAGGATGAGAACCACTTATCATGTGCACTTTAGTCTTTAATACCCAAGTAATGTGATTTTATTTCACATACTAGTATTTTCATGACTTATATCTTTCTTCTTGTTCTCTTAGGGTATTGTTCCCAATACATTCAGTTGTAGATGAATTAAAGGATCATGATTGAGGAAGAACATGTAGTAAGAATATGGACTTAAGGGATACCTTTATATGGCCAATTTGACCTTTGTAGTTGGTACTTTGTATACATACGATGTACCCTTTCCTTTTTGTATTGACCTCTTATGGTGAGGAACAATAAAAATAGAATATATAATGATAATGTAATAGAATAACCTTCTATTTTTATGTAAAAAAATACTATTGTGTATAATAATATCCTAAGTGAAATTATATACCTCACTTTCTCATACTTGTTGTTGTGTTTGAATTGGATTAAGTTTCATTAATGAGTAGATCCCCTCTTGGGCCCCAGTCATTACAATAGATGTTGACCATGTCTCTAAAAATTCATAATTACCAAAGGAGCATTGTATTATTTTTCTGGCCCTATGTATGATACAGTCATGTTAGTCTATGATTATGAAGAGCAATTAAGATTTTAGTGAAAGAAATAACATGTAATATAAATATGTACTAAATGAAGAAGTAGTGTGCAATTACAGCATATCAATCTGAAATTAATATTTATAACAAAAGGATATAATTTGGATGCTTACTGATGATCTTTGTATTGGTGACATAAATTGGTCTATGACTTCAGTTCTAGGAAAACATTCTTCACATTATTGTTAATTCTTGCAGTGACTATGTTACTCATCTCTATAAAATCACAACCTAACCACAAAACTAATCACAACATATATAAGTAAATGATATTTGGATTTATCCTCTTGTGTCTTAATAGTTGAAATGAAATAGGTGCAATATGGATTTTCTATAGATGCCCGCCATTTCAAGCACTTATATCAACTCTGTACTACTGTAGACAAGGATGTGGTGTAACAAGTACTCGTGTTTACATTAACAATTAATTTTTTAGTATACATATTAGCTTCCAATACATATACAAAAGAGTAAGTTGTTAATAAAATTGGGATGGTAAGATCCATATAGGAAAAAGAAGGGAGCAATTAAAAAAATAATGAATATAATGTGCGATGGATGAGGAATGCAATTAATAAACTTATATTCATCAGGAATCTAGATAACCAAAATGAAGACAATGACACCATAACTTTCTTCTGATAAAAACTAAATTATAAAAAGATATCATCATATTTGTTGATCATGGAAAAATTGTACACTTTTAAGTTCAATAATACTTAATCCAACTAAAATTTAAAAGGATTTGATGATTATCATGTTTGTATTTTGATCTGTACTCATATGAAACAATCAAGACAAGCATGTTTCCTCAATGCCTAATGTTTAGCCAAGGTAATAGAAGAAAGTAGGAAGGATATGAAAAAAGACCAAGGGGCATCCATGTAGTTCATAGGGAGAAACACCTATCATGTAGCCCTAATAGGAGTTGTAGGTTGAAGGAACCATCCTAAGACCATAAGAGGAGGGAGTGACAACCGTGATGGGGGAGTGGGCCAAGACGTCAACATTCGAGTGCCTGTGTTTGAATATAAGATTGGGTGGCAATGGTTGTGTGGAAGTAAAAGGTAGCTAGTATTTTTAAAGATAAAGAGAAAGTCAACCAGATTAGGGTATGGGGTGAACTATTTAGAGACAAAGAATACTCTTGGTCAAGGATGGAAGCTAACATCGATCAGGGATGCATCTTTGGAATTGTTAGAATTATTATCTAATACCCTTAGGATTAAGTTTACTTTCTTGTAATTTCATCCTCTCGTATAAATAGGAGGCGAGTTTACTGTGTACCATAAGAAATATATCATTTTCCTCCCTTCTTATTTTCCAAATAAAGTATAAGAGCATTGATCCTAACACTAGAGAAGAGAACAAAGAGAGTCTCCTCCTACGGGTAGTCTCTATCTCTTCTTGGTTTGGCTGCCCACCAGACATCATCCTAGCCTCCATGTTATTCACCTCCCTTCTTCTTCCTAAATGAAAATTCTTTTATTCTTCAATGGCATTCCCCCCTAAGCAAGTTGATGGGAAGTCATATAGCAGTTGTGAATCTACCCTTGGACTAGATGGAACTGCATGCCTAATTACACCTTGGATTTCATCATACATTTCATGGTTCTTAACGAACACCACCAATGATCAGCATGTACTACTAGAGTCTATGTGTAGGTTGATCATCGCAATTGCCCTTCAATGGAATCTGAGATTGGTAGGAGATTTGAACCCAAAAACCACACTAAAGACCTCAGCACCACAATGATCAACAATTGTTTTAACAAGAACTTGAAGCCAACTTTTGTATTCATCTTCACACACATCAAATTTTCTCCTGGCCCTTCAATCATTTTTTCCCCGGCATCATACCTGAAGCAGCTGCTGTTATTCAACACCAGTAAAGTCACTATCAACCATCACTCATACTATTGTAAAATCTCTTTTTCTCATGGTCTGAACATCCCTTCCATTAGATGCTCCTCTCCATCATATTTCCACAATGGTAGTGGGTCTTACACGCCAGTGCACTATTCCTCTGTGATGATGCTAAATCTGAAGTCCACACTTGAAAACGTGGTATCTTTGCAGAAAGTGGTTCTATTTATGAAGGGAAACAAGGACTTCCCAAAGTGTGAATTATCCAACACCATCATTTAGATCTTCAAGTCCCTCAACGTGCCCATTGAGACACTTAACATAATGGAGAATGAGCTTCTTCATCAGGGCTTCAAGGGGTATTCCAACTTCTCCTCAAATTTACATTGATGGGGAATTTTTTGGCTTCCTAAACTACATCATCCACAAAGTCATCGTTAGATTTGATTTTTATTACTAACCCCATCCCATGATATCCATCAAAGGGATCAAGTTGTACATGGACGTTGTTCACCTCTCCTTCATCCCTACTTCCCTTTTCTTGGCCATGATCCCAACTCCCCCTACACATTATGCTTGTTGTTAATTTGATTACTAATCAGATTAGAATTCTAACCTAATCCATAGAACGGGGCCTCCACCCTTGAACCCCATACATTCATCGGTCTAAGGGCTAGATAAATGTATCTTTTTGGGTCAGATAAGGATTCATTTATTTGTCCATATGGATATGTCTGATAGGGTCATATAGCACGTTGTATCGCATTATCAGTTATAACAACAACAAATTGGACACAAAAAGTGAAAGTGATAATTTATAAAGAATGAAAATAAGAACAACACCACACTAAATTTCTTTCCTCTCCATGTGGTTCCCATAACCTACATGGTTGAGTGCCTTTCTTGGAATTAGGGATATTCTATTTTGCATATGAAACACCTATATTCCTGAGATTACTTTTGTATACCATGCTTGTTTATTGGTAGTGTTGCGTTCTTCCAAACATGCCTTTTTACTGGTACTACTTTATTTTTGTGCCATCCTTTATATACGCATTCCTCCACTAGTGTTTATGACTTTCCACCTCAACCACTCTTATGATCCTTTTCGTGGATGGTGTGAGGAGGATAATAGAGGAAGATGAGTAGAGAAAAGAGATGAGATGGAGGAGAGAAGATAAAGAGAAGAGCTCATGTCATCCGACCATGTTGTCTACTTTCTACAAATTCCTTTGTGTCTTGTTGACACCTATTACATAACGTCTTTCCCATAGCAATGTATCTCAAACACACACCTACTAGCTATAGAGCAATATTCCTATAGCAGTTCTCTTATCCCAAGTACAACATATCATTCTAGTGCTAGCCTTCTGTGAGAAACTTCTTCAACAATAAGGGCAAACCATATGACTTCTACACATATTCTTCACCATCTACTACTTTGTATTCTTGCTAAAGATCCCAAGGTTCACTCATGATTACCCTTATTACTCTAAAAATTATAAAGTTCAAGGGGGAGTCTCATCTATAGTTATTGGTCTTATCTTGGTGTTATCTACTTTAGGAGGAGAAAATCATTTACTACCTACTATGTTTTATCTTCTTCAGGGACAACGTTAGAGTCTCGCGATTACTATTTTTCAAGATTGAAGGGGAGATCATTTCTTGTCAAAGGGAGATCAATTTTTGTACGGGATATTTTATGATTTTCATGTATTGACAATCTAGACATATGTTTCACTCGTATTCCATCTTAAGGGGGAGTGTTAGAGTCATTAGTTAATTATGTATACGTGCCTAATTATTGTCCCGTTAGGGTTATGTTTGTATCCTTGTACTTTCCACCTCACATGTGTAGAAGGGAAGTTTATCATTTATCAAAAAGAAATATCTCATCAACCTTCCCTCTTATTTTCAACAAGAATAAAGTCTAATTTAGTTAAGGATATCATCTTTGACCACTTAGCTTTGATTAATACCAGGTGTTGTTGTAGTATTTCTTCATCCGAGTTTTCATGGTGAGCATATTGGTCAACAATCTTATTCTTTTCAATGTTCTCTATGTGTATCTTCGAGTATAGTTACATGATCACCTAGAACATAACAAAAACAACACTTGTGAAATATTAAGGGGTTAGGTTTAGAAAAATAACATGATTATATTATTTTATTCTAGAATGTTATTTTTCATAAACATGTCAAGAATTTATATATAAAATATAATGAAGGAAGAAACTTGTAAGGAGGCGGGATCACCCCCTTACTGAAAAAATTTGAAGAATTAAAATCCATTCCAAACACACTCAAAGGTATGTTGGAATAGGTATAAATTTTCCAAATTTATTATAATGGTATGCAAAAGACCAAAGTGTAACAACGGAATAAAAATAATGACTATATTCAATTTTGACAAAAGATTACAAAAGTACATCATAATATCCCATAAGGGTTTACATGTATGGTACAACATAAGGATCTAACCAGAGCGAAATCTAAACCATAACAACTTTGTCTCCAAGATTTAATTCCTTAAGCTAGTCCAAAACTTCATGCCTTATCATCCAAGTCCTTCACCTAGGGTTGGAAGCATACTCCAACAAGAAGAGAAAATAGATGACATCAGTAAAGACTGGTATGTGCATACTAAATAGGAAATTGAGTAATATATGGAATAAAGGATATCAAATATAAAAGGCTTCCCATAGAAAGGATAAGGACCACCCAAATGGGTATCAAGAGAAAAGGAATTGAAATCATATGATAACAAAAGAATACTTGCCATTAATAAAACATAAAGATTATGCCACACAAGTACATGTAAAGAATTATGGCACACACCCCATATCATCAACTTGCATGCATGTGAGATAAACATAGCCCTAGTACAATATAAACACAAAGGCGGCCAAGTCTCATAAAATTGAAACTTGATAGAGAAAGGAATATTGCCAATCTCCCAAATATATAAAACATGGGCCCAGAATCACACATCTTGCCCTGGGTATGAGGTTCCTTTACATCCCAAAAGAGTAGGAAATATCACATCTACTAGGCAGGAAATAACACATCTGCCATAAAAACCAATGTAATTACACTACTCTAGTGCTACTGAATCACATAGCATGTTAAATGTAGAGGCAAGTAGAAAGTATAGTCTGAATATATAAACTAGTCACCACATAACTGACCAACATATACATCACCTCATAAGTGGGCAAAAGACATCACATTTTATCTTTTAGAGTTCCATCATGAACAAAGCATAAGATAAGAGTTCAAAAGAATATCCATGATCACATAATCAATATCAAATAAGGTAGTTCACATGAACCATGATTTTCAAAAGAAAAGAAATTGTGTATAGGCTAATGTCCATAGGACAAAGAGAATGAATAAGAATAGGTGAATTGCTCAACATTGAAGAATATGGGATACATCATACATTTAGAGTGAAGAATTAGAAATTGCTCAATATAGAAATAATGTGGGGTGCAATCACACCTCAAATTTAGAATCTAAACAGTCCAAGTCAATCCTTGATCCAATCCTAGGCCTCCAAAGAACCTCTAGGGATGGTGGACATGTCCAATAAGTAAGGTTACCAAGCAAGGTTCCCAAGCTTTGAGAGGTTGGTTTCTCCAACAAAGCTCCTATCTCGAGTAAGAAGCACCTTCTCCACTTTAGAGGTGAAAAACCCTAACAAAAGAACATGGAGATGAGGTGTTTATGGGTTCTAGGTGGGGTTTCACCATGGAAGGCCATGGTTCCGACCTGGAGGAAGGTGGAAGGAAGACTAACAACATAAAAATAAGGAAGGAAAGGAGGATACTTACTAGTTTTGGTCAAAATAACCAAGAAGGAGCTTCAGAAATCCTAAATAGAGAAATTTAGAACCCTAGGAGCCTTCTTCACCAAGGTAGGCACCTCCTTTTACCTTGGGATAGCACCTTCATGGCAAAACAGAGTAGGAATGATGGTCTAAGCTAGAGGGAATAAAGGAGAGCAAGAGTTTTTGAATTGGGAGTTGGGAAGGCGTAGATATGGCTATATAAAGAAAGAGGTCAAGTATGAGGTGTCTATGAGACTTTCCCTGTGTCATTTATAAGGGTGTCCATGGACATGCAAGCCTTTATAGATAAGGAAGAAGTCAAGCATGAGGTGTTCATCGAGCTTTCCATGTGTCCTTAGCATAGGGATTTCATGGACATGCAAGAGGACATCTCACAGAGGCTTCTTGAATGTAAAAAGTCGGTTTATGGACACTTATAGACCATTCCGACCGACCTCCAATCAAAGAAATAACCCCATTTGATGATAGCTTCTAAAGATAAGCTCATTTATAAAGAGAGTAATCCCTAAAATGCCCTTGGAAAGAAACACCTTCAAACCAAGGTGCAACTAGGCACCCTATGGTTCAAAAACTCGAGAATGGTAAGGGAATATATAAGTATTATAATGCATGTGAAAATTTGCAAAGAAATCCTCCCAATAGGGTAAATTGTAGAAAAGTCCAGAATGTACCTAACATTGCATAACTTGTAGAAACAACATCCAAATTGGACCCATCATTCACAAGTTATATTTAATGTGTTGAATATTAATTTGCCATTATTTCCATATTTTGAAGTTATATAAGCACATTATTCATTACTAATGCCTTTTACTCATTTTCTCTCTCCTAAACTTATCCTAATATTTCAAGGTTGTCCAAATTAGTTGAAATTTGATATGTAGGCTAATTTTGATATGTAGATTTTGAATTTGAAGTTTGTTTCCACTTTTGAGACTTATTTTTATGAGATATTTCATATGGCCCATTAACGGCCCATTATCTAAATTATTCATTTAATTAAGTTCCTCATCTTCATATTACCACCAAAATGAGTTATGTGGCATATTTTATGTATCCACTATAAACCTAAGATTAATGTTAGAATATTTGGTTACATTAAGGTGATCTATACATGAATTATCTCATTGGGGTTATACTATAAATTTATTTAGGTCTAACCTTCAGCCATGTTTGGCTAAGTCCAAAATGTCAACTTCCAAGGTAGGATCTGAGATCTAGTATGTTACAAAACTTTTAGAAGATTTTGCATCTAATTCATTGAATATGTCCTTAGTTTCTCTCTCTATCTATCAATGGTGTTGGGTGAAGATTTTGTGATTAGAGGACATTTATATTTGGAAGGTTAAAATCCGGTCTACCATCAAAGATAACTAAATTTTATTAGACTTTTTGAAAATCAAGAAATATTCAAAAAAGTGGCATTTAATAAATGATATATTCATTATTTTCTGCACTTAATGATGTGTGCATGAGAAATTATAGTATTTTATGTGATTTATATTATCTTGATAATAATATCAATCAACCAAATTTTGATAAACATATTAGGACATATGATAGATCTATTTTACGTATTCAACTCCAAATTCACTAATAAATTTAAGAGAAAATTTCAACAAAAATGTAAGCATTTAAATAATTATATCAAGACAAATACAATGATATAGGATTGTTAATTGGAACTAATACAATTATATGAAAATCAGATTGCTAATTGTAACAATTACATTTATGCAATTAAATAAGACATCTTCTAGAACTAAACTACCAAAAAAACCCTAGAAGAGATTGTGGCAACTTCCTTCTTCGTCCTCTACCATGTTGCCTTAGTGATTCAATGATACAACCCGCTATGATGGTTTAGAGGATGATCGTTAGTTAGTGTTTCTCCTTGCTCTCATGACCATAAAGGCTAATTCTTAGCACAACATCTAGATAACCCAACTTCAATTTTCCCTCTACTCTTATGTCCTTCTCGCCTTCTTGAGAATGGACTTCATTGAAATACACATGTCTAGATTCTTCTCTTTCCATATATATCTCTACTACACTTTAAGAGATTAATAAAGAAGGGGTATCACTATGAAAACTAAACACAAACCCATTATCCATTATTTTGTCAAGTAGGGCAATCTTGTGAGGGTGAAACAATTTTTCCACTCTTCCCACAAGACATGTTACACCTCTAGGCCCTCTTGAGTCTCCTATCAATATAGGCTCTTTACATAAACTTATTTTCTCAATTTTCTCACCTGTATTAGTCTCCTCTTCTTTAAAAAAATCCAACTCCACTCTACACCAATGAAAAGGAGGGTGAGGTCAATGATGACATGTGTCATATGATCACAACATGATGGTTAAAGTAGAGGAGTGAAACTGGAGTAGTATGTGATGAGAAGATTCTTCTCAGATTTAAAAGCAAGTTATATAGAACAATTATGCGACCAACCATGCTATATGGGATTAAATGCGGGGAAGCAAAGAAACAATGATTCAACAAAATGAATGTGACCTAATTTCATATGCTAATATGGATGTGTGGGAAAACAAGAAAGCATTATTTAAGTAATGACTACATCAGGAAGAAAGTGGGGGTGGCGAGCATCAAGGATACGTTGCATGAAGGCCGTCTAAGATGGTATGGAGACATGTAGTGCATACCAAAAAATGCACCTATTCCAAGAAAGATTATTGAGTCAAACACAATCAAAAGAAGAAGAGATATACCTAAATTAACTTTGAAAGATGTTATAAAGAGATATTTTGAATCTTTACATCTTGATAAGAGTATGGCCCATAATAGAGGTGATTGGAAAATAAGGACCCATGTAGTTGACTCCAATATGGTTGTGATTGAGGCTTAGATGATCATGACTACTCTACACCAACCCACTTCCATCTCCTTCATAAATTCTAGAAAAACCCTAATTTCCTCCATGGCCTCGTCCTAATAATCTCAAAGGTTCTTCTTTAGATGCAACATTTTCTCTTCAAGGGATTACACTCACAGTTACTTGTCACATATAACCCTTAGAGGTCAGACCTTGGTGGGTTTCTATCAACTGATGTGATAAAAATATCTTAAAAATTTTCTTCATGTAGGACTATCTTTGATACCTCTTCTCTACATGGGATTGGGATAGAATGATCTAGAAATTCAAACTTATCTTGAATTTGTCGGTTGAGATTTTTTTCTTTAGGTTTGAGCAAAATCAAATTGCACTAGTAAGGATATATTCTTCTTCATCAATGATGACCAGATCATAGATCCCTCCCTTAAGTACCACCATCACAATGAGAATCCCTACTAGATCAAATTAAAGAGGAGTTCTTCATTAGCCCTTCGTTGGACTAATATAGAGTGTGTTGAAAGAAGACCTCGACTTGGCCTCTAAACTGCATACAAATTGTATTCCCTCAAGATTAACTCCTATAAAATACCTTTTGATCGATCCTTTAGATCATCTACATGGAAAAAGTTTCAAATTTCTCAAACCATGTCTCTTTCACTATTACAAATTTTGATTATTGTCATCAAAACTTCGACATGCACCATTTTCTTTGACATCTCTGTCTATTTCTAATTATGATATTTTTTAATATAAAAATCATATGCATAATACTTTTATAATGATTGTTCTAGGATTAGTCTATTATATAAAATATATGACTAATAAGAAGTAGATTATAAATACAAAAGGTGCAACCATATGGGTCACATAACATTACAAATGTCAATTCATAATTTTTTTATCATTGTAGTGGTGTAGGTAATCTCCCACCTTAATGCTTGACAAATATTCTTCACTCCTTCTTGATAAAAACCCCTCCGAACAAGCTTTTCAAGCCTTTATGGGTTACCCATCAACTATAACTGTCTCTTGATGTCTTAGATGTTTTCCTAGAGGCATTCTACAACCAACTACTCTAATAAATCCTTCTTCTAGTATCAATTCCATCTTGAACACTTTGCTTTAAGAGTTACAACATTAGGAGCCAAAATAGTTGCCCATCCACTTACTCTTCCATACTCATGAATCTTTCCATACTTATTTGTCTCTACTTAACTCCTCCTCTCTTCTCTAACCTATGTTTTCACACCTCGTTACCTCTCACAATGCTCCATCATCCAATCCAACTTAGATTTTACCCATCTCCCCTATGACCATTGACCTTGGTGATGTGTAAGAGGTTGGAGCACTTGATCTTTCTAACAAATTGATGTGCCTTAGGAAGGTTATGGGCTGTAAAATTACTTTTGTCACAATTCAATTGGACAACAATGACAAGAATATCAACCCTATAGATGTCACTAGATACTTGGCTCATCTTATTCCTAGTTTCTCTATCTCGAGCCATAAGATCTTTTCCTAAAAAAACTTTCTTACACTATGTTGGAGGATATTTCCACTCAGTATCTCCAGGATCTCCCTCAGACTATTCCTAATGGAGAGGCGGGCTTCTTTCAAGCCTCTCTTAGTTGTTGGTTGACTAATATTGGTGCAACTAAGGCACCTAATTTTGCATTAGGGTGTCTTTCTATCATAGATATACCACCTCAGATGTGGGATGCAAGAACTTTTAAAACCAAGACACAGTTCTTCCTTTTAACTAAAACAAATTCTTCTACCTTATTGCCATTCTGAATGAAACTCAGAATAAACCTAGGAAAAAGATAAAGTAGGACAATCGATATATCCTATTCTCATGGATGCTGAAGATCTATATAATATTTTGTCTTTCTTTGACAATGTTTAAGAACACTCCATTGGTTGGCCGACTCCTAAAACCAAATGTAATGGTTCATCTATAGGTGATTTCTCTAAGTTGAAGGAAATTACAACAGTCAGAAAAATAATGTTTGGTTTAGGAAGACAAACATCATAATTGATACACACATAAATGTTGTTATTATGATATCCTTATTTGAATTTTTTACTACTAGTGATTCCTGATTGCATAGTTTTTCATTCACATTTCACCAAGTTAGGATATTATTATACAGAAATCAGGGCAACTAGATAAGGCAGCAGAAATAAAAAAAATTAAAATTTGATTCCGCTTAACAATAAGATCATGTCAACAATAATGTATCTAGGAAGGATGGTAACAAGAGTTATACCTGATCCTAAATCAAGTCCTATGACAACTCTTAATAAAGTATCATATTTTTCTCCAAGCAACAACGACCTTCTTCTTAAGGCAGCAACATGCTCCTTCTTTAGAAACACTTGAATAGTCGTCAACAATGACCTCCTGGTCTGGCCAACACAGATGGTGGTGGACGGAGTTCTCCTAATAGAAAAAGCCTCCCACCTCTAGAGAAGTCCACGTGGACCATCGAGAACTCCATGTTATGCTTCCAGAGCCAATAGGAAGGAGTTGTCACTTTTAAACGTCAACCTTCTAGAGTTGATATGCTCTCGCACAATTATCTCTCCCTTACTATCCCTCCCTTTATTGGGTAGAACTTGCTCAGGATCTCTATTGGTTACCACTATCGGAGAGGACAATAATTTTTAAAGAAAATGTTGTGTCTGAGAAGCCCCCAATGCCCCTATATTTATAGGAGTGGCCAGGGTTAGAGTTTCCAATATGTGTGGGAGTCAAAAGGTTTACATTCACAAATTTCCCAAAACCTGCGCACAGCAAGCTAGTCGGTCTGCATGCCCAACTGGTCAGTTTGTGCATGAACTGATCAGTTTGTGTCACAAATCGGTCGGTTCATGCAGTTTCCTATTCTGAATCACATTTGGTATTTAATGTATGATTAATTCTAAACATGACATTGGCACCAACCCTTGATATAATCAAATTGACCATTGAACTGGGTGGTTCATCTCATGAACCAGCTAGTTGGGAGCAGTGAACCGGTCAGTTCACTATGTGAATCGGTCATTTCATGCCCATGTTCATCCATTGATTAGCCAATGTCGATTCCATTTGACATGACCCTCCAACCAATTGGTTCAACTCTTAAACTGGTCAGTTTAGAGTCCAACCAGTCAATTTTAAACATCAATTGTTTAACTGAATACCTATATTAATGAATAAAATTCTTTAATCCAAATGGATTCCTATGTGTGTGACTGTATAGGTCCAAAATTATGTTGGCAGTGACTGCCCATAACAAACTTATTACATCACAAGCAAAGAGGGACGTCTAAAAACACATCATTGCTACCCAAGTAATTTGAAGAGTTGAAGAACAACTTAAACCTACAATCTATGATAAAAACACATCAGTACTGTGATTGTGTAGTTCCTTTGTCTATGATATCCGAATTGAACTCGAGGCATGGAATTGTCATCCTGTCAACGTTCAATCCATGTTCCTTGAACTAGAGCAGACCGTCTGAGATGCATGTGAGCTCACATATCACATATTGAGACTATGTTCATACATTTCTCAGTCTCACTTATCAAGAGGCCATGTATATCAATCTCCTATAGGAGGCACAAATCCTATCACTCACACTCTATCCCCATCTGTCAAAATGCACCCAAACACCACCTTTATGGCTACCCTTATTTAGGATCATGGTGGATGATGTCAAAGTGCATGAGACATGTAGTGAATGTAGCGAGTTTAGGTCTAAGAACCACAATTACCACTTATCACTACGAGAGTTGATTCTGACTACCATTCCGCGGTATCCATGTATCACTCTCAAGGTGGGTCTGTCTGATGCATTGTTCTCTAACATGTACATGTGTGCTTGACTTGATATCATATATCAAGACTTATGAGATTCTATCATCCGTCAACACAAACTCTACTCTTATGTATTATTGTTATCTATTTTGCTTCCAAAGTAATATCTGACTAGGGACATAACAAGAATGTATGTACTCTTATCATACACATGATCTCATTGCTCAATTCACATACTCAAAGACATACATCATCGAGCAACATCATTTCCTAGACACCTACTATGTATGTGTCATCATCTCATGCTGAGACAACCATAATAGATGGAATTACCTTTATTATTATCAGACAGGTGTTTAATTCCACATTCAAATCATCATATGATTGACTCTCTGTGCATACCAACAATTATCACTTGTGTATCAATATTTCTTAGTTTTATGCATAATTAGGCGTATTTCATCATCATAAATTTGGTCTAATTTATGGAAAGTGAAAACAAAACTCCAAGAGGCAGTGGCACTGTGCTCATGTCATTAGCACCAACACAACATCTAGAATTTCAAAAAGAGTATAGATCTAAAACAAACTACCAAAAGTTGGTGACATCGATTTTCATCTTGGTGGCCCCATTCTTCCCTACAATTCAATTAGGAAAAGTAAAGAAAGAAGTCGGCGGTATCGACTTTGACACTGATGAACAAGATTCCAAATTATTCCTTGATGACTTATGAACCTTTATAACCCAAGTCATGATAACCATGAATAGAATACGAGAAGCATATGATACCCATCTTAAACTGAAAGGAGGAGAGAGGAAATGTGGGAATGTGAAGAAAAATCATCATGGAACCTTCTAAAAGTAATTTTTAAGCACAAACATCATTCATTCACTCCCATCTATGGATGGGACCATCATATTTCACTATTTGTTGATACCATATGTACTTTTCATATTTTACTTCTCCAAAATCTATTTTGATAATTCTTCTCTAGGACTCTGAGTAGCCCAATGTTAATTGTTACTTGATAATGTTTGTCTACAAATAAATTTCATTGCTTGGAATCTAATTTCTAACATGTTTCAATATATCCATGATTTATCACCTTTTTTATGCTTCAAATACATTTTCACTATCAAAGTGGGTTTAAATATTAGATAAAATATCATTAACACAGTCAACAACGCACTACAAAAGCAGGCTAACAATTTGAGACTAAGCATCTAGAGATCATTGCTCAGTTCATCTTTTACTTGAACACTATTAAAGAATATTTTTGATTAGGTTAAATAGTCTATTACACTGTGAAAGAGGGTAGTATAAATTGAATTGTGGTGAAACTGATTATCCTAACAAATCCATCAATATATACTTAATTCTTTTTAAGAACTGATGGTTTATTTTTGGAAAATATTGAAATTAAGTATAAATTGCATTGTGGTGAAGCTGATTATCCTAACAAATCCATCTCTTTGATTTCATAATCTTTCTCCTTAATTACTCTTTTAATGTTAGTTTCAAGTTTGTAATCAAATAAGTTAGTTCTTTGCTTCAGCGTAGCTGATTTGGTATTATTTAGTAACAGTCTCTAGATTCATATTGCCCTAAGTTTGACACCCAAAAATTAAAAGTTGGTATTAATTTGACATGTATGCTCGCATTTTACACACACGGTAAGAGTGTGTGAGGTTTTTGGAGCCGATATTCGGGAATTGAAAATGTTAGCACTTGATTCATGCATATTCATCCTAGTTCTAGTGTCATTTTAAGCTTAGTTTTACATTCATTCACAACATTTTTATCATCAATTACCTTCCATTTAGTTTCTCTTAATTTGATGTTAATTTGTAAGTTTTGATCAAATTCCCTAGTTTTCATGGTAGGTTTGAGATTCATGTCCTACATATTAGCATAGGAGGGTGATCCGTCCCTTCATCAGTTGATGATTTTCATTGGTTGGTGTTTCATCGGCATAGGCCCTTGCCCACAAGCCAATACCCCCATGTGGTATGCTTTAGTCTACACATTCATCAGTATGCATTGCTGCCAACTGGTGAAAGTTGTGTGCGTGTCTTTTGATTAAATGGCATGATATCTTTTGGTGGAATTATAGAGGTCATGCATGTCAATAAACAATGAAACATATGTGCTTCTATCAATGAGAAGCCATCACTTTGTCTATTGATGAATGTCCTACTTGCCTCCTAGTAGTGGAACTCCTTCCTTTGTCTACTGATGGAAATCCTACACATACATATTGATGGAAGTTATGTACCACTACAACCATTGAAAGTCTACAATTGTCCATCGATAGCAAAACAACATCATTTTCATATGCCAAATCAATATTATGCATTAATCAAAACCCTACTTTAACAACCAATTAAACCATATCATCATCAACCGATGGGAATACCTAGAGTCACACAACTCCTCATATTCCTCCTACCGATGAAACTACTAATGGATGTTGTGGGAGGCGGAAACCCTAACCCCTATCCTATAAATACAATATTTAGACACCTTTAGGAGGCATCTCTTCTCTAGCAGCTAGGATGTATATATTGTGATGGACTGGATTTTGACTTAATTTCGAGGAATACATTCCTTTAAGGTGTGTAGGATGTGATGGATGTCACACATTAGATTAAGTTTTAGAAAATCTGGGGATGTCACACTTAGCCACAAGAAGATGATGACCATATGTGGTTTCCATTAGTTGATGCCATCGCTCCAGCAAGGCTCAACTCCTTTACCTCAAAAGAGAAAGATAGATGACACCATCCTTCCACCTACTTCTTTGTCATCTACAGATCAAATCCAAAGTTAAAAAGATGACAAAGAAGAATGGTCATTAGATGTTACTCGTAGGTGTATTCTATAGCTTCATTGGATCATCCTCAACTAGATCATGCATACACCCAGGCTTCATCAAGGAGTAGCCCTTGTGCTTTCATTTGTTCTTTGTTGCATCTAAACATGTATGAACCTTGTTGTATTTTGAATCAATCATTTTATACATGTATTCATGTTCGTTCCATGAGTTAACATCTTTATCATAAACCTGGGTGTAAAACTTTGAACCCATGATCTAGGATGTCGATTGTTTCAATTTAAATCCTTGATGAAATTTTAAATATGTATTTTCTAAAGTGATGAGTATAGGATATCAAGTAATGCAATGGTGAGTTTAGAGTGATATATGTGCATTTAATTCTAACACCACAAGGGGGATTCATGCATACTTACTATTATTTGTTTATATTTGGTTGTGATGTTGTCAAAGATAAAAAATGTAGGTAGTGGTAGCAAAACCCACTCAACCTAGTGTTTCCATCCATCAATAATCTTAGATTTGATTCGGTCTTTTTATTCCCATAGTTAGCATAGTCAAAAACCAACTACTCTTTGCTGTTAGATACTCTTCCTAGTTTAGTCAAATTGATTAATCAAATCTTAAAAATATTGTCCTTTAGGTTTGATCTTAAATAAAATCTGCAATAAGATCCATCCACTTGTTACTTTTATAATTTAGTTATTATTAAATTAGGGATTTCATCCTTAGAGAATCCGCATGTGTTACAAGTACCTTGTGATTCTCACTATGAGGGCTAATTTTCGTACATTGAATTAATGTAAAACTTAGGAATTTCATCACCAATATGAGTGTTAAGATCAGATACTCCAAGATATTTTTTTATTTTGATTTATATTTTTGTTTAATCGATTAAAATTACAATTTTCTTTCATATTTTACTTCCTTGTGATCTCACATCTCTTTCTTTTATTGTCCTACTTTTTTTTATTTGCATTCGTTCCACATAGTAAAGAGATCCAGACCCATCATCACCACAGCTAGTGTAATTAGTACCATTGGAAAATCAAGAGGAATTGGTTATCGACCAAGAAAAACCAAAGGTTGAGCAAGAAAAATAAAAAATGTCTAATGACATTGATGATGATGATGATCATGCAGGTAAGAGCAGAAGCAAATAATTCAAGATAGAATTAACATCCTCCACATTACACAATTGGGTCTGATTCAACAACATGATGTGTATGCGGGCAGTTTTAAGATTGATCTATGTGTGGTGGATTTTGTGAAGTCTCGAGCATTCCATGTGAACAGCAATGAAGACCCATGCAATACATCAATATCTTTATGGAAATATGTGTTACTCTAAAGATTGATATGGTGGGTCCATCCATTATTTATTTGAAATTTTTTCTATTCTGTCTTATGGACAAGATGAGGAAGTGCTTCCAAGGCTCAGAGATTGAATCTTTTGAGGCATGATATCATTTGATTGATACATTCTTTGGGTGCTACTTCATCCACATTAGACTACTCCACTAGTATGGAAGCTTCACAACTTGACGAAACAAACTGATGAATTTTATTCTGAGGCATGGGAACACTACCAAGAAATTCTTATAAAGTTCACCCACAATGTCATTGATTTATATGACCAAATATAAATCTTTTACTTCAGTGTACACAAACGGAAGAGACCACTCTTGATAGTGCATGGGAAAGATTATTCTTGATAATTGTGCCAAGAAATATTACAAATACTGAAGAATATGTACATGAATCAGTAGTGGGATGACGAATGAGAAAACCCAAGTTCAGTTGAGAGTGTCATGGGGGGCATAGGGTAAAAGAGCTCAAGTGGCATTTAACCTAGCTAAATAAACTATTCATATTAATTATCTTTAATCAATATGGGGATGATTATGAGTAGTGCATGTATATGAAACATCTCAATCTAGGAGGAATGATCAATATCCACAATACAACAATAAGAAATTTTCTTTGAAATATCCCGATATTTTTCAATAAGATTCATCACAAGTGCAACTGTCTCCACAAAACCAGTTGCATAATTTTCAAAAACACCAACACATTCGAGGTCCAAGCCTACATGATACATTGGAACTTTTTTTTTGGGAAATTCATAACTAGAAAAGACCTATTTGGATAAATATCACATGGAGAAAAAAAAGTGGAGGCTCATATTGGGGGCTTTAAGATAGAGATCTAAAAGTTGGTAGTAGATATAGAAGACATGAAGATATTGACACATCTTGGTTTTCCAAGGAACACTAAGACATCAACATCCATAGAGAGGATAAAATATATCTCAATCTAAGATGGGAAGCATGATACTATTTACAAGACCTAAGTTACATCCATTTCCTAGCCTTGAGTGAATTTCTTTTCCACAAATCCTTTTCCCAATAGCTTGTATAGAAGAACAAGCGAACAAGAACAATTGGGAATCTTGCACAAGTGAGCACTCCAAGCAATGTAGTGAAATTGAGGAGAGAAAAATAAATTACAAACACATTCGGGATACCAAGGGATACACCCCAAGACTCCACTACCTACACGCCCACTCTACTAGTTCAATATGAGAGCTACCTTACAAATTATACAACCACACAAGATTTTATTACAATGCATGTATTTGGGAATAGGGACTATAGAGAAGGTAGTGGAAAAAATTTTTGTCCCTATTTCTTGATTAGGGAATCACAATAAACAATGATGTATCCAGGAAAGAGGATAGTAAGAGGTATACTCAATCTTGGAGCAAGTCCAAAGACTACTCTTGCTTGGTGATGGTGCACTCTTTGCAAGGTGCACATGGAGAACTGGAAATGATGGCCTCCTGGTACAACACCACAGATGGTGGTGGTTGTTGTTCTCCTAGTGGGTGGCAACAACCTACATCCCTCTATGTAGTCCACGTGGACCACCGGGAACTCCACGTTGTGCTATCATAGCTAATGGGAAGGAGTTTTCCTGTAACAGAGTGAGTTTTCCAAATATCTTTTAAATTTTTTAATTATATTCATTAGTATCCTTAAATCATATAGTCTTAATTACCTAATGTTTTGGGACCCTAAATTTAGAAATATGATAATTAATTTGAATATTATGCACTATGTGACCTTTTAACTCGGTTAATTAACTACATTGACCAAGGTAGTACACAAAAGGATATAAATTCATCCTTTATCCCCCAAACATTTTCTATAAATTTTACACACCTTTTTGAACCTATTGTTAAAATTTCACCTCAATTGGACATTCTTATATTTTTCTACGATTTATTGAAGTTTTATGCGCATTATTTTGACCTAGGACCTAAGTTTTGAATTTTCGATTAAGATGTGTGACATTTATGTGTCACACGTGCCATTTTCAGCTGGGGTATGAACCCCCTTTAGCCTGACCCCAATCTCAGCCATTGGATCTGTGTGATCGCAGATCAAGGGAGATCTAATGGTAGAGGGCTCGTCATCTACCTCCCGCAAGATGCAGGACTAGCTCCCAACAACCTGATGATCAGGACCCCTTCTCTCACACCTATCCTAGCTCAAATCTCTCCCTTTCTATGGGATAACTATCTCCCCCTCTCTAGAAAAATCCCAATGACCCCTCACACTTTCCCCCTCACCTTCGGCTCATGGAGAACAACCTCCCGCAAATCTACTACTCTCTTTGATGGCACATGCCATTTGGGTGTCACCAACCCTAGGCTCCTCACCTCTTTTAACTCATCTATCACCTCCACCACTCTCCCTTTATTCATCCACCACCTCCAATTTTGACAAAATTTATGCCGAGCATCGCCACCAAACCCATCTCCTTTCCCCCACAATTTGACCTTGACCGCACAACAACCTGCCTTTGCATCCTAATCAAACCCCCATACACCTTTGGGGGATCTCCATTCATAAGGTTCAGTGGAGCCTCCTTCCTATGCCCCTAAATCTCCACCTCCCTAACCTCCCTCTCTTCAGGGACCTCCTTTACCCTTGTGGTGACAAGGGGGCTCCAGAGGGAGCCACAATCTAAAAATCTGACGCCTCTGACGAGAGAAGCCTCACGAAGGTGATAGAACCCCTCCCTGATCACGAAGAGGATCACTTGCACACCTAGGCCTCACTGGAGTTGATTCAGGCTTTTCCAACCTACGTCACAGATAGGGAGGAGGAAACTAACGGTGGTGCCAGCGTGGACTTCAGTGGCCCAATTACCGACCTCCATGCCGATAAGGGAAGTCGTGGGTCAACGGTCAAGCCACCCTAGCTCGTGAAGAACTGATCAATCATGGTCGTCAATCCAGTCAGATCCGATCGTCGATCAAGGTAATTTTTCTCTACCTAAAACATTTAATTAACTTATAAATCTATTAATCTAGGAATATCCAAGAAAATGCTAGGAATATCAAAAAATAGCAAATCTATATATGATTTTTATCAGACAAATATACGAAATCTGATAAAAATACTTTCATATCCTAAAGTGATTTCCTTTTTCAAAAATACTATCCTAAAGCATAATGATCATTCTTATGTAAACTTATTGTGTAATACTGATGATTTATGATTTCAAGTCTGATATTTGGGACATTTAAACCCTAATAGAGTCCCTAATGTTCATACATCACGAAACCTAATTAGGTGATGGCTAATACTCCAAATAATAAGGAAACCCTAATACTGAGGTTTTCTCTCTATATATTGAACTTTTAGGTATTTTTTGTCAACCCTAATCAAGTAATGATCTACTACGAATTATATATGACTCCCAAAACCCTAGATCTATCCCTAAACCACTTGGATCAAGTGAATCCAAAAAGGAACCCTTAATGATCTAAACCTCTATAGAAACTCGAAAGATGAATGTTTCTTTCTTATATCGCATGGGCATTATTACTTAGATGAAACCCTAATTTTGAGATCTAATCCTATGAATCAAAACAATATAAAATTTGAAGATAATCCATGATATAATTATAGGAAGATGAAAGTCACCCCAAATAGAGAACACACCCTAATAACCCAAAAAACCCTAATATGGGATGATGAGAACCCATAATGACATTAGGTCTTTTTTTATCTTTTAGGGTGATCTACTTTCTTAATCTGGACTTGTTGAAATTCAGATCTAAGATTCAAGGTACTTGGATATACGTATAAGACTAGTTTTTGTTGGATGATAGAACTATGAGTAATTACTTGCATGTAATTGAATAATTTTATTGGATGTATATCTATACATATTGTCATTTTTTCTGCATTGAACACTAAAACCACTAAGGAAAGAGAATGAAATGTAGTCACTCATGGTTCATTAATTTCCTTATTCGAGAGCGAAAGTATAAATGTTGACTAGTATCTCCTTAATGGTACATGGTATGCATGGAGATCCCTAATGCTACATGGTACGCGGGGATAGGGCCTAATAATATAAGTGTTGATTGTGTCGAGTCCACCATAGTAATATATGTCCATTGAAATATGATTATTAACTTAGTTTACCTAATTTTCCTCCTTAAACAATTCTTTCATTTTCTTTCTTCTTTTTCAAGCATTTTAAATATGCCAACATAGTATAGTATCTTTCAACCACATACCGACTTTATGTTAATAATTTCTTTCTCATATTTTCTAGGTCCAAGGAACAATTAATGCATCTCAAAGTACTTAAAAAAACTAAATAAAGTTCATGGAGGATGATTATCTATATGGTTTCCTCTCATCTTATTTTTTGTTTAGTTATTTTCTTCATTTCATTAGATGATGTGTAGGATGTCTATGTCCTATGTATTTTGTTTCCTTAAGAAATTATTGCTGCTTTCAGTGAATAATGTAATATGACTCTTTTATCTTTATGAATTATGGTTTGTGTGGCTACTTAAATGATGTATGTGATCAACGATATGACTTCTTTTTATATACTAGTTGACAATCATGATCCCTTATATTTTCCCTTTTGACATCTTATGGATATGAGTGCACACATATATAAGGAATTTCATTATGGAAAGTGTATAAGAATTGGGGTCGTCACATTTGATATTAGAGCCAATGTTCACATATCATAATCACATAAAACCTCATTCACCCTATTGTGAGTCTAGGGTAGTCCTTGAGTTAGGGATATGAAGGGTGTAGGTGACTAAGATAGCATCTTCCATGGGTTTGGCTAAAGTCTCCAAGCCAATTTTCTTGGCAATGACGAGGCTACCTATATGGAAGTATAAGTCTACCTGGACGATACTGATAACACCACACTTTAAGTATTTTCTGAATATATATTTTACACCACTTTTAGAATAACTTTAGTCAACTTTGCACACATTTTATCTATCTTCTTGACTAAAGCCTTGTTTTGTGATTTCAGGAATCAGTCCAACCACGACCACGATCTTAGAATCGTGACTGTGGTTATTCATCAAAGATCGCAACTGCGGTCTCTCCAAAGACTGTGATCGTGGCTTCTCCAAAGATCATGATCGCAGTCCCTCCAAGGATCGTGACCGCAGTCTCTCCAAGGATTGCAACTGCGGGCACCCAAAGACCGCGACCGAGGTCCTAGGGAGGATCGTGGTCAAGAAATATCACGACAAAGGAGGAATAAAGGAAAGACCATGACCGCGATCTTAAGTCTGTGGAAATACCACAACCACGGTCTTAAGTCGGTGGAAGGCGCCTATAAATAGCGTCCCCGCTTATCTTGTCAAGGCATCATATCAGAGAGAGATCCGATCTGGATACCATGAAGTGTTGTCGCATCCCAAACCTGTTGCCAACCATCCAGAGTGAAAGCCTAGGAGAGAGAAGACAACCGCCCATGCCCACCACTTCTTTGGGAGAGGGAGACATCCCCGTGGTAGATCCATATCTGAAGAAGTAGTGTGTAGTATCACATTTCTTCTCCTCTAGATCTATCATTTCCTCACGCTGTACTCACCTCCATTCTTTGTCGTATCTCATGGATCTATCTTTCTGTAGCGCCGCCATGTTACTCATAAGCATGAGCGGCTAAACACCATAACTTGGGTTGGGAGAAGCCAATAAGGCTCTCCCAACATGTATACTGTCTCTTTCTTTTAAATATACATATTCTTATCAAGATTATCTCCTTGCACCTGTTTTAATGCTTCACTTGTATGCTTAGATACCATCTTGTGATGTTTGATTGTTGATATCTCGAGAGAGTAATATCACTTTTATACCATGTCATGGAGTAGTAGGAATGCATGAGAATGTTGAAATGCTAAATGCTTCAAACCATATGTTTTGCTGCGAGGTTTTTGAGTTGTCCTCTCAAGAGAGAGGCTTCTTTTAGGCCTAGATCTATTCTCATCTCGAGAGAGAGTGGAATAGATGTTTTATGGTTGCTTGTAATCTTGATATGAGTATGCAGGAGAGAGATAGTATGCTTGTTGGAGAGACGCTTTGGTTGGTGAGCCCCAACCTGAGTTTTCCCATATACTTGTTTCAGTTTGTCTCTTAGTTCTTGGGTCTTATTGTTCTTGTTCTTGATCTATCATTCCCTCGGGAACACATATTAATCCTCTTTTATGTTGAAGGATAGAGTTTTGATTCCGCGTTCTTAGCACGACCAACCTTGTCCCTGTGTTTGACCCCGATTGCTACATTAGACCCCATTATCATTGCAGGGGCCTAAGTGTTGGGTTATCTATTTAAAAGTCTGACTACTCTAATCTGCTCCTTTTGGACACATGATTTAGGCCGGTCAGATACCCTAAGTGTCCCCAACTTTTTGGACATACCTTAATTAAGTACCTTTCTCATCTATAGATACTCCCTCTCATCTCCTCTATAGAAAAATTTCCCTCTCATCTTTATTATATAAGTATATCCCTCTCATTTCTATGATATAAGGTTAGGAAAAGATTCATTCTATTTAGAATTCCTAAGGACCTACTGATATGTATTATAAGGGTATTCTCCACAAATTGTAACACTAAGATCATGAATAACTAATAAAGAAAAATAATGAAATACAATATGACAAAAAAGATGATATATCTAATATATTTCATTAAATTTTAGGTTGCCTCCAAAGACCTATAACTCTAAGGTTTCTGAAGAATCATCCTCTATAAAGAGGAAAGAACCTGTGACGTCCCCCAATTTCTATATACTTTCCATAGTGACATTCATAGATATGCGTGCACTCATATCTATAGATGTCAAAAGGGAAAATATAAGAGATTAAGGTAGTCAACTAAAACAGAGATTAAGCCAAGATCTAGTTCACATCATCGGATAAAGCCACACAAATATTCATTCATAAAGATAGTATAGTCATTACATATGGAGAGAAATATGGTTCTAAAGAAAGTTAACTTTATTACATGGGATTTCAATCATCCTCAAGATTACTAAGGAAAGAATAAAACTGACATCTAACAAGAAACGAGATAAGAGGAAAAGAATCTATCTATAACATCCTCCAAGTTTATTATTTGTGCCTTCAGATACTTTGAGCATGCATTTCATTTTGTAGTCAATTGTTCCTTGCACCTAGAAAATACGAGAAACAAAACATCAGCAAGGCTGGTACGTGGTAAAAGTTACATTTAATAAGGTTGCATAAAGGAAAAATATTTAAACAAGTAGAAAGGAGAGATAAAACCATTTCTTAAGGCAAAAATCAGGTAAACATCCTTTTTATTACAATCATTTTGATGCAGTTGTACTACACATATTGCACTTAACTTACATCTAGTGTGGGCAACATAATATCATCATACATCTAACATGGGCCAAGGAAAAACATACATCCATGTTAGGCAACATACATCCACACCAGGCTATGTGCTCTAGTAGCTACAACTCATCCTAACCATTTATGTTTCATTAGGTTTGGTGAAGTATAACTCATACTAATCAAACAAGCAATAATATTCAAGTATGAGCATTCAAGGTACACATATCATATGCAACCAGAAATCTAGTCATATACTTATACGACCACGTACCTGCTTGTTCAATCAAAAGCCCAAAGACTTAGAGTCAGTCAGGAATTTAGTCACCCTGCAAAGGAAGCAAGGGTACAACATTACTATTGGTCCATGTGACCAGAACTAAGTTATGTTCTTAATTATCATCCCTTTTTATGTTATCTTAGATCAGGGATTTCCCCATATTCTAATTAGTTTCACAATAATTATCAGGTTTGATCCATTATCAACTATTTGGATTAAAGATAATATTTAATTGATTAATTAGAAGATTTCCCAAAATTAGGGTTTCTAGGATGGTTAAAGAAAAGGGAGGGTAATCCTTAACATGTTAACCATTCATAACATCATGGTTCGTTTTAAAGATTCAGACCAACTAATGAACACTAATTATCATCTAATGATATTAATTTTGACATAAGAAATATATCTTTAAATTCCTTTAGAAAGAGAAAGCTAAAAAATAGGGTTTCTTCTAATCCTTTGATCACTTATCAACCTAGAAAAGGATTTCGAGTTATTCTGAAATCAAGGTTTCATCTAATGGTTACAAACATTTTAGAAGTCATATATCATCAAGAAAGTCATCTTTATTAATTAATTATGATTTAGGATGTCCTTTAGGCCTTAAACAGTTATTTTTGCAATAGGGAACGGATTCAGGTATTGATAGTATTTTATATGGATAGAGCATATTTTTGCCAAAAGTGCTATATTAAGCTTAGTCATGCAATGATTAAGTTGAGGGTAGTTTTGTCAACAATAAATTGAGAAAAGAAATAACAAGAGAGAGAAAATAAAGTAAAAACTCACTCCATCACATTCTCCCCTCCTTAAAAGAATTTTGTCCTCAAAATTCAAGAAGCCTGAAAGAGGTGTGGATACTTCCGCTCGACTTCAGACTTGAGCTCCCAGGTAGCATTGGTTGGATCATGGTGGCTCCAGAGAACTTTCACCATATCTATACTCCGATTGTTGCGAAGCTCCTTTGTCTTTAGATCGAGAATTCTGACTAGTGACTCAGCATATGACAGATCATCTTTCAGTTCGAGGGGCTCATGATTCAGAATGTGAGTAGGATCTTTGACGTATGGCTTCAGATTGGATATGTGGAAGACATTATGCATGGCACTGTACTGAGGTGGCAAAGTAAGACGATAGGCACATTCTCCAACCCTTTCAAGGATCTCAAAGGGTCCCACATAACGAGGACTGAGCTTTCCTTTATTCTTGGCCAAAGCTCGGATAGGTCAGATCTTCAGGAATATGTGATCACCTTCCTTGAATTGTCGTTCTCGTCGGTGAGCATCTGCATAGGATTTCTGCCTATCCTGTGCTCGCTTCATTCGTTGCTTAATCAGTGCAACTTTGTCTGTATACAGCTGTGTCTCCTCGGATTTCATCAAAGTGCGTTCTCCAACATCGTCCCAGTGTAACGGGGATCTGCATGGCCTGCCGTAGAGAGCTTCGTATGGTGGCATCCCAATACTCGCCTGATAGCTATTATCATATGCAAACTCAGCCAAAGGTAGGTAATGGTCCCACGAGCCTTCCCAGTCAAGCACACAAGCTCGTAGAAGATCCTCCAGAATCTGTATTGTTCATTCTGACTGCCCGTCTGTCTGCGGATGGTATGCGGTACTGAAATTCAGTTTGGTGCCCAATTCCTCTTGAACCTGCTTCCACAGCTTTGAGGTGAACTTCGGGTCCCGGTCTGAGACGATGGACGCTGGAACTCCATGCAGACGTACAATCTCCCGTATATAAAGATCGGCCAACTCAGAAACTTTCGTAGTAGTTTTCACTGGTAGAAAATGAGCTGATTTGGTGAGACGATCCACAATGACCCATACAGCGTCGTACCCCTTCCTGGTCCTGGGTAATCCCACTACGAAATCCATAGTGATATGTTCCCATTTCCATTCCAGAATCTCGAGGGGTTGCAGTAGACCACCTGGTCTTTGATGCTCGACCTTTATCATCTGGCATGTCAAGCATCTAGACACAAATTCAGCAATATCATGTTTCATGCCTCTCCACCAAAACTGATGTTGTAGGTCTTTGTACATCTTCGTCGTGCCGGGATGGACTGTATACTTGGACCCATGTGCCTCACTAAGAATGGTTGTCTTTACAGCTGACTGCTCAGGGACCCACATGCGGTTTTTGTATCGAAGGCCACCGTCAAGACCCACAGACAGATGTGTATGAGGTTTAGTTAGGACAGAGGAGAGCTCTACAAGCTCGGGACTAGCTTTCTGTGCCTCCAGAAGTTCGAAATGCAAGTTGGACATGATGGAAATGTTATTAACATGCACCCGATCAGACAGAAACTGTGGTTTCCAGCCCACTAGATCCTCCATGTTCCTCCATTCAGGGACAGAAAGAGATGCACACATTGCCCTTTTTCTGCTAAGGGCATCAGCGACTACATTTGCCTTACCCGGATGATAGGCAATAGTGAAATCGTAGTCTTTAAGGTATTCAATCCATCGACGTTGACGTAGATTCAAGTCCTTCTGGGTCAGGATGTATTTCAGGCTTTTGTGATCGGTGAAGATGTCGAACGTTGCCCCGTACAGGTAGTGCCTCTAGATCTTAAGGGCATGTATGATTGCAGCTAGTTCCAAATCATGGGTGGGATAATTAAGTTCATTGGGTTTTAGCTGTCTAGATGCGAGGGCCACTACTTTACCATTCTGCTGTAGGACACATCCTAATCCATTCCTCGAAGCATCAGTGAATATTACAAACCCTTCATTGCCAGAGGGTAGAACAAGAACAGGAGCCGACGTCAACTTCTGCTTGAGCTCTTGGAAGCTAGACTCACAAGCAGCTGACCAGATGAAATGCTCGTCCTTCTGAGTAAGCTTAGTGAGAGGAAGTGCCACCTTGGAGAAATTTGGAATAAACCGACGATAATATCCGGCCAGACCTAAGAAACTCCGGATTTCAGAACGATTGCGAGGAGGTTGCCAATCGAGTACAGCAGATACTTTAGCGGGATCAACAGATATGTTACCCCCAGAAATGACATAACCAAGAAACATAACTTTGTCAATCCAGAATTCACATTTTGAAAGTTTGCCATAGAATTTCTGGGCTCGAAGAATTTCAAGGACAGACTTCAAATGCTCACGGTGTTTCTCCATAGAATCAGAATAAATCAGAATATCATCAATGAAGACAACCACAAACTCATCAAGATAAGGTTGGAAGACTTTGTTTCTTTAAGTTCATGAATACGCCAGGTGTGTTGGTCAACCCGAACGGCATTACCAGAAATTCGTAGTGCCCGTAACGAGTCCAGAAAGTAGTCTTAGATATATCAGAATCTTTGACCTTAAGTTGATGGTAGCCAGAACAAAGATCAATTTTTGAGAAGACTTTAGCAGTACGAAGTTGATCAAAGAGGTCATCAATACGAGGGAGAGGATACTTGTTTTTAATGGTAGCTTGGTTCAGCATGCGATAGTCAATACACATCCGCATCGAGCCATCTTTCTTTTTAACAAAAAGAATATGTGCACCCCAAGGGGAAACACTAGGGCGGATAAAACCATTATCGAGAAGTTCTTGTAATTGTTTCTTCAGCTCCATAAGCTCAGCAGGTGCCATCCTATACGGTGCCCTAGAAATCGGAGTGGTTCCAGGAAGAAGATCTATAGAGAACTCAATGTCTCAGTTTGGAGGCAGCCCAGGAAGCTCCTCCGGGAATATGTCAAGAAAATCACGTACCACCTCCAGTCTTTCTACAGGCCCATTGTCAGGACTGGTCTCTGAGACGAATGCGAGGAAGACTTTACATCCTTTAGATATGAGCTTTTTAGCTTTAAGAGAGGAAATTATTATATTATTACAAAATCCGCTTCCCCGAGGGATCACTACTGGAGAGGAATGAGGTTGAGAGAGAACAACCATCTTGTTTCTACAGTCAATATAAGCATGATATGTGTATAGCCAATCCATGCCAAGAATAACATCAAAGTCTTCCATAGTTAAGAGAATGAATTCAAAGGGCATGTCATGATTTTCAAATTTTAGAGGGAGGACATCGGTTTTCTGCAATGTAGTGAATATTTTGCCACTAGGAGTTGACACATCCAGAATGTATCCCAAGTCCCTTATATGTAAGTGCAACATTGAGGCCAGATTTCGAGATATAAACGTGTTTGTAGATCCAGAATCAAATAATGCTTTAACAGGATGTCCATTCAAGAAAACAATGCCTACACATGATAATTACATTTTTAAATAATTGAAGGCATTGAACAAGATATTAGATATATGAAAAAGATTTAAGGTTACCTTCGACAAGCTGGTTCGGATTTGCCCTAGCCTCTTCTGTGGTCACTGCGAACACCCTGGCATTGCGGTGTCCTTGAGGGGGCGGAGCACCCTTGGGAGGTTTGCCAAGGATAGATGCATTGGGGCATTTGGCAAGGAAATGTCCCTCCTTTTTGCAGTTGTAGTAGACCGGCTTGGTGTAGCGACAAGGCCCGTCATGTCCTCGTCCACAAGTCTTGCATTTGCTGCGGTAATCCATCAGCTTGCTATTCTTTGGTCCTTTCTTCCCTGAACCTCCTCCCTTCCCTTATCCTTTATTATGGCCTGGGTGGAACTTCTTGAACTTCTCTTCCTCAGTGGTAGTCAATCCTAAATATCCCATGCTAGAAGGCTTTTGCAATCCCTGCTCCCTTTCCTGCTTAAGGGCCATGTCTAGGGCTTCATCAATGCTTCTGGGATGAGAGGCTATGACTAGGGTTTTTAGGTGGGCGGAAAGGCAGTCAACATAGTGTTCAGTAAGGCGGTCTTCAGTCTTGATGGGTGCATAACGTTCCAGAAGCCTAAACTTCCGGGTGTAATCAGCTACTGAAAGAGTACCCTGCCTTAACTCCATGTACATCTTTTCCTTCCTCTTCCTCTCGGCTATGGGCATAAAACGATCCGTGAAGAGGTTTTTAAAGGCTTCCCACTCCATGTTGTCTATTTCCTCACCCCTATTCCCGCCATAGTTCTCCCACCAGATTTTTGCCCCTCCCTTAAGCATATGGGTGGTGAACCTAACCTTCTTCTCATTAGGTACTTCTAGGGTATGAAAACCATTCTCTATGGTCAAAATCCAGGCTTCAGCCTTATCCATGACCTCAGGATGATCCTCACCCCAAAAAGAATCAAGGTTTAGTTTAATAAAATCTATCACCGTCACCTCTTTCTTCCTAGATGAGCTGGGTTCTGGGGTTCCTTTTGTGGCAAGGGTTTCCATAAAATCTAAAAGGATTTTCTTTTGTTCTTCCCACCTTTCCTTGGCCTCAGCATCGGGATCAGGTACTTCAGAGGGTTCACGTTCTTTTCTTTTCTTAGAGGAAGATTCCCCTGAGCTGCGAGTCTTAGGAGGCATCCTGAAATTAATTTGAACGTATTAGATTATTACTTCAACAATTTTTCTCGTCATTATCATTATTATGTTCACATGATATTTTATTATTCTCATCATTTAATGATTAATATTCTGAATGTTATGATTTAGGGAGGATATGCTAAAATCCTTATCAGTCGATCCTTAGGACTTTCTAAATAGAGAGACTCCTTCCTAACCTTATAACAGGGGTAAGAGGAGAAATTTAATTTATTTTAAAAACATAGATGAGAGGGAGAAATTTTTCCTATAGAAGAGATGAGAGGGAACATCTATAGACGAGAAGATTCCTAAATTAAGGTATGTCCAAGAATAGGGGACACTTAGGATATCGGCCAGGTAGACTTATACTGCCATAAAGGTAGCCTCGTGATTGCCAAGCTAGTGGCTCGGAGACTTTAGTCAGACCCATGGCAGATGCTATCCTAGACACCTCCACCCTTCATATCCCTAACTCAAGGACTACCCTAGATTCAAATAGGGTGAATGAAGTTCATGTGACTTGATGTGTGAACATTGGCTCTGATACCAACTGTGACGTCCCCCAATTTCTATATACTTTCCATAGTGACATTCATAGATATGCGTGCACTCATATCTATAGATGTCAAAAGGGAAAATATAAGAGATTAAGGTAGTCAACTAAAACAGAGATTAAGCCAAGATCTATTTCACATCATCGGATAAAGCCACACAAATATTCATTCATAAAGATAGTATAGTCATTACATATGGAGAGAAATATGGTTCTAAAGAAAGTTAACTTTATTACATGGGATTTCAATCATCCTCAAGATTACTAAGGAAAGAATAAAACTGACATCTAACAAGAAACGAGATAAGAGGAAAAGAATCTATCTATAACATCCTCCAAGTTTATTATTTGTGCCTTCAGATACTTTGAGCATGCATTTCATTTTGTAGTCAATTGTTCCTTGCACCTAGAAAATACGAGAAACAAAACATCAGCAAGGCTGGTACGTGGTAAAAGTTATATTTAATAAGGTTGCATAAAGGAAAAATATTTGAACAAGTAGAAAGGAGAGATAAAATCATTTCTTAAGGCGAAAATCAGGTAAACATCCTTTTTATTACAATCATTTTGATGCAGTTGTACTACACATATTGCACTTAACTTACATCTAGTGTGGGCAACATAATATCATCATACATCTAACATGGGCCAAGGAAAAACATACATCCATGTTAGGCAACATACATCCACACCAGGCTATGTGCTCTAGTAGCTACAACTCATCCTAACCATTTATGTTTCATTAGGTTTGGCGAAGTATAACTCATACTAATCAAACAAGCAATAATATTCAAGTATGAGCATTCAAGGTACACATATCATATGCAACCAGAAATCTAGTCATATACTTATACGACCACGTACCTGCTTGTTCAATCAAAAGCCCAAAGACTTAGAGTCAGTCAGGAATTTAGTCACCCTGCAAAGGAAGCAAGGGTACAACATTACTATTGGTCCATGTGACCAGAACTAAGTTATGTTCTTAATTATCATCCCTTTTTATGTTATCTTAGATCAGGGATTTCCCCATATTCTAATTAGGTTCACAATAATTATCAGGTTTGATCCATTATCAACTATTTGGATTAAAGATAATATTTAATTGACTAATTAGAAGATTTCCCAAAATTAGGGTTTCTAGGATGGTTAAAGAAAAGGGAGGGTAATCCTTAACATGTTAACCATTCATAACGTCATGGTTCGTTTTAAAGATTCAGACCAACTAATGAACACTAATTATCATCTAATGATATTAATTTTGACATAAGAAATATATCTTTAAATTCCTGTAGAAAGAGAAAGCTAAAAAATAGGGTTTCTTCTAATCCTTTGATCACTTATCAACCTAGAAAAGGATTTCGAGTTATTCTGAAATCAGGGTTTCATCTAATGGTTACAAACATTTTAGAAGTCATATATCATCAAGAAAGTCATCTTTATTAATTAATTATGATTTAGGATGTCCTTTAGGCCTTAAACAGTTATTTTTGCAATAGGGAACGAATTCAGGTATTGATAGTATTTTATATGGATAGAGCATATTTTTGCCAAAAGTGCTATATTAAGCTTAGTCATGCAATGATTAAGTTGAGGGTAGTTTTGTCAACAATAAATTGAGAAAAGAAATAACAAGAGAGAGAAAATAAAGTAAAAACTCACTCCATCACAGAACCTAAAACTCCTAAAGAACCTAATTCTGAGAAAATGGCCAGACATAGGTGGGAAGAACAAAAGAAAGTCCTCCTAGACTTCATGGAGACCATTGCCCTAAGAGGAACCCATGAACCCAACTCATCTAGGAAGAAGGAAGTAACTATACTAGACTTCATCAAACTTAACCTTGACACCTTTCGGGGGAAGACCAGCCTAAGGTGATGGATAAGAATGAAGCTTGACCCTATTGATGGAAAACCCGTAACGTACCCTAGAAGTACCCAATGAAAAGAAGGTCAGATTTGCCACACACCTGCTTAAGGGAGGGGCTAAAATCTGGTGGGAAAACTATGGAGAGAATAGGGGAGAAGAAGTGCACAAGATGGAATGTGAAGCCTTCAAAACCCGCTTCACTAACCGTTTTATGACTATAGCTGAGAGGAAGAGGAAGGAGAGGATGTACACTGAGCTTAAGCAGGGTAGTCTCTCGGTGACTGACTACACTTGGAAGTTTAGGCTTTTTGTAACATCCCTGGCCTGGGTTATGCTTTAACCATATATATTTTGCTGAATAGATGCTTTATCTTATCTTTTGAAAAGTAATAAAGACTCAAGAGGAGCTTATTTTTCAATTTCAGTCCTTTTTGAATAATGTTGAAACAATGTTTGACCTGTGTTGGACTAAAAGAAAATTACCCAAGTTGAGGGGTTAACTTGCAAATGTTACATGATAAAATGTTCCTCAAGTTTTGAAGCATCATAGGATGAAAATGATGCAGAGGTATGGCTTTTGGAAGCCTGGATACCAAGAAAGAGCTTGTTAAGCAATGTTTGAGCATTAAAACCTAGTTTTGGTGTAATGTGCAATTTACCCAAAACCTAGGGTTCAATATGAAAAATACCACCTCTATAGAGTCCCTCATGTTTCTTGGAATAATGTAGAGAAAATAAAATGAGAGGGGCGTCTCATTTGAATCACTTTGGAGGAGAGAGAATCTTGATATTAAAATAATCAAGGTTTAAGCATAATTGAAACCCTAATTCAATTTAATGCAAAAATAAATATATTAATTGAATTACCTTTTGACCAAAAATTTGAAGGCTGAATTTGGATAAGTGTGGATGTCCTTGTTCCTTTCAAAGGCCATGAAAATATCATAAGTGAGTGGAGATCCCACTCACATTTGTTAACTAAAAAGTAATATCCACTAAATATGGGATATTAGTATTATATGAATTAAGGTGCTTAATTGCTTTTCCTTTAATTCATGGATAATGAAGAGGAATTCGAAGGTGGATTTGATAGCTTATTATGCAAGGAAGTGAGGGGGTTAAGTAGCACCAATTTGGGGAGTTGAAGGATTATTATAAGACTTTCTCTCTCCTAAAATTCCCTTATATGTACCTCATTTTCCACCCACATAAGGACTCTTTTTCAGATTTTCTTTCTCTCCTTGCTTTGGCCGTGCACAAGGGATCTTAGAAGAAACAGGAGGACGAACTCCAACCTGTAGGTAAGCTCCTTAATCATCTTCAACCTTGATTTCATGGTTGAAATCGAAAATCAATGCTTGATTTCTTCTTTTCTCCATTCAATCTTCAATCCTAGCCATTTCTTTTCACTGAAAAGCTTAAGGACGAGCCTTGGGAGGTTTAGAAAGCTTCAATCACCATTGAAGGAGTGAATCTTGAAGCTTGGTTTCAACTTTAAAATTGGGTTATATAACTTGAACCCTTAAATGTTATTATGTCATTCAATTCTTCATCACTTGTTGATCATTTTATTCTTCTTGAAATTCCTTTGATCAGTTTGATAAATTACCATAAGAATGGAAGTAGATTTTGAAGGATCAAAGCTTGATGATTATGACATCATAATAAGCACACACCTCAATGAATATCTTGGGCATACGGTTTCAACATTTGGAACCAATCAGTTTCAAGATCGATTGAAACCAAATGGTCTCAAGACTGTTTGGGAGTAAACAGTCTCAAGACCATTTGAGATCAAACGGTCTCAAACCATTTGGAGGATCAATGTTGATGTGGATGGATGATGATCCAATGATACCAATTGATTCAATTTTAAAGGCTCCATGTATGGATGATCCACTAATTGCAAACCCTAATCGATTGAATTGAGTGAAACCCTAGTTGAGGGAATTGGTTTTGAGGTGGTTTGACCAAATTGGTATCAAGACCGTTTGGAGTTCAAATGGTCTCAAGACCGTTTCAAGGTCAATGGTTGATTATGGTGGATGGTTGAACATCCAAGGGCTATGATCTGATGTACCTTTAGTATTTCAATTGATTGATGGTTCAATGAGTACAAACCCTAAATCGATTTGAGGTTGGAAACCTTAATTGATCCAATCGGTTTTGAGGTGGTTTGGACCAAACGGTCTCAAGACCGTTTGAGTCCAAACGGTCTTGAAACCATTTGGAATCAAATGGTCTCAAAACCATTTGAGATCAAACAGTCTCAACCCTTTAGAATTGTCCAATCGGTTTCAACACTCAATCGGTTTCAAAGTTGGGATGTCGATTCGGTTTCAATTCAAAGGTTGATGATTCAGTTTCAAGACCGAATGGAGGATTAAGTTTCAAGACCGAATGGAGGATCCAGTTTCAAGACCGAATGGAGGATTTGGTTTCAAGACTGAATGGATGATTCAGTTTCAAGATCGAATGGATTTGATTTCAAGACCGAATGGATGATTCAGTTTCAAGATTGAATGGATGATTCGGTTTCAAGACCGAATGGATGGATTCAGTTTCAAAACCAAATGTGTTGATTCGATTTACAATTGGTCAAGACCGTTTGAAGGTCTAATTGATTCAGACCATGTAGGTACAATTAATCCCATGATTGTTGATGATGTCTAACAAAGGTAATTACAATGGTTGTACCTTCAAGGTACTTAAGTGATTCATACCTTTTGAGTGGTTAACCTTTGATGCTTATGGAAGCAATGCCTCAATACACTATGCTAACCCTAAATGTATGCATTTGAATAAAGGGTTAACCTAATCTAATCATGTCTGATGTAGTTAATATCCTAGAGAGGATATGAGAGAGAGGAACCTATACATGAGTGATAATCATGTAATGATTAAACCTCAACACTCTCAAAATGAATACAATATGTAATTATGGTATTATCCTTGATAGAGAGATCATGAAACTCTAAATGAGAAGGGTGATGAACCCTAACCCTAACTTAGAGCAACGTTAGGTGTAACCTAATACTGGGTAATATGATGTGTTACCCTAATTTAGGGTAATGAAATGAGAAACCCTAATTCAGGTTATTTTGATGAAAAGCCCTAATTTAAGGGAATGCTTAATGAAAACCCTACTTTTTGGGTAAAGCTACATGAAACCCTAATTTTAGTGGAAATATTATAAGAAACCTTATTTCAAGGTAAGGATGTAATGTGAAACCCTAATATAGGGTAATGTGATATGAAACCCTAATCCAGGGTGATGTTATGTATTATAAAACCCTAATTTGAAAACCTAACCCTAATTTGTGTAAGGGGATGAGTAACCCTAATTGATATGAATTGGGAAACCCTAACCCTAATAAGGGTATAAGTGGTGTTACTTTGAATTGCATGGTGCTAAAATGTAATTGATATAACTGTTATCAAGTGTACTAACCATGCAGATATCATGAGATGATGAGCATAGCCAGGTATGAGCTATGATGTTTCATTTATTATTGTTAATGGGCCTTGTGAGCCATAACATGCTTTGTTGCCTAGTGAGCGGTAAAAAGAGAAGAAATGGGCTTTTGAGCCATGTGAGATGCTTGTGAAGCAAGTATCATGATTACCTTGGTCAGATGACCTGAAGGTGTTTTAGTTACCTGATAAGTGGTAACAAATGTTCTTTGATGAACTAAGGGCTTGAATACCCATTTTCTATAAATCATGATGATGAGTTTGTGAAAGGATGAGAATGCTCTTGATGAGATGAGGGATTGATATCCCAATGCTTTATTAAAGATTTGAATAGTACTTGGTGAAAGTATTACACATTCATTGTAGCAATTGTTAAAATAATTGATGTTTGAAAACTTGACTGATGCTAAAAGAATATGGTAATACACTTAATTAATCAAGTGATATCATATAATGTAGTTGCCCTGACCACAGATCCGTCAGTGTCAGAATTTGCTGAATGGTGAAACGAGTTAACACTCAGAGCGCATATTTTTTAATATGTGGGGGTAATTGGGCAATTATATCCTCATGCCCCATAGGAATGGCTGCGGGCTATATCCTATGTACATTATTGGTTATGGATCATACGCTAGTATGAGTATGGCTACGAGCCATGACTCCATGATATAATACCAGACATTGGCTATGGGCCATAACCCTGAAGAGAGTATATGATGCGGGCTATAACTCTATAGCAAATATGCTAATATACCCTGGCAAGCTAATTGCAGTTTGACACATGATGTCTCTGCCATATAATCTTGTACTGACCGAGAAGGTTGAGGTCTTGGAGTCTGGATCTTCCATTGACCTTGTGTGGTAACGATGCTTTATGTAATCGTGATCGGTTGGAGCATGAACGGTATACTTCATCTCTTCAGGGCATTAAGTATGATTGTAAAATGTAATCAGCCGTGTAGCGTATTTGCTTAAGGTTGAAATACAAGAATCATTGGTTGATGTTATCTTACTTAGCATATCCTAGATGGATAAATGTTATACATGTTCTTCATATTCCTTATTGGATAAGTGACATGCTACTTTATCAACTTATAGTCAAAATGCCTTGAGTAAGAATATTGTTCTAACATGTTTAGACATTGATTTAACTACCGTTAAATATTTATGATTCCTCTATTCAGTTTATTCTTATTAAATTTGCAATAATAATGTTTCTAGCGGAGAGTTATATCTCTCGCTGGGACAATTTACAATTGTCTCACCCCCGTGGGATCCAACGTTTTAGATAGACGCGGAGGAAGAGGCAGAAACCCTACAGCAGGGGAAGAGCAACAACAACAACAGAGACAAAAGTGAATTCTCAGGTGGAGACACTGGTTGTCATGTCTTGTATATAGAGTCCTATGTGTCGTCTATGTACTTTCAGGTCCTCGGAGTCAGTAGTTAGTTTAATAAATCGATATGAGATTTTGGATTAATGCCTCAAGGTTCTTATGCTTCTTATGTATAGTTTTAATAGGGCAGTTGATGTATGTGATCCTCGAGAAGGAATGGTACAAGATATGTACTTGTGAACCAGAATGTAATTGAATTACTTTGGTTCTTTTTGAAAGAGTTTTCCAATGTATGGATCTCTTTGTAAAAGGTTTTAATTTTTAGTGATTTTCGTTAATCCGCTGCTAACGAATGCTTCCGCTTAGTTAATAACATTTTGTTCGAGCGACAGGTCACAAATTAATGGTATCAGAGCCCTAGGTTCGCTGAGTCTACAGAGACATAGGATTAAGTCGTTGAGTCTGTTCTAGTATCTTCTAGTTTATCTGATAGTGACTTCTGCTCATATAGGAGGAGAAGAAGAACTTGAAGATGTCTGGATCACACAAAGAACACGCTGCTGAGAGCATTGCTGCTGCACCAGGAAAAGGTGCAAGGGACCAAGCTAGGGATGAACCAGAACATGGACATCCCCAGCTTAACCAAGTTTCACTGGAAAACCCAGCCTTCCATGATCTGTTTGGGCAGTTCATGGCAACTATGATGCATATGGCGGATAGGATGCCACCACCTGCACCTAGGGCACCAGCTCACCATGAAGGACAGGGATCCGACAAGACTTTTGAATGACTTTGTCAGGTTGGAGCCACAGAATATGTTGGTACAGCTGATCCAATAGATGCAGACATGTGGCTGACTGAGCTAGAGAAGGCCTTCAGAATCCTTAATATCCCAGAAGCTGAGAAGGTTAGACATGTAGTGTACCTTCTTAAGGGGTGTGCTGGCCACTGGTGGACTACAGAAGAAGGCAAGAGGCCACATTTTGAGATAGGATGGGAAGTATTCTGACGAGAATTTGTCAATAGATACTTTCCTAAGACGTTTCTAGATGAGAAAATCTCTCAGTTTGAGAAGTTAAGGCAAGGACCAATGAACATTAGTGAGTATGAAGCTAAGTTCATGGAGCTTTTGCGGTTTTATCCGCATATGGCAGCTACTGATGAGGAAAGAATTTGGCATTTTGAGAAGGGGTTGAACACTGATTTAACCACTCTTGTATCTTCCTTATAGAATAGGGAGAGGTTTTCCATGTTTTTGGATTCCGTGAGACGGATAGAGAGGTCTGTAATCGAGAAGCGATAGACTAGTGGTAAGAAGGTGTACACTCAGTTTCAAGGACAAGGGTCCAAAAGTTTTAAGAAGTCGAGGTTTTCTACACCAGCATCACCATCAAGATTCAATACCCAGACGCAATGGATGTCAAGTAGGGGTAGGGGCCGTAGTTTTTTTCCAAATAGAGCCCCCAACACAACATCAACATCGGTGACTGGACCTCATACACCCTATCCTGAGACTAGGATCTATCATCAGTGTAGACAAGTAGGACATCTGGTAAGGGATTGTCCAGTCGAGAACATGATGGTGACTCAACCCCAGAGGCAGAGTCAGCAAGGCTCTCAGAGGAGGCAGTTTGCAAGTGGCACTCGAGGACGTGGGCAAGCATCCCAAGTTGGTTCGTCAGCACCCAACAACCAAACACCAGGTCAACAGCAACCAACGGCTAGATTCTATGTGATGAATTAACCTGATGCAGTAGTTAACCCACAGGTTGTGACAGGTCAGATGGAACTGATTTATTCTAATATGTCTACATCCTGCTCCGTATCTATTTTAATTGATCTGGGTGCTACGCATTCCTTCATCACTAGAGAAGTGATTCTTGACTACAAAATGATTGTCAGTCCTAGAGCAGATAACCTGTTGTTAGAAACCCCTCTGATGGGTTTTGCAGTGCTGCAAGAGGTGTGTTCTCCCTACACTCTTTTCTTTTCTGAACATCACATTCAGGTGGATCTTATACCACTTGAGATGTAGGGTTTCGATATAATTCTTGGAATGGACACTCTAGAAAAGTATAAGGTTGTCTTGGACTGTGAGTCCAAGCAAGCTGTGTTCACTGATGATAGTGACACATGGATCTTTCAGGGAGATAGAAATATTCTTCCAACTTCTCTTGTGTCATCCATGGTAGCTGAGAAGGTGATGAGACAAGGATGCTTTGCATTCTTAGCACATGTGGTAGATACCATAATGAAGAGTCCTAATCCTTCTGAAGTTCCAATAGTTAGGGAGTTTGAAGATGTATTCCCTGAGGAACTTCCAGGTGTACCTCCACCCCGAGAGATTGATTTTGAGATTAATTTAATCTCGGGCATGCAACCAATAGCACAAACGCCGTATAGAATGACACCTACTGAAATGGCAGAGCTCAAGAAACACCTACAGGAGTTGTTTGAGAAAGGTTTTATTCGACCGAGTACTTCACCATGGGGTGCTCTGATTCTCTTTGTTAAGAAGAAGGATGGATTGATGCGGTTATGCATTGATTATAGACAGTTAAATAAAGTAACCATAAAGAATAAGTATCCTCTGCCAAGGATCGATAACTTGTTTGATCAGTTGTGTGGTGCAACCATCTTCTCTAAGATAGATCTGAGGTTGAGATACCATCAGTTGCATATTAAGGAGAGTGACATACCTAAGTCTGCCTTTAGGACAAGGTATGGTCACTATGAGTTCATACTTATTTCGTTTGGACTAACTAATGCACCATCTACATTCATGGAACTCATGAATAGAATCTTTTGACCCTTTCTTGATCAGTTCATAGTAGTCTTCATAGATGACATCTTGATATATAGTAGAGATGCTCAACAACATGAGAAGCACCTCCGTCAAGCTTTAACTTTGCTAAGAGAGAATAACCTGTATGCTAAGTTTAGCAAATGTGAATTCCGGTTACCAGAAGTTTCTTTTCTAGGACACATAATATCTGCCTCAGGTATCCGTGTTGGTCCTAAGAAGGTAGAATATGTCATGTAATGGGAATAGCCGAAGACACCGATGGAGATTCATAGTTTTCTTGGACTGACAGGCTATTACAGGAGGTTCATTAAGAACTTCAGTTCTATAGCTCTACCCCTAACCAAGTTAACCAGAAGGAGGTTCCTTTTGTCTGGAATGACAAGTGTCAACATTCTTTTGTTGAAAAAAAGGTTGACAAGTGCACTTGTGCTGGTGTTACCTGAGCTAGGGAAGGGGTACATAGTTTTTTGTGATGCATCTAAGAATGGAATAGGATGTGTGTTGATGCAGGATAATTAAGTGATTTCTTTTGCCTCTCGATAGCTTAAGAAACACGAAGAGAATTATCCAACACATGACCTAGAGCTAGTTGTTGTGGTCCATGCTTTGAAGATCTAAAGACATTATCTCTATGGAGAAACATTCCAGGTTTTCACAGACCAAAAGAATCTAAAATATATCTTCTCACAACATGAGTTGAACATGAGACAACGCCGCTGGATGGAGTTAATCAAGGACTACGATTTTACAATTGATTATCATCCAGGAAAGGCTAATGTAGTTGCTGATGCACTAAGCAGGAAATCATCATCACCAACCCTAGATAAAGCACAGTTGAGCTCCTTAGTGTGCTTTAAAAGATATATGCTTATCTCCTTGAGACAAGACAATATATAGCTTAAGGTATCTTTATTAGCTGGGCTATTAGCTGAGATGCAAGTGAAACCTACTCTGAGACAGTAGATTAAAGAAGCACAGCAAGCCGATGCTATAGTTCAGCAGATTAGGTCAGAGTATGGTAGTGAGAAATGGGATGGCTTTCATGAGCCAGAAGATCAGGTAGTCTGTTATCATGGTAGGATGGTAGTACCTAATTCCAATGATTTAAGAAAGTTGGTTTTGGAGGAAGCTCATACTTCGATGTATGCAATGAATTCAGGAAGCACCAAAATGTATCATAACTTGAAAGATATGTATTGGTGGCCCAGATTGAAGAAAGATGTAGTTGAGTTTGTTATGTGGTGTCTGGTGTGTCAGCAGGTTAAAGCTGAACATCAAAATCTCGTAAGAACAATGCAACATTTGCCTATACCGCAGTGGAAATGGGATCATATGACCATGGATTTTGTGGTTGGTTTGCCTAGAAAAACCAAAGGTCATGATTCCATATGGGTAATAGTTGATAGGTTGACTAAGACAACACATTTCCTTCCTGTAAAAACAACCTACACTGCTGAGAAGCTGGCACAGATATATGTAGATGAGATAGTGCAGTTGCACGGGGTTCCAGCTTCTATTGTTTCTGATAGAGGTCCCTAGTTTATGAGTCATTTTTGGGAACGACTACATAAAGATTTGGGTACACAGTTAAGGTTTAGTACTACCTTTCACCCAAAGATAGATGGACAATCTGAGAGGACCATACAAACCTTGGAGGATTTGCTTAGGGAATGTGTCCTTCAGTTTGTAGGAAGTTGGGATCTACACCTGAGCTTGATAGAATATGCTTATAATAATATCTATCAACACAGTATTGATATGGCACCATATGAAGCATTATATGGAAGACATTGTAGATCTCCTTTATGTTGGTATGAAACAGGAGAATATCAACTTTTGGGTCCTGAGCTTGTGCAGCAGACCACTGAGAAGATTAAAGTAATACAACAACAATTAAAGACTACACATGATAGGCAGAAGTCGTACACCGACAAATAGTGAAGACCCTTAGAATTCCAAGTTGGAGACAAAGTATATCTCACAGTCTCACCTTAGAAAGGTGTTCTTAGATTTGGAAAGAAAGGAAAGTTAGCTCCTAGATTTATGGGGCCTTATCCAATCATTGAACGGATTGGAAAGGTAGCCTATAAGCTGGAGTTGCCACCTGAGTTGCATGAGTTGCATCCAGTGTTCCATATCTCCATGCTGAGAAAGTGTCATCCTGACACAGAGTTAGTTTTACAACCTATGGAGGTAGAATTAAATGATGATATATCATATGTTGAAGGACCTGTGATGATCCTTGATAAAAGAATTAAAAAGCTGAAAAAGAAAGACATATGACTTGTGAAAGTTCTCTGGAATCACCATGGCATTGAAGAAGCTACGTGGGAGCTAGAAGAAGAGATGAGGAGGAAGTACCTATAACGACCCCACCTTCCGGTAACCCCCAATTAAGGGAGATCGAGAGGTCGAAGCCGCACACATAATTTCTGGATCAAAGGTTCAATCATTAACCAAGAACAATTATTAGATTTTAGCAGACTAAACTGGAAAGTTGTAAGAAAATAAACTTTTGCATACCTTTTGAAAACTTGGATCTCTAAAATTATATCCACATAAGAATTCTACTCTAACAAATCATCCTTGTATTTTAATTCATGTATTTCACAATGTGATGATTTACTGTTTGTCCTTTTGGCTTTGTACCTAAAACACCAACAAACAAAACGTCGGTCAGCATAAAGCTGGTATGTGGGGGAACCAATAATCATGAAATTATTCATAACAATGTATTGCAGCCAATCACTATTTAACAAACAGTTTTACATTTTAAATATAACTGCGTGATCCATGCATTCCCTATCCTCTGCGTTGTCCCTGCAGTGGACCTGTATGCTACTTTCCTTATAGTAGATCCCCATTAAACCCCTCATGGTCCCACCTATAAGTGAACCAGTTTCTAGGGTTGAGTCACATGGCACTACCTGTAAGTAGCCCACTCCTTAACTCATGGCATGCTAACTTACAGGTAGTGCCATGTGACTCAACCCTAGAAACTGGTTTCATTTTGCATTTAGGGTTTCACTTCATTTACTATTTTAAACCCTATTTCTATTCAATTACTTACAAACCCTAATTTCGGATTAAAGGCACACTTAAACATTAATTAAGCCCATTATGCCTCTTTTATGTTAAAACTACCATTTTTATCCTTTTAATCCATGAAAAGATCATTATACTCATTTATCATCAATTCATACTTCATTATGGCCTAATTCACAAATGAACTCTATATATCATTAAATCCACCTTTTATTCATTAGAAAACCCTAATTACTATATTAAGGGTATTTTACCATAATTAGGAACTTTAATGCTCAAAATATATTAGAACCATCATATCTCAGCTTTGTACATGAATTTGACCAATTAAAATCATTAAGGATCATAATTACCACAGTTAGGGTTCAAGGTTCATTAAATCATATGGAACCCTAAATTAATCAAATTATGCATGAAGATCATCCTTTTAGATCTAATATGCCCTTTTTATTAACAAAAGGTTAATATCTATTTTAAACACTCCCATGACCCCTTTCTAATTCATTAATCATCAAAGGTTAGGGTTTTTCATTGATTAAACTATTAAAGATAGCATCTTGATATATTTCTTGAATCAGAATTAGGCTTCAACAATAATTTCTTTGTGTTCCTCTCATTCTGAGGATCAATTTTCATATATTACTTGTCCTATTCGGAGTTACCAATATTTAATTACGAATTTAGCAAGATTTCACTTACTTGGGCCAATCCAGGAGCGCCACGTGGCCCTTTCCATACAACGTTGCTTGGCGCTTAGGAAAACATTTCGAATTGTCCAATATACCCTTGTGTAAGTTGATTGGGTCTTCAGCCTGCGGAGGGGAAAACCCGTCCAACTGGCCCTCCTCCTTTCTTCTACCTTGCACAGCCCTAAGTTGCTGCTACAGGCGCCAAGCGCAGCCCTTGCAGGGTCGCTCCTCCCCTCCCGAGGCGAGAGGGTCACCACCAACTACTCCCATGGCTCTGCCATACCACCCTCCACATAGGGCGCCTCCAGATCGCGACCTAAGTGGCAGGTTTTGGTACGTCAGGATGGCATCTTTCAGTCGACCTTGCAGCCATACGTTGGCTGTTGCGCAAGCTCCATAGCACAGGGAAGATGGTTGTGCTCCCCTACGGCGTCGTGGGAGCACCCTGCTTCCACTAAGACCTCGACACCGCCCCTTGGTGTACTCGGGATAGGTCTATACCCTCGACTAGGGTTTACACGTAGGGAAGAAGGAGAAAGGAGAGAGTAGCGTGAGATTCCATCTTAAACTCGAACTAGGGTCTCTACCCTATATATAGGGGTGAGGAAAGAAGCCCTAGGTTGGCTATTCATGAATCAAAGAGTCCCTTTCCAAGTAGGAAATCAATTCCTTCAATGAGAAGTATATTCTCTCTCTTTCTTTTTATCCTTTGGATATTCTCTAGTATTTGGATATTAGGAAATTCGAAATTCCTCTTTTATTTTCTTTGTACTTGCCCTTTTTAATTCATTGGCCCCGGATTTTATATTTCCTTAAGTAGAAAATACCACTTCTTTAACAAAACCATGAAATTCATTAATCATGCATCATATTATCCTCTTATGTTCTATTATTGGTATTTTTCTCTTTATTTTCTTCATTGGGACTCATTGGATCCCAAGAAACTCAAATAATTCGAATTTCCTTTTTAAGGAATACTCATTATCCTTCTAAATGCATCAATATGCATTATTTCACATTGTCTTGTTTATTTCTCATTAAAACATCTCTTTTTGAGGATTTCTCTTTATTTCTCTTTTATTTTCCTCTTTGGTATTCCTTTTAACATTAGGAATCCTTGGGATACGAAATCCCACTAAGGATAACTCAATGCCACCTTTTTCCATTTATTTTCCACATTTTATCATTGTTTTCAATTTCTTTCTTAATAAAGAAATACTTAATTGATCTTTTCTTTTCTTATTGCATTCCCTATGAAACTTTGGACTCCTTGGAACCCAAGGAACCCAAGAGGCACGAAATCCATCCTTGGATTACATTATTTTGCCTTCCATAGGTTTCCACATCATTCTTTTCTCAAAAACTCAATTATTCATTTACTAATTTAATAATTGAATTTCCTTTCTTCATTTCCTTGTTATTCGGTCCAATAGCCAATAAATCCCACAACACAATCATCAAGGCTATTGTAAATGAAATCCATTTATTCAAAACAAATTATATCATTATTTGTTCAATCATCTTTAATATGAGAAATTATATTTCTCACCAATTGAACCCAAAAATTGGGGTAGTAACAGTACCCTTCTCTTTTCTCTTGATGATTTCGGGGACGAAATCCCTGTTAGGGGTGGATAATTTGTAACATCCCTGACCTGGGTTATGCTTTAACCCTATATGTTTTGTTGATTAGATGATTGATCTTATCTTTTGAAAAGTAATTAAGACTCAAGAGGAGCTTATGTTTCAATTTCAGTCCTTTTTGAATAATGTTGAAACAATGTTTTACCTGTGTTGGACTAAAGTGCAAATTACCCAAGTTGAGGGGTTAAATTGAAAATGTTACATGATAAAATGTTTCTCAAGTTTTTAAGCATCATAGGATGAAAATTATGTAGAGGTATGGCTTGTGGAATCCTAGATACCTAGAAAGAGCTTGTTAATCAATGTTTGAGCATTAAAACCTAGTTTTGGTGTATTGTGCAATTTACCCAAAACCTAGGGTTCAATATGCAAAGTACCACCTCCAGAGAGTCCCTCATGTTTCTTGGCATCATGTAGAGAAAATAAAATGAGAGGGTAATCTCATTTGAATCACTTTGGAGGAGAGATAATCTTGATATTAAAATAATCAAGGTTTAAGTATAATTGAAACCCTAATTCAAATTCATGCAAAAATAAATATACTAATTGAATTGCCTTTAAACCAAAAATGTGAAGGATAAATTTGGATAAGTGTGTACGTACTTGTGCCTTGCAAAGGCCACGAAAATATCCTAAGTGAGTGGAGAGCCCACTCACATTAGTTAACTAAAAAGTAATATCCACTAAATATGGGATATTAGTATTATATGAATTAAGGTGCTTAATTGTTTTTCCTTTAATTCATGGATAATGAAGAGTAATTCGAAGGTGGAGTTGATATCTTTGTATGAAAGGAAGTGAGGGGGTTAAGTAGAACCAATTTGGGGAGTTGAAGGATTATTATAAGACTTTCTCTCTCGTGAAATTCCCTTATTTGTACCTCATTTTCCACCCACATAAGGACTCTTTTTCGGATTTTCTTTCTCTCCTTGCTTTTTCCGTGCACAAGGGAGCTTAGAAACAACAGGAGGACGAACTCCAACCTGTAGGTAAGCTCCTTAATCATCTTCAACCTTGATTTCATAGTGGAAATCAAAAATCAATGCTTGATTTCTTCTTTTCTCCATTCAATCTTCAATCCTAGCCATTTCTTTTCACTCAAAATCTTGAGGACGAGCCTTGGTAGGTTGAGAAAGCTTCAATCACCATTGAAGGCATGAAGCTTGAAGCTTGGTTTCAACTTTAAAGGCAGGTTATATAACTTGAACCCTTAAATGTTATTATGTCATTCAATTCTTCATTACTTTTTTGATCGTTTTGTTCTTCTTGAAATTCCTTTGATCAATTTGATAAATTACCATAAGAATGGCAGTAGATTTTGAAGGATCAAAGCTTGATGATGATGACATCATCATAAGCACACACCTCAATGAATATCTTGGGCAAACGGTTTCAACATGTGGAACCAATCGGTTTCAAGATCGATTGAAACCAAACGGTCTCAAGACCGTTTGAGATCAAATGGTCTCAAACTATTTGGAGGATCAATGCTGATGTGGATGGATGATGATCCAATGATACCTATTGATTGAATTTTAAAGTCTCCATGTATGGATGATCCACTAATTGCAAACCCTAATCGATTGAATTGAGTGAAACCCTGGTTGAGGGAATTGGGTTTTAGGTGGTTTGACCCAAACAGTCTCAAGACTGTTTGGAGGTCAAACGGTCTAAAGACCATTTGGAGGTCAATGGTTTATTATGGTGGATGGTTGAAGATTCAAGGGCTACGATCTAATGTACCTTCAATAGTTTAATTGATTGATGGTTCAATGAGTATTGAGGTTGGAAACCTTAATTGATCCAATCGGTTTTGAGGGGGTTTGGACCAAATGGTCTCAAGACCATTTGAGTCCAAACGGTCTTGAAACTGTTTGGAATCAAACGGTCTCAAAACCATTTGAGATTAAACGGTCTCAAACCTTTAGAATTGTCCAATCGGTTTCAACACTCAATCGGTTTCAAAGTTGGGATGTCCATTCGGTTTCAATTCAAAGGTTGATGATTCGGTTTCAAGATTGAATGGAGGATTCAATTTTAAGACCGAATGGAGGATTCAGTTTCAATACTGAATGGAGTATCCGGTTTCAAGATCGAATGGATTTGATTTCAAGACCGAATGGATGATTCGGTTTCAAGATTGAATGGATTTGATTTTAAGATCGAATGGATGATTTGGTTTCAAGACCGAATGGATGGATTCGGTTTCAAAACCAAATGTGTTGATTCAATTTACAATTGGTGAAGACCATTTGAAGGTCTAATTGATTCAAGACATGTAGGTACAATTAATCCCATGATTGTTGATGATGTCTATCAAAGGTAATTACAATGGTTTTACCTTCAAGGTACTTAAGTGATTAATACCTTTTGAGTGGTTAACCTTTGATGCTTATGGAAGCAATGCCTCAATACACTATGCTACCCCTAAATGTATGCATTTGAATAAAGGGTTAACCTAATGTAATCATGTCTGATGTATTTAATATCCTAGAGAGGATATGAGAGAGAGGAACTTATACATGAGTGATAATCATGTAATGATTAAACCTCAACACTCTCAAAATGAATACAATATGTAATTAGGGTATGATCCTTGATAGAGAGATCATGAAACTCTAAATGAGAAGGGTGATGAACCCTAACCCTAACTTAGAGCAATGTTAGGTGTAACCTAATACAGGGTAATATGACGTGTAACCCTAATTTAGGGTAATGAAATGAGAAACCCTCATTCAGGGTATTTTGATGAAAAACCCTAATTTATGGGAATGCTTCATGAAAACCCTACTTTTTGGGTAAAGCTACATGAAACCCTAATTTTAGGGGAAATATTATAGGAAACATTAATTCAAGGTAAGGATGTAATGTGAAACCCTTATATAGGGTAATGTGATATGAAACCCTAATCCAGGGTGATGTTATGTATTATAAAACCCTAATTTGAAAACCTAACCCTAATTTGTGTAAGGGGATGAGTAACCCTGATTGATATGAATTGGGAAACCCTAACCCTAATAAGGGTATAAGTGGTGTTACTTTGAATGTCATAGTGCTAAAATGTAATTGATATAACTGTTATCAAGTGTAATAACCATGCATATATCATGAGATGATGAGCATAGCCAGGTATGAGCTATGATGTTTCATTTATTATTGTTAATGTGCCTTGTGAGCCATAACACACTTTGTTGCCTAGTGAGAGGTGAAAAGAGAAGAAATGGGCTTGAGAGCCATGTGAGATTCTTGTGAAGCAAGTATCATGATTACCTTGGTCAGATGAACTGAAGGTGTTTTAGTTCCATGATAAGTGGTAACAAATGTTCTTTGATGAACTAAGGGCTTGAATACCCATTTTCTATAAATCATGATGATGAGTTTGTGAAATGATGAGAATGCTCTTGATGAGATGAGGGATTGAGATCCCAATGCTTTATTAAATATTTGAACATTTTGTACTGACTGAGAAGGTTGAGATCTTGGAGTCCGGCTCTTCCATTGACCTTGTGTGGTACCGATGCTTCATGTAATCGTGATCGGTTGGAGCTTGAACGGTATACTTCATCTCTTCAGGGCATTAAGTATGATTATAAAATGTAATCAACCATGTAGCGTATTTGCTTAAGTTTGAAATACAAGAATCATTGGTTGATGTTATCTTACTTAGCATATCCTAGATGGATAAATGTTATACATGTTCTTCATATTTCTTATTGGATAAGTGACATGCTGCTTTATCAAGTTATAGCTGAAATGCCTTGAGTAAGAATATTGTTCTAACATGTTTATACATTGATTTAACTATTGTTAAATATTTATGATTCCTTTGTTCAGTTTATTCTTATTAAATTACAATAATAATGTTTCTGGCGGAGAGTTATATCTCTTGCTGGGACAATTTACAATTATCTCACCCCTGTGGGATCCAAATTTTTGGGTAGACGCGGAGGAAGAGGCAGAAACCCTACAGCAGGGGAAGAGCAACAACAACAGTAGGGACAACAATGAATTATCAGGTGGAGATAGTGGTTGTCATGTCTTGCATATAGAGTCCTATGTGTCATCTCTGTACTCTTAGGTCCTCAGAGTCAGTAGTTAGTTTAATAAATCGATCTAAGATTTTAGTTTAATGCCTCAAGGTTCTTATGCTGCTTATGTACAGTTTTAACAGGGTAGCTGATGTGTGTGATCCTCGAGAAGGAATGGTACAAGATATGTACTTGTGAACCAGAATGTAATTGAATTACTTTGGTTATTTTTGAAAGAGTTTTCCAATGTATGGATCTCTTTGTAAAAGGTTTTAATTTTTAGTGATTTTCATTAATCTGCTACTAACGAACGCTTCCTCTTAGTTAATAACGTTTTGTTCGAATGGCACGTCACACTTTTAGAGTGTTATGCACATATTAAGACTAAAGATAGCCTCGTGGAGCATTATTTTGACTGCCTAGCTGCTCACTTAAAAACCCTAGTCATTGCCTCCTGTCCCAGGAGCATAGATGAAGCCCTAGATATGGCCCTCAAGAAGGAAAGGGAATAGGGTTTGTAGAAGCCTTCCAGCATGGGATACTAGGGTTAGCCACCACCAAGGAGGATAAGTCTAGGAAGTTCCACCCTGGCCATAATAATGAGGGATCAGGAAAAGGAGGAGGTTCAGGTAAAGAAGGATAGAAAAATATCACGTAACCGGAATCTCAGAGCATGAACAATAACTACACCAAACATTGCTCACATGAAACACAAACTAAACTCACCTTACATCTCAACCCTAGAAACTTAATAAGATGTCCTTTGTGGACTAGGTGGACTTAGCCTCTAGGTTAGAACCTAGATGTTCTAGAACTAAGTGTAGACTTTTGTAAATTTCCTCCCTCGACATATGATTCGCGACATGTGCTTAGGGTGTCTACACAGGTGTGCACCATGTTCTTGCTAGTTCTGTAGGTGTCATGGTACTAGAATGCCTCATGAGTGTGGTAACCTGTTTTGGTTTTTGATTCTATTCGAATGGATTATGGTGGTTTTCATCACCTATTTAAATGTTGGAGAAAACATATTTCAAGTATTATTATATGTACATATGAAAAATGTTACCACACACAGAAAGGTAGTGAGTTTCCATGCAACCTAGGAGAAAGAGATGTAACATCAAGTCTAGATGAGAGAGTTTAGATGATAGTGATAGTCTCTAGAGTTGTCTAGAGCCATGATATAGGTTAGGCCAGTGAGTAAACTAGATAACCTAAGATGATGATGATGATATTGTTGATGATGTTGATGTTGATGTTGATAAGACCCAAGTTTGTCCTTGAGAAGGCCAAGTAGTTTGATGATATGATATGAGTTTAACCATGCATCCCTAGATAGACCTAGCACCTTGTTGATACATGTGACTTTATTGATGTGCTAAACATAGCTGGTGGGTTGGCATGCTTGCTTGTACCTAGTCTTGTATATGTTGAGATATGATATGTGACATATAGTTTGAGACCAACATGGTCCTCAATCTCTTTACAAAGGAGGATCTCTAGCATGGGATGTATGAATAGGGTGACCTTTTGATATGAGTCGACCCACCTCGGGAGAAGGTTAGAGTACCTAAACTCCAAAATATTTGAAATGTTGAAAAATATGAATGATGAAATACTTGATGACGAGTCCCTAACTAGAATACTTCTAAGTATATGAATTGAGTGACCTAGTGTGTGGTTTCTTTGAAAATGTTGAACCCTAGATGTCCTATGAAAATATTTAATCCTAGAGAAAGAGGCAATTGAAAATTTGATGCTTGTTATATAGGTGAGGGAGATGTCCCAAGACCCTAAGATGATGTACATGATGTGTGATATCCATGATGAGTCTCATACTCAGGTTAGTACTTGTATATAAAAAGGAATCTAGTGGTTACCCTTGTTTCTCAAAAGTTGGGTAGAAATTTTTGTAATGGGTAGAAATTTGTGGCTAGCATGTTTTTCCTTGACATATATATATGTCTTAGATTGAGTGGCTTGATCTTGTGGAACTCTTTCTAGATATAGGCGAGTAAATATTGAAACCTTTATGATTTTCTTACCTAGTAATCATAATAACAATAACTTAGGGTTACTTTTGAGCCTGATGAACATCCTAATAATCATCTTTGATCTATGGTTAATTCAAATGTCATCATGTGACTCATTTGGACATTAATGATGAACTTTGCCCTAGATTGCTAATCTTGCTTCTAATGGACACCCACCTAATGTTGTTATATGTTTCTTATGACCTAATGTTGCTGATCTAAACCATCCCTTATGCTTGGCTCTTATTCATTGATGATCTTTGACCTTGATTACTCTGTTATGAGTCTCGTGACCTAATTTGAGCATAAGTGTCCTAAATCTTGTCATGTCCACATGAAACCTCAAAATGATATAAAACTTGAACCACACTCTTATGATGGACGCTAGATCAACATGAGATCATCTAATGTACTAATAACCAACCTTGAAACCAACTTGGCCAACACCCTAAAATGAATCTAATTAGGGTTAATGATGAGAATCTAATGTATACATATAATCTTATTGTTAATCATGTTGGCTTATGATCTAGATGGTGATGGATGAGTTAAGAATATTTGAATCAGGTATGGGCCTTATCTAGTTATATGAATATCGCTTTCTTGCTTGAAAAGACATGTATTGTATGCTTGTTTGTTTACTTGCTCAAATATTGCCATGTAGTATTGCTATGTCTTACTCGATGTTTGCCTCGTCAGTTTTATAACTTGAACACATATATATACAGAACTCCATTATAATATTGTTGATAAAGGGTTATCTCTTGGCTATGGGCTTGAGGTCCCTCTCGTATAGAAGGGTTAGCTAATCTTGAGAACCCTTATGGACCCTTCCAACGGGAAGATGGTCAAAGGCCTTAAACATGCTTGATATTATTGGTATAACGGAGTGAAATGACATAAAATATGGTTTCACATTTTTTAAATAGTTAACATGTTTATTCTTGTTTGTTTAGTCTTGAAATCTTTTCAAATTATGCAAAGCTTATACATATATGTATCTTTCTGCCCCATACTCAACACCTCATGTGTTGACCCGTTTCTCGTATTTTTTTTAGGTTCAGAGATGGCTAGAATGTTGATGGGCTCGGTGAGCTATGCTAGGTGTACTTTTTGTAAGATCAAGATTTAGTGCACATGAATGACTTGTACCTTGACTCTGGAAATATGTAACTGAATTCATGAATATAATGCATTTTGTATAATTTATACTTGTTGAATGTTGAGATTGTGTTGGTGCCTTTATCTTGTTATTTGTTCATGTGTGCTAAGATTTACGCTTATGCATGTTGCCTTTGGTATACGTTTGGCTCATGGGATCGGGATGTTGATTCTGTGACAAAAAATCACCAGAACCAGTAGAGGACAACTCATCTCAAGTGCAAGACTTGTGGGTGATTCCATGGTGTGGTATGTTGTCATCCCAACCCAAACTGCTATAACTACAAGAAGGAGGGCCATTTCATTGCCAAGTGCTCGACTCCATCCATCTTTGGCAATCCTACAATAGGTGCTCCACCCCCTTAGGGATACTGTAATGCCAGAGTATTAATAGTGACTGTAGAGGAAGCTAAGGAAAATTCCAATGAACTTGTTGAAGGTAACCTAATTTTTTTTCATATATCTAATATCTTTGTTTAATGCCTTCAAATTATTTATAAAATAATTACCCTATGTAGGAATTGTATTCTTAAATGATCATCCTATTAAAGCTTTATTCGATTCTTGATCAACAAACACATTTCATTTATTGAAATCTGGAATCTACGTTACACCTGAATATAAGGGACTTGGGATATATTCTTGATGTGTCAACTCATAGTGGCAAAATACTCACTACATTACAGAAAATTGATGTCCTACCTCTAAAATTAGAAAATCATGATATGCCCTTTTAATTAATCCTATTAACTATGTAAGAATTCAATATTATACTTGTTATGAATTGGCTAAACATGTATCATGTCCATATTGACTATAGAAACAAGATGGTAGTCCTCTCTCAGCCTCATTCTTGTCCTGCGGTGATCCCTAGGGGAAAGAGATTCCGTAATAATATTATAATTTCCTCTCTTAAAGATTAAAATCTCATTTCTAAAGAATGTAAAGTCTTCCTCACATTAGTCTCAAAGACTAGTCCTACTAGCGGGCCTGTAGAAAGATTGGACGTGGTACATGATTTTCTTGACATATTTCTAGAGGAGCTTCTTGGGCTGCCTCCAAATAGAGACATTGAGTTCTCCACAGATCTTCTTCCTGGAACCACTCTAATTTTTAGGGCACTGTATAGGATGGCTCTTGCTGAGCTTATGGAGTTGAAGAAACAACTACAAGAACTTCTTGACAAAAGTTTTACCCATCCTAGTGTTTCCCCTTGGGGTGCCCCTATTCTTTTCATAAAAAGAAAGATGGTTTTATCCATATGTGTATTGACTAACACATGTTGAACTAGACCACTATTAAAAATAAGTATCCCCTTCCTCACATTGATGGCCTTTTTGATCAGCTTTGCCATTTTGTCAAAAATTGATCTTCGTTCTAGATACCATCAACTTAAAGTCAAAGATACTAATATTTCAAAAACTTCTTTCCGAACTCGTTATGGGCATTAAAATTTCTAGTGATGCCATTCGGGTTGACCAACGCACCTCACATATTTATGAATTTGATGAATAAAGTCTTCCAACCTTATCTTGATGAGTTTGTGATCATCTTCGTTGATGATATTTTGATCTATTCTGACCCTATGGAAAAGCACCGTGAGCACTTGAAGGCAGTCCTTGAAATCCTTCGAGCTTAGAATTTCTATGGCAACTCTCTAAATGTGTATTCTGGATTGATAAGGTCATGTTTCTTGGCCATGTCATTTGTGGGGGTAACATATTTGTTGATCCTGCCAAAGTATTTGTTGTTTTGGATTGGCAACCTCCTTGAAACCCTTCTGAAATATGGAGCTTCTTGGGCATAGCCGGATATATTGTTTCTTCATTCCTAATTTCTCCAAAGTTGCGCTACCTCTGACTAAGATTACTTGAAAGGACGAGCATTTCATCTGGTCAGTTACTTGTGAGTCCAGTTTCCAAGAGTTAAAGTAGAAGTTGACATCAGCCCCTGTTCTAGTTCTACCTTCTGGAAATAAAGGATTTGTGACCTTCACGAATGCTTCAAGAAATGGGTTAGGATGTGTCATGTAACAACATGGAAAGGTGGTGGACTTTACATCCATACAGGAAAAACCCAGTGAACTTAATTATCCCACCCATGATTAGAAATTAGCTACCATCATTTATGCTCTTAAAATCTGGAGGCACTACCTGTACGAAGCAATGTTTGATATCTTCACTGATCTCAAAAGCCTAAAGTACATATTGACTCAGAAGGACCTAAACCTGTGTCAACACTGATTAATTGAGTATCTGAAGGACTATGATTTCACTATTGGCTATCTTCCAGGAAAGGCCAATGTAGTCACTGATGCCCTTAGTAGAAAAAGGGCCGCATGTGCATCTCTATTTGTTCCCGAGTGGAGGAACATCGGGAATTTTGTGGATTGGAAGCCATAGTTCTTCTCTGATTGTGTCCACATCAACAACATTTATATCATGCCTATTCTCCAGTCTGAACTTCTTGAGGCACAGAACGCTAGTCTTGATCTTGTAGAGCTCTCCTCTTTCCAATCAAAGCATCAAACAAATACGATCGGATATTGTCCTAGGGAAAAAATGAAAAAAAGCCTCAAACACCTTTGTCTGTGGGTCTTGATGGTGGTATTTGATACTAGAATCATATGTGGGTTCTTGAGCAGTCATTTGTGAAGACAAAGATGCTCAGTGATGCACATGGGTCAAAGTACACAGTTCATCCTAACACAATTAATATGTACAAAGACCTACAACATTAGTTCTGGTGAAGGGGCATGAAGTGTGATATTGCTGAATTCGTGTCCAGATGTTTGACATGCTAGAGAAATAAGGTATAACACCAGAGGCTAGGTGGTCTACTATAACCCCTTGAAATCCTAAAATGGAAATGGGTACGCATCACCATGGATTTCGTGGTGGGGCTACCCAGTACCAGAAAGGGATATGATGTTGCATGGGTTATAGTGGATCGTCTCCCAAAGTCAGCTCTTTTTATTCATGTAAAGACTACTACAAAAGTTTATGAGTTAGTTGTCTCTATATATGGGTCATAGTACATCCGCATGGAATTCTAGTGTCCATTGTCTCAGACATGGACCCAAATTCACTTAAAAGTTGTGGAAGTAGTTTCAATAAGAACTGTGCATCAAATTGAACTTCAGTACAACCTACCATCTACAGATAGACGTGCAGTCATAGCGCATAGTACATATTTTGGAGGATCTTCTGCAATCTTGTGCTCTTGATTGGGAAGGCTCGTGGGATAACTATCTACCTTTAGCTGAGTTTGCATATAATAATGGTTATCAGGCAAGTATTGGGATGCCTCCCTATGAAGCTGTCTATGGCCGACTCTGCATATCTTTGCTAAATTGGGATGACGTTGGGGTGCACACCTTGATGAAATTTGAGGAGATGCAGTTGTATAAAAAAAAAGTTATGATGATTAGCAATGGATGAAGTGGGAACATGATAGGTAGATATCTTATGTAGATGCTCACTAACAGGAACATCAATTCAAGGAGGGTGACCATGTCTTTCTAAAGATCAGAACTATCTGAGCTTTGTCTAAGAACAAAGGGAAACTCAGTCCTCACTAAGTGGGACCCTTTGATATCTTAGAAAGGGTTGGTGAATGTGCTTATCATCTTGCTTTGCCACCTCAATATAGTTCCATGAACAATGTATTTCATGTATCTAATCTAAAGCCTTATGTTAAAGACCCTAGTCACGTTCTGAATCATGAGCCTCAAGAGTTGAAGGATGATTTATCTTATTCTGAATCCCCAGTCAGAATTCTTGATTTTAAGACCAAGGAGTTTCACAATAATTAGCACATAGATATGGTGAAAGTTCTCTAGAGCCACCATGATCAGACTGATTCCACCGGGGAGCTCAAGTCCGAGATTGAGCAGAAGTACTCAAACCTATTTCAAGCTGCTTGAATTTTGAGGACAAAATTCTTATAATGGAAGGGAGAATGTGACAGAGTGAGTTTTCCAAATACCTTGTTAATTTTTCCTTAAATAATTAGTATCCTTAAATCATTTAGTCTTAATTACCTAACCTTTTGGGGCCCTCAATTTAGAAATATGATAATAATTTGAATATTATGCACTATGTCAATAATGGCGGATGAGGGGTTAGCGGCGGCGGATGGCCACAAGGGTTGTGGTGGCGCACGCACCAAAGGAGGAGGTGATACATCAGACGATCGAAGCAAATATGAGCACAGACGTCGCGATGGAGAGGAGGAAAAGAGACAACCAACAAACCCTAGGACTCATGCAGTTCTGAACACGACAACCCTAAAGGAAACGGGCGCGGAAAAACTCAGTATACCACAAGTTGGAATCGAGTTTCATTTCGGAGGATCGAAGGGATCCTCAAGTACAACCTATAAAGAAGCAGAAATACAAGAAAGATGGAGTTTTGATCATGGAGATGGTGCTATGATGACAGACGCGAGCAACACTCCAGCAGAACCTTTCCCGCCGCTGCATGGGCACAACCACGCTACCAGCAAACATGATAACCAGACCAGTGGTAATGTTTGGGAAGCCAATATCACCAGATCTGGAAACAAACCTACCAAACAAGGTAACTCAGATCTATTCCTACAAAAGTTATTTGAGGAAAATCTAAACCCGGAGGCGGTAAGCTTAACGTTTATTGATGACAAGCCGGATATCATCGTCGACCCGATGGAGGAAGCGTTCCTGATCAGGCCGTGGCAGTATGCTGTCATAGTGAAAGCAATGGGAACCCAGATCAGATACATGACTTTGTGTGATCGATTGATAGCTATGTGGAGTCTGGTCGGCAAGTACAATATATATGAGCTAGATCTGAATCACTTTGTCATACAGTTATACTACCGGAGAGATTACGAGATGGCGATGACGGGAGGGTCGTGGAAAGTGTTCGGGTGCAATCTCTTAGTCTGGGATTGGAACCCTTCCTTCATCCCTTCGAATGAACTTCCAAGGAAAATTGTCTACTAGATGAAAATTCTCAACCTTCCTCTTCATCTGTACGTCCAAACCATGTTCTATTGTATAGGTAAGGCCCTAGGTCATCTGGTTAAAGTTGATGAACATACCATCAAGAGAACAAGGAGCAAGTTTGCAAGATTGGCTATAGAAATTGATACTAAGAAGCAATTGGCACCTTACATACAAATCAACGGAATTGATTATGAGATTGAATACGAAGGGTGTGGGGAGGAGGGCCACACATCACAACACTGTGAATCGGCGAGCAATCAGACTAAAGAAGATACTGAAAGGGCAGAGCACCCCAAGAACAGCAATGATAGGCTCAAAGCTCGTGAAGAATCGCAGTGGCAGACTCAACATAACTGCCGGCGGCGGCAGGGAAAAGAATCTGCAGGTAAACCCCCCGACATACCAAATACTACAAAGAACAGATATGGAGATCTCCCAGAAGATTATGGAGAATAAGAGATAGAACTAAGCAGTCATCTACAAAATGAAATTGGAACGAATAACGCTGGAGGTTATAAAACAACTAAAATCTGGAAAAAGAAGACCAATACGAAAAATATAGAAACCAGAGCACAGAAGGTGGAGGCACTCAAAGATATAACCAATGATTCAATGATTCAAAGCAGGACTCAGGCTTGTGGCAGACAAAACAACAATCTAAGAGACCACACCATGGCCAATCCGGATATTGATGAAGTTGTTGAAATCTTCTCGATTTCTGAAGAGATAGCTACAGAGGAGGCACCTTCTCCGGAGAACCTAGCGAGAAGCACTACCCCTGCCACACAACCAAAATATAAAAATAATAAAAATCCTAAGAAAGACAAGATCAGGAAGATATTCAAAGGAAGTGGTACGAGGATGAAGAGGACTGGCTCAACAAAAAAGAACCTGGAATGCACACGAAGGAGTCCTCGACAGAGAGGGAATCCAGAATCTGAAGTTATCTTGGAAGCTTTGAAGGTTGTTGCTAATAAAGAAAATGAAGAATCGTCTATGTAAAGGGACTCTCGCCCTTGTGTTTTAAAAGTTTCTTTTTTTATGACGAAGATCCTTTATTGGAACACCAGAGGGATAGGCAAAGCTGATACCTATAGAATTATAAAAGAATACATCTCTATACATAAGCCTATGATTACTGTTATCACGGAGCCTAGAATCAGTGTTGACAAGGCTGTAAACACTATTAAGAGGTTGGGTTTTTTGAACTCTCATAGATCCGAAGCTCACGGTTTCTCCAGGGGTATCTGGGTATGCTGGAGCGCAACTACTTGCACCGTTGATATCATCAATACCCATCGTCAGTTTGTAACCTGCAAAATCAACAATTCTTTCTACGCCACCTTTATATATGCTAATCCTCATGTCCAGGTTCGTAACCTGATCTGGAAGCACATTGTAGATATGGGAGAGAGATATATAGATCAGTGGTTGGTTGCGGGCGACTTCAACACTACTATAGCTCCAGCTGAAAGGATCGGTTACCTGACTTTCAATCATCGAGAAGCACAAACTTTTACTGCTACTATGATGCAGGCAGGGTTATCGGACCTTGGATTTTCTGGACAACGGTTTACTTTCCGCCATGGCCTGAAACAAAGCAGACTTGATCGAGGCTTAGCTAACAGTTCTGTTGTCAAAAAATTTCCTAATGTGTCAGTGATACACCTTGCATGGGTTGAATCTGATCATTGCCCCCTGCTAATCAATATGGCTAGACGAGTTAACCATCAAGGGCGATTCATGACCAAAGCTTCTTGGCAGAAGGAATTGTCTTTCAGACCTTGCCTTGATAATATCTGGCATAGGGACCTTAATTTCCAAAGTGCGCTTGCTATTGCCAGTCCGCAGTTGAGAATTTGGGACGGTGAGCTGCAAAAGACTAAAAGAGCACAGAAGGACTGTCTCCTACATAACATCAAGACCCTACAGAAAAACTTGGCCACCAGGTATGATGATATTACCGACAATTTGTGCTTAACTATGCAGGATAAGATGAATACGCTGCTAAGGAAGGAGGAGGATGATTGGAAACAAAAAAGCCATATTGACTGGCTAAAAGATGGTGAATCGAGTTCGCATTTCTATCACGCCTATGTCAACCAACGAGCAAGAATGAATACTGGTGAAGCCATCAAAAGACCTGATGGAGGATGGGCAACTGATTCTAAGGAGGTTTTCAGTTTGGTAACAATTTTTTTTATAAAACTATTTATCTCTCCTAGCTGTGTCAGCCAGCAGGCCATGCGAAGCATCCCAGGCAACTTTGAAGCTATTCCGGAAACACAAAGACAATTCCTCGCGAGGGAGGCTCATATGAAGGAAGTTGAGAAGATTTTATTCTCTATGAATCTGTTCAAAGCGGCAGGCCCAGATGGAACAACTACACACTTTTTACAATCTAACTGGTCCAACATCAAGGAATCTGTTACAAAAATGATCAAAGAGGCCCTCAACTCTTCCAATCTTGATGACAAGCTTTGTGAAGCAACTATTGTTCTCATAGCCAAAGATAAGAAACCAGAATGTCGAAGTCAGTTCAGGCCTATATCTCTTAACAATACTATTCTTAAGCTTTGTTCTAAGGTGATTGTTGAATGCCTGAAACAGTGGCTTCCTAAATGGATCAATCCGTCACAAAGTGCCTTTGTACCCGGAAGGAAAATCTCTGATAACATTATTGTGGTACAGGAGCTCATCCACACAATGAAAAGAAGGACTTCGAGCAAAACTATGGCCATCAAAATCGATCTTACCAAAGCTTATGATAAAATGGCATGGAGCTTCATTCAGGATACTCTTGAGAGGACAAATATTCTTATCAATATACAGAACTACATTATGAATTCCATCAGGTCGGGTAACTCGTAAATTGCCTGGAATGGTGCGATGCAACCTCATTTCAAACCTACTAGAGGGTTACGACAGGGGGACCCTCTAAGCCCATATATCTTTGTTCTGTGTATCGAAAGGTTAAGCCAACTCATAGAATACTTAGTGACAGAAAAGAAGTGGATTCCTATATGGCTAGGGAAAGGAGGACCAAAAATAGCTCATCTATGCTTTGCTGACGATATCATCCTCTTTTCTAAAGCGAGTGTACCCAATATAAGCACCATCATGAAGTGCTTCAAAGACTTTGAACAAGCATCTGGACAAGCTATATCAATTGAGAAAACAAGAGTCTTCTTCTCGAAAAGTGTAACTAGGCGGGTAGCAGATGATATTTGTAGAAGATGTGGCCTGCAAAGAACGCAAGATCTTGGCAAATACCTCAGTGTACCTATTCTTCACAACTGGGTTAATAAGAAAACCTATAATGAAGTGCTGGAAAAGGTTACTAAGACGATCAACTCCTGGGCAGCAAAGAGTTTATCTATGGCGGGTAGAGTAAGCCTGGCCAAGAGCACCTTAACCTCCATCCCTACCTATGTAATGCAGACGACCAAATTGCCTCTACAATTATGTGATAGAATATATGGGGAGATTAGAATATTCATATGGAATGGGGGGCATGGTAAAAGGGGGGTCCATCTCATCTCATGGAACCGAGTCACTAACAGAAAGATTCATGGTGGACTTGGGATTAAATCTATGAAAGAATGGAACCAAGCACTGCTTATGAAGAATAGCTGGTACATTTATAGCAGGAGGAAGACCATCTGGAGCGAGGCCATGTCCAAGAAGATCTTAAAGGATACGCCAGGCTCAGCTCAGAATCTCTCACTGCTGTCCAGAAATATTGTTCTCACCAAACTATTTATGGAAACCAATACCTATATGTGTCCAGTGAGTGGCACGTCCATAAATGTTTGGCATGATAAGTGGATACCGAATGAAATTCCTTTGAAAAACTATGCTTTACATCCCATTCCGGCTAAACTAGATGATCTGACAGTAAGCAACTTGGTCAATATGGAGGGCCAGTGGGACCGCAATTTCTTGGAACACTCTACAGACCCAGAAGGGGAAGATATGAGGGTGTGGGTGCTTAATGAAGGAGGCAGTTATACAGGTAAAACGGCCTACCATGCTCTACGAGCTGATACAGAAGTAAGAAGACAAGGTAATTGGTACCGTGTATGGAATACACATGTGGCGGTGCACGTCAAGATGTTTATGTGGTTAGCTGCAAACGGAGCTCTCCTCACCAACTACAACAGAAAACACCGGCATATGACAGCTATTCCTACCTGTCCCAGGTGCAATGAGAAGGACGAGACCATTCTTCATGCTCTCCGGGATTTCCCTAAGGCTAAAAATGTGTGACACATACTGCTGAGTCTTCACGCCTCTCATCAATTCTGGACTACAGAGAATTTTGATCAGTGGTTGAGTCAAAACATTAAGGCCCCAGACAACCATCAAATCATATTCTCAATTGCCTGCTGGAGCATGTGGAAACAACGTAATCTATGGACCTTTGAGGGCAAAGAAAATTGTACCCAACATCAAGTTAATCTTATATATCAGGAGATTACGATGAACACCAAAGCATGGGATGATGCGCAGAACAGTACTGAGCAGAATCGAAGATCAAGACCACCAAACCCCATTCTGGATACTATTCGTCTCAATATTGACGCTGCTTGGAAAAAGGGGGAGGGCGCCATAGCTGTAGTCATCAAAGATTCAAATGATCAATGGTTAAGTGGAGTAGGACAATTAATTAAGGCGGAGAGTCCTCTGGAAGCAGAGCTTATGGAAATTGCGATGGCAGTAAAGGTCATCAAGATGAGTGCTATGTAGAGAGCTGAAATAGTTATCAATTGTCTCCAAGCTTCCACTATGATCCAAGAGGATTACCGGAAACATCCTCGCTTTGCTAATAACATTCAAGGTATACAGTTGATAAAGAAGGAGACCACTGTGATTTACCATACTGACAGAAGGAACAATATGCAGGCTGACACCCTTGCTAAATATCATTTGAACCAAAACAGCGGATACACCCACTATAAACCCCCCCTACCGATGTGTTTGATCCGGTTCAAGCACCCCATTGTAATGGTAGTAGTACTACCATGTTTCTTTCCTTGCAGCTACCCAACATATGTAATGCTTCTTTAATTTCACTTGCACGAGGTGGGCAAGATGAATAAGATGACCACCTGACTTACCCAAAAAAAAATTAACTACATTGACCTAGGTAGTAAGTACACTAAAGTATATAACTTCATCCTTTAGCCCCTAAATTTTTCTATAAATTTTACACACCTTCATGAACCTATGTTCCAAATTTCACCTCAATTGGACATGCCTATATTTTTCTTTGATTTATTGAAGTTTTATGTTCATTATTTTGACCTGGGACTTAAGATTTAGATTTTAGATTAAGATGTGTGATATTTATGTGTCACAAATGCCTTTTTCAGCTGTGGCACAGAGCCCCTTCTATCCTACCCCAATCTCGGCCATTGGATCTGTGTGATCACAGATCAAGGGATATCTTATGGTAGAGGGCTCATCATCTACCTCCCGTAAGACGCGGGACTAGCTCCCAACAACCCGACAATCAGGACCCCTTATATCGCACCTACCCTAGCTCGAATCTCTCCCTTTCTGCAAGATAACTCTATTTCCCTTGCTAGAACAACCCCAATCACCCCCCCACACTTGCCCCCTCGCCCTCAGATTAGGGAGAACAACCTCCCAAAAATTTGCCCCACTCTCTAATGGTGAATGCCATTTCAGCGTCACCAGCTGATAGCCTCCTCACCTCTATTTAACTCATCTATCACTTCCTCCACTCTCCCTTTAGTCATCCACCACCTTCAATTTTGACGAAAGTTGTGACGAGCATCACCAGCAAACCCATCTCCTTTCCCCCCACCATTTGACCTTGACTGCATAGCAACCCGCCTCTACATCGTAATAGAACCCCCATACACCTTTGGGGGATCTCCATAAGGTTTAACGACACCTCCTTCCTACACCCCTAAAGCTCCACCTCCCTGACCTCCTTCTCTCTGATGTCCTCCTTCACCCTCACGGTAGCAAGGGGGCTCCAGAGGGAGCCACAGTCCAAAAACCTGACGGCTCTGACCGGAGCAACCTCGCGAAGGTGATAGCACCCCTCCCTGACCACGAAGAGGATCACCAATGCATATGCCTCGTGGAAATTGATCCAGGCTTCTCCAACCCGTAACACAAAAGGGTAGAAGGAGACTAACATGGTTGCATCATGGACTTAGGTGGCCCAATCACCGACCGCCATGCCAGTAAGGGACGTCACGGGTCAGCGGTCAAGCCAACCCTAGCTCATGAAGACCTAATCAATCCTGGTCGTCGATCCAGTTAGATCCGACAGTTGATCAAGGTAATTTTTCTCAACCTAAAACATTTAATTAACTTAGAAATATATTAATAATTTTTCTCAACCTAAAACATTTAATTAACTTAGAAATATATTAATCGTAGGAGTATCCTAGAAAATGTAACAAAGTGGATTCTGGCTTAATTCTGGGGACGGAATTTCTTTTAAGATGTATAGGACGTGATGGAGTGGACTTTTGGAATCCTTAAATGTCAGATGACATAAGTAAATTCATATCTTGAGTTATAATGAGAATTCCAAGTGTTTTGGTAAAGTTTGAGTGTTGATTGATGTTGATATCATGAGTAGTAATTGGAAAGTTAGGCTTGAATCAACGGAGATGTCAAGTTTCCCTTTCTAATGTGCTTGGGCTGGGTGCCCCTTTTAGAAACACAAATTGGTTGGGAGAGTTGATTCTGGTCCTAGGATGTAATCATATGGATGAGATTGTCATCGTCCTTGTAGCAGTTACGGTGAACATGGATTCAAGCTTTGGTCAATTTCCACGTTGTGGTCGTGGAATGTGAAAGAAACAGAGTGGGCGGTTGTCTTGTTTCATATTGTACATTAGTCTTTAGGCAGCAGTTGTTCTAGAGATCAGAGTAATAGAGTATACGAGGAACTCTTCAACCCATGTTCTCCACTACGGTGTACAGGTGATGGCTGAAGATGAGTGAAGGGGGCCTCCCTAGTTTCTGCTGCCACAGCGGTGGCTGCTGCCGATGAGACCTCATAAAATCGGCACTGTTTCTAGGGGTTTTATAGGATGGCGATGAGGAGATCCAAGAGAGTGGAGCTATGCCGCAACACCCTTAGAAGACCATGACGGTAGCTGTCCTAGGAGACAATGCACGTACGCATATAGGCGTCGATATGGAGAAGACAACTCGAAGATCTTGGGCACAGTAGTTCGTAACCAGGAGGTGGCGTTGAGATCAGTCGGTCATCGGATATCCACCAAACTGTGGCGCCGCTAGAGATAATGGATGCACACCCAGACGGGGAAGATGGAGTCCGAAGAGGTGAATCGGTGGTGGCGGACCTATGTAGAGGAAAGAGGGAGCATGGAGGGCTAGAGATGGCTCGGCGAAGAGGTCCTCGTGCGGTGGATGTGCAGGAAAGACTCAGCAGTCGATCGCACATAGGGGAGGAGAGCCATCGGCGACCAAGGCTAGGTCATGGAGAAGTAAGCAGAGGTGGCAGAGGTCTTGTGCACTGGAGAACTGGCGGGTACGAGGTAGAGGAGAATGACACAAAGTTCTCACTGGAGATCTTCCCTGTAGAAACGGTGTGACGGGGAAGCAGCGTCGAAGCATAGAGTTGTGGGCGGCGGCCTCCTAGCAACGAGGTTTTGAAGCTCTTTCCATGCGCCTAATAAGTGTAGAAGGAAAGCAAGGGGGAGAGAGACCTCTTGGCCTCTCGAGTAGAAGTGATGGAGACTTGGAGGTGGCCGATCATAGTCGAGCTAGGGCCTCGCGGCGGCAAGCGCTTGCAGCGCAGACGGGAGTCCACGTTCGTGAGAAAGAAAGAATGTGAGGAAGAGAGGATAAACAGACCTGGTTCGGGCCCCAGACCGGCTTGCTCAAATGAACCAACCGAATCCAGAAAACCATGTCTTAGCGCGAGGAAGGAGCTGGAGGATGTGTCCTTTGTGGACACGTGGCAGCACGCCATTGGCCGGATGAGGTAAAATCTCAAGATCCTACGAAATTCCTAGTAATTACCTCGATAATCAGAAAAATAAGTATAACATACCAAAATGTTCATAAAAACGTGTAGAATAATATGAAATCATAATATCAGTCTTTTGATGCACTAATCATAGTGATATCATGCCAGATGCATTATACTTTTTTTATGGATAATAAATATCAAATGATGTCCTAAAATTATGATAAAATGTCAGTAGATCTATATTCATGTTGATAATGCATATGATGTCAGATATGGCCATGTTAATGCACGAAAGCATATAATTTGATTAATGTGGATAATTAGGGCTTATAACACTAAAGATAATGCAATTAATGCATATGTGCTCAATAAATGATGAAAATTACAGAATACCCTCATATAAGTAATTATAAGATGATATGTAACTCTGAGATCAGTTTTATATATGGCATTAATGGTAATATGACAATGACTCTTCATGTGATATAAAACCCTAATATGCTAAAGGAATATGATCTAGGGTTAATATGTACATGTAATCATATGTAATCAAATAATCATATTATTGATCATAATCTGAAATACAACATCAGTAACATCAATCCTAGATAACAAGAAGAGATATGCAAGTAATGATGCACATATCCTAATGACTAAGAAAGACCCTAATATGGACCTAATTAGGGTTAAGATGAGATGTAAGATGATAAGAACCTAATGGTGATATTTGATCTTGTCTTAATCAGGGTTTGATCAAGTTATAGTTGAAATCAGGAATGTGATTCGGTAGGCCTTGATCAAGGTACGCCATTACCTCTTACTTGTCTTGTTATACAATATGTTTGTGTTATATGTGTAGTAAAATACTTGGCATGTGGTATTGGATGAAATGATTATTCTTGTATGATATGTTGTATGATTTTCCATACTTATTGCTATGAACACATGAAATATAAGATATCTGGTCCATTATATGATGGCACTAAATCTCTTTGGTAGAATAGTGCATTGATGAAAGTACTAAATCTCTTTGGCAGAATAGTACATGTGAGCACTAAATCTCTTTGACAGAATAGTGCATTTATGAAGTACTAAATCTCTTTGGCAGAATAGTACATGTGAGCACTAAATCTCTTTGGTAGAATAGTGCATGTGGTTGATCAAGTTTACATATAATGGAAATTTGCCTAAAATATGTGTTCTCTTCTGGTAACAAATATCTTTGTGCAACTATATGCCTTTTCTTATATTTTGTTTAATGTTGCCAAGTATTAGTTTTATCTTATTGCCAAGATATGATGAGAGGTATATAAAAGACACGTAGGCGTACTCAGTACAATATTCTTGAATATTGTGCTGATGTGTACCACATGTAATCTTTTGTTTAGGTTGTGGTTATGCTCTTGAAGATCCAGGATAGTTGTGAGTTGTGCGGCGAGCTGATGTACAGGTGGACCTATTGTCTTAAGATCTTGTAGTTTAGTGGTAGTACATGTATATGTAGTAGTTTTCTGTTCAATATGTAATATATCAAATGTTGTAACAATTCATGTTGTAATTATATGTTGAATGGTGAACATGTTTGTAAGGTTTTATTATTGTTCATGTACATATGCTACTGATTGTTTCCTTCTGACACCCTTGATTTTCTTCTTCTTAGCCTAGTGTGGGGTGTTTAAATTGGGATTCTTGCTACGGTGAGATTTCAATTTGGACGTCACACATTAGATTAAGTTTTAGAAAATCTGGGGATGTCACAGGTGGTATCAGAGCATGAACAATAGCAAAGCCTGACATTTGCTCATTATGCAACTCAAAACCAAAGAACCTTGAACATAAAAATCTTTTAGGGTGAGATTAGTCGTCTTTTAGAGACTAGATCTGAACTAGCCTCTATGTTAGCACCTAGATGTCCGAGAACTAGGTCTAGACTGGTGCTTGTTGTATAGCAAGTCCTTAGATGTCGTTCTTTCCTTGTAGTGCAGCGGTATGGGAGGTTGGACTATTTGGAAATGATGTGCATCAAGGGAAGAGAAACCCTAGACATATTGCACACATTGTCTAGAGTAGCTACACTAGTCTACACCATGTTCTCACCCCTTTTCCTTAGTTTTCATGACACTTTACTCTCTACTAAGTGTGGGACACTCATTTTCAGGATTTGGTTTTTGATTCCAAATGGATCGAACCTCGATAGTTTTCTCTGACGCTTGTTTTATCGGAGAAAAACTATATAATATTTAATTATGTATATGTATTACAAAAATGTGTCCCCACACATGTATGAGTAGGAGGTGGTCATGCAACCTAAGTGAAAGTGATGACATCAGTCTAGAAGAGAGAGTAGTTCTAGATTATATGTCTAGAGCCTTGTTGGAATATATGATTGATGGAATAGATAATATAAGTTTTGGTGATATGATGTAAATCTTATATAGATGATACAAGATGGTTTATGATAATATATGTTTGTCTTTGAGGACTTAAGTTCGGTTTTGAGGATTTGAGATAACTTTGATGATGCAAGTAACTAGGCTTTTATGAGATAAGATAAGATAAGTTAAGACAAGGTTGTGAGTCAGCATGAGCCTCAAGCTCTTTTACAAAGGAGGACCTCTAGTGTTAGGACCAGTTTTAGGGTTAACTCCAGAGAGAGTGAGACCCATTGGGAGAAGGTCATAGAACCTAAACTCCAAGATATGAGATGATGAGAAATATGTGATATGATTTGTCCTAAACTAAAATACTCCTGAGTGATTGAGTTGATTCGCTTTATGCATGATTCCTATTGTCTTTTTGAACCCTAGATAACATTGGGAGGACTAAACCCTAGATACAGAGAGAGGTTGGTTATATATACATATGTGAATAAGGGAATATGAGTACCTATCATCTGGGTGAGGGAGAGAGAGTCCCAAGACCCTGGAGGAGGTAGCTATGTTAGTTTTTATGAAGCCTCATACTCGGGTTAGTGGTTCCCCATGTAGGAATCTAGTGGTGTATGTATAAGAGAGTTTTGGGTAAGCTTGTTTCATGGGTAGAAGACCTATGAAGAGTATGCCATAACATGTTTTGGTTTGTGCATATGTGGCTAGAGCTTGTAAAGCTATCACTAGTGCCAATGAGGTAATATGAGAACCCTAGACTAAGAGAGGAAAGATAACATATATGCATATGAGATACTCATAGAGTTGAGTTAGCTCAGAGAGGATGAGCATGGCTTTACCCCATGTTATGGGTCAAGGAGAACCTCAGTTGGACTAAATAAAGTTTTGGATATATGTTTAACAAGCCACTCACATAAGTTGGTTTCGCACAACCATGATATAATAAAGGTAAGGATGTGATCTAATCTTGAGACGTGATACATAAACATAATATGATGAAAAACCTAGAGATGGTTTAATAGATATCAATGCATAAATGGTTAACCATGTACATGAATAATGATGATTAATGTGAACTGTTGTTTAATCTTATGATGAAATCACTAGTAAATGTTGCAATTTATTATGAGTAATGAAATAATATCATATGAATGAAACATGTTACATGAAGTGTTAACCTTAGTGCTTAATAAAGATGAAAAGTATAGCTTGACAATAGCACAACATAATGATTATGACACATTGATATATGGGTTAATTTACTTAACTCGCTTAGAACATGGTAATATGATGTGGAAACCCTAACGCATGGGCAAATATAAGGATGGAACCCTAACATACGAGATATGTAATGACATGACCAGAGCTTCTAAACCCTTGTTTCAATCTTTTATGAAGGGGTGATTCACCCTAGATGCTTTAAAACCTCCTAAGAATGGTTTGAATATGATTATGGAGCTTCGTTTTTGGATATGTTGCACATAGAGTGGTTTCCTACATATGGAAGAAGATCCTTAGTTTTTCCTTGGAGTATGAGTATGGCTCAATTTTGAGGATGAAATTTCTTTTAAAATGTATATGATGTAACAAAGTAGCTTCTGGCTTAATTCTGAGGACGAAATTTCTTTTAAGATGTGTAGGATGTGATGGAGTGGACTTTTGGAATCCTTAAATATCTGATGACATAAGTAAATTCATATCTTGAATTATAATGAGAATTCCAAGTGTTTTGGTAAAGTTTGAGTGTTTATTGATGTTGATATCATGAGTAGTAATTGGAAAGTTAGGCTTGAATCAACGGAGATGTCAAGTTGCCCTTTCTAATGTGCTTGGGCTGGGTTCCCCTTTTAGAAACACAAATTGGTTGGGAGAGTTGATTCTGGTCCTAGGATGTAATCATATGGATGAGATTGTCATCGTCCTTGTAGCAGTTACGGTGAACACGGATTCAAGCTTTGGTCAATCCCCACATCGTGGTCGTGGAATGTGAAAGAAACAAAGTGGGCGGTTGTCTTGTTTCGTATTGTACATTAGTCTTTAGGCAGCAGTTGTTCTAGAGACCAGAGTAATAGACTATATGAGGAACTCTTCAACCTAAGTTCTCCACTAAGGTGTACAACTTATGGCTGAAGATGAGTGAAGGGGGCCTCCCTAGTTTCTACTGCCACAGTGGTGGCTGCTGCCGACGAGACCTCATCAAATCGGCATTATTTCTAGGGGTATTATAGGATGGCGATGAGGAGATCCAAGAGAGTGGAGCTATGCCGCAACGCCCTTAGAAGACCATGGTGGTAGTTGTCCTAGGAGACAATGCACGTAAGTATATAGGTGTTGATACAGAGAAGACAACTCGAAGATCTTGGGCGCAGTAGTTTGTAACCAGGAGGTGGTGTTGAGATCAGCCGGTCATCATATATCCACCAAACTGTGGTGCCGCTAGAGAGAATGGACGGACATCCAGACAGGGATGACGGAGTCCAAGGAGGTGAATCGGCGGTGGCGGCCCTATGTAGAGGAAAGAGGGAGCATGGAGGGCTAGAGATGGCTCGACGAAGAGGTCCTCATGCGACGGTTGTGTAGGAAAGACTCAGCAGCCGATCACACACAGGGGAGGAGAGCCATCGGCGACCAAGGTTAGTTCATGGAGAAGTAGGTAGAGGCGGCAGAGGTCTCGTTCACCAGAGAACTGGCGGGTACGAGGTAGAGGAGAATGACATAGAGTTCTCACTAGAGATCTTCCCTGTAGAAACGGCGTGACGGGGAAGCAGCGTCGAAGCATAGAGTTGTGGGCGGCGGCCTCGTAGCGACGAGGTTTTGAAGCTTTTTCCATGCTCCTGAGAAGTGTAGAAAGAAAGCAAGGGGGAGAGGGACCTCTTGGCCTCTCGAGTAGCAGTGATGGAGACTTGGAGGTGGCCGATCATCGTCGGGCTAGGGCCTCGTGGCGGCAAGCGCGCAGTGCATACAGGAGTCCACGTTCGTGAGAAAGAAAGAATGTGAGGAAGAGAGGATAAACAGACCTGGTTCAAGCCCCAGACCGGCTGGCTCAAATGAACCAACCGAATCCAGCAAACCGTGGCTTAGCGCGAGGTAGGAGTTGGAGGCAGTGTCCTTGGTGGACATGTGGCAGCACGCCATTGGTCGGATGAGGTAAAATCTCAAGATCCTGCAAAATTCCTAGTAGTTACCTCGATAATCAAAAAAATAAGTATAACGTACCAAAATGTGAAGAAAAATGTGTAGAATAATATGAAATCATAATATTAGTATTTTGATGAACTAACCATACTGATATCATGACAGATGCATTATACTTGTTTTATGGATAATAAATATCAAATGATGTCCTAAAATTATGATAAAATGTCAGTAGATCTATATTCATGTTGATAATGCATATGATCTCAGATATGGCCATGTTAATGCACGAAAGCATATAATTTGATTAATATGGCTAATTAGGGCTTATAACACTAAAGATAATGAATTTAATGCATATGTGCTCAATAAATGATGAAAATTACATAATACCCTCATATAAGTAATTATAAGATGATATGTAACTCTGAGATCAGTTTTATATATGGCATTAATGGTAATATGATAATGACTCTTCATGTGATATAAAACCCTAATATGCTAAAGGAATATGATCTAGGGCTAATATGTACATGTAATCATATGTAATCAAATAATCAGATTATTTCTCATAATCTAAAATACAACATCAGTAACATCAATCCTAGATAACAAGAAGAGATATGCAAGTAATGATGCACATATCCTAATGACTAAGAAAAACCCTAATATGGACCTAATTAGGGTTAAGATGAGATGTAAGATGATAAGAACCTAATGGTGATATTTGATCTTGTCTTAATCAGGGTTTGATCAAGTTATAGTTGACATCAGGAATGTGATTAGGTTGGCCTTGATCAAGGTACGCCATTACCTCTTACTTGGCTTGTTATACAATATGTTTGTGTTATATGTGTAGTAAAATACGTGGCATATGGTATTGGATGAAATGATTGTTCTTGTATGATATGTTGTATGATTTTCCATACTTATTTCTATGAAAACATGAAACATAAGATATCTGGTCCATTATATGATAGTACTAAATCTCTTTGGTAGAATAGTGCATTGATGAAAGTACTAAATCTCTTTGGCAGAATAGTACATGTGAGCACTAAATCTCTTTGGCAGAATAGTGCATTTATGAAGTACTAAATCTCTTTGGCAGAATAGTACATGTGAGCACTAAATCTCTTTGGTAGAATAGTGCATGTGGTTGATCAAGTTTATATATAATGGAAATGTGCCTAAAATATGTGTTCTCTTCTGGTAACAAATATCTTTGTGCAACTATATGCCTTTTCTTATATTTTGTTTAATGCTGCCAAGTATTAGTTTTATCTTATTACCAAGATATGATGAGAGGTATATAAAAGACACGTAGGTGTACTCAGTACAATATTCTTGAATATTGTGCTGACGTGTACCACATGTAATCTTTTGTTTAGGTTGTGGTTATGCTCTTGAAGATCCAGGATAGTTGTGAGTTGTGCGACAAGCTGATGTACAGGTGGACCTGTTGTCTTAAGATCGTGTAGTTTAGTGGTAGTACATGTATATGTTGTATTTTGTTGTTCAATATGTAATATAAAATGTTGTAACAATTCATGTTGTAATTATATGTTGAATGGTGAACATGTGTGTATGGTTTTATTATTGTTCATGTACATGCGCTACTGATTGTTTCCTTCTGACACCCTTGATTTTGTTCTTCTTAGCCTAGTGTGGGGTGTTTAAATTGGGATTCTCGCTGAGATGAGATTTCAATTTGGACATCACACATTAGATTAAGTTTTAGAAAATCTGGGGATGTCACAGAAAATGCTTGGAATATCAGAAAATAGCAAATCTACATATGATTTTTATCAGAAAAATACAAGGAATCTGATAAAAATACTTTGATCCTAAATACATTTCCTTTTTCAAAATTACTAGCCTAAAGCATAATGATCATTCTTATGTCATCTTATTGTGTAATAATGATGATTCATGAGTTGTAGTATGATATTTGGAACATTTGAACCCTAGTAGAGTCCCTGATGAACATACATCACAGAACCCTAATTAGGTGATGGTTAATACTCTGAAGAATAAGAAAACCCTAATATTGAGCTTTTCTCTCTCTATATTGAACTTTTAGGTATTGTTTGTCAACCCTAATCAAGTAATGCTCTACTATGAATTATGTACGACTCCCCAAAACTCTAGATCTGACCCTAAACCACTTGGATCAAGTGAATCCAAAAAGGAACCCTTGATGACCTAAACCTCTATAGAAACCCTAAAGATGAATGTTTCTTTCTTATATCACATTGTCATCATTGTTTAGATGAAACCCTAACTTTGAGATCTAATCCTATGACTTCAAAACAAGATAAAAGTCAAAGATAATCCCTGATCATATCATAGGAAAATGAAAGTCACCCCAAATAGATATCAAACCCTAATAAACCAAAAACCCTTATATGAGATGATAAAAACCCATAATGACATGAGGTCTTTGTTTCTCTTTCAGGGTGATCTACTTTCTTAATCTAGACTTGTTGAAATCCAGATCTAAGATTTAAGGTATGTGGATATTAAGTATAAGACTATTTTTTGTTGGATGATATAATTATGAGTAATTACTTGCATGTAATTGAATAATCTTATTGGATGTATATCTATACATATTGTCATTTTTTTCCACATTGAACACTAAGTACACTAAGGAAAGAGAATGGAATGTAGTTACTGATGGTTCATTAATCTCCCTATTAGAGAAGGAAAGTATTAATGTTGACTAGCACCTCCCTAATGGTACAACATACGTAGGGAGATCCCTAATGGTACAAGGTTCGTGGGAATAGGTACAAATAATATAAGTGTTGATTGTGATAAGTCCATCATAGTAATACATGTCCATTGAAATATGATGAATAACTTAGTTTACCTGATTTTCCCCTTAAATAATGCTTTCATTTTCTTTCTTCTTTTTCAAGTACTTTAAATATGCCAGCATAGTATAATATCTTTCAACCACGTACCGAATTTATGTTGATAGTTTGTTTCTCATATATTCTAGGTTCAAGGAACAAGTAATGCATCTCAAATTACTTGAAGAAACTCAATAAAGTTCATGGAGCATGATTAGTTGGATGGTTGCCTCTCATCTTTTTTTTTTGTTTAGTTAGTTGTTTCGTTTCATTAGATGATGCGTAGGATGTCTATGTCCTATGTATTTTGTTTCCTTAAGAACTTATTTCTCCTTCTAGTGAATAATTTAATATGACTCTTTTATCTTTATGAATGATGGTTTGTGTGGCTACTTATCGAACAACATTCCAGCTTCTTATTATAAACTAGCTGAAAATCACGATCCCTTATATTTTCCCTTTTGACATCTGATGGATATGAGTGCACGCATATCTAAGGAATGTCATTATGGAAAGTGTACAAGAATTGAGTTCATCACATTTCCCTTTGAACGTCTACCTACGAGGGTTGATTCTCTATCCCATGTTGTCTCTCCCTTGTTGTCCCTCCTTTTTATGAGTATGACTTGCTCGGGCTCTCTAGTCACCACAATTACGGTGTGTCTCTAAAATCCTAGACTGCCCCCTTTATATAGAATTTCTAGGGTTAGGGTTTCCAGATCATTTGGGAGTTGAAGAGATGGAATTTCATTAATTTTATGGAAGTTATAAACATTGAACCAGTCGGTTCACATGTGAAATGACCGGTTCAACACTTGAACGGGTTGGTTCACTATGTTTCCTATTCACAAACATATTGGCTTTAATGTGATGATTAATGAACAGACATGATGTAAACATCAATCCTTGATCCTATTGTATTTGTCACCCAAGTCGATTCACACCTTGAACTGGTCATTTCACATTTTTGAACTGATCAGTTCATTTCTAAATTGAGCGGTTCAAGTTTCAGTTCAGCCAATGTTGTTCAAATTGACTTGACACTTGAATTAATCGGTTTAACACTAGTCGATTCACACTCTGGTCAATCATTATTCAACCATTGTTGTTTAAATTGAATACCTAAACACTAGTAATCAAGTTAAATGCAATTCACCAATAAACCCCTATTCCAGGTGCATCATATGGGTGTGACCCTTTAGGTCCCAAGTTACGTTGGTAGTGAATGTCCATAACTAATTAATGACATCTCAAGCAATGAGAGGTATCTAAAAAGACATAATTGCTACCCAAGTAATTATAAAATTGGATACCAACTTCTACCTACAATCCATGATTATGGTTCCTTTGTCTCTGATATATGGATTGACTCGAGGCATTGAATCGTCATCCTTAACATTCAATCCATGTTCATTGAACTAGAGAAGAATGTCTCAGATGCATGTGATCTCACATATGATATATTGATTCACATGAGTATGGCCATACATTTCTCAGTCTTGTTTATCAAGTGGCCAATATATCAATCTCTTGTATGAGGGACAAATCCCATCTACATCACTCACACTTAGTCCCATGTGTCACAATGCACCCAAGGATAACCTTTATGGCAACCCTTATTCAAGGACACATTTGATGATGTCAAAATAAATCAAGCAACATGTGCTGAGTGTAGTGAATTTTGGTCTAAGAACCACAATCACCACTATCACTATGAGAGATGATTTGACTACCATTCCATGGTCTCCATGTATCACTCTCACAATGGGTATGTCTGATACATTGTTCTCTAACATGTACCTATGTGTTTGACTTGATATCCCATATCATGACTAATGAGACTTTGTCATCAGTCAACACACTCTCTAGTCTTATGTATTATTGTTGTCTATTTTGCTTTCACAGTAATATCTGACTAGGAACATAACAAGAGTGTATGTACTCTTATCACAGAGATGATCTCATTGTTTAGGTCCTGAACCTAAAGACAAATGGCATCAACTAACATCATTATTTAGACATCTACTGTGCCCGTGTCATCATCTCATGATTGAAATAAAAATAATAGATAGAATTACCTTTATTATTATCAAATTAGGTAACTAATGCCCCATTAAAATCATCATATGATTGCCTCTCTGGGCATACCAATAGACTCCCACTTGCACTTAGAGACAATCACTTACAAATGTTATTCCAAGTGAGCTTCAAGATGTCCATCATGTTTCTACTATGCAAGCTCTTTAATAGCATGTTAGAAACATTTGCTTATAGTCGGTATTTTGCAAGTTTTCACATCTCCATGTTATACGACTTCTCGCATGAGATGGAATTGTCATAGTATGCTATTTGAGATTCCTTTATCTAACCAGTAGCTCCATTGTTGTTGAAGTATTACTATTGTGTCATATTTGGTTAGAACCTTACACAAGTTCATCTACATGAACATCTCAATCCATACAGTATCATCTTTTGCATTCATAAGATTAAGATACTCTTCTTCTACTATATAATTAACAACTATCTCTTTCTCAAAACTCTTCCAACTTACAATTCTATTTTAAGGCCAAACACAATTTTAGATTGCAATCATTAATTTTCTTTGTCATTTTTGAAGCTTGCATTGGTGTAAGTCTTTACACCCAACTTTTCCTTATCACCATAATAAAAAATTGGTCCTTTTAGTGCTTCTCACGTACCTTATGATGCTCTTTATGGTAGTATAGTGACTTTCACTAGGATCTAACTGATATCCACTCATCATTTCCAATACATAGGAGACAACAAGATGACTACATAACATTTCATACATGATAGATCCAATGGCATCTTACACATGTTTTCCCATTATTCATAAGAATTGGGATATTGGGTTCTTGAGAGACTAATTACAAGAGACATGGACAAATTTTCTGTCATTGAGTACTCTATTCTGAACCCCTTTAGCATCTTGCCAATGTATGTGCTCTGTCTTAGACCAAGAAACTTTCCAAATTAAGTTATCTCTATAGATCTCAATTCCTATCATGTAGGATGCTTTGCCTAGACTCTTCATAGAGAAGGTACTTCCTTGCCAAATTTTAATATATACATGATAAGGACGTTATTCCCCATATTTATGTGGAATACAAATATGCTCCCACTCAACTTTGTAATCACATATTTCATATTCATTAAAACTAAAGTAAAACTCTTTGACCATCTTATCAAATAATATATTCCAACTCTGAGATGTTTGCTTCAATCCACAAATTAACCTTTGTAGATTACAAACTTTATTTGCAATAATTGGATTTATAAAACCTTCTAGGTTGTGTCACACACACATCCTTTACAATATTACAATTTAGGAATGTAGCTTTAACATCCATTTGCCAAATCTCATAGTCGTACTAATCTTCAATGACAAACATTATCCAGATGGGTTTAGCCATGGCAACTGGTGAAAAGATTACATCATGTTCAGTGCTTTAAACTATTTTGAAATCCTTTGCAACCAATCTGCTCTTATAAGCTTGTACATTACCATCCATATCAGTATTCTTCCTGAAAACCCAATTGCAACCTATGGGTTTGATCCCTTTAGGAGGATCCAACAAGGTCATACCTTGTCGGTGTACATGGAGTCCATCTTGGATACAATGGATTCAAGCCATTTCTCATACTCTAGTTCCTCAATAACTTCTAGTTATATTGTTGGATCATCGTCTATGACCAACTCACTGCCTTCTTGAGCCATAAGATATCCTAATCTTTCAAGATCAAGGCGTGTTCTACTAGATCTATGAGTTTTGTGTTGCATAAGGAACTTGAACTTGCACAAAATTGGTGATCTACTTGTTCCTATTTTACCTCTTTTAGGTTCAATGTTTTTCTTGTTGGTCTAAAACTTTTTTAGTTCTAAATTTCTTCCATTGATTCCTTTGGAATTAGACTCCCTTTATGGATACCACTGTCCTAGAAACAAACACTTTTGTTGTTGAATTGAAATATAAGCATACAACAAAATAACACTTGTGGATAAAATTTTCAAGAAATTATTTTATTATATAAGCTTTAATTCCTTATCCTTATGACATATTAGGACATTTACCATGCCATATTTCATAAGGTGTCTTTTGAACCATTTTATATGGTACATTGTTTAGTGTAAAGCATATCCCAGAAAAGAAATTGTAATATTAGCTAGGTTTATTGATAATCACACCATGCCTAACAGGGTGTGATTCTGAGTTTTTGATACACTATCATGATACAATGTCATTGTGTTCTAGGTGGAGTCCATCATGATATAGTATCATGGTCCCCCAGAAGGTCCTCAAACTCTTGATTCAAAGTACTTTCCATATCGATCACATTGAAGTGTTTTAGTATTTACACTAAGTGGGTTATGTACTTCATTCATGATCTCATTGAACACTTTGAGAGATTCAATCTTTTATTTCATTATATGCAAACTACCATATCTACTAAGATCACCAGTAAATTAATGAGGTACTATTAACCACCTCTAGCATTTATTCTAAAAGGTTCTATATAGATCAATATGTATGAATCCTAATAGAATACTCACTCTCCCACAACTTCTAGTGAATGGTGCTTTTGTCATATTGCCCAATAAATAAGACTTGCATGTCTCTATTGGTTCATTAACCAAAAGAGTCTAGATGTCCATCATTATGAATTCTAGAAATCCATTTCTCATTTGTGTGCACTAGATGAAAATTCTATAGGTATTCATTGTTTGAGTCATCAAGTCATTCAGTGTATGTATAATACACATTTGTCTCTACAACTATCAAGTATGTATTTTGAGACATAGGTCACTTCCATATTAGATCTTATCTTTTAAAATAAAGCATCAATCTATTCATAATATTCTTTTCCATAAAAGATACATGATGTTTTCATTAACGATAGGTACATAATAGCAATTCACTTGTTCTATTGCATGCCCATTACGTGAATGACATATTCCAGTTGTAGTGGTAGAAACTCTTGCAATGCATAGTTCTAGATTTCTTCTTCTTGGGTCCTGAAGTGGAGATCTCTATCTCCTTCATCTTCCTAAGATCCTCTATGTGAAGAAGGCAATTCCTTTTCCAGTGTCTAGGCTGGTGATAGTGGTGGAACTTTCCTTCCTTATTCACTCCTCCCATAGCTTTCAGTGCAAAATCCTTTGGTTTCTGGCTAGCTTTAGAATCTTCTTAGCGTTTCCTTTTGTCTTAGACTTCCTGTTGTTGATCATCATCACAATTTTTGGTTTTTCCTTCTTCATCTATGCTTTAGTTGTCCTTCACATGCCAAGTAATTTTGACAATGGCTTGGTAAAATTGTTCATATTATAGTTCATGACAAATTGGTTGTATGATCTGACAGTGACTGCAAAATCACGTATATGGACAACTCTTAACCCAAGGGAAATCCTAGTCTAGCAAGGTTCTCCACATACCCAATCAACTTGAGTACATTGGGACCTACTGGATCTCCTTATGCCATGTTGCACCTGAATAATGCCTTAGAGACATCATATCTCTCATCTTGCTTGATCTTTGTACATGTTCTTAAGATGTGTTACCATCTCAATAACATCCACATTCTCATGTTGTCTCTAAAACTCATAGTTCATTGAGCACTTGGCATTCATGGCATTTGCAAAGTGCTTCTTCTAAGCATCCCTGTCAGCCTTAGGCACGTGGGAGCGGGTTCATCTAGATCTGGTGTCTCTAGGATATAGAGCTTGTTCTCTTGAGTGAGAATGATTTTCAATGTCTTGAACCAGTTGTGTAAGTCATTCTTGTTCAACTTGTCCTTCTCAAGGACTGATCTAAATGGAATCATGTTTATGTTTTCTATTAGATTCTACAAAAGAAAGTTTGTAACTTTTTTCAAAACACTATTGATTTGATTTGACAAGTTTGATGATATTAATAAAGCTTCTAATTAATTATGTCTCCCATTTTTTGTTCAAATTGATAGACCTCACTACTAATTTGAAAGATTGCAATGTAAAATCTTCTAGTGAGATAAGATCCAAAACAATTAAGTCAATATGTAGCCAACACTGGTTCTCATAACCAATTATAAAGGTAGACAACATTTTCAAATTACATCTCAAGCAATTCTTAGATAGATGTGTGCACAAATCTTTGTCACAACCCATCTATATGCTTCTAGGCACTTAATCGCATTAAGGCCACCTAGTTATGCCTGACCCAAAATCCAACATGATAGAGTATGCATCCTACTTTGAAAGACCCACATATCTACCATCACACTTTTACGAGATAGACAACGCACCATGATTTGGAATAACCTATGCGTGGTTGATCAAAATTTTCATGTGTTTCACTTCTGGAAGGCATCTTACACTTAATATTTATTGATAGATATATACATATCCAATTGCCACATACTTATAGTTCATATCATTTACATGGTATATCCATAAACGAGAAACATGCAATCATAAAAAACACGAGGCGATGTTTATGGCCATACTAATGGAACTTTTTGGAGCCACAAAGAATGGCTACCACCTAAGGCCCACATCATATGCAACAACATGTACTGGATCACTTATCCAAGCTCGGTCATTTGAACCACTTCAATTGATCGGTTGGCCTTCAGGTCAGTCGATTGGCTTCCTCCAAACGATTGACTGGCTCCCTGCTCAGATGATCTACTGGACTCCTCCAATTGATCGGTGGTCTCCATTCAAATGGTTGGTTCCTCTTGTCATTGGCCTCCTCAGTCGTCCAGTCAAATCGACTCTCAGTCAGTTGACTTGTCTAGTACAAAATGTCTCACAGTAAACATAAATTAAACTATCCTATTCCATATTACCTAGTAAGAGGGAAACCTCGAATTACATCTGAAGGGAATATCGAAAGAATATCATTAATTCACATTTGGAAAGGAGGGGAGAGGCTTGGTAGGCAAAGTGAATAACAACAGAAAATAAACCAAATAGTCATGCACGCACATCCATGGGGGTTTTGGCCATAACCATGCATACATCCACCATTAAAACACTATTAGGGTGACATATATAGATTTCATATACATCATAACATATATTTATATTGTGGGATATTATGTGGTATTTAATTGGGTATGCACATTAATCATTTAATATTCACATCGTATGCAATAAGATAAAACCAATCACATTGACTTAAATCTAGATACATCATAAATTTACGTGTATCTGATACCACTATTGGGGGATAGGGACGATAGAGAAGGAAGAAGGAACAAAAATTTTATCCCTATTCCTTGATCAGGGAATCACATCAACAATAATGTATCTAGGAAAGAGGGTAGAAAGAGGTATACCTAGTCCTAGAGCAAGTCTGATAACTACTCTTGCTTAGTGATGTGTACTCTTTGAAAGGCACACATGGACAGTTGGAGATGATGACCTCTCGGTGAAAAACCACAAACAATAGTGGTTGTTCTCCTCCTAGCGGTTTGAAATGGCCTCCACATGCTTATGTAGTCTATGAAGACCATCAGGAACTTCACATTGCACTACTAGATCCCACGGGAAGGAGTTTTCCCTTTGAACGTCAACCTGCTAGGGTTGATTTGCTCTCCCATGTTGTCTCTCCCTTGATATCCCTCCCCTTTGCAGGTAGGACTTTCGTGGGCTCTCTAGTTACCACAACTATGAGAGGACAACAATAGTCAAAGATTGTTGTCTCTAAAAGCCTAGACTGCCCCCTTTATATAGGATGGACAGGGTCAGGGTTTCCAAATCATCTAGGAGTGATAGATATGGAATTTCATGAATTTTTTGGAAGCTGTGAACGTTGAGCCAGTCATTTCACAGTTGAACTAGATGATTCACATGTGAAATGATATGTTCAACACTTGAAGCGGTCAGTTCACAATGTTTCCTATTTGCAAATGTATTGGCTTTAGTGTGATAATTAATGCACAACATGACATCAACATCAATCCTTTATCCAATCGTAATGATCATCCAACCATTCAGTTCACAACCTGAACCAGTCATTTCACATATTTGAACTGGTCACTTCATTTATGAGTCTGCGGTTCACATTTCGATTCAACCAGTTGTTCAAATTGACCTGAAACTTGAATCAATAGGTTCAACACTTGAATTGGTTGATTCACAATCCAGTCAGTAAATTTTCAACCATTGTTGTTTAAAGTGAATACCTAAACACTTTATTAATCAAGTTAAACAAAATTCATGAATAATTAGTTATGTCCTTGAACCATGGTTTTAATTGGAGTACACTAGCATGAGTTGTTCATGAGTTATTATTTCTTTAACTTTTTATCAATTCTTCATAAGGTGTCTCAATGTGTGAAAGGTGGTCAACTTTCCTATTATAGGTGAATCTTATGTATGTGACCCTATAGGTTCAATGTTACATTGGAAGTGAATGTCCATAACTAATTTATGAAATCATAAGCAATGAACGGTATCTAGCAACACATCACTCCTATCCAAGTAATTAGAAAGTTGGAGAACAACTTCAACCTATAATCTGTGATCAGTGTTACAATGATCGTATAGTTCCTTTGTCTCTGATATCCATTTTGAACATGAGGTATGGAATCGTCATCCTCTCAACCTTCAATCTGTGTTCCTTGAACTAGAGAAGACTGTATGACATGCATCTGAGCTCACATATCATATATTTATTCAAATGAGTGTGGACATATGTTTCTCAGTCTTGCTTATCAAGTGGTCAGGATATTGATCTTATCACTACTATAGAAATAAGATATCTCATCAATTAAATTTTAAAGCAAAATAAACATTATACCATATCACATCGGTTATTTAAAGACAACTATCATGGTTTGACCAGTTGAGAAAACACGGGCTACATTTTATTTTTATCGCTGGTGGCTTCTCAAAGAAACCAACATGATAACCCACAAAATAGAATTACATGTAAATTTTTGTGAGTCATTTTATTTTCCTCCAAAACACTACGTTGTCATTTTTTATAAATATTTGATGGGATATAGAGGTGTATGCCCCATGTATCCCGTGAAATCAATTGGTGTGTCACATTGGTTGTATCTATAGAGATTGACAAGAAAGGTGTTCGCGCCATATTTCCTGTGAAAATTTTCCCACCCCAAATTTGTATTTCTTGTCAATTATCTTCACCCTGATCGGTGGTGTAGGAGTCACTGGGTTGCATATGGATGTGGGGTCAGGCGTTGATATATGAATTACAACCAATGACAAATTTGTCTTTTTTCTGATGCTATTCTAAATGCATCTGACAAGAATGATTGTACGTCATCATGTTTTATAATAACTGATGCCTAATGTACTTATTAATTACTCTAAAGTTCTTTCCCCTCTTTCCCTCCCTATGGTACGGTCTGATTGATTGATGCCCTAATGCTCTCTCACGATACCAGATGGTATCCTCCAAGCTTAGTCACTGCTCTCTCGCAGAACCAGGTGGTCTCCTCTAAGCTCTGCTGTTGTTTTTTGAGGACCTATGCTCACCGCCATTGCTGCTTCTCGTCTAAAAATTCTAGTTGTTGCTTACTACTTCTCCATTGTTGTTGTAGCTAGCCGACGACGTCTACCACCACTGTTGTTGCTACTCCATCGGTGATTCCTCCTACTACCACCGTTGCTTCTCCAACTTCTCAAGTTGTTGTTGTTGCTCTCTCCTCTATCTGGCGAGGTAGGCCATATGCTTCTTTTTTTGCATTATTATCTCCAGCTCTTTTTCCCCTCTCCTCCTTCCTCCTCTCTCCTCCTTCCCCTTCACTATGATTTCTTCTCAATATTGAGAAGAAATTGTGAAGGGAAGGGGAAGGAGAGAGGTGGAAGGAGGAGAGGGGGAAGGGAGATGGATATTGATAAAACAAATTGTCAAAATTGTGAATTGTGGTCAATTGAATTAATGCAGATTTCAATTTGTAGTGAATTGTGATGAAATTGAGAACAAATTGTATAAATTATGTCAAAATTGTGATGAATTAATGGAGATTGTGATAAATTATACATGGTCATTATTGATTATTTGGTTGTGTTAGGGTTATTACATGCTCATAATGAAACTATAACTTAGATGAGGAGAGAATCAAATTCTAGGGCTCATTTGATGAATTAGGATAATTGCATTGTTTATTTGAAACTATAACCCTAATTTTATATCTATGATAAGTTCATTGTTTAATGTTAGAAATTATATATTAGTATGAACTAGTGATCACACCTAGAAATTAATACACTTAAATTGATATCAATTTCTCTAAATTAACTTGATTTACATTGAAATTGAAATAAATTTACTTTATTAACCCTAAACCCTAAACTTCTAAAAAGTAAAGTCTAACTTGTCAACCTTTTCCCTTATACTTTGTTGACCTAGAAACGTTCCAAGATTTATTCATTTGGAATAAACCATGAATAGTCCCTGATTTGGGACTGTTTTTTAGCACATCATATCACTTAGGATGTAAGTGTATAATGCATTTTCAATTTCAATAATTTTTGACAACATTTCCCCTTTTGGTTTCTGGGTACATATGTAGGTGGGTATTTTCCCATCTACATTGGGGTACTTGGATAATTTCAGGGAAATGTTGTCGAAATTTATTTAAATCGAACACTCATCATACAGTTAGTAGTGAAATGAAGTTCTCAAGAATGGGAGAGGTGGTACACATTCATAAATGTGAATGCTACTAAATGATTAGGGCTCAATTCAAACATATATTTTTTTAAATTAACTTACTACCTAGAACCTGATGAGCTACTCATCTCCCATATGATCATAGAAATGGATTGATAATAGATGTATAAACCAAATCGTTACACACTGGAGTTTATTAATGGTCTGGATGAGTTTGTAAGATTTGCAGAGGAACAAAGATAACAACCTAGAGATAGGTTGTATTACCCCTATATGTAGACTTGTCAAATGGGTGGGTAGGTTGGGTTTGGGTTAAGTTGTTTCGGGTGCGGGTATAGTGGGTACGGGTCAAAAAGAAAAGTCGATGTAGTTTTTGTACATAAAATATTACAAAAAGAAACACATAATTTTTTTACTTAGAATTATCGTTCTTAATAATACAAGTACTCTTTGTCTATTGCAAATACAAAATAAAGAGAATAAAATTGTTGTAGTTAAAGTTTAAAATTTAACTTATGCAAAATGGACAATATTTCTATAGTATGTATTTAATGTGTATATAAATATATTGACTTCTCTTAATCGGGTAACCTGCTGGTGCTCGTGGGTCACTTGTGAAACCCGCGATATAAATGGGTGGGTATGGATTTGGGTAATTTTTGGAGGGTGGAAAATTTCATCCCCAAACTCAACTTAAAAAGGTTGACCCGTGGGTGACAACTGATTTTGACCCAGTTTGATAGGTCTACATGTAGGAATTGTAGTAACAACTTGAAAGTTGACATTGTTGACATGATCAAAGATCATGTCATGTACAATTGGATTCTATAGGGTTGTACAGAATGGTACTCGCTTGGAGAGATCCCTAGTATGAAATCACCACATGTCGGTAGTAGTTGTTGTGTTAGAGAAGAAATGGCTGACGACGTTGATGAGAACAAACCAATTCCAGTAGACATGGTTGATGTGATGCTAGATAGTTGTGGGGTAAACATTACAGACCCACCAACCTTATTTAGAAACATTGTTCATGATTTTGAGAAACCATTGTACTTAGGTCGTACTAAGTTTATAAAGTTGAGCATTGTGTTAAGATTATATACTCTAAAGGCTAACAATAGATGGAGCAAGAAAAGCTTCACTCTTCTGTTGTCTTTGTTGAAAGAAATTCTCCCCGAAGGAAACGAGTTCAAATCTCAACATACCAAATAAAAAAAGATGTTGTGCCCAATGAGAATTGAGGCTAAGAATATACATGCATACACAAATGACTGTATATTGTTTCAAAAGGAATATATCGATATGAAAGAATGTCCAAAATGTGGGGTGTCTAGTTATAAAAAGACAACATTAGGTAAGACCAAGACAAAGTCTCCTACTAAGGTGATGTGGTATCTATCTATAATACCACGATTTCAATGCATTTTTGCTAATACCGTAGATGCACAAAATTTATTTTGGCATATAAGGGTAAATAAAAACAATGTTGGTATGCAATGACATGCATCTGAGTCCCCATAATGAAAGCATGTTTATTTATTCTATCTTGAATTTCGTAAAGAAGCCAAGAGATTATGACTTAGACTTTCTATTGATGGGATGAATCCATATAGAACATTAAGCAACCAACATAGCACTTGTCCGTCATGATTGTTGTATACAATCTTCCTCTGTGGTTTTGCATGAATAATAAATACATCATGATGTCGTTGCTGATATCGAGCCCCAAACAACCTGGCAATAATATTGATTTTTACCTTGATCCTCTAATTGATGACCTAAAGAAACTATGGGTAGAAGGTGTGATGACTTATAATCCTTTGCACAGATAGATATTTATGTTAACCTTTTTGGGGATTGGAGACAAGTGAGTATGGACAACAAAAACCTCATCTGGAGGGATTTATAAGTGAGATAAATGCATTTATGTTTTATAATATTTTACGATTCTTTCTTTTAACATTTCTAAACAATAGTGAATGTCGAACCTTTTTAGGGCCGATATGAGCTTGATGAAAAGCTACATGAAAAGTTTGTTATTCAACTCGTTGGGAGAAGACATAGAGATTGGTAGAAAATCCTCATAAGAGACTACATCTTTAGAGAGAAGAAGGATCAAGACCTGACACGTATTTTACGTGCGTATAAATGCAAGTGTACGCGTCGCGTAATATAAGCCTTGTGAGACTAGAGTCGAACTCAGGAAGACATAGTCTGTAATGACCTTGCCTCTCGGTAACCCCCAATTAAGGGAGGCCAAGAGGTCAGAAGTCGTTATCCCAATTTCAGGATCAAAGGTTCGACAAATAATCAATAATAATTATCAAATTCAACCAAACTATACAGAAAAGTTGTAATAAAATAAAACTTTTCATACCTTTTTCAAAAACTTAGATATATACTTATATCCACATTTGGAATTTATTCTAACTAATCCTACTTGCACTTTAATTCATGTATTTACAGTATGCAAATTTATTGTTTGTCCTTTTGGGATTTGTACCTAAAATGCCGAAAAACAAAATGTTGGTCAGCATAAATGAATATGATGGTATGTGGGGGAAACAATAATTGTGCAATTAATTATAACATCATATTGCAGTCAATTATCATTTGACAAACCACATTACACTTTAAACATAACTGCTCAATCCATACATACCCTAGCCTCTGCGTTGTCCCTGTAGTAGACCTAGATGCTACCTTCCTTATGGTAGATCCCCATTAAACCTCACATGATCCTACCTAATAGGTAGATTAATATCTAGGGTTGAGTCTCATGGCACTACCCATAGGTAACCCAATCCCTAACTCACGGTGTGCTAAAGAGTCGCATGGCACTACCCATAGGTAGCCCAATCCCTAACTCTTGATAACCTGATGGTCCCACAAGTAGACCCTTTACTAGGTTACCCTTTCATCATTAGCAAAACCACAGAGGAGGACCAGGATCTAAGCCAGTCATGTATACATATTTATGGTGATAATCATAGTCACTTTATAGTTGCATGAAATAAAAGTCATCCAAGCAGCTTTTTTCAGGCAACCGATAAAACATTTGGGAATCGCCGTGAAACTGAAGCGATTAACCACAAGCGTAACCACATACCTGTCAGGCTAATTTGACACAAAATTAATCCAATCAATGCAAGAAATACAATAGGCAAGCAAGCACACAAAGAGATCCTAAATATGCATACAATTTCCTATCATTGATCATGCCATCAAGATCTATTAAACCTAGCTCGCTTCCTAGGGTTTCTAGTCCACTTTTAGGGTTTCTATTGCAATTAGGGTTTCACTTCATTTTTACTAATTTAAACCCTAATTTTATACAATTACTCACAAACCCTAATTATCTCATATATTCTTCACGAAAGATATTAAGGTTACCTTCTAACAACATGTAACCCTAATTTTGGATAAAAGGCACAATTAAATGTCCATTAAGTCAATTATGCCCCTTTTTATTAAAGATACCATTTTTATCCTTTTAATTCATGACAAGATCATTAGGCTCAATTACCACCTTTGGTTCCTTTCACATTAACAACTTATCTTTCATGAACTCTATTTATCACTAATTCCACTTTTATCCATTAGAAAACCCTAATTACCATATTAAGGCTATTTATCCACAATTAGGAACCTTTATACTCAAAATAGCTTAGAACCATCACATCTTAGCTTTATTCATGAATTTGAATAATTAAGCCATTAAGAGTCACAATTACTAACATTAGGGTTTCAAGGCCCATTAAAGCTCGTTTATGCACATGGAATTCTAAATTAAACCAATTATGTGCAAAGTTCATCTTTTTTTATCTTAATGTTCTTTCTTATAATTAACAGGCTAATATAAACTTTAATCATCCATAAAACCCCTTTTAATACACTAATTATCTCAATTTAGGGTTTCTTTTTCATTAAAGCATTTAAGTTGATAACTTCCACTACTTTTCAAATTACCAGAAGAATTAGATTCTAAATCTACTTTTAACGGATTCCTCGCATTTTTTTGAGCAAAATTCATATTTTATACGCATCCATCTGAGCTACCAATAAAAAGATACAAATTTCGCATTATTTACTTACTTGGACCAATCACTGAGCGCCACGTCATCCTTTGCATGCAACGTAGCTCGTTTTGGAAACATAACATAATGACGCTTATACCCTTGCGTAAGTGGCTGGTTCTTTAACCCGCAGAGGGGCAAATCGGTCCAACAACACTTAGGTCGTCTTTCACCTTCAGCCAGCCGCAGCGGTCGTCGTTTGCAGCCATCCCGCAGTCTGCCCCCTCCATCCTAGGGCTTGAGGACTGCCACCAATGCCCTCCCTAACTCCGCCGCCCTTTTCCGCACCTAAAGCACCACACAACTCACGCCCTAGCTGGTTGGTTGCAAGTACGATGGGCCTACAACATGCAACCGTCGTTGCAGCCGTGCGGCTGCAGCTACACACAAGTTCGGGTGAAGGAATTACCACCGAACATTCCTTTGATGTCGTGGGAGTAGAATGCCTTCATCGCACCTCCTCCATGGCCCCCCATTGCTCCAGGGTTCGAATTACCCTCTAGGTTAGGGTTTGCATGGAAAGAACAAGAAGAAGAGAGAGGGTTGCATGGGATTTCTCTTGAACTCGAACCAGAAGTTCTACCCCTTATATAGGGGAGGGTAGCCATGCCCCAGCAGGCTTGCCCATGAAGAAACAAGGCCCCTTTCCAAAAAGGGAACCTATTTTCCCATAAATAAGAATAATATCTTTCTTTTTAATAATTTCCTTGGTTATCCATGATTCAAAATTTATTTCTTTCATCTTCTTGTGCTTGGATTTTAATCTATTGGCCATGAAATTCTACTGTCTTAAGGAAAATAATATATCTTTTTGATATTATCAAAAAGTCATTAATGATGTATCACATTATCCTCTTATTTTGTATTGTTTGTCTTTTCTCTTTCTTTTTCTACATTGGGGTTCCTTGGACCCCAAGAAACTCTAATATTTTGAAATTCCTTTTTAAGGATACTTATTATCCTTCTAGATGCATCTACATCCTTCATTTTTCATTATCTTACTTATTTAAGATATACTTTTGCAAGGATTTCTCATTATCTTTCATCTCCTTCTTCCTCTTTTCATATTTATTTTATTAGAAATCATATGTAAACATATTTTACTCAATTGTGGCCATTAATGCCACTTTCTAGATATTTCCAAGTATTTCTCATAAATATTTCTACTTAATATCCATTATCATGTATTTTTTCCTATTATTTGTACTTTTCTTCTTTTCTTCTCTTTTATATCCACTATTGGATTAATATAACAATAGGAACCACGAAATTCCTAATGTAAGGGAGATCTGCAAAGAAATCCCTTCTTTGAAGCAAAGAGTACAACCTTTTCAATTAAGTCCAAATTCACAAAATCATTATATTTCAATTATGAAAACACATGCAAAATTGGGGTTGTAACATCCTTCCCCTCTTATAAGAATTTTGTCCTCAAAATTCCATCAAGCAAACAAACAATTCAGTATAAGAGTTTTCCATGTCCATCATTGACCCCTATGTGGCTTTACCCTATCCATGGTGCTTCCAAAGAACCTTTATCATTCCATATTCTTTTCCTTGAGTTCTTTCACCTTGGCCTCTATAAACCTCACAGGTGACTCAAGTCATTTCAGCCTCCCTTGGGGCTTACTAGGTTCATTGCTCAGCACATGGCCCGGGTACCTCACATAGTGCTCTAAATTAGACACATGGAACTCATCACACATTACTTTATCTTGAGGGGTAAGGTCAAACATAACCTTCTCCACCAATCCATCTCAAATGGATCCAGGTATCGAGGACTTGACTCTCTTAGCTATAACTTAGAGGGGTCGGATTTTCTCAACACATACTCTCCCATAGTGAACTACATGTCAGTCTGCTTTGCATCATCTCACGACTCATGTCGCCCATGGGCTCTCTTTCATCCATTGCACGATCAAAGCGACTTTATCTGCTGTGGTTATTTCTTGACCTTCGCAAGGTCCCGTCACCAACATCATCTTAATGAAGTGGTGACCGACACAACCTCCCTTACAGAGCTTCTTTACATCCTGATACTGGCTATGGTGGTTATCATCACATCTTACAAAGGACAAGAATTGTCTCCATGTATCACTCTGAACAAGCACACATGCTCTCACCAGACCCTCTAGTCTAGATTATACTAACCATTAGTTAGGGGTGATAAACTATACTAATATCGAGTTCTTCATGTACCTACTTCCACCGCATGGAAGTGAATTCTTAGGTTATACTCAAGAACTTTTGAACTCGCATCATGGTGTAGTCGAACCATCTCTTTCTCATATGTAGTTCAACCAGATCCATCCCTTGAGTATTCTTTATTTCTCATGTCATCTAGGTAAGGCGATCTACCATAACCCATATTTCATCTTGACCTTCCCTGGTCTAGGGGAGACTTACCACAACATCCATAGTGATGAACTCCCATTCCCTCTTGGGGACTCTTTATCCTCTACATCAACTCTTTAGGTTAGTGATGTTCATCCTTCACCTCCTCGCTTGCATGGCGACAACCCATGTGCATCCAATGTACTATTGCAACTTACTATCTTAGTCATACCACGGTGTATGATGAACTTAAAATCATGATCTCTTGTTTGTCATGATTCCTCAAGATTGATTCCTCAGAAACCCTAAACCACTCTAGTCGGGGTTTTATCACCTTCCTTTCCAGAGAACTGCATCTGAGGTTCTACAACCATCCTTTTATTGCATCAAGGCCTAGGCTGGCTAACCAAACAACTACTAACTTGTTCAATAGATCTCATTACATATGAGTGTTAGCCCAAACATATCTCCTTTTTCAAACTTAGGGTTAGCCTGACAACCTCTTCTAGCCTCTAGCTAAACTAGGCAATTGCATCTCAACCAGAGCATCCATTACCACTTCACATCCTTAGGTGTTAGGTAATGTTGAAGACATACACCTCCATCTATTTCACTTATCATCTCATCTCGGACTCTAAGTCTATCATCATCAAGAAAACTCTGAGCTCATCCTCTTGGTTATCAAACTCAACCTTGTATAACTTGCAAATTCCACATAGCTCATGATAAAACATCCTCACAAGATGACTACCTTGGTCCGCTTGGTGTTTGGAAACCATCCACATATCATTCACTCCACAAAGGTATGTTATCATCTCTGCCCTCATACCTCATAGAAACATTCCAACTCACATCATCTTTATCCTTGGTGTATGGCATGTGTAATGTCCCTATCTCTCGCTCCCATAACAAGAGGAAATAAGCATTTGGCGGTCATCCAAACACAAAGTTCTTCCTATTCCAAGAGTAGAGATGGTACATCCCACATTTCCAGTACACCTTCAAATCTAAGTTGAAATGTGCAACTTATGTCTCTACATCACAATCATCTCGATATCAAAGTTACTTCCATGGAAAACTGGTATCGAACCTACTTGGGTCCACACATAATCCTTGGTCATCTCCTCTAGGTCTATAGCGTGCCGGCACTTTTTGGGTCATCTTCCCTTATGCATCCAGAGAGTGCCCTCCTCGTCTGCCCTTTGGGTCCCATGAGTTCATGAAGGTGATCAATCTCCTAACCCATGGCCCTCGGACAATGGTAGTTGTTACCTCCCGACCCTATGGTCATGTGCAACTAGGGAATTAGGCAACTCCTACTTCCATCAGTCTTATCCCTACCTCACCCTAGGATAGACTTTAGATTCTATTATAGTACATGTCCAACTTAGAAACTTACCCAAGTCTCCATCAACTCTCTCTTTGCATTCATGGGCTGACTTTCATCCTTTCATAGGGGTCATGGCGACCTGTCTACCTTGGTCAGGCCCCATACTGGTTACCTCCATGGTAACACATCCACATGCACTTAGAGATGGTTATCTATGGGTCTACATGATAATTCTCATACTATGTACTCTTCACTTAGCTTCTCAAGATCCTATGAAACCTCTTTAATTAGGTTACCTCAAAACCAACAAAACTAGTATACACCCTACAAAAGGGTCCCTCTCCCAGGATGGGAGGAAACTATCTCTTGATAGCAACAAAGGTCACAAACGTCCTTATGTCTGGGGTTTACATCATGCTTAACCCTAGCAAGCTACTAAGGCACAAGCATACCACCTACTAAACCATGATAGGTCATACTTGTTCTCATCCTCAACATTGGACCAAGAACAAACCTTCCCATGTCACCAACTTAGCTGTGAGGGGTTCCTCAAACATACCTTTAAACTTAAGGAATTTCCCTTTCCTCTAAACACGAGGAGTGCCATGCTCAACTCTATAGAAACTCAAATCTCATCATAAGCATTAGGTACACCACTTCCCCTCTTAGGCCTAGCAACCCTAGGTTCACTTTTCTGATGTCCAACTGTCAGCTCAACTTCTTAACCACGAACCAAACATGTACAAGGTATGACATGCACTTCCTGTTATCCTTCTACTTGAACAACACTTCAGAGTGGAGTCCTCCTCAAGGACAACCAATTACGTGCAAGGCTTCACAACTTGTTACTAAACCTCTTCATGGTCTAAGGAACTCTTCTTCCTAACCTTAGAAGGTGAACATCTATACCATAGGCTCATAGGTACCAGTAGCCTCATCCTCTCTCTAGGTTTTGGTTCCTCTAAAGGCAACCAAGATACCACCAACCTCCAGGGATCATGCATGAGGCAACCACAACCATCCACTTAGGTCGCATCATCCTCAACTCCCCACTGTTCCTCATATCTCGAAGTCTAAGCTTCCAACCTTCTTGCTTGGGTCCTTCTCTCTCTCTCTCTAGAGCTAACCCTACAAACAACCTTACTACTAGAGGTCCTCTCCCCATGAAGGATCAAACTCACAACATACCCCTACATGCGTGAAGCCTATGTTCAAACTTACGTTCTCTCAAGATTATCCAGAGCTCCTCATGCTTATCTCATAAGCCATACAACATACTCTCCTAGCCAGAGTTTCAACCTATTGCCCGCACTACTGATGTACTCTGGGTGCATTTTATGCCCTACTCGCATAAGCCCATAGGGTTTCTATAGGCTCTTCACAAACCTCATCATTGAAGGAGCTATCCATCGCTCTAACATGAACGACCCTTTCCAGGGTTGGGTCGCTAAGGGTACTAGATCATCCAACCTCACATGGCTCATATCCAAAAGCATGTCCACCCACACACCTGGTCTACCATGACATCTAACTCATTGTGTCATCTCTCTCTCTAACCACCACTTAAGGTTAGGGTTAGAATCATCCTCTAAGGATGTGCCAGGTCTCTACCTTTAATGGAGATCTCTGCCTCCAAGACCAACTCTCTCTACTCATCCTCCTGACAAGAAGGTCTAGCCTCAGGTCTCTCTTGAGGGCATGACAACATATGTCATACGACCTAAGCATGCAACTATCCATTAGTTTACGCTTAAACTATTAAGCTTATGTCCATGACATCTTATTTACATGATTTTCATTAATTTGGTGGAGGATTCGTTAAACCTTATCAACTTTACCCATACCTCAAGAGAGTCAGGAAGAGAGAGAAAACCCTAATCCTTAAAATCCTTAACAACATTTGAGTTGAGAAGGGATGAACAAGATGCGAGAGTCCTAAAGGTATCTTATTTTGAGTCAAATCATGAGACATTGGCCAGGCAGTCACACTAATTCAGAAGTCCTCATATTCCAACTAGCGGTGCGGAGGAAAATATTGCCAGCCCCCAGACATGATCCTTTTCTAGACACCTCTATCTTTCGGAAAATCCTCTAATAACTCCCCTGGGTTCTACAGATTTGTAAAATTTAATAATTATTAAAGATTAAATGAGGAACCTATGCTCTGATACCAAATGTAATGACTACGCCTCCCAATAACCCCCAATTAAGGGAGACCAAGAGGTCAGGAGTTGTTATCCCAATTTTTGGATCAAAGGTTCGACAAATAATCTATAATAATTATCAAATTCTACCAAACTATACTGAAAAACTATAATAAAATAAAACTTTGCATTACATTTTCAAAAACTTGGATATCTATTCTATCCACATTTGGAATTTATTCTAACTAATCTTCCTTGCACTTTAATTCATGTATTCACACTATGCCAATTTACTATTTGTCCTTTTGGGATTTTTACCTAAAATGCCGAAAAACAAAACGTTGGTCAGCATAAATGAATATGCCGATATGTGAGGGAAACAATAATCGAGAAATTAACTATAACATCATATTGTTGTCAATTATGATTTAACAAACCACATTATGTTTTAAATATAAGTGCTTAATCCATACATACCCTAGCCTCAGCGTTGTCCCTACAGTGGACCTGGATGCTACCTTCCTTATGGTAGATCCCCATTAAACCCTGCATGATTCTACCTAATAGGTAGATCAATATCTAGGGTTGAGTCGCATGGCACTACCCATTGGTAGCCTAATCCCTAACTCATGGTGTGCTAAAGAGTCACATGGCACTAACCATAGGTAGCCCAATCCCTAACTCTTGATAACCTGATGGTCCCACAAGTAGACCCTTTACTAGGTTACCCTTTCATCATTAGCAAAGCCATAGAGGATGACCAGGATCTGAGACAGTCATGTATACATATTTATGGTGATAATCATAGTCACTTTATAGTTGCATGAAATAAAAGTCATCCAAGCAGTTATTTTCAGGTAACCGATAAAACATCCGGGAATCACCGTGATACTAAAGCGATTAACCATAAGTGTAACCACATACCTGTCATGCTGATTTGACACAGAATTAATCCAATCAATGCAAGAAATCCAATAGGAAAGCAAGCACACAAAGAGATCCTAAAATATGCATACAATTTCCTATAATTGATCATGCCATCAAGATCTATTAAACCTAGCTCGCTTCCTAGGGTTTCTAGTCCACTTTTAGGGTTTCTATTGCAATTAGGGTTTCACTTCATTTTTACTATTTTAAACCCTAATTTTATAGAAATACTCACAAACCCTAATTATCTCATCTTTTCTTCACGAAAGATATTAAGGTTACCTTCTAACAACATATAACCCTAATTTTGGATAAAAAGGAACAATTAAATGTCCATTAAGTCTATTATGCCCCTTTTTATTAAAGCTACCATTTTTATCCGTTTAACTCATGACAAGATCATTAGGCCCAATTACCACCTTTGGTTCCTTTCACATTAACAATTTATCTTTCATGAACTCTATTTATCACTAATTCCACTTTTATCCATTAGAAAACCCTAATTACCATATTAAGGGTATTTATCCATAATTAGGAACCTTTATACTACAAATAGCTTAGAACCATCATATCTCATCTTTATTCATGAATTTGAATAATTAAAGCCATTAAGAGTCACAATTACTAACATTAGGGTTTCAAGGCCCATTAAAGCTCGTTTATGCACATGGAATTCTAAATTAAACCAATTACGTGCAAAGTTCATCCTTTTTGTTCTTAATGTACCTTTATATAATTAATAGGATAATATAAACTATAATCATCCATAAAACCCTTCTTAATACATTAATAATCACAATTTAGGGTTTCTTAATCATTAAAGCATTTAAGTTGATAACTTCCACTACTTTTCAAATTGCAAGAGGAATTAGCTTCTAAATCTATTTTTAATGGATTCCTCGCATTTTTTGAGCAAAATTCAAATTTTATACGCATCCATCTGAGCTACCAATAAAAAGATATGAATTTTGCATTATTTACTTACTTGGACCAATCACTGAGAGCCACATCATCCTTTGATGCAACGTAGCTCATTTTGGAAACTTAACATAATAACGATTATACCCATGCATAAGTGGCTAGTTCTTTAACTCGTAGAGGGGCAAATCGGTTCAATGACACTTAGGTCGTCTTCCACCTTCATCCAGCCGCAGTGGCCATCGTTTGCAGCCATCCCGCGGTCCGCCCCCTCCATCCTAGGGCTCGAGGACTCCCGCCAATGGCTGCCCTAACTTCATCGCCCTTTTCCACACCTGGAGCACCACCCAACTCATGACCTAGCTGGTTGGTTGCGAGTACGATGGGCCTGAAACATGCGGTCGTCGTTGCAGCCGTGTGACTGCATCTGCACACAGGTTCAGGTGAAGGGATTGCCACTTAGCATTCCTTTGATGTTGTGGGAGTAGCACGCCTTCATCGCACCTCCTCCATGGCCCCCCGTTGCTCCAGGGTTTGAACTACCCTCTAGGTTAGGGTTTGCATGGAAAGAACAAGAAGAAGAGAGAGGGTTGCGTGGGATTTCTCTTGAACTCGAACCAGAAGTTATACCCCTTATATAGGGGAGGGTAGCCATGCCCCAACTGGCTTGCCCACAAAGAAACAAGGCCCCTTTCCAAAAAGGGAACCTATTTTCCCTTAAACAATAATAATATCTTTCTTTTGAATAATTCCTTGGTTATCCATGATTCAAAATTTATTTCTTTCATCTTCTTGTACTTGGCTTTTAATCTATGTGCCACGAAATTCTACTTTCTTAAGGCAAATAATATCTCTTTTTGATATTATCTAAAAGTCATTAATGATGTATCACATTATCCTCTGTTTTTGTATTATTTGCCTTTTCTCTTTCTTTTTCTAAATTGGGGCTCCTTAGACCCCAAGAAACTCTAATATTTCGAAATTCCTTTTTAAGGAAACTTATTATCCTTCTAGATGCATCGACATCCTTCATTTTTCATTATCTTACTTATTTAAGATATTCTTTTGCAAGGATTTCTCATTATCTTTCATCTCCTTTTTCCTCTTTTCATATTTCTTTTATTAGAAATCATATGTAAACGAATTTTGCTCAATTGTGGCAATTAATGCCACTTTCTAGATATTTCCAAGTATTTCTCATAAATATTTCTGCTTAATATCCATTATCATGTATCTTTTTCTATTATTTGGACTTTTCTTCTTTTCTTCTCTTTTATATCCATTATTGGATTAATATAACAATAGGAACCATGAAATTCCTAATGTAAGGGAGATTTGCAAAGAAATCCCTTCTTTGAAGCAAAGCGTACAGCCTTTTCAATTAAGTCCAAATTCACAAAATCATTATATTTCAATTATGAAAACATATGCAAAATTGGTGTTGTAACATAGTCTCAGTGACTACTACTAACTATGGTGCGATCACCTAAGCCGGATAAAAATGTTGAATTGAGTTTTAACAAAATAAAAGAAAATTAAGAGAAAATGAAAATGGTTGATTTGAATGAAATGAATTCCTTAGGATTTCTGATTTCACCATGAGGTCTTGTTGTATATTATCTCTACTGAATTAACATAAATTCTTACTTTTAACCTGGATAGAAAGCCTGTAGCCCAAATTGCTCGTTCTCGCGATAACTTTCACTACCTAAATCTAAGCCAATTCCACGTCGGTGCTAGTTTATTCTTAGTTTAGGTGCATTAATAAAAACTATGGGTTCTTTCCACTACCTGTATGTCACCTATTCCAAGGAACGTGTAGGGTAGTGTACAAGTTATGGTTTTCTAACTGTTAATCCCCCTTCCAGAGTGATTATTGGTCTAATACACTATCGATGGTGATCAAGCAGCAATAATTCATTCAAATCCACACTTATATATCTAGGAATAAAGAGAAACTTATACTAAATCATGTAAATAGTCAATACAATGATTCCCCAGGCTACTCTCAGGTCCTAAGGAAAAGAGGGGTTCAACCCCGCATGGTTTTCAGTTAAAAATACATGGAAGGAGAGAAGAAAAATGTGGGAAACATGAAAGAGATTCGTGTAACCCCTGGAAATACGGTGCTCTAGATGATCCTCCTCGAGAAATGCGCGTTCTGCAATCTTCCAGCAGCAAAAACGTCCGTCGGAGGTGCTCGAATCGTCCGGTTGTCATCCTTCGGCTCCGTGCTTCTCTCCCTTTATTCTCTGGATGCTGTGCGGTGCAACGTGATGTCCCCCTCTAGGTCTGGACGTCCTCCCTTTTTGTCCTAGGTTACTTACGGTACCACATAACGTGCACCATTGGATCGGGTGGCCGATTTAGATTGTTGAAATCTGACAGAGTCGGTGGCACCGACTTGGTGGTCAGTGGCACTGATGGTATCAGGCCTTTGTCGATCTCTGGCTGAGTCGGTGGCATTGATTGGGATGTCGGTGGCGTCGAGCTGAGGTGAGTTTTCTCTCTTTCTCACTGAAGCTAACTCGGTGGCACCGACCCGTGGGGTTGATGCCATCGACTTGTCTGGGCGATCACCTCCGTCGCTAAAGCTTTGTCTCGGGGGTATCGACTTAGTGGTCGGTGCTACCGATTCCTTTAGTCAATTTCTACCTGGTCACTGATGCCTCGTCGGTGGCACCGACTTCAAGGGTCGGTGGCACCGACTCCACACTATGCATAATATACCTGAAAATGCAGAAAATCGAATATAAGTCCATGGAATGTATAAAATCATATAAATATGATGGAATAAGCATGATTCAATGCAAATAGAGTGTAAAGGCCAACAATAGTGATTTATGCAAATATAAACAAATAAATGACAAAGAAGTGTACAAAACACATATAAAATCAGCCTGTAAAAGTGACTCAAAACTCGTGCATCAAGACCCCACTCTTAAATGGAACGATATTGATAAAGATGATTAGAAAGAGTTTGTTGACCAAAGAAAAATAGATTCATTCAAGGTAGATGAACTACATTTATATGATTTATTATTGTTAGTTAACAACATTTCTTATTGAATTAGTAACACTTTTATGATTTCTTATGGTTACTTAACAATATTTTTTATTTAATTAACTAGTCCATTTATAATGCTAAAAAAGATAGGCGTCATGAGAATGCACACAACTACTAATTGGGTTGTGATGGTTATATTAAATGTTGCTTAATGATAGATTAAGTGCAAGGCCTTTCTACTTCTACTCATTCCACTAAGTCTTCTAGTGCTTCCGGGCAGTTACCTCACTATATTGAGTGGATAGATGTGAGGAAAAATAAATCTGAAGAAATCATCATCCAAGCAACATAGGAGGTGGCTTCAAAATAGTAAATTTCTTGGTCTCAGAAATTTTTCCATGTTTTTTTCACTAGATTGATAAGTTTTATAGATTAATCAATTTTGATGATGAATAGTTGGATCTGGGTGAGTAAAAAAAGGCGGGCAAGTTCACCCCTTAGGGAACACATGATAAATTGATAGTTTTTCTAGGGACAAAACAACATCTTGAACGTGTTAGGTCTGTTAGCACTGGGTATGGGATAAAATCTTTCTATGGAACTACCCAACAATAGCACAAATCTACCAAGAAAGGAAAAGTGGGCCATGAGTATGTGAAGAGATCAATAGATGCAACCTTGGAGATTCTCAAGGCTTCTCAAAAAGTCACAAAACATGTACATCATCATATACCCACAAAGTGCATTGGGATTAGTTCTTCAGACCCAGATAGCAACGACAAGGCAAGATTCAATTTAAGTCAAAACATTGTGAATAAATAATCCATCAAGTCTATATATATATATATATATTTGTGTGTGTGTGTCTGTGTCAATTTAAATTTTGTGTTTCTAAAATTGTAGATGGCTAGGAAATGTCATCTTTCCATCTATGTTCAATCATATAATGTCGTGGCTGATGTTGAGGCTTCTATTGATGATATGTTTCATGGTATTTCCCTTCTTATTGATCATGTTCTTGTGAGAGTCATATGTGCCTTTCCAGCAATGAGAGACACACCTCTCCCATACAAGCACCTGAATGCTACCACAGTAGGAGACGTAGAAGACGGCTTTACTGGGTGGCCCAAATGACTCGTATTTCTTCAGGTATGAAAAATATGTATTGAAATTTATATAAATAATCGAAAGTTGATATGAGAAATACATGCATGCAACCCACAATAGCTAAGACGACTCCTAGGGTTTCGAAGACTCCGCCCCCAATTTTTATTCCATAAGAGTTATTGGAATCCTTAGGCAACACAGACCAATCACATATCATGGAAGTCTATATATATATATATATATATATATATATATATATATATATATATATATGTGTGTGTGTGTGTGTGTGTGTGTGTATGTGTGTGTGTGTGTGTGTCAATTTAAATTTTGTGTTTCTAAAATTGTAGATGGCTAGAAAATGTCATCTTTCCATCTATGTTCAATCATATAATGTCGTGGCTGATGTTGAGGCTTCTACTGATGATATGTTTCATGGTATTTCCCTTCCTGTTGATCATGTTCTTATGAGAGTCCTATGTGCCTTTCCAGAAATGAGAGACACACCTCTCCCATACAAGCACCTGAATGCTACCATAGTAGGAGAGGTAGAAGACGACTTTACTGGGTGGCCCAAATGACTCGTATTTCTTCAAGTATGAAAAATATGTATTGAAATTTATATAAATAATCGAAAGTTGATATGAGAAATACATGCATGCAACCCACAATAGCTAAGAAGACTCCTAGGGTTTCGAAGCTTCCGCCGCCAATTTTTATTCCATAAGAGTTATTGGACTCCTTAGGCCCTAGCTACAAGATGTTGACAAGATGGTTAAACAACATAGACCAATCACATATCATGGTGATTAGCCTTCTGGAGCAGATGGTAGATAAAGATCATGACACTATTATAGTGTTGACAGATGTTTCTGAGATATTCCATTATCAATGGTTGAACATGTCAATGATAAAATGTTGGATAAGGTGGGTCTGAACGCCCGGTCATATGTAAAGAATACATTTTTGTTTGATTTTCCCTATATAGTAACTCAATATTACACACACACACACACACACACATATATATATATACATATATATATATATATATCTGTGTGTGTGTGTGTAGGACAACGATCCAGTGAGAAACATATCTTGGTGAGAGCATGAGAGGCATTTGAATAACTCTCCCCACAGATCAATTTTTCATAATCCAACCATGTATATTACAAGTATACCTTAATACTTACCTTCCTACAAAATATCATCACCATACGATTTGTAGACAATTCACAACAACAAAATACTTTTCAACGCTCTATATTGAATTTCAGGCTGACCGTTGGATGTAAAAAGTATATATTGTGCATATGGACATGTAAATAATGTCTGCTTGTAATGATTTTCTGTGAGAAGGTAAATGAAATGATGCTTTTTCCATTATATGGTTAGATTTCAAAAAATAGTTTCGTATTTTTAGTTATTCAAATGCCTCTCTTCCTCTCACCGTAGGATGTTCCTCACTGGATCGCTACCCATATATATATATATATATATATATATATATAGTTATTCAAATTCCTCTCTTGCTCTCACCGTAGGATGTTTCTCACTGGATCGCTACCCATATATATATATATATATATATATATATATATATATATATATATATATATATATATATATATATATATATATATATATATATATATATATATGTATATATATATATAGGGTAGCGATCCAGTGAGAAACATCCTACGGTGAGAGCATGAGAGGCATTTGAATAACTACAAATTGGGAGCTATTTTTAAAAATCCAACCATATAGATGGAAAACGCATCATTTCATTTACCTTCTCACAAAAAATCATTGCAATCAGACATTATTTAGATGGCCATATGTACAATATATACTTTTTACATCCAACGGTCAGCCTGAAATTCAATATAGAGCGTCGAAAAATATTTGGTTGTTGTGAATGATCTACAAATTAGATGGTGATAAAATTTTATAACAAGGTAGATATTAAGGTATACTTGTAATTTGTACGGTTGGATTATGAAAAATTGATCTATGTGGAGAGTTATTCAAATGCCTCTCATGCTCTCACCAGATATGTTTCTCACTGGATCGCTGCCCTATATATATATATATATATATATATATATATATATATATATATATATATATATATATATATATAGAGAGAGAGAGAGAGAGAGAGAGAGAGAGAGAGTCAGGCTAGAATACACTCGAGTGTATCCGGAGCGGAATACACTCAAGTAGTTTTTCATGATGCAATATTTTTTTTGAAAATCTAATCCATTGATCTTCTTAAACATCTCGTGAACAACTCATACGCAAAATTTGAGCACATTTGGATATGTATAGCTCATGTTATAAAGACCGCAAAAATTATGCATTTCAAATTAGTTTCGCGCGTTGATTTTGTTTCCCTCAGATGAGTGACTTACACTCATCCAAATGGGCTCAAAATTTGTATGTAGCCTATTTATAGTATGACGGTGAAGATCAATGGTTTACATTTTACAAAAAATAGTCTTGATATGCAAACACACTTGAGTGTATTCGTGCGATCCGTACACTCGAGTGTATTCTAGCCTGACTCTATATATATATATATATATGTATATATATTTATATATATATGTATATATATATATGTATATATATGTATATATATACATATATGTTGATATATATGTATATATATACATATATATGTATATATATGTGTATATATATATATATAGTTTAGTCATTTGTATTACACGGCTACTGATTTCGGGATAGAAAATGTGGCATTTCTATTTCCATCATTGATTGGCAATGTACTTAGAGATTTGAGTGATGTTAGATCTTATGTGAGTACCGCGATGCAGTTTTTTGGTACTTCTAAGAACGTGATCATATCTCCCTTCAATGTTGTGTATGTTTTGGTCTTATTGTTTATATGTCTAACAGACAAGTATTTTTTGTTGTCAAATTTAATTTTTGTTTTATTTACCATCTATTCACTCAGAAATAAGCATCAAAAGTTGTTAGCAATTGTTTCTGAGACTTGGACTGTGTATTTCTTTGATCCTTTGGGTATAAAAATGACACCAAATGAAGGATACCCAATAAAATTTGAAATTCAAGCATAAGTATTGCTTTTAGGTGCTCAACATATTCATTAATGTTTACATTATATGAAAGTTTAGAAATGCAACATATGTGTTAATTTAACTTATAGGGGTGTGAAACAATTCCGTAGAGACAGAGGGAAAGTACATAAGAAAAAGAAATCAGTAACTTGGAAGAGTGTTGATGTAGTCTTATCATTCCAATTGCAAATATATTACCAACTTTCCTTAGTTGCATTAGTAACATAATTGTAAATCTGTAGGGCCCTATACAAGACAATGATTGGGCATGCTCATATCATGTGATATTGTACATGCAAGCACAGTAGATCAAATGTATAGAGAAGGTAATGTTATTAGTCTTCATTCATATTAATGAAGTAGTTTCATTTGATAATACAAACAATCAAATCTAATTAGAAGTCTCAATATCTTTACATTTTTTTGACAGTATTGAACCCTATATATTAGAGTAGCTGAATGACCTACGTGAATAGTGGGTAGACTGCTTCATCAAACATGTGGACTTGAATGATGAATGAGAGGGTTGATATTTTTGTAGTACAAAATTTGATGTCATATTTTTGTTTTTTATATTATTATACACTATGAACTTAAAATATGAGATCGCAGATGATGTTGATATGTATTTGTGTGTGAATTGAATTTGAAGTGAATATGTGTGTGTGAATTGATTGTGTAGTGCATGAGGAAGAGAATGATGTGTATTTGTGCATGTGTATGGAAGTGAATGTGTGGCTGAGAAATGAATCACTTGAGATGAGAAATGAATCTATTGAGAATGTTTGTCCCTCTAGTATCTAATGAATGTGATATTATATATATATATATATATATATATATATATATATATATATATATATTCTTGTATGTTTGTCATCTTTGGTGTTAAGCTGTGATGCTTGTAGAGACATGCAGTTCTTTTAAAGTTTTAGTTCTGAAGAACTATAGGTAGCAGACAGGCTAGCAGTTGGATAGTAGGTCTATAGACCTGTTATATATACAAATATAAACATTTCTCATCAATTATTTGTAAATAAATGACTACATGCATGTTCTATGTTGGATATTTACAACAAACCGGTGAGGTATACCTAAAATTTTAACTGTTCATTCACTGATAAAACCAACATCATGCTATTTGGCATTGGTTATTTCTCATTACCCAACCTAAAAGGAACTATGAGAGGTTATCTTAAAGGTGTCAGTTGTTGTTCATATAACCAATGAGGAATGGTCAAAGGGGACCACAAATCCCTCACCCACTATGTGTTACATCTTCCATTTTGTTGTAACATGGAGCTGACGAAAAAAAGTATTGTCATTGGTTTCTCGAACTGACGAAGAATGACTTGAGTTTTACCATAACCCACTTAGCTTTCAGTTAAGAACCGATGATGTATGCCTAAAATGACTAATGCTATAGCTTGTTTCTATTATAGTGCCTATAGGAGGGACAAATCCCATCCACATCACTCACACTCAGTTCCCATGTGTCACAATGCACTGAAGCATCACCTTTATAGCAACCCTTATTCAAGGTCATTTTGGATGATGTCAGAAGACATTGAGCGACATGTGATGAGTGTAGTAACTTTAGGTCAAAGAACCATAATCATCACTATCACTATGGGAGCTAATTCGACTACCATTTCATAGTCTCCATGTATCACTCTCATGGTGGGTCTGTACAATACACTATTCTCTAATGTGTACCTACGTGTTTGACTTGATATCCCATATCATGACTAATGGGACTCTATCATCAGTGAACACACACTATAGTCTTATGTATTATCATTGTGTATTTTTCTTCCACAGTAATATTCGATTAGGGACATAACGAGAATGTATAAACTCTTATCATACATAAGATCTCATTGTTCAGGTCATCAACTTGAAGACATATGTCATCAAGTAACATTATTCTTTAGAAATATACTATTACATATGTCATCATCTCATGTTTGACACAAACATGATAGAAAAAACTACTTTTATTATTATCAAATTATTAATCTAATGCTCCATTACAATAATCATATGATTGTCTCTCTAGACATACATACCAATCGAATGATGATTCTACAGAAAGCTTAGGGGGATACATCCCAAAGAATACATATATTCCTCCACACAGGCATAGTTCCACAACACATGTGAAATCATGGATAGTCTAAAGTTGGGAAAGAATAATTGCAAATTCCAGAAATTTTTGGACATTTTAGGAAGCTACAAATTAGTATTCCACTGGTGAAGGCCATTGAGAAAATCCAATCATATGAGAAGTTTCTAAAGGATATAATTATCAAGAACTGCAATATGAAAAATTCTAACATTGAGAAAGCCAATGAGGTGATGAGTGATGATAAAAGTGAGGTTTCCATCAAAAAACAAAAATTGAAGATGTTTCAATATCCCATGTGCTATAGGAAAAACAAGTAAAAGAAATGCTATGTAATTTTGGGTCAAGAAATAATTTCATGTCTCTCGTCACATTCAAGAAGCCTTAATTGAAGGAGCATACAAAGACATGCATGACAGTTCAATAGGAAAAATGATATATTGAGTGACTTATCACAATATATGAATATGTTTTGCAGTCGACAAATTTATCTAAGAAATTAATTTTATGGTCATGGACATGCAAGAGACTGGAGGATCTATGTTGTTGTTATGGTGACCATTCCAAGATACACTTATGTGATTATTTCTATGGGTTGTGAAGACTTGACACATAGAATTGATGTTCACATTGTGGAGTTCCAACTAACAGATCATTCTCCATCATCCAATTGTGACAAACCAAGATAGAGGTAAGCATCATGTAGAGCCTAGGACATAAGACAATATTACTTTATGGGAGACAACAAACCAATTATTTTAATTAGAATAATTTTTCTCTAAACAATTTTTTGTTAATTACTTAAATATACTTGTTAGGGTTTGTTTATTTTATTTTGTTGATCGTTGATATTTAGTTTTGATGCAAGTAAAGAAGGTAGATTGATTTTTATGTTAAGTGGCATGAATCATATAGAGTCTATACCACCAACCTCAAGTGGGTCATGTCAACTTTCATCTCTATTCACTACATGGAATAGATTTCACACACTCCTTGGCACTGACCCCATGATTGGTACAATTGACTTGTTACTATTATCTTAATCTCCAAAGAGAATGATGACACGCTAAAATCGTACGTATAAATGCAAGTGTACGCATCGAGTAATATAGGCTTATGTGAGGCCCGAGTCGAACTCAGGGAGACGTAGTCTTAGTGACTACTACTAACTACGGTGCGATCAGCTAAGAAAATTAAAAGGTTGAGTTTGAGTTTAAAAAAATAAAAGAAAATTAAATGAAAATTACTGGTGATTGATTCAGATGATGTGGATTCTTTAGGATTACCGATTTCACCACGGGGTCTCGTTATATCTTATTTCATTAATATAAATTTTACTCCTACTCTGGACAGAAAGCCTGTAGTCAGAATTGTCCGCTTCCACGGTGCAATCCACTACCTAGATCTAAGACAATTCCACATCTGTAGCAATTTATATCTTTGTCTAGGTGCATTATTGAAGACTCTGGGTTTCTTTCCACTAACTGTACGTTACCTTTTCCAAAGAACACTTAGGAAAGTGTTTAGATTGTGGTTTTCTAACCTTTAATCCTCTTTCCAGAGAAATTATCAGTCTATTACTCTACTGATGGTGATCAATCATAGGTACATCATTTAAAACACAACTATATATCCAAGAATAAAGAAAAATCTATATTAATTCATACAAAAAGTCAATACAACTGTTCCCCGGGCTACTCTCAGGTCCTAAGGAAAGGAGGGGTTTAGCCTCGCATGGTTTTTAGTTGTGAATACATGGAGAGAAGGGAGTAAAACATGGAAACATGAAAGAAATTTGTGTAACCCCTGGAGAGAAGGTGTTTTGGATAATCCTCCTCGAGAAACGCACGTTCTACAACATTCCGGTAGTAAAAATGCCCGTTGGAGGTGCTCAGATTTCTCAGTTGATGGCCTTCAACTTTTTGCTCCTCTCTCTCTCCTCTCTGGCTTTTGTGCAGTGCGTAATGAGATGATCCCCTAGGTTTGGCCGTCCTTTCTCTAAGTCATAGGGTTAACTTATGGTACCACATAACGTGGACTGTTGGATCTGGGTGATCTAATTGATTGTTGAATCTGGCAGAGTCAGTATCACCAACAAGATGGTCGGTGGCACCGAGTCTGCTCTTCTCTTCAGGCTAACTATTGATGCAATCTTGGTGGCACCAACCAAATGGGTCGGTGGCACCGACACTTTAATGTGAATAAAGTACCTGAAAAGTGCTGGAAAATGTGCATAAGTATGGGGAATACATAGAATCATATAAATATGATAAAATAAGTATAATTTGATGCAAACAAAGTGAACAGACCAAAAAAGTGAATTATGCAAATATAATCAAGAAAATGACAAATATGTGCACAAAACATATATAAAATAAGCCTATAAAAGTGACTCAAAACACGAGCATCAAACTCCCCTAAGCTTAAACCTTAATCATCCTCGAGCAAAAAAAACCTTTGGATCTAATTGAGATAAGTCAGCTGAAGGATAGCAGTGAATAAAATACATCTAAAAATTCCCCACCTTCAGTCCTCATTCCGGCCCTCACTGACCACTGAACACTAAATGCCATCCTGGCGACCAGAAACCTCTATAAAAGATGTTCGTCCCCCAATCAATGAAACACTATCAATTAAAATAGTTAATATGATAAACTCGTTCAGTTCATACTTGGTGCATCGCATAATCTCCTATCTATGTTGCTCTTCTTTTTTCTCTACCTACCATCTAGATGGAAGCAGAGTTCCTGAGAACTAATAAATGGGGAGAAAATCATGAGTGGCCTACCAATAAGAGCAACGGGTGGTCGGGATGGGTGGCTACGGAAGAATCATGAGCACATAAAATCATTCATGCAAAAAAAAATTATGATGAACCTATGATGATGAAAATTATAGAATGATCCTAATGCCTAACCATTGAGGTGGAATAATGCATGCAACTATTATTTCATCTCAATATAAGGCAAAACATCTACAAAACTACATCATGTACTAATTCTTCCTAATGATATAGGTAATATTATGCCCTTTCTCCCTCACTTTCTGACACTATACTGAATATTTTTTCTTTTTTTCCAATTTTTCTTCCACATACTTTTTTAAGCCCCCCTTTTAACATGATATAACTATTACGGGCTTATACTTACACTACACTTTTTTAATCATGACACTATTTTTCTTCTTTCTTTCAAGGGTATGGGCAAAATCACTACCTTCTTATCTTTTAGAAGAATAAGCTTAGCACATGATGATATTGTATGCTTTATGTAATGTAGTTGTAACTATATGAACAAAGGTGTTATGCAACTAAATGACATGCACCAGAATTTTGTTGTGCATGTATGTTTTCTATAATTTTTTTTTATTTTTCAGTAATGCAAGCAGAGATAAACAATTATTATGCAAGGTCTACTATGCAATGTAAATGCAATCAAAAGAACGAATGATAACATGTACTCAATCTTATTATGGTGGAGTGAAAAGCAAATGTATGCGGTGGATGAGATCACACGACTAAGAGATAGAACCTTAAGAGAAAATCATATGTCCCTCTCTAATGACCTGTGTATAGGGTAATCAAGGGGTTTCTCTCTTAAATTTTTTTTTGAGGTCACGTTAGTATTCGTTCGGTTTGGGCTCAACAACCTTGTCAATCACTTTCCTTGGATAATCAATATGGTCATTCATATCCCCATGTCCTAAAGCTGACTTACCCAAGAACTTCCTCAGTTATGCAACTCAATAACTCACAAGATAAGGACACACATTTTTTAATTTACTCATTTTTCATGTGCACACAACCCCACAGATTGATATACTCAAATGAAACCATGCATTTATTTCTTCACAAATTACACTAGATAGGTTGTAGATCCTAAAAATTGCAATAAATCTAGAAATAAGAACAACTAAAATTTTCAAAAATAAAACATCATAAAAGAGATAAAGAAAAGCTAAGATAAAAGGTTGTTCCAGCATAACCCTAAGCATGAATATGACTATGGCCTCATAGTCAAAATTCCAGCTTAAGAGGTGGAACAGCGGTACCATCTGCTCTGAAGGGTGGTGGAGGTGGATGGTTGGAGGCTCGTTTGACCAAGTTTTGCTTGCTAATCTCCCTCTTCTCGGTGGCCCAATTCTGTGTCTTAGTGGTGCTAAGACATGACATTCTTTAGCCTTATTTGCTCTACAAAAAATGGTGTTAAAAGAAACTATTTTGGTGTTGTTTACGGCCTCTTTCAGGTGGTTGTCTGCCAGGAGTCAGTGGCACCGACTCTAATTTTGGCGGTACTGACTCTGCCAACATGACGGTGCTTCTAACGAACCCACCGAACCTGGAACAATCAAAAAATTTGGTGGAACCGATTAGGAAGTCGGTGGTACTGATGATTTAGTAGATATACACACCTATAACTTTCTAAAAATCTTTAGAGAAGTCGATGGCACCGACTTGAATTTCGGTGGTACCGACTCTGCCTTTCTGAAGCCGATCCAACTCTGATCAAATCTTGGTACCACCGACAAAGATGTCGATGGTACCGACCTTGTATGTTCTGCGCACTTCCAAACACGAATCAAGGTACCATTTTTACAAAATATTATGAAAAATTAAGCAAAATAAATGCATAAAATTAAAAGAACATAAAGAAACAATCTAAAAGTTGGGTTGTCGTCCAACAAGCGCCCTTGTTTAATGTCCTAGGGTTGTCATGAGGAATACCTTCAACCTGGGTTGTCAAGGGGTGTCTCTAATGATTCAGATGGAAGCTTAAACTCAACTTTATCATCACCAATCCCAAGTGTCAAGTAACCTCGCCCAATGGCAGTGATCACATCAGTCGTAGCTTAGAATGGCCTTCCCAATAGCATCTCAGATCCTTTCATCTCAGGCATATCCATGACTACAAAATCTACAAGAAAGATGAACTTGTCTACTTTGACTAGCACATCCTCACATATACCATGTGGCTTCACAATCGATCCATCTCCAAACTCAATTTTCATGGAGGTTTATATTGGCTTCTTCAATCCCAACTTCTGAAAAGTAGCAAGAGGCATGACGTTAATACTTGCCCCTGAGTCCCACTGTGCTTGTGGGAATTGTTGTCCACCTATAGAACATGGGACGTAGAAACATCCTAGATCCTTCCTCATTCTCGGCAGCTTTCCTTGAATAATAGAACTCATCGCTTCATCAACACACCAAACATCTATATCTTTGATCATACGTTTCTTGTTGATGATGTCTTTCATGAATCTTCCATATGCAGGGATTTTCTCTATAGCCTCCACTAGTGGGATGTTGATGTGGAGCTTTCAGAAGATCTCAAGAAATTTCCTAAAGCAGCTTTTCTCTTTCCTCAGCTTCAGACTATCCGAGAATGGCACACTTAGCTTCTCTATTTGCTTGTGTGGTGGAACATATGGAACTTTGGAGGTCTCCTCCCCTAAGCTTGCTTCAACACCACCTTCAGAGATAGAATTTGGCACATCTTCTGTGGATGGTGTTGACCTAGAGGTTATACATTACCTATATTTTGATAATGACTTAACCATTCCATTCATATGTATCTAACATGTGCGTTAAAGATTGTTTGCAGACATTAGGTACATGAAAAGGATCACATATACAAGCCCTAGAATGGGCCAAGTGCAAGCCAAATTGACTACAAGTGTGCAATTTAGGATTTCCATGTAAATCACCTTAGAACATGAATGTAATCACTTGTAACGATGTATATGCTTGTAACTTAGAAGAGAAAATTGTTTGGGAAAAAATTCACCAAGTGCTAATTACTTTTATTGCAAATTAAAAAATCTATTTCAGGCACTTGGTCGGTCGAGTTTCCCACCCTGAAACTCGACCGATCATCCTGAGTTGATTTTCTGGAGATTGCAATCGGTCGAGTTGTGCACTCACAGAACTCGACCGATTGGGTAGTAGGCCATTTCCAGTTGAAATGGTCGGTCGAGTTTCCTCAGAACAAACTCGACCGATCAGTTCAATATCGGATTGCCTGCTACCTGATCGGTCGAGTTACACCCATTGATACTCGACCGATTGCACTGTACGGAGTTTGCAGAAAAAGTAATATGACCGTTGGTGAATTGTTTTGGGCAAAAATATGACCATTTTCTTGAAGGAAAAATGATCACTTTTGCACCCAAGTGTCCCACAACATAAAGGGCCACCCTCAACTATAAATAGAACCCCTTGGACTTCATTCCAAGCTGCTCTTCCATTGCAAACTTGGTTCTAGCTTAGTTGAGAGTATTCCAAGCCCTTGAGCCCCTTTCTCTCTCTACCTTCAAGACTAATTCGTGAGTGAGATAGGTTCTTTTGTATGAGAGCTATCCTTTGTGCTATGTAAAGCTCTCCCTTCTTTCTTCCCACCTCCAAATCAAATAGAAGATTGATTGAAGCTTCTTCTCCGAGTGAAAGAGAAGTTGTTGCTGTTCTTCTCCGGGTGAAGGGGAAGATGTGTTGCTGATCTTCTAGAGTGAAGATTGATCGTTGCTCTAGCTCCCTTGGTGAAGGGAAAACGTGGGAAAGCTCTCCAAGTGAAGGAGAGGTGCAAGGCAAGCTCAAGTAAGATAGGTAATTCCTGCAAGGCTGAAGACAAAGGTGAGATTGGGTAAGTCCTTTGTAGAAGGTTGAAGAATCTCGCTTTGTGGGTAAGTCCTTGGATAGGTTGAAGATCTTAGCTTGTGTAATTAAGCCCTTGGTTGTGTGGTTTATGTTTCTTGTAATCTTATCGTAATAAATAAGAGGACCAAGTTGCAAATCCTAGAGTGTAACCAACTCTAGGTAGTGGACTAACATAGCTCCTAAGTTTAGGACGTGGAACCACTCTAAACCACCTGTCCAAGTGCATGATATTCATTATCTCTTATCCTTGCTTTGTATGCTAGAATAGGATATCAAATTGCTTATTGCATTAGTTTTTACACTTCAATTAAATTGGTGGTCTAATCGATTTTGTGAAGTGTGTGTAGCTCTATTCACCCCCCCTCTAGAGCCCATCGATCCAACAAGTAGTATTAGAGCAGGTCTTCTCCAAGCTACTTCTACAAGTAGGAGAAGATGGGCGATTCGGCTCTTGGGTCACTCAACCTTGAAGGAAGCTTCTCCATGAGACCCCCGGTCTTCGACGGCACAAACTTCTTATATTGGAAGAGGAGAATGCAATTCTATCTTCACGGGGTGAGTTTCGAAATGTGGAAGATTGTCCATCTCAAGTATGAGGATCCAAAAGGCGACATCACCACATGGACGGAAGCGGACATGAAGCGTGCTCAACTCAATGTTAAAGCCGTGAGCATCATCTACGCCGCCCTTACACCATCAGAGTTCAACCGCATCTCTTCATGGGACACGACGCATGAGATATGGCACAAGTTGTGCGTCACCTATGAAGGGACTGAGCAAGTCAAGGAGGCCAAGGTCTACATGCTTGGTGGTCTTCTTGAGAACTTCAAGATGGGGAAGAATGAGAGGGTAGCGGATATGTACACAAGGTTAAATGTCATCTTGAACAGCCTTGCAGCCCTTGGAATTGTCATGGATAGAGGTACAATCAATGCCAAAATCTTGAGATCTCTTCCAAAGAGATGGGAGCCAAAGGTCACCTCTATTGAAGTAGTCTACAAGCTAAGCGAGTTATCAACCGAGGAGCTTGTTGGTAACCTTCAAGCCCATGAACCTAGGCTTGACAAGCAAGAGGAAGAGGAGAAAAGAGAAGAGAAGGAATCAAAGAAGATAAAGGACACCACCTTCAAAGCTCAAATTGAAGAAATGGTCTGACAACAACAACTTTCCATGAAGTCTCCCTACCCTTCCTCAAGTGAAGATGATGGTGTAAATGATCATGAAGCCAACTACTCAAAAGGGAAGCACTTCAAGAGCAAGCCCTCCTCCTCAACTCCAAGGTGCTACGAGTGTGGTCAAAAAGGCCACTACAAGAGTGACTGCCCTAAGGTCAAGAAGAGCCATCACAAGAGCATCCACAAGAAGGATGACAAGTACAAGAGAGAAGCAAAGTACAAAAGAAAAGACAAGAAGGAGAGAAGGTCCAAAGATGCAGCTCATGCGGCATGGGAGTCCTCTTCTTCAAGCTCCTCAAGCTCCAAAGATGGAGAATGTCATCTTACCCTCATGGCCTCTACAAGTGAAGATGTAATTGAGGTAAATGAGGTAATCAAAGTAAGTGATATTAGTTTACATGAGCTATCTAAGGAAACTCTTATTGATATGCTTAATGAATGCCAATCTTCTTTTGCTAAATATAAATCTAAAAGGAAAAGATTAGGCAAAATTGTTGATGATCTCTATGCAAAAATTGACATTCTTGATAAAAATGAGAAATTACATCTTGATAGCATAGATTCCTTGCAAAGGCAATTTCTTGACCTTGAACTTCAATATAATGGAGTAGAGGTTGAGAATGGTACTTATCTTAAAACTATTGAAAATCTTAAGATAGAGAACCAAAAATGCCTAGATGAGCTTGATATTCTAAAAACTGAAAATGTAGAACTTAAGCTTATTGATGATGCTAGGAGAGATGAAGTCTACTCTTATCAAAGGGAGATTGTTGTTCTTAAATATGAAAATGCTAAATTGCTTGCTCAAACAAATGATTTATCTTCTAGATCTATTTTTCCTAGAAATGAAGTTGCTAGCTTAACTCTAGAAAAAGACTCTCTTCTTACTAAAGCCCTCTGTCTTGAGGCCGACCTTTTACATACTAGAGAAGATCTTGCTAGTTTATCTACTACTGTTGTAAATCTTAGTGATGATAATGCTAAATTAAGATCTACTTTGCAAAGGTTTCTTTCGGGTAAGAAATCCCTAAATGATGTTCTAGAGCACTCTACCAAACAAGTTGGTACTAGTGGTCTAGGATATAATGGGACTACTCCAAAAGGTAAGAAGAAGAAGGGTAAGAAAAAGAGTGTGGAACCTCCAATTTTCAATGGAGAGTCTTCCGGCTCTAAAAACCCCATGGTTTGTATTCATTGCAAATGTGATGACCATTATTCTACCTATTGTCCTTACAAGCCCAAGGGGACCAACCCAAAGATGAAATGGGTCCCCAAGCTAACCCCGGACCCCAAAGTTTGAGTTGGGTTCCGACATCCTCTTTTCTTGCAGGTTAAAAAGAAATGGATTGTTGATAGTGGCTGCTCTAAGCATATGACTGGAGAAATCATCCATTTCAATAAATTTGTGAAAAAGAAAGGAGGACCGGTAACCTTCGGGGACAACAAGAAGGGTAAGGTTATAGGTGAGGGTGATGTAGGAAATGAATTATGCATTAAAAATGTATTGCTTGTTGATGGCCTACATCACAATTTAATTAGTGTTAGCCAATTATGTGATAATGGTTATCTTGTGCTATTTACTTCTTTAGAATGCTTGCTTCTAGATTCCCTGTCCTACAATGTTATATATAAGGGAACTAGAAATGGTAATCTCTATGTGATTGTTCTCGATGCTCTTAAGCCCATACTAAATACATGCTTAGTTGTGGACAAAAATGATCTTTCGCTTTGGCATCGTCGTTTGGGTCATGTGAATTTGCATCAAATGAAGAAATTGAACAAAAAGGATTTGGTTCGAGGACTTCCTAAATTGGATTTTGAAAAGGATGAGGAATGCCAACCTTGTACACAAGGGAAACAAACCAAATCCTCCTTCAAATACAAAGGAGTCATGAGCACCAAGAGAGTTCTTGAGCTTCTTCATATTGATCTTTTCAGACCAATGAGAACACAAACGCTTCGTGGCTCCAAGTATTGTCTTGTTATTGTTGATGATTTTTCTAGATATACTTGGACTTTCTTTCTCGTTTCTAAAAGCGATACACTTGATGTTTTCTCGAGCTTTGGTAAACGAGTTGAAAATGAAGCTTCTTGCCATGTTGTTTCCATCCGTAGTGATCATGGGGGAGAGTTTGAAAATGATCTTTTTGAACGTTTTTGTGAAAAATCGGGTTATTCACACAATTTCTCTTCTCCTCGCACACCTCAACAAAATGGAGTTGTTGAGAGGAAGAATAGATCGCTACAAGAGATGGCTAGGACCATGCTTCTTGAGTATGACACTCCTAAGAAGTTTTGGGCTGAAGCCGTTAGCACGTCATGTTTTGTGCAAAACTGAGTTTTCACACATCCGACTTTCAAGAAAACCCCCTATGAACTATGGCGTGGTAGGAAGCCGTCTATTGATTTCTTTCATGTTTTCGGATGTCCTTGTTTTGTTTTAAACACCAAGGATTCTCTCGACAAGTTTGATCCGAAATCATACAAGGCTTTCTTCCTAGGCTATAGCACTACTAGCAGGGCATTTAGAGTATTTAACATTGAACTATCTAAAATTGAAGAATCTATAAATGTTAAATTTATTGAAACTAACCCTGTTATTGGCAAGCATATTGGTGATGATGATGTTGCAGATGAAATAATTCCTATCTTAAAAGATCTCAACATCAAAGACAAAGGCAAGCAGGTTGCAGAAGAAGAAAAAGAAGGAGAAAAGAAGGATCCCACTCCCCGCTTTGCAAAGAATCACCCCAAGGAGTTGGTCATTGGCAATCCGTTTGAAAGAGTGAGGACACGAGCTGCTCACAACAAAGAACAAGCAGATAGTGCCTTCATCTCACAACTAGAGCCAAAGAACATCAAAGAGGCCCTTGGTGATGATGAGTGGATCCTTGCCATGCAAGAAGAGCTTGAGCAATTTGAGAAGAACCGTGTGTGGACTCTAGTGCCAAGACCAAATGATAGAAAGATCATTGGCACCAAATGGGTCTACCGCAACAAGCTTGATGAGCAAGGAAAAGTGGTAAGGAACAAAGCAAGGTTAGTAGCACAAGGTTACAACCAACAGGAAGGTATTGATTTTGATGAAACTTATGCTCCTATTGCTAGATTAGAATCTATCCGTATGCTACTTGCTTTTGCTTGTTATAAAAATTTCTTGCTTTATCAAATGGATGTTAAAAGTGCGTTTTTGAACGGTACAATCGAGGAGGAAGTATTTGTTGCTCAACCTCCGGGCTTTGAAAATGACAAATTACCCAATCATGTTTATTTGCTACAAAAAGCTCTCTATGGACTCAAACAAGCACCTCGAGCTTGGTATGAGAAATTAAAGAACTTTTTGTTAGATAATGGGTATGTCATGGGCAAAGTTGATTCTACTTTGTTTCTAAAACACACTTCTAACCATTTTCTTATCATACAAATATATGTTGATGATATCATTTTTGGCGGGACTGATCTTGATCTTTGGAAGGAGTTTAGTTCTCTTATGCAGAGTGAATTTGAAATGAGCATGATGGGTGAGTTGACCTTCTTCCTCGGCTTTCAAATCAAGCAAACAAAGGAAGGAAACTTCATCAACCAAGGCAAATACACAACTGAACTACTCAAGCACTTTGGGATGGAGAACATGAAGCCGATGGATACACCCATGTCAAACACCACCAAACTTGATAAATATTAAGAAGGTGAAAAGGTAGATGAGAAGCTCTATAGAGGTATGATAGGAAGTTTACTTTACTTAACTGCCTCTAGACCTGGCATTATGTTTAGTGTTGGATTGTGCGCTCGCTTTCAATCTTGCCCTAAGAAGTCGCATCTCACTGCTGTTAAGAGAATTTTGAGGTACTTAGCCAAAACTAAAAATTTTGGTCTAAGGTATCCTAAATCAAGGGATTTTACTCTTACGGCATATAGTGATGTGGATTATGCAGGGTGTTTGATTGATAGAAAGTGCACAAGTGGCACTTGCTTCCTTCAAGGACCATGCTTAGTGTCTTGGTTCTCCAAGAAACAAAGCACAATGGCATTATCAACTACCGAAGCTGAATACATTGCAGTCGGGAGTTGTTGTGCACAGGTCCTATGGATGAAGCAAATGCTCCAAGACTTTAACATATTTTTTGATGCTTCTCCTATCTATTGTGACAATACTAGTGCAATTAACCTCTCTTATAATCCTATATTGCATAGTAGAGATAAACATATAGATGTTCGCCATCATTTTCTTCGTGACCACATTGCCAAGAAAGATATCTATATCACACATGTGGACACGGAAAATCAGTTGGCGGACATTTTTACAAAACCCCTAGCTAGAGATCAATTTAACTTTATTCGATCTAAACTGCTCATTATTGATTTAAATGATATTGCTATGTGATCTAGCTAGTGATCTCTATCCTAGATGCTTGCTCATGTCATTCTTCACCTTATGTTGCCTATACATGCTTGCTTATGCTTAATTTGCCAATCAATATGCCTAGTTTTTGCTTGTTTTTTGGGTTTTTATCGAATTTCGCGTTTTATCGCTAAATAGTGCCCAATGATGAGCAAAATTTGCCTAGGTATGTTATTTATGCATAATAGAATGGAAAAATAAATTTAATAGGCATGTATGTGGCTAGAATCTAAGATTTATACTGCTAGGTCAGGTTGACCATCGGTCGAGTTTCACCCCAGAAAACTCGACCGATCAGGAGCCGAGAGTGGTTCTTCAGTGGACCGATCGGTCGAGTTGTCCTGTCTCAGAACTCGACCGATCGACGGGCTGTGCCAACTTAAAACTTAGGATTGGCCGACTATTTTCCCTTGCAACTAGAATATAGCCGACCGATTCCTCTTCTCTTGGCCCGTGCTCTCCACCCCAGCCCTAACCCTTCCTCGTTCCCAGCCCTAGGGTGCCTTAGCAGCTTGCTCCTGACCTTCCTGGGCGACAGATGTGTGTTCTTGTTGGGTTTTGAGGTTCATTTTGCTTGTGTGTGCGTTTTCTCCTCTAGTTTTTGCTTCCATGGCTTCCCACAGGAGAAAACGACCCGCCCCTAGCAATGCCCCAGCTTCTTCCTCGACCCAACGGTTGATTCCCTTTGATAACACTAAGTTTGTATCTCTAGAGGCTGTCAATAGGTATAAGGATCTCCTACCTAGGTCTCCTTTTCCTTTCCGCCCCCTAGTTGGTCCAACTCATTTTCAAAACCATATCAACTCCATCGCACAGCTTCTTGCACATCAAAACTTTCCGCCCTTGCAATCGAGAGTGACTGCTTCAACAATCAGCTATCTAGTGCCAAAGCAGTTCACGAGTTCTATGCTAATCTACGTTGGAACTATGATTCGATTATTCCCCCGCCAAATACCGAAATAGTCCTAACATCGATGATCGCCGGTTATCGGTTTCAACTCTCCGAGGAGACTTTCAATCTCTATCTTGCCGGAGACGAAGAAACCACTACTTGGCGCCGGGGCTATGACGAGTATTTTGATCTTTTGGACCTGGAAGCCTTTTACAAACATCATGAATTGACATTACCGGATATTCATCGATATTTGAAAAAGCCTGACGTGGCCTATAAGAAGAGGTCCACCCTTCCCTCCTCCTCCCTTGACCTCCGGAAGCACATCCTAGCCCTTGTGCTTAACTGCAACATCCATCCGAAGTGAAATCAAACGGATATTGCGGAAAACACAACAATTTTGATGTATTGTTTGTTGAACAACATAGGTGTCAAGTGGGCTCGTTACATTCTACACCATATTACCTGCTTTGACAAAGGCAAGAACACCAAGGGCACCCATCCTCCCTATCCAGCCTTGATCTGTGGTCTCTTCCAGTTCACCACTGAGAAATCACTCTTTTCCGACTACCATTACCCGGTTGCTCGAAAAGGAGTGTGCATTAGTGAAACCACTCTTATAAAGTCTGTGCCTGCCCCTGGTGCTTCTGGATCTGCCTCTGCCTTAGCCTCCGCCCCTGCTTCTGGTGCCCCTCCCACCTCCACCCAGGCTCCACCCCCACAGCCCCACCCTTGCCCTAGTCGTGCGTCTTTTAGAGCATTAAATGAAACCCTTCTGGGTTACATGATGCATGAACAGGCGTACAATTGCCAGGTTCAGGAGCACCTTCATCAGGATTTATGTTACATCATGTCTCACATGAATCTATCCTGCTCCTCACCCTACCCAGTACACCAGCCATATCCGGGTAGTGCTTATGCCTCCTATGCGTATGAGCAATACTTCCCTGCTCCACCATCGTTCGCTGCCGAGCCTTCCACTGCTGCTCCACCTCAGTATCCCTCTAGTAGCTCTACTCCTGCATATCTACCGCTACCTGCTGGCCCCCTGGCCACTCTGCTCACGTCCTTGGGAGACTCTGCTCCATCCTTTCTGCAGGCCCAGGAGCTCCTAGCTCTTGGCATGTCGTGGGCTGAGCAGAATGCCTGTTGTCCTGGTCGCTCCTTTGGTCCTGCTGATGAGGACATGCCCGACCAGGATGAGGTTGCTGATGAGGAGGCCGACGAGGATGCTGATGATGCTGATGGTGATGGTTCTTCTGCCGAGGATGGCGATGATGGTGCTGGTTCTGATGCTGGCACAACTGCCCCGCCTTCGGATGGTGATGAGGACTACAACCCCGGCGATGATGAGGACACAGTTGACATAGATAGCTTAGATGTCTAGGAGGTTGTCTTAGATTATAGTCTAGCATGTCTATTATATATATCTTTCTAGACTCTTTTGTATAAGAAACATCCTGGCACATTAGTCTGAGTTGTACTATTTTCTTATTCTCTGTTTTCTCGCTTTTTATGGTTGTAGTCGCTTATGAGAACATATGTCTGAGTTGGAATATCATTGCTACACTTTGGCTACTTCATATGTGTTATCTTATGCTTGGTGTTTGATGAGCTATATTTTGATTCTGACTTGGATTGTATGTTTCTCCTCTGTGGTTGTATGTTATATGCCTTTACACTGTTGTTTATCATCTTTTGCATATATGTGTGGTTGAGTCTTGGAGAAGACCTAGATTTTTCTCTTCTACACCCCCTTCCTTTTTGATAATGTCAAAAGGGGGAGAAATATCTCATGGTCTGAAACTCAATCATATTGTTTTTATTGTGATAATACTATTGCTTTCTTTCCTAAGTGATCCTTTTCTTGTTAATTTGCTGATTGATCATATGACATGTAAGGGATTACATATTACATGGATATTGGTTTTGCTATGTATAGAAAACCTAACATGCAGGTGAGAGGAAGCATAGATTGAGGGGGAGCAATTCCAATTGTTCTTATCATGAATCCCCCTAATTCACATAGCAAAGGTTTAATTTTATTATCCTTCTCAATATGTTTGAGGAATGGTTTGTCATTGTCAAAAAGGGGGAGAATGTTGACCTAGAGATTATACATTACCTATATTTTGATAATGACTTAACCATTCCATTCATATGTATCTAACATGTGTGTTAAAGATTGTTTTCAGACATTAGGTACATGAAAAGGATCACATATACAAGCCCTAGAATGGGCCAAGTGCAAGCCAAATTGACTACAAGTGTGCAATTTAGGATTTCCATGTAAATCACCTTAGAACATGAATGTAATCACTTGTAACGATGTATATGCTTGTAACTTAGAAGAGAAAATTGTTGGGGACAAAATTCACCAAGTGCTAATTACTTTTATTGCAAATTAGAAAATCCATTTCAGGCACTTGGTCGGTCGATTTTCCCACCCTGAAACTCGACCGATCATCCTGAGTCGATTTTCTGGAGATTGCAATCGGTCGAGTTGTGCACTCACATAACTCGACCGATTGGGTAGTAGGCCATTTCCAGTTGAAATGGTCGGTCGAGTTTCCTCATAACAAACTCGACCGATCAGTTCAATATCGGATTTCCTGCTACCTGATCGGTCGAGTTACACCCATTGATACTCGACCGATTGCACTGTACGGAGTTTGCAGAAAAAGTAATATGACCATTGGTGAATTGTTTTGGGCAAAAATATGACCGTTTTCTTGAAGGAAAAACGATCACTTTTGCACCCAAGTGTCCCACAACATAAAGGGCCACCCTCAACTATAAATAGAACCCCTTGGACTTCATTCCAAGCTGCTCTTCCATTGCAAACTTGGTTCTAGCTTAGTTGAGAGTATTCCAAGCCCTTGAGCCCCTTTCTCTCTCTACCTTCAAGACTAATTCGTGAGTGAGATAGGTTCTTTTGTATGAGAGCTATCCTTTGTGCTATGTAAAGCTCTCCCTTCTTTCTTCCCACCTCTAAATCAAATAGAAGATTGATTGAAGCTTCTTCTCCGAGTGAAAGAGAAGTTGTTGATTTTCTTCTCCGAGTGAAGGGGAAGATGTGTTGTTGATCTTCTAGAGTGAAGATTGACCGTTTCTCCAGCTCCCTTGGTGAAGGGAAAATGTGGGCAAGCTCTCCAAGTGAAGGAGAGGTGCAAGGCAAGCTCAAGTAAGATAGGTAATTCCTGCAAGGCTGAAGACAAAGGTGAGATTGGGTAAGTCCTTTGTAGAAGGCTGAAGAATCTCGCTTTGTGGGTAAGTCCTTGGATAGGTTGAAGATCTTAGCTTGTGTAATTAAGCCCTTGGTTGCGTGGTTTATGTTTCTTGTAATCTTATCGTAATAAATAAGAGGACCAAGTTGCAAATCCTAGAGTCTAACCAACTCTAGGTAGTGGACTGACATAGCTCCTAAGTTTAAGACGTGGAACCACTCTAAACCACCTGTCCAAGTGCATGATATTCATTATCTCTTATCCTTGCTTTGTATGCTAGAATAAGATATCAAATTGCTGCTTGCATTAGTTTTTACACTTCAATTAAATTGGTGGTCTAATCGATTTTGTGAAGTGTGTGTAGCTCTATTAACCCCCCCCCCCTAGAGCCCATCGATCCAACAGATGGCACATCTTGTGGCTGCTTCTCCTTGCTTGTGAGTGTCTCGTCATTGACTATGGCTACTCCACTATGGAGTAGACCCTTCACCTTCTCTTCTGGCATAGGAGTCTCTTCTAAAATTTGAGATGTGGCATGGCAGTGGTGGAACCTTTGAGTGATTTAACTTGCATCATGCATCCTCCTGAAAATCCATACAGACTGTGAGGGAATGGAACTTTGGGTACATACTCCACGTCTAGCTGCATGATGTTCTGCTCAGTTATCTCCACAATAGGGGGCTCTGGCTCCATGTTGATTGAAATATATTTAACTTGATGATGATGTTGTTGAGCTGGAGTTGAATTCGCAGTAGGTTCCTACTAAATGAGCTTCTTAATGGAAGCCATCTCCTCTACTATTTGAGAAGTTTGGTATTGCATGCTTTGTATCTATGCCCCATGGTTCTGAAGAACCTACTGCGTCTGTCCCATGAACAAGTCATTTTTCTTGAGCAGCTTCCTCAACATCTCATTGGTACTATTTTTTCATTGTTTTTGTACCCATGTTGCCTCATGTATTTGTCCTTTTCTACCTCTTCTTCTTCTTCCTCCTTCTGATATATCTTCTTAGCAATCAAATCAAGTTTTTCATTCAATGCATTGATTTCCTTTGACTCTGCCATGCTCTTAATGTGCTCTGGGCGTTCACTGTCATTACCCCAGGCCTGGTTCTTCATCATGTTGTTCAATATCTCTTGGCACTTTGTTGGCGAGTTATTAAGAAAGAAACATGTGCATGCACTATCTAGAGTGACACGTTAATTTTTGTGGAGATCAAAGTAGAACATCTTTACTTGGTTCTCTAGATCTATCCCATGATGTGGGACTTTCCTGAGCATGTTATGAAAATGCTCCCAAGCCTCGAAATATGACTCAGCCACCTGTTGTTTGAAATTGTGAATGTTCTTCACCAGCTCATTTGTCTTTTCTGGAGGAAAATACCTTTCAAAGAACCTCTCAATCATTTGATCCCATGTCTCGATCGATTCCTTTGGTAGGTTGTGCAGCCATTCTTTTGCCTTGTCTGCTAGTGATAATGGAAACAACTTCAGATAAATAGTTGTCTGTGGAAACCTATCCACTTTCACCATGTCACAACACTCAACAAAGTTGTTGATGTGTACCACTGGGTCTTCATGAGTGTTCTCGTAAAAATCCTGTGACTTGACGAGTACAATCAACCCTAGATTAATCTTGTATTTCTCTACATTCACATTCTATTTCTTGATGGGTCCCATCTGTGTAGCTAAGGAAGATGCCTTAATCATCTCCCATATTATCTTCTTGGCCCCTCCATTACCGACCCCCTTTCTTGTTGCTTGGTTGTCAACAGTATGTCTTCAGATAAAGTTGTTTGAATTGGAGATGGCGTTAAGGTTCCGACAGACCCTTATGGATCTTCAATAGTGATTGGGACCTCTGGTGTAGATTCTTTGTAGTCTGTGGTCCATTTTTGCACCATGCACTAGTACATGAAAATGTGGAATCAATTAATCATGGTACTCAATAGAGAAATTTTTTCTATATGTATGCAATGAATTTCAATGATTAAAATAAAGTTACAAGAAATAAAACGTCGCCTAGAGTGGCCGCCCATAGCACTCTTAGTGTTGAAACTTTGCCGTCTCCCCGACAATGGTGCCAAAAACTTGACATGCTAAAACTGTTTGTATAAATACAAGTGTACGCGTTGAGTAATATAGGCCTATGTGAGGCATGAGTCGAACTCAGGGAGAAGTAGTCTCAATGACTACTACTAACTACGGTGTGATCAGCTAAGCCGATTAAAAGGTTGAGTTTGAGTTTAAACAAAATAAAAGAAAATTAAATGAAAATTACTGGGATTGATTCAGATGATGTGGATCCCTTATGATTACCGATTTCACCATGGGGTCTCATTATATCTTATTTCTATCAAATTAATATAAATTAAACTCCTACCCTAGACAGAAAACCTGTAGTCAGAATTGCCCTCTTCCACGGTGCAATCCACTACCTAGATCTAAGCCAATTCCATGTCTGTAGCAATTTATATCTTAGTCTAGGTGCATTATTGAAGACTCTGGGTTTCTTTCCACTAACTGTACATTACCTTTTCCATAGAACACTTAGAAAAGTGTATAGATTGTGGTTTTCTAACCTTTAATCATCTTTCCAGAGAAATTATCAGTGTATTACTCTACCAATGGTGATCGAGCATAGATAGATCATTCAAAAAACAACTATATATCTCGGAATAAAGATAAATCTATATTAATTCATGCAAAAAGTCAATACAACAATTCCCCGGGCTACTCCCGGATCCTAAGGAAAGGAGGGGTTTAGCCCTGCATGGTTTTAAGTTATGAATACATGGAGAGAAGGGAGAAAATGTGGAAAACATGCAAGCCATTTGTATAACCCCTGGAGAGAAGTTGTTCCAGATGATCCTCCTCAAGAAACGCACGTTCTGTAGTCTTTTGGCAGCAAAAATCCCCGTTGGAGGTGCTCAGATCTCCCAGTTGACGACCTTCGACTCTGTGCTCCTCTCTCTCTCTCCTCTTTGTCTTTTGTGCAACGCATAATTAGATGATCCCCTAGGTCTAGCCGTCCTTGCTCTAAGTCATAGGGCCAACTTACGGTACCACATAACGTGGACCATTGGATCTGGGCGATCTAATTGATAGTAGAATCTGGAAGAGTCGGTACCACCGACAAGATGGTTGGTGGCACCGAGTCTACTCTTCTTTTCAAGACGACTACTGATGCAATCTCGGTGGCACCGACCAGATGGGTCGGTGGCACCGACACTGTAATGTGCATAAAGTACCTAAAAAGTGCAAAAAAATGTGCATAACTATGGGGAATATATAGAATCATATAAATATGATAAAATAAGTATAATTAGATGCAAACAAAGTGTACAGGCCAACAAAAGTGAATTATGCAAATATAATCAAGAAAATGAAAAATATGTGTACAAAACAGATATAAAATAAGCATGTAAAAGCGACTCAAAACCCATGCATCAAATGACAAGCTACAATGTCATCTAGGTGGCATAAAAATGATGATTGTAGCACTGAGTTAGATGGTGAAAATAAAAATTAAGAGTATAAATCATTCTTAGTGGCAAAGACAAATGTTTCACTAGAAACTGAGCCAAGAGGTGAAACTTGGCAATAAACAACAAAGTCATTTGGGTAACACTAACAATCCACTCATGGAACCATCATCAACACACACAAGATGGTACTAATGTCTAGCAAGCATTGAGAGAAATAGTCAAGATGCAAGTATGTATCACGGAATTCATCTTGATCGAACCAAAATAATTTGTTTGATCAAGATGTGGATGAAAAGAGAGAGACCTTGAGGAGGCCTGACGTGTATTTTACTACGCGCTAAAACGCAAGTATACGCGTCGAGTAATATAGGCCTTTGTGAGGCCCGAGTCGAACTCAGGGATACGTAAATTATTGGAGACTTCTACTAACTAATCGCAATCAGCTAGGCCGAATAACAAAGTAAGGTTTGTTGTCCAAATTAAAAGAAAATAAAATGAAACAAAGAAAACAATCAATTAAATGTTAATTTAATCAATGTAATAGGGTATCTTTAGGATTGCGGTTTCACCGCGGGTCAACATTGTATTAGGTTTTATATAATTCCTCACTCTTCTCACTTTATCCGGGTAGTGGCCTGAAAACAGAATTACCCACTGTCGTGGTGTAATTCACTACTTAGGTCTAGGTTTATTCCACCGTCGTAGTAATCATTCCCCTAGACTAAGCGCATTAAAAACGGTCTCTCAGTTCCCACCATTAATTTTACAACTCCTTTGTCAAGGGTTTTATTGATTAATGTAGGTTTCGTCTCTTTTCAACCGTTAATCCTTCTGTCGAAGTGATTAAGGGCATTAAATTATTATTATGGTGATCAAGCATAACAATATATATGGAGAAAACGAATCTATACCACGGATTTGAGAGAGAAAATATGAATTATCAATATAAAATTGTCATACAATGCATTCCCGGGCTACTCCCGGTCCTAAAGATGGAGGGGATTAGCCCCGCATGGTCATCTCAATGAAAGACAGAGGAGTAGAGAAGAAAAACATGGGAAACATGGAGCAAACTCGTGTAACCCCTGATACAAAGGTGTTCCTGGAGATCCTCCTCGAGAAACGTGCGTTTTGCAGTCTTCCAGCAGCAAAATCGCCCGTCGGAGGTGCCCGGATCGCTCGGTTGACGGCCTTCGTCTCTCGTCTCCTATCTCTCTCTCTCCTTCTTGGATGTTGTGCAACACAATCTCCTCTCCCCCTCGGGCCGTCCGTGCTCTTCTTAGGTCATAGGACCACTTTACGGCTCCGAAAAAGCTCAACCGTCGGATTAAAACGATCCGTTTTAGTGCTGAAAATCGCCAGATCCCGACGCTGTCGATAGTATCGACCCTAGGTCGATGGTATCGACCATGGCACAGGTTATTCCTTCCAAGATCACGTTTTGGGGTTGCTTTTTGATGAAATGTCGATACTATCGACCTGGGGGTCGATAGTATCGACTCCGGACAATGCAAAAGTGCCTGAAAAAGTGCCAAAACATGTGTATAAGTCCAGGGATTATATAAAATCATATAAATATGATAAAAGAAGTATAATTTGATGCAAAAAGAGTTTAAAGGCCAACTGTAGTGAATTATGCAAATATAATCAAGAAAATGACAAATACATGCATAAAACGGATATAAAATAAGCCTATAAAAGTGACTCAAAACCCATGCATCAAACTCCCCTAAGCTTAAACCTTGCTCGTCCTCGAGCAACAAAACTTTGGATCTGGTTGAGATAAGTCAGCAACCGTACATAAATACATGAAATGAATCTACATCATCCCCACTTTCTTTCCACAAACCGGCGCTCATTGACCACTGAACACTAACTGCCATCCAGGCGACCAAAGACCTATGTAAAAGATGTTTATCCCCCAATCAATGAAACACTATCAATTAAAGCAGTTAATATGATAAACTCATCAGGTCCATACTTGATGCATCTTGTGATCTCCTATCTACGTTGCTCATTTCCTAACTACCATCTAAATGGAAGCAGATCTCCTGATATTAATGAATGAGGAGAATATCATGGGTGGACTACCAATTAGAGCAACATGTGGATGGGATAGGTGGTTGTGAAAGAGATGGAAGCACATAATAGTCAATCATCCAATACAAAAATTAATGACCTATCATGATGCAAAATGCAAGTGAAAATGTCCTAATGTTACATTTTTGGTGGAATGATGCATGCACTATCATTCTGTCTCAAGGTGAGATGGAATATCTAAGAAAACTACACCATGTTCTTATTCTTATTAATATGTAAGTGAAAACATGTTCCTTTCTCCCTCTCATTCCTACTTCTCAATTCTTTTTTTTTCTTCTTTTTTTTCCAATTATTTTTCAAAAAAAATTTTCAAGCCCTTATTTTCATAGATGACAATGAATTATATGTCGGGCTCACTTCTTGTTACATACTTATGCATCTGAAGCATTCTATTTGGAGGGTATGGAACAAGTTCATCACCTTTAATGTTTTCAGAGTAACATAAGATACATGGTGTACAATATGCTCAAAAGATGTAAATGCAACTACATAATGACAGTTATGCAACTACTATGACATGCACCTAAGGATAATGTGCATGTATAACTACTCTATCTTTTTTTTTCATTTTCATGCAAAAAAAAATGTGAAAATAGATATAATGCAAGACCTATCTACATGAGATGCAATCAAAAAGTGAAAGACAATAATGTGCTCCCATTTCTTATGGTGGAGTGTGAATGAAATTGCGGTGGATCAGATCACAAGACTAATTGACAGAACCTTTCGAAAATATCATATGTCCCTCTCTAAAGACCTGTGTACAGGGTAACTGAAGGATTTCTCTCTTAAACTTTAGTCTAAGGTCACGTTAGCGTTTGGTCGGTTTGGGCTCAAACATCCTTGTCAATCACTTTTCCTTGGACAATAAAGATGGTCATTCATGTCCCCGTGTCCTGAAGCTGACTCACCCAAGCACTTCCTCAGTTATGCAACTCAATTACTCACAAGAATAAGCTCAAAAAGTTTTCAATATGCTCATATTTTCATGTGCACACAACCCAAGAGTAAAACTTGCAATTGAAACCATGTATTTATTACTCCACAGATTACACTAGATAGATGTGGATCCTACAAAAGAGGTAAACCTAGAAATAAAAACAACTAATATCTCAAAAGTAAAATCAACATGAATAAGTAAGTAAAAACTAAGATAGAGGGTTGTTCCAACACCCCCCCTAAGCTTGAATATGACTATGGCCTCATAGTCAACATTCTCACTTAAGAGGTGGAACAACGATACCATTCGCTTTGAAGTGTGGTGAAGAAGGATGGTTAGATGCTCAAGTAGACCAAGTGATGCTTTCTATCTCCCTCCTTTTTGTGGCCCATTTTTGTGTCTTAGTGGTTCTAAGACGTGACTTGCTTCATCCATCTTTCCTCTACAAAAAACGGTTCGAAAAAATCTCGTTTCGATACCTTTTACGGCCTGTTTTATGTAGATGTCCTGCAGGTGTCGATACCATCGACCAAGGTCGATGGTATCGACCCAGACTCAGCGATTTTGTTGAATCGACGCATCTAAAAGCCTGGGAACTCAAAAGTGTCGATACTATCGACCCTAGGGTCGATGGTATCGACTTTACTGGCACCAATTTTTCTGTAAATCTTCAGGAATCTCGATACTATCGACCCTAGGGTCGATGGTATCGACTTTTCTTCAGCGTTTACTTCTCCAAACTCGATACTATCGACATGGGTGTCGATAGTATCGACCTTAACATTCTGCACACTTCAAAACACGAGTTAGGGTACCATTTTTACAAAAATTATCAAAACCTAAGCAAAAATTAAGTACATAAACATAAAAGAACATAACCAAACATAAAATTGAACCTAAAGTCGGGTTGCCTCCCAACAAGCGCCCTTGTTTAATGTCCTAGGCTTGACATAAAGATACCTTTAACCTGGGTTGTCAAGAGATGTCTCCAATGAGTCATGTGGCAATTTGAATTGAACTCGATCATGTCGAATCCCCAAGGTCAATGTACCTCTCCCAATGGCAACGATGACATCAGCTGTAGCTTGGAACGGCCTTCCCAATAGCATCTCGCAACTTTGGAGCTGTGGCATGTCCATGACAACAAAATCTACCGGGAAGATGAACCTATCTACCTTGATGAGTACATCCTCGCACACTCCATATGGCCTTACAATGGACCCATCCGCCAACTCAATCATTGCCGCCAATTTCTTTATCTCCTTCAACCCAAGCTTTTGAAATGTCGCCAGAGGCATGAGATTTATGCTGGCGCCTGAATCACATTGCGCTTTAGGAAAATGTTGATCACCTATCGAGCATGGAATGTAGAAACCTCCTGGGTCTTTTCTCTTATTTGGCGAACTCCCGTGAATCATAGAACTCACCGTCTCATTCATCCGACAAATATCATCGTCTTTTATACGCCTCTTCTTATTGATGATTTCTTTGATGAACCTCCCATAGGCGGGAACCTTCTCGATCATCTCCACTAATGGAATATTGATGTGGAGTTTTCGGAATATTTCTAAGAATTTCCTAAAATGACGATGCTCTTTCTTTGGCCCTGGATTTCCTGGACTTGACACAACTGCTGCACTCACACGCCTGTGAGGTGGCACATATGAGCTTTTCGGGGCCAACTCCCCTAAGCTTGCTTCAATCACTCCCTCTAACGTGGGCTTGGGCGAGACATCATCAACAACAATAGCTTGTTGTGGTTTCTCTCTCGCATTAGATGTTTCCACACGTGCACAAACAGCCTTCAATTGTTCTTCCTGCCTAGATGGAGATGCAATATTCATAACTCGCTGTGATTTTCTGAAGAATGGGTTTCCGCCCGGCAGTCCATAGTAAGTGCATGGATACGGTATCGCCGGTGACGCATGTGTATTAAAAGTCATTTTTCTTTCTTCTTTAGCTTCTTGCACCTGAGATTCCTCCTCATTGCTTACCACAGACATATACTTGACTTGATGGTGTGCTTGGGCCACATTTGCATTCTCAGCTGGTTTCTGTTGATTAGCGTGCTTGATGGCCGCCACTTCACTCGAAATCTGTGCCACGGTGGTCTCTAATGCCCGCATTTGTGCTCCATGACTTTGCAGCATCTGCCCAAACTTGGTTAGAATATCACCTTGGGATTGCAATTGCTTACCAAACATGGCCATCATCTCTTGGTTTTGCTGTACCATTTGACTTAGTAATTCAGTGTTCTTATCCTCGGCTCTCTGCTGTGGCTTGGCATCCGGATCCTGCAGAAAATTATTCGAATCCTTCCATGAAAACTTTTTGTCCTTTCTCCATGAGTAGTCCTTGTTTCTATAGCCCTGTTGTTGCATAAATTTCACTTGGGCCTCCTCATCTTCAGATGCATCTTCCTTAGTTAGCAGCTTCTTGGCTAGAAGATCTAACTTATCATTCAGCTCTCTAACTATTCTAGATTCGCCAGCAGCCTTGACCTGTTCCACGGCACCTCTGTCACCCCATGACTGTTTCCTAGCCATGTTCTTGAGTATTTCCTAGCATCTATTGTCAGTGTTATTTAGGAAAAATCCCGACCCGGCTGAGTCCAAATTACTCCTATCATGCTCGGAGAGAGCAAAATAAAAGATTTTCACTTGTGTTTCCCTGTCCAGCCCATGATGTGGGCACCTCCTCAACATAACCTGGAATCGCTCCCAGGTCTCAGAATATGTTTCACCCGCCTGTTGGGTGAAATTGTGAATCTTCCTAATCATGTCGTTGGTCTTCTCAGGAGGGAAAAACCTCTCGAAGAAAACCTCCACCATATGATCCCAAGACTCCACAAATTCATCATCAAGGTTATGTAGCCACTCTCTTGCTGCTCCTGCCAAGGAACTCGGGAACAACTTGAGGTACAAAGCATCTTGTGGAAACCTGTCTATCTTCACCATGTCACAATTTTCGACGAACTGGCTGATATGTGCAATAGGATCCTCGTTCTTCAACCCATGAAATGCATTTGATTTTACCAAGTTAATCAACGTTGGATCGATCTTGTATGTCGGTATGTTGATCGCCTGCTTTTTTATAGGCCCCTTTGAAGCTGATGAGGAAGAAGCTTTGATCTTCTCCCATATAGTCTGTGGCTCGGCCATGTCTTCTGCTTCAGATTCAGAGTCTATCTCTTCTTGGTACTCGTGCTCAGAATGCTCCTCGTCTCCAGGTCCCAGCAACGGAACCTCGGGTGTGCGATTGTCGTAGTCTGTACTACGTGTATGCACCATACACAGTACCTGAAATAGGAAAATTCGAGTTCAGTACAGTGCTTTGACGAGTATAAAAATGAACGAACAATAGAAAGAAAAAATTTGAAGTTGAATGAAAATTTTAAAAAAAAATGTGGCCTAGAGTGGCCGCTCGTAGCACTCGAAGTACCAACAATTTCGCCGTATCCCCGGCAACGGCGCCAAAAACTTGACGTGTATTTTACTACGCGCTAAAACGCAAGTATACGCGTCGAGTATTATAGGCCTTTGTGAGGCCCGAGTCGAACTCAGGGATACGTAAATTATTGGAGACTTCTACTAACTAATCGCAATCAGCTAGGCCGAATAACAAAGTAAGTTTTGTTGTCCAAATTAAAAGAAAATAAAATGAAACAAAGAAAACAATCAATTAAATGTTAATTTAATCAATTTAAAAGGGTATCTTTAGGATTGCGGTTTCACCGCGGGTCAACATTGTATTAGGTTTTATATAATTCCTCACTCTTCTCTCTTTATCTGGGTAGTGGCCTGAAAACAGAATTACCCACTGTCGTGGTGTAATTCACTACTTAGGTCTAGGTTTATTCCACCGTCGTAGTAATCATTCCCCTAGACTAAGCGCATTAAAAACGGTCTCTCAGTTCCCACCATTAATTTTACAACTCCTTTGTCAAGGGTTTTATTGATTAATGTAGGTTTCGTCTCTTTTCAACCGTTAATCCTTCTGTCGAAGTGATTAAGGGCATTAAATTATTATTATGGTGATCAAGCATAACAATATATATGGAGAAAACGAATCTATACCACGGATTTGAGAGAGAAAATATGAATTATCAATATAAAATTGTCATACAATGCATTCCCGGGCTACTCCCGGTCCTAAAGATGGAGGGGATTAGCCCCGCATGGTCATCTCAATGAAAGACAGAGGAGTAGAGAAGAAAAACATGGGAAACATGGAGCAAACTCGTGTAACCCCTGATACAAAGGTGTTCCTGGAGATCCTCCTCGGGAAACGTGCATTTTGCAGTCTTCCAGCAGTAAAATCGCCCGTCGGAGGTGCCCGGATCGCTCGGTTGACGGCCTTCATCTCTCGTCTCCTATCTCTCTCTCTCTCCTTCTTGGATGTTGTGCAACACAATCTCCTCTCCCCCTCGGGCCGTCCGTGCTCTTCTTAGGTCATAGGACCACTTTACGGCTCCGAAAAAACTCAACCGTCGGATTAAAACGTTTTAGTGATGAAAATTGCCAGATCCCGACGCTGTCGATAGTATCGACCCTAGGACGATGGTATCGACCATGGCACAGGTTATTCCTTCCAAGATCACGTTTTGGGGTTGCTTTTTGATGAAATGTCGATACTATCGACCTGGGGGTCGATAGTATCGACTCCGGACAATGCAAAAGTGCCTGCAAAAGTGCCAAAACATGTGTATAAGTCCAGGGATTATATAAAATCATATAAATATGATAAAAGAAGTATAATTTGATGCAAAAAGAGTTTAAAGGCCAACTATAGTGAATTATGCAAATATAATCAAGAAAATGACAAATACATGCATAAAACAGATATAAAATAAGCCTATAAAAGTGACTCAAAACCCATGCATCAAGGCCTTATTTGATTTATCACCTAGATTCATGAAACCCAGAATACTAGATGAGCTCAAGTACTTCACTCGACATTCTTCATCAAGCACAAGTACTCACTCGAAGGCATGTTTTCATATGAACCACACATGTCAATCTTTGACCCCTGATATATCGCTACCACCATTCCATTTGTCTTCCTTTTATTTTGACATTTAGGACAATGTCAAGTTCAAGATTGGGGGATGTATGGAGCGGTACTTCTATCCTCATCTCTTGCATATTTACTTTTTATCATTTGTTTGCATTGCTTTTTATTTTATAAAAGTTACTTTCAAATTTTGACACCACATCTATCTAATGTAATCATGGATGTAAAATTTTGAAACTTTAATTGGAGTTCAATCTTTCTTTTGACATGGTATGAAATTTAAAGAAATATGGATATTTTTTACTATTGAATATAATTTTCCACTTTTAAGAGTGAATTAACTAGAGGAATTGTTTGATTGAGTCAATTTGAAGGTATACTTATGAACAAGATATCTAGCTTAACCATATGGTTTGTGTCATGATGATGATGTTTGAGTCCAAATCATACAAGCTAGTAGCATAAAATTTGATGTAAATTTTAGAAATATACTTTTAAGTTTACCATGTTTGACGAATTAACACAACAGGGACATATCATGGTTTGGAAGATATTGTCTCTTATCCATATGATCTCATCTACCCTCATGACATTCAACTCGACCATAGAAGAACACGATGATCCAAGTTATTTTATTTTGATTGTATGTCACATCATAATCAAATTTATATAGATAATATTTGCATTAACATTACTAAAAGGAAAAATATTTGCTTAACTGCATATGCATATTGGCTTGCATAACAAAAGACGTGCATAAATTTTAGATAGATTTCATATGCATTGCATCACTGAGAAGGTATTTTCATAACTATTCTTTTTATTTCATAAGTTTAAAGAATAATATATCCTTAGTCTAACTCAAAAAAAAAATTAAGGCGCCTGCACTGTCAATTCTTTTTTCTATATAAGGTTACTTGAAAAATTATGAGAAATAGAAAAGAGGACTGCAAAAAGAGGGAAAAAGAGAAAATTATTGATTCTTATTTATACATCTCTCTAAATCAATAATTAAATGAATGTAAAATTTAGTTATGAAAAATACCTTCCACTATCAATCTCACCATCAGGATGAGGCATCCATTTCATGCATCATTCCACAAAAAAGAAGTTAGGCATTAGAAAACATAGAATTTTCATTGCATCCATCATTTAGGTGCATCATTTTATATCAGCTGTGACTTTGATTGTGATGTGATCCTCATTTCATGCCACCCATTTTAGTGGCCAATTATTCCATTTTTTAGGCCTCACCATGATTTTTTCCTCATTCATTTATATTTGAGAAAATGCATAAAATTTGTATTGACTATTTTTCATAAAAATGCATATAGGGAGATAAATTAATACACCAATCTTGTTTCCTACTAACCATGATGTTATCTTTCTTCAACCAATTTACTTTTCTCCATTTATCTTATTGTAATTTTTTTTACAGTGACTGATCTCTTTAAAGCAACCAATTTCTTTGTGGTCAGTCAGGACAGGTTTGGGACCCATAAATGGAGGTTGGGTAGAAACGTTAAGTTATAATTTATGTCTTCTTAAGGACTTCTTCTACCAAATTCGAGAGCAATGTTGATCAAGGATGAGAGATATTCAATCTTAGCGGTTTTGATGCACATATATTTGTTGTGATTTTGATATCCTAATTTTGGTGTTTTATGCTAAATGTTCTTAATTGCAACACTTTTCATTTATGTTGCATCAAGTTAGGTGATTATCATTTCAGCAAAAATATTTCTTTTGTTTATGCACAATTAGGCATATTTATCATAATATTGATATTTCTGATTTATTATAAGGAAAGTGGAAAAGAAACTACACAAATTGGTGGCACCAACCTCATGTTGGTAGCACCGACACAACATACAAAATTGACAAAAAAGTGGAAATCTACCTAAACCTGCCAAAAGTTAGTGCAATTGACTTTCATAGTAGTGGCAATGAATCTTCCCTAACATAGTTAGGAAAAGGAAAGTAAAAAAAATCAGTGATACCAACTTTTATTTGGTGGTACTAACTTTGACGTGTATGACCAAAATATAGGGTTTAAGACCAATACTCCAAAATATTTCTTAAAGATTTATGACCCTATATAACACAAGTCACAACGTATATCACACAAACATCAGATAGAAATGGATAGCGGACCCTAGATTAGAAAGAGGAGAAAGGAAAAAGTGGGAATGTGGAGGAAAGATGATCATGGCACCTTCGAGGAGAAATTTGAATGTCCTGTCATCATTTGTTCATGCCCATCTTCGGAAGGGATCATCATTATACTATGCCTCGATTCTATCTAATTATTTTCATATCCTTACCCTTCCGAATCTACTATGGTGCCATGCTCAATAAGCTGAGCAAATTCCTCTTCTCGATCCTGGTTTCTTTGTACATAACAATATTTATCTCGAAATAAATTTCATATCTTGAAATTCTAGTGATAAAATGCTTCATCATGCCATGTTCATGATTATCATCATGTTCATGCTTCAGATGCTTTGTCACTTTAAAAACGGCTTGAAGTATTGGAAAAAATATCATTAGCATGGTTAATAATGCTCTACAAAAGCAAACTAACTATTTTGAGGTTAAGAATCTTGAGAGATATTGCTAATCATTTAGTATTTTACTTGAAAATTGTGAAAGTATGGTTTTGACTAAATTAAATATTGTATTTCAATGTCAGAGAGGGTAATATGATATACAATTCTCTAATTTTTTTTCTAAGGAATGTTTTCTTTACATAGATTAAAATCAAATAAAAGTTGCATTGTCGTGGCATTGATTATCTGACATGGATTATCCTAGAGTATCAATCTCCCTAGTTTCACATTTATTCATCACATTGTTAATTTTATTTTTTAGCTTGCAGTCAATCAATTCAATTCTTTCCTTCAACTTTGCTTATTTGGTATTAATTGGAAATATTCTCTAGCTTCACAATTTCCTGACATCAACACACATAACTTAAAATCCAACATTGCTTCAACATGTACATTGTCTTTTACATGCCTAGTAAATGTGTCTGAATAACCCCCACAAGCAAAGATTGTCTACTTAACCTCCTTCCCATTCAAACCACCCTTAATAAAAATTGAGGTAACATGGGTCCTGGAGGTTATGATGGTAAAAAGACAACCTAATGCTCATATACGATACATCATCAAAATAATACTAATCTTATCCTAGTTCAGAAAAAAATAATGGACGATTCTGATGGTATCCTTGGTGTATGCAATCATAGTCAGATAGAACTAATTTTGATTCATGAAAAAGTGAAATATGAACCTTAACATTTAGAAAATAACTTTCGACCTCATAGCTAAACTGAGGACCAACAACATTCATACTTTTAGGCCAGATTCTCATATGTCTGTAGATTCCCCTATATCTAGGGGTCGTTGTCCAAATTTGTTGCCCAAAATAAGATGGTGTCTACTTGTCTTTCTTTGGATTAAGGTAATCAATCACCATAAATCATTGCTTTAGATTCTCAAAGATGTTCCTCTTTTTCTTCCTCAACTTTTTTTTCTCATCTTTAACTTCCTACAACCTAATTAGAAATATTTTCTTAAGATATTGGTAATGATTTCTTCAACTTTGCTAAGATTGTTAATCACTTTAGCACACATCTTGAATTTCGTATGGATCTTTCAAAAAGTGAGAAGGATACATGGTGTAATAATATTTGGCCATCCCATTTGGATATGGAGGCACTCCAATATTTCAAGAGTTAGACCATTAAGGTTCAGTTCTCATGTATTCACTATTATTTTCCTTTGTTTTTAGTGTCATGAAATGTTTGTGTTTTTGTATCTTACAAGCATAGAAACCACATTTGTCAAAGCATTTGCAACAGTTAAATTAATATCACCAACCATCCAATAGACTAAGGATTTCCTTTAGGATTTTCACCAGCACTTGACGGGGGCAACATCATTTTGAATTGAAATCAAAAGCCTGTGATAGATCTTACTGGAGGGATTTTGGTAGGCTAGAATTCACAAGTGTTGACTCACAGTGAAACCCATTGGGCTACACTTTTTGACATCTTGAACCTTTGTTCCAATATTTATAACTTAACTTTCTTCTTCTTGGCCACCTAGCAATCCAAGGAATATCATAAAAACTTTTATCAATGAGTTATACTCCCTTGTTGGTCTCTATAATGATTAAGACTATATTGTTGGAGGTGATTTTAATCTCATAAGATTTTTTTCCTAAGAGGAACTTCAACATCACAACCTACCAATATTAATCCCATGATAATAATTTTATTCAACAACTTCACCCTAATGCATAATCTGATGATCTTTCTAACTCCAAAACCAACTTCACATAGATGAGAGGTGAATCTTGATCCATATTAGATTTTTTGGGCAAAAAGATGGGACATTTTATACTTATTATCTTTTTTCTTGACATCTTGTAGGTTTATTTGATTATTTCCTTAATACTTTCATTTCAACATTAGGCCAAGTCCTTTCCACTTTGAATGTTTCTTGACAAAACGTCACTCTTTCCATGAAGTTGTGTTAGACTGTTGGATTAGCCTTCTACTAATTTAGATCTGGGTATCACTCTTCCAAATAACATCAAATAGTTGAGTTGTGCCCTCTGTCACTAGAACAAACTGACTTATGGAAACATTAAAAAACTCATTGATTCAGCTTAGGATGATATCCTCAATCTTGATTATGATCTCAACTTTAACCCAAGTTCTCTAATTCTAAAAAGTTGAATAGAGTTATATCTTCAGTTCAAAATATTAAAAGAAAAATTATAGGAATTAAAAGTGGCCTGGTATGGCCGCTCGCAACACTCATAGTATTGAAACTCGTTGTTTCCCCGGCAACAGCGCCAAAAACTTGACACGCTTAAGTCGTGCGTTAAACACAAGTGCACGTGTCGAAGTAATATAGGCCTTGTGAGGCCCGAGTCAAACTCAGGGAAATGTGAATTTCAGTAGACTACCAGTAACTGGTCACGATCAGCTAGACCGATTGGAAAAGTTGATTGGTTTTGAAAAAGAAAATAAACTAAGAAGAAAATAAATAAGTGGATCAAATGTTGGTTTAATCAAATGAGAATGGGGATCCTTAGGTCTACGGTTTCACCACAAGGTTTCACTACATACAGATTTACATAAATAACATAAATCATCCCATATCCTGAATAGAGGCCTATAGTCAGAATTGCTCGCTTCCGCGATGCAATCTACTACCTAGTTATAGGTCAGTTCCACGCCAGTAGTAACTTATACCCTAGACCTAAGTGCAGTAATGAATCTTCTGGGTATCCACCATTAACCGTACATTACCTCGTCTAAGGAATTTATAGGTTAACGTGTTAATCGTGCATTTTCAATCACTAATCCTCCGTCAAGAGCAATTAACAATATTAGAAATCAACTATGGTGATCAAGCATAGCAAATTGCGATAGAAACACGATAACATATCAGGGAGAATTGAGACAAATTATGATAATCAATGGAAAATTTTCATACAGTGATTCCCCGGGCTATTCCCGGTCCTAAGGACAATAGGGATTAGCCCTGCATGTTCATCTTAACAGAATACATGGAGAAGGAAAAGGAAAACATGAGGAAACGAATGAGAATATGATGTAACCCCTGAAACGGAGAAGATCCGGATGATTCTCAGTGCATGACGTGTTTTCTGCAACCTTTCGGTGGTAGAATCGTCCGTCTACGACTCTAGAATCCTCTGGGGTGTAGCTCTGGGGTCTGTTCTTTGCTCTCCTCTCCTTTGGGACTCATATGGAAGAAAGTGATGTTCTCCTGGAATGAGCAGTCTTTCTTTAGGTATAGGTACAACTTACGACTGCCAAAAGATCGCAGCCGTTCGAGCGTGACGATTCTGTAGAAAATTCTGATCCGACAACATCGATACCATCGCCGAGCTGTAGATAGTATCGACACCTTAGGGCACGCATACTTGCTTCAAAAATGGAATCCATCCTATTGACATTTTGATATTATCGACCATTGTGTCGATAGTATCGACGAAATGCTATTTCGTTTTCTGGACTGATCTTGAGACCATCGACACTGTGGGTCGATGGTATTGACCGAGATGCTCTTCTCCAGCTTGATTGTTGTTTCCATGTCGATAGTATCGACGGATCTTTCAATGGTATCGACAGGTCCTGGAATAGAAGGTACCTGAAATAGAGAGAAAAACACAAGTCAAATTCGGGAAATTTCATAAATCATACAAATATGATAGAATAAGATCAACTTGATGCATAAAGTGTTTATAGGATACGGAAAGTGAATCATGCTATTATAGTCATGAAAATGACAAATAAACACACAAAACAAGTATGAAATCAGCCTAAAAATTTGACTCAAAATCCCTACATCATTCCACATATGTATGTGATTTTACTCATAGATTCTCCCGACAAAAAAGATCTACACATGTTGTCTAGTTTGGATATGACATAATGATGCAAAAGTATATGACTCATGAAATAGGAGTAGATGGGACACATGAAGCATTCAAAAGAACCACACTTCTAGGCCTATTAATAAAGTTTGTGTTCTAAAAATTAAGGATTTTAGAAGTCTTTGACATGATAGTCTCTCAACACTGATGATTTAGTCTAAGGGGTGAGAGGGTTAGACAAAGATATTCAAATGGGAAGTTATCAATTGGATATCTTGGTTGATGTTGAAATCTTTGAAGGGTTGCAGTAGAAACATAAGTCCCAATAAAGGTAGATTCGTGAAAATGGACACTCAAATGAGAAATTTTGGAAAATATCACCAAAACATGAATGAAGTCGACATTTTATCATTTTTCTTGAGATAAACAATGGTATCATAGACGAATTAGATTATATTTTTTTGTGTACCCCTCACATATCACCCTATCCAAAATGTTAATCTTCAAATCTAGTTTCATCATGTGTTATAGAATGGAAGTAGCAATGATAAAGAGGATAGGGAAAAAAGGGTCTCACTTCCTAAGACTGTTTGAGCTAGAGAGATGAGGAAAGATAGAACCATTGATCAATATAGATAATTGACAACTCTTAATGCAAATATTGATCCAATGGACCACTAATTTGAGAAGCCATTACCATAAAGACTATAAATGGTTAAATCCCATTGATACTATAAAAATTCTATTCAAAGTATGATTTGAGTGATAATAGCGTGAAATTATCTAAATGACTTGAGTAAATAAATTCATTAGCTAAGATAAATGCATATTGAATCTATCTGCCTATGATAAAAGTTGTTTTCTCAAATAATTATTGACTTCATATAAAGTTTTGAATCTGTTATTTGGAACATTAGAAACAATCTTATAAGAAGAGTTGATCATACTAATGGGTCTTAATTGCTTAATGTCTATAGGCTTCAATTGTTTTTTAATGAGGGAAATGTGGGTATTGTTTAAACTTAAATCAGATTAGTAATGTCACTATGTTGATGAATGTAATGGAAGTGTTTAAAAATGGATGGTTTGATAATATTTCATGAATCATGGTAAAAAGCCATATTTATTCCATCATGGCCAAGAGATATATTTGGTTTCATCTATGAGATAGATGGGTATATGTCATCTTTAGTAAAATCATTGGTTAGAAGTAGGGGATTGGAAACTTCAGTAGGGAAAAGAAGATCTTGGTCAATGTTGAAAGATGCAACAAATTGTGCTTATGATTAAGAGATATGTAAAATAACTAACAACATATCAGGTAATTATGTGCATGCTATAGGTAGAAACATTATTGATAGGAATATTATTAATAAATTAGACTCTTAATGAGGGAATTATGCTTCCTCTTGTTGCATGTATGCTGAACAAAATTTTGTATTTATGACATGTTCTTCGATTTAGTGAGATTTAGAGCATTGCTTGCAAAGGATTACAAATGAGAGATTGATATGACTCTATTCAACTTTTTAGAATTAGTAGAAGTTGGTTCAAAATTGAGATCAGAATCAATACTGAGGATATCATCCTAAACTGAATCAATGAGTTTTTTAATGTTTCCATAAGTCATTTTATTCTAGTGATAGATGGCACAACTCAACTATTTGATGTTATTTGGAAGACTGATACCCAGATCTGAATTAGTAGAAGGTCTAATCCAAAAGTCTGACACAACTTCATGGAAAGAGTGACGTTTTGTCTAGAAACATTCAAAGTGGAAAGGATTTGGCCTAACGTTGAAAGGAAAGTATTAAGGAAATAATAAAAATAAACCTACAAGATGTCAACCAAAAAGATAATAAGTATAAAATGTCCCATCTTTTAGCCCAAAAATAATTTAATATGGATCAAGATTCACCTCTCATCTATGTGAAGTTAGTTTTGGAGTTAGAAAGATCATAATATTATGCATTAGGGTGAAGTTGTTGAATAAAATTATTATCAGGGGATTGATATTGGTAGGTTGTGATGTTGAAGTTCTTCTTATGAAAAAAATCTTATGAGATTAAAATCACCTCCAACAATATAGGCTTAATCATTATAGAGACCAACAAGGGAGTATAACTCATTGATAAAAGTGTTTATGTTATTCCTTGGATTTCTAGGTGGCCAAGAAGAAGAAAGTTGAGTTATAAATATTGGAATAAAGGTTCAAGATGAAATAAAATGGAGCATTATGGGTTGCACTGTGAGTCACCACTTGCAAATTCCAGCCTACCAAAATCCCTCCAGTAAGATCTATCACAGGCTTTTGATTTCAATTCAAAATGATGTTGTCCCCATCAAGTGCTGGTGAAAATCCTAAAGGCAATCCTTAGTCTCTTGGATGGTTGGTGATATTTATTTAATTGTTGTAGATGCATTGACAAATGTGGTTTCTATGCTTGTAAGATACAAAAACACAAACATTTCATGACACCAAAAACAAAGGGAAATAGTAGTGAATACATGAGAACTGAACCTTAATGGTCTAACTCTTGAAATATTTGAGTGCCTCCATATCCAAATGGGATGGCCAAATATTATTCGACCCTGTATCCATCTCATTTTTTGAAAGATCCATACAAGATTCAAGATGGGCTCTAAAGTGATTAACAATCTTAGCAAAGATGAAGAAATCATTACCAATATCTTAAGAAAATATTTCTAATCAGGTTGTAGGAAGTTAAAGATGAGAAAAAAAGTTGATGAAGATAAAGAGGAACATCTTTGAGAATCAAAAGAAATGATTTATGGTGATTGATTACCTTAATCCATAGGAATACAAGTAGATGCCATCTTATTTTGGGCAACAAATTTGGACTATGACCCCTAGATATAGGGGAATCTACAGACCTATGAGAATATGGCCTTAAAGTATGAATGTTGTTGGTCCTCAATTTAGCTGAGGTTGAAAGTTATTTTCTAAATGTTAAGGTTCATATTTTACTTTTTTATGAATCAAAATTAGTGTTATCCGACTATGATTGTATACACCAAGGATACTATCTGAATTGTCCATTATTTTTTTTCTGAACTAGGATAAGATTAGTATTATTTTGATGATGTATAGTATATGCATAATAGGTTGTCTTCTTACCATCATAACCTCCAGAACCCATGTCACCTTTATTAAGGATGGTTTGAATGAGAAGGAGGTTAAACGGACAATCTCTGCTTGTGGGGGTTATTCAGACACATTTACTAGGCGTGTAAAAGACAATGTACTTGTTGAAGAAATGTTGGATTTTAAGTTGTGTGTTGATGTCAGGAAATTGTGAAGCTATAGAATATTACCCATTAACACAAAATAAGCAAGGTTGAATGAAATAATTGAATTGATTGATTGCAAGCTAAAAAATAAAATTAACAAAGTGATTAAGAAATGTGAAACTAGGGAGATGGATACTCTAGGATAATCAGTGTCACCACAATGCAATTTTTATTTGATTTTAATCTATGCAAAGAAAACATTTCTTAGAAACAAAATTAGAGAATTGTAGATCGTATTTCCCTCTATTGATTTGAAATATAATATATAATTTAGTCAAAACCTCAATTTCACAATTTTCAAGTAAAATACTAAATGATTAGCGATATCTCTCAAGATTCTTAACCTCAAAATTGTTAGTCTGCTTTGGTAGAGCATAATTAACCATGCTAATGATATTTTTTCCAATAATTCAAGACATTTTTAAAGTGACAAAGCATCTGAAGAATGAACATGGTGATAATCATGAACATGGCATAATGAAGCATTTTATCACAAGAATTTCAAGATATGAAATTATTTCGAGATAAATATTGTTAAGTACAAAAAACACCAGGATAGAGAAGATGAATTAGCTCAACATATTGAACATGGTACCATAGTTTATTTGAAAGGATAAGGATATGAAAATAATTAAATGGAACTGAGGTATAGTATAATGATGATCCCTTCCAAAGATGGGCATGAACAAACATTGATAGGACTTTCAAATTTCTCCTTGAAGGTGTCATGATCATTTTGTCTCCACATTCCCACCTTTTCCTCCCTCTTCTTTCTGATCTAGGATTGGATATTAGTTGTTCTCTAATGTTTGTGTGATGTCCATTGTGACTTGGGTTATATAGCGTCATAAGTCTTCAATAAATATTTTGGAGTATTGGTCTTAAACCCTATATTTTGGTCGTATATGTCAAAGTTAGTACCACCGAATAAAAGTTGGTATCACTAAATTTGTACTTTCATTTTCCTAACTAAATGTTAGGAAATATTCATTGCCACTAATATGAAAGTCAATTGCACTAACTTTTGGTAGGTTTAGGCAGATTTCCACTTTTTTGTCAATTTTGTATGTTGTGTCGGTGCTACCAACATGAGGTCGATGCCAGCAATTTGTGTAGTTTCTTTTCCACTTTCCTTACAATAAATCAGAAATATCAATATTACGATATATATGCCTAATTATGCACAAACAAAAGAAATATTGTTTCTCAAATGATAATCGCCTAACTTGGTGCAATATAAATGAAAAGTGTTGCAATTAGGAACATTTAGCATAAAACACCTAAATTAGGATATCAAAATTGCAACAAATATATGTGCATCAAAACCCCTAAGATTGAATATCTCTCATCCTCGATCAACATTGCTCTCAAATTTGGTAGAAGAAGTCACCAAGAAGGCTTAATTCTTTAAAAATCATTTTCTAAAAATCACGATAGGGAACTTTGACTTAACCTTTGTCATGATAATATGAAATACTTATGTTAAAATTCATAGATAATGTATAGAAAGGAAAACAACTTTTACGAAAGTAGAATATGAGACATTACATTCTTGTTTATAAAAAATAAACAAATGATGAAAAAAGAAAATACATTTACATAGTTTCAAATAAATTCGTTGAAGTAAGACATTGTTGTATATAGATGTTTTTTTTTCTAAAGCGGGAATTGACTCTCTAAGCCTTGACCAACAAATAGTTTTTTGTTTGTATTTTTTTATAATCATTATCATGCATAGATTAAAAAAATAGAGCATCACAAACTGCATGATCACATGTAGAGTGCACTATAAGGACAAGCTACGTATCAAAAGTACCTAGAACAAAACAAAATAGGCCACGAAATAGAGAAGACACAAGTACTAACAGGGGTGTGTTCCACTTACTGTAGCTCAGTAGAGTCTAAAAAAGGTCTCGTGACCTAAACATGATCACAACCACTCACAACAAGGAGAAATAAAAACAACAAAATCAACATATCAACAAAAAACAATCATCATCATGACAGACAATCATCAACCTAATCTAATTGTCATCTTTTGAGTCATCCAAAAGTGACTCAAAGGTCATTGTGCCTTTAGAAGAATGAAAAGTTTTCCTAGTATGGAATCAAGTGATGTAGTCAAATTGAGTGATGTAGTGACAAGATTTTTATCCTTCTGCTCAGCATCATTCACCAATCCTACACCGCCATCACTAGAAAGAGGACAACCTTGAGAGAATAGATGGGGATATTGTCAAAAATTATTCTAGAATTGGTTACCCATTTCACATAAGACCATTCTAGATTTGATTCCATCTTTAGTCTTATCTGGTATATTCAATAGAGCACCAATGACATTGTCACAAATATTTTTCTCAACATGAATGATATTGATACAATGCCTAAATGCCAAAGTACTCCAATAAGGAAGATCCTAAAATGTTGATCTCTTCTTGTATAAAGATTTGTCACTCCATCTGGGAATGGTACATTGTGATCTCTTATTGAATGGATTGACAAAGTGTTTTGCTCTTTCGTAAATAACGTCCCCATATATAGGTTTAGGGGCACTCTGTTCCTCATTCGATCTATTGAACGCTTTGCGCAACCTTTGTTAAGAATGAACTTTTGGAAGAAACCTCCGATGAGAAAGATATAAAATCTTTCCGCCATATTTTAGTCATATGGAATCAGTGTTCCCTTCACATATAGGGCATGCTTTGGATCCTTTTACACTCTATCCAGACAAATTTTCATATACTAGAAACTCATTAATAGTGCAAAAAAACATAGCATGCAAATGAAATGTCGCTCTATGCGAAGCATCATAGGTCATCACATCTTCTCCTCAGTGTTTCTTTAAGTTATCAATCAGAGGTTCAAGATAAACATTGATATCATTGCCAGGCTATTTAGGGCCCAAAATCAACAATGACAACATTACATACTTATTTTTTATACACAACCAGGGAGGAAGATTGTATATAACAATCATAATAGGCCAATTGCTATGGTGACTTCTCAATGTGTTGTATGGATTCATCCCATCGGTACAAATCCCAAGTCTTAGATTCCTGACTTCTTCACCAAATTCAGGGTACAATAAATCAATCTTCTTCCATTGTGGGGAATTAGATGTGTGTTGTATGATCCCATCATTATTTTTGTTGACCTCTGCAAGAATTCTAAATCTAAAGACCCACTCCCTTTACCTTTTCCTATAGAGTGACCACTTCCTTATGTGAGAAAGAAATATTGTTTGGTTCAGCTTTGTCTCCTAATAATACTACACAAAGAAGAAACCTTGGCACACCTTGAAAGGGAATCATTTTTTTACTATCTGGTCCTACCTCTAGTCAAATCTCTTTATCACCCAAAACTCCATTATCACCCCTCCTTATTCTTTCAAAAAGAAAAAAGTCTAGAAGGAAGGACCCCTAGAACCCCTTTGTAATGCCAGGTGATGATTCTCATGACCTTCAAGTCCCCAAAGAATATCTCTCTATTGATGTTTACAAAGGGTGTCAAATAATTTCTTCAAGCAGATCCAAATAAGTCATACGATTATTCTCTCATGTAGGCCGTTATACTGATGATCTCAACTATCTAGTAGACTCCATTAATGTAGGTTATATGCGGCCTATTTCTTGGAAATGGGTTACTACTTACAATATCACAGGCATCTAAAAAGTCTTCTTTGATATAGGGGTGGTAGATTTCCTTAGTCTGCAACTTTGGAGATTCAAATGTCTAGCCTTGGTTAACATCTTTCTAGACCCACTCTTTAATTTTCCTTCACATACACTTAGTTGTTCTATTCTATGAACTATTGCCTTGAGTGAAACCATATATTCTACAACAACACCTTAACTAATTATGGCAATCTTGTTAACACTATCCTTCCTTTGTTCTCTCTTAGGTTGTCCTCTTTCTGGTGATGGTGATGTAGGATTAGTGAAGAATGCTAAGCATAAGGATAAAGATGTTTTCGCTGCCTCACTCAATTTTATTACTAGGAAAATTGTTGGTTCTTCCAAAGGCCTAATGACCTTTGAATCACTTTTGGATAACTCAGAAGAGGATGGTTGATTAGGTTGATGATTGTCTCTGATGATTATGGTTGTTTTGTTGCTGACTTGCTGATTTTGATGTTGTTGTTTCTCCTTGTAATGATTGGTTGTGATAATGTTTAGGTCTCCAGACCTTGTTTAGACTCCAATGAGCTGTAGTAAGGGGAACACACTCGCATTAATACTTATCTTTTCATCATTTCCCAACATGTTTAGTTTTGTTCTAGGTAATTCTGATACCTTGCTTGGCCTTATAGTGTACTCGTCATCATATGGTTTGTGGTGATATGTTTTTTTTTATATGTACATGATGATGATTACCAAAAAATGCAAATGAAAAACTCTTTATTTGTCAAGGTTTAGAAAGTGAATTCCAGCTTTAGACAAAAGCATCTATCTAGAGCAAAGTTCTACTTCAAAGAATTTATCCGAAACTATGAAAATGCAATTTCATTCTTCATCATTGTTTATTTTTTGAAAACAAGAATGTAATTCAGTAAAAGATAGTTTTCCTTTTTATAGGTTAAATAGAAATTTTAACATATCTCTTAAATTATCATGACAAAGGTTAAGTCAAAGTTTCCTATCGTGATATTCAAAACAAGTTTTTTCTTAAAGTTATTCCGCCTTTCTTGCATCGAAATAATCATGTAATAAGTTAACCTGATCGAAGTTAATGTGCTTGATGCATTAGATGATCAAGTTTATTTACTGCTGTATTTTAAACAAGCTGTAATCTGTTGCAATTTCATAAGATGTGATGTTTACGTGCAATTGCATAGACACGTTTACTACTTTTAGAGGGAGAAAAGTTAATGTTTTGATTTTTATTACTGAAAAAAATCATTCACTACGTAGAAAAAGAACAGTAATCACAAGTACAGAATTTATTAGGGACCAGATGAGAGCAGAAAGCCCTTCTCCCTCAATGTGGTTCTTTTCCCACAGTTTTCATACAACAACATTTCTTTTTTTATGGTCCGCAACACAACTAGCATTTCTTCTCAATTTCTATACAAAAAAATTCCCGATCCCTAACGTATAGCTGATACGGGAAGCATCGGCCAGGTCTGCTTTGACTCCCGCGATGCTGCGGATTGTTGATGGTCGAATAGCGTTTTGAGTTGCGCCATGTAATAGTCCTCTGAACGGCGATATCCACCTGTCGACTCCCTCGTTCTTGTGGCGTTAGAGGGACCGAACTTGGAGGCGCTCGACGAAGGGTACCCCTTGACGTCGTTCCACTGATGCTTCGCGCCGCTCTGTAGCTTATGCTTGAGATTTTCTTCAGAGTCTCCATTGATGGTGTCGGTAGCACATATCGCCAGCAGGGTTTTGCACGAGGGCGACGTATCGCAGTCTTGGTCAATGAGCGGCCGTGGGAGATCCTCCCTACGCTTGCCGAACTGCTCCTCCGACCGCAAAGGGAGCAGATAAACATGGAGACGCGCCTTCTTTCCCCTGCTCTTGACGGCGAAGTCGTATTCCTCAACCATATCACGGACATCCTCGTCGCAACGTACGGTGACAAGCGTGTCTAGGTCGTGGTACGCCGGCAACTTGTACGCGATCTCGAAGTCGCCGCAACTCCTCCGTTGTGGTTTCCCCCACGCTTCCAGCAGACTCGAGAGCTTGGCCACTAACCCGGCGAATGTGAAGCCCCGATGTATGGAGACGATATGGTTTTCCCCGCCGACGTAGCAGAAAGCCGCATTCCGGTCATCGCGGATGAAGTAGCCACCAAAGCTGCAGACGAATTGGAGTTTCGCGGAAGTTGGTGCAGAAGCCATGATCACAAGAGATCGTTGCTCGGCAGATGGGTCTCTCCTTGCAGGCGTTGGTTATGTAAAAGGAAGGTTGTTACTATATGTAGGTTTTTGAGTATGGATTTCGAGTCGTATCAGGATTTCGGATTTCGGTTAAAGTTGGACGTTGGGATACGAGTTGGTCCGTGTTTATTATGTAGGGAGTTAGATTGGTAATACGAAAGCGAGTAGGACAGGATCACAGGAGGTAATATACCATTGACTTTATATGATATGTAAAATAGGAGTGGATACATTTCGATTTGGTTTCATTTACCAGTAAAACCTTAAATCAAACTGATCCAAGTTTTCAAAATTTTAAAGCCAGGCAAACCCTTCGCGAGTTCAAATTAAATTAAATAATAAAATGGAACAATTTCAAGCCGTTTTCCAGGAATTACATTCTTTATAAGCCAACCAAATCTTTGATTTCATGTAACGAGTCACCACGCCAACTCAACTGACACCAAGTAAATGCATTAAAGCAAAATTAAAAGTAATGAAAAGGAACACCAACACTTTTAACTTCTGCGCATCTACACTAGTAGAAGCCAAATGTCAACATGTAACATTAAGCATCTAGAATAAGCTAAAACTATTGCAAACACTAGAAGTATGAAACCCTAGGGGTGGCTTGGCGACTGCCATGGTGCTAAATGTGTGGCAACTCGCTATTTGGATGACTAGTTCCTTCGACCTATCGATTGGTCAAGGAGCCTTGGTAATTACATTCCTTGATGAGTTACAAGGACGCTTATGTGTAGAAAAATATGGACAAGAAGAAACAAACAAACAAAAAATACAAGATTCACGTGATCTACTAAAAATAACATATTTCATGGGAAAATACAAGATATTTACTATATTAAAAAAATACATGTGAAACACTCTCAAAGGAGCCAGAATAAGCCATGGAGTACAATCAGGTGTTGTTTTGAATACAAAATACAAATATGATCACCACAACAAAGGTGTGTATACACATGTCGAACCGCAATGGAATCCTTATTGAGATATGAGAAATAAACTATAACATATTGACGGAGGAGAAACGGGTCGGCAAAAGATTCTCTTAATTTTTCATTAGACCTACAATTAAATCAACAAAACTATTTGAGGCACACAAGAATGACTTATCAACATTGATTTTGAAAGGTCTACAGCAACAACTTTTCTTTCTACACTCATTTTTTCCACCTCCTTACTCTTGCTCTAGATGATTCATCACCCATTGTTTATTTTCCCTCTGCCATACCTTCATAACTCCAAATACCTAGATTCATTATAGTCCCTCCTGTAATACTCCAATCGCTTACTGTCCTTATGAGGATCGGAGGAAAAAGACTTTGTAACATCAACGACAGAAGAAATAAGAAACAATGTCTTATTATTAATAAGGAAGTAACAATGTCCACACATTGCCCTTTGACTCTTTCTATGAGATGTTTCCACTTCTTTTTCGCATCAAATAAAGCATCTAATGAACTCCCCAAGTCTAACAAGCTTCTATGTATACCATAAATACCTCCTATCTTGCATACCCAATCTACATCTTCATCCTCTAGCCTTTCACTTCCTCTGAAAACCCTAATCTCTGCCACCATGAACAATAATGACCCTTGTATCATTTTTACTATCCATCATGTAATGTTCGGGCCCACTTCCCAAGTCTCTAATAGAGTTTCAAGGATGACAACTGGCCCCATAGATCACCAGTGATCTTAACTACATGCTTTATACTCACTCACACACAAGTTGGTATCAACTTCTTGATTGGTCATCATAGTAGTACTATTCCAAGCTAAGTACACTTAACTTTGGTGTTTTTAGTTATGGGCTCCCTAAAAAGGATGTGCACCTTAGTGATATGGATAGTTTGATCATTTCTTTTAATATAATTTTATCTGAGACCTTAAGACATGGGATGGTACAAATTCCTACATGTTGCAACACTTATCTCTTCCCATGGAGATGTAGCAACCCTGACGTTGGGCATGACAGGTTTTGCATAAATATTTGTGGTATGTTTTTGTATAACTTGTTCATGTGGGATGAGAAAAATAGCTTGAGCTCTATTTTGGGTTGTCATGTGACAAAATCACACCTCATATTCACTTGAATAGAAATCCTAATTTTCTCTTAACAATAGATACAAACTAGAGCAAAACTGGATAAGGGTTAAGATTGAATTCTTTACCAATACCTACCAATTTCTATGAAAGTTTCTTGGTCAGACTAAGCCTTGAGACAATACCAATACCAGTAAAACCATAAATCAAACTGATCCAAGTTTTCAAAATTTTAAATCCAAACAAACCCTTCGCGAGTCCAAATTAAATTAAATAATAAAATCGAATGATTTCAAGCCATTTTCTATGAATTACATTCTATATAAGCCAATGAAATCTTTGATTTCATGTAACGAGTCACCACACTGACTCAACTGACACCAAGTAAATGCATAAAAGAAAATTTAAAAGTAATGAAAAGGAACACCAACACTTTTAACTTTTGTGCATCTACACTAGTAGAAACCAAATGTCAACATGTAACATTAACATTTAGAATAAGCTAAAACTATTATAAACAGTAGAAGTATGAAACCCTAGGGGTGGCTTGGCAACTACCATGGAGCTAAAGGTGTGGCAACTCGCTATTCCGACAGTTAGGTCCTAACACCTATCGATTATTCAAGGATCTTTGGTAACTACATTCCTTGAGGAGTTACAAGGATGCCGTTTTTGTTAAATTTATGTGTGGAAAAATATGGATGAGAAGAAACAAATAATCAAACAATAAAAAAATGCAGGATTCATGTGATTTAGTCAAAATAACATATTCTATGGGAGAAGACAAGCCATTTACTATATTAAAAAAATTCATGTGGAACTCTCTCAAAGGAGGTATTATAAACCCTATCGTAGAACCGGGTGTTGTCTCAAATACAAAATACAAAATACAAAATATGGATATGATAACTGACCGGCCTAAATCGCGCGTCCAAAATTGGAGTCGGATTTGAAGTTAGTCGGACTTTTACATTTATAAACCCGAACTCTTCTAGTCCCCCGCAACTTTGTTTACGAGGTCGAAGTAGATATACGGGGTCGAACACAGGGACAAGGGTGGTAGTGTTGAGAACTCATAATCGACACGCTACACTCCGGCAAGGATAAAAGATGATAAAATCCCCAAAAGGGGACGGCAGAACAAGATCGATAAAGCAAAAGAAAAACCTTATCTCCAAATGGAGCTACAAGAAAGATTTAAGGTATTAGTCATTTAGCAGTTTTTAGCGGTTTTCATGTAACAGAAACAGAAAGATAAAACTAGAGCTAGAGCAAGGTACGAAGGATAAGACTTCAGTAAAACAAGTGGCATCCGCAACATCCTGCACCCCTCCTCTCAGAGTGGGTACCTCTAATCAAGCATCAACACCCTCTTGAGGCTGCTGGACTTAAGTTAGAGTGGAATGTTACTGAAACAACACCGTTCCAGGCACTCTCGTACTCCAGAATCAGACCAAACACTAGAGCCACAACACAACTCTCGAAGTTGTTGCGACGGGAAAACACGATTCGCTAGCTAAGCGAAACGCGATCCAAACATGCAAGCTAGAGTTCGGATATCAAACATAACAGTCATCCAACATTTTGCACTGAGCATAGAGCAGCAAGTAATTAAGCTTTTCCATTTCCATAAACAATAAAGGTCTTAATACATTACATAAGTAAGGAATTATATAACAGAATTAAAGATATGTGTTGCCTTCTTGATGTAGAAGGGCGACAGGGTACTACGGCTCTCCAGCCTGATACCGGTCAGGGGCCTAGCCCGATACAGCCGTGTCGGGCGGCACACCCTCTCGGGTGGCAAACTGTGACGGCCGTCTGTATCGCTCAAGGACCCTGGTCGATACGCTCCTGTCGAGCGGCGCACCCTCTCGGGCGGCACGCATGACGGGCGAAGCGTATCGGGTCTGATATCGTGTCGGGCATGGAGCGACGCGTTCTGCTGTCGGACACTTATATCGCTCATCAACGTCGGTCGATATCGGCCCGTAGTGTCGCCCAGGACAGTCCTAAGTAACCATCCCTTCCCTCCCGGGACGAGGAAAAGCTCACCTAGAGTTGCCCGGAACGAGCACTGGTGCACGATACTCTTGCTCTCGCAGTTTTCCTCTGAAGATCGCTCAAAGTCTCCAACTGTCCGAACTGTCTTTTCGGCTTCCTGTAGCTACTATTTATAGGCAGTGGTTGGGGAAAGTTATGGTGCTCGAAGCGCCATGTGTCCTCCTTATTCGTGGGTCGGTGGACGGCCGATACTGGTATCGCTTGGCACGGGGGTGTCGACTATCGGTTACGTGATGGGCGACGCGCCTTCCGGTGGGTGGTTGTGTCGCCCGACAAGCTTGGGTTGTCGTGGCGAGTTTGGCTCCATGTCGGGTAGAAGTCGTGTCGTCCGTCAGTTTCTTCTTTCGTGGCACCCCTTTGTCGTGCGTCATTGTATCGCTCCACCCTGTCGGGTAGAGGTCGTATCGGGTGTCAGGAAGGCCGAAGCAGACTTGGACTTATTTGTGGGATGGGACGGCCTTATTGTCCTAAAATGAGGAGAAACTCTGTAAAAGATGGAAATATTGGATTAAGAGCGTTGATTGGCCAATTATTGTGAAAGTACTAATAAAAGAGAGGAAAATAGCATAAAAGGGAAGTTTTGATAACAGAATAAAGGGCGAAAACATCACAAAAATTGGTGTTATCAACTCCCCCAAACTTAGCATTTTGATTGTCCTCAATTAATATTTAAACTTTATTTAGTGATGCTTCTTCTTGCTTGGTTTAGTTTTTAGGTCAAGAGGTAATACAAGTATCGTAATGCCTTTTAGGGATGATGTTGTCTCACTTCGAACAGAAGACTTTGTTTTTCCTGCCTTATTGTTTAAGTAGGATTCTTCTCTACAGCTTCGGCGAGACTTTGTTGTATGATTCTGAAGTTAGCTTACACACCAAACACCTTTATTTTTGGGGCAAAAAGTTGTGTATAGGGTAGGCTAAGGCTTTTTGGGGGTTTTCTTGTTTCCCATCAGTCCATCCAGGTAAGGGTCCGTTAGCATGCAAGTGGTCCCTGCAGTCCAAGCCAGTTGACTTTAGAGCAGTGATTTCACATCCTACGTACCACTTCCCCGGATCTACCATGCCTAAAGATGGGTACTTTTGGAAAACAAGTGTGTATATATATTTTTTTTTCTCTTTTCTTTTATTGGGCAAAACTCTCATGCTTTTATTCACACTCATAAGGATGCTTTCTCTTTTTGGGATTTTTGTTGGGTAAGGGGAAACAAAAGAGATTTCTGCTGTTTGGACAGCTTTTTCCTTCTCCATACTCGTCTCTTAGCTGTTTGCAAGATTTATTATATATTTTTTTTGAAATTTTTGGCACGGGAAAAATGTTGTCTTTTATTCGTTTGAAGCAGCATTATCAGAAAGATATAGCAAAACTTGCATTTCGTTGAGCACATAGAAAGCAAACTTGGCAAGAAGGCGCATCAGGTTTTTACTAATATAGCAACTTTGTACATATGTAAGGAAACAAAATAAGCAAAAAAATTTCAAAATTTTTATATGAACATGGCATTTTATACTAGCATGGGTACATACACATGATATAGGAGAAGAACAAAATGGCACAAGAGTTTTTATACCTCCTTCACTGGTACATGGGTACCCCCCCCCAAACTTACTCCGCACTCTGTCCCAGAGTAGCGAAGGATACAGGGTGAGGTCATGTTAGCCCAGTGAAGGTTATCTAGCGGGTTCGCTTGTGCCTTGGAGAAGCTGCAATATGCTTCTTTGCAGCAGCCATTTTATTTCCCCAGTTGGAAGCAGCCAGAACAAGTGCAAAGCTCTCAAGAAGGAAGCTCGAAGCTCGTACATAGATGGAGAGCTCTTGAAAACACTTGTGGGTTCCTCCCCCTTTTTAAGAAGATGGAACCGGAATGCCCAGATTCCATCCGGAGGCCACCGGCAACATACTCTTGTTGTCTCTGTAGATGGTCCTAAACCATCACAGAAGACAGACTACGATAAGGATGTAATCCTCCTCCGGAGCTACCAAATCAAGAAAAATCCACGCTCTCTTTATCTTCGGTTGTTGATGGCTAGCTGCCTCGGGATTCTGACGTTTCTGTCTGACAGTTGTTGCTTCAGCTCGGCTGGAGGTTTGCCTTATGTGAGCCATCCCTGTTATCAAGTCCGATTGTCATCTAAATGTTAGGTCGGGAAAAACTGGAATCACGATAAGACTTAACTTATTTCATAATCCAGGTATCGTCCATCAAAAGAGAACTCGACACAATACAGGTTTGGACGATACGAGGGGAGCTGCGCGGCACACCCACCGCCCGACATGGATATATCGGGCGATAAGGTCGCCAAAGAGCATCTGCCCGATAGGTCGTCACAAAAGAAAAATGTGTCGCTCGATATGGCGTATTGGGTAAACACAATCGGTAGTTATATCGTGCTTAACCTCGTCGGGCGATACAAGATGAATCGACTAAACTCTTCAACCCTGATAAGCAGTGCGCGATATAAAACCCGTGTCGAGCGATAAGTCTATCGGGCTATACCCTTGCTCTTTGGAGCCATCGCCCGATACAAGGGTGAAGGCAAGCTGGCCGACACGCGAGCGATAAGGTGGGCTACTGTATGTGGTACAAGTGGCTGAAAAAGAGTAAGTGTAGAGTCCCGACACATTGAGCCCTCCTTACTATATATAGCAAACTCAGTTGGGGGTAAATCGGGCATTTCCGGGGCGCGCATCGGCCATTTGAGACATGTCGTTTCTGAGACGACGGTCATGTCAGTTTAATTAATGGCATTTATCCCTATGCACTATACGGTTGTCGCTCGGGAATACCATCCGTCACGGCTCTTGCGGTGCCCAAAAATTTGCAGCCCGATACAAGCGTGGTCGCGCGCCAGCTGAGCTGCTGCTCGACACGGTATAAAAGAAGGCGGCTGAAACTAAAGCAAGGTGGAGAAAAAGTAAAATACGGGCAAAACATCATCGGTTAAGGGTAGAGCCCCTCACCTCAGACAGAATCACTCCTCAAATCTTTGTAAAATGTAGTGATGGCCCATAAAACAGAAGAGTCGGTACCCTCAGCGCGTGCGCTGACTCGAGTCTTATTACAATCCATGAAGTTTGTTTTTACAAGTAATAATAAAAAAAATGCATCCTATTCTAGGAAAGAAAGAGAAACTCGTGCTGCCTCCCGAGGAGCGCTGAAGTTTGCGTCGCCAGCTCGACCGGTGTAAACTCATCACGTTCAGCCCTCGAATGTACCCATATCTTGCAGGTTGGTCTCTCCTCTCCTGACAAACGCTTCATCCTCATAGAACCTTTTTACCCTGTGCCCATTCACTTGAAAGACTTTGATTGGATCGTCTTTGTCGTAGAGTTCCATCATTCCTGGTGGATATATCTTTGACACAGTGAACGGTCCTGACCATCTCGTTTGTAACTTCCCAGGGAAAAGACGAATAGATGACTTGAATAACAAGACCTTATCCCCTTCTCTTACATCTTTTCTCCTGAGGTGGGCATCATGCCACAATTTTGTCCTCTGTTTGTAGATTTTTGCATTTTCGTAGGCATTCATTCTCAGCTCTTCGAGCTCTTGAAGCTGCAAAAACCTCTTTTCTCCTGCTTTGTCGAGGTCCATATTTAGGAACTTGATTGCCCAAAGGGCCTTGTGTTCCAATTCCAAAGGTAGATGGCAGGACTTTCCGTAGATAAGACGGTAGGGGTGGTTCCAATGGGCATTTTGTAAGCGGTACGGTAGGCCCAAAGCGCGTCGTCAAGCTTCATAGACCAGTCTTTCCTCGTTCGGCTGACAGTTTTGTCCAAGATCTGCTTGATTTGTCTGTTGGAAACTTCTACCTGCCCTGACGTCTGTGGGTGGTAGGGTGTAGTGATTTTTTGCTTCACTCCGTACTTGCGCAGGAGTTCTTCAAACTGTCTCTCTCCAAAGTGCGACCCTCCGTCGCTTATAACAGTGTGCGGTACACCGAAACGAGGAAAGATGGTCTTCATGAATAGCTTGATAACTGACTTGGCGTCGCATGTTTGGGTGGCTACCACTTCTACCCACTTTGATACATAATCCACTGCCACGAGTATATATTGATATCCTTAGGATGGGGGAAACGGTCCCATGTAGTCGATCCCCCACACGCCAAATATTTCTACTTCGATCCAGCTTGCCATTGGCATTTCATTCCTCCACCCTATGTTCCCAGTAAACTGGCACTCTTTGCAAATTTTTACAAATTGTGCAGCGTCTTTAAATAATGAGGGTCAGTAGAAACCTGACTGTAGCACTTTTGCAGCTGTTCTTTCGCTACCCAGGTGTCCACCGTAGGGGGAGGTGTGGCATTCCTTCAGGATGTCCGCGGTTTCTTCTTCTGGGATGCACCTCCTGTATAAGTTGTCAGCACATTTTCTGAACAGGAGAGGATCATCCCAGTAGTAGTTTTTAGCATCCGTGAATAGCTTCTTTTTCTGATTGTACGTGATGTCAGGAGGCAGTTCTCCGCAAGTGAGATAATTTCAGATATCTGCAATCCAGGGTAAGCTTTCTTCTTGAGCTTCGGCCAACATAAGAGCCTCGTCGGCATAGTCGTCGTTGACAGGAGGCCCTCCCTGTCTCTCAGCCACGATCGTTGATAGGTGGTCAGCGACCACATTTTCTGCTCCCTTCTTGTCGATAATTTCGTGGTCGAACTCTTGGAGAAATAAGGCCCACCTCAACAGTCTGGGCTTTGCGTCTTTCTTTTTGTTTTAAGTATTTTATGGCCCCGTGATCTGTGTATACCTTGACCTTAGCTCCGACAAGATATGACCTGAACTTATCAAATGCGAAGACGATCGTGAGCATCTCCTTTTCAGTTGTTGTGTAGTTTACCTGAGCCTCGTCCAACGTGCGAATAGCGTAGCAAATCACATGATGTTTTTTATCTTTCTTTTGCGCCAGGACTGCTCCAACCACGTAGTCGCTAGCGTCACACATCAGCTCAAAAGGTAAACCCCATTTTGGCGCTTGAAGGATAGGTGGTGATATTAAAGCGTTTTTCAGGGCCTGAAAAGCACTGAGACAATCGTTAGAGAAAACAAATTCAACATCTTTTACCAGAAGATTGGACAGCGGTTTGGAAGTCTTCGAAAAGGCCTTGATGAATCTTCAGTAATATCCGGCGTGCCCGAGGAAGCTTCTCACTCCCGTCACGGATCTTGGTGGAGGAAGCTTGGATATTTCTTCAACTTTGCTTACGTCCACCTCGATCCCGCGCCTTGAGATCTTATGCCCTAGAACGATGCCCTCCCGCACCATGAAATGGAACTTTTCCCAGTTCAGAACTAGGTTGTTCTCCTCGCACCTTTGAAGGACCAATGACAGATTCTTCAGACAGCTATTGAAGTCCTTCCCATAGACTGAAAAGTCGTCCATGAAAACTTCTACGATAACTTCTAGAAAATCTGAGAACATCGATATCATGCATCTTTGAAAGGTGGCGGGGGCGTTGCAGAGTCCAAAGGGCATCCTTCTGAAGGTATAAGTGTCGTAGAGGCAGGTGAATGTTGTTTTCTCCTGATCGTCGGGCAAGATGGGTACCTGGTAAAATCCTAAAAAGCCATCAAGGAAACAAAAGAAATCATGATGCGCTAATCTTTCAAGAACTTGGTCAATAAAAGGTAGCGGAAAATGATCCTTTTTGTAGCCTAATTTAGCTTTCGGTAATCGATGCACATCCTCCATCTGGTGACGGTCCTAACCGCCACCTCGTCACCCTTCTCACCCTTAACCACTGTCATCCCACTCTTTTTGGGTAGTATGTGGATCAGACTCACCCAATTTCTATCATTGATTGGGTAAATGATCCCCGCATCCCTAAGCTTTATTACCTCTTTCTTGACGACCTCCTTGAGCATCTGGTTCAGCTTCCTTTGGGGTTGAGCCATAGGCTTGACAGATTCATCTATATTGATGTGATGCATGCACAAGGCAGGGCTAAGGCCTTTGATATCATCAACTGAATATCCTATAGCCCCCCTGTGGAGCCTTAACTCCTCAAGGAGTCGGTCTAGCTGATTGCTCGTAAGATTGGCATTTACGATGACAGGGTTTCACTGCTCTTCATCCAAGAACTCATACTTCAGGCCTTCAGGCAACGCTTTTAACTCGGGCTTTGGTCTGGGTGCCTTCTCTTGAGGCTCCCCCTCGAGAGATGCATACTTCGCCGACTCCTCCACCTTATCCTCTTTGTGCAAGCCTTCGTCAGAAAGGTCAAAAAGGTTGAGATACCTCGCAACTTCAGGATCTGCGAGGTCGGGATTCTGACAGCTTATAGCCCTCAAAAGGGGGTCTAGTGTCCGGATATCCTCCTTTATTTCCTCGCAGAATTTATTGTAGCTATCTGCGAAACACGCTGATTCAGACAGGGACAGACTTCTCATGATCTCCTTCAACTTGAAGTCCATATGGTCGTTTTCGACCCTCAAAGTGATCATCCCCTCAGAGACATCAATCAACGCTCTCCATGTTGCCAAGAAAGGGCGTCCAAAGATGATCAGGCAGTGGGGGTCTTCAGCTGTGTCGATGATGACTATGTCGCAGGGAATAAAGAAATTACCGACCCTGATCGGCACATCTTCAACAATGCCGACTGGTCTCTTGAAGGTATGGTCTGCCAATTCAATACTCATATTGGTATGAACCATGTCGGTCAATCCCACCCTTTGCGTGAAACTTAGGGGCATGAGGTTGATGCTTGCCCCCATGTCTGCTAGACCATTTCGCTCGACATTGTCCCCGATGGCGAACGGGATTGTGAAAGCTCTGGGATCCCTTCTCTTATTTGGCAAGTCGGGCTTCACGAAGGCGGAGGAAGCAGAAGCTAGGTGCACTGTCTCAATCCTTCCTCCCCTTCTTTTCTTTTTGATAAGGTCTTTGAGGAACTTGGTGTATGTAGGTATCTCCTCCAATGTGTCAAGGAAGGGCACTTTGAGATGCAGCTTCCCGATCGACTCCATGAACTTCTCATGATGCTTCTTCAGATTCTCTTTTATAAGCTTGTATGGGAACGGAATCCTAGGAGCGTAAGCATTCCTTCTGCCAGGTAGCTCTTCAGGGAACCTTTGTGCAGACTCTCGAACGTCTGCCTATCTTTCTTCCTCCTCTACTGGGGCTGCACCCTCGGGCCTTGGCTCGGGCTTAGGCCTGGCTTCATCAAGGCGCTCTAGCGTTCTTCCAGACCTCAGTACTGCCATTCTGGCAGTTTCAGGGTATGGGAGTGCTTTTATTGCAGGGTCCTTTATCAGAGCAGTCATCTGGGTCAGCCGCTGACCTACCTCACGCTGGCGCATCTGCAAACTTGCCATCTGGCATTGTACTGAATTCAGAGCTCCAGGGCTAGGAAGCGTGCTCTCCACCAGTTGGCTGATGATGGTGTCTTGTCTTTTTATGTAGGCGGAGAGCTGACCGACCAAGTTAGGCTGGCTCGACCTCTCGCCTTGGCCCTGACATTCACCCTCAGAAAGAGACTGCTCACAACGAGACATGGTATCAAAACTCGGCGGAACATGTCACAGTTCTTCAGAGTTCCTGAAATGGCACGGAAAATCAAGTTTAGAAAATTTTTACTTTCAGGCAAAGAAAAGCAATAAGAAAAAGAAAAAGAGTGTTGTCAAACTCATTTCCAAGCTTGAGGCACGGGAGTGTAGTTAGTGGATTCGGATTCATCTACAGTACCATTTTTCCTTGTCCCCGGCAACGGCGCCAAAAAGTTGATCGGCCTAAATCGCGCGTCCAAAATTAGAGGCGGATTTGAAGTTAGTCGGACTTTTACATTTATAAACCCGAACTCTTCTAGGCCCCCGCAACATTGTTTACAGGGTCGAAGTAGATATACGGGGTCGAACACAGGGACAAGGGTGGTAGTATTGAGAACTCAGAATCGACACGCTACACTCCGGCAAGGATAAAAGATGATAAAATCCCCAAAAGGGGATGGCAGAACAAGATCGATAAAGTAAAAGAAAAACCCTATCTCCAAATGGAGCTACAAGAAAGATTTAAGGTATTAGTCATTTAGCAGTTTTTAGTGGTTTTCATGTAACAGAAACAGAAAGATAAAACTAGAGCTAGAGCAAGGTACGAAGGATAAGACTTCAGTAAAACAAGTGGCATCCGCAACATCCTGCACCCCTCCTCTCAGAGCGGGTACCTCTAATCAAGCATCAACACCCCTCTCAAGGCTGCTGGACTTAAGTTAGAGTGGAATGTTACTGAAACAACACCATTCCAGGCACTCTCGTACTCCAGAATCGGACCAAACACTAGAGCTACAAAACAACTCTCGAAGTTGTTGCGACGGGAAAACACGATTCGGTAGCTAAGCGAAACGCGATCCAAACATGCAAGCTAGAGTTCGGATATCAAACATAGCAGTCATCCAACATTTTGCACCGAGCATAGAGCAGCAAGTAATTAAGCTTTTCCATTTCCATAAACAATAAAGGTCTTAATACATTGCATAAGTAAGGAATTAAATAACAGAATTAAAGATATGTGTCGCCTTCTTGATGTAGAAGGGCGACAGGGTACTACGGCTCTCCATCCCGATACCTATCAGGGGCCTAGCCCGATACCTATCAGGGGCCTAGCCCGATACAGCCGTGTCGGGCGGCACACCCTCTCGAGCGGCACACTGTGACGGCCGTCTGTATTGCTTAAGGACCCTAGCCAATACGCTCCTTTCGAGCGGCGCACCCTCTTGGGTGGCACGCATGACGGGCGAAGCGTATCGGGTCTGATATCATGTCGGGCATGGAGCGACGCGTTCTGCTGTCGGGCACTTGTGTCGCTCATCGACTTCGGTCGATATCGGCCCGCAGTGTCTCCTGGGACGGTCCTAAGTGAACCATCCCCTCCCTCTCGGGACGAGGAAGAGCTCACCTAGAGTTGCCCGGCATGAGCACTGGTGCACGATACTCTTGATCTCGCAGTTTTCCTCCGAAGATCGCTCAAAGTCTCCAACTGTCCAAACTGTCTTTTCGGCTTCCTGTAGCTGCTATTTATAGGCAGCGGTTGGGGAAAGTTATGGTGCTCAAAGCGCCATGTGTCCTCTTTATTCGTGGGTCGGTGGATGGTCGATACTGGTATCACTCGGGACGGGGGTGTCGGCTATCGGTTACGTGACGGGCGGCGTGCCTGCCGGTGGGTGGCCGTGTCGCCCGACAAGCTTGGGTTGTCATGGCGAGTTTAGCTCCATGTCGGGTAGAAGTCGTGTCATCCGTCAGTTTCTTCTTGCGCGGCACCCCTTTGTCGTGCATCATTGTATCGCTCCACCCTATCAGGTAGAGGTCGTATCGGGCGTCAGGAAGGCCGAAGCAGACTTAGACTTATTTGTGGGTCGGGACGGCCTTATTGTCCCAAAATGAGGAGAAATTATGCAAAAGATGGAAATATTTGATTAAGAGCGTTGATTGGCCAATTATTGTGAAAGTACTAATAAAAGAGAGGAAAATAGCAGAAAATGGCAGTTTTGATAACAGAATAAAGGGCGGTGTTATCAATAACAATAACAAAGGTGGGTGTATACACATGTATAACTGTAATTGAATCCTTGTTCAAATTTGAGAAATTCATTGTAGCATATCGAGGGAGGGGAAATGAGTCGGCAAAGGATCCTTTTAATTTTGCATTGGACCTACAACCAAATCAGCAAACTCTTTGAGGCACACAACAATGACTTATCAACATTGATTTTGAGAGGTCTACAACAACAACTCTTCATTCTACTCTCATTTTTTCCACCTCCTTATACTCACTCTAGACACTTCTTTGCCCGTCTCTAATTTTCCCTCGCTCATAGTCCTTATGAGGATAGGAGGCAAATGACTTTGCAACATCAACGATAGAAGAAATAATAAACAATGTCTTGTTATTAATTGGAAAGTAACAACACCCACACGTTTCCCTTTGAATCCTCTTCCAAAATGTTTCCACTTCTTTTTCACATCAAATAAAGCATCTAATGAACTCACCAAGCCCAACAAGCTTCTATGTATACCACAAACACCTCCTATATTGCATGCCCAACCTACAACATCATCCTCTAGCACTTCACTTACTCCAAAAACCCTTGCCTCCACCACCACAAACAATGATGACCTTCGTATCTTCTGCACTATCCATCTTGCAACTTCTACGCTCACTTATCAAGGCTCTAGTAGAGTTTCAAAAATGATGAATGGCCCCACAGATCACCACTGACCTTAACTACATTCTTTGCACCCACTTACACACAAGTTGGGATCAACTTCTTGATTGGTCACTCATCCTAGTACTACTCCAAGCTGAGCATGTTGAACTTTGGTGTTCTTAGGATGGGCTCCTTGAAAAGGAGGTGATCCTTACTAATATGGGCAGTCTGATCATTTCTTTTAATTTAATTTTATTAGAGACTTCAAACACGAGACACTACACATTCTTGCATGTCGCAATACTTGTCTCGTCCCATGGAGATGTAGCAGCCTAGACATTGGGCATGACATGGTCCACATAAACACTTGCGACATGTTTGTATGTATCTTGTTCTTGTGGGATGAGAAAATTCGCATGAACTCTATTTTGGGCTGTGATGTGAAAAAATCACACCTCATATTCACTTGAATAGAAATCCTAATTTTCTCTTAATAGTAGATACAAACTACAACAAAACTAGATAAGGTTAAGATTGAATTATTTACCAATACCTACCAATCTCTATGGAAGTTTCTTGGTCAGGCCCAGCCTTGAGAAATGTTTCCTGAGTGAATGATTGGTGACTAAAGATCTTTCTTGGGGCCAATTCATGTGTGCAAAGATTATTGCATGAGCAATAAATCCAATTCATATTCTTCCACCCGTAATAGGATGGGCAAAAGGTAGTATACTATTGGGTGAATTCATAGAGAGTCAATGCAATACAACACTAATCTCTTTAAATCAATCATGGAATTAAAAAAAAGAAAGTTATTTTGGTAGATTAAGCCCTAACTAAAACTAATATTTTCAAAATTTATTCTTCAAAAATCAATTCAAACAAATATAATTTCTACCTAAGCACTTATTAATCACATGATGAACAATTTCACTATCATATATAATTTTGTGTCTTGTCCATACACTAAAGTATGATTGATGTTTATGGATACATAATTCATCATTAACTCATAATGTTGGCACAAGATAATAAGGTCTCTCATATAACTAAAAAGATAATTGTAAGCCCACATTTTCTTAACAATAAAGGAGACTAAAGCATCCATGAATCTTTATTCACATTTATGTAATAGAAATAAGAGATCCAATTACCCTTCACTAGATCTGTAATGTAAGACCCATGACATGGATTATATTCATAAATATGTTTGATACCTTAATCACACATTTAGAGGCTTGATGATGTATCATTTGGTGTCTACATTTAGTGTCTTGTTTGAGGGTCTTTATGCAAATAGTCACGTTTGAGGGTTTTCTTGTAATTTTTACATTGTATGTTTGATTTTCCTTTTCTCTTTCCCAAAGTTTGTTGGATATATTGGGACGACCTAACCAAGTCTAATGTACTTTTACCTGTATAGAACCAACGGAAGTGATTTTCTCTTCCATCAGTGGAAGATCGATGGAAGCATGTACAATTCTTTGTTAGTTGGAGGCCAATGAGATTTCTCTAATTTTCTCTTACTAGAGGAATGTTTGAGTTTTTTGTTAGTTGAGGAACAATGAGTTTGTTTTTCTTTTGTGTTGGTGGAGGACCAGTTAAAATAGTTGACCTTGTGACATCTTGTGCTCTCATCGGTTTATTACCAACAAAATAAATGGTTGGTTGGGTAGAAAAGTTTCATCAATTGAGATTCATGAAAATCATGTGTTGGGTACTGATGTTTTTGTTGATGTGCTCTACTAATAATGATCCTAATGTGTTCCATTTGCATGGTTTTCTTGAGTGTTATACCATCTTTGAGTACTGATGTAATCTCTACTCGTGTCTAGTGATGACACGATGAGGCAGTCTACCGTCAGAGTTTTTGATCACATGTGTTCAAGTGATGTTGGAGTTCTCTACCAAAAAAATGATATATCTCCAAAGGCAAGAGTTTTTTAAATGATAATCAGACATCTTTAACCACTTCTTCTCTCTCCTTTGGGGATATAAATACCCCTCCTTATCCTTCCTTCCTACCTTGCCTCAGTCAGTCATCTGTGGATATAACCATTCATTCTTTAACTCTTTATATATACCCCTCCTTGTACTTCCTTTTTGCATAGTTTTTTTCCTCTGGGATATTATGAATAATGACACACTTCATATTTTTAGGGTATGAGCTACATGTTCTTTCCTATTGAGAATGTTTCTAAGTCATTTCTCTTATTGTTATGCTGCTAAACGTATGTGGGATTGTCTCGTGGTGAATAAATGACAACTTCTATATATATCAATGATGCTTTCTTATTATAGTAACTTGAACGGATTTGAACATGAAATAATATTGATGTGTTAAGCACTCCTTGGGGGATATATTCTAATGTAAACCTCAGTGAAATTCAAGGATGACTTGTAGGAAAATATTGCATCATATTGGAATTGAAAATAAAACATTTACTGACATGTTTCTCACAAACCAGCGGATCGTGTCAATTACTATGCAATGGGAAGGATGGTTTAATAAAGATAAACCTAGTCCTGAAGCAAGTCCATCGACAATTCTCATTGATATAGATGTGCGCTCTTCGACGGTATCTGTGCAGCTCCTGGTTGCACTGAGACTCGTATGATTACTCGTCCACGGACAACAGACTTAAACATCATCGTCTAAAGTAGTTCCTCTCGTCACGAACTCTTGGTTGACATCATCCTACTTAGCAATGGGTAGAGGCTCGATGATGTATTGTTTGGTGTCTACAATTAGTGTCTTCTTTGAAGGTCTTTATGGAAATAGTCATGTTTGAGGGTTTTCTTCTAATTTGCACATTGTATGTTTGATTTTCCTTTTCTCTTTCCCAAACTTTGCTGGATATACTGGGATGACCTAACCAAGTCTAATGTACTTTCACCGATTGAGAACCAATGGAAGTGACTTTGACTTCCATTGGTGGAAGATTGATGGAAGCATGTCCATTTTCTATTAGCTGGGGGGTAACCTGATTTCTCTATTTTTCTATTAGTAGAGGAGTGTTTGAAATTTTTGTCGATTGAGGCACAATGAGGTTATTTTTCTTTTTTGTTGGTAGAGGACCAATGAAAATAGTCAACCTTGTGACATTTTATTCTCTCATCGATTTATTACCAACAAAATAGTTGGTTGGTTGGGTAGCAAAGTTTCATCGATTAATAATTTATGAAAATCATGTGTTGGGTAATGATGATTTTATTGATGTGCTCTACCGATAATGATCCTAGTGTGTTCCATTTGCATGGTTTTCCTGAGTGTTATACCATCAGTGAGTACTAATGGAATCCCTACTCGTTTCTAGTGATCACACGATGAGGCGGTCTATCATTGAAGTTTTTGATCACATGCATTGAAGGTACATTGGATTTTTCTACCAACAAGCTAGACCTCCAAGGAAAGATTTTTTTAATGATATTAGGACATCTTTAACCACTTTTTCTCTCTCCTTTGGCGATATAAATACCCCTCCTTGTCCTACATTCCTTCCTTGCATCGTTCAGTCATCTATGGATATAGCTATTCATTCTTCAACTCTCTATAAATACCGCTCCTTGTACTCCCTTCCTGCATAGTTTCTTCCCCTCTAGGGATAGTATGAATAATGATACCCTTAATTTTTGTAGGTACAAGCTACATGTTGTTCTTTCCTAGAAAAGTTCCTTAAGAATGTTTCTGAGTCACTTTCTCTTATTTTTATGTTGTTGAACGTATGTGGAATTGTCTCATTGTGATGAAATGACAACTTCTATATATATATATATATATATATAGATATATATATGGCACTTTCTTATTATGACTAACTTGAAGGGATTGGAACCTGACATAATGTTGATTCAGTACTCCTTGGGGACTATATTCTGAAGTAAATCTCAACGAAATTCAAGGCATGACTATGTCCCTACTTGACAATTTGGATTTTGATAATCATGCATTCCATATCTTTTCAAGTTTTAATAATATGGTTATTTGCATCCTACAGTTTGCTTTATTTATAGTTTGATTGATGTGGTTGTACAGTGATGAACTTTACTAATAAAGAGTAATATAAGCTTGTAGATCCTAAAGTAATATGGATTGATTCACCTGAGTCATTAGAGGGAATAGTGAAACTAGTCACTATTGTATCAATCTAAATTATGAGTAGATTCTCAAAACCATATATTAGTTAATATATGGGGACTCTTGGGGTCAAAATTCCCTAACATCTGTTTAGGACTTGATAAAGGATGATAGTTTGGTAAGGAATACTAAATGATATGTAAAGAAGAAATGGTTCATGATTTGAAGGGTTGTTACCCTAAGATTGGCGTCATGACAGGTTACCCAGGGAGGCATGCAATTTGTTGATCCATTTATTAGCAAATATGAATGGTGGATTCAGGAAGTGGGCTCTCTACTTCTTGGTTAGCTCATTTTGACTAGATATTATGTAGGAGATCTAGGAAATCCAAATATCCTTTGATCTTGTAAGATTGCTAGAATGGCTTATTAGCATCCAGCTAGTGGACTGAGTGGTATGCCTCAGTTCACATAGGGCGTTAATAAATTGTAATCTCGTGGAATATAATTTTTGTTTAGGTTTAATTGGCTCTAAATGTTGTCACTAGTATAGATACCACCTATGGTGTCGATTTAAATAGGCCTACAACTTCAATTTTCTATTGCACCTAAGTGGGTGATACTACATCTAAGGATAAATATGATGTGGTAAGTCTGTAATTTTAAGTATATTGGTAGTTGTTATACTTAGCTTCTTATTCCTCTCATTTAATGTTTAGAATTTATGGTAAGTAATAAATTTCTTAGACATTATATCATATATTGGGACTTGGGGTATCACCCTACAATTTCTCCACATTTTTTAAGTGAGCAACATAGCTTTCTTGGAAGTGGATGAGAAGATCAACAAGAGTGGAGCCATCCTTAGCCAAGGAGGTAGGCGATGTTTGTTTGAAGGGGTCCGATAGGTGACTGACATTTGTGTAACCTCCTTATGGGTTTAAGTGAAGTATGTGTACATGGGGAGGGGTCAATTGTTGTCCCTATATTCTCATCTATGAGATGGCAAGTTTTTCTATATGTATTTTTAGATTGAGTTTTTGACATGTGGCATGGCCTGTAGAGATGTAGTTATAAGAAATTGTAAGAATTATGTGCATGCTCAATCATAACATCCCTTATGTAATGTTGAAACAATATTCATTGTGATAATATTATGTGTTAGTGGATGGGAGTATATCTTATGTCAAGGACATGGTTATTGTAAAACCTATAATATGATGCGGTAAAATTTTCAAAAAGATTCATTGTATTGATTATATTATATGAGATATTGGCTTGAAATTTTTAGTCATGTGATCTTTATGTCCCTTTATGTTTGGTGATGGTGATCTCTATTCTAATCGGATTTTGTTTTAAGTAACCTTTCTATTCGGTGGTGAGATGTTAAAGATACCTCTCTCTCTTGGTATGGATATGAGAAATTTACTACTTGTAGCCATTAACACTTATAGAAAGAAAAAATCATACTTTTTTTACTCAGTAAAGATGTTATGGGTATCCTATATATAGGATTTTAGGGATATAAACTTATACTTAAGTGGGTATATGGATCATCACATAAGTATACTTGCATGAAAATAAGAATGAAAAATACAATGGGTCTAAGCCTAATAAAAAAAGGAATAAGAAATAAACCACTTATGCTAAGACTTCCCCTCAATCTTGGAGAGTAGTTCCAACTTTGCGCCCATATACTAAAAAAGTGATAGACGAAGTGGTTTAGTCAAGTATCAAAAATTTAATAGATGGTACATATGTGGGGAGTCACAATCTTCTTGTCTTTAACCAGATCTCGTAAAAAATGACAATCAACTTTGTTGTGTTTTGTAACTTCATGGACAATTTGGTTATTTGTAATATATATGGCAACTTCATCATCATAATAAAGGTGGGATGAAGTTTGACAAGAAATCCCAAATTTATTTAAATAGATTGAACCCCCTAAGGATCACTAAAAGTGTGGACATCACATGATACTTGGCTTCAGTGCTGGAGAAAGCAATTACTTATTGTTTTTTTATTCTACAAGCTAGTGGGTGATCCCCATTCTTGACTCAAAATCTAGATGTAGATTGAGCCCAATCTACATCAACATTTCCAGTAATAGTGATAGTCATATATTGAGTCTATATGTATAATAGTCATCTTATTGGGACTCTCTTGAGATAACGATAGATAAATTGAATGATGCATCAATGTATTAGAGTGCAACAATCATGTGTTCACTGACAACTCCCATAATATAGATCATATAGAGTCAATTAATTGATATGTAGATCAATTTTCCAACTACTCAATGATATTTTTGTGGATGCAGAAATAGCCCCCCTCAAGAGGAGACTTGGTATGGTAATTCATAGGGGTGAAAAAGGGCTTATCATATGTCATCCCAATCTCTTTGAGTAAATCCAACACATAGCATGATTGGGACAAAGTGGTTCCTTTAGAAGAGAAAAGAACTTCTACCCCAAGAAATTATTGCAAATTTCCCAAATACTTTGTATTCAAATGGGCTTGTAGAGATTGTTTCAATTCGTTGGTGCTATTGGTGTCACTGCCTCTGATTACAATATTGTTAATATAAATAGCATGCAAAATATGTCTGCATGGGGATTTAAATGAGAATAGTGAATGATATGTGGCTAATCACTAGAAACATAATTTGTATAGTATTGCACTAAGTTTGGTGAACCATACTCTAGGATATTGCTTGTAACCATATAACAATCTTTTGAAGTGACATACTTTATTATAAGACTCCCCCTCAATAATAAAACTAAGAGGTTTTTTCATACATGCCTCATCTAGAAGTCTCCATGTAGGAAAGCATTTTTTATATCAAATTATAAAAATGACCAGTCAAATGAGATGATAGAAAAATCAAAATGCTAAATGAAGCAATCCTCATACAAGGAGATAATGTATCAAAAATATCCTCAAAGGTTGAGTAAACCCTTTTGCAACTAGGCAAGCCTTTAGTCTCTCAATAGAGCCATCAAAATTATGTTTGATAGAATAAACTCAATGACAACCAATGATATTTGTTTCTAAATGGAGGATCAACTAGATCTCATGTATGATTATAACTTGTAGAGCCAACATCTCTTCTAGAATGGTAGATTTTGATCCAGGTTGTTTTAAGGAAAATGTGGGATGCTTGGGAGTAAAGTTAGTGTCCAAAAGAGTGGAAATTCAGAAGCCATTGAAGAGAGATGATATAAGCAACATGTATTGAAAATGGATTTTTAATGGTGTTAGAATGTTTACCTTTATAGAGCATGACTGTAAATTGACTGGTCTAGAAGATATAACAATGGTGAGGCTACTAGTTGGGGGCCATCTTCCATTTAGTGGTTAGGTTTTTGAGGTAAGGAGACTAGAATTGAAGGTTAAGATTTACGGAGAGAGGCCAAATCCTATGTGGGTGTAGAGGAAGAAATAATAGAGGAGAGAATCAATTTGTACTCATAGAAAAATTACATCAGCTGATATATAAAATACAATTGGTTTTAGAGTCAAGGCATTTGTAACATTTTTGAGAGAAGGGGTGTCCTAGAAAAACCATTTGAATGGAACGAGGGGATAGCTTAGAGGAATTAGGATCAAAGTTTTGAACAAAGGAGACACATCCAAACTTTCATGGTGGTATTTTTTTTATTCAGTTGGATACAAACTCAAAAAATGAGTTCAATTGTGAAGAACAGATGATGGTTGGTGATTAATGGTAAAGAAAGTTGTGAGAATAGCATCAGTACACATGTATTACGTAGATTGACATGAATGGTAAACAAGCAAGTGATAGCAAGGAGATGTCAATTTCTCCACTTCGTAATATCATCTGTTGTGAACATTAGATACAAGAACGTTGGTGACTGATTCCATATCTTGAAAAAACAAGAGATGATGTGTTGAGTGTATTCAATGTATTATATCTTTGCAAGATCGTAGTAGATGTAGAAAATTGAATAGTAATCATTTATGAATGCCATAAATAAGGGAAAAAACTCATCTCATGTTTGAATAAGATAGTGTCATGGTCATGTTTGATAGAAAACATCTACAAAAGTATGTTGTTTAAATACATTGGAACTAGTTGTTAGGGTCTACATACATCACTACGAATCAAGTCAATGGTTTCGATGACTTCTTAACTACATTAGAAGGAAAAGGTATAGGATGATGTTTTCCCAATTGTCATGCATCACATAAAGTAGAAGAACAACTAGATATAATGTTTCTAAGGAAACTTCAAAATTTCTAGAGACATGTGGCCAAAGAGAAAATGTAGCTAGAGAAGAGATGTAAACATGGGGTTTTTGGGGTCCCCTACTTTACTTTTATGCGATAAAGTGCTAGAATCCCACTATTTTTTTATATCAATTGATAAGTTAATCATATTAATAATTTAATCCTAAGGGATTTAGGGAAATATGCAGTGGAAGGATAATCATAGGAATCACGAAAAAACCATCAACAATCATAAGTAATAAATGGCAACATCAACATATACATAATGTATCAAATACATTGAATTTACAAATTTGTTGATACATCATTCTATATAAATTTGTAGAGGACAACACCTGAGTGTATCACTTAAGTCTAAAAATCTGAGAGTCCAAAGTATGATGTCTTTAGGTCCAATTTGCATCTATATAGTCCTTCAAATAACCTGAACTGGGAATAAGAGTATACCCAATATAAAAAAGAAAATAGAGAGACATCAACAAACACTGGTATGTACTACAAATTTTATTTATGCATAATGGAAAAAATTGAGAAAAGAAACAAGAGGCAAAGAGTAAAATTTAATGAGAGTATACAGAATGAAATAAGAAGTACGAATCAAGATCAAGTAAAATTATATAATGAGGCATTTTAAGAGATATTGAACTAATTAATCCATTTAACTTGCCATAAATAATAATGCAACAATGCACAAATATAAAACAAGCAATGCAAATGTGAAAAACTCAACCAGTGATGTCTAACAATATAGAAAGTCATAGCTACACCACCACACACTGCCTATTTAGGGACGTCAAGCCAAGGAGCATGTGCAACCATGGCCATATACCCTCGATTTAGAGACTAAGCTCAAGGAGTGTGTGCAAATAAGACCATACACCCCCAAATTTAGGGACTAGGCCCAAGGAGCATGTGCAACTAAGTCCATACGCCCCACTCATACATCAAACTATACTAGGTAAGTGTCACTATTGCTTACAACATATGGTATGACAAGTAGTAAATACGTCATAAAATGAATGAAGGTTCAATATTATCAAGAATGATTTCCACATTAAAAGGAACATGTAAGGTTATGTCAAATCGTAACTCGATTTAGAAAATTCGATTGATTATGGATCATTCAAAAGAATGGAAGAGGAAAAGGTACCAAAAGGATATGATAGCCCAAACATCTCAAGTGAGAAATACATACCTGATCTTCACGACTATCTCTATTACTAGGGGTGAAGTTCACCATTCATTAGTTTGAACCTAAAAATGTTTTGTACACACATTAATCCATATTCACCCATTCATATAGGTTACCTAATGTCATGTTATGATCTAGGAATATCAATATTTGCATGCCCTTATTATGGAAGGTCATATATAGTGATTGTTTGAGTGATTCCTTTTCAATACTTATAATCAAGTCATTTCTACTGCAATAGATCTTATTTTCTTTCTTGCATTGTATTTATGTATTTCAAGGCCATTCATTATAGTGTGAATTAGCATGTCGTCTAATTACCAATTTTGATGAAACCTACAGTCATAATTAGATCTTGATATGTATATATGAATATGAATATGAATATGAATATTATCAAGAATTATTTCCACATTAAAAGGAACATGTAAGGTTATGTCAAATCTTCACTCAGTTTAGAAAATTCAATTGATTATGGATCATGCAAAAGAATGGAAGAGAAAAAGGTACCAAAAGGATATGATAGCCCAAACATCTCAAGTGAGAAATACATACATGATCTTCACGACTATCTCTATTACTACGGAAGTTCACCATTCGTTAGTTTGAACCTAAAAAAATGTTTTGTACACACATTAGTCCATATTCACCCATTCATATAGGTTACCTAATGTCATGTTATGATCTAGGAATATCAATATTTGCATGCCCTTATTATGGAAGGTTGTATATAGTGATTGTTTGAGTGATTCCTTTTCAATACTTATAATCGAGTCATTTCTACTACAATAGATCTTATTTTCTATCTTGCATTGTATTTATGTATTTCAAGGCCATTCATTATAGTGTGAATTAGCATGTTGTCTAATTAACAATTTTGATGAAACCTACAGTCATAATTAGATCTTCATATGTATATATGAATATGAATATATTCCATATGGTTACATAATCTGAAGTACATTCACATATTATTCATACTTACATGTCATCTATAAATTCATCTTCATACATATTTACAAAACTATATTCTTTCAAAAGTTCCTTCTCTTTTACATCCTTTGATTCAAATAAGGAAAATATTTGTAAACATACTTTTCAGTGTCATCAAATAGGGTTGTGAATCTAGGGCTTTAAATTCATATACGGCAGATACTAATGCGATGTGTTGAATATATTAGATTATTATTATTATTATTATCAATTTTGTTATCATTTCGGAAAATCTATTACTATTCTTTGAGAAAGGTGTTTAGAGACTTGGTAGACCTAGGTGACTCACAAGAAGGATTAGGTCTCAAGTGGAGATTACCATAAACATACATCCAATATAGTACAAAATATATGTATATCACATTGGCCACTATATATGTATATGACATGGTACATGTATATTGTTGTGTATTAGGAAGTAAATAAAGTTAATTAGAATGCAAGTTTCAAAATGTGATAAGAGTAAGGGACAAACTTTACACCCATGATACTTTACTTAGGTTCTATACTTGATTTTAGTTGGTAAGATGAATTTAAACTAATCATCTACAAATTAACTAGTCATATACATGGTGTTAATCTTGTGGATGAACAATGTGGAGAAGAAGCATGTGTTTACCTAATCTACATCAAAAGTATAGGGTGAAGGGATATATGTTGTTAGTTCAAAACATCAGATGTCTTTAGTATTGTAGCAGATTGTAGTCATGATGAGAAGGCATAAGTTATACAGAGGAAGGGGAAGGATTCAATGTTGAATCAGATCTCATGGTGGTAGGCATAAGCCATATAGAGGAAGGGGAAGGATTCAATGCTGATTTAGATCTTATGGTGGTAACTATCCAGGTGGATAAGAACAATGATCTAGAACTTTTCCTGTTGCCATTCTCCTTGAGACAAAACTATAATTCTTTCAATAAGTGTGACTGTATGTAGGCATCATCAAGCCAAGAAACGTGATGCATAATTGTTAGCCATCAATCTTCTCTACAAGAGGTAGTGGCAATGTCCAAGGCATCACAGTAGTAGTAGGTGGCAGCCATGGATAGAAGCTAGAAGAACAAGATGGATGTAGTAGAATTAGTCATCAGTGTCTCAGATGACTTTGATAGTTGGAAGATATTAGAATGGTCATGGCATATCTTTTGAGTGTGAAAGTGAAGAAGTAGATCGGTGCATGTTGGTGGTGGTGACTCCTTCAAAAAAGAAGGTATGGATTTTGAGAAGATGGGCGCTAGATTGGAGATGAAACAAGGTGGTTGAAGCAACAATGGTGGTTGGGTTACCTCTATATAGTGCAATGGGACATGTGTAGGAGTAAAGGGAAGGCACCACTGTTCTGTGCACAAGGAGGGCCTCCTCCATCCTCTACAGTAGGAAATAACAACATCCTTGTTGCCAACTGAGAGAGGACTGATAAGGTTTATGACTGCATGTGGGAGAAGACAAAGCAGCAAGGGGATGTCTAGAACACTAGGGCACCGACAACGGCTAGAGCAATAGGGAAATGACTAGAGCAGCAGGGCGACAGATAGAACAACATGGCATTGACGATGGCTATAAAAATAGGGCATCAGCAACATTTAGAACAACATGGTGACAACTAGAACACATGGCATCGGTGACGGCTAGAACAACAGGGTGTCGGCTATGGCAGCATGGTGTGGAGAGAATAGTGAGGAAGATAGAGAGTTGGTAGAGGGGAAGAGGTGCCAATTCCATGGAGAAGAAGAGGAAGAGGAATGGGAGCCACAATGGCTGAAGGGGAGGCACAACAGATGTAGGGGAAAAGAGTTGTGTTGCAGTCTGCTAGGTTCAGAGACACACATGGGTGATAAAGGAAGGGAGGGGGAGAATGCAGGTGCTGAACTAGAAATGGAAAACGGCAATTTAATGTTATTAATTGAAAGTTAAGAGGAAAATGTACTCAATTAATTGAATGGTTAGATGAAGTCAGAAAGGCATAAAAATTTCATCATAGGTATACTTGATCTAGAAGTATTTGAATAAAATTTTACATATTTTTTTAAATAAATTGGATCATTGATTATTGTTAGGCTTTAAATTAAACATTTTATGGCTATAAAAGATCATAACAACCTACTCTCTCTTAAATATGATACCAAAGGCTTGGATTTAAGGTGTATTATCCAAATAAATATTTTGAAGACATTTAAATGATTTTGCAATTAATATACATTAAATGTCAGGATTTATTAAAAGTGTGTATATGAGTCATGTGTAACATTATTAATTGCCTATAAATACTTGGACTAACGAAATTGAGAGAGAAAACATATTAGTCATTAATTTATATAAATAAAATTATATACTAGTCATTTGGATAGTAAGATATTTTATCGTAATGGGCGTATAAAAGTCATTTTATGCATCAATTGAATATGTGGATGGGTTATCACTCAAAATATATGTTGAATGTTAAATTATCATTATAAATTAAATTAGTCCTTTATTAATGATCATATTTAAGAGAATAAATATTCTAATATTAAGTAATATGATTTATCTATTTGGACATTATAAAATTGAATTATTACTTAAAAATGTTGAAGGCATTGAAAATGTTTAAGAAATCAAGACAAAATCAAATGTCATGACACATATTAAAAAATGTAAATGAGTTATTTTCTTAAGCTTTTAATTATCAATACATATTTGACTACCAAAATTAGGGAGAAAATATATTAAACATTTATCACCTAATAAATTGGTAGGTTGGGGTTTTGGGATAATTATGACATTTTGTTACACTAGGTTATAAAAATCATTTTAGGCATATATTATAGATACAAATATACTATATCTTGAAATTTATGAAAATGCTAAATTATTGTTAAAAATTAAGTTGAATACTTATTGTTAATTGTATTTATACTAAATATTTTTATATAGAATAGTATATATTATGTTTTTATTGAGACACAATAATTTTAAATTATTACTTAAATTTCAATCTATTACAAGAGAGGTTGCAACTAGAGCTGGTCTAAGGTAGATGAGGCATGGAGAAGTGGTAAAGTTCACCAGAGAGCACCCCCTTGCCAATCACCATCAAGTTCCTCTAGTATTGTAGAACAATACCATCTGATCCAAAAGTTATGAAACAACTAAGGGAATCAATATGTTTAGCCATGAACATCAGGTTATATGGAATGTTCTGAACACATAAATGGAAAAAAGATTTAGTTTAGAGGAAAGGTGAAAAATGCCACATTGGCTCACTTGTTTGATGGAGCCATTTTCCAATGTAACACTGGTGTGTGGGTTGAAAGAATCATAGGATATAAGAAGAGTGTGGCATGCCGGTCTAGATAGAATGAGAGGCATTCATAGAGTTCTTTTGATTACCATGGTGAGCAACGAGATGCACTAATGGTGTCATAGTAGATGGGTTACCATTGTGCCATTCAAGGGATAAGTTTTCCATGCTATTATGAAGAGGTGAATCACTCGAGTGTTGTACAGTTTGTTGGAGGTATTCATATTCCTTCTTTGTGAGCAAAATATGTGTTAGCTATCCAGTTACGATAGGAGTTACAATAATTGTTGAAGGACCTTGGTCAATGAGGGGTTTAGATGTTTGAGCAATATGAATAGAACCCCTTACACACCCTCATCCAAAATGAGTAGGGTATCCATGTTTGAAATGTCAAACATCCTCAACATGGCCTAATTTTCATAGTCAATACATTTTGGTCTCGATCCAGTGTGAGTGTCATGTCCCCATCCATGACTCCTTGCAACAATTGCCATTATAGTTAGGACTTCAAACACTTCATGGGGTGGTTTGGAGTAGAAGACTTATCATCATAGGATAGGCATGCATAATTCTAATCCATGGACGGGATCATGGTTTCGGCATGAATAAGTTGGCATACGACAATGTACCAAGGATGAATTCTACTAAACAATTGTTGGGTAATAATATTGTCACATTCATTTCTCAATTCAAAAGAGGTGGTAGGTGAGAAGAAGTTTAGTTGAATTGTGAGAGCCTTCATTGAATCATAATACTTGGATAATGAACAATCACTATAACATTCAGAAAAGACCTATTCCATTGCATTATAAAGTCGGAGTCATTTTTCCTCCAATGCATAGACTTACTTCATCTTTTTTTTTGAAATCTTAATTACGCCAGAATTGCTTCATCTCTTCCTACATGAGTTTGACCTTTTAGTGCCACATGTATTGAACGGTCATATTATGCTTCATATATCCTCATATCTAAGAGAGAACCGGTGGTTTCCCTTATCCATACCTCATCAAGTTTTGTACATGTTCTTTGATCAACTTTAGTTTATCATGGGATTCTAGAAAGGTAGAAATGACATTCATTATAGAAAATAATTATCACCGTTGAGTTTAATAGTCATGGCAGGTGTCTTATCATTCCAATGATAGATTTATTTTCATCTATTATGAAAAGTAAAGTATCAGAATGAAGGCGTGCTATAGAAATAAAGAGCTACCAGAATAGGAATAAAAGGCTCTATTGGAATAAGCATGATAGCAAAAGCACTCCCATAATAAGAAAAATAGGGAGAAATAAAGATAGTGCTATCAAATTAATTGTGGTAGGTAAGAAAGTAAAATAGAGAAAAAAGGTGTTGTGATGCACATTCAATTAGATCCCTAATTTAGGAAAAGACGCTTACCCATGAGGGACATAAAAACCACATAGAAAGGAAGAACAAAGATAAAGGTGTCCCTATTAGTTTTTTGATGCTTTATAAGATACAAAAGGTCTTTTTGTTTGCTTTTTGTTGTTGTTTTAAACTATAATTTGTGGAAGGAACTACAATGGAAGTAAAATGCAAATAGGGAAGTGGTGAAATCTCATGGGCAAGATTCAATGGGGAATGAAGATGGTAGTGGAACGAATGACAATGTTGAGCGGAAACCCACCAGCAGCTGGCCTCTACCACACATGCTCAACAGTTGGTCACACACCAAGTGGTGATGGTTGTCACTTGTGCAAGCCACACATGATGGTTGTTGTCAGTGAGTGGGTTGTAGCCAGTGGCTTGGCGGCATGAGCACAAGGGTGGCAACATGCAAGGCTCATGGTTATCATCCAAGGTTGACAACCACCAAGAAGAAGGAAAAAAATAAAATCAAGGGTGGGAGGGGTTAGGGTTAGGACCCTACGTCTTATAGCATATACAAAGCAATAACTATATATTCAATAATCTACAAAGATTTTTGGAATCTCCATAATATAGGAGTCCAGGAATACATGAGTATATATAAATGGGTAGATGGATCCTCACTTAAGTATAGTTACATGACAATAAGAATGCCAGATACAATAGACCTAAGCCCAATTACCATGAAATAAGAAATAAACCACTTCTACTAAGAATAATCATTAAACTTTAGCTAGAATTAAATAAAGAAAAGAGAAAAGTTGTATTATCAAAAGATGTTGTTGATCACATGATAAATTTGTGCCATTTAAGCACCAAATACAAGGAATTATACTCCAAAATGATTGGTGATGCAAAACCAAGGGTAAAAATGACGAAATTAACCAATTTCATGAAGTAATGAGAAGAAAAAAGAGTGGAAGAAGGAGAGAAATGAGATACAACAATTGTATAGGGGTCATCCTCTAAAATGGAGTTGCACATGAAGCAACCTTGGAGATTGAAAAATATTCCTCTAAACCTTTATTCTTCTTTATTTCTACCTCTTCAAAATTTGTGTCACTTTTGAAGCTACCTCTCAAACTTTCTTTAAAGTTTGGATGAACCAAATGGAATATATCCCTCAATAATCATAATCTTGCTCTCTATATTATGTTCACATATGTTGTGGTGCATGTTGTACATAAATTCTACATATCATGAACCAAGTTGTTGCCAAAGTTCAGTATTGAGACCATGAAGTGTGTCAAACATACAAAGGTGCAAGATGTGCTTAAGGTCTTGGGGAGGTATTATTGATAAGAATGCTCATCAAGTTTTCAAATTGAAACATAATGCATGATCATGATTGCCAAATTCCTTTGACTGATGTGGTGCATAAATGCTCAAATTTTACATGTCATGCACACTTAGTTTGAGTTTGTTGGTAGATTTTGAGATTGTGTGTGCCATGTACACTTAGTCACATACTTGGAAATAAGAACATGTATATGGATAAATATTTGTCATGCACACATGGGTGCATAATGTGTTGCTGATGGGGCTCCAAATGTTGCACCAAGAAAACCCCCAAAAGAATAACTTCTAGGTTTAACCAAAAGCAATGCACAAATTCCCCACTCCAACACAAGCTTAAGCCTTATTGCAATACACTTTATCAAACCAAAAGGACAACCTTTTCAAATAGTTATATAGATTCAGAAATATTAAGAGTGGTATTTATAACCGAGTAGTTGACAGATTGGTTAAACTAAATTGTTGCCAAAAACAAAAGAGATTAAGTAAGAAAATAATAGATAATAAAGAGAACCAAGGCATGGGGTTTTGATACCTGGGCCTGTGTAATTATCCTAACAAGATCTAACTCTCTGATCATTGTTGTTAAATTGAGGCTTTGCTACTGGACCCTCGTGGGATACAGGTCGTCACTTCACTTAAACTCCATTGGAACCAACTATCCTCGGCATCCAAGTTCCTTGTTTATTCCAACTGAACTCCCTTACTTACGACTGACCATCCTCAGCACGTAGCAGATAAAAGTCCAATCCCCTCATTATCCCTAGCTGACATCTTAGAGAGACAATAAGATTATTCTGTTGTTCTGAACATGCTCACGCCAACCTGCATATTCATGATAATAACATATATGCAAATCAAGTCGTCAATTTACAAGGAAAAAATTGGACGGAATGATACTTTATTTAGAAACTATATTGTCAAGTTTATATACACACTAAGATAAAGTATGGGTGATCGGGGCTAGTCCCTATGTCCCAACACAAACTTCTACTCACTCATGGCAAGGGAAAATAGCAGAAAGATAGTAAGAACGATGGAGAAGGCCATGACGCCTGGTGCAGGAAGATAAATTTCTCCACTATGGCTGTCACCTCCTCGTTCCTCGCTAGGGTTTGTACTACACAATGTGACTTCTAATAACCAATTAGAGACCCCTAGAATGGATAAAAAGGGTTTCCTTTTATAGTCTCCTTTTCTCACTATAGCAACCCTATACTTCCATGTCAAGGCTGGTGAGTTGAGATAACTTTGGCAAAGAGGGGTTTGAGGGTAAATTCCTATTCTAGATTTTAGGTACATTTTTTCGCTGGTCCTTCATCCCATTTCTATCCAAAAATATTCTTTCCTTGTATATAATAAAATTATCTTTACAACACATATTTAAACATTAAGTTTTGATTTTGGATGCAAAAGATATGGATGTTTTACTGAGGCATATAACTCTAACTGCAAAAAACTCTGCCAGATAGCCGACTGGTATGCAAAGTCAATCGGTCGGTCAATTGTTCAACCTTTGAGGAAGGATATTTACTTCTCTTCTTGAATTTATATTTATCCTACAAATAAAAACCAAAATACATTAATTATCAAATAATTTACTTTAACGACAAATCCTAAAATAAAGGATATATGTAGTGAAATACAATAAATGCGTTAAAAAATGAATCTAAAATGCCCCTAAAAAGGGTATAAAATCAGTCATCAAACTACCCAGAACTTAATCGTTTGCTAATCCTGAGTAAATAAAAATAAAACAGAGATCAAACAAATGATACTAGGATATATACTTTCTTCTCCCAACTGAGCAAACTTCGTTCCCCCCTTTTACCAAACACGATCAAGTGACCCTAGTCCTTTGGGGTCACATAGACACACTTAGATATCCCCTGTTTAGGGATTTTTCCTCCATTCCCTAGACTCTAGAACCTGCAATGAACTGATTTCATCTCAATAATACTCCTGATCTGTTTGCGCAAATAGAACTATAGAAGGTAGCCCTAGTCATGGTTGTTTGGCTATTTTGGAGAACATTTTGATAAGTATCCTTGGTATGAAAATTTAGACGAATAGGGATGGAAGAAATGGCACAAACCCGATTCTCAGTTCTCTCCTCTATTTGACTCAAGACCTTATTTGTGATTCAGTTATTTTATTTGTATCTCCTCTATCAGACTCGAGACCTTTTATTTAGTTGTAGTTACATTGACCATATATTTTCTTTTGGGCTCATTGGCCTCTTTTATTCATGCCATATCTGTAGACAAAAGTCAAAAAGGAGGAATATTGATGAAAGAAATGCCAACCCGGACTTAGGATTTGGCATATGGTGAAAATTTTATTTTTTCTTAGATAGCGAAGAGGTAAGAGATGATGGAAGATGAGTGAGAGCAAGAGGCTGAGTTGTGCTTCTTTATTTTATTTTTTCATTGGAATCAAATCATCATATTATATCAGTTAATTTAGTTAATGTAAGGTAATTAAGTGTTTACAAATTTTGATGCAAGTCATATTGGAGGTGTGTGTGGCTTTACCTTTCTAAATCATTCATCTTATCATCATTTCTAAGGGTAAATGTTGCTCAATTGTTGTCATCGGGGCTCAGATATGTTCATGATATGTTTGTTCCTTAAAATTCCCTTTGGCACCGGTTAACTCATGAGGAAGGAGAATAGTTGCTTTATGTATTTCCAATTTTTGCATATGTCAAAATGGCCAACTAGGTAAAAGCCATTACTCACACAAAATGGAAAACTAAATAGAAAATGAAAAATAAAATAGATGCAAAAAAAGATGGAGAAAAATAGTTTGAGGATCAGAAAAGGAAAGGATAGAGTTGAGGTGGTGGAGATGACGTATCACCTACCCTCCATCCCCAACTTCAAATTTCTGCCCAAACTCGGGCAGATAGAAGTTAGAGATGGAGGGAAAGAAATTTTTTATGCCTATCTGGGTGACCCAGGAAACTCGAAGAAGGTCTAGCTGAAAGGAATATAAACAAGGGCTAGTTTCTTGTACATGAGAGATCCTTGTCACGACATATGATGTGGTGGTCATGGTAGCTCAAACGGGTTGACTGAAGGATTGAAGTGATGTTGTTTTTCTCCCACATCACGTGCAATAGGATGCACAAAAACTCCTTCATTAGTAGAGGTAGTGTAATAGTTGTGTGCAAATCTAGATCAAGTGGCACAATGAAGGACTGGTGCTCGTACGATGGCTTCAAAGCATGCTCCCCCATGAAGAATAAAGGTGGACGTGTCTATATTGAACTGGCATTGCCAACTATGCTAAGTCAGGTGGAAGATCTAGCTCTTCTTCTTCTGATCTCTTGAGTTTGCACGTAAAACATGTGGTGTTGGTATAGGAGGAATTGACTCACTGAAAAAATTAGTATGATATATTTTTATGTGGTTGTGCATGCTCCTAGTTTTCAGCCCAATCATCACAATATCAATAGAAGTAGTGGGCTCCTTCGCAATGTCAAAATGTTGCTTTAACTCCACTTGGGATATACCCAACCCACTCTTGGATTCACCAAACTCCTCATGTTTGGTTTGCACTTCATGATCAAAAATTGATGTCTTGTCATTGGGAATCTCTTTGAATTTGACAAACTTAATGAGAAGATTTTGTTTGAGTCTTCTTGAATATGGGATGCGAGTTTTGTAAACATGCTCTTCTGGTAGAATGTGGAGAGTGGTTGAGACTACAATAGAAGGCATTTCAACATAGACGGACAGGATAGGTGTTGCAGATGATGTGGTTGGATGATTTTCTTTTGATGAGATGAGATTGCTACCGGCCCTGCGACTTGAGGCCGCAACTAGAGTTTTTCCTTTGTCATCCTCTACATCTTCATAGGGGGTAATTGGTGCAACAAAGGGGGCTGGAGGTGTGGAGTAGATGTTCTCTAACTGCGACACTACCACATTCGACTGCTCTATATGCTTAGGATTAAATTTTAGTTGACATGCAATCATACATGTAGGAGGTTGTTGGATGGCTTCCAAACGAGCCACTTCAGCCACCAAACTTTTTTTCTGAGCCTCATGTTCTTCTAACTTTTCTTGAAATTCAGCTAACATTTTATAAATGACATCCATACCCTCGTCCGTTCTAGGCTGAATTTGATTTGTATAGTCAAGCTCTCCATCGTAGCCTTCATAATATTGATGATTGCAGTCCGCTTCAAGTCTTCTTTGAATAAGATCGACTTGGAGAGTCACCTCAAAACAACCACATACATCATGGCAGATGGATCTGTATTTTGCACATTATAGACTTCATTGCAACGCCTGCTCCATTATGAATGAATCCATTAAAATTAGAAAATTTGAATATTATGCTCGAGAGGAAAGATGTTTTAATAAGTGAAAATATAAGATAATATATATAGCTTTTTGCAAACGGACAAGACAATAAATTATGAAGATCTTATGATGAAAGATCTAAATCACAAGAAATTTGCAGTACTAAACTAAAAATTACAAAAGTAACTACAAATTACAAAATCAAACTAAGAGAATATACAAGACTAAGAAATAACAATTTTTTTTTCTTTTTCAAAGAATGAAAAAAAAAATTAACAAAATCTAGTAGAGAACATCTTAATTACACTTAAACTTCTAATAATATATAACTATCATTGTCCTCAGCGAAGATGTCAATTTTTAATGGCTTCAAATGTCACACCAAGAAAAACCTTAAAGTAATAACTTCTAGGTTCATCCAAAACCAGTGCACTAATTCCCCACTCCTCACGAGCGGAAGCTTTATCGCAGTATGCTTTAGGATCAAACCCAAATGATAACCTTTTAAATAGTTATATAGATTCAAAAGTATTAGGAGTAATATTTATCACCGATTAGTTGAAAGATTGGCTAAACTAAATTGTTTCCATAAGCGATAGAGATTAAGGAAGTAAATAACAGATAATAAAGAGAACCAGGGTATGGGGTTTCACTGCCCAGGTATGTGTAATTATCCTAAAAAGATCGAGCTCTCCAATAATCATTGTAAAGTTGAGGCTTACCTATTGCACCCTCACGGGATATAGGTCATCACTTCGCTTAAATTCCCTTAAAACCGACCACCCTCGACACCCAAATTCCTTATTTATTCCAACTGAACTCCATTACTTATGATGGATCATCATCAACAGGTAGCAGATCAAAGTCCAATCACCTCATTATCCCTTGTTAACATCTTAGGGGGACAATAAAATCATTCTGATGTTCTAATCATGCTCATAGCAAGCTGCATATCATATGCAAAGTAAGTCATCAATTTGCAAAGCAAAGAATTGGGTAGATTCATACTTTCTATATCAACTATATTGTCGAGTTTAGATACAATATAAGATAAATTATGGGCGATCGGGGCTAGTCCCCATGTCCCAACACAAATGTCTACTCACTCATGGTGAGGGATAATAGTAGAAAGATTGTAGAAACGATGAAGAAGGCCATGACGTCTGGTGTAGGAAGACCAATCTCTTCGTTGCAACCGCCACCTCCTCGCTTCTTGTTAGGGTTTGTAATGCATAATGTGGCTTCTAATTGTCGATCAGAGACCCCTAGAATGGATGATAAAGGTTCCCTTTTATAGTCTCCTTTCTTCATGGTAGCAACCCTATACTTGTACGTCAAGGCTGGTGAGTTGAGAAAACTTTGGTAGAGAGTGGCTTGAGGGGAAATTCTAGATTCTAGATTTGTCGGAGCTTTATGCACCAATCCACCATACTATTGGTATCTGAAAATATATTATCCTTTTATATAATAAAACTATCTTTCGAATGCAAATTTAAACATTAAATTTTGAGTTCAATTGCAAAAGATATGAATGTTTTAGTGGGACACATAACTCTGATTATAGGAAACTCTGCCAGCCCACCGACCGGTATGAAAAGTCAATCAGTTGGATGATTGTTCAACCATTGAGGAAGGATATTTACTTTTCTTCTCGAATTTGCATTAATCTTGTATATAAAATGCCAAAATACATTAATTACTAAATAATTTACTTTAATGACTAAAATCCTAAAATAAAGAATATATGAAGTGAAATGCAATAAAATGTGCAAAAATGTGCATCTAAAATGTCCCTCAAAAGAGTAAAAAAGTCACTCATTAGTTGGCTCATATAAAGGCATCCTCGATTGGTGTCAAAGACAAAATTATAGATGAACCAAGCTTCACAATATATGTACTAATGTATCTTTCATTAGTCCAGATGATAGAAAATAGACTAATTACTCTATTTATACAATTGCAGGATGGAAATATAGACAAATCTGAGAATTTTGATCATTAATTGCATGAAATAAGGGCATAAAAATTATTATGAACTACGTTCATTAAACCGCCCCAAGATTAAACAATCACTTTCCCTCAATAAATAAGATCCAAAGTAATATCAAAGAATGTCTCATACTTGAAAAGATGAAGTTGAACTATATTCAACATAAATTTTTACTTTGGTTAATGAATTTATGACATGAATGAAAAATCCTATTATGCAAGTTGTTTCTTCTTTTCAAGTGAGATAAAAAAAAACATGGTATTCCCCTTATCCTCAAGAATCCACCGTACTATATGGTTTACCCCGAAATAGAAAATGGAGACTCCCGCCTATGAACTCTTCATCTTGGCTCAACTTTACCTGCACTTTTCATCTAAAATAATTCTATAAATTCACATTTGGTGAAAATTGGAGCCCTTATTTTTAAGCTCAAGGTTCCCAACCATTAAGAATAGATTGGTATGTTAAACTAAGTTCTAATAGAATTGGGATTCTATGCCACTTTTCTAGCTTTTAAATCTATACATTTTCATTCAATAATTCTTGACAAAGAACCTAACCATCACCACCAAGATAGTGTCTTAGGCAAGGTTAGCATACTAATTGGGAAATTTTAATACTCTTCACTAATTGAATGGAAACAGTTAGGTGTCAATTCTAGAGATGAGTTTCACTTACCGGTATAGTCCTCATATTCTGCAATGAAGCACTTTAGATTATTTGAGTCAGAACAAACAAGAAGGGTTTAATCCTCATTAAAAAAAAGAGATTATGTTCATATTAACAATTGCAATAGTCATTTTCATCATTTGTGTCTTTGAATCAATTGCAACACTACAACTATTCGGGTTGATACATTCATTTATAATGCATTTTAGGAGTGCATGTTCTTATCTTATCATAATCTGAACAAAAGAGTAGACAAGATCTTAGTATAGGCAAAAGAATAGCATGATGAACTAGTTCGATAATAAATATATATGCCCATTTTGTGATAAACTTATGAATAAATCTCAAATTCATTATATTTAGGTTATAATCAAAACATACAATTACATTAAAACACATAAATAAGCATTCTTAGACTAGATGTGAAAATTAATAAGATGATAAACAAGGTAGGTAGGTAGGCATGGTGACATGAACAAAAAAATAAATAGATACAACAATCAATCAAAAATAAAGTCTAGTTTGCACTGCACCCAAGCTTATTTAAAATAGTGTTCACACTCCTAGAAGAAGAATGTGAAAGGAACAACCAGACACTCACTATGGGGCATCATGGTCAAAGGGCCCTGGTTAATTTTTGGGCCAATTGGGCCAATGGAAGACTGGGTTTTTGTCAGGGCTAGGTAGAGGAGTCCATGGTTTGGGGTAGTGTAGTTGTATGAATTTCCAAGCATCCATTTTATTGATCCAACCTCATTCAGTGTTTCTTGAAGGAGGATGTCATGAAATTATACATTTTTTGTCATTTGTGGGAGGAGGGGGTAGGATTACTCAGTTTGGGTCCCATTTGAGGGAGGTGCTAGTAGAGAAAATGGTGTCGAAGAAGGTCTATCATGATATGTGGCCTACTACTAGTATTGAGGATGGATCTTGAGACTCCTTGGGTGAAAAAACCTAATCTGGCATGGAAAAGGCATGATGTATGAGGTCTTGGGATACCCATGTTTGTCATAGTAGAACTTATGGTTCCGTACAATGAGCCTCATAATAGTAGTTTCCACAAAAGGCAAGTGTCTATCAAATCATGGTCCTCATGTGTAGATGGCTTGAGTGCCACCTTGATCCTTTGTGAAAACTTGTAGAGTAGGCCTCTAACACTAACATGTGATGACCCCAATTCCAATATACTTTCCATGGTGACATTCTATGGATATTTGTGCACTCATATCAATAAAATGTCAAGAGGAAAAATATGAGGAGTTGAGTTATCATCTATAATACATGGAAGCCACATCATGATCACAAACACCATATAATTTGCCACACAAACAAACATTCATAAATGGGAAAGATAGTAGTGTTGGCACTTATTTGTAAGAGAAAAAAGTCTAACTACAAGAATAAAGGAGAGTACATAGGACAGACTACATCCTATACAAAAACTAAGGAATGGAAAAGTAAATTAGCATAGATAAATGGAAAGAAAGACCTTTCAACTCTAAATGCTCCAATGAGATTTATTATTTCCTTGTGGTAGTTTAACTTCATTTATGGATTCTTTGAACCTAGAAAATACATGAAACAATAGATCATCACTAGATGTTATGTATGTGGGAAAAAATACATACTTTAAGCTTGCATAACTGAAATAGTTTGAGAAAGAAAAGAAAGAGTAAGGAAAACATTTCTTAATGTGGAAAGAAAGAGTAAGGAAAACATTTACTAATGTGGAAATATATGAAACCATTCCTTTTAGATGTGTTTTTGATGTGACTGTAATACTTAGTGTATCAACACCTAATATACATTTATGTCGGACCTTCCATGTCCATTAGGCTATGGGGATCCCCGCCCCTAGGGCTATAGGGATGTGCTCACCTTAGTTTTAGAAGAGAAATACATAATATCTCATTCAGTAGATACAACCCATCTCTTTATTTATTTTCTCAATATTATAGAGAAGAGCATATTATAGATAATTTACATACAAGAACCTTACACAAGTAAGGCATGACACATTTCATACTTAATTCACACAGGAAAACTAGTCATATATTTATATGTCTGACATAGCTGATCTTATCATATCTAGATTCCAAGGGTGTCTACTTCAGATGAAGTGAAGTGGATCGATTACCTTGAAAAGAAGTTAAGGGTACATCATTATTATCGGTCCATATGACTCAAGACTAGGGTTTCGACTAAATTGGGTCTTTTATGAATATTTCCTTTATTATGTCTACAATTATTGGTTTAAGGTCATCATGTTTTAGGGTTATTAGGATGGTCTGAAGTATGGGTGCATAAATGGTTTATTAATTACTTTCATCATGTAGAGAGAGAAACTAGCATTAGGGTTCACAATGTGTTTTAGATCATTATGCATTTCTTAATTATAATTTCCTTATCTAAATGCATCAGAGGTATCATTAGGGTTTAGGAGTTGACATTTGTTGATATCAGACCTTGAGAAACATTTTCCATTGATTTCACTTAAGGATAGGAAATCAATAAATCAAATAATAAAGGCCATATCTTTTACAAAAGGGATCAAAAATAGGTTTCATTAGTATTTTATTCATATTACTCAAATTTTTCAGATAAAAATGGTATGTAGTTTCATTATTATCCGATGTTACAGGAATTTACTATGATTTTTCTAATTTAATCAAATTCTAGTATTTTAATAATTAATTAAAAAAGGGAAAAGAAGCTTACCTAGATCAATGGCCCAATCTGAATGGATCAAGGGCTCGGATTGATGGCAATAGTTGGTGCAACCCTGCTAACTGATGCGCTCTCAGTTGAGATGGTGCTCAACCACTGCCTTCCCTTGGTCCAACTGGCCTCGCACGGGTTCCCCTCTCTGTGCTTGCTCCTGTCTCATGATCAGATACAACATGTGATCTCTAGTGAGGCCTATATTGATTTGTGCTCCAATTTGTGTTAACTGGTGGGGAATTTAGCTTCATGGGGAAGCTATGTGCATGGACGACACTCTCCTGTGTTGCAGCCCCCTCGGTTGACGTGTTGCCAAGCTCTAGGAGGCTGATTGTTAGAGGGGGAGGAGGAAAGGGTGTTTACTAATCTGGGTTAAGGAAGAAATGTTGTAAATGCTCATTGGACCTCAGTGAAGGAAACAAAGATGAGGATTTGATGTGGGGTGAGCCCCTGTTCAGGGAGGTTAAGGTGATTATGGGTTGAAGAAGACATAGGTGGAGGTGGTTCTTAGTGTCATTTATGAGAAATTGATGGGAATTACTAAAGGAAGGGTGGTGGAGGTTTTAAAAGTATTAAATAAAGGTGAGGGCATTAGGCTTGAAGATGCCCAAGATGGTGTGCGCTGTCAGTGAGAGGTGTGGATCTGTGAGATGCCATTCTCCCTGATCCATGGGTGAGAGGAAACGTGGGAGGGTTCATTGAGTGCGTCTTTGCGAGGGCAATGACTCCTCATCTCGATGAAGAAATTTTTCTAGGATGTTAGAGAGAGGGAAAAATATCTGGGATTCAGTGGAGTTGCAACTTCTCACAACTCTAGAGGTTGACAAAATGACTTGTCAGTCTTTAGATCCTCCTGGATGGCCAAGATTACAAGGCATGAACCAAAGCTCGCGTCCTCATTATAAAAAATGTCCATGTGACATTTATGTTTCAAACCTCGTGTTCAATTGATTAATCAACTTAGGTCTAGGAACATTAATGAAAGAAATTATGCTTGTAAATTTAAATTCTCATATCTCCTGTTTAGTATGCCTAATGGAAATGAAATTTTAGGGGAGCTTTATGATATAGCCATCTAACAATGGTAGAAAATTGTGATTTGGATTTTATTTATTATTATTATAATATTGACTAGGTTCTTAAAATGCCTAAATCACCTTAGTAAGCATTTAGGGTTTGCATTACTTTGATTTTTTTCACACCCACATGGTCAAAAATTAGAGGGGGTGATTGAGAGTATTGTAGGAAATAAATTTTGAGTGATTATTCATACCATAAATTTTAAAGAGAGAGAAACTATGATGTAAGAAACCACTTTATCACATTCTCCCCTCCTTTTAAGAATTTTGTCATCAAGATTCAAGCAGCTTGAAAGACATGTCAATATTTCTGCACGATCTCAGACTTGAGCTCCCTGGTTGCTTTGGTCTGATAATGATGGATCCATAGAACATTCACCATATCAACACACCAGCTATTGTGAAGCTCCTTTGTCTTAGAATTAATAATTTTGACAAGGGATTCAACATAAGATAGATAATATTTCATCTCTTAAGGCTCATGATTCAAAATGTGACTAGGATCTTTGACATAGGACTTCAGATTAGATACATGAAACCCAGTGTGCATTGCACTGTGCTGAGGTGGAAGTGCAAGATGATATGCACATTCACCGATCCCTTCCAAGATTTCAAAGGGTCTGACAAGGCAAGGATTGAGCTTCCCTTTACTCTTATCCAAGGCTCGGATGAGCCTGATCTTTAGGAAAATATGATCACAACCTTTGAACTGTCATTCCTGTCAGTGAGCATTTGTGTAAGACTTTTTCCTATCATGTACCCACTTCATCATGTGCCTTCTTTGTGCAACCTTGTCTGTGCAAAGTTGCATCTCCTCAGATTTCATCAAGGTGTGTTCCCTGACATCATCCCATTGTAGCTCAGATCTATAGGGTCTATGATAAAGAGCTTCATGGGGAGGAATTCCAAAACTTGCCTGATAGTTATTCTTATATGTGAACTCAGTTAAACACAAATAATGGTACCACGAGCCTTCCCAATCAAGAACACAAGTTCATAGAAGATCTTCTAAAATCTACACTGTACGCTCTGACTGCCCCTCATTTTATGAATGATATGTTGTGTTGAAGTTCAATTTTGTACCCAATTTTTCTTGAACTTGCTTCCATAGCTTAGAAGTGAACTTTAGTTCCTTGTACAAAACAATGGATGTCGGAACTCCATGCAAACATATAATCACCCTTATATAGAGATTGGCAAGCTCAGACACCTTTGATGTTGTATTCATAGGTAGGAAGTGAGATGATTCATGAGATGGTCTACAATAATACATCCTACATCGTATCCCTTCCTAGTCTTGGGTAAACCCACCATAAAATCCATGGTGATATGTTCCCATTTCCATTCTAAGATTTCAAGGGGTTGTAGTAGGCTACTTGGTCTCTGGTTCTCTGCCTTGATTTTACGCCACGCTAGAAAACTGGACACGAATCTAGCAATATTACACTTCATACTCCTCCATTAAAAGAGTCATTAGAGGTCCTTGTACATTTTGATTGTGTCAGGATGAACTATGTACTTTGACCCATGTGCCTCACTGAGAATCTTTGTCTGTACAGGTGACTGCTCAGTAACCCACATACCATTCTTATACTGAATTCCACTATCAAGACGCACAAATAAGTGTCTTTGAGGTTTGGACATGAGAGAAGAGATCTCCTTAATATCACGACTAGCCTTTTGTGCCTCAAGAAGTTCAGACTGTAGACAAGGAATGATAGAAATATTGTTGAAATGGACACAATCAAGCTTAAACTACAACTTCCAATCCACCACACTCTCCATGTTATTCCACTCAGAAACAGAAAAAGATGCACATACTACCTTTTTTTGCTAAGGGCATTAACGACCACACTAGCCTTACTCAGATGGTAGGCAACGGTGAAATCTTGGTCTTTTAGATACTCGATCCATCAATGTTGGTGCATGTTTAGGTTTTTATGGGCCAAACTATAATTCAAGATTTTGTGGTCAATGAAGATGTCATATATTGACCTGTACAAGTAGTGCCTCCAGATTTTGAGAGCATGTATTATTGCAGCCAAATCCAAATCATGGGTGGGATAACTAAGTCCATTGTGTTTTAGTTGCCTAGATGCAAAAGCCACTACCTTCTTATCCTACTCTAGAATATGGCTTAGCTCATTCCTCAAAGCATCAATGAAGACCAAAACCCTTCATTTCTAGTGGGTAAGGTCAGAATAGGTGTTGATGGCAATTTCTACTTTAACTCTTGGAAACTAGACTCACAAGCAGCTGACCATATGAAACGCTCATCCTTCTGAGTAATCTTAGTAAGAGGAAGCACAATTTTCGAGAAATAGGGATGAATCCATGATAATATCTGACTACATGATATGATGATTTTGAGTCGCATTTAGAGACATATTTTACTTGTGTTTTATGCATTTATTAGTCATTTTGGTGGTTAATATTGCATAATTCATCTTCTTTGATCTATGATCCTTCTCTATGTCAAATCTCCCTTATTTTAGTATTTTGAGCATAAATTATTACAAGAATATGTTTTGTTTCGGCTTATGTGGTTTCATGTTGAAATTTTAGGAAAAATAAGTATCTGCTCCTGTCGATACCATCGACAGTGGTCGATACCATCGATCGGACCACAGGCAGCCAGCCACAAGGAGCAACAAAATCTCGATACTATCGACATGAGAGTCGATGGTATCGAGATACCATCAGGTTGCTTCAGAGAAGAGAGTTGATACTATCGACACAAAAGTCGATACCATCGACTAGTGGAGCTACAGCAACGGTATAAGGACAAAACTGACGCCTATGAATGTCGATACCATTGACCCACGTCGATGGTATCGAGGTGGCATCAGTCGCGACAAAGAAAAGAAAAGAAGACCAGCCGATACAGTGCAAGGTTGATACTATCGACTAGCGTCGATAGTATCGACACCGTCAGATACAAGTTGGTTTCAGATTGATCTAAATCCGACAGCTGTGATATTTTGGTGACCTAACTCGGTGATTATACCTAATGACGGCGGCCAAGAGCAATCTATCATGTCATTAGTCGCTGCACACATCCCGAGAAGGTGTGGAGAGAAGAACGGAGCCCAGAAGCAAGCCCCAGCCGTTCCGGACGCCGAAGAAGACGATTTCCACCACTGAAAGGCGGGAGAAAGTGTATTCTACGCCAAGGAGCGATTGGATCTTCTCTGTTCATGGGTTTCACCACTCAATCACGTTTTTCTCCATGTTTCCCCTTTTCTCTACCATGTTTTGCCTTGAGATGAACATGCGGGGCTAATCCCCTTTATCTTTAGAACCGGGAGTAGCCCGGGAAAGCATTGTATGACAATTTTATCATAGTAATTCATCATTTATCTTTTAAATTCGTGGTATAATTTCGTTTTCGAAATTATATTGTTATGCTTGATCACCATAATAATAATCAAATGCCCTTAATTACTTTGAAAGAAGAATTAATGGTTGAAAAGAGACGGAATTGACATTAATTGACAAGTCCCTTGAACAAGGTGGTGTAAGGTTAATGGTGGATACCGAGAGATCGGTTTTAATGCACCTAGTTTAGGGTACAAGTTACTACGACACTAGAACTGACCTAGATATAGGTAGTGAATTGTACCACGATAGTGGGCAATTCTAATTCCAGGCCACTACCCGGATAGAGAGATAAATCTGAGTGACTAAATAGAAATTCATACAATGAAAACCCGCGGTGAAACCGCAATCCTAAAGATCTCATCTTGAATTGATTAAACTAAACATTTAATCAATTGCTTTGTTTTGTGTTATTTTATTTTCTTTCAATTTTACAACAACCTCCAACTTTTTAACCGGTCTAGCTGATTGCAAGTAGTTAGTAGTAGTCTCTAATAATCCACGTGTCCCTGAGTTTGACTCGGGCCTCACAAAGGCCTATATTACAGTGACGCGTACACTTGCATTTCTACGCACGTAAAAAGCGTGTCAAGTTTTTGGCGTCGTTGTCGGGGACACGGCAGTTGTCGGCACTACGAGTGCTGCAAGCGGCCACTCTAGGCCACTTTTTATTTATTTTTTTTATTTTTAAATCATTTTCAAATATTTATATCTTATCTTCGCATCTTGTAGTTGTCTAGCAAGGTACTGAACTTGCAGGGACTGGAAGATGAGGAGGATTTCAATCAAGACCATCTGGAAGAAATAGACTCAGAATCCGAACAGGAAGAGATGGCAGAGCCATAGACAATATGGGAGAAGATCAAGGCTTCTTCTTCATCTGCTTCAAAGGGGCCGATCAAGAAGCAGGCGATAAATATCCTGACATACAAGATTGATCCTGCATTAATCAACTTGGTGAATTCGAATGCTTTCCATGGTCTCAAGAACGAAGACCCAGTCACGCATATAAGCCAATTTGTGGAAAATTGTGACATGATAAAAATTGATAAATTTCCACAAGAGACGCTTTACTTGAAGTTGTTCCCGAGTTCTCTGGCAGGAACTGCACGCGAGTGGTTGCACAATCTGGATGATGAATATGTGGAATCCTGGAACCACATGGTAGAGGTTTTCTTTGAAAGGTTCTTCCCACCCGAGAAGACCAATGACATGATCAGGAAGATCCACAACTTCACTCAGAAGGCAGGAGAGACCTACTCTGAAACTTGAGAAAGGTTTCAGATCATGCTTAGGCGGTGCCCGCATCACGGGCTTGATAAGGAGACACAGTTCAAGATCTTCTATTTTTCTCTCTCCGAGCATGATAGAAGTAACCTCAATTCAGCAGGCTCAGGATTCTTCTTGAACAACACAGACACGAGGTGTTGGGAAATCCTTAAGAACATGGCCAAGAAGCAATATTGGGGCGACAGGGATGTCGTTGAGTACGTTCGAGTAGCAGGGGAGTCTAAAGCAATCAAGGAGCTGAATGAGAAGATGGACCTTCTCGCAAAGAAACTGCTTGCAAAGGAGGATACTGAATCCGAGGATGAGGCACAAGTCAAATTCATGAGGCAGCAAGGTTACAGAAATAATGATTACTCATGGAGGAAGGACAAGAAGTTCTCTTGGAAGGATCCAAACAACTTTTTGCAGGACCCAGATGCAAAACCCCAGCCATTAGCAGAGGACAAGATCACGGAGTTGTTCAACCAAGTGATAAAGCAAAATCAAGAATTAATGACTACTTTTGGCCAGCAAATAAAGCAACAGGGGGAATTTATGAACCAGTTCGGGAAGACATTGCAGAGCCATGGGGCTCAGATGAGGACAATAGAGACGTCCATGGCGCAAATGGCAGCAGAGATAGCCAATCTAAAGAAGCCATTGCATCAAGGTTTTCCGGGTAACACTAATATTCCAGGAGGAAACCAACAAGCGAAGGACATCTTGCTAAGGAGTGGCAAGAAGCTTTTAAACCCCAGAGCCGATGAACCAAGCAAATCCCAAGAAGAAATTGAAGGTGAGGCCACTGAGGAGCTGCCCATACCGGTCACAGAACCAGTTGCAGATATAGTAGTGGATGCTACTGAAGATCCTATTGCAGTCAAGGAGGAGAAGCAGAAAAGGACACCTTATGTGCCACCACATCAAAGGGCACAGGCTGTCCCGGTCCCATATCCGAATAGTTCAAAGGCAAGGAAAGTGGATGCCCGGTTTTTAAAGTTTCTAGACAGTTTCAGAAAGCTTTCAGTCAACATCCCATTATTGGAAGCAATTGAGCAAATCCCTTCTTACGGTAAATTTCTGAAAGACATCATTACCAAGAAGAGAAAAATCCCAGACACGGAGGTTGTAGTGCTTAAGGAGCAGGTGAGTGCCTTCATCATGGGCACATTGCCACCAAAGAGGCAGGATCCGGGCTGCTTCAACATCTCATGTTACATTGGGAAAGTAAAGTTTGGTGAAGTGCTATGTGACTTTAGGGCGAGCATAAACTTGATGCCCCTCTCTACATTCAAGAAGATGGGATTAAAAGAGTCACGGCCGAGCAACATGAGAATCCAATTGGCGGACAATTCTGTGGTGAAGCCGTACGGTATTTGTGAAGATGTGCTAGTGAAAGTAGATCGATTTGTATTTCTAGCAGATTTTGTCATCATGGAGATGCCAGACGAACAAGGCAATGAGTTACTACTCGGACGACCCTTCCAAGCTACAGCTTACATGATACTTGAGATGGGGAGAGGTCGTTTGACCTTGGGTATAGCCGATGATCGCTTCGAGATGGTCATTCCTTCCAGCACTACGTCACTTGAAGCCAAGGAGCAGTGCCACATGATAAAGCATTTTGATCACAATATCTCACTTTGTCTAGGGAAGCCATTTTTAGATATGGCTCATGTGATGACAAGGTGGAAAAAGGGACATTGGCTGTGGACATCATGGAGCAGACCAAGGTGGTATCCCTTAGTAAGGTTGTAGGTTTTCTGAATGATGAGGAGGAGGACATTCCTCCTTCTACAGAAGATGAGGCAATAGCGAGTTCTATTGTTGACGCATATCCAGAATTACCACTTGAAGCCTGCTTAGTCAATATCACACATGATTGGATGAGAAGGAAGTCACTACAGGAGTGTGCCAAGATGTTTCAGATGTTGCCATGCTTCTATGCAAGGTACTATGAAGACTTAGGCGCACTCCCACCACTGCTTCAATCATCCTTAATCAGCCTGCCAGAATTGGAGTTGAAGTCGTTGCCACCGCACCTGAAGTACGCATTTCTGGCTGAGGAAGAAAAGTTACATGTGATTATATCGGCTTATCTAAGTGCCGAGGAGGAGGACCAGCTGCTTATTGTGTTGAAGAACCACCGAGGAGCATTCGGGTGGTCGGTTGCAGACATCAAGGGGATCTCCCCTACTTTGTGCCAGCACAAGATTCGGCTCGAGGAGGGAGCCAAGCCGGTGATTCAGCCACAACGTCGACTAAATCCGAGCATGAAGGAGGTTGTTAAGAAGGAAGTGATTAAACTCCTTTCTGCAGGTATCATCTATGCCATTTCTGACTCGACGTGGGTGAGTCCTACACAGGTAGTCCCTAAAAAGGGGGGAATCACTGTTACCCATAATCTTCTAAATGAACCTGTCACCACCCGCTTGGTAACCAGGTGGCGTGTTTGCATAGATTATCGTCGATTGAATGCCGCTACGCTTAAGGATCACTTTCCTCTTCCGTTTATTGATCAAATTTTAGAGCGTTTAGCCAGCCGATCGCATTTTTGTTTTCTGGATGGTTATTCGAGGTACAATCAGATTTCTATTGATCCTAAGGACCAAGAGAAGTCCAGCTTCACTTGCCCTTATGGAACGTTTGCGTACCACCGTATGCCTTTTGGGTTATGTAATGCACCAGCGACCTTTCAGCGTTGTATGCTCGCCATTTTTTCAGATATGGTAGAACGCTGTCTAGAGGTTTTTATGGATGATTTCTCTGTTTATGGTGCATCCTTTGATGAGTGCCTTTACAATCTGGATAAGGTCTTGCAATGTTGTGAGGACACACATTTGGTCCTCAATTGGGAGAAATGCCACATGATGGTGAGTGAAGGAATAGTGCTAGGACATAAAGTGTCTAGCAAAGGTTTGGAGGTAGACTCGGTAAAAATTGAAGTGATTTCCAAATTGCCCCCACCGAATTCGGTTAAAGGGGTACGGAGCTTTTTAGGTCACGCCGGTTTCTATCATCGTTTTATAAAAGATTTTTCTAAAATCACCAAACCTTTATCTGAGCTGTTAGAAAAGGATGTTGTTTCTGACTTTAATGAAAAATGTCTCCATGCGTTCAACGTGCTTAAGGAAAAATTGATTTCCGCACCAGTTGTGCAAACACCAGATTGGACCAAGCCGTTTGAACTAATGTGTGATGCATCCGATTTCGCAGTTGGGGCTGTGTTGGGATAGCGGGTGGACAATAAACCCGCTGTGATTTTTTATCAATCTAAAACTTTGAATGATACCCAACTCAATTACATGACTACCGAGAAAGAATTTCTTGCCGTTGTTTTTGCTTTTGAAAAATTTCAGCAATATCTAGTTGGGTCGAAAGTCGTGGTATGGACGGACCACGCCGCCATTAAGTATTTGATGGAGAAAAAGGATGCCAAACCTAGATTGATTAGGTGGATCTTGCTTTTATAGGAATTTGATATCGAAATCAAAGACAAGGCGGGGATTGAAAATGTGGTCACGGACCATTTGTCTAGGTTAGAGAGGGTAGATGAAAAGGATTTACACATACCCATTACTGAGACATTTTCAGACGAACAGCTTTTGAAAGTGAAATCGAAAGACCCGTGGTTTTCTTACATTGTTAACTATCTTGCTTGCAAAATCATCCTGGATGATTGGACGTACCAAGAGAAGAAGAAATTTTTTCATTCTTTATGTTATTATTTCTGGGATGACCCTATTCTTTTGAAGCAATGCAGAGATGGTGTTTTACGTAGGTGTGTACCTGAGGAGGAATACGAAAGTGTTCTTAGTCATTGTCACACACTACCAACGGGGGGCGCCATGCAAGATCTCGCACTGCAGCCAAAGTACTGGAAAGTGGCCTATATTGGCCTACCTTATTTAGGGATGCTTATGAGTTTGTGAGTCAATGTGATTCCTGCCAAAGGGTGGGCAACATATCAAAAAGACAAGAGATGCCCCTTAATGTATTCCAAGAGGTTGAGGTATTTGACTTATGGGGCATAGATTTTATGGGACCCTTTGTGTCCTCAATTTCTAATTTGTACATTCTTTTGGTTGTTGATTATGTGTCGAAGTGGGTAGAGGCAATACCCACAAGGACTAATGATTCCGCTGTAGTGTGCAGGTTTGTCAAAGAATATATTTTCTATAGGTTTGGTGTACCAAGGATGATCATAAGTGATGGAGGTACACACTTCCGGAATCAAAAGTTCGTGGCACTGTTGAGAAAGTACGGGGTCAAACACAACATTGCTACCCCGTACCACCTGCAAACTCAAGGGCAAGTGGAGGTCTCCAATAGGGAGATTAAGAAGATATTGGAGCGTATTGTGGCTTCCACAAGGAAGAATTGGAGTACCCTACTACCGGATGCGTTGTAGGCATACAGGACGGCGTTCAAGACACCTATAGGCACTACGCCTTTTAAGTTAGCTTATGGTCGGGCCTGTCACTTACCGGTGGAACTGGAGCATAAAGCACATTGGGCGCTGAGGAAGCTAAATCTGAGTTATGATGAAGCAGGAAATAAGAGGTTACTTGAACTCAATGAACTTGACGAGCTGTGAATGAATGCATATGAAAGCTTGCGGATCTACAAGGAGCGCACAAAGTTGATTCACGATCGGCATATTCAAATGCGCATTTTCAAGAAAGGAGACCGTGTCCTATTGTTCAACTCCAGGCTGAAGATGCAACCCAGGAAGTTGAAATCCCAATGGAGTGGACCATTCACAGTAGAGGAGGTCAAACCACATGGCACGATCCTGGTGCGTGATGACGAGACCACATTCCCGGTCAATGGACAAAGGTTGAAATTGTATTTTGGTGAAGATTACACAAGGAAAGTCACTGAGGTCAAACTCATTGCACTTTCAGAAGCATGAGAAGCCTCATGTCATCTAGCCTAAGACGTTAAATAAGGGCACTTGTTGGGAGGCAACCCAGCCATTGGTACTTTAGTTTAGTTTCTTTCACTTTCGTAGTTTGATTTGTTTTGACTTTGTTTTTAGTGTAAAAAAGGTACCGTGATCATTTGTGCAATGTGCAGGACTGAGGAAGAGTCGATACCATCGACCATTGTGTCGATGGTATCGACCGGGGTACAGGTTGGCGACTGCAGAAATCACAGTGCGTCGATACCATCGACGGCCTCGTCGATAGTATCGACACACCAATAGGTGGATCGCAAAGTCAAGGTCGATAGTATCGACATGCTAGTCGATACCATCGAGATCTCTAGAGATATTCAGAAGAAATCGTCTCAGTGAAGTCGATACCATCGATGGGCATGTCGATGGTATCGACCCAGTTTCAAAAAGAAGGCGGCGGTCGGGCCTCACGAGGGTGTTGCCCTAAACTGAAGTCGATACTATTGACTTGCGTCGATAGTATCGACGTGCCACATCACCGATCCGCGAGAGGAGATCAACGGCGATCATTGCAACCAGAGAGTCGATCCGGGGGATGGGTCGATACCATCGACACATGTCGATAGTATCGACACGTCAGCGATCCGGGCCTCACAAATCCAGCCATCGACGACCGTCGATACCAGTGGCAGTATAGATTGTGGTACCCGTGTCGATACCATCGACCCGCGTCGATGGTATCGACGGGCATACAGCAGCGCCGGCCACAACTATATATGAGAAGGATTGTCGTCATATGAAATCACAACTCCAGAGCAATTCTTCTCCACCTGTGTCGAGCATATTCAAGAGCAATCCAAGCCCGACGACGAGCATCCAGGAACACGTTCTTCATCGAGCGGAGATTTCCTTCTTCGATCTTCACCGAGCTCTTTCTCTACTTCCCCTTCTTCCGCAACCATGGTGCATGTTGCCGGTGTGTCTTCTTCACGCGCCAACCCGATGGACATTCCGGAGTTCGTGCCTCCATCGACTGCATTGATATCGTACTCACGGATTGTCCATCCGTCTGTGGAGGTCAAGAAGATCTACGAGGAGATCATGAAGAGGAAAATTGAGCCGACCCGCTATGTTGACCGGGAGGTGATCCGCAACTTGGGGTTCGATGCTAATCTCACCTACGTCTTGAAAGGGCAGGCGAGACACACGAGCAGGACGCCCGACGAGATGGAATACCATGCTGATGGCCAGCCGTTCTTCGGTGACTGGCCAACATACAAGGAGCTGGTGGCTGAATTCATGGCGTCGTTGGACGTCTATGTCGTGCCCAATGATATCATCGTCAAAGACCGTGAGTGGATCCAGGGCAGTGTGTCTTTCCGGCTGTACAACAATGATTATAATCTCACTCTCAAGCACTTCAACAAGATCTACAACTGGAACCATGGGCGAAATGACTACCGGTAGCCAGACAACAGAACAGATTATTGTGCGAGTTCTTCACTGCATGATCTGCGCCACCCTATTCGGCCGTGGTGATCTGGCTCTCAGCAAGTTCTAGGAGACGGACTTGTTTTTCTAGCATAAACTACTGAAGCGCCAATAGTGCAACTGGGGAGCATTCTTTCTGCAGTGGGTGTTGGTTGTAAAGCAGAGTACGCGGAAGGCTCCAATTCACTTTGGAGGACTCATTACACAGCTGGCCTCCTACCTTGGGTTGAATTTCCAACAACTTACTCCTCTCTCCAGCAGAAGCAAGGTTAATTTGCAGCATCTTCACCGATCCAATCTTATCTTGCTTCGAGATGGTTTACCATATGCTCATTGCCATGTAAACCACGCATATTAAGAATGCTCGCTTCCCGATCCTGTCTTCCATATCGAGGGTGCTCAACATTTCCGATGGCCAATCATAGCCATTGTTGACTCCGATGAAGATGGCGGCAATGAAAACGACAACAATAATGATGACGAGGTTGAAGAGGAAGAGGAGGCCTACACTCCTCTTCGGGCACGAGTGGCACCTAGGAAGCGTCCTCGCATGCATCCGGGTGCATCTTCATCTTCGTAGCCTCCGCCACCACCATCGCCGTCGCAGCCAAGCGAGGATGTCTATTCCATGCGAGGATGTCTATTCCATGCAAGGAATGTATGCCATGCTACAGGATATACATCAGATGCAGAAGCACCATACAGTAGTGTACATCGGTGTTTAGGAGATGACAAATCAGTTACTTGACAATCAGAGGGCTATCTTCGAAAATGAGCGCCTCCTCCTCGACAACCAACAACAGATTCATGATAGGTTGCATAGGATGGAGATGCAACAGCAGCCCTTTTATGATCATTACTGGAGTCAGAATTACTTTGGGGGGTATCCACAATCTCCGCCCATGCCCCAGTATGATCCGAGCTTTCAGGGGAAGTAACCATCCTGGGATCCCACGGCCCCACAGTACCTGCCTCCGCCAGAATAGTGATCGGTATCTCTATTCCACACTTTAAGATTGTTTTTGACTATGAGGCCATAGTCGAATTCAAGCTTAGGGGGGTGTTGGAACAGCTCTATCCTCTAATTTTCTCAGTTTTTAGAATTTTCTCAGTTTTTAGTTTGTATTGTTTTACTTCTTGTCATTTAGTTTTTGCAATCTTAGTTTGTTCGTAGGATCCACATTCTATCTAGTGTAATTGTGGATGTCTTAAGTCATGTGTCATCTCATTTGCTTGTACATGGGAATTAAGGGAAAATTAAAAAAAAATGAGTGTTCGCAAGCTTGTGTTGTTCAACTTTGAGCACATAACTTAAGAAAATGATTGGTTTTGTCAACTCTAGAACAGAATATCACAATAGTACATTCCTAATGATTCATGAAAAGTGGACGGATTTGGTTGTGTGAGCCTAAACTGACCAAATGATAATGAGACTCTAATTTGAAGTAAAAGAGAGAAACCTCTTAACTATTACACAGCTCAGTAAGGAGGGACACATAGTAATTTTCAAAGGTTCAGTCAATTAGTCTTGTGATCTTTCCACCTCATTGTTTTTCATAATCCACCATAAGAATTGGAATTACTTTATGGTTTTAATCTTTTTGATTACATCTCATATAGATAGGTTTTGCATTGCAACCACTTTCACATGTTTTACATGAAAATTAAAAAAAAATAGAATAGTTATACATGCACATTATCCTTAGGTGCGTGTCATTTAGCTGCATTCATAACTTCTATGCATAGAGCACATCATGTAACTTATTTCTTCTCTAAGGGTGATTAGTTGTTCCATACCTTCATAAATGCTTCAAATATTTGAGCTATGCAGAAAAAGTGAGCCCAACAAATAATTCATTGTCAATTATGGATATAAGGGCTTAAGAAAAAAAGAGTGAAAAAAAAAATAAAATGAAAGAAAAAATGAAAAAGAAAAAAGAAATTATTGAGAAGCAAGTAGAATAAAAAGGAGAAAGGAAAATAGTCTCATTCACAGTTTAAGATGAGTAAGTACATGATGTAGCTCAGTTAGATATCCATCTCATTTGGAGACGGGATGTCAGTGCATGCATCATTCCACCCAATCTTAGGCATTAGGGCATGTTCGTGTGCAAATGCATCATTTAGGGCATTTTTGTTTTATGCATGTTGAAACCGTATACTGCTTCCATTTCTTCCATTAGCCACCCATTCCATCCACCCGTTGCTCAAATTGATAGGCCACCGTGATTTTCTCCTCATTTGTGAATATCAGGAGAGCTGCTTCCATGTAGATGGTAGTTAGGGAGAGCAGCGTAGTATAGGAGATCACAAGATGTACCAAGTCTGAACCGGCAAATTTTATTATGTTAACTGCCTTATGTGATAGTGTTCATCATTTTTGAGGTAGAAATATTTTATGGATGATTACTGTCGCCTTAGGGTAATTATCATTCTGTGGTTGGTGAGGGCCAGAATGTGAATGTCCGGTGGGGATCATATGGTAATGTTTGTTGTGATGATTTGTTCTTTAGTTGACTCTGGAAATTCTATTCTAAGGTTTTGTTGCTCGAGGGCGAGCAATGTTCAAGCTTAGGGGAGTTTGATAAGGTGATTTTGAGTCGCATTTAGAGACATATTTTACTTGTGTTTTATGCATTTATTAGTCATTTTGGTGGTTAATATTGAATAATTCATCTGCTTTGGTCTATGATCCTTCTCTATGTCAAATCTCCCTTATTTCAGTATTTTGAGCATAAATTATTACAAGAATATGTTTTGTTTCGGCTTATGTGGTTTCATGTTGAAATTTCAGGAAAAACAAGTATCTGCTCCTGTCGATACTATCGAAAGTGGTCGATACCATTGACCAGACCACAGGCAGCCAGCCGCAAGGAGCAACAAAATCTCGATACTATCGACATGAGAGTCGATGGTATCGAGATACCATCAGGTTGCTTCAGAGAAGAGAGTCGATACTATCGACACAAAATTCGATAGCATCGACTAGTGGAGCTACAACGACAGTATAAGGACAAAACTGACGCCTATGAATGTCGATACCATCGACCCCAATCGATGGTATCGAGGTGGCATCAGTCGTGAAAAAGAAAAGAAAAGAAGACCAGCCGATACAGTGCAAGGTCGATACTATCGACTCGCGTCGATAGTATCGACACCGTCAGATACAAGTTGGTTTCAGATTGATCTAAATCCAACGGCTGTGATATTTTGGTGACCTAACTCGGTGATTATACCTAATGACGGCGGCCAAGAGCAATCTATCACGTCATTAGCCTTTGTACACGTCCCGAGAAGGTGTGGAGAGAAGAACGGAGCCGAGAAGCGCGCCCCAGCCATATCAGACGCCGAAGAAGACAATTTCCACCACCGAAAGGCGGGAGAAAGCGTATTCTACTCCAAGGAGCGATTGGATCTTCTCCATTCAGGGGTTTCACCACTCAATCACGTTTTTCTCCATGTTTCCCCTTTTCTCTACCATGTTTTGCCTTGAGATGAACATGCGGGGCTAATCCCCTTTATCTTTAGGACCAGGAGTATCCCGAGAAAGCATTGTATGACAATTTTATCATAGTAATTCATCATTTATCTCTTAAATCCGTGGTATAATTTCGTTTTCTCAATTATATTGTTATGCTTGATCACCATAATAATAATCTAATGCCCTTAATTACTTTGAAAGAAGAATTAATGGTTGAAAAGAGACGGAATTGACATTAATTGACAAGTCCCTTGAACAAGGTGGTGTAAGGTTAATGGTGGATACCAAGAGATCGGTTTTAATGCACCTAGTTTAGGGTATAGGTTACTGCGACGATGGAACCAACCTAGACATAGGTAGTGAATTGTACCACGACAGTGGGAAATTCTGATTTCAGACCACTACCTAGATAGAGAGATAAATCTCATTGACTAAATAGAAATTCATACAATGAAAACCCGCGGTGAAACCGCAATCCTAAAGATCTCATCTTGAATTGATTAAACTAAACATTTAATCGATTTCTTTGTTTTGTGTTATTTTATTTTCTTTCAATTTTACAACAACCTCCAACTTTTTAACCGGTCTAGCTGATTGCGAGTAGTTAGTAGTAGTCTCCGATAATTCATGTGTCCCTGAGTTCGACTCGGGCCTCACAAAGGCCTATATTACAGTGACGCGTACACTTGCGTTTCTACGCACGTAAAAAGTGTGTCACTACACCTAAGAAACTTTGGACTGTAGGATTCTTGGGAGGTTTCCAGTAAAGAATTATTGGCACCTTTGCAGGATCAACAAATATACTACTCCCACAAATGACATGTATGAGGAATGTGACTTTATCTTTCTAGAACTCACATTTTAATAGTTTCTCATAGAACTTCTGAGCTTGAAGGACTTTTACAACTGCCTTTAGGGGCTCACAATGATTCTTCATATAATTAGAATAGATCAAAATATCATCAGTAAAAATGATCAAAACTCGTCAAGATATGGTTGGAAGACCTTGTTCATAAGATTCATGAATACAACAGGTGTCTTGGTTAACCAAAATGGTATTATCAATAATTCATAATGCCCATAACAAGTTCATAATGCAATTCTAAGAATATCAGAAACCTTTTTTTTTGTCAGTCAAAACTCCAATATCAAAAACCTTGACCTTGAGTTGATGACGCCCAGAATGAAGATCAATCTTACAGAAGATTTTAGTGGTGTGAAGCTGATCAAAAAGGTCATCGATGTGGGGAAGAGGGTACTTATTTTTAATAGTGGCTTAGTTCAACACATGTGAATAGAACCGTCTTTTTTCTTTATGAAGAGAACATGTGCACCCCAAGAGGAAACAATAGGATGGATGAAGTCTTTATCAAGAAGTTATTGCAATTGTTTCTTCAGCTCCAAATGCTCAGTAGGAACCATCTTATAAGGGGACATAAAAGTTGTAGTGGATCCTGGATGAAGATTTGTAGAGAACCTGATGTCTTGGTCAGGAGGCAACCTAGGAAAGTCCTTGGGGAATATGTCAAGAAAATCACGTACCACCTCTAGTATTTTCTATGGGTCGTTACAAGGATGGGTCTCTAATACTAATGTGATGAGGACTTTACAACCATTAGAAATAAGTTTTTTAGCTTTAAGAGAGGAAATTATAACATTATTACAGAATATGCTTCCCCTAGGGATCTGTACAAGATTTGAATTAGGTGGAGAGATGACTACCCTCTTCTCCCTACAAAAAATATGTGCACTATACTTGTATAGCCAATTGTTCCAAGTATAATATCAAAGTCTTCCATAAATAATAGGATAAATTCAAAGGGCATATCATGATTTTCAAATTTTATAGGCAGGATAACAATTTTCTATGATTTAGTGAATATTTTTCCACTAGGAGTTGACACATCAAGAATATATCCCAAATCTTTTATATGAAAATGTAACATATATGCCAGATTTTATGATAAAGGTATTTGTAGTTCCAAAATCAAAGAAAGATTTAACAAGAAGATCATTAAGAAATAATATGCCTACTCAAAATAATTTTTCATGAATATTTGAAGGAATTCTACAAGATATATAGATAAATGAAAAGGAATTAAGGTTACCTTCACAAAGTTGCATTGAGTTTGCCTTAGCCTCTTCTGCAGTCACTACAAACACATTGTAGTGTGGTGCCCTTGAGGTGGTGGAGCACTCACTGGAGGGTTTCTAAAGATAGACAAAGTAGGACACTTGGCAATGAAATGACCCTTCTTTTTGTAATTGAAGCATACTAGCTTAGTGTAGAGACAAGGTCCATCATGTCCTTGTCCATAAGTCTTATATTTACTGCGGTAAGTCTTCAGTTGATTCTAGGTATTTCTCTGACCTCCTAAACCTGAACTTCCTTAGCCTGATCCCTTGTTATGGCCAAGGTTAAACTTCCTAGACTTATCATTATCATGGTGGTTAAACATAGGTATCACGTGCCTGAAGTTTCTGCATAACCTGATCCTTTTATAGCTAACAGCCATATCTGGGGTTTCACCAAAGTTTTTGGGATGGGAAGTGATAACTAGGGTTTTCAGGTTGGTAGTTAGGCAATCAATAGAGTGATCCATAAGCCATTCCTCGATTCTAATAGGTGCATAATGCTCTACAATCCTAAACTTTTGAGTGTAGTCAGCCACCAAGAGGTTTCCTTGCTTGAGCTCAGTGTATAACCTCTCCTTCCTTTTCCTCTCAACTATGGGCATGAAATAGTCGGTAAAGATAATTTTAAGGCTTCCCACTCCATGGTATCAAACACTACTTCCTTATACCCACCCAAAATTTCCCACCAGATATTAGCTCCCCCTTAACTCGGTCTATGGAAAACTTAACTTTCTTCTCAAGGGGTACTTCTATGATATGAAAGGCATTTTCTACCGACAGGAACCATTCCTTGGCCCTATCCATGACCTCAGGTTGGTCTTCAGACCAAAAGGTAGCAGGGTTCCATTTGACAAAGTCATGCACAGTTACCTCCTTTTTAGAAGAACTAGGTTCATTGGTTCATTTAGGGCAATGTCTCCATAAAATCTACTAGGATCTTCTTGTGTTCTTTCCACCTACCCTTGGCCATTTTCTCATGATTAAGTTCTCGAAAAGTTCCAGGTTCTTTTCTCTTATGAGAGGATGACTCTTTTGAGCCCTTAGATCCACATGTTTTTTGGCATCATGAAAATTAGGTAAAGTAGATTAGATACTTTTGTTCTTTTTTTGGAATATATTTCATATTTTTTATTGATTATCATGATCTTAGTGTTATGATTTGTGGAGGATTCCCTAATAATCCATAGTCAAGAATCATCCATCCTTATCAATCTAAATAGAGTGACTCATTCCTAACCTATATGGAAGAGAGAGATGGGACAGAATATCTACTAATGAAATGGATCCCTAATTATACATAAAAGTAGGGACTTTGGGTTTCCACCATGTAAGACATACGCTACCCTAAGGTATCTTCGTGTGCTAAGAAAATTAGCTCAGAGACTTTCACTAGACACTAAAAGATGCTAGCCTAGACACCCCACCCTTTATATCCCTAGCTCAAGGACTACCCTAGACTCATAATAGGGAGAATGAAGTTTCATGAAGCTATGATGTATGGACTTTGGATATGATACCAACTGTGAGACCCCAATTCTAGCATAATTTCTATGGTAACATTCTATTGATATGCATGCACTCACATCAATAACATGACAAGAGGGAAAATATGAGAAGTTGTAGTTATCATTTGTAATACATGGAAGTCGAATCATGTTCACAAACACCATATAATCTACCACACAAACCAACATTAATAAATGGGAAAGATAGTAGTGTTGAAATTTATTTGCAAGAAAGAAAAGTCTAACTACAAGAATACATGAGAGTACATAGCATAGACTACATCCTATACAACAAGTAAGGAATGGAAATGTAAACTAGCTAAGAGAAATGGAAAGAAAGATCTATCGACTCTAAATCCCCCAATGAGCTTTATTATTGCCTTCTAGTACTTTGACTTCATTTATAGATTATGTCTACCTAGAAAATATGTGAAACAACAGATCAACACTAGGTGTAGTGTATGTAGGTAAAATTACATACTTTTAAGATTGAATAACTAAAATAGTTTGAGAAAGAAAAGAAAGAGTAAGGAAAACTGTGATGGAGTGAACTTTTGAAATCTTGGATACCATATGGAATAATCAAATTCATGGATGGAAGATACAATTTTGATTCGAGATGTTATATGTTTATATATGGTGGTAATGCCTTTTTGCTTAGTTTTGCGTATTTATGAGGATAATTACAGGACCAGAAGATTTAGTGGATCTTCTGGTCTCAAACCGATTTTGGTGCTAGATCAGATGATGAGGAATGTACAATTAATTTGGTGGATTCTTTTTGAGGTTCTTATAAGGGAGTATTGCTGGTCAATTTGTTGAATCAATATGCATATCGGTATATGATGGACCAAGGTTTAACCTTTGATCTTGATGTCACGCTCATGTGTTATGTTTTGGCTAAGTGCACAAGATCAGATCTGTAGCACATAGTCTTGATCCAATGGATATAGTGTTGAGATGGAGATGCCACGGATCAGGCTTTTATAGCCTTTGGATGTGCATTATCAAGCAACGGTTAGAACAAGGTAGTGGGGAGATTGGAATCGTGACTCAAGTTGCCGGTTTGTGATGATCGTGGCTCGTATGCAGTTTTAAGTGAACGGTTGCTTTGGATAGCCCCCTCGCAAGGACCTGTTCATGGTCAGATCTGGGAGGACCACTCTTATAACATTAATGTCTTTCCATTTCGGCACTAGTCAAAGAGGAGGAGATATCCTCCTTGATCCACCACATCACCGGCTACTAGCTGCAAACTCCTCAAGTTGCGAGGAGGAGCCACCACATCAGAGGGTGCGAGGAGGCATGGATCTCTGGCCTTTCCAAGTCGGCACTCCCCAGTGGTGGCGCTCGCAAATGGAAACGGAAGCCTAGATCTTTCCTCATTGTTTGAGAAGGTTAAGAGGAGGCTCCAGCGGTAGTCCACCAGGCTGGCAGCGATGGCAAACACCAGAGGAGCTATTGGCGGCTGCATTTCTGGCGAGGCGGAGACCAAGTCCTTGCCGGAGCAGCTGGGCCACACGACGTCAGAGCTCAGATCTTTGATGTACACAAGCAAGGGCGCACACAGTGGTAGTTGATGGAGGTTCGACACTTGTGGTTTCGCTTACCGGAGGAGAGCACTGCGGCGGCGCTCTCACAAACCAGGAGGAGCCACTGGAAACGAGCTTGAGTGGCCGATTATAAGTAAGGGGATCTGGCGGCTACCCAGAGAGGCAAGAGGCACGATTGTCATATGAGGAGGCCGGATCTGGAGCATATTCCTTGCTGAAACATGCCTTTGCGGTTGTGTTCCCTGGCGGACAGAAAACAAAGGAGGCAATGCACCCCTTTACTCCACTGCAGCATTCTAGGCAGTGTTGCTGGAGCCTGTCCACCATGGATCGATCGAGGACCAAGAATACCATGTTGCATAGGTGAAGCAAACTCATAAAGTTCTCTTTCCGTGAGGCAAATGTGTCTGGATTACCACAGAGACCTTACGGGAGATGTTGATCGTAGTGGTACTCTGTTTCACAGAGGAAACAGAGGTAGCGCGACTTGGAAAAGGTGGAGACGACGAACTGGGCCCAGTCGCCAGATGGACGAACCAAAGAAATCCCACTGGCTCAGTGTGGGCACAAGATGAGTGAGATGCGCCCATTAGAGGACACGTGGCATTACCCAATTGGCCTTTCAAGTTAAATATCTCATAAATTCTCAGATCTCAATTAAATCATAGTAATTAGTATGTTTACCAGAAAAATACAAATACAGTACCAAACTCCTCAGAAAAATGCATAGAATACAGTAGAATGATGATTGTAGGCTTTTGATGCACTAATCTCAGTGATATCATGTAAGATGTGAAATGGTCATTTCATTCCTAATAAATAATAAACAAAGACCTAAAATTATGAGAATATGTCACTAAGTGTATATTCATGTTTATAATCTATCTGATGTCAGTAATTATAATGTTGATGCTCGAAATTATGTAATTTGCTTAGAATAGCTATCTCAGGCTAATAACCCTAAATAAAATGTTATAAATGCATACATGCTCAATAAATGATGAAATTTACAGAGTAATCTCATATCTATATTTGAAACCTCATATTTAATTATGAGATCATGATGATGCATAGAATTCATGTTATATGAAGAGAACCCTTAATACATGTGATATAACCCTAATATTGTTAATGAAAGTGACATCATGTTAAATATGTTCACATAATAATGTGACACATGAGTATATCCAGTTGATGAACTATAATCTGTAATATGACATTAGTAAGATAATTATAAGACAAGAATGCAAGTGATATGGAAATATACTAAAGAGATAAGGTAAGCCCTAAATTGGATATAACTAGGGCTATGATGATGAGAACCTGATGATGATACATGATCTTGTCTTAATCAGGTTTAGCAAGATATAGATGGCATGGATATATGTGATTAGGATATCTCTATGGAAGGTACTCCATTACCTCTTACTTGGCTTATTATACAATATGCTTGTTTATATGTGTAGTAAAAATACTTAGAATATGATATTGGATGAAATGATTATTCTTGCATGATATGTTGCATATTTTTCCATACTTATTACTATGAACACATGAAACATAATATATATGTTTCATTATATCTAAGCACTTCAACTCTTTGGTAGTAAAGTGCTGGAAAATAAGTACTTCAACTCTTTGCTAGTAAAGTACTTGGAAGTGATCCAACTCTTTGGTAGTAGATCACATTGTGAAATGATCCAACTCTTTGGTAGTAGATCATGAAGGCCTTAATGCATTCAACTCTCAAGTAGTAAATGCATGGATGATATAATGGAAAATGTGCTTAAAATATGTGTTCTTTTTTGTTAATGAACATATTTGTGCAAGTATATGATTTTATTATATTTCTTTATAACTTCCAAGTATTAGTTTTATTTTATTGCCAAGATATGATGAGAGGTATATAAAAGACATGTAGGCATACTCAGTAAAATATTCTTGAATATTGTGCTAATGTGTACCGCATGTAATCTTTTATTTAGGTTGTGGACATATGATCTTGAAGATCCAGGATAGTGAGAGTTGTGTGGTGAGCTGATGTACAGGTGGACCTGTTGTCTTAAGATCCTATTGTTTAGATGTAGTACATGTATATGTTAAAGTTTGCTATTCAATATGTAATATCAAATGTTGTAACAATTCATGTTGTAATTATATGTTGAATGGTGAACATGTGTGTATGGTTTTATTATTGTTCATGTACATGTGCTACTGTTGTTTCCTTTTGACTCCCTTGATTTTCTTCTTCTTATCCTGGTGTGGGGTGTTTAAATTGGGATGCTAGCTAAGGTGAGGTTTTAATTTGGACGTCACACATCAGATTAAGTTTTAGAAAATCTGGGGATGTCACAGGTGGTATCAGAGCATGAACAATAGCAAAGCCTGACATTTGCTCATTATGCAACTCAAAACTAAAGAACCTTGAACTTAATAATCTTTAGGGTTAGATTAGTCATCTTTTAGAGACTAGATCTGACCTAGCCTCTAGGTTAGCACCTAGATTTCTGAGAACGAGGTCTAGACTGGTGCTTGTTGAATAGCAAGTCCTTAGATGTCGTTCTTTCCTCATACTGCAGTGGTATGGGACGTTGCACTATTTGCAAATGATGTGCATCAAGGGAAGAGAAACCCTAGACATATTGTGCACATTGTCTAGAGTAGCTACACTAGTATACCCCTTGTTCTCACCCTTTTCAATAGTTTTCGTGACACTATACTCTCTACTATGTGTGAGACACTCGTTTTCAGGATTTGGTTTTTGATTCCAATCGGATCGAACCTTGATAGTTTTCTCTGATGCTTGTTTTATCGGAGAAAAACTATATTATATTTTATTATATATATGTATTACAAAAATATGTCCCCATACATGTATGAGTAGGAGGTGGTCATGCAACCTAAGTGAAAGTGAATCACAGCAGTCTAGAAGAGAGTGTAGTTCTAGATTAGATGTCTAGAGCCTTTTTTATATATATGTGATAGATGGAATAGATGATATAAGTTTTGATGATATGATGTAAGTCTTATATAGATGATATAGGATTATTATGATGATCTATGTTTGTCTTTGAGGACTTAGGTTCAGTTTTGAGAATTTGAGATAAGTTTTCATGATGAAAGTATGTGTGCTTTTATAAGTTAAGATAAACTAAGTTAAGACAAGGTTGTGAGTCAGCATGAGCCTCAAGCTCTTTTACAAAGGAGGACCTCTAGTATTAGGACCGGTTTTGGGTTTAGCTCAAGAGAGAGCGAGACCCACAGGGAGAAGGTCAGAGAATCTAAACTTCAAGTTATGAGAATTCTTAGATATTTGATATGATATGTCCTAAACTAGACTACTCCTGAGTGAATGAGTTGAGTTGCTTTATGCATGATTCCTATATTTTCTTGAACCCTAGATGTCCTTGGGAAGACCAAACCCTCGAGTTAGAGAGAGGTTGGTTATATGAACATGTGAGCATGAATATGAGTGCCTTCCATCTGGGTGAGGAGAGAGCCCAAGACCCTAAAGGAGGTAGCTATGTTAGTTTCTGTGAAGCCTCATGCTCGGATTGGTCATTTCCCACATAGGAATATAGTGGTGTATATAAGATAGAGAGTTCGTAAATAGTGTTTCATTGTAAGAGATATGAAAAGAGAATATCATATCATGGATTGTTTTGTGCTTATGTGGCTACATCTTGTAAGGCTCTCACTAGTGCCAATGAGGTAGACCTAAGAACCCTAGACTAAAGAGGGAAGATAAAGTTTTTGTTTATGAGATACTCATAGAGTTGAGTTAGCTCAGTGACACTGAGCATGGCACTGCCCTCATGATGTGGTTCAGGACAACCTCAGTTGGACTAGATGAAGTTTTTATATATGTTTAATAAGTCACCCACATAAGTTGGTTTAGCTCAACCATGATAAAATATATGTAAGATGGTGACCCAATCTTGAGATATGGATACGAGATGATGGAATCTAGAAATGGTTTAATAGCTATCAACGCACAAATGGTTAACCATGTACATGAATAATGATGATAATGTGATATTATTGGATAATCTTGTGATGAAATCACTAGTAAATTTTGCAATTATCATGAGAAATGAAATAAGATCATAACAAGGAAACACGTTACATGAGGTGTAAATCTTAGTGCCTAATAAAGATGAAAAAAAAATAGTTTGACAGTTAGCACACATAACCTTTATGACACCTTGTTATGATCTAGATGGATAAAATTGGGTTAATTATAGTTGACCCCCACTTAAAAAGTATATGCTAATGTTGGAACTTCCTGCTTCAATATAAATATATATATATGTAAATCCAAATGTTGAGTTACGTCATGATGTAACCTAAGCTCCTAAACCATGTTATATGATGAGTAGTTCACCCTTGTTGCACCTTAGATGTTTTTAAACCTCTGAAGGGTGGCTCATATATGTTCTAGAGATCTTGTTTTTGGACATGTTGCACATAGAGTGGTGTCTTAGAGATGGATGAAGTTCCTTGAAGTGAGAGGATATCTAAATTTTGAGGACGAAATTTCTTATAAGATGTATGTGATGTGAAAGACTAGTTTTTGGCTTAATTTCGAGGATGAAATTTCTTTTAAGGAGTGTAGGATGTGATGGAGTGAACTTTTGAAATCTTAGATACCATATTGAATAATCAAATTCATGTATGCAAGATACAATTTTGATTCAAGATGTTATATGTTTATATATGGTGGTAATACCTTTTTGCTTGATTTTGCATATTTATGAGGATAATTATAGGACCAAAAGATTTAGTGGATCTTCTGGTCTCAAACCGATTTTAGTGCTAGATCAGATGATGAGGAATGTACAATTAATTTGGTGGATTCTTTTTGAGGTTCTTACAAGGGAGTATTGTTGGTCAATTTGTTGAATCAATATGCATATCGGTATATGATGGACCAAGGTTTAACCTTTGATCTTGATGTCACGCTCATGTGTTATGTTTTGGATAAGTGCACAAGATCTGTAGCACATAGTCTTGATCCAATGGATAGAGTGTTGAGATGGAGATGCCACGGATCAGGATTTTACATCCTTTGGATGTGCATGATCGAGCAACGGTTAGAACAAGGTAGTGGGGAGATTGGAATCGTGACTCAAGTTGTCGGTTTGTGACGATCGTGGCTCGTATGTAGTTTTAAGTGAACGGTTGCTTTGGATAGCCCCTTGCAAGGACCTGTTCATGGTCAAATCTGGGAGGACCACTCTTATAATAGTAATGCCTTTCCATTTCCACACTAGTCAAAGAGGAGGAGATATCCTCCTTGATCCACTGCGTCACCGGATACTAGCTGCAAACTCCTCAAGCTGTGAGGAGGAGCCACCACAGCAGAGGGTGTGAGGAGGCATGGATCTCTGGCCTTTCCAAGTCGGTGCTCCCCAGTAGTGGCGCTCGCAAATGGAAACAGAAGCCTAGAGCTTTCCTCATTGTTTGAGAAGGTTAAGAGGAGGCTCCAGCGGCAGTCCACCAGGCCATCAACGATGGAAAACACCAGAGGAGCTGTTGGCGGCTGCAGTTCTGGCGAGGCGGAGACCAAGTCCTCGTTAGAGCAGCTGGGCCACACGATGTCGGAGCTCAGATCTGTGACTCACACAAGCAAGGGCGCACACAGTGGCAGTTGATGGAGGTTCGACACTTGTGGTTTTGCTCACCGGAGGAGAGCAGTGCGGAGGCGCTCTCACGAACCAGGAGGAGCCACTGGCAACGAGCTTGAGTGGCTGACGTTTCAGTAAAGGGACCTGGCGGCTACCCAGAGAGGCAAGAGGCAAGATTCTCATATGAGGAGGCCAGATCCGGAGCATATTCCTCACCGAATCATGCCTTTGTGGTTGCATTCCCTGGCGGACAGAAAACAAAGGAGGCAATGCGCCCCTTTACTCCGCCGCAGCATTCTAAGCGGTGTTGCTGGAGCCTGTCCACCATGGATCGATGAGGACCAAGACTACCATATTGCATAGGTGAAGCAAACTCATAAAGTGCTCTTTCCGCGAGGCAAATGTGTCCAGATTACCATGGAGACCTTATGGGAGATGCTGATCGTAGTGGTACTCTATTTCACAGAGGAAACAGAGGTAGCACAACTTGGGAAAGGTGGAGACGGCGAACTGGGCCCAGTCACCAGATGGCCAAACCAAAGAAAGCCCACCAGCCCAGTGTGGGCACAAGATGAGTGAGCTGCGCCCATTAGAGGACACGTGGCATTACCCGATTGGCCTTTCAAGGTAAATATCTCATAAAATGCTCAGATCTCAGTTAAATCATATTAATTAGTATGTTTACCAGAAAAATACAAATAAGGTACCAAACTCCTCAGAAAAATGCATAGAATACAGTAGAATGATAATTTTAGGCTCTTGATGCACTAATCTCAGTGATATCATGTAAGATGTAAAATGGTCATTTCATGCCTAATAAATAATAAACAAAGACTTAAACTTATGAGAATATGTCACTAAGTGTATATTCATTTTTATAATCTATCTGATGTTAGTAATTATAATGTTGATGCTCAAAATTATGTAATTGTCTTAGAATGGATATCTCGGGCTAATAATCCTAAATAAAATGTTATAAATGCATACATGCTCAATAAATGATGAAATTTACAGAGTAAGCTCATATCCGTATTTGAAACCTTATATTTAATTATGAGATCATGATGATGCATAGAATTCATGTTATAAGAAGATCACCCTTAATACATGTGATATAACCCTAATATGGTTAATGAAAGTGACATAATGTTAAATATGTTCACATAATAATGTGACACATGAGTATATCCAGTTGAAGAACTAAAATCTGGAATATGACATCAGTAAGATAATTATAAGACAAGAATGCAAGTGATATGGAAATATACTAAAGAGATAAGGTAAACCCTAAAATGGATATAACTAGGGCTATGACGATGAGAACCTGATGATAATACATGATCTTGTCTTAATCAAGTTTAGCAAGATATAGATGGCATGGATATATGTGATTAGGATATCTCTTTGGAAGGTATGTCATTACCTCTTACTTGGCTTATTATACAATATGCTTGTGTTATATGTGTAGCAAAAATACTTGGAATATGATATTGGATGAAATTATTGTTCTTGTATGATATGTTGCATGTTTTTCCATACTTATTTCTATGAACACATGAAACATAATATATTTGTTCCATTATATCTAAGCATTTCAACTCTTTGGTAGTAAAGTGTTGGAAAATAAGTACTTCAACTCTTTGGTAGTAAAGTACTTGGAAGTGGGCCAACTCTTTTGTAGTAGATAACATTGTGAAATGATCCAACTCTTTGGTAGTAGATCATAAAGGCCTTAATGCATTCAAATATCAGGTAGTAAATGCATGGATGATATAATGGAAAATGTGCTTAAAATATGTGTTCTCTTTTGTTAATGAACATCTTTGTGCAAGTATATGATTTTCTTATATTTCTTTATAACTACCAAGTATTAGTTTTATCTTATTGCCAAGATATGATGAGAGGTATATAAAAGACATGTAGGCGTACTTAGTACAATATTCTTGAATATTGTGCTGACATGTACCGCATGTAATCTTTTGTTTAGGTTGTGGACATATGATCTTGAAGATCCAAGATAGTGAGAGTTATGTGGCGAGTTGATGTACAGGTGGACTTATTGTCTTAAGATCCTATTGTTTAGATGTAGTACATGTATATGTTAAAGTTTGTTGTTCAATATGTAATATCAAATGTTGTAACAATTCATGTTGTAATTATATGTTGAATGGTGAACATGTGTGTATGGTTTTATTATTGTTCATGTGCATGTTCTACTGTTGTTTCCTTCTGACTCCCTTGATTTTCTTATTCTTAGCCTGGTGTGGTGTGTTTAAATTGGGATTCTCACTGAGGTGAGGTTTCAATTTGGACGTCACACATCAGATTAAGTTTTAGAAAATCTGGGGACGTCACAAAAACATTTCTTAATGTGAATATCTAGGAAACCATTCCAAGCTAAACTGATGTGATTATTGCTATTAGTTGTCACTACAAAAAATATGGTCTTTAACTACAAAAAAAATTGTAGCAAAAACCTCAAAATTTGTAGTTAAAAGCTTTGGCTACATTTATCCTTACATTTAGAATATGAAGCTAATACCCATGTAGCTAATTGTTTAGACTACATTTTTCAAAGTTGTAGTTAGTTATTCCTCTGGCTACAAATTCATATGTAACCCTAATTGTAGGTAAAAAAATGTCCTTACACATAAAAATGTAGTTTCCATTGTAGCTAAATATATGACTACAATTCAATTTGTAGCTATGATATGTAGGGAGACATGGCATTGGTTACAATTTGTATATGTAGTTCATGTATAGCAAAAATTAGCATTTACTACACATGTAATTATAACTAGTGTGTAGTGAAAGACACCATGTACTACACATACATATGTAGTAAGATACATTATGTATCTAGTTAGTCGTTTGCCAATATAGAGGGGTTTTCAAAAATAAAAAAGATGAATGTTAATCAAGATCGAGTTGTGCTTACAATGTCAACAATGATACATTTATTTATATTTGAAGAACGGGTACACATGGGGGGACATTAACCTGGCCCCTATTTTACAATATGCATGGAAAAAAGATACATGTATACAATATCTTCTTCTAACTGCCTCTATCCACTGCAGACTCTATATGCCACATGATCATGTGCATCTTTTTCTATCTTGATTTTTCTTTTGTATTAATTCCACCACTTGTATCGTCAACGAATATGATAACATTGATAAACTCATAAGAAGAGATAGACTTTTAAGGTATTGCTCTTCTTGATTCAAAATAGAGAACTTCTCTGTGATATGCTTCTGATTGGCCATAGGAAGCTCCTATAGTTGATATTGATGTTCATGGAGATTCTTGAAAGACAAATAATTCTCATCAAAAACTGATAGTTCCACCCGGTCCCCAAATTTGAGGTTTCCATATATCTCAGCACATATTTTGTGAATCTGAGAATATATATTGGATAATTCCTTTGTCCTCTCTTCCTTTTGTTGTGGAAGTTGTTCCTGTACAAGAGATATGGCATTCGGCTATAACTTAACCTACAGTAACATAATTTGTGTTATGAGGGTGAAAGTAAGAGAGTATGATACTAATTTTGAAAAAATGACGTGTACTGGAACAAACCAATGAAATTATTACATAGTTTACCTTTCACATATACATGAACACCAGTTTATGATACTCCAATCAAGGTTATGCAATGGGTTATTTTGTCTAGGATTAATATGTAATACAAAGGCCTTCTCTACAATCATTCTTGGCATCAAATAACCTGACATGCAAAAAAGGTCATATTGAATGATCAAGTTGCCTTGTTAAAAGTTATACATATCAGAATTTATACAAAACATAGATATATATGAGTTATAATGGCATCATTGTTTACCAAAAACTGTTGTGTCAATGTGGTAGTCAGATCAGAACAAAACTTTGTAGCGTCTAAAACAATAGCTAATGTCGGAGCAGGTGTGTTCCCCAAACCAGTTTGCTTTTTTACCAGGGGTCTTTTTCTCAGCAAGAGACTGAGATTTCACCACCTTTGGTACTGAATAATATGAAATGGCTCATCAGATGGTACCTACAATCAATCATTCATCAGGTTACTAGATAAAACATTAGTGTCAATGTTTTAGTGTGTCAACTTCAAACTAATGTACTGGCCTCAAACAACAACCTTTTTTCTTACATAAATAGAGAATACAATTGGAGTACTGACAAGGAAGGGTGGTTGACCCGTCTAAAAAGTAGCAGTTGGGAGATGACAAGGAGAATCAAGCAGAAGAAAAACATGCCCACTATCTTCATTAGTTACTAACCATGTGTGGACATATTTCACCCTCCCATTTTGAGACCTCAGATTCTTCATAATTCAGACATTAGAGTCACCTCTACATTTTGAGACCTTAGAACAACAACTGTAAGCATAAGGTGGTGATATACATAGATGATTTTCAAAGTTTCTGGACTATTTTTTAACATTTTCTTAAATACAAATACATGTATAGGAAATAAGAAGACCTAGGATTTAAAGGTTATATTAGAACTTTTCTAGAGAAAATTCTCAACATCATCTAGTGTAAAGATTATGGTAAGCCTTCCCACTGAAATTAAATGTGAATTACAGTTCTGACCGTAGCCTGGTAATATTCGGTGATCTAGCCTGGTAAAAACTTGGATATCTTCAACAATCTAAAACATTCAATAAAGAACACAAAGTCTGAAATCTTCAGCAATCAGAAGAAAAAAAATCGCAAGTGCAACTATATTGCTTGTCCATGCCTTATCATCCTTCTATAGGAGGTAGCTAGCATGGAAACAAAGCAGGAGGAATCCACCATACGAATGATCATTGATAGAAAAAGAATACAATGTCAAAGACACAATAATTGTTAATACCACCTCCAATTTAGAGCATACCTTTGCATGATAGGTCTCAGCATCACATTTGATATAAGCGACCAGATTTTACATGATGATGTTTGAGTATCAGGTGCTTCAGATGTGAATGTTCTCCCTCTAACATAGAGTTTTTTTGTGATGAGGCCCCTCATATCTCAGGTGTTATCCTGTGCTGGTGGTTGGAGGCAATGGCAACGACAATAATTGAAAGCACTAGAGATGGCAGTAGGTAGACATGAACTTTTTGTACGGTCAGAAAGAGATATTAAATATTGAATGTATATAAAGATATAGAGGTTGAATGGATGAACATGATAGGAAATAATCATTGAAGAAAATCATGATAAGTATACAAAAGAAGATACATCTTATGTTCTTGTAGACTATAAAATATATTCACCTTCGATTATGCAAAATCAAGAGCTTTTGATGGACTAGTACACTTTTCATCAACCACTTCTTCCTCTCCAGTAAATTTGCAATATGGTTGTTCAAAGGGAGAAGATGAAAATATAGTAAGCAAGACTTGCAGTCATTATGATACAACCATGTTGGCCCCAAGGTTCAAACACTTATAGCATATTTACCTTCTCGTCTAACACCACAGGGTTTTTGCGGTAATGAGACAACAAGGAGGTCACCATATAATGTTATTCTAGCTAAAGACATGACAATTATGCATCAAAAGAATCAAGAAGTGATAAAACTCAGATGTCATGTAATACATGATAGATGTTCAATAAAACATTATAATACAATAAACTTATTACTTCATTTTAACCATATATACAACAAGTGACAAGACAATATATGTAGGTGAAAGTAAGTTAGCTCATGATATGTAGCATGCCACTGCTTTGTAGATCTTTATAATTTCCATGCTAACAATTTTAGGTTAGATATCAGGAAACTGGGATCCCATCCCAAATGGAATTTGTGCAAGCTTGAGTTGGTTGCAACTGCATGGTCAGAGAAATTGGATGTCTTGAAAACCAAATGGTATGACAATTATGAAGGTTGAAGGCTGCAACAAACAAAATGAAAGATGTATATGTCAAGTACTGCGACCCTCAAATGAACCCAGAATTAGGACTTTGTGTAGAGGTCTAAGGTTGGTTTACGTAGCAGTAGTTATAAGAGTTAGAAAAAAAACAACACTGAAACCAATAAGAAAAAGAAAGTGGCCATGACATTAGATATGTATTTTTGAAATAACAACGGTGTGCTTACACAATATACAATTCTAAATAATTAGTTTTACATAGGTATTAATTTAATAGTCAGAGAACATTTTCTTAAGCATATTATGTTTACAAGAATGCATACAGATCATTTATTAGATGTATAAGCAAGCATATTTAGTAAATGGAAAGCACATAAAGCATCCCTTAGATGAAAACAACCCTGAACTTTAAAACTCTACTTAGTAGTTTACTTTGAAGTGTCCCAGAGGGCGACAATATAGATAAGGGGCACTCACTGAGGAGTCTATGTGGATGAAAAATCATGATCAGGAAACTGCTCTAACCAGCAGTGGCATCTCCAAAAGTCTGGAGAGAGTATAATTATCGAGGATGTCATAATCATATTTTGCAAGTCTACATGTTAGAAAAATGGATTTTCCTTATATGAATCTTAAATTCCATATATAACTGAAAGGTAAAACATATGTTCCTACTGAAAAGAATATACAAAACATGTACAATTGGAACATAAAAAGAATCTAGTGTATCAAATAATGGAAACACTTAAATGGTTGACTAGACCACAAAATGAATCAAGCTAAAACTTGTAGGGATATTGTAGAGAAACTAAAAAGAATAGAAAAATGATATGATAAGGCATTGCTAACAAAAAAAATGAGTCATGGGTCTATATTCTATATAATGGCCGCATTTGCAGTTGATTTAGAGAGAAAGCAAAGTTAATGGTACGAAAATCTACTCAGTGCAACTATGCAAAGTTGAAGAAATTCATGCAATAAACTCCCTAGCACTAATAGTTGGCACATAAATAGAACTTTATGTGCACCATGAAAAAGAAATATCACAATTTTGGTCGGATGCTTGACAACACAGCTTACCAGATAGGCATGCAAACCTATACTAGAATAGGCTCTGGAATTGTGAAGGTTCAAACCAGTAGAACAACAGAACCACACCCAATCCCTTTGATGGAACAAGAGTGCAATTTAGAGTCAAGCTTCTAGTTTACACTTTTGCTTACATATTGTACTACATGGAACTTTTATGCAGCTTAGATACTTGTGAACTCAAGACAAATGGACGGATTTGGTTAAGAATTCATGGCTCATTTTGGTTATAAAATATTTGTCATCAAAAAAATCCAACTAATTCCATTATCTCTACCCCACCACTGGTATAAAAATGCTACCCAATTGACGACTATGGAATTAATGCTACACAAAAGTATGTCATATATGTTTTCTTGTACTTGAAAGTTGCAAACTTATGTATGATGTGATGAAGTTTTCCTTGTTGATGGCAAGACGGAATTATGCCATTAGCATCATATATGTCTTCTTGATGTAGAGATCATAGAAGCATTAGGTTCCATCATCTTCATTTGCAAGTAGTGGCATTTGTCTCCACCTTCATACTCTGCAGTAATCATATACAGCTTCCTAAGATTCTATAATATAAAACGGTGAGGCTGATCATTCTCTAAGTAATTAATAAACACCTTCAAAATTAAATGGCATGTTAATTTGTTAACCAAATAAACAATAAGCCAACCAAAAAAAACCTGGCGCCTAAACTCACTGCCATGGATATTATACTCAGCAAGCTACAAATTCGTAAACTCCACTCTCATTTTCAGAGATGATAGAAGATAACAAAAATCATAAAAAAGTCCCGAGCCTAAAAAAACAATAGATTAAAATAACAAAATCCATACATTTCTCAAAGACATCATAAGACAAAGAGCAAGAAAGCACATAGCTCAAGACATGAAAAGATTTAACAAACCAAAACAGCCCCCGCAGATCAGTATAGTTTTTAGTCCATAACAAAAATCTAGACATAGATAAAGCCTAGATTTCAACAAACAAATTCATAACCAGGACCAAAAAAATGGAAGAGCCTCATCAACCTTCACCAAGAACGAAGCAGAAACAACAGATAGAAGAAAACATGAGTCTTAACATAATACATGATATTATCCAAAATAAAGAGTAAAACATGATATCTTGTTACCATCTACTAGTTTGTGGTTAGCTCGTATGCTAACTCCCTTACAAAAGAGAAAACGTGGTTGTTAGAAGTGGGTTTCAATTGCAAATTCCCACACATAAACAATTGGCACATAGCAACATCTAATTAGTAATAACTAAATATGTGTGCAAGGTAAACATTCCAGATACTTTTTTTTTGTATGAACATTCCAGATACTTTATCCTTACATATTGTTAGTGTGGTTATAACAGATGAATATCTTTAAACACACTAACTTAACTCAGCACTAGGGCAGAGTATTTGTAGCATGCATGGCAAGGCTAAAAATGAAATGCTATACATCAGGATCCTATGTCTGAAAACTCCAAATAAGTGTACGATTAGCTCTGGAAAAAAAATCACAGTCATGTTGGTTTGGCTTCAAGATCATCTTGTCTGTAGAGATACTCATACTATATAAAAAAAGTATATGTAAATATCCTCAGATATCTACTATCAATCTGTAACGTAGGAGAGAAAACTTGAATGGTGTTATAGTACTAGAGTGCAAGTAATTAATTCCTTATACTATTGGTATTGAGACCTTAACAACAATTTAACCAAGTTCGAAACTAATGTAGTAAATGTTGTAATGCCTTGGAAAATACTCTCATAGCCCTCTTTCAATACAATGGTGAGGTTAGCATCAAGAATTCAAGAGGTAAAAAACAAGTTTTATTGATTTATATACATATGCATATTCACTAGTTATCAACTCAATAATAGCTTCATATAAATCTTAAAGAGTGGATCTCTCGTCAATAAAAGAATATAAAATGGTGTCTATCCAGTCTAATTCTGAATACTAATAGGAACGTAAACATGAATGCTAGGTGTCTCTGAGGCTAACTCCTTGGCATAATAAGAAACATATTCCTTCGTAAGCTTCTCTCACACTAAGACAAAAATAATTCTAAGATTATAATCCTAGATTGTGTGCATGTTTTCATGTTGCCAGTTAAGTACTCGAAATCGATTCATGCATTTTCTAATTGGGTAGCATGAATTTCAGGAGGTAGCTTTAGATCCATATGCATACCAATTAACAAACAGAGTTGCGAGAATCTTATCGATGTGGAATCTAAAACTTTGTAGGATACTTTCTGATGGATGTCTAGTTCACAAGGGGGCTAATTAATCAGGTAGGAAAATCTGAATTGATACGTGTGGTGATATCTACGAATCTAGCAATGCATATTCCTTTTGTTTACCTTTAAGCACCCTCTGTAGGAAGCTGCTACTCGTTGTCCTTGGTAGTTATCCCATCCATGCCGGTGATGATCCCCACTATGGAGAATCCAAGGAACATCCTATGCTCCCCCGCTCCTATTATCATGAGCAGCTCACTAGTCACGCCATCAATCTTATCCTTGATCTGCTCATCAAAGGACAAGCCCACGATGTAATTGGGGTTGTCAGTCCAGAAAGGCATAGTTTTCTCTTCCCCTCTAGGTCTTTTACTGGTCTCTATCCTCGTCTTGGACTTACAGCCTAGCAACTGCCGCAATGATCAAAAGACATTTTATTACTCCTACTAAATAAACACTATTGACAAGCACTATCTCGCAACTTCTGCCAATGTGCTCCAGGAATTTGGTCTCATCAACAATGAAAACAGTGATCTGGTTGCCCCCTCGGTCATCTCTACTGAAGTGGCGAACCCACACGTCCCTTGATAAAGTTGAGGCAAAGTACTGCCTCAAAGGAGCCATAAACGGAAAGGTAGATGACAAGATGGATGCCAAGGTCCATGAGCGGGATGCTTAGGGAGAGAAAAAAGGGCCTTGATCGTCATAGATGTGGGTATCCTGACTACATTGCATAGCTACGCTGCGGAGGAGCTGTGGGGGGTTAATGAGGAGGCGATATACCTCTACGACATAGGATTGGGACGAAAGGGATAAGTTTAAGAGCCTAAGATGGGGTTATAGTTCGTATTTGTGATTTGTTGAAATAAGGAAGAAGAGCATCACATTTTGGTGGTGGAAACCAAAAAAGCATTTGGTAATTGGGGGAGACGGAAAGAGATGGTGCAATAATTGAAATTTTCTCTCGCCACCTGAGATGTTTGAATATAACTTGTGATTCAGAATTGTATCTCATTCAAAAATTGTAGCCAATTATATTAATTGTATCCGGTTTGTAGTCAACTAAATAATATACTATCAACTACATTAGTTTTATCTACATATGTAAAATTTGTAAGGAAAGAGGTATTTTAACTACATAAAAGGTATATATAGGTAGAAGAATTGTAGCTAAAACAACTTTTTCTTGTAGTACTTGACACTTAGAATTGATGTTGATATTGAGGAATTCCAATGACCTGATCATTCTTTATCACCCACTTGTGATAACCCAAGATATAGTTAAGCATTATGTCGATCCTGGGACATAAGAAAAGATCAATTTGTGAGAGGCAACAAACCAATTATTTTAATTAGAATAAATTTCCTTTTAATACATATTTGTTAATTACTTAAATATACTTGTTAGTATTAGTTCATTTTATTTTGTTGATGGTTGATATTAAGTTTTGATGCAAGTAAATAAGGTACATTGATTTGTGTGTTAAGTGGCATGAATCATTCTGAGTTGATACCACCAACCTCAAGTAGATCACGTTGACTTCATCTCTATTCACTAAAGAAAGGGAACACATTTCATAGACCTTTTGGCACTGACCCCATGATCTCTAATGTTAACATTTTACTAATATCTTAATATCCAAAGAACATGAAAAGTTATAGTGTTATCTAGGTGGCATAAAAAACTTGGTATGTAGCAATGAGTCAGATGGTGAAAATAAACGTTAAGACTCCAAATCATTCTTGGTAGCAACGATAAACGCGTCGGTAGAAATTGACCCAAGCGGTGAAACTTTACAATAAAAAACAAAGTCATTTGGGTACCACCAACTGTCCATTCATCGCACCAACATCAAGACACGCAAAATGGTATCGATATCCAACAAGCACCATGAGCAATCAACAAGACAATTGGTACCACCAAATTCATCTTGGTGGAACCAAAAGAAGTTTTTTGATCAAGATGTGAATGAAAAAAGGGTATGTTTGAGGAGGCCTTATTTGATTTATCACCTAGATTCATGAAACCTATGCTAGTAGACAAGCTCGAGTACTTCACTAGACATTCTTCATTGAGACTGAGTACTCACTGGAAGGCGTTTCATGCATATCACGCATGTCAATCTTTGACCCTAGACACATTGCTACCGCCATTCCATTTGTGTTACTTTAATTTTTACATTTAGGACAATGTCAAATTCAAGATTCTGGGGAGGTATGAAGTTGTGATCATATGCTCATCTCTTGCATCTTTACTTTTTATCGTATGTTCACATTGCTTTTAATTTCATAAAAGTTAGTTTTTAATTTTTAAGACCACAACTATCTAGTGTAATCATGGATCTATACTTTTAAAAAATTTAGTCAAGTTGAATTTTGATTTTGACAAGGTATAAAATCTAAAGAAATATGCAATTTTTCTTTACTCTTGAATCTAATTTTTAATGTTTAATAGTGCATTAACTAGAGGAATTGTTTGGTTTGTCAATTTTAAGGCATTCTTAATGAACAAGAGACCTAGCTTAACCATATGATTCATATCATGATGATGATTCTCTTAACCCTATGATTCATATCATGATGATGACGTTTGAGTCCAAATCAAACCAAGTAGTAGCATAAACTTCAATGTGAATTTCAGAAATATACTTTTAAGGTTACCATTTTTCAATAAATAACACAAGAGGGACATATAATGGTTTGGAATATAATGTCTCTTAGTCGTATGATCTCATCTACCCTCATGATATTCAACTCCACCATAGGAAGAACACAATGACCCATGTTATTTTCTTTAGATTATAAGTCACATCATGATATGATTTATATAAGTCATATTTTCATTAACATTAGTAAAAAAATATTTTCTTAAATTCATATTCATATTGGCTTACATAAAAAATGAAATGCATAAATATCACATTGATTTTATATGCATTGCATCATTGATTAGGTATTTTTGTAACTATGCTTTTTATTCCATAAGTTGAAAGAATAATATATCCATACTCTAGATCAAAAAAAATTATAAAGCCCCCAAGATTATCAATCCTTTTTCTAAAAGAGATTACTTGAAAAATATGAGAAGCAGACAAGAGGATAGAAAAAAGGTAAAAAGAAGAAATTATTGATTCAAGTTTATACATCTCTCTAAATCAATAAGTAATAGAAACTAAAATTTAGTTATGAAAAATCCCTTTCACCATCAATCTCACCATCAGGATGAGGCATCAATTTCATGCATCATTCCACCAAAAAGAAGTTAGGCATTAGAAGGCATAAAATTTTCATGCATCCATCATTTAGGTGCATCATTATATTTCAGATTCACAATGACTTGAATTGTAATGTGATCCTCAGTTCATGTCACCCACTTTTTATAACCATTACTCTACCGTTAGGCCACACCACGATTTTTTCCCTCATTCATTTATATTTGAGGAAATGCATACAATTATGATTGACTAGTTTTTCATAGAAATGTAGATAGGGAGATAAATTGATATGCCAAGCGTGTGTCCTACTAACCATGATGTTATCCTACTCCAAAACAATTTAATTTTTTACCATTTAACCTGTTGTGAATTTTTATTTGTGAGAACGATTGATTAGTTTAATGTAACTACTTCCTTTGTGGTCATTCAGGATAGGTTTGGGACCCAGCAGTGTAGTGTGGGTAGAAAATTCAAGTTATTATTTATGTCTTCTTGATGACTTCTTGTACCAAATCCGAGTGTAGTGTGCTCAAGGATGATATATATTTAATCATAGGAGTTTTAATGCATATGAATTTGTTGTGATTTTGATATCCTAATTTGGGTGTTTTATCCTAAATGTTCCTAATTGCACAACTTTTTATTTAGGTTACCCCAAGTTAGGCTATTATCATTTGCGCATAAATATTTCTTATTTATCTGCATAATTAGGCATATTTATCATTATATTAATAATTTATTGTTTTATTGTAAGAAAGTGGAAAAGAAACTACAAAAATTGGTGGCATCAACCTCATGCCAGTAGCACTGACACAACATACATAATTAACAAAACATTGAAAATTTGCCTAAAACTACCAAAGTTAGTGGCATTGACTTTCATGTTAGCGGCACTGAATCTTCCCTAAAGGAAAAGGAAAGAAAAAAGTCAGTGATATCAAATTTTATTCGGCGGTACCAATTTTGATGCATGTAGCCAAGATATAGGGTTTAAGACCAATATTCCAAAATATATCTTGAAAACTTATCAACCTATATAACCAAAGTCACGACGGACATCACACAAACATCAAAGAGCAATTAATATCCTGCCCTAGATCAAAAGGAGGAGGGAGGAAAAGGAGGGAATATGGAGAAAAGAACATCATGACACCCTTGAGAAGAAATTTGAAAGCCCTACCGTAAGATGTTCACGCCCATCTTCAGAAAGGATCATCATTATACTAGACCTCGATTCCATCTAATTATATTCATATGACCATCTCCTTCCAAATATACTATGATACCATGTTCAATATTTTGGGCTAATTCCTCTTCTCTATCTTGGTGTTTTTGTACTTAACAATATTTATCTAAAAATAAATTTCATATCTTGAAATTTTAGTGGTAAAATGATTCATTATGCCATGTTCATGATTATCACCATGTCCATGCTTTACATGCTTTATCACTTTGAAAATGGTTTAAAGTATAGGAAAAATTATCATTATCATGGTTAATAATGCTCTACAAAAGTAGACCAACAATTTTTAGGCCAAGCATATTGAGAGATGTCGCTAATCATTTAGTATTTTACTTGAAAATTGTAAAAGCATGATTTTTAATAAATTAAATAGTGCATTTCACTGTGAGAGAGGGTAATACAGTTAATATTTCCCTAATTTTTTCTAATATTTTTATATATATAAAATAAAATCAAGTAAAAACAGCATTGTGGTGACATTGATTATCCTAGAGGATCCTTCTCTCTAATTTCACATTTCTTAATAAATTTGTTAATTTTAGTTTTTAGTTTGTATTCAATCAATTCAATTCTTTCCTTCAGCCTAGCTTATTTGGTATTGATTTGTAATATTGTCTAGCTTCACAATTTCCTAACATCAACACATGGAACTTAAAATCCATCATTACTTCAACACATACACTTGTATTTTACACACATGGTAAACATATGTAAATAACCCCCTCAAGCAAAGATTCCATAGCATGCCCGAAGGTTAGAAAACATGGCTCCTAGAGGTTATGATGGTAAAAAGATAGTTGAATTCTCATATACTACACATCATCAAGATAATCCTAATATTATCCTAGTTCAGAACAAGATAATGGATGATTCTTATGGTATCTTTAATGTATACAATGATATTCAGTAAGACACTAAGTTTGATTCACAAAAAGTACAATATGAACATCACAATTTAGAAAATAACTTCAGAGCTTACATCTAAGCTAAGGACCAATAATATTTATACCTTAAGGCCAGATCCTCATCTATCTTTAGATTCCCCTATATCTAGGGGTTGTTTTCCAAATTTGTAGCCCAAAACAAGATGGTGTCTACTTGTCTTTCTACGGATTCAAGTAGCCACTCATCATAAATCATTGCTTTTGACTCTCAAAGATAATCCCCTTCTCACTCAACTTTAACTTCCTAGAACCTAATTAGAAATAAGCTCTAGGGATATAGGTAATGATTTCTTTAGCTTTTCTAAGATTGTTGGTAATAACTTTAGCACCCATCTTGAAACTCATATGGATCTTTACAAAATGAGATGGACACATGGTATAATAATATTTGATCATCCCATTTGGTTACAGAGTCACTCTAGTATCTTGACAGTTATATCATTAAGGTTCAGTTCTTATGTATTCACTATTGTTTTCCATTTCTTTTGGCACCATTAAATGTTTGTGTTTTAGTCTCTTTGACAGATAGAAAACACATTTGTTAATGCATCTGAAATAATTAAATTAATATCACAACCATCCAAGAGACCATGAATTACCTTTTAGATTTTTACCTTCACTCTATGGAGGGAACATCATCTCAAATTGAATTCAAAAGCCTACTATAGATCTTATTCGAGGGATTTTGGTAGGCCGTCACAAGTGGTGACTAACAGTGCAACCCATTGGGTTGCCTCATATACCATCTTGAGCCTTTGTTCCAATATTGATAACTCAACTTTCTTGTTCTTGTTCATCTATAAATCCAAGGAATAACATAAAAACTTCTATCAATGAGCTATACTCTCTTGCTGGTCTCTATAATGATTAAGCCTATATTGTTGGCGGTGATTTCAATCTCAGTGAACTTGTATCCTAAGAGGAACTTCAACATCACCACCTTCTAATATCACTCCCATAATAATAATTTTATTCAATAACTTCACCTAATTGCATAATCTGGTGATCTTTCTACCTCAAAAACTAACTTCACATGGCGGAGAGGTGATTCTTTCTCCATATTCATTATTTTTGGAAAAAATTGGGACACTTTATACCAAATATCTTTTTTCTTGACATCTTGTAGGTTTATTTGATTATTTCCCTACTTAATACTTTCCTTTCAACCTTGGGCCAAATCCTTTCCACTTTGAGTGTTTCTGGACAAAGCATCACTCCTTCCCTAAAGTAGTGTCAAATTATTTGATTAAACATTCACTTGATTCAGTTTTAGGTTTTACTCTTCCAAATAACATCAAACAGTTGAGTTCCACCCTCTATCCTTAAACAAAAATAAATTTTGGAAACATTTAAAAACTTGTCAATTCACTTTAGGATGATATGCTCACTCTTGATTCTGATCACAACTCTTACCCAACTTCTACTGAGTCTAGAAATCAAATTGCGTCATCTCAACTCCTCCTTTGCAATCAATGCTTTAAATATCACTAAATCGAAAAACATGACATAAATACCAAATTGTATTCACCATACATGCAACAAGAGGAAGAAAAATTCCCTCATCAATGGTATAATTATTAATCATCTTCCTATTAACAATAATTCTACCTATAACACAATTTAGAGGTTTTCTTTGCAATTTATCACTTACATTATGTTCCTTGGATATTCTCTCGTCATTCTTGAGCTTGTTGAGCCATGGAGCACCTATTTAATCCTTGGTTTGAAGGTGTTTTCTCCAAGGGTATTTTAGGGTTTACCCCTTCATGGATGAGCTACCTTTAGTAGCTATCAAATAATAAATTATTTGTTTTTCTTGGAAATTCAAGAAACGAGGGATACGCATGTCTCTATGGATGGTGGGGGAGCTTCTTGTATTTATGCTTGTATATTCTTAATGGTTTAAGGCCATGGACACTTGGAAAGATATTAGAACTTCAACTTTTTCTTTTTCTTTATCTTAAAGTTTCATATACTTATCCCTAAGCACCAAAATGAGCCATTTTCTCTCCACCACTTCCCTCCTTCCACAAACCTCGTCCTCCCTCTGTGCTGCTATGAATTTCCTATCAAAGGAAGAAGAAAGAGGGGATCTTCTTGGAAAAAGAATCTAGGGTAGCAATTGACTTCCTTTTAGGGTTTAAAAAGCTTTCTACTAGTGATATTGACCTAAAAGAGTAAGAATCCTCTTCTTTACTCCGTTTATTTCTTTTTTATCCTTCCTCCTCCCTTTCTCCAGGTCGTAATCTTTCTGTTCCATGGTAGAAATTGCTCTAAAGCTCTAAAACCCTACCTTTCTTGCTCCTTATGCTTAGGGTTTGCTCATTTGATGAAGAAAGGTGCTAGATGGACGAGTTCATAGCTTATTCTTGAATTTTCTACCCTACCTGGTCGAGTTTTCTTCTATTTGGGATTTCATCTTCTCATTAGAGGCAATTTTTATAACGTGCTCCACGTTTATTACTTACCATAAGCTTTCTAGATCATGTTCTTGCTTGAAAATGATGATTCATGCACTAAAAAACTATGCTTGACTTGGATTTCAATTTTTATAATGTTTCCTATTCTTATTTTAGTTCTAGATGAACCTGTGATAATGTGTACATTATTCCTAAGGTATAATATGACTTGGATCAGGTTGGTTTGACAACCTATGGTGTTAAGAACCTATCAACCAATGGTCAATTTTAGGATTTAAAGCGGATTTCTTCTATAAACCCATGACCCGATGATGGTACCATTGCAACAACCCTATGGGGTTGTCTTCATGATAATTGATGGTTGGGATAAAGGTGTCAGAGGATGGTGACAACCTATGGTCACCTCCTTAGGTCATTTTTTGGATCAATTAGAAGTTTAATGATCACCCATTAAGTACCCTATTAATGTTATCAATCAATGATGACATTAGCTTAATATTTGATGTTAATTAATGAATATAGTGTTGATTTAACAACTATGGTTGAGCTAATCATTATAGTTTTAGCATCAATTAATCCTTAGATCAATGGTTTCTTGGGTCACTTGATGCAATGGTCGGACCTATACCGTAATTGATGGTTTCAACATATGAACTTGATCCAATGGTCAAGATCTATTGTTTATTACTCCAATAAAGTGGAATGATGGCTAATGTAATATGTTGGTCCTAATAATGTGATTTAGATGGATTCCTTTATATGATCAACTTAAGGATCTTAATTGTTGACAATGGATGGCTTGTTTTAAATGAACAGTTGATTGTGGGTTTTACCCTACTCTCAATGGAACTTTTTGTGTTGTTAATCAAAGGATGTCTAGGGTTATATGGTGACTCTTTCTAGAGAACAAATCAAGGACTTCATAGGTGGTTTATCCAAGGTGTTTACTTATGTAAACAACCAATGGTCTTATCTTTTAAATATCCAATAGTTATGGGTGACATTGTGGTATGGTGATATGGGTTGATGATGGAACAAATGGAAGGTTACCCTTAATAAGGTAGTTTTACCTATTCACTCATATGAATAGAAGGGATGATAATCATATTGTGTTGATATGTAACCCTAAAGAGGTATAGATTGTTATACCTAGCTTTAATATAACTAAATGATGGTAATTGGGTATGAATAGTCCTTGAATGACTAATGCAATCATGGAGTACTCTGTTACTGTTGTTGAAACCCTAGTATGCTATAACCCAATGGTTACACCTTGATTTATGTGTGGGTTCATACTTGAGAATAGTATGGAATGTGATGGTGATGCTTCACCTTATCCATCCATGATCCAATGGGTATGTTGTGAGTTAGGGTTTGGGTATGAGTGTTGATTAGTAACATTAATATAATTTATCTTGTGAAATTAACTCTAATGAAAATAGATAAATATGAGTATTCATTTTTAACATTCTTATATGATGGAATGATGGTGAAATAACCTCCTTAACATGATCATAACCTTAATGTGTTAATTGGTGGTTATCATAGATACATGGTTGATACTTTCTTATGCTAAAGATGTGCATTATGAATATGATGAGGGTTAATCATATCTAGATTCCTTTTATGTTGATATAATAAAGGAATGTTCTTAATTTTATTATATCCCTTCTATGATTGTTTATGAATATCTCCTAGCTCATTAGTGCAATATTGTGTTGATCTGGTGATTTATATGTAAGTGAAGTTGTTGAGCCTTGTTATAAGGCATGGAAAGATAATGATGATCTTGTAGGGAATAGTATGATGGTCTTAATGACCTTTGGGCATGGTTGAGTCCTGAATGAGGTGTAATCCTCTTGTGTTAATAAGGGTTGATACCCTGTGATATTGTGAAAAGGATTTATATCTTGTGATAGTATGTTGACTAGTGTAGCCTCATGAATGGCAAGTGAATAGTACTATGTGATGGTGAGATGAGAAATTATGTTTCACACACTTTATATCTTTTGAAGTTGTGATATTTATATGCTTGTTAGAAGTGAATTAGGGTTTATCTATCCACTTGTTTGATGCAACCTTAATTCACCCAATTGGCATAACCAAACAAGTGAAACTTTAATCATGCAGTGTTATGTGACATAGATCCATCTGAGTGTCAGAACTTGCCAGATGGTGAAAGGAGTATTCCTAAGGAAACTTGGAGTGCATATTGATGATTAGGTGGGGTGCTTGTCATCCTAAATTCAAGTGTTTAGGGAGGATGACTGTGGTCATACCTAGCCCTTAGTTTGAGAACAATTGTGGTCATATCTCGGTGATTATATATGTGATGTGATTAGAGGACAACTGTGGTTGTACCTCGGATGGTAGGGTATGTGTACCCACCTCCTTTCACTAGTGTCATGACCTATACCAAGGATGGACTAGGCTGTTATCAGCTTGACCTTATGTGTCGCTGTGGCAGACCCGTACTGACCGGGGGCAGGAAAGATCTTAGGAGTCTGACTCTTCCTAGATCTTTTATGGCACTAATTTCGACTTAGCAGCTTAATGAGTTGAATAAGATTAATTATCATAATTGAATTATTATAACCCTAATATAACCTTGTGATATATTTGAAATCATAGGACAAGTTTAAGTTTCAAATTTGGTCCAATTTGGACACTGTTTGAGCAAGTTATGCAATTTTATGCACATTTTGGACTTTCCTACAATTTACCCAATTGAGAGGTTTTGTTAGCAATTTATCACTTGCATCATGTTCCTTGGATATTATCTCATCATTATTGAGCTTGTTGAGTCATGTAGCACCTATTTAATCCTTGGTTTGAAGGTGTTTTCTCTAAGGGTATTTTAGGGTTTACTCCTTCATGGATGAGCTACCTTTAGTAGCTATCAACTAATGAATTATTTGTTTTTCTTGTAAATTCAAGAAACGAGGGATAATCATGTATCTATGGACGGAGGGGGACCTTCTTGTATGTGTGCTTTTATATTCTTAATGGTTTATGGCCATGGACACTTGGAAAGATACTAGAACTTCAACTTTTTCTTTTTATTTATCTTAAAGTTTCATATACTTATCCCTAAGCACCAAAATGAGCCATTTGCTCTCCACCACTTCCCTCCTTCTACAAACCTCGTCCTCCCTCTGTGCTGCTACAAATTTCCTATCCCAGGAAGAACAAAGAGGGGATCTTCTTGGAAAAAGAATCTAGGGTTGCAATTGACTTCCGTTTAGGGTTTAAAAAGCTTCCTACTAGTGATCTTGACCTAAAAGAGTAAGAATCCTCTTATTTCCTCTGTTTATTTCTTTTTTATCCTTCCTCCTACCTTTATAGAGGTTATAATCTTGTTGTTCCATGGTATAAATTGCTCTAAATCTCTAAAACCATGCCTTTCTTTCTCCTTATGCTTAGGGTTTGCTCATTTGATGAAGAAAGGTGCTAGATGGACGAGTTCATAGCTTATTCTTGAATTTTCTACCCTACCTACTCGAGTTTTCTTCTGTTTGGGTTTCCATATTATTATTAGAGGCAAGTTTTATAACTTGATCCATGTTTATTGCTTACCATAAGCTTTCTAGATCATGTTCTTGCTTGAAAATGATGATTCATCCACTAAAAAGCTATGCTTGACTTGGATTTTGATTTTTATAATGTTCCCTATTCTGATTTTAGTTCTAGATGAACCTGTGATCATGTGTACCTTATTCCTAAGGTATAATATGAATTGGATCAGGTTGTTTTGACAACCTATGGTGCTAAACACCTATCAACTAATTGTCAATTTTAGGTTTTAACGTTGATTTCTTCTATAAACCCATGACATGCTGATGGCACGATTGCAACAACCCTATGGTGTTGTCTTCATGACAACTAATGGATGGTATCAAAGGTATCATATGATGGTGACAACCTATGGTCAGCCCCTTAGGTTAGGTTTTGGATCAATTAGAAGTTTAATGATCAACCATTAAATACCATACTATTGTTATCAATCAATGATGACATTAGCTTAATATTTGATGTTGATTAATGAATATAGTGTTGATCTAACAACCTATGGTGATTTAATGGTCACTAATGATGGCCGTTCAGGTCTCTACAACCTATTTTTAGTTAATCATTGTAGTTGTATCATCAATTAAGCCTTAGACCAATGGTTTCTTGGGTCACTTGATGCAATGGTCGGACCTATATTATAATTGATGGTTTCAACATATGAAGTTGACCCAATGGTCAAGATCTACTATTTATTACTCCAATAAAGTGGAATTATGGCTAATGTAATATTTTGGTCCTAATAATGTAATTTAGATGGTTTCCTTTATACGATCAACTTAAGGAGCTTACTTGTTGACAATGGATGGCTTGTTTTAAATGAACAGTCAATTGTGGGTTTTACCCACTCTCAATGGAACTTTTTGTGTTGTTAATAAAGGGATGTATAGGGTTAGATGGTGACTCTTTCTAGATCACAAATCAAGGACTTCATAGGTGGTTTATCCAAGTTGTTTACTTATGTAAACAACCAATGGTCTTACCTTTTAAACATCCAATGGTTCTGGGTGACATTGTGGGATGGTGATATGGGTTGATCATGGAACAAATGGAAGGTTACCCGTAATAAGGTAGTCTTACCTATTCACTCATATAAATAGAAGGGATGATAATCATATTGTGTTGATATGTAACCCTAAATAGGTATATCTTGTTATACCTAGCTTTAATATAACTAAATGATGGTAATTGGGTATGAATAGTCCTTGAATGACTAATACAATCATGGAGTACTCTGTTACTATTATTGAAATCCTAGTATGCTATAACCTGATGGTTACACCTTGATTTATGTGTGGGTTCATACTTGAGAATAGTATGGAATGTGATGGTGATGCTTCACCTTATGCATCCATGATCCAATGGGGATGTTGTGAGTTAGGGTTTGGGTATGAGTGTTGATTAGTAACATTAATATAATTTATCTTATGAAATTAACTCTAATGAAAATAGATAAATATGAGTATTCATGTTTAACATTCTTATATGATGGAATGATGGTGGAATAACCTCCTTAACATGATCATAACCTTAATGTGTTAATTGGTGGTTATCATAGACACATGGTTGATACTTTCTTATGCTAAACATGTGCATTATGAATATGATGAGGGTTAATCATACCTAGATTCCTTATATGTTGATGTAATAAAGGAATGTTCTGAATGTTATTATAACCCTGCTATGATTGTTTATGAATATCTCCTAGCTCATTAATGCAATATTGTGTTGATCTAGTGTATTATATGTAAGTGATGTTGTTGAGCCTTGTTATAAGGAATGGAAACATAATGATGATCTGGCAGGGAATAGTATGATGGCCTTAATGACCTTTGGGCATGGTTGATCTCTGAATGAGGTGTAATCCTCTTGTGTTGATAAGAGTTGATACCCTTTGATATTGTGAAAAGGATTTATATCTTGTGATAGTATGATGACTAGTGTAGCCTCATGAATGGCAAGTGAATAGTACCATGTGATGATGAGCTGAGAAATTATGTTTCACACGTTTTATATATTTTGAATTTGTGATATTTATATGCTTGTTAGAAGTGAATTAGGGTTTGTATGTCCACTTGTTTGATGCAGCCTTAATTCACCCAATTGGCATAACGAATCAAGTGAAACTCTAATCATGTAGTGCCCTGTGCCATAGATCCATCTAAGTGTCATAACTTTCCAGATGGTGAAATGATTATTCCTAAGGGAAACTCAGAGCACATACTGATGAGTATGTTGGGTGCTTGTCATCCTGATTCAAGTGTTTAGGGATGATGATTGTGGTCATACCTAGCCCTTAGTTTGAGAACAGATGTGGTCGTGTCTCAGTGATTATATATGTGATGAGATTGGAGGACAACTGTGGTTGTACCTCAGATGGTATGGTATGTGTACCCACCTCCTTTCACTAGTTCTATGACCTACCAAGGATGGATTAGGCTGTTAGTAGATTGACCTTATGTGTCGTTGTGGCAGACCCGTACTGACCGAGGATAGAGAAGATCTTAGGAGTATAACTCTTCCTAGATCTTGTATGGCACTAATTTTGACTTAGCAGTGGATAGTTGGATTTTGAATTGTATCCTCAATTTCCTCATGGCATAATAAAATATGTAAGATAGTTGTGTAGGATATATGTTTAGGGTTATACACAACACTTCATATTGGATGATAACCCTTATTTTCTTTCCTGGATCATGTATATTACAATAAGAAATAATAGATATGCTTATGTTGTAGTTATGCTCATGTTGTAAACATGCTTATGTTGTCAAATATACTGACATTGATGGTTAAGATGATGTTGTTAGATATGTTTAATATTTCTAGCCATGCCTATGTAATTAGAAATGCTTAAAATGCTAATCATTCTTATAAAGTTAATTGTGCTATGATGTTAGTTCGACGTAGATATATATTTTTTTCCTTTATTTGAGATGCCAATATTGATAGCCATGTTATGATACTAGACATATTCATGATGTCAGGGATGCTTATGCTACTAGATTGTTTTTGTTGTTAGCAAGGAATATGATGATTGTTAGATTAATGATGATGATTGTTATTAGATGTAGTTTGATGAAATTTGAGTATATATCTATATAGAGAAATGGATTTATTTGTTATCTATATATGCATTGATGATCATACTTGTTGCTAAGATTAATTGCTTAATATGTTTAGCATACTTGAACTATTCAATCTATTTAATTGATTATTAAATACTCCAACTGCTTAGTTACCTACAATTTAAAATGGTGTATTCAATAAGCATTGTTGGAGGTTATATCTCTTGTTGGGACATGAGTCTCACCATTGTGATTTGCCACATATTTTTTGGTAAACGGCAGTGATGAGAACAGAACCGTGGAAGTAAAGAGGAGCTATAGTAATGAATATTTGAGAAAGTTCATTAGATTTCTAGTGTATCCTAGATTCATCCCTGTGCTCTCAGGTCTGGGCAGGAAAAGTTTGTATATGGTGTTTCAAACGTATCGAAATTTTGTTTGCATGTTAATGCTTATTTGTGTGACATATATGAATATTGTTCTCCTATGTATATATGTTGTGGCTAAGGCAATAGATCAATTTGTATCAAATTCTTGTCATAGTATGGATACAAGAAAGATGTTTCTCTTATGCAAATGTTTTTGAGCAGGTGTTGATGTTGAAACCGGTTTCAATTTTCCCATATTTTTTGGTGTGTGGTTAATTAGTGATTTATTGTGTTTTATGTTTTGAGTAATCTCATTTCGTGTAACGGGTTCTCACACATATACACAATTTTTGCTCAATCATCCTCTTTAAAAGGGGATACCTTGAATACATGTGTGTACTATAAGTAAATGAGCCACAAAATGACTAGTTGGAGTCTACATATTAAGAAAAGGACATAATATATAGAGAAACATGCACTCATAAAGACCGCAACAACCCCTATGTTACCTCTCTTTCACCCAAATTTATTAAATGTTGCATATGTTGCAACACATCCATTCGTAGGTAAAATTGATGTAATATTATCCATATTTTAAAGAGGAAAAGGCATTAATGTTGGTATTTGGTATATGGATTGTGGTCCCTCTAGACATATGACTTATGATGCTACATTTCTTATATCATGCACTCTTGCTACTCACATGACCCTTTTGCACTACTACTGGAGCATCTTTTCCAATTAAGAAGATTGTGACACTTGAATATATTAGAGGACGCTATAGTGTACCTTTTCCCATACACATACTACATCTTAAAATAAAGTTATGTTTTCAATATTCCATACACAAAGTAGAAATTAGTTCCCCACCTTGTAAGATTCATGTCGTGAGGAGGTCATTGGTCTAACATTGGGGGGACTTATTTGGTTGATCATGTTGGTAAGGTATGCCCATAGAGTCAATCGTATGATGATTGATGTGTCATATACCTTAAAGGATTTGATGAAAACTTATAAAGAAAAGCTTCCAATTCATTCTATTTCATTCTTTTATAAGATAATGAGGAAACACTATCAATGTCTAGAGAATAATATTACTCAATGACGTATGTCTTCAAGTATTAGCCTTGTGGAAATGAGATCATATGGATGTGAAGAGTACATATACATATTCCCATTAGGTCCCTAGTCGGTTGTTACTATGGAAGGTAGATAGACACCAGTAATACATAAGATTGGGGTGGAGTTGGTTGATGACTGAGTCTCACTAAGTCTTGATATGGCAATATCAAACCAAGCACACATATACATGTTTGGGAACAGTGTATCAGATAGACCCACCTTGAGAGTGATACATGGAAACCACCATATGGTAAGTCATAGTCAACTCTCATAGTGAAGGTTATGATTGTGATTCTTAGACATAAAATCACTGCACTGGCCACATGTTGTTGGGTATACTTTGACATCATCAAACAGGGTCCTGAAACATGGGTTGTTATAAAGGTGATGATTGAGTGACTTTGACACATGGGGATAGAATGTGAGTGATAGATATGGGATTTGTCCCTCAACTGGAGTATGATATCCTATCCACTTGATTAACGAGACTGAGAAATGCATGTGCGTTTACATGTGAATCAATAAGTGATATTGAGGTCACATTATCTCAGACAGTCTGCTCTTAGTTCAAGAAACATGAGATGAATGTTGAGAAGATGATGAGTTCATTTTGCATATTAGAGACAAAGGAATTATACAATCACTGCAACACCTTACACAAATTGTAGGTTGAAGTTCTTCTCCAACATTCCATTCACTTAGGTAGCACTCATGTGTGACTAGGCACCGTTCCTTGCTTATGATGTCATAAGCTAGTTATTAACATTCATTGCTAACGTGATGTGGGACCTAAAGGGTCACACACATAGGAACTCATCTAGAAGAGGAGTTTATCTTGAATTATGATTCAATTGATTACTAAAGTTATTAGGTATTCAATTCATGCAACATATCAACTAATTGGCTGAATGGACTACCAAACAACCATCTCACTAAGTGAAACAGATGTTTGGGTAGCCAGATGGGAGTCTTAAGTGTTGAGATGGACATTTGGGTCATCAAGCTGATTAGAGTTCAAATTGACTAAGTTTTGCCCTTGAACCGATCGGTTCAATGTGATAGAACCGATCGGCTCATCTCAGACTAACCAGACAACCATCTGGGTGAGTGAGAAGGGAATCTCACTTGTATGAGATGGCTCGGTTGGGATGAACAAATATTTTGGATATTTCCCAAATAGTTTAGATTGCACAAACTTGGGGTGCAAGGAATTGATATGAGATATTAATTGTAAGTCAAAATTTCTAAATTCACATGTGATTGGGAAACTACCATACGACTGTCTCGGGTGACCAGACACAATCCCACACAATCACGTATAGACTGGGAACCCTGACCCTGGCCTCTACTATAAATAGAGAGGTACTGAGGGCTTCCCAAAACACAACACAGACAACTAAGAATTGGTTCCTCTGAAAACTATTCTCCTCTCTGGTTGTGGTAACTAAGAGAGCCCAAGCAAGTCCTACCCAACATGGAGGGATAGCTATGGGAGAGAAATAAATTGTGATTGTTGTTGGTGGGAGAGTAGGTTGGTGACTAGTACATCAACGGGAGGGACAACTCCTTCCTATCCGCTCTTGGTGAATGACAAGAGTTCTAGTTAGTTTGTGTGGACTACTCTAGAGGGAGGAGTCATTTGGCTACTTCTTGAAGAGCAAAGTTAGCCTACAGTCTATGGTGAGACTATAGGAGCACTGCTAAATATGTTCTATTTGTTGTTCGTGGTGAACCGAGAGCTGCACATTCACTGTCGAAGAGCAACTAGAAATAATTTTTAAAGAAGCGAGTTCTGTCATTGGACTTGCTCTAGGACTAGGTATAACTCACTATACAATTCTTCCTATTTTATAGTAGTTGACATGATCTTGCTGTTATGGGAATATAGATAGATAAAAATTTTGTTTCTGCTACTATACTTTATGCCTATATTTCACAATAGTGGTATCATATCTAGGTTAATTTACTATATTTTAGAGATATGATCATATTTTTTGTTTAATAATTTTTTTATTGAATACGATGTGGATATTTAAACCGTCTCATATGCATATCTGATCAAAGAACACATAATCCCTAACTAATATATATATATATATGATATATATGCAATTCATACACATCACCCTAAAAGTGGTTTTGATGGTGGGTGTGTAGTTGGTTATGGCCTAAACCCTATATCTGTGTGTGGTTGGATAGTTTGGTTATTTTTATCTTAGTGTGTGTACTGAGCCTCTACCTCCGTCTTCCCAATGTAAAGTTTATGCTTTCCTGCCCTTGCTCCCCTTGAATGTAATTGGTATTGAAATGCAAAGAGTAAGAAAACGAAGGAAACTAGAGAAAGAAGGAAAGTGGGAATAAAGAGGATTGATGTTTAGAGATAAAAGTATATATATATAAGGGTATGTGTGTATATATATGTCTGTGTGTGTATAAAGGAAATATAGAATTGTCAAGTTTGTAATATTGAAACCAAAACAAATATTGGAGATGAAGAAACTAGCAGATTGAACACAATATATATACGTAGGATTCGATACTATATCTCCTATATGTTCCCTCTCCAATGTTTCTATCTTCCCTGTAAGGGCTACAGGTAGAGCTTGTATCAAGGTTGAGGGCTTTCCCAGTCTCCTCATAGAGGTTGAAGATAGAAATCAGGTTGTGGAGAAGGCAAGTGGCACTTGGGGATAGAGACAACCATGAGAGGTCTGCAATCGGCAATGCAAAGTTAAGTATTACCAATGACTTAAGCACCAACCATGGTAACCTGAGTGTCGGCCACCTTGGGTCCTTGGTTCTGGGATGTTGATAGAAGATGAAGCCATGGTGGAGGAAATTAGATAGTGTGATAAAGTCAGTTTTTATTTATATTTTCTCTCTCTTGTGATTTTGTTATTTCCAATAATACCCTCAACCCTTTCCCTTGATTAATTGATTAAAAGTGATTGTTTACTTCATAAAAATCCAAACCCTAATTGCATAGTAGATGAAATCCATGTATTAGGGTACATGGTCAATTTACATAACAAGCATTATCATTTGACCCTCAATTTTATACCATAGTAGGGTAATGACATCTTGAAGCTCCACTAAAATTTTGTTACAATTGGATAAACCATTTGGGAGTTATGAACAATTGAAATTAGATTCATATAATTGTGGCGGGGTTCCGACCCCAATCTTACCGTAGTATTGTACATCCATGTAGTTCTTGAGGATCATGATGTCCTCTTTGCCCTTTCCAACATTGACCATCTTGAGCAGTTTTGTAGCCTCAGTGAAACCGTGGGCAGTGTAGCAGGACTGGAGATCCATGGGGGTCTTCTTGATGCTGACCCTCACCAGTGGCTTCGTGGAGATGAGCATGAGGGTGAGGAGCGTGAAGCAGAGATAGAGGGCCGCCAGGGCCATGGAGGATGGAGCCTTGCTCCATGGACCCATGGTTAGTGGTAGTTGTGTTATCGGAATTACAACAATCAAAGTTCCAGGAGATGAACCGACACTGTAGAACATCAATTCAGATATTGCATAACAAAGTGTGCTTGATCTGATAGAAAAGAAGATGATGAACTGACCACACTCACTACAGTACAGAGCAGATTGAGAAGGAACAGAGCATATTGCTAGAAAATGAATGAGGGAATGTGTGTGTTAAGCGAGGAATGGGAGGAGGCAAGAAGGTTCAGTACATAAACTAGTCAAAGGTGGGGGAAATGTGCGTCATCAATGAGTTGGTACCTGTCAATAAAGCTGCTTGGTGTGTGGTGGCAACAACACCACAGTGGCATCCTTGTGACCTCTTTGGTTACTCCCCCAAGCAAGCACTTATTTACACTTACATTATGTTCCTATTTGTTTTATCTATCACAAACGGAACCAAGGGGGAAAGTATGGACCATGCCCCCCCCCTCAAAAAAAAATTAAAAAGGGGCCGACCCCATTAGTAGATGGGCTGGTGCTTGTGGGCTTGTATTGAAAACACAAAAATCAACCAACTAAATAGATAAATTGCTTAGACTTAATCAAGTAGTATATGAGAAGAATTAGGCCATTAAAGTGAATATACTAAGCAAAGATTGGGCTGAGGATGGTGATAGAGGTCATGATTAATACACATGATATAGCAAAATATACAGTTTAGAAGGGTCCCAGAGAGAGAGAGAGAAAACATGGGGAAAGATGTCATCACAAGCTCAGTGCCAGCTTGTCCTAAAACTGGCTAGATTGGCCACTTTATTGGCTAGCTAAGTTACTTAACCAATGAAAAGATAGAAAGCACTAAAACATAAGCATTATAGGGCAAATTAAGGCTATAATGACACAAAACCAAAGATAAATGTTTAGCAAATATGCGTAAATTTGGGTGTTATCAACTACCCCAAGCTTAAAACTTGCTTGTCCTCAAGCAAGACTGTGCTCAAAGAACAAAAAGATAACATCCAAATTAATCTTGGCAATAGATGCTAAGGCTAAGAGAAATAATTTTAAGCATAAATTCTCCTGATCCATGTCATTTCAGAACAAACCCCCACCAATCAACCACATTCCTGCCAAAGCAAGATCAAAGAGTTTCTAGGCTAGATTAAGTGAATTCACTAAAACCTGTCGATACTCATGAGAGTTTGAATCATAATTATTAAACATGAAAGAATTGTCACATAGGTGATCACACAGGTGATGAGCAATGAGCCACCACCATGAATCCATGCATACCAATCAGGAAAAACATGCCTCTCACTTACTCAAGTCCTAAGAAACAAAGCAAAAGACTCTAATGACTTGTGAGGATCCTGATCTGCGTCAAGTTGGTACATGTAACGAGCAACAGTCCCTACAGTCCGAGCCAGTTGGCCCAAAGCAGTGAGATGAACTCCTCGTACTGTGCCCGAACCAACCCTGCTACTGAGATGATCTCATAGGTCTCCTAGGGGTTCCTAGTGACTCTCTAATGAGCTTTTGGAGTGATACTACCAGGCACGGCATACCCGCATTCATGAGCACAGTTATACACCGGTTGGGCACCATCCTCAACTCTCCTAAAAGAGAAAATAAGCGCTCATTTATTCACAATTAGGCTTTTATTCTCTGCATTCTATTTTGTAGACTTGGGTGAGAACTATATAGATATTTTGGGATTTTGTGGGCGGCCAAGCCTCTTTTGCACATTTTTATATTTTTCATCTTTTTTACTCAATCTAATGTGAGAAGGTACATAGTCCATCAAGGAAAACATTTTATCATGATTATAGCTTAAAGCCCATCATAATCCGCTTGACACCTGTGTGAAAAGTTGCAATTATGATTCAAGAATCCTTAGAATAGAGGCAAGCTTGTGAAACCACAGCTAGGAGTCTTTAATCATGTTTTAGCTCATTCCAATGGTCCTTTACCATGGATTTGCCATTCATGACATAGATCAAGGGAATTTAGCTTTAAGCTATGAAAAAGGCATATAACCTTAGATTTATTACCAAACTCAAGGAAAGAATCAAAGAGCAAGCCAAGCGAAAGGTCGAGAAATTTTTAAGATGAAAACTGTGCATTTAGGCTTAAAGTCAAGCATTTATGTATTAGATTCACACCATATAGCCATAATTGCAAAGCTAAAAAGCTGAAAATTTTGAAAGTTTAAGACTAAATGTAGGAAGTAAACATGCATGCTAGAAGGGTGAAGAGGTAGAAGGGTGAATAGCCCTACCACTACCCCAAGCTTAAAATTTTGCTCGTCTGCGAGCAAGATCTAAGCTTAGAATAGTAGGGTGGGAATGCATGTAAGTTAGGGTGGGAGATTTATTAAAGTACTAAAATGATGCATGTATGCAAGGAAAAATAAGGTAGTTAGAGGAAAGAAAACTATCTAAGCAAGGTTATGAAAAACAAATTTTTATTTTAACAAAAAGAGAAAAGAAAGAGGTAAAATAAAGGTGGTGGCTGCCCCACGATACCGACACTGGGGTCCCAAATCCTAAATTTTAGGACCAATGCCACCTGTGTCTTGCCAGTAGGATCCACCTCACGATAGGAGCAGAATAGGTGGAGGTGAGGGTCCTTCTGAGTCTGAAGAAGAAAAGTAAAATCTGGCGACTCGGTGAAGTCATCTCTGTGTTGGAATTGACTTGAACTGCATTGGGATGAATTCTTTGGAAAATCATCTTCAAGGTACCTTCCAAGATACGAATCTAAATAGGAAGGCCGTAGGATGTCGACATAGGTTGAGGTAGAGGGAAGAGGTTGAAAGTTTTCTATAGTTCCCCTCACTTGTCTCTCCACCTCTGAACTTGAGGTTGGATGCTCAGATAAATCTTCATGTACATTCTGAGTCATCCAATCATTTTCTGAGCAAGAAGTGTCCCCAGAAGAATCTATTTGTTGTTCTTCCACCCTAAGCTTGTTGCCTTCTGTGGGGTCATGGGTGTCTTCATGCTCAGCCGCCATGTTGTGGTGGATTGTCCATCTTGTTCCCTTGAGTTCCACCAAGCCTTGTAAAGGGATGGTGGAAAATGCCAGCTCATGTTGTTCCAGCTCGTCGTCATCAGTATACTCGCTTCTCCATGTCGAGCAGTTGTCGTCGTCGTCGTCATTGAACTAATTGTTCCAAACCATGGTTGGTGTACTTCTCAAAGCGAGGTGACAAGTCTTGATACAAGATATATCACCCTGGTCGGATTCGATGTTTGACTCTGGTTCCTCTGACCAACCTTATGGTTGTGAGGAAACTTGGCTTTTAGAGTCTTCATCATTGTCATCATAGACCCATTCATGCTCTTTGCTCATGTCTTCCATTGGTTGATCAGCTGAATCACCTAGATAGAATGAAGGGTTTTCCCAGGTGGGTTGGTCTTCACAGAAAAATATGGATGAATCCAGTTGATGGTATGTATAGGATGATGGGGCATACTCCACTTCAGACCCAATGGAATGGTCTTGATGACTAACATCTTCATTGTCTTGTGATGGCAGTTGTAATTGAATTGTAACCAAATTGATGACCTCTTGAAGTTTCTTCCCCTGTTTGACATTTTTATCATGAATCTATTGAAATTGGACAACTAAGCTCTTGAGATCAGTCAATTCTTCCATATACATCTGATGGGAATCCATTATATCAAATTGATGATTCTGGATAAATCCTTATTCAACAGTTTGAAGCATACTTCTACTGCAGTCTACAACCTCTGTTGTTATTTGGAGTTGATGCTCCTTCTTATCTAATAGTTCCTAGAGTGGCTCGATGTTTTCATGGGGATGAGGGGCTAAGGAGGTGAGTGCGTGAATACTTTCCCCAGCCAACTCCACTGCCTTAATCAGTTCTTGATCCCATGATAGGACGAGAGTCGAGGGTTGACCGGTAGTCTCCGTTGTTGGAATTTCAACATACGACGACGGTGGAGGTGAGTATAACTCGACTAGCTGTAGAGCACGACCTTCAATTATTTGCCAATAGTCTGAATTGTGGAAAAACTTAGGAGGACAGGTGGACAAGATGACTTGTTCACCGAAGCAAGATCCATGGCTGAAAAAATGTATAAGAATAAGAAAAAGGTATTCAGTATATATGAACAAGTATGTTTAAAATAAAAGAAAGACTATTTATATATATATATATACATCCATGGGATTAAAAGTGACAAGATAAAATCTTTTAGGTGTGTAAACGTGGAAAACCATGTTCCCCGGCAATGGCGCCAAAAAGTTGATCACGCTCAGAAGTGAGTCGGACTTTTAAATTTATAACCTGAATCCTTCTAGGACCCCCACAACTTTTATTACAGGGTCGAAGTAGATATATGGGGTCAAACACAGGGATGTGGGGACATTTAGGACGCCACAGATCTTGTTCTTGAGTCAGATAAGCCAAGACGATAGTCGATGAAAATATGTGCTGGAGCTAGTCTAGCGGGTTGTCACGATTTAAAACAAAACAAAGAAAATAAAAGAAAAGAAAACAAAATAGAGCTCGTGGTTCTACTAATCAGAGAAAGAGAGTTTCTGGCTATGTAACCACAAAATGGGTAGTCTATACACCCGTTCTCGGGCGTAGACAACCCTCGAACACCTGAGCAAGAAATCTATAACCAAACATAGTACGTACTGTCATGTCTGTTCCTATGGGTCGTCCCACTTGCTCTCACGCAGCGTGACTAAAACCCATCATGATGTGCCATTGAACCTCTCTCAAGAATGACAGATCAACACTTGAGAATATCTTGGATACCCTCTCGGGCCCTTACAATATTCTGGGGATGTTAGGAATGGACAACCTTGAACCGTCCTCCTCTCAGATTCCAATCCAAACTATCTTCTCTTAACTATTCCTACACGGATCTCTCGATACAAGTAGAAATAGCAGTTTAAACTAGAAAGAGACCAACCAAAATAGCAATCATAACCAAAAAGGGAAGATAGAACAAGAAACATACTAGATCTGAAATAAATCTACTTTCTTAAGGCTAAAGTACATAAGCATGCCCAAAATGGGCTACATAGCTAAGAAGAAGCTTAACTAGCCATGGACAAGCATAGTTGGCACTGAACAAAAATGGACAAACATCATTGTACAGATACAAAGGGGAACAGAAGAAGGAAAGATGAAGAAGAAGACATTAAGCTCATAGAGGAGAGGTGGCTCTCGCTCCTTAGCCTCCGTATAGGCAGGATCACATCTTTTTGTCCTTCCTCCTCGATCTTCCAAACACCTTGGCCCCCTTTCTCTCTAAATCTTCCCCAAACAGCAGCGTGGATGTGTCGATGGGCGTGGATACATGGATGGATGAACCAAATCTATGGTTTCCACCTTAGATCTGGTGGAAATGGATGGATGGATGGTAGTGGATGGACTGTGGTCGTCGGATCTCAGTTTCCACCTTAGATCCTAAGCAAGTGGAGGGTGGATGGATGGACGTGGAGGATGGAGCCACTAGATGGCTGTGGATTGGTCCAGTTCCCTTCTGGGTTAGGCCTTCGAGTCTGCAACCTGGCCTGGCGGCAGCTTAGGGGTCATCGACCTTGGGGGAAGGGTGGCGGCAGTTGGAACCCAATCCCTGTGGATGGCGGTAGAGAGGATTGATCCCCACTTCAGCAGCCTGACGGCGCTTGGACGAGATACCCCTGCTGTGGAGAAGACGGTGGTATTTATCGACCTGCTAGGGTTGAGTGGTCATGTGGATGGGTGGAGGTCGCAGTCCTGTGTGAGGGAGGAGCAGGTCACAGTTGTTGGGAAGGGGAGGTCGTGGTTGTCGTGAAGGTGTCGTTGCTGGCCACGGAGATGACTGCGGGTCGCGGTTAATCAGACCACGACCGCGGTGTTGTTGAGGCACTGTTGTGATGGGTGCTTGAAGTCACAAGTGTCATTGCTGCAATGTGGGTGTATATGTCATTGAAGAGTTGTCGTGGGCAGGTGTTGGTGAGTAGCGGATGAGGTGGTCGCAATGTGGAGGGGAAAGGAATGGGGGGTCACAGTTCTGAGGAAGGTGTGATTGGTTGATCGCGGCATGAAGGTGGTCGCAGTTGGTTGATTGTGACCTGAAGGTTCGGGCACAGAGATGTGATGAAGGAGGTTGTAGCGTGGTTGTTGGTTAGTGAAGGCGGCAGGAACGTTGTTGCATAAGGTTGGGACCTCGATGCCTGTAGGGCAGTGGAGAAGAAGAGACCGCAGTGTTGGCGACATGATCGGAAGAAAGAGAGGTCAGAGAAATGGAAACCACGATCGCGGCTTAGGGAGTAGCAACTGCGGGTCACAGTGTGTTAGATAAATGACGATTGTTGTTACTGTAGCAACACATAATTACGGTAGCATGTAATTACTGTAGTGTCGTTACTGTAGCAAATCATTTATTTAGCATGGGTTAAGCCCAATGTAGTGCAGCAAGTACATGTGAGAATGTAGTGTTGTTTCTAGTGCAAATGGCAAAGAAGTTTTATCCCATATTGCTCACTCCTAGAACTTTTGTGGTCCTCATATGTAGAATCACATGGGGCACTAGTGTCCAAAGGAGTCCTAGGAGGGAGGTATGCTCACCTCCTTGGTGGGTGGGGTTACCACATCACAACGCACGCACGCGTGCGCGCCACGCAACGCCTCGCCTCGCCTGGCCTGGCTCAGGCTCGGGCTCGGGCTTGGGCTTGTGGATTGTGGATTGTGGAGAATGTCTTCCGTCTTCTGTCTTTTTTTTCACTAGAATATGACTAAGTAATTAATTACTCATGTAATTGATTGTTTCTTTCCTATTCGGATTTCTTAATCCTAACTAGAAAGTGTTTCTCTTTGTTGTTTTTATTCCGTAATGTGTACAAGAGCAACCGAGTGTTTGCGTCTTACTGGGAATAGGATTAGGGACGCGCGTGGCTATATATATGCCTCCGGTCATTAGGGTTAAACACACCGAAACAGTCTTCTGTCGCCGTGTGTTTTGTGAGCCCTAAACCAGAGTGTGAGAGCTGTCATCCTGGAGTCGCTTCGTGGAGTCGTTCTCCTACGCGAAGCGTGACTTCCCCTTCTCTTCACCGACGCAATTGTTAGGTGGTGGTTCCTGCGGTTGTTGTGCTGCACTGGTAGTAGTGCAACAAGCGCGAGTGAGACATGCACGTTTCAAGTTCGTGCCAGATCACGACTGGGAGAACGGTGCCTATCCGCGAGGATTGCCGAGCACTGATTTCTTTAAGTAACACGTTCGTTTCTCAACGAACGATCTGGTTTGCGAATCTAACTCATATTTTCTGTTCTCCTGCTTTGTTTGAACTTCATTTCTTATTTTGGATCTGCCTGAATTGTTAATTACATTGCACCTGTCGCTGTTGCATGAATGACAATAACAAATATTAACAACAGTCTTAAAGAAATCATTTGCTGTCGTTAATTAACAATGGTCGGTCAGGGTGGTTCGGGATGTAAAATTGATACAACTAATATGCCTGAAAAGTTTAATGGTACGAACTTTGCCCGTTGGCAGAGTCATATGGAAATTTGGATGAATATTGCGGGTTATGATCAGTATTTAGTTGAAACTGAACATGTATATGATGAAACAATTCCTGATAATGAAAACATTATTGCTAATTGGAAGAAGGGTGATAAAACGTGCCGCGGTTTGAATCTTTTTGGTTTAAATAACAAACTATATGATTCTTACTCAAAGCCGCCAGTCACTACGTCCAAGGTTTTATGGGAATTTTTAATTAAGAATTTAAGCACTGAAAATCAAGGTGTTGAAAAATACTACGTGTCTAAATTTCTTAAGTTTCAGATGGTTGAGGGTAAGTCAATTTCTAATCAAACACACGATATACAACTCCTAGTTCATGAACTCTCAGATGCCAAGATGGTGTTTCCTGAGAAGTTTGTTGTTATGTCTATCATATAAAAATTCCCTAAGTCTTGGGAGTCGTTTGGTATGTCTCTGAAGCATCGCAAAGGGACACACACCATGGATGAACTAATGATGGATATAAATATACAAGAAGAACACTTAAAGGAGAAAGGGGTCAAGGTGCCTACTGATGTAAATGCAACTGTTAATCTTACTTCTATGAAAAACACCAAAGATAAGAAATCTAAGAATGCACATAAACCCAAGGCAAAGATCCAAAAGAAACCGAAGAACAAACGTTGTTGGACTTGTGGACAGGTTGGCCACTGGAACAAGGATTGTCCTACTAAGAAGGCAAATAAAGCTATTGCATCTACAACTGAGGAGGTTGTGGTCAATATGATGACTACATCCTTGAACCTCAATGATGGGTACATGTCTATTAAACCTGAAATTCTTTCTATTTTTGAACCACTTTATTGGATAATTGACACTGGGGCTAATGTACATGTGTGTGCTGATAAATCCTTGTTTGTGTCTTATCAGGCCTCTCGAGGTCGGTCCGTGACTTTGGGCGATTCCAGCTCTGCAGAAGTCAAAGGTGAAGGACGGGTGGACTTGATGTTCCCTTCGGGGAAGGTTTTGACTCTTAACAGGGTCAGACATGTTCCAACCATTCGACGCAATATCCTTAGTGGTGTCATATTAGTTAGAGAAGGTTATAGAATAGACTGTAAATGTAATAAGGCTATTATTACACGCCTTCGTGATTCTTTGTTTTTTGGTATGGGGTACTTATGTGATGTGGAGAACTTGTTTAAGATTCATGTTGAACTTGTTTCAAATTCTATTTTAAATTTCAATGATTATAGTTCTGTTTGCATGAATCTTGTTTCATTCGATGTATGGCATTCACGTTTGGGACATCTTAATGTTGCCTCAATGAAGCGTATGATGAATCTAGATTTGATCCCTAAATCTGAAATTAGCAACAATAAATGTGAAATCTGTGTACAAGCTAAATTGCCTAAGAAGCCTTTTCATTCTGTGAATAGGATTTTACATTCTTGTTCTCGTAATCAGATTTGAAACTGAACCATCTTCATCTCCGTCTCTGTGGATCGACCCTTCTATACTAGCCTTTATCGGAAAGTAGAAAAGGATAAACTCTAGGATAATTTTTCCTAGTGATTGGTGTGCTAAACGACGTGCATCAATTTTGCGCCGTTGCCGGGGACGGCACAGTTGTTTTTCAGATCTGGTTGCCTGTATATCTTGTATAATCTTTGTTCATATTCTCTAACTTTCATAACTTTAGTATTTTTTTATAATTTCTTTTAGATTTTTGTAATTTCTTTTTACCTTCCGAGTATGATTCCGGAAGTGTATCTCCTCTTTCTGCTGAGTTTCCATTCCAGCAGTACTGCTTTCTAGTTTTTTTTTGTAATTTTAGTTTATTTCATAATTTTTTTAAGATTTATAATTTTTAATTCTCTTTGTAATTTTTTACTAACCTTTTATCTCGCAATCTTTCTTCTCTCATTCGTTGATTGACATATCTTTCAGGAACCTTTCTTTTCAAATGGAGTGTACATCCCAATATCCCCCACAATGTTATTATTGTGGTTTTTACCACCATGCATCTCTTGCCTGTCCGACTCTACCCCATGATTATAATAGCACCCCTTTTAATTGTGAGCTCGTTCATCCTAGTGGATACAATGTGAATCCACATTTTTCTGAGAACCATTATGGGGAACCTTGCTATCTATATTCTAATGGGGGATATGATCAACAAAATTTTGTGGTGTGTAACCAACAAAACCTTGGGGGTTATGAACATGTTTATGAAACCCAATGTAATCCTCAACAAGAAGAGAAACTTAAGTCCCTAGAGAATATGGAAGCAAAACTCCTAACTAGCCAAACCTTATTGGCCACCTTAGTAGAAGCCCAAACCCAAAATATAGATTGTTCAAATATGTTTCCTCATGAATTGGTGACACCTTATAATATTGAATCTTCCTACCAAGATGGACACAATGGAAATTACAATCCACCATCTTCTGGAGATTTTTATGAGGAGAAATGCCACCCAAAACAATATGAGGAGTACTATGGCCAAGGACACTATGGGGAGTGTGGCGAGGATGACCAAAATTTTGGGGTGTATAAATCCTATGGTGAAATGCAAATTGATCTTGAACTGGAAGAGAGACTTAAGGACCTAGAAAAGAGGGTAGCAGAAGCACAAGTAAAACTTGAATCCAGTCAAGCCATGTTAGCTACCTTTCTAGAGGATCAATCACAAACTCCCCCTATAGAGCTTGAGCGACCCAAGATGGTTCTTCCTGACAATGACGATGATGATCCTTATTTTGTGTCATATATGTCAGATCCTGAAGAAATAGAACAAACCATGGAGACATATTTTGTGTGTGATGAGGACGTTGGTATCCCTATCGTTCCTTTAGAGACTCTATTACTTGAATATGAAATGTCAAGGCAGGAGAGTCATTCTAAAGATCCAATAACTCCTCCCATCCTCAACATAAATCTGAATGATACCATAGACCAATACCCTTCTTTTGAGTCTATTTTGGATAATGAGAATCTAACCCCCTTTATGATTCTTCCCGAGCCGTCACAGCCAATTTTCATCCCACACATGGCTGATCTAGAAGGGGAGATACCACCGTTGGAAGAAGCTCACACACCCCATTCTATTGTTTGTAAGGAAGTCATCCTCATCCCTCCTGAATCCTTGGGGGGCCCTTGTACAAAATAATTAGAGCCATATGTTATATCAACAATGAAACTTACCAAACCCAATGTTGATGACATTATTTTTGAGGAGAAGCAAAACAATTTTGTAAATAATTTGAAATCTTTTTCATCAACATCAATTCTCTCATATGCAGGTCATCATGATGGTGCAAAACCTGAACCAGATCCTCCACCCAACTCATTTCATCATTCTCTACTAGAATCACTAGCCGGGTACCCACCAACCTCCCCAAATCCACATCCATCTTCAACACTTCCCCTTCTATTGATGGAAGATCTTTGGATCCTATTGGAGGGAATGTGAGGTGAAAGAAAATACAAGAACCCCACTGAGCTTCTACAATTACCCTATCATAGGGTACACTATGAGGCTCCTCAGATAAAGGTCCCAGCCCTCATCGACATTCCCTTCAGATGGACATATTTTGAGCTACCAGGACCTCCTGGTGAACCCAACAAATTTCTTCCCTCCATCTCGGGTTTGGATTTTGCTCGGGACGAGCAAAAATCTAAGTCCGGGGTGGAGGTGGGTGGTATGATTCTATTACACCCCCTTATCTTTTTATTCTTGCATTATTTCTACTTTTTTTTATTTTGCATATAGTTGCTTTGTTTATGGCCATTATCTAATCGGCCATATTTTTATTTTCTTTTGTTGCAAAATGGTCTTTATCTAGTCGGCCTTGATATGATCATTTGTCAAAATACTTCCCTTAATGATGTAACTATCCTGCAACTAAAATTTTGAAACATTCATGACTAGAAATCCTCCTGTCACTTAGGACCTCAAATAATAATCACTCCTTGGAAAAGATGGCAAGCCATAGAGGACTGATAGGATTCAAGAGTGATGCTTTCTTATCATGTACAACTTGTATAAATTTTCTTGATTTTTTTGCATGATTCGGTAATAGTTGAACCAATGCATGGTACTCCTAAAAAAAAGATGAAAAAAAAGTTGCACAAGAACAACCTCTTCTACTCTTCTTCTACCACTTCCAAATCTTTCCATTCGTCAAAAAAGAAAAAAAAGCCAATAATGCCCAAAAGGCTAAGTTTGGGGTGGCACCCCTTCCCCCTCTTTCGCTTCTTCCATACCCACGCAATTGGGTGTATCACCAAAATTCAAAGGAAAAAAAATGCGGTCAATGTAACTGCATGTCCACTAAATAAAAAGGTCTCGAGTCGAATAGAGGAGAGACTGTCCTTCTTCCATACCTCCTTCACTCCAATTTTCTACCCAGGGGAAAACTACAAAAACCCCAACCATCCAAATCAGCCCTGTTCTTGTGTAAAACTTTAAAAAAAAAATTGGAGTACCAAATGCAAAGGTGAAATGAAAATCTGTTTTATTGCAGGTCTTGAATAAATGCAAGTTTGTGAAATAGGAAATATAAAAGTCACTTTTTGTGAATTCAGGAAGTCAGGGTCGCTTGGCCATATTTTGGTGGAAGGAATCCAGTGATTGTTAGGAGAGTGAGGATAATAGGTTGAGAGTATGTCTTGAAAGTATTTCTTGATTTTAATGTTGCTCGGGACGAGCAAAGTTTAAGTTTGGGGTATTTTGATGAATGCATATTCATCTCTTATTTTTGCTTCATTTAGAATAATTAATTAGGACTTTTTTGTTAATTTTAGCTAATTCAAAAATAAATAGCACTTTCATCTTCTTGATATACTTTTCCTGAATTCTTATGATATCTTTCTTAATTTTCAAGAATTATCTAAGTAATTAAATCGAGAAAAGAAGAGATGAAGGTAGGAGGCAATTCAGTTTCCCGCAATGCTGACTTAAATGCATACCTTGCACCAAAATTAGCATAACTCTCACATCCTAAGGCAGAATTTAATGTTCAAATATGATTTGGAAAGGGAATTCAAAGGCCTACAGGAAAATCATATTTTAGGACGTACTTTAAATTCTGTGGACAACAGAAATTCGCTCGAAATTTCTGCTGCGAAAATCTGCATTAAAGAAAGACAATCAAGAGTTTGTTGACTAGATCTGAAAATTCAAAAAGATGGCTCCCTCTCTTTTTTCCCCCTCTTTTTTTAGATAGCCTACCCCTCATTTTCCTATAAAAGGAAGGATACTTCCTCCTCCCAAGATCATCTTTTTTGGTATCATCTTTTGTATCATCTTGGATTTCTTATATTTTGGAGTTCTACAGCAATTAATCTTGTAATCATTCTCATATTATGCAATAAAGTAGGGTTGGTTCAAGCATAGCTCTTCATTCTTGTTCTTGTCTTTTCTCTCCGCCTTAGTTTTAATCTCCTTCCTTCCGTTCTTTATTTCTGGTGCAAGGAACAAAGAACTAAGCCATTTCATTGTCTCTAGTATAAAGATTAATCTCCTGATTTCTGGGCTAGACTATGGTTTCATTTCTTTCTTCCTCCGTCTCCCATTTCTCCATGTGTGAGTAGTCTTTTATCGGGGCAAGGGGAATAACCCCTTAGCCATGTGATGACTAAATTGAAGATTTATACGATTTTTTAGATAAATGGATTTTGATTTGGATCTCGACGATTTTAACGAAGTGATCTCTCATTTTCATCGCTTGTTAATCTTGGCGGATGCGACCGTGGAACCCAAGATTTAGAACAACCAAATTGATTTCATGGGAATTTGGATGAGACCTCAGAAAAGTCCCCATTATAATGATTGAACTAGGATCCGTGAACGTCAGGACCAATGGGTTCACGGGGAGTTCATCTTTTGTGAATCATTTACAAATGTTTCACATGCCTTCTTTTATCTTTCTTATCATTTCTTTGATCTCGTTTCACATCGACTAGGGTGGTAAAATCCCTTAGCTTCAGTATTTTCTTATTTTGATTGTTAATCTTTAATTTAGTAACTTTATCTTTTTGTTTTAGTTTTAACAAACTCTTAAAATAGATTTTACATTCTTGTTCTCGTAATCAGATTTGAAACTGAACCATCTTCATCGCCGTCTCTGTGGATCGACCCTTCTATACTAGCCTTTATCGGAAAGTAGAAAAGGATAAACTCTAGGATAATTTTTCCTAGTGATTGGTGTGCTAAACGACGCACATCACTTGCCATATTCTGAATAGAGTTCCCCATAAACATTCAGAGAGTAGTCCATTTGAGTTATGGAGAGGAAGGAAACTGAGTCTTAAATATCTTTGAGTGTGGGGGTACCTTGCAAAGGTACTTGTCCCTGAACACAAAAGGAAGAAAATAGGACCGAAAACGGTTGATGCCATATTCTTAGGTTATGTAGAGACAAGCTATGCTTATAGATTCCTGATTGTAAAATCAGATATCTCTGGCATTGAGGTCAATACAATTGTGGAATTACGTGATGCAACATTCTTTGAGGATGTGTTTCCTATGAAAACTGGTGTGCCCAATGAAGTTTCTCAAGAAGATTCATTTACTACAGGTTCCATTCCCGAGTACGTGGAAAGGATGACAAATGGGGGGGCGACTCAGAACATGCTATTTCTGAATCTGATGATTCTGAAGAAATAGTTGAACCAAGGAGAAGTTAACGGCCTAGGACATCCAAAGACTTTGGAAGTGAGTTTCTTACTTACAATGTTGAGGATGATCTTGTTACTTTCAAACAAGCTATGGAATCTCCAGAAGCTAAGTTTTGGAAAGAAGTTGTTAATGATGAAATCCGATCAATTCTCTCGAATGGAACTTGGGAATTGGTGGATTTGCCTCCCGGTTGTTCTGCAGTCAGTTGCAAATGGAATTTTAAGAAGAAACTTAATGCAGACGGGACAATCAATAAGTATAAGGCTAGGTTAGTTGCTAAGGGTTACACACAAAGGGAAGGAATAGATTATTTTGATACCTATTCACATGTTTCCCGTATGACCACAATCTGAGTGCTTATAGCATTGGCTTCCATTTATAATCTCTATATCCATCAGATGGATGTGAAGACCACGTTTTTACACGGTGATCTTCAAGAAGAGATATATATGGAACAACCTGAGGGATTTGTGGGTCGTGGGAATGAGTCCAAAGTGTGTAAACTTGTTAACTCATTATATGGCTTGCAACAAGCCCCTAAGCAATGGCATGAGAAGTTTAATTTTGTGATATCATCATTTGGCTTTATTTCTAATGAATTTGATAAGTGTCTCTACTGCATGATTGTCAATAATGGATTCATTTTGTTATGCTTATACGTCGATGATATCCTGCTTTTTGGTTCCGATATGAAAATAGTAAATGAGACAAAGTCATTCTTGTTCGCAAGTTTGAGATGAAGGATATGAGTGTCGTTGATGTGATTTTAGTAGGGGTGAGCATTCGGTTAATTCGGTTCGGTTAAATGGTTAATTTGTGGTTTGAGATTTTAACCATTAACCTAACCAAATTGCGTCGGTTAATTTGGTTATTGTCCAATCGGTTAACGGTTAATTCGGTAGGTTAATTTGGTTAACCAAATAACACATGTGTAATAATGTTATTTGAAATACTCATTGAATTTTGAACAATTGTTATATTATAGTGGTATTTCTGGAAATATAATGTTGTATGGCTCGTGAAAATTTGATTACTATGTATATGGGGAAGTTTTTTGAAATAAAGTACAATTATATATGTATATATATGTGTGTAGGATATTATTTAAGAATGAATTATAACTATTCGGTTAATTTGGTTAACCATACCAAAAATATCTTTAACCATGAAATTAACCATTTAACCGATTAACCGAATTAAATTAACCAAATTAACTGAATTAACCAAATAGTCTAAAAAAATTAACCATTCGAAATTAACCATTCGGTTAATCGGTTATTAACCAAATTCTGCTCACCCCTAGATTTTAGGGCTTAAAATCATAAGGTCTGCTGATAGTATAACTCTCTCTCAGTCTCACTATGTTGATAAGATACTGGAGAGGTTTGAGTACACATCATGTAAACATGTTAAGACTCCATATGATTCATCCAAACCCTTGTTCAAGAATGAGATTGGGGTTCCAGTGTCTCAATTACGATATTCTCATATTATCGGAAGTTTGATGTATCTTATGAACTGTACACATCTAGACATTGTGTTTGCCGTGAACAAGTTAAGTAGATACACCAGTTGTCCTGACAAGACCCATTGGGAAGCTCTTGACAGAGTTCTAAGGTATATCAAGGGAACACGTTCCCTTGGGCTGCAATATAGTAAACATCCATCTGTAGTCGAAGGATATAGTGATGCAAGCTGGATTGCTGTGAATTCTGGGAGTAATGGTGTCTAAGGATATGTATTCATGTTGGGAGGAGGAGCTGTTTCCTGGAGGTCTAAGAAACAGACCATATTGTCTCGGTCCACTTTTGAAGCAGAGTTGTGTGCTTTAGATGAAACTAGATTGGAAGCTGAATGGCTACATGGACTTATGTCTAGTTTACCTATGGTAATGAAGCCGCTTCCTGCAATTTCAGTTCACTGTGACAGCACTACAACTATTGCTAAGATAAAGAGTTCCAAGTACAATCAAAAACAGCGTAGACACATCCAAGTCAAATTGAAATCTGTAAGGGAGTTAGTGTCTAATGGGGTCGTGGTTGTGGACTACGTCAGTTCCAAAGATAATACAGTTGATCCTTTCACTAAAGGTCTTACCTTGGCTTTAGTGGAAAAATCCAGGTTGGGGATGGGACTGAAACCCCTATAGATTTGCAAGTAGTAGCAACCCAACCCAAAAGAGTAGAGATCCCACAAATTGGGTTCAATGTGGTAATAACAAGTTGTCGGGTAAATCGGATGACACTATGTATTCTTGTTTGATGCTTCTAGCATATGTGTGTCTATCTCCTGGAAACCTGTTAGTGTCATGACTGCAAGTTAGTAAGAGAGTAGTCTCTTAATGATGTCAAGTCTTAGGACATGATGTTAGCAGTACATCCTTGGAGACTCCAGCTAAGTGATTGATGTTGTGTAGGCCGCAACAGGAGAATTGGGTTGTTCTCTATTATCAATCATGATATAAAATTTTGAATGCATGGCCTTAATGCATTGTTTTCCTTTACTATCATGTCTTTATTGTGTTGTTACCAACCTATACTCTTGTACCCAAGGTTCAGGTTCAAGACTTTTGTTCACCTAGTTCCTATGGGGGTCACAGTTGGATAACTCAGGTAGATTCAAACCAAAAGGCATTTGTTGAAAGCATAGTATGGAGGATTGAATGGTAGAGCACACTACACATTGGACTTTGTGGGGGATTGTTAGATAAATGACGATCGTTGTTACTGTAGCAACACGTAATTACTGTAGCATGTAATTACTGTAGTGTTGTTACTATAGCAAATCATTTATTTAGCATGGGTTAAGCCCAATGTAGTGCAGCAAGTACATGTGAGAATGTAGTGTTGCTTCTAGTGAAAATGGCAAAGAAGTTTTATCCCATATTTCTCACTCCTAGAACTTTTATGGTCCTCATATGTAGGATCACATGGGGCACTAGTGTCCAAAGGAGTCCTAGGAGGGAGGTATGCTCACCTCCTGGGTGGGTGGGGTTACCACATCATAACGCACGAACACACGTGCGCGTGCCACGCCACACCTCACCTCGCCTGGCCTGGCATGGCCGGGCCGGGCTCGGGCTTGGGCTTGTGGCTTGTGGATTGTGGAGAATGTCTTTCGTCTTCTGTCTTCTTTTTGCACTAGAATATGACTAAGTAATTAATTACTCATGTAATTAATTGTTTCTTTCCTATTCGAATTTCTTAATCCTAACTGGAAATTGTTTCTCTTTGCGGTTTTTATTCCGTAATGTGTACAAGAGAAACCGGGTGTTTGCGTCTTACTGGGAATAGGATTAGGGACGCGCGTGGCTATATATATGCCTCGGGTCATTAGGGTTAAACACACCAAAACAGTCTTCTGCCGCCGTGTGTTTTGTGAGCCCTAATCCAGAGTGCGAGAGCTGTTGTCCCAGAGTCGCTTCGTGGAGTCGTTCTCCTGCGCGAAGCGTGACTTCCCCTTCCCTTCACCGACGCAATTGTCAGGCGGTGGTTCCTGCGGTTGTTGTGTTGCACTGGTAGTAGTGCAACGAGTGCGAGCGAAACGCGCACGTTCCAGGTTCGTGCCGGATCACGACTAGGAGAACGGTGCCTATCCGTGAGGATTGCCAGGCACTGATTTCTTTAAGTAACATGTTCGTTTCTCAACGAATGATCTGGTTTGCAAATCTAACTCCTGTTTTCTATTCTCCTACTTTGTTTGAACTTCATTTCTTATTTTGGATCTGCCTGAATTGTTAATTACATTGCACTTGTCGTTGTTGCATGAATGACAATAACAAATATTAACAACATAGTGTTGGGGTGTGAAGGACCCAACCGTGGGTCGCGATCTGTTGTAGGGTTGCGGTTTGTGGTGGAAAGGGAGGTGGTCGAGGTTAGATGTGGATGGAGCTACTGACCCGACCATGGTGGTTGCTCTTCGTGTGTCAAGGTGAGGAAGCATCGAACGTCTGCTAATGGTCGCAGTGTTCCTGTCGCTTGGTCGCGATCGTCAAAGTTGAGGCGTTGGCACCACGGTCGCGGAAAGGAAGACCATGGACGCGGCCTGATCTTCTGGTCATGGTAGCGGAAGAGAGGAGTCGTGGAGAAGCGTGTTGATCGTGGCTAAGTGTTGCTGTCGATGTTGGCTACGAGATGCAGGTGCTTGCGTGGAGGGCGACGTGGAAGAAGGAACCGTGGGTGAGAGCGAGCGAGGTCACGATTGAAAGGAGGTGAGAGGGAGTCGTGGTTGTGTGAGGGGATAACCACGACTGTGGTTTTAGGGTAGAGAAAAGGGTGAGTCACAGTTGAAGGGAGGAGAGAGAGGGTCGTGGTTGTGTGAACTGGTCGTGGCGTTGATATGCAACTCATGATGTAGGGTTGAGATGAGCCAAGAACCAGCAGCGTAGATGAACTAAAGGGGTCGACCCCATTAGTAGATGGGTTGGTGCTTGTGGGCCTGCATTGAACACACAAAAATCAACCAACTAAATAGATAAATCGCTTAGACTGAGTCAAGTAGTATATGAGAAGAATTAGGCCATTAAAGTGAATATACTAAGAAAAGATTGGGCTGAGGATGGTGACTGAGGTCATGATGAATATGCATGATATAGAAAAATATATAGTTTAGAAGGGTCCCAGAGAGAGAGAAAACATGGGGAAAGATGTCATCACAAGCCCGGTGCCATCTTTTCCCAAAACTGGCTAGATTGGCCACTTTATTGGCTAGCTAAGTTACTTTACCAATGAAAAGATAGAAAGCACTAAAACATAAGCATTATAGGGCAAATTAAGGATATAATGACACAAAACCAAAGATAAATGTTGAGCGAATATGCGTAAATTTGGGTGTTATCAATGACCAATGAGATTCTTTCATCAACCAGCACATATTCTAGTCTTATGTATTATTGTTTTCTATTTTGCTTCCACAATAATATCTGACTAGGGGCATAAAAAGAATGTATGTACTCTTCTCTTATTCAATGTAATATAGTAGAAATATGATAGTTGTTTTTCTTGCAACAATGTTGAAGATGTTCATCGTCGGGTGAGATGAATAGTTCATGAGATGAGCTGACCGTCTGGAGGATCAAGGAGGACAGAGCGATTGAACCAAATGATCGCCTAGTGGACCCAACTGACTGTTTGAAAGGAGTCCAGACATTGATTGGATAGGAGGCCAGACAACTGTCCCAGAAGGCCCAACTAAATATTTAGAAGGAGTCCAAACATTAGTTGGATAGGCGGACCAACTGACTAGCCAAGAGGCGAGATGACCAGTTCAAGGGTTGAATCGAAGATCAGATGATTAAAGGAAATAACAAGAAATTAAACTTAAGGTTGTAAACAATATTTAGAAACCACTAGGATGTGATCGGGTTTCACCACCACTACACATGGATTAAAACATACATCACAATAACTTCACTTGCAAAGAAAAGAGTCTAAACAGTTAGTATCTTAGTAGACTTAGCTCCCTTTCAGATAACTAACTACGAGAAGCACAGAAGTCTTGCAATGCCATCCATCCCCATACGAATGGTCACTTACTTTGCATCACTCCCCCTCGCAAAGTGTGTTCCTCGACCTGTCAAGGTTGTACTTTCATACGTCAACTAATTACATTTAATAGTATGAAAGTACAACAATGGAGGTGAGTTTACCCCACTTCTTGAGAAACGTTCCTAGATACCGAACAAAACATATGGTGACTACATAAAACCTGGAACCAACAAACAGTCGATATTCGAATCTGGAAGTACAAACATAGACAATTTGCACTAACAGATAATAGATAACACAAGTTGGTGATCAAGCAACTATAATTCATTAAACGATTGATGTTGAACTGGAAAGATAGTGTTTTTCTATTGCATACCCAAGAATTACAATGTATGAAATGAAAACATGGGTAACGGGGCTACTCCCCGCACCCTAGTGTATGAGACTACTCACTCATGGCAAGAACAAAGAAGGAGGCAGGAAGAGAGAGGGAAAGCATCATCTCCACGTAGGAGGGAGGAAGGTCGACCCCTTGGAGGAGAGAGCAACTATCTTCATGCCTTGTGGTTGTCTTGATGAAGGATCCTCCACTTCCCACCTTCTTATGTTGATGAGAGAGGAGATAGCTTGGAGATGGAGTATAGATCTTGAACTAGCAGCCTTTGGGTGAAGGATGAAGGTGGAACAGTTCTGGAGTGATTGGGGCAGCCTCTGGATGTCCAAGAAGTTGATTTCAAATGAGGACCCCCTTAGGTCCTATTTATAGTCTTTCAAAGAATCCCAAATGGTCTTGGGATCATTTTGGGTCTTTAACGGTTTGGAGACCGTTTGCCTTTATTCGATCTTGGGACCATTTGAGTTCATTTGGTCTTGGGACCGTTTGGATCCATTCGGTCTTGGGACCGTTTGGGTCCATTCGGTCTTGAGACCGTGTGGACTTCATTCAATCTCCAGACCATTTGCCTTTATTCAGTCTCAGGACCATTTGAGTTCATTCGGTCTTGGGACCGTTTGAGTTCATTCGTTCTTGGGACCGTTTAGACTCCATTCGGTCTTGGGACCATTTGGACTTCATTCGATCTTGGGACCGTTTGGGCTCCATTCATTCTTGGGACCGTTTGGACTTCATTCGGTCTTGGGACCATTTGAGTTCATTCGGTATTGGGACCGTGTGGACTTCATTCGGTCTCCAGACCGTTTACCTTTATTCGGTCTTGTGACTATTTGAGTTCATTCGGTCTTGGGACCGTTTGGACTTCATTCGGTCTTCAGACCGTTTTCCCCTTTTGCATTTTTTTTGGGTTTTTTCTGTAAGAAGAAAGAGATAAATGTTAGTTTAATGGTGAATTCATAATAACACAGAAAGTTAAGGAATATATCTAATTTATCTAAGAAAGAGTATGGAAAATTAATAAAAAAACTAGTAAGATAACATCACAAAAATGGGAGGTTATCAATATCCCCCGCCTCTCTTTACCTCTTCTTCTTGGATTCTAAAAGTTTGTTTACAATGTAGTAACCAGAACTGATTTGCTCATTGTTGACCACGCACCACAAGAAGAAAAGGTCGGTTTTCCCCACGACCCCTTGAGTTTCATTTTTGGCAAAAGGACTTGTGCTTAGAAGGCAATGTACAACTTTGAAAATTAGATTATGGAGTGACAAATCTCAGGCATTCCTAGCCTTGTGCATCGGTTCACTGGTAGTTTCAGACCAAAAAGTCTCACAATGGAAAGCAGGCAGATAATCAGTATACCCTCCATAGTTGCACCTAAACAAAGTACAACACCAGTGAAGATCCATAGAAAAGCATTTGTTTAGAAGACAAAAACTGATCTTCGGATAGGTATCACCGCAGTTTTGGGGGTCATCCTCCACCTTAAAGGTGGTCAAAATTTCATATACAAGGAGGGGGTAGGTCTTTGTGACTCTAGTGCAGAGTAGATGGAGGCCTAAAAACTGAAGATACCCCATTACCTCAGTCTTGAAACCCATCTTGTCAAGTGTTTCTTCACAAACATAGCGGGAAGGTAATACCCGCCTAGTGATAAGAAACTGGTAGTTTGCATCTTTCTCATGGGTGACTCTGAATTGAGTAGAGGGGACAAATGCAGCTGCTTCAGAAGGTGTCGTGGAAGATGAAGCTCCACCATGGTGTCTTCCCAAGCCTCTCTTGATTGGTGACATTGTTGTTGTAGTAGTGCACGGTGTGCAGATCGGGTTCACAATGTGCACTTGGAAGTTGTTCTCTACCCTGTAGGTCAAATGCATGGTGTGCACAATAGTGTTACGGCATGCACTTGGAAGTTTGTTGCAGACTGAAATCTGCACCGTGAATGGGGAAAAATGGAGTTGTAGGTGGTGAAATTAGGTTTTGCTGGCGAACGGTGGCGCTATCGATGGCGTTTTCAGTGGCGTTGATGGCGGAAACCATCAGTGTCATTGCTACTATAGAAGGTGTTGCCTCTGCGAGTGGCAGGAGAAGATGGCGCAGGTCACGCTGTTGGTGCGGACGGATGAGGGCGGCCTTTGTGTCTCTCGAAGCAGCTTTTGCTCGTGCGGGTGGCGGTGTGAGATCTTGGCGGCACACGGCTGAGGGAGGACACAGCACTGGTGGTGGTGGCATGCACAGTGTGAGCGGGTAGTGCACGGCTACTAGGGTTTGTCTTTAGCTCTTGCACGACTGTTGGAGTGAGAAGTTAGGTCGTGCATTCCCCCTTTTTGATAAATCTTTATGAAATAAGACACGACATGCATGTTATATGCACGGCGTGTTTGTCTTAAGTTTCCTCTTTTCAAACTGCCTTTTACACCTAGACGCATGGCGTGTAGGTTACATGCACGACATGTTCAAATTTAAAATCCCTTTGTAGACCTGACTTTGCGCCTAGACGCACGGCGTGCATGAATGGATGCACGTCGTGCGAGTTTACATAAACTTTTGCTACTCAGTTGATAGATAGACGCATGGCGTGTATTGTTTAAATAAATGGCGTATAAGATTCCAGTAACTTTTTTGCACATTCGCAGCTCCAGGTGCAAGACGTGCGTGGATAAGAGCACGGCGTGCAACTTTCCAGAAAGTTTCTGTCTTGTGCAACTTTTTGTGTGCACGGCGTGCATCTAGTAAATGCACAATGTGTTAGTTTTTAGAAACATATTCGTGAATAGAACACGGTGTGTTGGTAAAAACACGTCGTGTACCTAGAGATATATCCCAATTATAATATATTTTCTGCTGAGGTGCACGTCGTGTCAAATAAAGACACATCGTGCATTTTGGAATTTCTGCAGAAAATAGCAATCAGTCAACATGAAATAAAGATAGTTATGGTAGCAATCAAGTCTAAAGTATTACATTTATCCATGACAGGCTTATTGATGAAATTAAAGAGTGTTTTTAACTCGAAGAACTTTAAAAGAAATCTATCCTAATGTGGGGTCAAGTCCCACAAGGTCCTCCATTTAGAGTCTGGAGTGAGACTCTTCAATTCCTTCAAGCATCTTGGAGGGAGCAAGAGGCTCCTTTGTCCACTTCATATCCACAAAAATAAAGCTTGCAATGTTTTCCATTCACTTTGAAGGTGTCATCTTTGCCTTGGAGTTCCACAGCCCCATATGGGAAAATCTTTAGCACAAGAAATGGGTCAGACCGCTTTGATTTCAACTTCCCTGGAAATAGATTTAATCTAGAGTTGAATAGCAAGACTTTATCTCCTTCTTGGAAGTCCTTACTGTGAATTCTTTTGTCATGCCAAGCTTTTGTCCTTTCTTTGTACAGCCTTGCATTCTCATAAGCATCAAGGCAGAGTTCCTCAAGTTTCTGTAGCTGCAAAAGACACTTCTCTCCTACCTTCTTCATATCAAAATTCAAGAATTTAATGGCCCACAAAGCACGATGCTCCAACTCCAGTGGAACGTGACATGATTTGCCATAAATCAGCTTGAACGGAGTAGTCCCTATGATAATCTTGTAGGTTGTGCGGTACGCCCATAATGCATCATCAATCTTTAAAGCCCAATCTTTTCTTGAACTAGAAATAGTCTTTTCAAGGATGTTTTTCAACTATCAGTTTGAGACCTCTACCTTCCTGGAAGTTTGAGGATGATATGGTGTAGAGATCTTATGAGTTACACCATACTTAGAGAGAAGTTTGTTGAATTGTTTTTCAGTAAAATGAGTGCCTCCATCTGAAATTACGGCTCGGGGAACTCCAAACCGAGGAAAGATGATCTTTTGAAATAGCTTTACTACAGATTTGGCATCCAGCGCTTGGGTTGGGATGGCCTCAACCCATTTGGACACATATTCACAAGAAACAAGAATGTATTTGTTACAACCCCACCTTCCGGTAACCCCCAATTAAGGGAGACCGAGAGGTCGAAGCCGCACGCATAATTTCGGGATCAAAGGTTCGACATATAACTAAGAACAATTATTAAATTTTAACAGACTATACTGAAAAGCTGTAAGGAAATAAACTTTTGCATACCTTTTGAAAATTTGGATCTCTAAACTTCTATCCACATATGAATTTGTACTCTAACTAATCCTCCTTGTATTTCAATTCGTGAATTCACAATATGTCAATTTAATATTTGTCCTTTTGGCTTTGTACCTAAAATGCCGAAAAATAAAATGTTGGTCAGCCGAAGCTGGTATGTGGGGGAAACAATAATCGTGCAATTATTTATAACAATGTATTGCAGCCAATTACCATTTAACAAACAATTTTACATTTTAAATATAATTGCATGATCCATGCATTCCCTATCCTCTGCAATGTCCCTACAGTGGACCTGGACGCTACTTTCCTTATAGTAGATCCCCATTAAACCCCTCATGGTCCCACCTATAGTTGAACCAGTTTCTAGGGTTGAGTCACATGGCACTACCCGTAAGTAGCCCACTCCTTAACTCATGGCATGCTAAAGGGTCTCATGGCACTACACTTGGTAGCCCAGTTTCTAACCCACGATAACCTAGACCTTACTCTAGGTTACCTCTTTTTAGCCTTTACAAGCCACAGAGGTGGATTTGGATCTAAGCCAGTTATATATATTCATGGTAATAATCATAGTCACTCTATAGTTGCATGAAATAAAAGGCATCCAACAGTTATTTTCAAGCAACTGATAAAAACATTCGGAAATCGCTGTGAAACTAAAGCAATTATTCATAAGCGTAACCACATACCTGATTTGATGATTTCACAAGCATTAAGCAATTCCAACCAAGAAAGAAATTCAACAATCACATAATTCCTTAAAAGAATATGTACTCTATTTACTACACACTTTATCAAGAATCTACTTTATTGACTTGGATTCACTTTCTAGATTTTCCAATCTGAATTAAGGTTTCATTAATATTCATTAGGGTTTCTTAGATCAATTTCTCAAACTTTACCCCTTTTAGGTCAACAAACCCTAAAATACTCTTTTCTACTTATATAAACCATAATTGCTCAAATTATCCATTTTAATAGTCTTTTATACCCAAATTGACTTAGTATCATCATATCTCTACTTATTCATGGATTTGAACCATTAAAACAATTAAAAGACATATTCACCTAAATTAGGGTTTTCAAGCCCATTAATGCATATTCATGCACATGGAACCCTAAATTAAGCCAATTATATAAAAAGATCATCTTTTACGATCCTATTTTCACATTTATTAACAACAGGTTAATATTGGCTTGAATTATACAAAGAACATCATTAAGTCCATCTATCATCAAATCTAAGGGTTTTTCATTAATCAAATCATTAAAGATGATAACTTTATGTACTTTATAAATTTCAAGCATATTTATGCACATAAACTCTAAATTAGACTAATTACATGCAAATTTCATCATTTTCGATCTTAATGTACCTTTTTACAATTAACAGGTTAATATCAACTTTAATCACCCATTAAACTCTACTAATTACATTAATCATCTCAAAGTAGAGTTTCTTAATCTTTAATTCATTAAAGTTGATAACTTACACTACTATTTGGATTGTAATAGGAATTAGCTTCTAAACATATTTTTATTGAGTTCCTCTCATTTTTTTAGCACAACGCATATATTATTCGTATCCATCTGAGCTACCGATTATTAGACATGAATTTTGCAAATTAGACTTACTTGAGCCAATCCGGCAGCGCCACGTCACCCCGCTCCATGCAATGTTGTTTGGAAACATAATTAAATGACACATATGCCCCCGTGTAAGTGGTTGTTCCTTCACACCCCAGAGGGGAAGAACAGTCCAACCTTCTATGGTTGTCTTCAACCTTCAGATGGCGCAAACCAGCCACCCTAGCTGCCAAGGGCGCGGCTCCAGCTCCATCCCTGGACCCCGAAGATCACTGGGGACTGCTGCCCTACCACCGGCACCCTCCATCGTGCCCATACATGCATCGAATCATGGTCGGGATGGTCGATTGGTGGGGTGCAGGACCTGCGATCCGCGGCTGCGCTGAAGAGATCGCGGGATCTTCTTCTACCTCTCCACGGTAGGAACCTCTACGCAAACTACCTCCCTTGCTCTGACACCCTTCGCCGCATCTGGGCACCACCCAGATCGCGTCCTAAGCGGCTGGTTTGGGTAGGGCAGGTGTGCGACCTGCAACCATTGTTGTAATTGTGCGGTTGCAGCTGCGCCTGGGTCAGGGTCTGGCCGTGATGGCAACGTTGTTTCTTGGTATCATTGGAGTAGCAAACTACCAATGAAACTCCTCCTTGCCGCCTCATGGCTCCAGGGACAACTCCACTTAGGGTTTGTACGGGTGCATGGTTGGAGAAGAGGGTAGAGAAACGTGGGGTTCTCCTTCCCTTCAAACCAGGGCTCTACCCCTTATATAGGGGTGAGAAATGAAGTCCTAGGTAAGCTTATACACGACTCAAAGAGTCCCTTTCCAAGTAGGAAATCAATTCCTTCAATGAGAAGTAATATTCTCTCTCTCTTCTTTATCCTTGTTTATTCTCTATTATATGGATATTAGGAATTCGAAATTCCTCTTTCATTTTCTTTGTACTTGCCATTTTTAATTCATTGGCCACGGATTTCTATTTTCTTTTAATAGAAATTACTCCCTTTTTAACAATACCCCAAAAACATTCATTATGCATCATATTATCTTCTTATTTGACTTAATTGGTATTTTCTCTTTCCTCTTTCTTCATTGGTATTTTCTTGAAATCCCTTTTCAAGGATACTTATTATTCTTCTAGATGCATCTATATGCATTATTTCTCATTATCATGTTTATTTCTTATGAAAATATCTCTTTTTGAGGATTTCTCTTTATTTCTCTTTTATTTTTCCTCATTGGTATTCCTCTTATCAGTAGGAATCCTTGGGATACTAAATTTCACCAAGGATAACTCAAAAATATCTCTTTTCACTTATTTTCCACATTTTATCATTATTTTCAATTTCTTTCTAAACAAAGAAATATTTAATTGATCTTTTCTTTTCTTATTGCATTCTCTATGCAACTTTGGACTCCTTGGAACCCAAGGAACCCAAGAGGCATGAAATCCTCTTTGTATGATCCTTCTAGAGGTTTCCACATTTTTTTGTTTTTCTTTATTTTCTTATTTACTCAATAATAGAGTTTCTTTTGTCTTTTCCTTTATTGGGCCCAATATCCAATAAAGCCCACAACACAATCATCAAGGATATTGTAAACGAAATCCATTTATTCAAAACAAATTATATTATTATTTTTTCAAATATATTTAATATGAGAAATTACATTTTTCACCAAATGAACCCAAAAATTGGGGTTGTAACATCCTTCCCCTCTTATAGGAATTTTGTCCTCAAAATTCTATCAAGCAAATAAACAATTCAGGATAAGACTTTACCATGTCCATCATTGGCCCCTATGTGGCTTCACCTTACTCATGGCACTTCCAAAGAACCTTTATCATTACATATTCTTTTCTCTGAGTTCTTTCATCCTGGCGTCTATAAATTGCACAGGTGACTCAGGCCATTTCAGCCTCCCTTGGGGCTCACTAGGTTCATTGCTCAGCACATGTTCTAGGTACCTCACATAGTGCTCTAAATTGGACACATGGAACTCATCACACATTACTTTATCCTGAGGGGTAAGATCAACCTTAACCTTATCCACCAAACGATGTCAAAAGAACCCATGCATCGGGGACTCAGCTCTCTTAGCTATAACTTAGAGGGGTCAGATTTGCATGTCACATATTCTTCCACAGTGAACTGCATGTCATTCTACTTTGCATCTATTCACGACTCTCATCATCTCTAGGCTCCTTTCAACCATTGCACGATCAAAGAAACTTCGTCCACACGCATTGTGGCCCTTTTCTAACCATCACGTGGTCCTTTCACCAACATCACCTTACTAAAGTGGTGACCGACAGAACCTCCCTTACAGAGCTTCTTTAAATCATGATACTGGCTATGGTGGTTATCATCACATCTTTCATAGGACAAGAACTGTCTCTAGATATCACCCTGAATGAGCACACATGCTCTCATCAGACCCTTTAGTTTTGATCATACTAACCATTAGTTAGGGGTGAAAAACTATACTAACATCGAGTTCTTCTTGTACCCACTTCCACCTTTCGGAAGGGAACCTTTAGGTCAAACTCCAGAACCTTTGAACTCACATCATGGTGTAGTTGAACCATCTCTCTCATGGGTAGTTCAACCAGATTTGTCCCTTGACAGAACTCTTTCTTTCTCATGTCATCTAGGTAAGGCGATCTACCATAACCCATATTGCATCTTGTCCTTCCTTGGTCCAGGGGAGACTTACAACATCCATAGTAATGAACTCCCTTTCTCTTTCAGGGACTCTTTATCCCTTATATCAATGCACTGGGTTACTGGTGTTCGTCCTTCTCCCTCAGCTTGCATGGCCATATACCACATGCAACTTTATCTTAGGCATCTAAAGTACTACTGTCACTTACTATCTTTGTAGTACCACAGTGTATGATGAACTCAAAATCATGATCTCTTGTATGTCACGATTCTTCAAGGTCGATTCCTTAGAAACCTTAAACCACTCTAGTCGGGGTTTCATCACCTTCCTTTTCAAAGAGTGCATTTGAGGTTCTACAACCATCCTTTCATTGCATCAAGGCCTAGGCTGGCTAACCAAACAACCATTAACTTGTTCAATAGATCTCATTACATCTGAGTATTAGCCAAACATATCTCCTTTCCAAACTTAGGGTTAGCCTAACAACCTCTTCTAGTCTCTACCCAAACTAGGAAGCTATATCTCAACCAGAGCATCCATTACCCCTTCACATCCTTAGGTATTAGGTAATGTTGAAGACATACACCTCCATATATTCCACTTATCATCTCAGCTCAAACTCTAAGTCTATCTTCATTAAGAACACTCTCTGATTTCATCATCTTGGTGATCAAACTCAACCTGGTATAACTTGTAAGTTCCACATAGCTCATGTTAAAACATTCTCAAAAGATGACTACCTCATTTCTCTTAGTGTTGGTAAACCATTTGTGTATCGTTCACTCCATCAAGGTATGTTAGTCTCTCTATTGTCGTAGCAACGTTCCAACTCACATCATCTTTTATCATTGGTGTATGGCATGCGTACTATCCTATCTCTCACTCCCATAACAAGAGGAAATAAGCATTTGGTTGCAGTCAAAATATAGAGTTCTTCCTGTTCCAAGAGTAGAGATGGTACATCCCACCCTGCCAGTACACCTTTAAATCCAAGTTGAAACGCGTCGTTTATGCCTCTATATTACAATCATCTTTCTATCAAAGTTACCCCCATGGAAAATTGGTTTCGAACCTACTTGGGTCACCACACAATCCTTGGTCATATCCTCTAGGTCTATAGGGTGTCGACACTTATAGGGTAATCCGCCTTCCCTTATGCATCCAGAGAGATCCCTACTAATCTGCCCTTTGGGACCCATGAGTTCATGAAGGTGATCAATTTCCTAACCCATGGCCCTCAGACAATGATAGTTGTTACCTCCCAACCCTACGGTCATGTGCAACTAGGGAATTAGGAAACTCCTACTTCCATCGATCTTATCCCTACCTGATCCTAGGATAGACTTAGGATTCTCTTATAGTACATGTCCAACTTAGTACCTTACCCAAGCCTTCATCATCTCTCTTTCTGCATTCAAGGGTTGTCTTTCATCCTTTCATAGGGGTCATGGTGACCTGCCTAACTTGGTTAGGCCCCATATCGGTTACCTCCATGGTAACACATCCTCATGCACTTAGAGATGGATATCTATGGGTCTACAGGTTCATTCTCATACCATGTACTTTTCACTTAGCTTCTCAAGATCCTATGAGACCTCTTTAGGTTACCTTAAAACTACCAAGACCGGTATACACCCTACCAAAGGGTCCCTCTCCCAAGATGGGAGGAAAACTTCACCTTGATAACAAAGGTCACAAACGTCCTTATGTCTAGGGTTTACATCCATATGAGCATGCTTGACCCTAGCAAGCCATTAAGGCACAAGCGGACCACCTGCTAAACCATGCTAGGTCACACTTATTCTCATCCTCAACATTGGGTCAAGATTATACCTTCCCATGTCATCAACATCATTGTAAGGGGTTCATCATGCCTTCGACTTAAGGAGTTTCCCTTTTTCCTCTATACATGAGGAGTACCATGCTCGAAACTGTAGCAACTTAATTCTCATCATGAGCATTAGGTACACCACTTCCCCTATTAGGCCTGGAAACCCTAGGTTCATTTTTGGGTGTCCAACTGCATGCCCAACCTCTTAACTACGAACCAAACATGTCCAAGGTATGTCACGCACTTCCTACCATCCTTCAACTCAAGCAACACTTCAGAGTTGAGTCCTCCTTAAGGAAAACCAACAAGGTACAAGGCCTCACGTCCTAAACCTCTTCAGGTCTACGGAACTCTTCCTCTCATCTATACCAAAGGTACAGAGGTACCAGCCAAATCATCCTCTCTCTAGGGTTTGGTTCCTCTCCTGGCAACCAAGACATCATCAGCCTCCAAGGATCAAGCATGAGGCAACCACTATCATCCACTTAAGTCACATCATCCTCAACTCCCTACTTTTCCTCATATCTCGGAGTCTAGGATTCCAACCTTTTTGCTTGGTTTCCTTCTCTCTCTCTAGAGCTAACCCTACAACCAACCTCACCATTAGAGGTCCTCTCTTCATGAAGGATCAACATCAAAAGAATGTCCCTACCAGGATGAAGCCTATGTTCAACTTATGTTCGTTCAAGGTTATCCATAGCGCCTTACACTTATCACATAAGATATCCATCAAACTCTCCCGGCCAGGGTTTCAACCTATTGCTCACACTACTGATACATTCTGGGTGCCTATTATGCCCATATAAGCTCATGGGGTTTCCATAGGTTCTTCTCTAACCTCATCAATGAAGGATCTATCCTTCACTCAAACAGGCATGACCCTTCCCATGGTTGGGTCGCCAGAGGTACTAGGTCATCCAACCTCTCATGGCTCATACGTCATCCAAGGCATGTCCATCCAAACACCTGGTCTAACTCATCATGCCATCTCTCTCTCTAACCTTCACTTAGGGTTAGGGTTAACATCATCCTCAGAGGATGTACCAGGTCTCTACTTGTAATGGAGATCTCTATCTCCAAGATTAACTCTCTTTATTTATCCTCCTGACAAGAAGGTCTAGCCTCAGGTCTCTTTTGAGGGCATGACAACTTATGTCATACGACCTAAGTCTGTATCTATCCTTTAGTTTGCACTTAATCTATTAAGATTATGTCCATGACATCTTATTTACATACTTTTTCATTAATTTGGTGGAGGATTCCTTAGACCTTATTAACCTTCCCCATACCTCAAGAGGGTGAGGAGAAGAGAGAAAACCCTAATCTTTAAGATCCTTAACAGAATTTGTGATGAGAAGGGATGAATAAGGTGAGAAAGTCCTAAAGGTATCTTATTTCGATTCATACCCTAAGACTTTGGCCAGGCAGTCACACGGATCCGGGAGTCCTCGTATTCTGACTAGCGGTGCGGAGGAAAATATTGCCAGCCCCCGGTCATGATCCTTTTCTAGACACCTCCGTCTTTCGGATAATCTTCTTAATAACTCCCTTGGGTTCTATGGAGTTTGTAAAATTTAATAATTATTAATGTTTAAGTGAGAAACCTAGGCTCTGATATCAAATGTTATGACCCCACCTTCCGGTAACCCCCAATTAAGGGAGACCAAGAGGTCGAAGTCGTACCCATAATTTCCTGATCAAAGGTTCGACATATAACCAAGAATAATTATTAAATTTTAACAGACTATACTGAAAACCTGTAAGAAAATAAACTTTTGCATACCTTTTGAAAATTTGGATCTCTAAACTTCTATCCACATATAAATTTCTACTCTAACTAATCCTCCTTTTATTTCAATTTGTAAATTCACAATATGTCGATTTACTGTTTCTCCTTTTGGCTTTGTACCTAAAACACCGACAAACAAAACGTCGGTCAGCCAAAGTTGGTGTGTGGGGGAAACAATAATCGTGCAATTATTTATAACAATGTATTGCAGCCAATTACCATTTAACAAACAATTTTACATTTTAAATATAACTGTGCGATCCATGCATTCCCTATCCTCTGTGATGTCCCTACAGTGGACCTCGATGCTACTTTCCTTATAGTAGATCCCCATTAAACCCTTCATGGTCCCACCTATAGGTGAACCAGTTTCTAGGGCTGAGTCACATGGCACTACCCGTAAGTAGCCCACTCCTTAACTCATGGCATGCTAAAGGGTCTCATGGCACTACACTTGGTAGCCTAGTTTCTAACCCACGACAACCTAGACCTTACTCTAGGTTACCCCTTTTTATCCTTTACAAGCCACAGAGGTGGATTTGGATCTAAGCCAGATATATATATATATATATATATATTCATGGTGATAATCATAGTCACTCTTTAGTTGCATGAAATAAAAGGCATCCAATAGTTATTTTCAAGAAACTGATAAAAACATTCAGAAATCGATGTGAAACTAAAGCGATTATTCATAAGTGTAACCACATACCTGATTTGATGATTTCACAAGCATTAAGCAATTCCAACCAAGCAAGCAATTCAACAATCACATAATTCTTGAAAAGAATATGTACTCTATTTACTACACAATTTATCAAGAATCTACTTTATTGACTTGGATTCACTTTCTAGGGTTTCCAATCTGAATTAAGGTTTCATTAATATTCATTAGGGTTTCTTAGATCAATTTCTCAAACTTTACCCCTTTTAGGTCAACAAACCCTAAAATACTATTTTCTACTTATATAAACCTTAATTGCTCAAATTATCCATTTTAATAGTCTTTTATACCCAAATTGACTTAGGATCATCATATCTCTACTTATTCATGGATTTGAACCATTAAAACAATTAAAAGACATATTCACCTAACTTAGGGTTTTCAAGCCCATTAATGCATATTCATGCACATGGAACCCTAAATTAAGCCAATTATATAAAAAGATCATCTTTTTAGATCCTATTTTCACTTTTATTAATAACAGGTTAATATTGGCTTGAATTATCCAAAGAACATCATTAAGTCCATCTATCATCAAATCTAAGGGTTTTTCATTAATCAAATCATTAAAGATGATAACTTTATGTACTTTTCAAATTTCAAGCATATTTATGCACATAAACTCTAAATTAGACTAATTACGTGTAAAGTTCATCATTTTCGATCTTAATGTACTTTTTTACAATTAACAGGTTAATATCAACTTTAATCACCCATTAAACTCTACAAATTACATTAATCATCTCAAAGTAGAGTTTCTTAATTTTTAATTCATTAAAGTTGATAACTTACACTACTTTTTGGATTGTAAGAGTAATTAGCTTCTAAACATATTTTTATTGATTTCCTCTCATTTTTCTGAGCAAAATGCATATATTATTTGTATCCATCCGAGCTACCTTTTATTAGATATGAATTTTGCAAATTAGACTTAAGCCAATCCTGGAGCGCCACGTCACCCCACTCCATGCAACGTTGTTTGGAAACATAATTAAATGACGCATCTACCCCGTGTAAGTGGTTGTTCCTTCACACTCCGAAGGGGCAGAACCGTCCAACCTTCTATGGTTGTCTTCAACCTTCAGATGGCGCGAACCAGCTGCCCTAGCTGCCAAGGGTGCGGCTCCAGCTCCATCCCTGGACCCCGAAGATCACTGGGGACTGTTGCCCTACCACCGGCACCCTCCATCCCACCCATACATGCGTCAAATCATGGTCAGGATGGTCGGTGGGTAGGGCGCAGGACCTGCGATCTGTGGCTGCACTGTAGAGATCATGGGATCTTCTTCTACCTCTCCACGGCAGGAACCTCTACGCAAACTACCTCCCTTGCTCTGACACCCTCCGCCGCATCTGGGAACCACCCAGATTGCATCCTAGGCGGTTGGTTTGGGCAGGGCAGTCGTGCAACCTGCAACCAGTGTTGCAACCGTGTGGCTGCGGCTGCACCTGGGTCAGGGTCTGGCCACGATGGCAATGTTGCTTCCTGGTATCATTGGAGCAGCAAGCTACCAATGAAACTCCTCCTTGCCACCTCATGGCTCTAGGGACAACTCCACCTCTTGGTTAGGGTTTGGACGGGTGCATGGTTGGAGAAGAGGGTAGAGAAATGTGGGGTTCTCCTTCCCTTCGAACCAGGGCTCTACCCCTTATATAGGGGTGAGAAACAAAGCCCTAGGTAAGCTTATACACGACTCAAAGAGTCCCTTTCCAAGTAGGAAATCAATTCCTTCAATGAGAAGTAATATTCACTCTCTTCTTTATCCTTGGTTATTCTCTATTATATGGATATTAGGAATTCGAAATTCCTCTTTCATTTTCTTTGTACTTGCCCTTTTTAATTCATTGGCCACGGATTTCTATTTTCTTTTAACAGAAATCACTTCCTTTTTAACAATACCCCAAAAACATTCATTATGCATCATATTATCTTTTTATTTGACTTTATTGGTATTTTCTCTTTCCTCTTTCTTCATTGGGACTCCTTGGATCCCAAGAAACTCTATTATCTCGAATTCCCTTTTCAAGGATACTTATTATTCTTCTAGATGCATCTATATGCATTAGTTCTCATTATCATGTTTATTTCGTATGAAAATATCTCTTTTTGAGGATTTCTCTTTATTTCTCTTTTATTTTCCTCATTGGTATTCTTTTTATCATTAGGAATCCTTGCGATACAAAATTTCACCAAGGATAACTCAAAAATACCTCTTTTCACTTATTTTCCACATTTTATCATTATTTTCAATTTCTTTCTTAACAAAGAAATATTTCATTGATCTTTTCTTTTCCTATTGCATTCTCTAGGAACCCAAGGAACCCAAGAGGCACGAAATCCTCTTTGGATGTGCCTTCTAGAGGTTTCCACATTTTTCTTTTCTTTATTTTCTTATTTACTCAATAATGGAGTTTCTTTTGTCTTTTCCTTTATTGGACCCAATAGCCAATAAAGCCCACAACAAAATCATCAAGGCTATTGTAAATGAAATCCATTTATTCAAAACAAATTATATTTTTATTTGTTCAAATATCTTTAATATGAGAAATTACATTTCTCACCAAATGAACCCAAAAATTGGGGTTGTAATAGTATTGGTACCCGCAAGAGGATGGGAATGGTCCCATGCAATCCACTCCCCATACATCAAACACCTCAACTTCTAAGATAGAGTTGAGGGGCATGTCGTCACAGTGGGATATACCTCCTGTTCTTTGACATCTATCATAAGATTTTACAAATAGATTGATATCCTTGAATAATGTGGGCCAATAAAAGCCAGCTTGTAGTATCTTAGTAGTAGTTTTCTCTCCTCTAAAATGGCCTCCATAAGGAGAGGCGTGACAATCAGCAATAATGTTTGGAATTTCTTCTTCAACAACACACCGGCGGATTAGCCCATCACTTCCATGCTTGAATAACAATGGATCATCCCAATAATAGAATTTCACATCATGAAAGAATTTCTTATTTTGTTGATACGTCAAATCAGGTAGGAGTTGTCTGGTTGCAAGAAAGTTGGCAATGTCTACAAACCATGGTGCTTGAGTAGATGACAACGCATAGAGCTTTTCAATGGGCAAATGATCTTCAATGGGCAATGGATTTCCAGCCTCTGTGGTTAATCTAGAAAGATGATCAGCAACATTATTTTTTGTACCTTTCTTATCCCGGATCTCAAGATCAAATTCTTGTAGAAGAAAAATCCAGTGAATAAGACATGGTTTAGCATCTTTCTTGTTCAGCAAATATTTTATGGCAGCATGATCAGTATATACAATCACCTTGGATCCCACCAAATATTGTCGGAACTTGTCAAAAGCATATACAATGGCTAGCATTTCCTTCTCCGTGGTTGTGTAGTTGATCTGCGCTTCATCAAGGGTTTTGCTTGCATAATAAATGGCATGGAGTTTCTTATCCTTCTGTTGTCCTAGAACAGCTCCCACTGCATAATCACTTGCATCACACATTAACTCAAAAGGAGAATCCCAATCCAGAGGTTGAATAATTGGGGCTGAAATGAGGGCCTCCTTGAGCTTAGAAAAAGTTGTGTGGCAATCATCATCAAATAAAAACTCAGCGTCTTTTGCAAGTAGGGAACACAGTGGCTTTGCAATCTTAGAGAAATCTTTAATGAATCTTCTATAAAAACATGCATTGCCAAGAAAGTTGTGGATGTCTTTAACTGAAGATGCAGTAGACATCTTCTCAATGGCTTCAACCTTGGCTTTGTCCACTTTAATATCCTTGTTAGAAATGACATGTCCTAGTACTACACTGGATTGTACCATGAAATGGCACTTCTCCCAGTTTAGCACTAGGTTAACCTTTTTACAGTGGGATAAGACTAAAGATAGGTTTAATAGACATTGATCAAAGGAATCACCGTATACACTAAGGTCATCCATGAAAATATCCATTATGTTTTCAATAAAATCAGACAATATGGCCATCATACATCGTTGGAATGTCACGGGAGTGTTGCAAAGACTGAATGGCATATGGTGATAGGCATATGTTCCATAAGTACAACTGAATGTGGTTTTCTCTTGGTTGGTTGGATAAATAGGAATCTGAAAAAATTCGGAATACTCATCCAAGTAATAAAAGTAAGAATGTTTGGCGAGGCGTTCGAGCATCAAATCAATGAAAGGCAACGAAAAATGATCCTTGCGGGTTGCCTTATTCAGGCGCCGGTAGTCAATACACATACGCCAGTCGGTGACCATGCATGTTTGTATTAACTCATCATTATCTCCTTTAATGATAGTTGCACCCCCCCCTTCTTAGGAACCACGTGAATGGCACTAACCCAGGGGATGTCACTAATGGGATAAATGATTCCAGCATCAATTAATTTGAAACTTTACCACTTCAAGCATATTTTGATTTAGGCACCTAGGTGGTTCAACTGTTGGTTTGGCATCACCTTCCATATTTATTCTATGCATACAAATTGAAGGATGAATGCCTATTAAATCATCTATGGAATAACCAATGACGTCTTTATACAAACGCAGTTCGGAAAGTAATTTATTTTCTTGGTCATTGGTTAATTCATCATTTATTATAACGGGGGATGTAGAATTTGGGTCAAGAAATGCATACCTCAGCCCAAGTGGAAGGGCTTTTAGTTCTACCTTTTTTCCACGTTGTACCTTCATCAACCTTGTCATCAACAAGTGGAGCATCTTCATTAGTATCTTGTGCTTTAGAGATAGGAAATGCTCCAGAAATTTCAGATTTGTTGATTTCAGCCACATCATTATCACAAAGATTAATCATTAAATCAGCAATATCATCATTATCCTCCTCAATTGGATCTATAGTATCTAACAAGAAGATTTCTTCAACAAGTGCAAGTGCTTTCATGGCATCATAAATAGAGAATTCCATTGCTTCCTCACCAACATGTAGAGTGAGCTTTCCTTCCCGAACATCAACAAGACATCCGGTAGTCCTCAAGAATGGCCTTCCAAAAAGAATAGGATTGGAAGGGATATCCACCATATCAAGAATGACAAAATCACATGGTATATAGAACTTTCCGATCTGTACTAGTACATCCTCCACTATACCTTTTGGGTATTTAATAGAATGATCGGCTAACTCAATAGCCATCTTTGTTGGCTTCAAATCTCCAAGATCCAGTTCTTTCCATAAGGTAGATGGAATGAGAATAATACTAGCACCAAGGTCTACTAGACCTTTGTCAAAAGTGGTATTGTTGATCTTACATGGCAGTGTAAAAGCTCCCAAATCATCAAGATTTTGTGGAAGGCAGTTTTGAATAATAGAACTCACTCTCTATAAAAGCATTGTTGTTTCAACTTGATCAACCTTTCTTATTTTAGTTAGGATATCCTTTAGGAACTTATCATAAGAAGGCATCTCGGCAATAACTTCAGCAAAAGGAAGATTGACATGTAGTTTATTGAGAATGTCCATAAATTTCCTAAACTTGAGGTCTTCCTTCTTGTTGGCAAGCCTTTAAGGAAAAGGTGTGGTGGCCTTGAAAGAAGGTGGTGTTTCATCCATACCTTACTCCTTTCTACAATTAGGAGTGTTGGACTTCTCTTTATCGGCTACCTCCATGTTCTTCTCTTTGGGTGGAGAAGGTCTCTCAATTTGAGCTCCACTTCTTATGGTAATTGCATTAGCTTGTTGCCTTGGGTTCACTTCTGGTTGACTTGGAAGAGAACCGGATTGCGGATTCCTTTGTTGTGCTAGATCTTGTTGTGCTATTTGTTTCTCCAACATCTTGGTATGAGTGGAAATACCATCCACTTTAGCAGAAAGTTGAGCAATAGCATCTTTTAATAGCTTGTCATTTCCCCGGAGTTCTTCATTCTGTTGCATTTGTATAGACATAAATTTTTCCATCATGGCTTCGAGAGAAGAACTTTGGGGTTGTTGTGGCTGTTGGTAACCCGTATTATTAATACCCGTTGGATTCCCTTATTAGTTGAAATGTTGTTGTTGTTATTGCGGCTGTTGTTGTCCTTGTTGGAAGTTCTGAGCATTGCTTGTGTTCCGGTAGGAGAAATTAGGATGATCTCTCCATCCCAGATTGTATGTGTTGGAATAGAGACTGTATTTCTTGTTCCCTTGCATTCCAACGGCATTGACCTGATCAAAACTCCCTTCATTTGTATTAGGAGCAAAGCATGAAGAAGAAGTATGCCATGCATTATCACAAGCTTCACATATAACTTCGTCTGATTGGATTTGCAAAGTCGTCATCTTCTCAAACTTCTTTGTAAGAACATTGAGTTTGGCATCAATAAGATCAACGACATCAACAGTGTGTTTCCCTCCTTGCTTCCCGATTGAAAAACTAGTTGTAGAGGCTGATTTTGCTCCCCTATCTGCTCCTGTAACGACCCTGACCTGGGTTATGAGGTAACCCTATTTGTTTTGGCTAAATAAGTTTCTTAGAACTTTAATATAATCCTCTAAGGTGTTTTTTTATCATGTGACACACTTATGTTCCAAGTTTGGTCCTGATTGAATGTTGATTGTGCATTGTTCCTTTGTTTTGGACCAAAGTGCAATTTACCCAAGTTGAGGGGTTATATTGCAATATGTCATATGTTGAACATGTCTCATGTGTTTTAGCATCATTATAGAGAGAATGATGCAAGGTGGTGGCTGGTGGAAAGCCCAAATTCCAAGTTTAAACATGTTTGAATAATGTTGAAACAATATTTGCTTATTTTGGATTAAAGTACAATTTACCTAATATAAGGGGTTATCTTGCAAATATTACATGATAAAATGTTCATCAAGTGTTTAAGCATCATAAGAATTAAATTGATGTAGATGTATGGCTTATGGAAGCCTGAGCACCAAGAAAGAGCCTATTAAGCAATGTTTGTGCATTAAAACCTAGTTTTGGTGTAATGTGCAATTTACCCAAAACCTAGGGTTCAATATGCAAAATACCACTTATCGACAGTCCCTAATGTTTCTTGGTATCAATTAGGGACAATAAAATTAGAGGGGCATCTCATTTGAATCCCTTTGGGGGAGAGAGAATCTTGATATTAAAATAATCAAGATTTAAGTATAATTGAAACCCTAATTCAATTTAATGCAAAAATAAATATATTAATGGAAGTGCCCTTCAACCAAAAATGTGATGGTTTAATTTATATAAGTATGTACGTCCTTGTGCCTTGCAATGGTACCGAAATATCTAAAGTGAGTGGAGAGCCCACTCACATTAGTTAAAGAAAAAGTAATATCGACTAATTTTTGGATATTATTATTAAATTGATTAAGGTGCTTAATTGTTTTCTTTTAATTCATGGATAAAGAAGAGGATTTTGAATGGTAGGATGATGGCTTCATATATATGAAAAGAAGTGAGGGGGATAAGTGGCACCAATTTAGGGAATTGAAGGATTTTTATAACACTTTCTCTCTCTTGAAAATTCACATGCATATACCCCATTTTCCACTCACTTGAAAGACTTTTTTTCGAATCCACTTTCTTTCTTTGCTTTGGACGAACACAAGGGAGCTTAGGAGCAATAGGAGGACGTACCCCAACCTGTAGGTGATCTCCTTAATCATCTTCAACTTTGATTTCATGGTGGAAATTGAAATGCAATGCTTATTTTCTTCTTTTCTCCATTCAATGTTCAACCTTGATCATCCTTTGCATCCAAAGAGTTGAGAATGGACCTTGGACAGTTGAGGAAGCTTCATTCACCATTAAATACGTGAATCTTAAAGCTTGGAAACAACTTTGAAGATGGGTTATATAACTTGAACCCTTAAATGTTATTATTGAATTCAACTCTTCATTTCAAGTTGATCATTTCTTTCTTCTTGATATTCCTTTTAGATAATTGATGAAATCACCATATGAATGGCAGTAGATTTCGAAGGTCTAAAGCTTTAAGATGATGCTGTCATCTTAGCACACACCTCAATAAAAATCATGAGCAAACGGTTTCACCTTTTGGTGACCAAACGGTCTCAAGACCGTTTGAGGTCAAACGGTCTCAAGACCGATTGAGACCAAACAGTCTCAAGACCGTTTGAGGTCAAGTGGTGTCATGGTTGGATGGAGATCCAATGGTTACAATTGATCAAGTCCCAAAGGTTTCATCATTTGATGGTTCCTTGATTGCAAACCCTAAATTGATTGTTTGTAGAAACCCTAATTGGTTCAAATAGTTTTTAGTAATGAATGGACCAAACGGTCTTCAAACCATTTGAGGACCATTCGGTCTCAAACCATTTGAGGACTAAATAGTCTCAAACCGTTTGGGGTTAATTAATATTTAAATCAAACCGTCCCAAACCGTTTAGGGTTGATCAATCTTCAAGACCGTTTAAGGTCTAACGGTCTTCAGACCGTTTGATGAGCAAGTGATTAAGACTGTTTGATGGTCTAACGGTCTCAAACCGTTTCAGGTGTTAGGGACCAAGACCATTTAAGGTCTAACTGTCTTCAGACCGTTTGGAGGTTTGGTTCAAGACCGTTTAAAGGTCAAGTAACCTCAAGACCGTTTGAAGGTCAAGTAACCTCAAGACCGTTTGGAGGTCAAGTAACTTCAAAACCATTTGGAGGTTGAGGGGTCAAAACCATTTGGAGGTTCAATGCAACCAGAACCGTTTGAAGACCTAATGTGATGAAAGATCAATTAACCCCATGATTGTTAATGATGTATATCAAAGATAATTACAATGGTTGTACCTTTAAAGTACTAGGGTGATTAGTACCCTTAGAGTGGTCAACCTTTGATGTTTATGGAAGCAATATCTCAATACACTATGCTAACCCTAAATGTATGTACTTGAATGAAGGGTTGACCAAATCTAATCAAGCTTTTTTGGTCGGTCAAAAAGCGTGTTACTATATAATTCCAAAACTTTGGGTACAGACACTGCGCTCCTTTACATCCGGGGATGATAACATTTGAAAGAGCAAAAAGGGTTAATAGAACCCCCATAAGAGGATCAGGAACAAGACCCCAAAACTTCTAAGATAATACAAACAGTGCCTAATAGACGACCAATAATGAGAGAACAACCAGGACAAACACTAGCATTAGCCCCATCTTCAAATTATGTCGTCCTGGAAGACTGGAAACTGATCAAACATAAGAGGAAGGAAAATATTATCTAGACAAGATGAGGTAGGATCTTTCACCAAACTAAAGCATCTAAGCTGCAGAAAACAAATCAGGAGGCGCCCTTCCATGAGTTGTCCATTGGTTGATTTCCTTGAAAAGAAAACGACTACCTTCCCCAACACTGGCGTTGAGAGCAACTCATAATGTATGAGGGAAAGATATATTTCCTAATCCTCTTAACCAAACAATAGACAAGCAGATTAAGAGGCACAACCCGAACACACATCTACATCAAGGAGAGGCTCCCTGATCAGAGAATCGAACTGGATGAGGATAGAGCTCAAACCAGATCCCAAATGCCCCTGTTTGCACAGAGGCATTTCACCGAGCACCTTGTGGATGCTCCATCACACGAAGCCCCAGAGGAGCTCACGCATCACCAGCAGCCAGAGGAAATTTGACCAGACACCGGGGAGCAGTAGAGGCGCCACCGAGAAGGTCGGGAAGATTCCACACCGCCCAGTAAGTGAGCAGGTCGCCCTTTCCAAATAACCACCGTCCTACTACCAAGGTTGCCGAAACCCCAAAAGCCGGGAGGCCAACAGGAGGAGCAGAGAAACTGGGAGCAGCTGAATGTCCACCCAATCCAGGACCTGGAACAGGTCAAGGAGCTGAGCCCCAGAAGAGGGTGCCACCATCACAGTAGTAGGAAGGCTGCATCTCCGAGTAGACCATCAGAAGCCCAGTCGCCCACCAATTAAGCCATCAGCATCGGGAACTCCAAAGCACGGGACAGAGCTGAAACGAGAACCGCCATCACCAAGGAGCACCCCACCTGGGCTAGGCCAGGAACCATCACGAGAGGGCAGGAGCCAAAGAAGAAAGACTTGAAGCAGTCGAGCGGCTACTGATGACCAGGGCCATCACGCCTCCTTCTCGCTCCAAGCCGAGATCCGCCCCAGACGATGCCGACTAGAGCTGCTCGAGATCCTTTCTCCGGAAAGATGCCGCTTGGGTGCGAAGCTTGCATCCGAGGTTGTCGATGCACCATCAGTCAAGGGTCGTATCACCATGGCTAACCAGATACTCGGGAGGAGGAAAGATGCTTGTAAAAGAGGGATGAAACACCCCAACTTCACCAGCGATGGCGGCAGCTCGGGACCAAGATCTAGATGGAACGGCTCCTCTCCAACCATCGCTCTTGAATGGTGTGGAGTCGATCAAGTCGACATGCCGCTGCATCCCCAGGTCCGGAAACCTCGCACACCTCCCATCTCTCTCTCTCCTGGGCTTCCGAGGATCATCCCATCGAACCGGCTAGACATCTCCATAACTCCATAGCACAATCGCACCTTCAACTGCGAGCGAGAGGCCAGGGGGAGGGACGCGCAGAGACGACATACCCTCCCCCCAGCGGTAGCCTCCGGGGAAACCCTAGAAAGAAGGTGGAGTGGATGCAAGAGAGAGAGAGAGTGGATGAAGTAATAAACATCCTAGAGAGGATGAGAGAGAGAGGAATTCATACATGTATAATAATCATGTAGTGGTTAAGCCTCAACACTTTCAACATGAATAAAATATAAACCCTAATCGAGAAGGTTGATGATCCCTAACCCTAATGTAGGGCAATTCTAGGTGAAACCCTAATCTAGGGTAATGGTGTAACCCTAATCTAGGGTGATGATATGAGAAATCCCAATTCAGGGTAATATAATGAAAACCCCTAATTTAAGAAGATGCTTCATGAAACCCTAATTTTGGGTAAAGTTACATGAAACCCTAATTTGGGGAAAAGTTATAAGGAACCTTAATTCAAGATAATGATCTATGAAACCCTAATATAGGGTGATGTTATGTGAAAACCCTAATTAATAAAGATGGGAATCTCTATTCCTAATAATGGAATAGTGACTAATATATTGGTAGGTGAAACACCTAAAGTGGTTGATAATGGATAACCTTATATCAATAATGCCTTAACCCGAGATGAGTCCATATCATTGATGATAGTTGGGTAATTCAAGTGTGTGACTTATGGTCAATACTTTACAAGATTAATATGATGGGATAGTGGATAAATTATTAGGATGGGAAATACCCTAATACAAGATAAGTTGATGAACCTAAGTAAGTTAAAAGTGATGAGGGAAGCGATACACCAAGGCATGGTAAATATCACATCTAGCACTTTAAGGTTGTTACACCTTGATGCACCTTAAATCCAATATGTATGGATAAGTAACACATGAAGTGTGTCATGCCAATTATTACATTGAGATGTAATGAGCTTAATGCACTTTGATAAGTGTAAGCTAACATACCTTGAGAAAGGGTTAATCCAAGTTAATAAAGTCCGATGTATTCATACTCTAGTAAGGATGAGAGAGAAAATCATACCTTGTGTTGATAATCATTTAATGATAAATTATGAGAATAAATAAGTATGATTGAATACTTATGATATTAATGTATGCTCCTAGATGTGTGGAGCAATAAATTAGGGTTTGGATTGATAATATGAACTTGAAACCCTATTCGTCTATAAAGGGGAAACCCTAATCCTAATAGTTGTTGCCTAGTGAGAGGTGACAAGATGTTTAATGGCCTTGTGAGCCATGAGAGTAGTTTTTGCCTAGTGAGAGGTGACAAGATGTGTAATGGGCCTTGTGAGCCATGAGAGTAGTTGTTGCCTAGTGAGAGGTAACAAGATGTTTATAAAGTCTCATGTAAGAAATGATAATGTTTAAAATAAACTAGGAAATGGAAACTTAGTAACATAATAATAATAATAAATAATGGATACAATAATAATAATGAAATCTTGATCATACATGCTTTATGCTTATAACCAAATAAGGGCTATAGTGTTTTAAATAAGCTTAAAGGAGATATGAGGAATAATTGCATTACATAAAGGATGTGAATAAGTATGATGGCTTGGCCAAGGTTTAATACCTAGTAAAGGTGATGTGGTATTCAGTGATGATGCACATGATTGGCATAGTCCAATGCCTAGAATAGATGCACATGATTGACATAGTTCAATACCTGGAATAATGTCACAGGATTGGTCATAACCCAATACCTGGAATAATTGCACAGGATTGGTAATAACCCAATACCTGGAATAATTGCACAAGATTGGTAATAACCCAATACTTGGAATAATGTCATAGGATTGGTCATAACCCAATACTTGGAATAATTGCACAGGATTGGTAATAACCCAATACATGGAATAATTGCACAGGATTGGTAATAACCCAATACCTGGAATAATTTCATCGGATTGGTCATAACCCAATACCTGGAATAATTGCACAGGATTGGTAATAACCCAATACCTGGAATAATGTCACAGGATTGGTCATAACCTAATACCTAGAATAATTGCACAGGATTGGTAATAACCCAATACCTACAATAATGTCACAGGGTTGGTCATAACCCAATACCTGGAATAATTGCACAGGATTGGTAATAACCTAATACCTGGAATAATTGCACGGGATTGGTAATAACCCAATACCTAGAATAATTGCACAGGATTGGTAATAACCCAATACCTAATTGCATAGGATTGGCCAATGCCTAGAATGGTTGTACAGGATTGGCATAGTCCAATGCCTAGAATGTTTGCATAGGATTGGTATAGTCCAATGCCTGGAATGGTTGCATAGGATTGGCATAGTCCAATGCCTGGACAGAATATGATGATGTATACTCACATGACTGTTACAATTCAATATCTGGCTAATAGGTTGGCTAAAGTCAACAGACGGAAATGAGAATGATTCATAGATGACATACAATGATAATGAGTATCTTAGGATAAGCTTGAGATGTTGATATAGTAAGTTGGATAAATGATATACATGTTCTTCATATTCCTTATAAAAATGAATAGATGATTTACTACTCTATCATAGATAGTTGCAATGCTTTAAAAGATGAGAATGTTCTAAACTGCTTATCCTCTGCTCAATTTAATACTATTTAACTATGATAATAACATTGTTGGTGAAGAGTTATATCTCTCGCTGGGACAATTGTCTCACCTCGTGGGATCCACATTTTTTTAGGTGGACGTGCACAAGGGGGGTGGAGACTGTACTGTAGAGGGAGAACATCAGCAGCAGGGACAGCAATGACAACTCAGGTGGAGATACTGACTATCATGTCTTGTAGATATGAGTCATATGTGTCGTCTCTATACTCTCAGGTCCTAGGAGTCAGTAGTTAGTGCTTTAATGTTCGATCTGAGATTTTGGCATTGAATGCCTCGAGGTTTTACGTTGCTTATGTGTAGATTTAACAAAGCAACTGTTGTATGTAATCCTCGAGAAGAAAAGGTACATGGTATGTACTTTGTGGACTAGAATGTATGTGTATATAATATTTTGGTTCTTGTTATAAGAGTTTCCTGGATATGGATCTCTTTGCAAATGGTTTTAATTTTTAGTGATTTTCAGTAATCCGCTGTTAATAATCACTTCCGCTTAGTTAATGATGTTTTGTTCGAACGGTGTATCACAGCTCCCCATTGGTAGTAATTAAGTGATATTTCTTCAATGATGTCAAAAGCCTCCCTATAAGACTTAGTCATCAATGCTCCATTGGCTGTAGCATCCAGTGTCAACTGGGTGTTGTAGAACAGTCCATTATAGAAAGTTTGAAGTAGCATCCAATTGGTCAAACCATGGTGCGGGCAAAGGCATTGAAGATCCTTAAACTGTTCCCATGTGTCATATATAGTTTCTCCTTCATTTGGAGAGAAATTGGTGAGATGATTTCTTAATTGGGATGTCTTGCTAGGCGGGAAATACTTTGCAAGGAAAGCATTTAAGAGTTGGTCCCAGCTTTTGATTGACTTCTTTAGAAGAGACAAAATCCATGCCTTGGCTCTATCTCTTAGGGTGAAAGGGAATAGCATAAGTCTTACTCCTTCGGCAGGTACCCCGTTGATTCGGAAAGTATTCAGATATTCCAAGAACTCGACAACATGAAGACTTGGATCTTCATTAGTTGTACCTCCAAAATGATTTTGTTGTATCATCTACATCATAGAAGGAGTAATAGAAAAATTGTTCGCTTCTACTACAGGCAGGTCAATGGCCCCACAAATGTTTGTGGTGACCGACATTGTGAAGTCCTTCAAAGGACGGTCGTCCTCCATGATTGGATCACTTGGTGTAGCTTCCTCAAGGTGTGAAGAAGATGGTGATGGTGACGATGGTGAAGTACCTCCTAGCAGTGGTGGTTCTACTCTCTTTGCTCTTCTTAAGCTTGAAAGAGTACGCTCAATTTCAAGGCCTAACAACGCAGATGTTTGAAGACCCCTTTGTGAGTGACGCATACAACATGAAAAATAGCAAAAGGAATTAAGGACACAACTAAGAGGTATATGAAATTCGAAAATGGAAATGGTGATCTAGTCTCAAATACTAATTAGCACTTATTATTCCAATTAAATTACTGTAGCTCCCCGAAAACAGTGCCAAAAACTTGTTGGCAATTTAGACTAATGAGTTTCAATCCTAAAAAGGAAAGTTTACCCAATGTAACCAAACTCTACAAGTATATGGAGGTAGTGTAATCGAGGTCGAACACAAGGAGCTTAAGTAATTAATTGAGTGCAACAGCACTAAAGTTCAACAATCTAGATCGGTTTAAAAAGGATGGTAATGTTTATCTAATTGCATAAATTCTGATTTAAACAAGCAATAAAAAGATTGCTAAAAGGGTTTAGCTTCCAAAATTAATGGATCTTGGACATTAGAATTTCACTCACATATAATAGCACATCATAGGAACATGAAAATCTAAACATACATAAGCACTTGTTTTAAAGGAAAAGTTGTGTTGCACTTCACCTCCCGGTATAAGTGCAACGATCTCAACTCAAAGCCACATTCTCATGCAAAAATTTTGATTTTGATCACAACATGTTCCTCAACTCAATTATCTCCACTCTCATGGTAGAAAAAGATTTTCCAAGAAGAGCACCTCCATACATTCCTACTTATCTTCTCAGATCAAGCAAGAAAGCAGAACACATGCATATAAAGTGACCAACAATACATGCAAGAGATGATAAAACTGGTACTTTCATTATAGAAAAAACAAGCAACATAGTATTTAGTACGAAATTAACTTGTTCCATACATGATATGACATGGGAGCTACTCTCTCATACCCAAGAAAAGGGAATTACTCGTCCATAATCATGCTTTTTAGATTTGCTACAGAAAATTCAGGTTTTAACATGATCTACAGGAGGAAAAACAAAAGAAACCGAAATTGTAACCACAAGAAGGAGGAATTCCGGCTTGGGGAAAAAATTCTCCTCCTTTAGCTGCTCCAAAATGAACTGGATCCTCTCCCGAGAAGCTGCACGAAGTTGGGGAAGCTTGGCTGCACCTTAGAGAAGACAATGGAGAAGAAGAGAAAAAGAAATGAGCTCCTTTGGCAAGAAACCACCTCCTTTCTCTTCAAAATTTCCTTCCTCTCCTCTCCTCTGGCTCTGGGACGAGGGAACTCTCAATTATGACCAGTGATAACCGCTCATTGAGTTCCCTCTTCATTTTAAACAAAAACTCATATTTTTTTAAATTCTGAAACTGCCAGAGACACGGCGTGCGTCCAGAGTGCACGCTGCGCAAAAGCTCTGACAGTTGCTCCAAAATGTACTGCGCACGGCGTGCGTTGAAGAAACGCACGCCGTGCGACTTTCCAAAAGATTTTTGTCTAGCCTGACGCTCCAGGTGCACGTCGTGCATTCGCTTTTCTACACTTTTTTGGAAACTCGCACGCCGTGCTCAATGCTCAAACACGCCATGCATTTTGCTGTCTGGGTGAAACCGAAATTCCTCTGAAATAGTGCACGTCATGCATTCATCCTGCACGTCGTGCATTCTGCTATTTCAACAGAACTAAACTCTGCAATTCAGTCTTATTTGGAGCATATCTACAATGCAAGTTATGTGATAAGTAAAGTAACAAAAAGATGGAAAAATTAATATGAAAAGAGGCTAAATAATATCAGAATGAACCAAATGTGTGTGTGATAGCATGTGAAAAGATGATGTAAAAATCACACAACAATAGCATGCCCCTATAAATAATGGGTGGAAAGCACACCTTGGGAAGCGATAGCACGCCCATGTATATATGGTTGTATACATGTACCACTATAAGAAAGAAATATAGTCTAAGCATGGACATAAATAGGGAAAGGCAAGTATCAGTTTAGTCCATGTGAAATGATATGATGAGATCATCCAAAATAAATCACGTGGGTCAGAGGACCAATGAGCATTATCCAAGAAAATAAGAAATTCATAATGATGAAAAAGGAGAATATCTATTCATGCCTCATATGGGAAACAATGGTTGGTCATAATAGCAGTGTGTTGGTATGTATGCCCAGAGAGTCAATCATGTGATGATTTTAATGGCATAACTTGTAACTAATTTGAATAATAAATAAAGGCAAGCTTCCAATTTATTTTGTTTAATTCAATTATGAGATAATGATGTAACATTATAAATGTCTGGAGAATTATATTACTCAATGATGTATGTCTTTAAGTTTTAGCCTTGTCGAAATGAGATCATACGGATGTTAAGAGTACATATACATATTCTCATTATTTTCTTGATTGGTTGTTATTGTGGAAGGTTGATAGACAACAATAACACATGAGATTAGAGTATGGGTTGGTTGATGATGAAATCTCATGAGTCATGATATGGCTATATCAAACCAAGCGCATAGATACATGTTAGAGAATAGTGTATCGGACAGATCCACCATGATACTGACACATGGAGGCCATCATCATAGAACTCATAGTCAGCTCTCACATTGATGGTGGTGGTTGTGATTCTTAGACCTAAAATCACTACACTTAAAACATGTCATTAGGTACACTTTGACATCATCAAAGGCAGTCATGAAATATGGGTTGTTATAATGGTGATGATTGGGTGGCTTTGATACATGGGGATTGACTGGGAGTGATAAATATGGTATTTGTCCCTCCTATGGGAGTGTGATGTCCTAGGCATCTTGGTTAGAAAGACTGAGAAAAGCATGGCCATGTGTATGTGAGCCAATATATGATATTGAGCTTACATATATCTCAGACAGTCTGCTCTGGTTCAAGAGACAAGATTGAATAATAATGAGGGTGACTACTACATGACTCTAGTTCAATCTGGACATCAGTGACAAAGGAACTATACAAATATTACAACATTATACACAGATTGTAGGTTGAAGTTGTTCCTCAACTTTTCCATTTACTTGGGTATCCATGATGTGTTACTAGGCACCACTCTTTGTTTGGGATGTCATAAGTTGTTATGGGCATTCACTGCCAACATAATATGGGACATATAGGATCTCACACATAGGTCTTGATCTAGAAGAGGAGTTCAGATCTTGAATGACATTTGAATTAAGTACTAAAGGGTTTAGGTATTTGATTCACACAACAAATAGGCTGACATCGATAACAAACGCCCATCTCAACTGTTGAGACGGCCATCTAGAAGTGCCAAACGGTCGTCTCAAGAGTTGAGACGGGTGTAAGGGTGTCATGCCTGTTGTGAGTTGAATTTGGCTAAGGAACGAACTGACCCAATCAAACTAGCTAAACTCGGGTCACCATACAACTGTCTGGGTGATTGAGATGGTTGTATCAAATGGGTGATATGGTTTAATTCAGTCGGGGAAGGTTCTAGATGTTTCCCTACTTGTTGCACAAGGAAATAAATGTCTAACACTGATGGAACTGATTTGCTAAATTCATGTACAACTGGAAAACAACCAAATGGTCATCTAGACTGTGCCAAAAGATTGTATGGCATGCCACATGACCGTTGGTTTTCTAGACGACCGTCTGGGCTGTTGCAGGTTGTGATATTTCTAGAATTGTTGCGAAAATTCGAGTTCTTCTGGTCACTTCCTCTCCCGTATAGACTGGGAATGTAGACTCATACCCCGCCTATAAATAGAGGGGTACAAGGGGCTTCCTTAGCACAACACAGACAATTGAGATATAGTTACTCTGACAAATTTTTTCCTCTCTGTTTGTGGTAACCACGAGAGTCTGAGCAAGTTCTACCTGACTAGGGAGGAACAACAAGGGAAAGAGCAATTGAGATCATTATTGTGGAAGAGCAAGTTAGTGACTAGTACATTGATGGAGAGGGATGACTCCTTGATATTCTTACCATGATGACAAGAATTCTAGGTGGTCAGTGTGGACTACCATAGAGGTGGGAAGCCGTTGTTTGCCACTCAGAAGACAACATCAACCAGCAGTCCTTGATAAGAGGAGTTGTTGAAGAAGACAACATTTGTGGATGTAGTTCGTGGCGCTGACTAGGAGAAGCAGCAGTCAGACGAGTCCCACTACAATCAGAATTTAGAGTTGTGCATCTACAATGATGAGGATTGTCGTGGACTTGCTCTAGGACTAGGTATATCCTCAAAACCATCATTCCTGCATTATAGTTATTGATGGGGTCTACTGATTATGGGAATATGGTAGAAAATTTTTTAAAATTCTGCTATCTACTCTATAACCATATTTCCCTAAATAGTGCTTGGATAATAGAAAAGATGCACATGCCTTAGTTGAAAGCCTAAATATCCAATACACTACAAGATCATGGTAAGGGTCACACATGTTGACTCTAGGTCAATGTTGAGTCTTGGTCTAAATTGACTAAACCCATGTTTTGATGATGACTAACCATTCCACTTATTTGTGTCTAATGTCTCTACTTGAGTGATTTCAGATTAGGTATACACACTCCAAATACCCTAACTTGCGCATCTCAAATTGGAGAAAAGATAAGTCAAAGTCAATACAAGTGCATGTTTTTGGAATATGATGTAAATCCACTAGAATCATGTTGTAAATCACTTGTAATTATTATATGACTTGTAATTAAGATTAGAAAAAATCTGGAGTACTTAGATCAAATATTTAAGCACTCAAAAGCCATTTTCCAAAATTCACATTAGGCTATTTATCGATCGAATTGTAAACTCGATTGATCCTTATTGGATTTTGAAAATGACTTTTGATCAGTCGAGTTTCTATTTCATAGAAATCGACCGATCCCTCTACAAACTAAAATTGATTTAAGTGGATCGGTCAGTTATCCCAAGACAATCTCGACCAATGGACTAAATTGGTCTTGTCGCTTAGTGGGATCGGTCTAGTTATCTTTATAGAAACTCGACTGATAGCATTGTATGAAAAAGTACAAAAAAGTGTTTCTAGCCATTGTGGAGTTGCAACAATCGAAATTATATTTGTTGCAAGCCACATAATGGCTAGTTTTTATTCTTAAGTGTCCCCAAAGGATAAGAGGCAATCCCAATTATAAATAGGACCCATTGGGCTTCATTCTAAGGTTGAGCATTCAATGCAAAACTCTATACGAGGTTCCTAGTCTATAGTTGAGTGCCTTCTACAGCCTCCTCTCTCTCTAAGCTTAATCACTTGCTACATTCATTAGAGTGAGTAGGATATTTGTAAGAGAGCTAGTCCTACATGTATATATTGTGAGTCTCTCACTTCCACCACCTCCCTTTCTCTCATTTCAACCATGAAGATGAAGGTTCTCTCTCTTGTCTAAGAGAGGTGAAAAAGAACAAGGGAAGGAGTCCCTTGGTGAAGATCAAGGTCGAAGACTTGTAGCAAGAGTGGATAATCCCTCGGTGAAGGCAGACGACTCCTTGTTCAAGTGGCTAAGTCCTTGGTGGAAGCTTCTCTGAGAGAAGGTGAAGTCAAAGGCTAAAGATCCAAGAAGAGTGGGTAGTTTCTAGAAGACTGAAGACTTTTGCAAGAGTGGGTAAATCCTTGGAGAAGGTCGAAGAGTCATTGCAAAGTGAGTAAGTCCTTGGTAAGGTTGAAGACTCTTTGTATTGGATAGGTAAGTCCTTTGGTGGTTCGTGTATTATAAGTCTTATGAATGAATATAAGAGTGCAATGGTTAAGAAATCCTAGAGGCTGACCTCTCTAGATAGTGGATTGACATACTTCTAGTTTGAAGTGTGGAACCACTCTACATATCTTGTCACTTGATGCTTGTTCAATCTCTATCCCTTGATATGTATGTTTTAGTTGCACTCAAATTTCCTATTTAGCAATCTTATCTTTTAATATATCTTGAAGGTCTAATGAATTTTTTTTTAAGTGCATCCAGTTCTATTCAACCCCCTCCCTCTAGAGAATTCAATCACCCATCTAGGATCCAACAATTCATATCAGAGTGGGTCTTTTCCAAGCATACTTCAACAAGTAGGAGAAGATGGGTGACTACCAATGTGGGAGATACTTCATCAGCCTTCCAAACTTGATGGGAGTAACTTCCTCTATTGGAAAAGAAGGCTACAATTCTACATCCAAGGATTAAGTCTAGAGCTATGGCAAGTGGTGGACCATCCATACAAGCTACCAGAGACAAAGATAGAAGAATGGGATGAAGCTACCATGAATAAAGCCACCTTGAATGCAAGAGCAATCAACATCCTCTATGCCACCATGAACCCCACCGCGTTCAACTAGATTTCCTCTTGTGAGACGGCCTATGAGGTATGGAGAAAGCTATGCATCACTTATGAGGGGACAACTCAAGTGAAGGAAAGCAAAGTTTAAATGCTCAGAGGGCTGTTTGAGAACTTCAAGATGGGAAAGGAGGAGAAGATAGCCAACATGTACTCAAGACTCAATACAATTGTAAATGGCCTTGTTGTCCTAGGTCATCCTATGAGTAGAGGAGAGATCAACTCTAAGATCCTTAGAACTCTCCCCAAGAGATAGGAACCCAAGGTAACTTCCATAGAAGAAGTAAGCTCTCTTGGTGATATACCCATTGAAAAGCTCATTGGAAATCTACAAGCCCATGAAATCACACTTGATAAGAGAGAAGAAGTTGTAAGACAAGAGGAGAAAGAGCTAAAGAGAATGAAGAAGTCTGAAATCAAGGCTCAACTTGAAGCTATTGTGGGTCAAGACTTTTCATCCTCTCATGTTGAAGAAGATGTCATGTACTCTAAGGGTAGACTCTACAAAGGCAAGTCGTCCTCCTCCATATGGTGCCTCAAGTGTGGAAAGAGAGGTCACTTTAAGATAGATTGTCTTCAAGGAAAAAAGACGCATCATCACTAGAGAAGAGAAGAGAAATGGCACAAGAGCTTAAGTGACTCCTCCAACTTAAGCTCAAGTGAAGAATTAGGTGGAGGATCTAGCTCAAGATCTAGTGATGAGGGAGAATGCCATTTTTCTCTTATGGCATCAACAAGTGAAGGCTCAAATGAGGTAAATCTAAACTCTTTAGATGAAGAACCTTTAATTGCTATTATTAATTCTACTCGTGCCTCTCTTAAGTCTTATGAAAAGAAAAGGGAAAAGCTGGCTAGAATTGTTGATAATATGCATGTAGAATTATATGATCTTGAACATGTCAATATTTGCTTGCTTTATGATAAAAATGCTTGTCTTAGTCAAGTAGATGTTCTTAAACTTGAAAATGCTAGATTGCTTGATAAGATTGTTGTCTAAATTGGACATTAGCATACCCTTTGTTTTGATAATGACAAACATTTCATTCTTGTGGGTCTAACGTACCATTTGAGTATTTCAGGGTTCGAAGTAATAAGGAGATTCTACTATGTGGAAAATAGAAGATCGGTGCAAAATTGAAGATCAAATGTGCTTAATTGTATATGTGTTCATGATTGTACTCAAATGTAAACACTTGTATAAGGATATAATGTACAAGTACTTAGACATCATGTAAATCAAGTGTTAGATCTTTCCTATCCACTTATAACCCTTAGATAGGTTTCCCCCACAGTTAGAGTCACCATCACTCATTGAAACACACATCTAGTAGGTGATTCAAAAGACTGAAATAGGGACACACTCGGTCGAAAAAATTGTCAACCGAGACACACTCATTCAAAGTTTTTGTCGACCGAGAACCACCTTGGTCAAAATTGTGAGCACTGTTTAACAACTTACACAATTGTGCTCTAAAATAATCTTCGGTCGAAAACAATCTTGACCGAGTAAGATTCGGTCTAAAGCTTGCGATCGTTAGACTGAGTGGTTGGTAGTTGAGAGTTGGAAATAAATGTTGCAACACTTTTGCCTTAAACCCAGGTTCAGTCAAAGAAATTCTCGACCGAGACACAGTTCGGTTGACAAACTTGTCGATCGAGCAGGGTTCTGGATTGTTCTTTTCAAGCACAAACAAATTAGCAATTTCTAACCAACTAATGTACACCTAACAACTAGTTAAGAACTAAGAACACTCTAGACACTCCCTAATTTGCGCATCTCAAATTGGAGAAAAGATAAGTCAAAGTCAATACAAGTGCACATTTTTGGAATATAATGTAAATCCATTAGAATCATGTTGTAAATCACTTGTAATGATTGTATGACTTGTAGTTAAGCTTAGAAAAAATGAGGAGCACTTAGATTGAATATTTAAGCACTCAAAATCCATTTCTCAAAATTCACATCAGGTTGTGCATTGGTCAAGTTACAAACTCAACCGATCCTTATTGGATTTGAAAATGAATTTTAATCGATCGAGTTTCCATTTCACAGAACTCGATCGATCCTTATGCATACTAAAATTGATTTAAGTGGATCGGTCAGGTTACCCCAGGTGAAACTCGACCGATGGCCTAAATTAGTCTTGTCGCTTAGTGGGATCGGTTGAGTTATCTTTATAGAAACTCAACCGATAGGATTGTACGGAAAAATGCAAAAAAGTGTTTCTAGCCATTGTGGAGTTGCAACAATCAAAATTATATTCGTTGCAAGCCACAAAATGGATAGTGTTCATTCTTAAGTGTTCCCAAAGGCTAAGAGGCATCCCCAACTATAAATAGGACCCCTTGGGCTTCATTCCAAGGTTGAGCATTCAATACAAAACTCTATATGAGGTTCCTAGTCTATAGTTGAGTGCCTCCTATAGCCTCCTTTCTCTCTCTAAGCTTAATCACTTTCTACATCCATTAGAGTGAGTGGGAGATTTGTAAGAGAGGTAGTCCTACATGTATATCTTGTGAGGGTATCACTTACACCACCTCACTTTCTCTCATTTCAACCATGAAGATGAAGGTTATCTCTCTTGGCTAAGAGAGGTGAAGAAGAACAAGGGAAGGAGTCCCTTGATGAAGATCAAGGCTAAAGACTTGGAGCAAGAGTGTATAAGCCCTCGGTGAAGTAAGAAGACTCCTTGCTCAAGTGGGTAAGTCCTTGGTGGAAGCTTCTCTGAGTGAAGGTGAAGTCAAAGGTTGAAGATCCAAGAAGAGTGGGTAATTCCTAGAAAGCTGAAGACTTGTGCGAGAGTGGGTAAGTCCTTGGAGAAGGCCGAAGACTCATTGCAAAGTGGGTAAGCCCTTGGTAAGGTTGAAGACTCTTTGTATTGTACAGGTAAGTCCTTTGATGGGTCATGTATTGTAAGTCTTATGAATGAATATAAGAGTGCAATGGTTAAGAAATCCTAGAGGTTTACCTCTCTAGGTAGTGGACTGACATACTTCTAGTTTGAAGTGTGGAACCACTCTACATTGCTTGTCACTTGGTGCTTGTTCAATCTCTCTCTCTCTCTCTTTCTTTCTCTCTTTCTATGTATGTTTTAGTTGCACTCAAATTTCCTATTTAGAAAACTTATCTTGTGATATATATTGAAGGTCTAATGAATTTTGTTTAAGTTCATTCATCTCTATTCACCCCCACCTCTAGAGCATCCAATCACCCATCTAGGATCCAACAACACCAACCTATATTCATTATATATTATTTGAATTAGGATCTCAATATTTCATTTTTCTTTTTATTTATCTACTTAATGAAACTCTTAGAGAATTAAAACTATAGCAAGGGAACACTAACCTACTACCTTGGCGACAAAGGCATCTGATCTTTAACAAATTTGATTAAAACTAATATTAGCCAAATAGACTCATGATCTTCTCAGGTCACAGACAAGGTTAACCATTAACTAGCCACATGGATGAACATCTTCAGATTATTGATCATTGTTGAAGAAGAAGGCATGACTATAGATCAGTAGTTGTCTTCCAAACATCAATGGAATGCCAAAGGGATCATGGAAGATTGAGGTATTGGTTCAAGTTTGCAATGTCCATGAATCTGGGTTGTCTATAGTGTTCAAATTCTTTGAGTTATAGTTCAATAGTTTTGGTGGTCGTAACTTGTTGTAGGTACTATTAGGCCTTTTACGCAATTCATCATGTATTGTCATCGAGTTTGAATAGTCCATCGATGTGAGGAAAAGAACCAAGCACAAATATTGGAACTAGTGAAGCATGATTTGTGCACTACAAACATGATGCTTTGATGATGTTTCATGCTTCTTTAAGAAAGAGGGCATCGTGGTGGTAGGAGATGTTGCTTCATGGTTATGGTGGAGGGGGAAATAGGGAAGGAACAAGAGAAGAGGAAATCATGAGCAACCTTTGGCATAGCACCTGAATTAATAGGGTCACAGATAGAGAAAGGAGGCGATAGATATTACATAATTAAGAATGAGAGTTAGGGGTTGTTGACGGACTAGTTTTGTTTTGTGTATATATAATTTAGTGGTAGGAAATCTTTAGGAAAATACAGCCCAACTAAAGAAACAATATTTCCTTATATACTAATATTTTTATCTTTTATTTTATATTTTATTTGAGGAAACAAACATGAACTAAATAAAGTAAATTTGACATGTAGTCTAATTATGATGTGTATAATACAAATTTAACATATGTTTTCTATTTTGGAACTGTTTAGTAAGTCATTTAATATTTTTGTATCCTTTTAGTATTTTCATGCTAACTTCTTTTGTCATTTATATATGGCAATTTAGAATTATTCAATCGACGTATATATCATAAATGAACTAACTAATACAAGAAAAATCCAAATTTTACATTTTTTTCTTGTTTTTAGATTGTTTACTTGAATATTTAAGATATGAAGATTTTGGTATTATTTAAATAAATATTATCATAATGTATATTGTGTTAATATATTTGGTTTTTATGATCCTTTGGAAAATATCGATTCATGATGGAATTATATCCTTTTATATTTCTTTGAATACATATTGTCATGTTAATTTTCCATTATGTGTAACACGATTTCCTTTTAAGCAAAAACCACTATGTAACTAATGTAAAGATAGATTCTAATTTAGATTTCCAATCTCCCCAAAACTATTATTGACTTGCATATCACAAATTTGATTATAATAATAAATAATAAGAGAAATGTGTGAAGATATTCATGGTATCTATAATATATCATTTTTTGTTAAATTTGTCTTAAATCAAGATAATGATGATGAGATTACCATATTGACCATTTTCCACTTTTGAGAAATTGAGGAGGAAAGTGGTAAGTTCTTTTTAGAGAAGTTATTGGTGTTTATTTATTTATTATATGTGTTTTATGCTATGACATATTCTCAATGGAATGTAAACTTCATAATGAGAGTCAACTTCCTTTACGGTAGGATAGAGAGGAAAAGTCAACCTACATGTTTTTGTGAAATTCATTTATTGTATTAAATGGAACAATGCATAAGATTACATATACAATCACCATATTTGAAAATGAGAATTTTATTGCAATTCTCTTATGATAAATAATTTCACTTATTTTTATTAGTTTTCGTAAAGCAATTCAGCAGCACATAGTAGCCAATTGGGACTCGTCAGTAGCGGAAGTTGTAGCAGCCAGGATGGGACTTACGCTGGCCAAGGAAAAAAGCCATCCAGACATGAAGGTAGTTCTATGTTCCAGACTCACTCTCTCTGGTGAAGGCGCTGAAGGACCCAGGAGGAAGACGGGACTATTTGGGTCTCCTTGTTGAAGACATCTGCAGCGTGGCTGCCTGCTTTAGACATTTCCATTTTTTTCATGTTAAAGGAGCCCAGAATGCTCTGGCTCATTTTATCTGTCATGATTTTATTGACTATGGGGGCCATACTATTAGACACGGTACAATGCTAAGTCATTGGTGTGATGTCGCTGAGAGTGATGGTTTCTTTGTACCTTGATTTCCTTTTATAAATGAAGGTGGGGTTTTCAAAAAAAATTAGTTTTCGTAAAGCAATTTTGTAGCCAAAGGCAAGATAAATTGTCCCACTTGTTTGACATACACATAAATACCTAATTATACGTTTATGCATGTTTTGAACATTAATTCATATACATATATATATATATATTGTTTCATGTCTTGTAAATATTATTGGGTGTGTTTACTAAATCATGAGATAATAGTATAAATATGTTTATAAAGTAGAAACTAAGTTTACATATTTTGTTACATGTTACTCCAAATCACAACAGTTTTTATATTTCTTTTCACTCAAACGCTACTTAAACTTTATTATAGTTCTTCTAAGAAATAATGACTTAAATTTCCCAACATAAGTTAATTTTCTCATTAATAAAAAATTGACTTCTATGGCCAACAAGAAAGGAGAAAACTACTTTTCTCACTAATGTCCACTTTTGAAGTCATTAAAAATATTATTTATTATTTTGGAGCAAAACTCATATTTTCTTTTCTAAATTAGTTTATGCATCTAGAACTATCCAAATATTATGAAAAATTAGAACGTAAACTAATAATGACGTGTAGAATTTGATATTATCATTAGTTTCCACTTTTTGAGTAAAAAATATTTTATTTAATTTATTTGACTTTAAGTTGTGTTTCATTTTCCTAAATGCATATTAGGATAGTTATTATAATTTAAATAAAGCACAAAATTTTCCACCAAGTTAATTGGGACCCAAGAAATATGATTTTCATATTATATTTGTGTTTTTAGATTTGTTTTTATAAGTTATAGCACATTTATGATTTTTGGCTCATTCGAAAAATTACAATATTACATCATAATTGTCAACTTTCATAAAATTGTGTCCTAATATCTTTACATTGTATTATTATAAACAAAATTCCACATTTTATGACATTTAACATATTTAGTTTATTATTTCCATACTTATTTAATTAATAGAATATTATTAATACTTATGGACATGGATTTATCAATTGTTACTCCAAAGCATATTATATATTTCTATTTAGCATTATGTGGGTATTAGTTATAAAAGGAAATGCATGTAACATATTAGCACAAATTTGAGTTATTATGTTAATATGAGTGTATTTGGATACATTATTAACCTTGTTTGGTCAATTTTAGATATCTAAGCATACCAACATGTTAGTTAGGGAATAGGGGTTTCTAGAGTCAAAAACTAAGTTTTGGTCAGTTACAGCTCGTTTCAGTTAAGTAAGCTCAAGACCATACTTCTAGAGGTTACATAACGTACTGAGTCACAGTCATATCGGATTATTGACAGGGGTAGAGGAATTCTTCCTCTTTTTGTCGATCATCGCATCAAAAATGTAGTGGCACTTGAAAACCTCCACAAACTCCTTTCATGTGATGAACTCTTCATTTGGGTCTCTAGAGTAGTAGAAGTTCTCCCACCAAACTCATGATGGTCCTCACAACATGTGTTTCTTGAATGTCACACCCCGATCTCACACTAACCACTAATCATGAGATTAGGGCACGACGGAGGGATTATTACATAAACAAATCACTGAGAACCTTTTTCTTTTTAAAACCTCGTAATGATATCCGGATTATTGTTGTAAACTAAAACATAAATAACTATTGCGGAAGCATTTCAATTAAACTGGCTAGAGAACATAAACAGAGTTTACAACATGTAACATTGTTTAACAGAACGTAGAACATAACAGTTAATTTACATCTTTTACACATTCGCCATACATACTCTCTCTCACCCACACCATGTCCCAAGGACCGAGGGGAAAGGACTAAGAGACCACTATCTAACTAACTACATATACCTTCTACTGACTAGGGTGGTAAGATCCTTCAGATTCCTGGAACTGTCGCTGACCTGAAAATGTTTGAGTAGAGGAGTGAGCCTACTCGCTCAGTGAATAGTTTTTCATTTAACTATCACTAAACAACTCGTTAAGTTTATTATTCAGATTAATATACAAGAAATACTACACTGAGCAGTTCTAAAACAATATAATTGAAATAACAAAGAATGTAAATATTGCATCCAAAGAATAACTACTAGAAGACTATGCTCTAGTCTTCCTTAACTCTTTCATTTATAAGGAACTCTGTGAACCTATATGATCATATTTTAACTTATGCCCTGATCTTATGCAGTGTACTCTGCATAAGAGACTCGCAGTGCACTACGACCACACCGTACAAGACTTAGCGACACACCCGGGAAATGCTAAGTTTGACTTCTTGTCCTGGTCTGCACAGGACTCTCAGGCGCTCAAGGGCCTCATGCTCACAAGGGCCTCACTGCAATCTCAAAAGAGTGTACTCTAGACTCCTCCTCTAACCTGAGTACACAGGCGCAGGGAGTCAACACTGGGTTACCACCAGAATTACTCAACCGGTTGGTGTTGGATAACCCTTCTGTCCTCGTGCCACCAGAATTACTCAACCGGTTTATGTTGGACACGAGTTTCACCCCTAAGGTGCAGACCTCTCAAAGGGGTTCTACGGTGTTCAGGGCACCTAAGTTTAACATTAACATTATAGGTACATTTTAAACAGAAATCATAACTCATTTAACATTTCTCACAAGGCTCACACAGCCTGCCATATTATATCATAAGAAACATCATAACTCATGTATTCAACATATATCATATCTCAGTAACATTCCTTTCTATGGCATGTCATATCTCATCACCTGCAATTTACGAGATATGTATTATGAAAATAAGAAACCATGTAGTATATATATACCAACTCAAAGAGAATAAGCATGTAAAGTTAAATGCACAAGAAACATACAATTCAACAGTTAAGCATCACCACATCTCATACTGAGAATTTTGATATCAAAATACTTGATTCATAGTACATCCTATTCTTAGGGTTTCAGTTACCTCATTCACTTATCACATGGCAACACCCTATCCTTATATCATGCATGCAGGCAGATTTAAAATTCATAAATATCTCAAATTCAAGTCAATTTGGCACGTGCATATTGAATTCATTCAATTGAACATCTTAGTGCACTGCTAAGAGTAATTTACTTCACATATAAGAAATCATCTGTAGTATTTCTATTCCAGTAATTGTATTAAGCACTTTTGGTTTCCATTGCACCAAATAAAATCATTGAACTGTTCTACACTGATCAGAAGCTGTTCTAGATCATGTATAATCATACAGAAGCAATTTATAAAATAAAATTCAAGTTTCATCAAATACTGATAAAACGCCTGATAATCACTGATATCAGTGCAAAAATGCACAGTTTACCGAAAAATTCCAACGAAGGAGTTAAATGATGATAACTAAATGAACTCCTACTCACCGCGTTTCGAACTGTCCGGGTTCGTCCAGAATTGCATTCAAGGCCGGATTTTGGGCGATTTTGGATCGTCTTCTTCCTTTGATTTATTGGTTTACTGTTCCTGCAACTCAGCAGCAGAACAGCAGAATAACTTCTTCACGAACAAAGTCTGAAATTGGTTCAATTGATAGCTAACTCTTGAGCTAGGGTTGCGGATCCATACCTGGGCCTTAAGGCCGAACTCCATGGCACCATTTCGAGGTGCTGGCCACGCCCAAGGCACTCCTGGACGGACCTGTTGTAAGCAAGCAACAATTTCCCCCATGAACAGGTTGAAGGGGAGCTCAGCTACGGCTGAATCGAAGGCTAACAGCTACGAATTCCTGCTTAGGAACCCCAGACGAGCTCAAGGGCACTGATTTGGTGTTGCTCCTCGCGTCCAGGAAGGCTCCTGGCCGCTACTCAGCTGCTGGCCGACGCAGCACCTGCAAGGGGGTGCCACCCTATGCGTTGGGGCCGTGATTTGGAGGTTAGGGTGAAGAAGACGGCCACCAATGGATAGTTGATCATTGGCCGAACTCAAAGCTAGCTTTTACTTGCCATTTCGTGGGCTCAAGATGGCGCTTGGCCGGCCGTAGCAGCTGCTGATCGCAGCTCTGTAGGTCGGCGCCTGCTAGGTTAGGGCGGAATAGAAGAGGAAGGGAGGAAGGAGAAGGGTATAGGAAGGTGAACGGAGGTGAAAAACTGCTCGAGACAAGCTACCATGCTCAAACGGCCACCCCCTCCTCTGCCCTAGCTGCAGGTCGGGCGAGGTACAGAGCGCCGCTTGCGGCTGCTCCTGTTCTAATGATCGGGAAGGAGATGAAAAAAAAATATATAAGGTAGTCGACCCACTTAAAGGGGTAAAGATTAAGTAAAATGTAAAATTTGCAAAATCAGCCCAAAAGACTTAAAAACGTCATATCTAGTACAGCGGATGCCCGATTTGGATGATTTCTCTTGCAACTTTTCAAGAACGGGATTCTCTACAACCTTGAAGCGGGAAAACATACTAATTGGACTGTCTCACCTGATCAAAGCACTAAATGCATCAGTGAGTACTTAATCCAACTTAATTAACCTAACGATCATCATTACTATTATCATTAATTGCCTCATGTGATTAAATCTCAACCATTGAATCACATCTTAACTTATCATGATTATCCATGATGTTTAATAGAGTGCTTAGCACTAATCAAGGTACTTACTGATTAATCACAGAGTGGGTCATAACAATCTCCCTCCCTTATAAGAATTTCGTCCCGAAATTCCTTAAAGAGAAAAGAAAACTTGTTATGCATATCTGACTCAAGCTCTCGCGTGGCTTCCTCTAGTTATGATTCCTCCACAAAACCTTCACTAATGGTATCTCACAATTCTTGAGCTTCTTGATTCTCTGATCAACTATTTGTACTGGTCCCTCAACATAGGACACATCTGATCTGAGCTGTGCGGGTTCTGGGTCTACTATCTTTTCTGTACCAGGATAGCATTTCTTCAACATAGATACATGAAACACATCATGTAGATTTGACAACTCAGATGTCAATTCTAACCTATAGGCTACAGGTCCAATCCTCTCAATAATAGAATATGGGCCCATACACCTAGGAGTCAGTTTGCCTCTCTTGGAAAACCTCAACATTCCTTTCCATGGTGAAACTTTTGGATACACTTCATCACCAACCTGAATCTCAAGTGGTCAACGCCTCTTCTCGGCATGACTCTTATGTCTATCATGTGCAACTTTCAATTGTACTTTGATCACAGTAATCTTTTCAGTGGTCAAATCCACTATCTCTAATCCATGAATCTGCCTTTCACCTACCTCATATCAACATATGAATGATCTACACTTTCTGCCAAACAGAGCTTCATACTGAGCCATAGCAAGACTAGAATGGTGACTATTATTGTATGCAAACTCTATAAGGCTCAAGTGTTCTTCCCAACTTCCACTGAAATGCATGAGACATGCTCTCAGCATGTCCTTAAGAGTCTGAATGGTCCTCCCGGACTGATCATTCGTTTGTGCGTGGAAAGTTGTACAGAATCTCAACTTGTGCCCAAAGCATGATGCAACTGATTCCAAAACCTAGATGTGAACTTAGGATCCTTATTTGGTATAATTGAAACTGGGATACCATGCAACCTGACTATCTCATCCATATATATCTTAGTCAACTTCGGGACATCAAAGGTTGACTTAATATGAAGAAAGTGAGTAGACAATATTAGTCTATCCACAATCATTCATATCAAGTCATAACCTCCAGGTTTCCTGGTTAACCCTACCACAAAATCCATTGTGATATGTTCCCATTTCCATTCTGGTATAGGAAAAGATTGCAAGGTACCTACAGGTTTCTGGTGCTCAGCCTTAACCTGCTGACACACTCTGCACCTAGTCACGTACTCAGCTACATTCTTTGTTATACCAGGCCACCAATACGACTCCTTGAGATTCATGTACATCTTAGTGTTACCTGGATACATGGCATACATCGATACATGTGCCTCCTCAAGAATCTTTTCTTTCAAATCACTGTCTCGAGGTACACAACATATCATGCTAATACAACACACCATCATCTAAAAACTTGAACTCTGGTCTCTTCCCCCTGTCATGTCATGCATGGTCTGGTTTAACTCACTATCACCCTATTGTAGTTCCTTGATCTGATCATAAGAAGTAGGCTTGACTTGCATCTATGCAATCAAACCACTCTGCTCTGTCACCCCTAAGTCTAAGTTCAACTTCTGCATCTCTATTAGCAGGTCTCTCTTGAAACATGCCATAGAGAATGCATCAGCTACAAAACTAGACTTCCTGCTTAGGGCATCAACTACCACATTTGTCTTCCCAGGGTGACAGTCTATCGTCACATCATAAAGATAGTGACGATGTGTCATAAGAGCATAAACTACAACAGATATCTCCAAAACATGTATCAGGTAATACTCCTCATTCTATGCTACTTACTTCATGTTATTACTGTAAGAATTTATTTCAAATTACACTTCAGTTATGTTATATTTCTCCTTTTGTTTCAAACACACTTGTTACATTTCAATTTATATCTTACTCTTTTCTCCAAGTCATTTTCATGTTGTTTGTCTACCTTTCAGATTGGCCACATTTAAACCATGGATCACTATCAGTGCTAGATTACTTTTCATAGAACAAATCTCATGATCTTATTTTATAGTGATGCTAGTATTCAAGGTCAAATCACTAGCGACATCCCTTGAACTACTACAACTCTAAACATTCTAAGGTTTGGTCATTACCAAAAACACGACGTTATTGTGATGTGATTTTACTTCCTTAGTTTGAAATTCAAACTTGGATCTCATAATTTTTTTACGAAAAACTTCCTTGTCTTATCATTGGAATCTCCTTTCTCTCATTTGGACATTTAGATACATTACATTCTCAATTCACCTTGCTAGGGTTTCATCATCATATTGTGTATCATTATTTCATTCAATTAGACGTCTCTACCATGGTAGATATGCAACATATATGATGCATTCACTTTCTAACTTACGCGGTTGTTCTTTATTTTAGAAACAAGTTAGTTAGTCTATTGAGACTCAGAATTTCAAGGTAGTATGTATGAATGTATTAAACTTTATAATAAAGATATGCATTCCATACTCTCAATTATGTCATGTAATCCTCATTCCTTAATCAAAATCATCATTTTTAACATTTCTCTTAATTCAACTAAGTTTCTTATCCTGGTCTTATGATTTACATTAAAAAAAAATTCTTTGCTTTGAAGTACATAAAAATACATTTACTATATTCCATGATCCATTCCATGGTTAATTCTTACTACCTTATCCCTTGCATACTTTTCTTATATCTTCTCCATATTCTCATACTTAGAGTTCATATAATACAAATCAGTAAATTTAATTTGAACCTTATATCGTGTCCCTTTATTTCCAATTAAGGATTGCTCATATGAGACTCCAACATTGGGCCTCTGATATCAGTTCCAGCTACTTCTTAGCTGCTCTAATCTTTCCCTTACATCTCAATATCTCAGCGTATGTACATTCTCACTATGATTCGGGTCCAAATTATCCAGAGTCTATTCTTATTATACTGTTAATAGGAGTCATTAAATCCCAGTAACGCATCCTGCCAGCCGGACCAGGCTGAACCTGTAGTCCTGAAGCCAAGAGCTACTCGAGATTAACTAACTCCTATTGATCTCAAACATGTGGAAATAATATCCATTTAGGGAAAATACATTTAAACAATCGTCTAGTCTACTTGATACAGAGAATATAAATAATAAATAAATCATTTCATAACACACAACAACATAAAAGAATCATGTTTACTTTACAAACTGAAATTCTAATTTCATGCATATAAGAGCATTTCTAGTGATCTCTAATCAAATAAGCAATATATAACAAGAGTTGTATTGCATCCTATATTTAATCTCTTACTCTTACATTAATTTCCGATTCTTAATCCTAAGATTTCTAGGGTTTCTCTCTAGCCTATCCTTCCTCTGCATACCTGGCCAGGGTATTCAGAGAAGAATAGACAGAGTAGCTTGATACTGGTCAATCTAAGTATTCAGACACCTGGCCAGGGTATCTAAACACTCAGACCTCCCAGAGCTAAAACACATCATTTCCTATTTATCTCACTTATAACTCTATCTTTCGATCCTAATGATTCCAGATGACTCAGGTTAAACTCTCAACTTGATCCTCGTGACCACATCATCTTCCTATTATCTACAATACTATAACAGAACACTTCCTGTTATAAAATTGCAGTTAGAAGGAAGACACCTAAATCCTAATCCTATTGGTCTCTTATCGTCCCCTGACTTTGACTTAGAATAACTATGTACTCAACCTATGCTCTGATACCAAGATGTCACACCCTGATCTCACACTAACCACTAATCACGAGATTAGGGCGCGACGGAGGGATTATTACATAAACAAATCACTGAGAACCTTTTTCTTTTTAAAACCTCGTAATGATATCCGGATTATTGCTGTAAACTAAAACATAAATAACTATTGCGGAAGCATTTCAATTAAACTGGCTAGAGAACATAAACAGAGTTTACAACATGTAACATTGTTTAACAGAACGTAGAACATAACAGTTAATTTACATCTTTTACACATTCTCCATACATACTCTCTCTCACCCACACCATGTCCCAAGGACCGAGGGGAAAGGATTAAGAGACCACTATCTAACTAACTACATATACCTTCTACTGACTAGGGTGGTAAGATCCTTCAGATTCCTGGAACTGTCGCTGACCTGAAAATGTTTGAGTAGAGGAGTGAGCCTACTCGCTCAGTGAATAGTTTTTCATTTAACTATCACTAAACAACTCGTTAAGTTTATTATTCAGATTAATATACAAGAAATACTACACTGAGCAGTTCTAAAACAATATAATTGAAATAACAAAGAATGTAAATATTGCATCCAAAGAATAACTACTAGAAGACTATGCTCTAGTCTTCCTTAACTCTTTCATTTATAAGGAACTCTGTGAACCTATATGATCATATTTTAACTTATTCCCTGATCTTATGCAGTGTACTCTGCATAAGAGACTCGCAGTACACTACGACCACACCATACAAGACTTAGCGACACACTCGGGAAATGCTAAGTCTGACTTCTCATCCTGGTCTGCACAGGACTCTCAGGCGCTCAAGGGCCTCAGGCTCACAAGGGCCTCACTGCACTCTCAAAAGAGTGTACTCTAGACTCCTCCTCTAACCTGAGTACACAGGCGCAGGGAGTCAACACTGGGTTACCACCAGAATTACTCAACCGGTTGGTGTTGGATAACCCTTCTGTCCTCGTGCCACCAGAATTACTCAACCGGTTGATGTTGGACACGAGTTTCACCCCTAAGGTGCAGACCTCTCAAAGGGGTTCTACGGTGTTCAGGGCACCTAAGTTTAACATTAACATTATAGGTACATTTTAAACAGAAATCATAACTCATTTAACATTTCTCACAAGGCTCACACGGCCTGCCATATCATATCATAAGAAACATCATAACTCATGTATTCAACATATATCATATCTCAGTAACATTCCTTTCTAGGGCATGTCATATCTCATCACCTGCAATTTACGAGATATGTATTGTGAAAATAAGAAACCCTGTAGTATATATATACCAACTCAAAGAGAATAAGCATGTAAAGTTAAATGCACAAGAAACATACAATTCAACATTTAACCATCACCACATCTCATACTGAGAATTTTGATATCAAAATACTTGATTCATAGAACATCCTATTCTTAGGGTTTCAGTTAATTCATTCACTTATCACATGGCAACACCCTATCCTTATATCATGCATGTAGGTAGATTTAAAATTCATAAATATCCCAAATTCAAGTCAATTTGGCACGTGCATATTGAATTCATTCAATTGACCATCTTAGTGCACTGCTAAAAGTAATTTACTTCACATATAAGAAATCATCTGTAGTATTTCTATTCCAGTAATTGTATTAAGCACTTTTGGTTTCCATTGCACCAAATAAAATCATTGAACTGTTCTACACTGATCAGAAGCTGTTCTAGATCATGTATAATCATACAGAAGCAATTTATAAAATAAAATTCAAGTTTCATCAAATACTGATAAAACGCCTGATAACCACTGATATCAGTGCAAAAATGCACAGTTTACCGAAAAATTCCAACGAAGGAGTTAAATGATGATAACTAAATGAACTCCTACTCACCGCGTTTCGAACTGTCTGGGTTCGTCCGGAATTGCATTCAAGGCCGGATTTTGGGCGATTTCGGATCGTCTTCTTCCTTTGATTTATTGGTTTAGTGTTTCTGCAACTCAGCAGCAGAACAGCAGAATAACTTCTTCACGAACAAAGTCTGAAATTGGTTCAATTGATAGCTAACTCTTGAGCTAGGGCTGCGGATCCGTACCTGGGCCTTAAGGCCAAACTCCATGGCACCATTTCGAGGTGCTGGCCACGCCCAAGGCACTCCTGGACGGACCTGCTGTAAGCAAGAAACCGTTTCCCCCATGAACAGGTTGAAGGGGAGCTCAGCTACGGCTGAATCGAAGGCTAACAGCTACGAATTCCTACTTAGGAACCCCGTACGAGCTCAAGGGCACCGATTTGGTGTTGCTCCTCGCGTCCAGGAAGGCTCCTGGCCGCTACTCAACTGCTGGCCGACACAGCACCTGCAAGGGGGTGCCACCCTAGGCGTTGGGGCCATGATTTGGAGGTTAGGGTGAAGAAGACGGCCACCAATGGATAGTTGATCATTGGCCGAACTCAAAGCTAGCTTTTACTTGCCATTTCGTGGGCTCAAGATGGCGCTTGGCCGGCCGTAGCAGCTGCTGATCGCAGATCTGTAGGTCGGCGCCTGCTAGGTTAGGGCAGAATAGAAGAGGAAGGGAGGAAGGAGAAGGGTAGAGGAAGGTGAACGGAGGTGAAAAACTACTCGAGACAAGCTACCAGGCTCAAACGGCCACCCCCTCCTCTGCCCTAGCTGCAGGTCGGGCGAGGTACAGAGCGCCGCTTGCGGCTGCTCCTGTTCTAATGATCGGGAAGGAGATGAAAAAATATATATAAGGTAGCCGACCCACTTAAAGGGGTAAAGATCAAATAAAATGGAAAATTTGCAAAATCAGCCCAAAAGACTTAAAAACGTCATATTTAGTACATCGGATGCCCGATTTGGATGATTTCTCTTGCAACTTTTCAAGAACGGGATTCTCTACAACCTTGAAGCGGGAAAACATACTAATTGGACTGTCTCACCTGATCAAAGCACTAAATGCATCAGTGAGTACTTAATCCAACTTAATTAACCTAACGATCATCATTACTATTATCATTAATTGCCTCAGGTGATTAAATCTCAACCATTGAATCACATCTTAACTTATCATGATTATCCATGATGTTTAACAGAGTGCTTAGCACTAATCAAGGTACTTACTGATTAATCACAGAGTGGGTCATAACATTGAACTTGACATGGGACTCCTCATAGTAGTCCAAGTCTTGGAAGCAATGCTCCAAATTGCTAATCTAGGCCCCAGCCTTGCCCACAATGTCAAGTTCTTCCTCCCTTATGAATGACTCATTATTCACCTTTGGGAAGTCTAGGAAGGTGACTTCATTCCTCCTTTGGTAATGGCCTCCATCTCTCCTGCCCATTGCATTTGCCAAAGCTATGACCAACACATTATATGACAAAGAAGGGTCAGCTCCTTCTAGGATCTCCTCATACCCAGAGTTGTGACCAATCTCACCATCAGAGCATGGGGGTGACTTTTCATGATTAGGGCGACACTTATGGGTCATCTGGAAGAGGAAAATAAACATTCATAAGAATGTAGTATAACATGTAATATCATACTATGGTGGTAGTTCTAGGATTTCTTTGATAGCACTTTTCTTACAACCTTCATACACAATCCAAATATAACGAAAGCATTTTCAAACTCAATGGATCTGAGATTGATGATGAGATTCTTGTACTATTGGGAGTCTTTGGAAGGGAAAACCCCATGGATCTGAGTATCAAATTGAGTGATTGTGGCAAGGGTTTTTAGATAGATTTCTTGCACTGGGGTTTATCGGGGAAGGGTGTAGGGTATCAAGGAGTTTAGGTTCTGGAAAAAAATGCAAACTCAAAGTTCAACATTTGTAGGGAGTTGGGTGAAAGAGGGAGTCTCTCCACTCATAGATGGCTCTGTGACTAGATTCTTGACACAGATCAGAGCTTTGTACATGTGAAATTCAAATCAAATCAAAACTTAGGTATTATAAGCTATATTAGATCATTTCTCAAATAAAACTATACAATTTTCTTCTTTTCTTAATTGGGCTAGTTAGGGTTGTCTAAATTAGGTAAAATTTGATCATAGACTTAGAATTTTGTGCAAATCACCACGACGGATTTAGATTCCTAAGAATTTCAACCCAAACCTCCAAATAAATTATTTAGGTTTAGAGTTCCATAATTCCTAATAAATCATAGGAATGTCACTACCTTGCCAAAAATGACCATGAAGCTTATCACATCACAATCTTTAACTTAAAAACCACTTCATAACTTATTACACCCCTATAAGGCATAACTTATCACATTAAGCATTCCAGCCTAATAAAGGATGTGATTATGTAACAAATCAATATACATACCTAGTAAATTGAGGAACCTCAAAGTACCAAATAAAAATTCACTTCCACATGTAGAAATATACAAATTTATCAATTTCCCAACAAGATAAGTTTTTATGAGCTCAATGGTCATTGTTACAAGTTAACAAAATTAAGTTGTGAAAGTATCAAAATTGTGTTCATCAATGTTACTTATATGTTCATTTGATTTGATTATTATATTTGTATCCATATATTTAATATTCCAAAATCAACATACATATTTATACCATATAAGAAGAGTTGTAGTAGGTTGGGATCCTATTTATAAATTATGTATACTTACTGATAGATCCTTTATCTGCTATCAAATGTATGTAAAGAAAGTTATGGTAATAATTTCTTTAGTTATGGATGGTGTTTTCTATTATATGTTATATATGAACATTTGTGAATGGGTTGGATGAAATTCAAATATTATTTTTACAATATGGATAGGCTCATCTATTTTTAACTAAACATAAAAGTCATGGGTGATATATATAGGGTTAATACCATATTAAGATAGACAAATTCATCTCGTGTTCTGAATCTCATAACTTGACCTAAAAGTTCCAGTATTACTTATATAGGTTGATCAGGCAAAGCATGTTGACAAATTTTGTACAGTCCATGTCCGTGCCAAGGTATACTCATACCCAACTATTTATCTATTTGTTGATGAGGATTAGCTCAACTGGTCGGTTAGATAAAACCCAGTGAGCAGTCTCATGTTCAATATTGAGTGGGTGTTGTTTCTAAAAATTGTCACACATAGCATACACTAACTAACTATGCAAATCAAATGGATCTTGGGTGGGTGGGGTGCACACATCCTAAGAATTTACATTTTGGGTCATAAGTGGCCCTTTTGGGAGTGGTTCCTTGCAAAAAATCATATTTCTATTCAGAATAGAGAAAAGAGGCGTCCTAATAACTGTCCAAAAATGTATATAAGATGCCTTTGATTGGCTTTAATGAAACACTGGGTATAAACTAGTTTGATGCATGGACTTGAGAATATTCATAAACATGAAGTTATCACAACAGGTTATATTGTTGAGTTCTTCATAATTCACTTTCAAGATTAACATCTAATTAAAAGCATGGATGTTTGTTTCTAGTGATTAACAACATAAATGAATATTTACATAATGGTACCTTTTAGTAGTAATAATAAGAGGATATCTCTTAAGACATGTATGAATACTTGATAATAAGTTTGTGGGTGTTAAATGATAGATGTACCACAAACTAATTGTCATGTCATTTACTCACAGACTCCATCAACTATACAACCATATTCCAAATGGAACATATCTTTTAAGACTATGTATATATTAGTACATTAGGTCAGGTCATATTGTGTTTTGACATGTTTGTGATCAAACCCATATTATTTGGTGGGATGTTGGTCAGGCTTAGGCCCTAGATAATATTAGGAAGGTTTTATCCTATACCCAGCCAGTATATCAAATTTATATTTTTGGTAGGACCATATAACATATAGAAGTGAAAATTTGCAAACAAAATATTGAGGTATATATATATACTATATAGGAAAGTGGTAAGAGGGGTTCTTCACAATTTTTTCTATTATTAGTTTATAATTAGTCATTGTATTTAATAATAGAGTCGTTTGATATAAGTGTCTATGAAATATTACCATTTATTTTTTCAACTTACAAGTTGTTGCTTTTAATCTATATATCCATAATGTATAGGAAAGTGTGTTCGAGGGTATAAGTGCAATTTTTATTTTTTTTCAAGTTACAGATTAGTCCTTATATTCTAATAAGTTAGTCACATGGTACACAAACTTATATATATATATATATATATATATATATAGTTAAATTATAAGAACCCTACATACGGTATATCTATATTTTATATGAAACTATGTGGGAGAATCTATGTAACTTTTTCTTTTTCTTTTTCTTTTTTAAATAAAAAAATGTGTATTTATATATTGTTAAGGCAGTCGTGTGATGTTTAGTCTTATGCAAGATTTACATTAACGTTCATAATTACAAGTTGCTCATTTTATACTACATGTATTTATTGTATGTGAAACAATGGGACATGAATTGATGCAATAGTTACATTCAATTTTTTAAATTAAAAATTGACACTTGTACATTATAATAAGATTGTGAAACGACTTCGACCAATCTCGACAATGCATCATGTTATTTTTTTTGGTGCTAGGTTTGAGAGTGTGATGAAAAACAAGCTCTGGGGAAGTACAGAATGTGGTTTCTATGATTGAAATCAAGAAATATATGTCTAGTGACTTTGTTAACGTCAAAAGTGTTTGACATTCTCTTAGAGTATAAGAATCAAAGTTGGTTCCTTCTTATTTATTTATTTTTCTTTTTACTATATTCTTTTGTGTTTTCTTTGATGTGGTGTTGAGTACAAAATTAGTTAACATTTTCTTCACCCCTTGAGAGTATAATTGAACATTGTCTAGGCTAGATATAATCATATTGGTTATCCAAGTGAGAGAATTCAACAAATTGACAAAGTTATGAATTGCCACATTTTTTATTACAAAGTAATAATATGTTTACAAATATGTGCAATGTCTAATTTTCTAAAATGCCTACATTGCATAGATTTGTAGCTGGTATAACTTAAAGATTGTAGCCTTTCAATGGTGAATGCAACTTCTATTTTCCTATTTGAAAAGTTTTCAATGTATGAATATTATCGATTATGTATAAAATAATAGTTTCTTGAAAGTTTGTTCTAAATCTTCATAATTTTTTATTACTTCTCACGACTTTTGGGATTATCAATATCCCACTAAAATCTTCCATCCAAAATAAAAGATTCTTTTGAGGAAAATTATCAAGATCACTTGAAGTAATCACAAATAAAAAATTGCATCAAAGTTTTTAGAGAGTCTATTTGATTAAGATATTTAGTCTATTACTTATATGGGTTCGTTGTGTATTGGATCATTAGGGTTTGTTTTGAGTATGTACACTTCCCCTTATTCTATTATTTTTGGGAGAGAGGGTTGCCCTTCTATCAATAATAAAAACCTACACAAGGACACTTGCTTATCATGATCATCTTTCCATATGGTAACAGAGAAGGTCTTCCTATACCGCCCCTAACCCTAAGAGAGAGAGTGCAAAGGAGATTTGTCTACCCTTACGGGTTGTCTCCGTCCCCTAGATATTTCTTGGGTACCTGTAGGTATCTCCTACCCCTACTTCTTCTAGGATCCATTTCCATGGAGCGTCTTCATCAACAACAAAAAAGTTCATCTTGAAAATGATGATATTAGATCTCCATGGGACACCATGTTGTCGCCATTGTTTGTTGCTTTTGAAGCTGCCACTTCTATCTTATTTTCCACCCTAATCTACACTGCTACAAATCTATAGCGCCTTCATCTGTATTGTTGTCGACCTGCACCACCGTCATCTCTACCAAACTACATTGTCATCCTCTACATCTTTGTTGATCTTCATCGGCTTTATCATCCATGCCACCTCTGTTGAGATCTAATCCCAAATCTTAGATAAAGATCTCATTTTTTGCTAATATTGGGGACATATCATCCCTATATTGCTATCGTGGAGATCCTAAAGGATTTATCCATCTTCTATTGGGATTTTCTACTATTTCTTGCTGCTAACAGGGTGTGTTGTTGTTAAAAACATTGTGTAGGTAGAGTTCTGCTTCATTCCTAACTTGGTTCATGAAATCTCTCACATGTATCTGCCCTACTTCTACTCTAAGATTCCTCAACTGACACAATGTGTCCCTACTTTCTATTATCAATGACCTACTGCATGACACGACGTGTTTCCCATATGACATGTGTGTCACCTGCTATTACTGCTACATATTGGCATGCTACGTCATCTACGACTATTTTGTTACCAGGTGGATGCTTCTATACATGGTCATTTCCTATCTTTATCCTTACAAGCAACACTTATCTTTCTTTTACAGTGTTTTTTTTGTTCTTTAACCCCCACCCTTTCCAATCCTACATACAAATTACATACATCCTCAATGCTTCTATTACCCCCTTCATATACATATTGTGCTTACTAACTAGTCAGATATAATTTTTGATCTAAACTCCTTTTTCAGCCGCTCTAAGATCCACATATTTTTCTATTTGGTTCTATATAATCGGGTCATGTTACACATTGACTCGAGTTGCGGGTTACCTCCTCGATATATTGACCTACATAAACACTACCTCTAGCATTACTTTTGACTCTCCACCCCAATCACTCAGTTGATTCTTTTCATGGTCGTTGTGAAGGGGAGAATAGAGGATGATGAGTAGAGGAAAGAGTGAGATGGAGGAGATAAGTAGAGGATTTTAATTCTGGTTCTCGATGGATCTTCATGCTACTTTTATTGTTGTTGTGTGGTGTTGCTTTTGTTTCTATGTGGATAATTTTGTTGTTATGTAGATTCTTCATGTTGTTTTTATTGTTGCTATGTGAATCATTCTACTGCTATTATTGATCTATTAACCTTATGAAGTGCTTCAAAAACTTATTCATCACAATTTTGATTGTTGCTATGAAGGTATCTACTTCACTTATGTTATCTTATGATTGATCTTTCTATCCAGCGACGTCATTCTTGCTACTTGTGCTACGATTAGTACATTTTATTTGCTACTTTGTGCTTTTGCACTATCTGTCATTCACTTTATTTAAATGTTGACTCTCTACTTATTTTTGCTATGTTTTTATGTTGACTCTTTGCCTGTTTCATTTGTACGTTGACCATTGCTACTACCGTGACCCAGTACTCTCTAGACGGTGACGTCTATGATGGAAAATATATGATGTGAGAAGATCATGAAGATTTTTACTATACATGATGGATTTTCATCTACATTGGATCTTGGAGTCCTTTATCTGCTTGCTACTCCATACACTGGTTCTCTATCTAGCTACGTTGTGTACTTCGTATTGATGTGTGTCAGCACTCTCTAGCTTGTCTGTGCCTTGCGTAGGTTTACTCTTTTCTTGATTGTTCTTTGTATGTACATTGACTACTACTTCTTATGTTCCAGCACTCTGGCATATTCAATGACGACGACAACTGAGATAAAGACCATGATACCTATATGTTGTCATTTAATTTGCTCCAGATGCAACTTCATATTGATCAAGAAGCTCCTACTATCTTCTTGTGTAGTCAGTTTTAAATTATCTATTTGAGGATAAGTATTTGAGTGGATTTATTGTAATATTGAGCAGACAAACATTTTTGTATGGGTTTGCTTTATCTTTCATTATTTTCTTTCGTCTGTCTGTTTGTTTTTAAGTTGACTTAGGATTTTCTCAAACTTCAGCTTCAGAGGAAGTGCTAGAGATTGTACTTAGTAAAATTATTTAGTCTATTTGTTATATGGGTCCCACTGTATTCTGACCCATTAGGATTTGTCTTGAGTTTGTATGTTTTTCCCTTATCTGATTGGAGAAGGGAGCTGCCCTTTTTTCAATAAGAAAAATCTACACAAAGATACTTCCCCCATCATTTTTTTCCACTGAAGTCAAACAGTTAAATTCATAACTTTAAATATGGATCACAATAAATGGTATAAGTTATTTTGTAAGGGGTCATTTGGGTACCTCTCTTCTCACTACATATGGAATTTAGACAAAGCAGCACTTGAAATCGATGAAGTTAGACGTAGTATCTACATAAATGATGTCATTTGTACTAGCATGAAGCATTTATGAGTTTTTCTCCCTCTCTGTGTAGGTTGGACGCATGTGACTGTTGCATCATTGTGCTGCTTCCATCCAACAGAGGGGATCACTAATCTATTGATACCAGAGTGAGTCAGCGGCTTGAAAGTTGCTTCATTCTGCATCCTGACGTACAAAATTTGTTCGTCAAAGACACCCCCAAGCAAAACAAAGAATGAAGGTGGCAGGCAGTCGAGGAAAGGTGAAGGAGAGAGATGCCACAACAAGGGCTGAGGTTGCAAGCGATGGGAAAAAGGTTGAGGAGAGGAAAGTGATGGCAAGCAACGGAGGAAGATGTGAGGCGAAGTAAGACGATGGTGGGGCAAGGTGGCAGGCCGTGGAGGAAAATAAGAAGAGGTAGACGTGTAACGGTGGAGGCGAAAGCAACAGGTGGCGGAGACGGTAGGCGGCAGAGGAAAATGTGAAAGAGAGGAAGACGGCGGCGGGGGCAAAGGTGGTAGGTGGCGGAGGAAAAGGCGAAGAAGAGGAAGGCAACAGGAAGAAGGGGCGAGAACAGAAATATGTACGCATGACGCAGGAGGAAGCAACTAGTTCACGGAGAACCGTTACAACGTGATTTTCAGAAGTACGCCACTATTTGCGTGATTGTCAAGGCCACAGCTTAAACGGGCAAAATACCAACTTAAAAATAGATGTATTTATCCTTGACCAATATAAAAGCCCAAACAACAGCTTTATCGGTACAGTACTTAGAATACCACGACCAATATCCAAAAAGCCCCTAATTTATATATATATGATGGTGGAACAAGTACTCTTCTCCCAACCAATCACAATAAAATCTCCTAATATGGACACCAACCATCATGGCTCATTGGCTCGTAAATTATCATCTAGACGTATAGCGAAGGTATAATCATTATCCGAGCATTTGTGTGTTAGCATGTCATGTGCTTATGAGATGTGCCCCAGATATTTTGCATAGATGCTAAACTTTTGATCATCTCGAGCATTCACTACACAGATAGCTGGCACGGCATCAGCTATTGCTTTGATTTGAATGGCTTCATCCTAACAAAACAATGTGTCCATATTAAATTTAAACTGACAATGAATAGTGTGGTTGCAAACTCTAGCGGTCTCCAATAAAGAAACATAAATTTGAACCACACGGACAAGTATTTTTAAATCTATACTACCGTATTCGACTTTCACCACAAGTTTTGGAAAAGAGAAGAAACTCTTCCCAATCTGACCGGACTGGCTCAACTCTTTTTAAATCTACCGTATTCGACTTTCACCACAAGTTTTGGAAAAGAGAAGAAACTCTTCCCAATCTGACCGGACTCACTCAACACTTTTTAAATCTACCGTATTCGACTTTCACCACAAGTTTTGGAAAAGAGAAGAAACTCTTCCCAATCTGACCGGACTGACTCAACTCTTAACATTGAGAACCTAATTTGAGGTATTCCCTTGCCTCCGGAAAAGCAGCCGAAGCAACATTTCCTGATACCCATACAATCAACATTTATTAAAATCAATCCTAGATTGACAATTTGACTTTGCAAGATACACCACTCGCTTTACTTGCATGTGTTTCCACTTTCCTCGTGCTCGGAATCCATGTGATTTTTTAGCATACTTAAGGTGTGCGCCTGGATGAGACCCCTGAGGGAGTTACGGCGCACAGGTCGACCTACACAAGCCTTAAAATCTTTTTGGAGTTATCAACCCCAAATGTTGGTTTAATAATCCCCTGACTACTGTTGAGAACACAAATCTTATACCTTCTCTCTATAATCCCAGTTACATTGCAGAACACAAATCCCATACTTTTACGCCTCGTTCTGCTAATACACAATTTTCCTATTTTCACGAGTTAGCACCTTAAGTAAACTTCTCGTTGGAATTATCTTAAGGCTTATCTTGGGAACAAGCCCATATTTTAAATGCATATACCTTTCACGCATAATAAAATCAATATTTATATGCAGTAAACTCATAATAAAGATAAGACAGATGTATATACAGAAACAGGCTAGCCACAGACGCCTAGGCAGAGAAGTACCCATCCACCACCTTTCCGTGGTAAAGAATACGGCTTCCCCAGATCATGCTCGTGGCAATGTCCTTATCTCAAGGGTCTATTCGTGTTGTTTAACCAGGCGGTTCACCGCAAATGTAGATATATTCATTCATACGAACTAAAGGATCATTTTGACTAGAGCTGTCCTCTGGTGCTGGTCCGGGTAAAATTCAACGATATCTTCCATGTATCTCCAAGTGAAACCACTTTACAGTACACTGGAGCACGCCACCATTGCGGACCACCCCCAACGACTGCGGGCTTTGGACCTCAGCAACCATTGCTACCCTTCAACAACTATGATTTTCTGAATTTTAAAAAGCCGTAAGACCAAATCTATGGACCTCAAAGGACACCTCCATAACTAGATTTGAACTGTATTCACCTCACAATTAGTTTGAACTGTTAGAAAGCCAGCTCTATAAGTACCGTTCAAAATAGAAAGATAACAGCAGAAACCGGAATGATACATAAAATAATTCCTTAGAAAACAACACACGGTTTGCCTGATCAGCAATACAGGTGGAACAGTGAGATCCTTGGGCAAACATAACTTACCTGTATGTGACAGTAACGGGCTAACTTTATGTCTATAAGAATAGTATATGATAACGAAATACAACCGAATCAGCATGAAATATAGGTTAGGTTGAATGTAGTGATACAAATGTAAAATTCTGCAGTGGAAATCTACACTGCGAGTTCAGAGTTTGCAGTCCCGCTACTGCCCAACTAAACACACCTCTAATAGAGCAAATGATCTGGGTATTAGTTACTTAAATGTACTCTTACTATAATCACTGTCAAGCATTGCTGTCTGGCCTACTACACTTTGACCACACTGACGACAGAAATAGGAGGCAGTCCAAAGAAGCTCGAGCAAAACTACAATTGACAGAACGTATAACTAGGCCAAACAAACTATAGAATATAACATTCATTCACCATTGGATTCAAGGTAACAAAAAGTTAAAAAAGCAAAGCTTTTTTGGTTGACATAAAAGCATGACTATGGCATAGCTGATTATGTAACCTTAACCTTAAGCATGTCTAAATATCTCGCTTGGAATAGTTATATTTACCAGAAGATTACAAAAAAGCAAATAACCAACAGATTGTATTGTAAATCATCCCAAATTGTTTCGGATCATTTTCCCGAAGTAGTAATCTAGACCAACTTTCAACTACATCAAAAAAATCAACCCCCTTGAGGGTACATCGTCACGAGTCGAACAAGATCACTGGCCCAGGGAACAGTTTCCGACAATAAAAGCAAAACTCAGCTCTTTACATCTGACACATCAGAGCACAGTAACTCACAAGTGTCTGGATGCGAAAATTTGATAACGGAGCTATTACAACTGCATACTTCATCGTCAAATAGAGACACTGGTGGAAGGAGATAGACAATTCTAGACATAACAGGTAGTGGCTAGGCGTAACGGTAGTCACTTGGCAAATCGACCCATCTGAAATTTGTTGATCCTATAAACAGCATAAATTATACAACTTCGACAAAATCAGATTAAGGCTGTAAAACAGAGCATTGCACCCAGTCATATATTGTTTTGGAGTTACTCCCCTTGACAGGAAGTTGTAGTTTTCTACATTTACAAATGAGATACAACCAAACTGAGATTAAAGAATGCAGTACAGTGCAAAGCTCCATAGAACCAATACACCAATGTTGCCACCCAGTCATTTATACTACGACAAAGTGCACCAGATACTAGTTGAAGGAGCAAAATACTTGTCACACAAAAAATAGCGTGACATGCCCAAAGTAACAGATGTTTTAAGGTAATTACGAAGTATGATTCCAATAAAATACAACAAACAGATCATACCTAGACAGATTTTACCACCTTACATAACAATATCCATTCCTTTAAATGCCATCAGGCAGAAAGAAGGAAAACCCATCGACAAACAGAACAGTATGCATACTCAATTGGCCCTGCTGATAATGACATCAAGCCCCATCTCAGTAGGATCAGTAGCCTGAAGTTCAACCTGGATGCCGTCCAGCTCTCTCTTGAACCTCTCCTTGGTACTGGCATACAACATCTTGCTTCTTACTCTGGCTGTGTCAGGAGACCTATGAAAGAAAATCGCAGTAGCGGTCATTCTCAGGCAACATCAGAAGACAGAAGATTAAAGCAGAGACAAAAATAGAAAGAAATTACCAAGCAATGAAGAAGATCTTGCTCTTTTGGCAGTTCTCGGGAGTCACAAAGTCAAAGTCAAATATAGCATATCGGCACTCATCCTGGGGAAGGTTGGCAACGAATTCATCATATCCTAGAATGGGTTCCCCCAACTTCTCCACAGTGACCTCCTTCTGCTTCTCTTCAATTTTGTAGATTATGAAGCGGTAGGTCCTCTTGGCCTTCAACTCAAGGAACTTCAGCTTGCACTCATCATTCACAGCCATTCCAGACACGGCGTTAGCCTGTCCACAATTGCACATTTAGTAAGAGCATTGCGTGGCCGCTTACAGTTCCAAATGAAAATAAAATGTGATAACCAATCCTTAAACCACATATAAGATCATGACAAGAAGCAAATAAGGCCACAACAGACAGGTGATGTGCCCGTAGGAATCCTATACGGATGGCATAATCAACATGTCTATGCATTTAGCAAACCATAAAAGCTACAGGCCAATAAAGACGAAATGAGGACAAAGGGCAGACCGAATTGACACGGCAACAAATGTATTAATGATAAATCAAAACCGTATGGAATCAATAGAGATAAGATATCACAATAGCTCCACTATTTTTCGCCAAAAATATATTGGCTCTTAGTGGAGACAGATGGCAAACTAAATTGCTAAGGATACAATTCATAATAATTTCACGATGAACATTCTAAACTCCTCATCAGGTAAAGATCAATTAAGCCTAGAGACACATCCATATCGGCTCTAGCAAAGGCATTCGATCATATAAATGCGCGGTGCTAGAACTCATATACCACGTCCAACGCTCAGACAATGGGATAATACCCGTCAGAAGAATGATGAAACTGGCTCCTAGTTGAGACTGTCTCGGGTAAAATATATCGAGATCCAGACAGCGGTATTTACGGAAAGCATCCTCTAGAAAAGAACAGGTACAATACCTACAACAGCACCATACAGCGGTTTCGTAACTGCATACGCGTACACTTTATAGCTAAAACCAAACACGATAGAGCAACTGACGGCAGGCACAAATTACTTCAACCGATTGAAAAAAGGGAGACAGGAACAAGAGATGGACTCCCTAGTCAACTCCATTTCCGCCGCCGGGAAGACCATTTCAGGATCTCAAACTAGTGGGAAATCCACGGAGAGATGGGATCGGCACGACCAGATCTAAGGCGATCCATGGATCACTATTCGTTGAGCAGAATCGTAGTTCCACCGATTCCTGATCTGTATCCAACCAAAAGGACTAGTAGATCGCAAGACCAGTCGACGGATAGTACCGAAACCCACGAGCAAGCAGTCCAAAGGGATCAGAAAACGGAATAGGAGCGAGGGGAGAGAAGATCAATAGAAATACCATCGTTGCTGGTGCGAACTCAACCGTCTGGTGCAGCAAGATCAGCGGGGAGGTGTGCCCCGGCGGAAATCTAGGGCGGGTTGCCTCCGGAGTCCGGGCGAGGTAATTTGGGGAAAAGAAGGAGGGGGGAGGGGAGTCCGAAACAGGCAAATGGAGAGAGGAAAGGGCGGAGGGGGGTCACCGCCCGAGAGTTCGAGACCCGCGCTTAAGAAGTCACCGCCCGACGGATGCTCGCCACGTTATTTTCGGTTGGTGCGGCGGTGGGCCGGTGGTTGCGTTTATTTCACGCCGTTCAACTTAAAGATCAAGCTGTCGCTGCCTTTATTATATTCTCTTTTCGGGGACCAGTTGTTTTTTAAGACTTCTTTAACGATTTACTAGCTTTTTGGTGATATTCGAGGTGTTTATTCTTACAAGTTGTGTTTAAAATTAACATAATTAGCTTAATGATGATGAGTTGGGTGAATGAAGGGCAATGGAAGAAAGTTATGAAAAGAACAAAGGCATGGTTAAAAAGATGTCGCATCGAAAATAGATAACACTTAGAAGTTAGTTGTTCGAATTTTTGTTTTCCTTGCCAGATTAGTTAAATCTTAAACCCACCCTTACCTAAAGTTTGAAGTTTCACTTAAAAATCAATGTGCATCACTTGGCAAGAGCAGATTGAGACGATGATTTTTAATTGTTGAGTCGTGGTCTACTAACATTTCACCTAACCATGTGATATAGCAATAAAATAAAGTACTTCTACTCACATAATGATAAATTATTCCAATCTCTCAACATATTACTATAATTAAACTGCATGTAAGGCACTCCTTGTAATCACTAATTGGTTAAGTATGATTTCTAAAGGTCATTTTCAAATGGAAATTGAATACATGAGTTATGGGTCATTTTCTAATTCTTGTCATGTATTATTATATTTTGATTGTAGTGATTATTTGGCAAATATTTCGAGAGTTTCCAAACAAATGCAAAATCATAGTTACATGTAATACGAAAAAAGTTTTAAAAGGGAAAAATGCTTAAATGAACAATAATATAACCACTTAAATTTAAATGTAGTTTTGATATCATTTAGTCAAAGACTTCTTTTCTTGGTCTATCTCTTCAAATCTAATTGAAACTATGTCATGGATTCATATAACTGTATATACAGAACTTTGTTCTTTTGAAATACTTGACGATACTTTTTCTTTGAGTAGGTGGAGTTGAAACAAGAACAATTGGATCAATATAGTGAGTTGTATTTTCTAATCCAACATCACAATTGGTGGATTATGGCTCCACTTAACATGATGATTATCATCATACACCCTACTTGCGACATTTGTGACCATACTTATGTTTCTACACTTTCACTTCTTCTCTAACATATCTAACAATCTCTATTAATAACTCCTCATGGGTAGAAAGTGTTGGGTTTTAGGGGAGACAGAGAAGGCAGTGGAAACCAAAAATTTCTTCTCCCAAACCCAGAACAAAAGGAATCGCATCAATGTCTATACAGTAGGAAGGATGGTTTGTAAAGACATACCTTGTCCCGAGGCTTGCTCGGCGACGTTACCTCGCGGCTTGCGCGGTCTTCACCTCCGGTCTTGGACGGTGTCTGTGCAGCTCATGGCCTCATCGGGACTGTCGAGATTGACAACTGTCCTCCGAGCGGCAGAAGTCTCCCACCTCTGTAGTAGTCCACACAGACCACCTGGAACTCCGATCTCCTTGTCCCACAAGGAATCGGAAGGAGTCACACCCTCCTGTCGGCACACTATCCACCGACACACTCTCCTGCAACCAGTTGCTTTTCTGCAGTTGTCTTTCCCTTGTTGTTCCTCTCTTATCGGGTAGCACTTGCTCGGGCTCTCCTGGTTACCACAACCAAAGAGAACGACAACTTTGCAGAGCAACTGGTGTTCTGAGTTGTACTTTGAGAAGCCCCCCATACCCCTATATATAGGAGGGTCATGGGATAGGGTTCTCTACCCCGGGCAATGCGGGATTAAAGCAGGAGTAGAAGGGTTTGAGATTTTCCACAAAATCTGACAAACTGTGCCAGTTGAACCGATCGGTTCAACCCTGAACCGATCGTCTGGGCCCTTGAGCCGATCTGTTCAAGCATGACCTGATCGGTTCGTGGTCCTGGTCCAACTCAAATTGACTTTCCATGTTCGTTTCCAAATAATCATATATTAATCCTTATCCAAATCAAATTTGACACGTGAAACAAACTCGCTTGGTCATCCGACCAGTTCAACACTGTGAACCGATCGGTTCATTGACCCGAGCCGGTCGCCTCACCAGCCTGAGCCGATCGGTTCATCTCTATGAGTCGATCGGTTGGAGCAGCAGATCAGTCAATTGCAGTTTCAATCAATTTGATACTCTAATCATCTGATCCAACAACATGTGTTGAGTGTAGTGATTTCAGGTCGAAGAATCACACTCACCACCATCATTGTGAGAGCCGACTGTGACTACCAAATCATGGTTCTATGTGTCACTCTCATGGTGGGTTTGTCCGGTATACTTGTTCTCTAACAAGTACATATGTGCTTGGTTTGATATCACTATATCGTGACTAATGAGATTTTGTCATCAATCAACACACAATCTAGTCTTCGGTGTTATTGATGTCCATGGTTATTTCCACAATAACAACTGACTAGGGAATAAACAAGAAAGTATACTCTTAACATCTGTATGATCTCATCGTTTAGGTCTTCAACCCAAAAGCATACGTCATTGAGTAAAACAATTCTTTAGACATCTATCATGTTACACTATCATCTCAGAAACAGTTAAAACATATAGATCGGAAATTGCCTTTATTATTATTCAAATCATTTACAAAGTATCCCATTACAATCATCACATGACTTGCTCTATGGGCATACATACCAACAGAAAGTGCCCTTTATTCCCCGCCATTATAGCCTACTTTCCCATCATGTTACAATCTTAACTGCTCCCCTACCCCCAATCTCCTTCATGTTACATGTCTTTAACAAAAAAATTTGTTGTGTCCATGCCACCTAAGATCAAGACATTGTATCTTGATATGAATGATGACTTTTTCCAATGAATCAACATAAGCCTCATGTGTATGTCATGTCTTCACTTTTGAACACCCGATGGGTCATAACCATTCATTATTTGTCTCAAACCCATCAAATAGGGTGTGACCATGGAATATGTAATGGACCCTACATGGACTTATCTATCTATAAAGGAAACAAATAGTTACGTCTAGGAGAAGGATTTTGATACATAAAGGCAAACAATTGGCAATAAGATCTGTAACAACAAAATATTATAACCATCTATTATCACCTAGGGGCTTAATGATCATAATCATGATTGTACTTAAAAGTCATAATCCTAAAACTATCAATCAAAGGATGCCACCAATGTAGTTTTACAATTTTAAAATGACATATATGGCCATCAAAATAATGATGAAGATGAATATGTCTCGAGTAAGCCTTAGTTGATTTTGCTACAAAAATGGTGGTTATAACCACTTTGAGGCATATCTTGATGGAGACATGATGGGTGGACTGTACTAACCTCAGTTATAGTATAATTTCACCTAAACATATGATCTCATTCATGGATGGAATCAAACCCCCATGGATGAGTGAAACTTTAAATATTAGGATCGTATCTTCAAGATCCCAATTATTGACTTATGTCTCCAAGTGATTGTTTTATTAAGAAATTGAGGATGCATTAGGTCAATCATGCAGTTTACTGAATTAATGATTCGTAATACATGATGAAATTGGCTAAGTGATTGATTAAGCTAGTTTGAAGTATAAAAGTAGGTCAATATTGTTGGAAAACCTAGACAAAGATTTTTTTGATAAACATACTAATTTCATTATGGAGGATCCATGCATCATCTACATGAGGAGGGAGACAAACGAACAGACCACACAATGGTCAAGAGCAGATACAACTCGCCACAAAAGCTCAAATTAAAATCTGATAAGAACAATGATGTACATATTCCTATTCTACTTTGTTGGCTAATCCAACATCCCACGAGGGATACCTTCAACTTAAGCATGAATTTGTGGTAGAGTAACTGCATCAAACTGGTGTTCTAAAAGTATATCACCTTCGTACTTGTTGCCATACAACTACACAATAGATTGACTAAGAAAAAGTAACCTACTATGAGGAAAGAAAGTAGCGTCAATTAACAACAACTGAGAGAAATGAAACATAAAAGCAACCTAGTCTAAATAGAAAACAAATAAATGAGAAATGAGATAAGAAACTTGTCACAACTGGGCTCAACAATAGGAAGGAAGAAAATTGCTTCCTCTAAAATAACCATGCAACGGATAGCAAGTAAGCTTAGAGACCAAAAAGCATCCCAAGAGCCGAACAACCTTGAGACACCCAAGATCCAGACCCAAAAGCATAGAAGAACGCTTGTGACAAATTGGAATTTTTTCCAATCTATTATACTCATTCTCTCTCTTCAAGAGACCCATCTCACTCAACATATTTCAATTATAGTACTTGAGTGTGTTGATGACCCAATTGATCACCTCGACAATTAATTTCATGATATGTGGCTTTGATTTGAGAAATTGGACTAAGTATCATGATATATCATATCACCATATTGCAAGATAAATTGAACCTCATCACTACGATATTTTGACTCTCTAATGTATATCATGTTATAGAGGTTTCAACTTTGAATCTAAACCTAAAAATCATCTCGATTGGACCTTCGGAGCTCAAGATATGACCTTTCAAATTCGACTCGATTTACACTTGATTTAGTCAATTTATATGGTTTTTAGGCCTTATTGAGCCTTTGGGCGCGCGTGGCCCAACTGGGTCAGTTTCCCCCCTTGCTTGGTCTACAATCCTTCCTTAGCGACTTTGACCAATCATGATCTGCCAACTCACGCATGGGCCAATCTGAGCCCTACACTCCATCGGCTGAGGATTGGGAGATGGTCAAACGGCTAAGAAGATTTCTTTGAGCTCTCTACGGGGGCTGACAGAGGTGCCAACCAATAGCCTCTTTCCTCATGTCTTTTCCTAATTGAAGTTGGCTTCCTTCATGATTCCTCATTTCCGTTCATTTTCCCCTCTTTGCTTGCATTTTCGTGCCCTCTATCCCCCTCCTCCACTTCATATTCAACCTTGAAACTCTAGATGCCACCCTACCAGGAGGTTTGGGCATCGTTGCTTCTAGCATCCTTGACCTCATACAAGGCCACCACGGTGCTCGTGGTGGCCTATTGGGGCTGGATGGCCTCTTCTCGACCAGGATGGGAGGTTCCTTCACCCTCATATTCGCCGCTCTGGTGAGCTGCTCTTGTGGAGTAGACCTCCTTCGTGCTGAGGCAGTGACCAGGAGGCCATCGATCGGTAGCGCGCGACCAGTAGGGATGAGTAGTGGCTCGCAGCGGTGGAAGGTGGACCATGAAAGCCGACGTTGGCAACTGGATCAACCCAGAGCGGTCGCCCATCACTCAAGCAAAGCACCAACCTATGGCTATGTGAGACATGGCAAGGGTGACCCGCTTACTGGGAGCACAGGTGTGAGGTGCCGGTGAAACCTCTAGAATATCTTCCATTGGCCCATATCTGATGCTACCTCCATGATGATAATATCTAACTCCCTAGCCTAATTTCTCTATAGTTTGGTTTCAAAACTCTAAAAATGATAACTTATCCATCCATTGTACAAATATATAGAACACATATATCAAATTGGTCATCTTGAAAAGATCTACAACTTGGGCATAGTTTGATACCTCAAATTCTCTTCATATTCTTGTATTTTGCTGAATATGCAATCTTTGACCATGTTGACTTCATTTAATGCATGATTGTGATAAAGATGGGACCTTTGATGCAAATTACTTGTCTAATGCTCATATTTGTGCCATTATGTACTTTTCAACTAATTGAGGGTCCTAATTACCCCAATTTCTCATGAATATCCCTAATTGCATAAAATGGCTTACTTTTGGACTTCAATGATGTAAATTGCCCTAAAGTTTCTAACATATCACCCTTGTGACATCTATACTCATATCTTGAAATTAGTAACTTATGAACTTCTATATAACTCTATGATCAGCCCTTGCACTATGATGATGTTTGAAACCGTAGTTTGCCTAATGTGACCTATGTGACTTGTGTTGTGGTTCTTGTACCTTAATGCTAGTGTGAATCCTTTTCTTATTATCTCTCCTCTCAAATCAGGGTTGTCTCAAATACCCTTGAGCCCTTGATGTGGATGCTCCACTTAGGTCATATAATGGAACCTAATGATATAAGTCATATATGTTGGATATGGAACGTAAGTTGATGTGTTGATGCCAATTTTTGGACCTCGATGCCTTGAACTTGGAGACATACGCCTATCTTTTCATATGCTTCTTATGTCCTAATCTTTCTCACTTAAACCATCTCTTATGCTTGATCTCATGACTTGGAAAGTTACAACCCTTCTTACCCTACTAAGTCTTATGACCTAGTTATGTGCATAAGTGACTTAAATCGTGTAATGTCCATATAAGATGAATGGAACATCAAAATGATATGAAACTTGAAACACACTCTTCTAGTGACCTCTAAATCAATGTAAGATCATAAAACATGTAATTAACCAACATTTAACCTAACATGGACAAAACCCTAAAATGAAGTTGGTTAAGGTTAATGATGAGAATCTAATACATGTATGTAATCTTTTTCTTAATCAGATGTTGCTTGAGATCTAGATGGTCAAGGATAGGTTATGAAATCTCTAAAATCATGTATGGGATTTAATAATTATATGATTATGGCTTTCTTATTTGAAATTTGATACATGTATATGCTTTTTTACTTGCTCAAATATTGCCATGTAGTATTATAGTATTGTACTTGATGTTTATCTTGTTGTCATTGTTTTATAACTTATAAACATAATATAGAAACTCCATTATACAAACCTCATGTACCTGCCTGAAGTTTTGGGGTAAGGACATAAAGTTGGGTGTCCTACTTCAGATGTCAAACTAGGACAAATCATTGATAAAAGGTTTAGCTCTTGGTGATGACCTTGAAGTCCCTTAAGAACAGGGTTAGCTAATCTTTAGCATCCTCACAGACTCTTCCAATTAGAATTTAGTCAATAAAAGGCCTTATGAATACATGATATTGATAAATACATGTAATTATGGTATAATTGGAGTGAAATGATATTAAACACATGCTCTCGGTCTGTTAAATACTCAACTTGTTTATTCTTATTCGTTACTTCTGTTGACTTGAGAGTTATATATTGTCCATATTTTGATAATGTTTTAACCATTCCATTCCTATGTATCTAATATGTTTGTCCAAGATTGATTTCAGGCTTTAGGTATATGAAAAGGATCAAATTATACAAGCCCTAGCTTGTCCAAGTTCAAGTCAAAAGCAATGCAAGTGTGTGTTTTGGGAAATCACTCCAAATGACCTTTTGTAATCACTTGTATTGATGATATGACTTGTAACTAAGATGAGAAAAAATTAGGGACACTTAATTCCAATGTTTGGTCACTCAAAAGTCACATTAGAAAATTTGTCACAGGTTGTTTATCAGTCGAGTTGGAAACTCGATCGATCCAGTGATGGATTTTCTGAAATGACCAATCAGTCGAGTTGTACACTCACAGAACTCGACCGATTGATCAACTAAGTAAAACTAATTTTGACTCATCGGTCGAGTTTCCCAAAACAAACTCGATCAATAGTTTGAACATTGGCTTTGTCACTTAGTAGATCGGTCGAGTTACCTTTATTGAAACTTAACCGAATGTTTGTATGGAAAACACAGAAAAAGTGATTATAACCGTTGGAGAGTTGTTGTGAGTGAAAATAGGTCCGCTGTAAGTTTCATATGGCTAGTTTTCATTCTTAAGTGATCCCACGCTCAAAGGAACACCTCCAGCTATAAACAGGACAACTTAGAGTTCATTTCAAGTTTGCTACCTTGCCATAGTTGAGTGTGTTACAACCCTTTGAGCCCCTTTCTCTCTCTCATTTACAAAGTATTTTGTGATTATGAGTGAGTTAGGTATGTTGTAAGAGAGCTACCTCCATGTCCTTATAAATCTCTCATCCCTTCCATCTTCCCAACCCCCTTTCTCAAAGAGCAAAGGTTGAAGCAAGCTACTCTGAGTGAAGGTGAAGTTGTTCTTGATCTTCTTCAAGGTTGAAGAAGAGGTGAAGATCTTCTCCAGGTGAAGGAGAAGGTCAAGGCAAGATTCAAGAAGAGTGGATAAATCCTTTAAGGCCAAAGACTTGATGTAAGTGTGGGTAAGTCCTTGTTGAAGGCTGAAGACATTTTGATCAAGTGGGTAAGTCATTGTGTAGTTGGAAGACTCTTGTCTTGAGTAGGTAAGTCCTTGGATATATGGTGGTCTCCTTGTGTCTCTTATGAATGAATATATGTATACACAAATTTTAAAGTGCTATAGGTTGACCTCTCTAGGTAGTGAATTGACCATTTCCTAGTTTGGAGATTGGAACCACTCTAAACCACCTTGTCGAAGTGCATGTTTCAATTTCTCTCATCCTTGCTATGCTTGCTTAGATAGGACTTCAATTTGTTCTTAAGCTATTGGTTTTGATTGATATAATTTAAAGGTTTAACTTATCTTGTGAGAATTTTTAAATTCTATTTACCCCCTCTAGAGCCCTAGATCTAATAAGTGGTATTAGAGCTAAGGATTTTCTCCAACAATCTCCCACGAGATGAGAAGATGGGTGACAACCTACTTGGTTCACTCAACTTGGAGGGAGGCTTCTCCATGTGTACTCCAGTCTTCAACACCACCAACTTCCTCTATTGGAAGAGGTGTATGCAATTATACATTCAAAGCATGAACTTTGATACGTGGAAGGTGATGGTCACACCATACATGGAGTCAACCGGAGCTGTGTCAAGATGGAATGAAGCTGTAGTAAAAAGAAGCCCAACTCAACGCCAAAGCCATAAGCATCCTCTATGCAACCCTTACCTCAATAGAGTTCAACCGCATCTCCTCATGGGATACATCCTATGATATTTGGGATAAGTTGTGCATTACCTATGAGGGCACAAAGAAAGTCAAGGAGGCTAAGATATACATGTTGAATAGCCTTCTAGAGAACTTCAAGATGGGTAAGAAAGAAGGGATTTCTAAGATGTACTCTAGGCTCAACGTCATCATAAATGGTCGAACTACTTTAGGCAATAATTTGGATAGAGTTGTAATCAACTCCAAGATCTTGAGGACCCTACCAAAGAGATGGGAGTCTAAGGTGACCTCCATTGAAGAAGTGAGAAGCCTTATTGACATCCCAACTAAAGAGATCATTGGCAATCTACAAGCTCATGAGCCAAGGCTTGACAAACAAGAAGAAGAAGCCAAGCAAGAAGAGAAGGAAGCAAAGAAGATCAAAGATAGTGTCTTCAAAGCTCAAGTGGAGGCTGTCGTCCTTCAACAACAACTTTCTTGTCGGACCTCTCCCTCCTCCTCTAATGAAGATGATGGCCCTAGTGAGCATGAAGCCAACTACATCAAGGGCAAGCACTTTAAGGGAGAGCAATCCTCCTCCTCTACTCCTAGATGCTACAAGTGTGGCCAAAAGGGACACTACAAGAGTGAATGTCCTAAATCAAGAAAGTTACACCACAAGGGTAGCTCCAAGAAGGATAAAGAGTACAATAAGGAGAGCAAATACAAGAGGAAGGAAAACAAGGAGAAAAGACACAAGAATGCGGCTCATGCAGCTAGGGAAGAATCGTCCTCAAGTAGATCTAGCTCCAAAGAAGATGGAGAGTGCCACCTTGCACTCATGGCCTCTACAAGTGAAGAAATTGGTGAGGTAAGTGAGGTAAGTGAGGTAAGCTTGCATGAGTCATCTAAAGAAACTCTTGTTGATATGCTTGTTTCTACCCGCTCTTCTTTTGCTAAATGTAAATCTAAAAGAAAGAGGTTAGGAAAAATTATTGATGATTTGTATATTAAACTTGAGATTCTTGAGAAAAATAAGAAAATTAATCTTGAGAACATTGATAACTTGCAAGGCCAATTTCTTGATCTTGAGCTTCAAGACAATGGAGTTGAGGTAGAGAATGGTATTTACCTTAAGAACATTGAAACTCTTAAGGAACATTAAAATTGAAAATGTTGAATTCAAGCTTAGTGTTGATGCTCGTAGAGATGAGAGGGATGTTTATATCAAGGGAATTAAAATGCTTAAATCCAAAAATGCTAGGTTTCTTGGTCAAGTTAATGATTTATCTTCTAGACCTATTTTGCCTAGTAATGATGTTACTTCTATCTCTCTTGAAAATGATTCTTATTTGACTAAAGCTGTAACAACCCTGACCTGGATTATGAGGTAACCCTAATTGTTTTGGCTAATAAAGTTTCTTAGAACTTTAATATAATCCTCTAAGGTGCTTTTCTATCATGTGACACACTTATGTTATAATTTTGGTCCCGATTGAATGTTGTTTGAGCAATTTTTCTTTGTTTTGGACCAAAGTGCAATTTACCCAAATTGAGGGGCTATAATGCACAATGTCACATGTTGAACATGCCTCATGTGTTGTAGAATCATTATAGTGATAATGATGCAAGGTGGTGGCTTTTGGAAAGCCTAAATTCCAAGTTTGAACTTGGTTACAGAATGTTGGTACCTTGAGCACCAATTTTACTACAAATTGTAATTTACCCAAAATGTGGGGTTGATATGAAAATTACCACCTCTAGAATGTCCCTAATTCCTCTATGTATCATTTAGAGGATACATAATAAATGATACACCATGTTTGGGTCAATTATGAATGATGATACTCTAGGTGATGAAATGACCAAGAAAAAAGGTTGAATTTGGAAGCTTAACTTGAGTTGTATCAAGTTGAAAAGCTTATATATGAGTGCCTATCGGCCATGGAGCCCAAGGAGGTGTTCCATATCGTTTTGTGAACTCTTGTAAAATTCCATATCATTCAAAGAACCTCAAGGAGGTGAGGTATGACGGCCAACAAGTTTCCTTAGAAAAAGTGTATCGGCTTGACATAAAATAGTGATTAAACCTAGATGACTTATCCAAATGGATAAGCAATGGACAAATTTGCATCTTTAGATGATCCTCAACCTTTTTGCATGTCAAGTTAAATTTTGATGCATGCATGGACACGTGTAACCCATGCATGACACGTGGCACCTACTAGCTCAAAATGTTGACACCTCATTTTTGCCTTTCTTCATGATCAACAAGTATATATACCCCTAGTTTCACCCCTTGGTGCAATTTGGCGAGCCTTACCACCATCCTACCCTAAGGTATCGTTCATAGAGCTCCCATATCGTGAAGGGATGCTGTGGTATCGTGCATGGGCCTTGGGGTATCGCCCATGGCAAGACCATATCGCCCAAGTAGGTGATATCGACTATATAGGGTGATATCGGCCATAGAGTGAAGTGTTTTGACTCCAAGTGAGTGCCATATTGTGCAAGTGAGTATCATATCGTGCAAGAGGGGTGGCATGTCATGCAAGAGAACAAGGGTATCGTGCATAGGAGTGTTTTGACTCCAAGTGAGTGCCATATCGTGCAAGTGAGTATCATATCGTGCAAGAGGGGTGGCATGTCGTGCAAGAGCACAAGGGTATCGTACATATGCCTTGTATATCGTCCATAGCAAGTATATCGACCATACCATGTTGATATTGCTCATAGCAAGTTGATATCGGACAATTGAAGTGATTTTGGCCACAAGTGAGTGGGTATCGGCCACAAGCAAAGTTGTGTCGGCCAAGAGGAAGTCCATATCGCCCAAGAGTGGTAGGGTGTCGGCCAAGAAGCTAAGGAACTCAAAACTTAACCCTAAGGTAAGATATAGTTGTCTTCAAGCTTGAATTGAAGCATGGAATCAGGGTTATGATCTACCTTTCTTTTCTTCTTCACCAATTGCTTATCCATGGTGATTCCTTGTATATGAAGGAGTTGTGAACGAGCCTTGGACCTTTGATAAAGTCATCTTCAACCTTAGGAACATGGAGCTTTGGACCTTGAAGCTTTGAAGTGGTTCTTAAGGCGGGTTATATAACTTGAACTCAATCATGTTATTATTCATCACCTAAATTGTTGTATTTAATGATCTACTTTTAATTCCAAAATTTCCTTAAATAGTTGATGAAATTATGAGTAGTTTCTTAGACCTATTGACTTGAACTATAATAGTTACAATAAAGGTCTAGAGCTTGAAGATTGTGATTTCACCTTATAAAAGTGATATCGGGTGCATGCACATAAGCAAGCACCTCTAACCCGATATGATGATGCACCTATTTCACTAAAATGATATGAATAGGTTTGTAAACCTTATTGAACGATATGGGGGTGTAGTATACACCTCTTTAATGATAGGAAGTCTATTATAGACTCCATGCACGATACAAGGTCAATTGTATACTTGTAAGTTGACAAGAAACCCTAATTTGGGTAACCCGATATAAGTGAAGAGTAACAAGTGTTATTGCACGACATACATGTATATATGACATGGTTGCATGACATGGTTGTACGACATGGTTGCACGACATAGTTGCACGATAGGGTTGCACGATAGGGTTGCACGATACACAACTCTAGATGATATGGTAACCCTAGCCCGTCATGGCTAACCCTATATGGTGACTAGCCCGATAGGGTGATTGAATGTACTTCTAGCCCGACATGGTGATGGGTTGATACCTCATAAGTATCATGGGCGACACATACATATATCTTGTGCCCGATATGAGGTCAAGAAGGTACCTCATGCCCGATATGGAGACAAGTGCAAATCCTAGCCCGATATGGTGAGTGTCTATACACCTACAACCCGATATGGTGAACATATGCACATGATTTAACCCTATACACCTTGTAAAGGTAAGGGCAAGACACACTTAGGAGTGATGAGTGTAACACTAAGTAATGGTGTGGATAATACCTTGATAGATGAAACACCTAGAGTGGTTGATAATGATTAATCCTATATCAATAATACCTTAACCCGAGATGAGTTCATATCATTAATGATGGTTGAATAATTCAATTGTGTGACTTATGACCAATACATTACATGATAAATGTGATGATCTAGTGCATAAAGTATTAGGATGGGACATACCTTAATACAAGATAAGTTGATGAACTTAAGTATGTTAAAAGTGATGAGGGAAGTGATACATCAAGACATGATAGATATCACATCCAACACTTCAAGGTTGATGTACCTTGATGCACCTTAAATCCTATATACTTGGGTGAGTAACACATGAAGTGTGTTATGTCAATTGTTACATTGAGATGTAATAAGTTTAATGCACTTTGATAAGTGTGGGCTAACATACTTTGAGAAAGGGTTAAGCCAAGTTAATAAAGTCTGATGTAATCATACCCTAGTAAGGATGAGAGAGGAACTCATACCTTGTGTTTATGATTCATTTAATGATAAATGATGAGAATGAATAAGTATGATTGAATACTTATGATATAAATGTTTTCTCCTAGATGTGTGGAGCAATAAATTAGGGTTTGATCATTGATAATATGATCTTGAAAACCTAAATGGTTAATAATGGAAAACCCTAACCCTAATGAAGGGTAATGATATGTAAGAGAAACCCTAATCTATAAGAAAGGGAAAACCCTAACCCTAATGATGGGAAGGTTGTATTTCTCTTATTGCATAAGCCTTGTAAGGCATGTTAATTACTTGTATAACAAGTATAATGTGTAATGGCCTTGTGAGCCATGTGAATAAAGTTGTTGCCTAGTGAGAGGTGACAAGATGTGTAATGGCCTTGTGAGCCATGTGATAGTTTGTTGCCTAGTGAGAGGTGACAAGATATTTAATGGGCCTTGTGAGCCATGTGAGATGCTTGTATAACAAGTATCATGTATACCTTGGTCTGAGGACCCAGAGGTAATAGTTACCTGATAAGTGGTAACAGTGTTCAATGATGATCTAAGGGTTTGAATACCTAGATCCAGTAATCATGATAATGATGATGTGAAGGGATGAAAATTCCCAGTAATGCGATTAGGGACTAAGATCCCAAGTATCATGTGTTTAAAAGAATTGGACACGTACGTGATAGATGTATTACACCTTTCTTTGTAGCATTTGTTGTGTTTGATAAAGATAACTTATTTGATGCTAAAAGAATGATGTAATGCACATAATATATCACTAGAAACTATAAAACATTGCCCTAACCATAGATACATCAGTGTCAGAACTCGCTGATGGTGAAATGGGTTGCTCCGTGGCATAACCTGGAGTGCATACTTTTGAGTATGTGAGGGCATAAGTACGGACGGTATTGTGTGAGCCGATCCCCTTATGATCCCAAAATGAATGGGGATTTGGCTATATGCCCTATCCTGGCTCGAGTGCAACTTCGGTCGTAGACTCTGTGTTGAGCACGGTGAACTGGCCCGTGGCTCGGAGTATGGTGCTTGTGTCACCATGACTTAGACTGGGGACGATTGTGTGTAGATGTTTCCCCTAAGAGAGTGCAGTTGACGCTGTAGCTCTAAGCGAGGATGCCTACGTACCCTGGCACAGCTTGTTAGCAGTGACACGAGATGTCCTGCATGTGGTCTCGTACTGACCGAGACGGTCTGAGGTCATGGAAACTGACTCTACCATTGACCTTGTATGGTACCGACTTGTGAGAAGTTTGTGGTCGGTTGGAGATGGCCGGGGTATGCTCCATCTCCTCAGGGCATAAGTGTGATTTGTAAAATATGTTCAGTCAGTCGTGTAGTATATCTGCTTAAGGATCGAATACAAGAAACATTGCTTGATGCGCAATACAGTTATACATTCTAGTTGATAGATGTTATTTATGTTTCTTTACATTCCTTGCAAAGCAGATAGATGAATTATAATCTACCATGGGTAGATGCAATGTTATCCTTATGAAAGGAGATTACTTCATTCTGTTCATATAGTGAATTATCCTACTTGTTAATATAAAAAGAACCTCTGCTCAGTTTATAAATGCTTAATCTGTGATAATAATATGGTCGACGGAGAGTTATATCTCTCGCTGGGACAATTACAATTGTCTCACCCCCGTGGGACCCAAATTTTTAGGTGGACGTGCACAAGGAGGTGAAGACCTTTTTGCAGAGGAAGAACAACAGCTGAGGCAGCAGTGACAACTCAGGTTGAGTGTACTGTCTATCATGTCTTGTAGATATGAGTCTTATGTGTCGTCTCTGTACTCTCAGGTCTTTGGAGTTGGTTCATACTGGTTTTATGATCAATAAGAGATTTTGGCTTACGCACCTCGAGGTTTTATGTTGCTCATGTATAGTTTGGTAAAGCAACTGTTATATGTTATTCTCGAGATGAGATGTACCAGATATGTACAATGTGAATAATGATGTATATAAGGTTTTGGACCTTTAAGTAAGAGTTTTCCTTGGAATGGATCTCTTTGAAAAATGGTTTAAATTTTTAGTGATTTTTGTTAATCTGCTGTTTATGTTTAATTCCTCTTAATTAGTAACGATTTGATTGTCGGTCGTTACAAAAGCCCTCTGTTTAGAGGCCGACCTTATTCATGCTAGAGACGATCTTGCTAGTTTGTCTTCTATTGCTAAATCTCTTCATGATGACAATCATAGACTTAGAGCCTCTCTGTAGAAATTCCTCAAAGGGAAAAACTCCCTAAATCAAATCCTTGACCATTCTACGAAACAAAGTGGTACTAGTGATTTGGGATTTGTAGGGGGAGCATCTAAGGGCAAGAACAAAGCCAAAGGTAAGAAAAACAGTAAAGAAACCACCTTTTTCATTGGAGAGTCTTCTGGCACTAAGAACCCTATGGTTTGTTCTCATTGCAAATGTGATGATCATTACTCTACTTATTGTCCTTACAAGCCTAAGGGGACCAACCTAAAGATGAAATGGGTCCCCAAGCTAACCGAATCCCAACGTTTGAGTTGGGAACTGACACTCTCCTTTCTTGTAGGAAAAAGTTAGATGGATTGTTGATAGTGGATGCACTAAGCACATGACATGTGATATAAGCCATTTCAACAACTTCACTAAGAAGAAAGGAGGTTCGGTTACCTTTGGGTACAACAAGAAAGGTAAGTTGAAAGGTGAGGGTGATGCATGTGAATCCTTGTGTATCAAGAATGTTCTCTTTGTGGATGGCCTACATCAAAATTTAATAAGTGTAAGTCAATTATGTGATAATGGTTATGTTATGCTATTTACTTCTTTTGAATGCCTGATTCTAGATTCCCTCACCTATATAGTCATATATAAGGGAACTAGAAGTGGTAATCTTTATGTAATTGTACTTGACTCTATTAAGCATGTTGTTGGTAGATGCCTAGTAGTCAACTCAAATGATATTTCTCTTTGGCATCATCAGCTTGGTTATGTAAATATGCATTAGTTGCAGAAGTTGAGAAAAAAGGATTTGGTTAAGGGACTTCCCAAATTGGATTTTAAAAAGGATGAGGAATGCCAAACTTGTACCTAGGGAAAGCAAACCAAGTCCTCCTTCAAATCTAAAGGAGTCCTTAGTACCAAGAGAGCTCTTGAACTTCTTCACATTGATCTATTTGGACCAGTGAGAACTCAATTGCTTCATGGTTCCAAGTATTGCCTTGTTATTGTCAATGATTTCTCTAGATATACTTGGACCTTCTTTCTAATTTCCAAGAGTGATACACTTGATGTTTTCTCTAGTTTTTGTAAATTAGTTGAGAATGACGCTTCTTGCTGGATAGTTTCCATCCTTATTGATCATGGGGGAGCATTTGAAAATGATCTTTTTGAATGCTTTTGTGAAGAATTTGGCAATGCACATAACTTCTCTTCACTTCAAACACCTCAAAAAATGGGGTTGTAGAGAGGAAGAATATGTTACTACGGGAGATGTCTAGGACCATGCTTTTAGAGTATTGACACTCCAAAAAAGTTTTGGGCCGAAGTCGTTAGTACCTCATGTTTTGTGCAAAACTAGGTTTTTACACATCCTTCTTTGAAGAAAACCCCCTATGAGCTATGGCATGGTAGGAAGCCTTTTTATCGAATATTTCCATGTTTTCAGATGTCCTTGTTTTGTTTTGAATACAAAAGATTCTCTTGACAACCAGCAAGGCTTAATAGTATTTAATGTTGATCTTGCTAAAGTAGAAGAATCCATTAATGTTAAATTTATAGAGACTAACCCTTATATTCCCAAAGATATTGTTCCAAATGATGGTGTTGCAGTTGAGGTAATTCCTATTCAAAAAGAACTCAACATCACCCAAAAAAGAAAAGAGACTGTCACTCAAGAAGAAGAGAAAGATGAAGAGAAGAATGATCCAACTCCCCGCTTTGCAAAGAATCATCCAAAAGAGCTAATATTAGATGATCCATTTGAAAGAGTGAAGACGTAGGGTTCCCTAAAAGAAACAAGCCAACAATACCTTCATCTCACAACTCGAGCCAAAGAACGTCAAAGAAGCTCTTAGGGATGATGAATGAATCCTAGCCATGCAAGAAGAGTTAGAGCAATTCGAGAAGAACAAAGTGTGGACCCTAGTGCCAATACCAAGTGATAGAAAGATCATTGACACCAAGTGGGTCTACCATAACAAGCTAGATGAAAGTGACAAAGTGGTAAGAAACAAAGCAAGGTTAGTGGCTCAAGGCTACAATTAACAGGAAGGTACATATTTTGATGAAACATATGCACTTGTAGCTAGACTTGAGTCCATTTGTATGTTGCTTGATTTTTCTAGTTATAAAAACTTTCATATTTATCAAATGGATGTTAAAAGTACATTTTTTGAATGGTAAAATTGAGGAGGAAGTGTATGTTGCACAATCCATGGGCTTTGAACAAGATAGTTTACCTAACCATGTTTATTTGTTGGAAAAAGCTCTCTATGGACTCGAACAAGCACCTAGAGCTTGGTATGAGAAATTAAAGAACTTTTTGTTAGATCATGGGTATACCACGGGCGAAGTTATGTTTCTCAAATACACTTCTAAAATTATCTTATCATTCAAATATATGTTGATGATATCATTTTTGACGGAACTAATCTTGATCTTTGCAAGGAGTTTAGTGATCTTATGCAGAGTGAGTTCGAGATGAGCATGATGGGTGAGCTTGCATTCTTCCTCAGCTTTCGAATCAAGAAAACTAATTATGGGAACTTCATCAACCAAGGCAAGTACACAAGTGATCTACTTCAACGCTTTGGGATGGAGAACACCAAGCCGATGGACACACCCATGTCAAACACCGCCAAACTTGATAAAGATGAAGAAGGTGAGAAGGTATATGAGAAGCTCTATAGAGGTATGATTGGAAGTTTACTTTACTTAACTACCTCTAGACCTGATATAATGTTTAGTGTTGGCTTGTGTGCTCGCTTTCAATCAAATCCCAAGAAATCACATCTTATAGTTGTCAAGAGGACTTTAAGGTAGTTAGTGAAAACTCCAAATTTTGAACTATGGTATACCAAGTAAAGGGACTTTACTCTTATGACTTATAGTGATGCGGATTATGCAGGATGCTTGATTTATAAAAAATGCACAAGTGGCACTTGCTTTCTCCTAGAACCATGCTTGGTGTCTTGGTTCTCCAAGAAACATAGCACATTGGCATTATCAACTACCGAGGCTGAATACATTGCAACCGGGAGTTGTTGTGCCCAGGTTGTATGGAAGAAGCAAATGCTCGAAGACTTTAACATTCATTTTGATGCTTCTCCTATCTATTGTGATAATACTTGTACAATTAATTTATCTTACAATGCTATACTACATAGTATAGCTAAACATATAGGATATTTATATCACATTTTCTTCATGATCATTTTCTTCATGATCACTGGTGCACCCGAGCCAAAGTTGTACATACTAGCCAAATAGAGGTGGCTAGATGCACTCCACAGAACTCAAACGCACGTGTGGATCTTTCAAAATTTATATTAGCCCTAACCAAGTCGATCACAAAACCAAATAGGTCACCCGCAAGCGCACGGGGTACTATTGTAGTATAGGTGATTGGCAAGAATAGGGGTCGATCCTCAGGTATGGAGGGGCACTAGAGCTAGGCTAGTGTTGGCTATGTTCCTAATGCGGAGTCTAGGGTTAAAGGGTTTAAAAGGGGTTTGTTTTGTGATTACTCTAAGTGAACAAGCAAGAAAGGCAGAATTGAACCTAAGTTATCTTAAACAAGCAAGTTTAACAATCTAGGCAAACCAACTAACTAAGCAAGAGCAAAGGTAAGGCACACTACACTAGAGGAGCAAGAAGAAATTTAGAAACTAAGCTAACCACTAAAGCAAGAAAGGATCTAAATTACCCCTAACTATCAAAACTGAGCAATTGACTAGGTTAAGCAAGAACAACTAGACTATACTAGCATAAGCAAGCAAATAGAGCAAGTTCAGTTTTAAACAAGACGATTAAGGTAGGTGGGCCGTTTGGGGATGTAACTTTAATATTAGTTGGGGGAGGTTATTGGACAAGCATGGTTCTCATCTTTCATCTATATTAGCAAACCAAACAATAAGGCAAATGCTATTAGAATGTACCCTATACTACTAGTGGAAGACTAGGGTTAGGTGTAATTCTAATAGGATTAGCCAAATCTAGGTTTCTAGGATAAGTGGTATTGAGCAATTGAGGGACAAGGGTAGATATGGGAGTAGAGATGAGGATATTTGACCTCATGCCACTAGCCATTCTAGCCTTTGGAAAACCCTAGGCAATCACATCAATCCCACTTATACTAGTAACTTAGGTCTCATACTAAGTAGTAGGAGAGTCGGTAGGCATGTAGGAACAAAGGGACTAGCTAGGGATCCCCTATTGGGACCTAGGAGTCACATCTAAGATTGCCACATGCATCCCAATTCTCTTAGAGACATGGTATCATCAAGCACTATCAAACAAACAATTCATAGCAAAAAGCATAAATCACAAGCATGTCAATGGGATAAGAGATAAAAGCATGGAGAAATCATCATAGATAAAAATGAGTTCATTACAAGCCAAAATTTCCCCAACATGGTATCAAAGTCACATTTTCCCCCCAAACAGCCCACTAAGAGGGGCTTAGCTAGACATGATCAAGAAAATAGCAAAAGAAAGGGAAAGAAGGGGAAGAAACTCCATGGAGCTCATGGAAGAAGCCTTCTTCTTTACCTCCTAGCTGCTTGGGGACGTCCTCCTTCCTCCAAAGGTGCATATGGGCATGAAGATACATGGGATTATGGAGGAAAACCTAGAAAACTAGGTTTCCAAGGTGAAACAGAGATGGAAATGGTGGGTGGGGAGCATAAATGCAAGGGAAATGCACTAAATGCTCAAGGAGTATGTGGAGAGGAGTAATGGAGGTTGGGAGCAACTAACCTAGTGTTGTGGCCGCCACCCATGTATATATAGGTGGTGGTGGAAGCACTAGGGTAAGTAGGGGTATTGTGGGAAAATCAATGTAGAAAGTGGTAGGGTTTAGGTGGTAGCGCGGCCATGGTGGGTGGAGGTGAGAACGGCCGTGGTGGTGGAGAACCACTATTCTAAGAAAGTGGTAGAATCACAGGTTGATGAGGTGAAATGGAGGCTGGTAGCACGGCTATGCTGGGCAGCATGGCCATGGTGGGGACTAGGTAGAACGGCCGTGTCGGGCAACACGACCGTTGTGGTGGAGCTTGAGAGGAGGTCATTCCCAAGATCACCCCCATTCCATTCTTCAGCTAGCATGGTCGTGTTGGGCAGTACAGCCGTTCTGGGGCTTCATGGCACGACCGTGCTGGGTAGCACAGCCATGGTGGCTGAGTTGCCGAAACTTTCTAGATTTGGCAGTCAACCTGTAACTTCGTGCAATTACCAGCACGACCATTCTTTGGCACCATGGTCGTGTTGGGATCTTCAAGGGAAAAAATAGCTTCAAACTTCATTATCAAAGGACTTCTTTGCTTGATGTCGAATCTTGGCCATCGGGGTAGATTGAGGGATCTTTGGGGTCTTCTTTGGACCCCTCCATAGGTGGAGGAACTCTAGGACTCCTTCCTTCTCTCTCATCCATATAAATCATGGTCCAAGTACCTGAAAATAATGCAAAGAACGTCCATAAGTGCATTTGACAGTAAAACACATATTGGGGGAATTAACTTGCAATATAACTTTTTTAGATGTGATAAAAGTACAAAATGGCACAAGATGGAGCCCTAAAATAGGGCTACATCAATCACATTGCAAAAAAGGATATCTATATCACACATGTGGATACGGAAAATCAGTTGGCAGACATTTTCACTAAACCTCTAGCTAGAGAGAAATTTAATTTTATTAGATCTAAATTGCTCATAACTGCTCTGGATGAATCTGATATGCCTTCTAGAAAGTTTTTATCTATCCTATATGCTTTTCTTGTATCTTTATAACCCTTGTTTGCTAAGTGATAAAATGTTAAGTGCTAAAATGTTAAGTTTTTCATGTTCATTTGCCTTATTTTTTGCTTATTTTGGGTATTTTTCACATACACATGTTTTATCATAAAATAGTACCCAATGATGAGTGATATGTGCCTAAGTATGTTTAAAATGCAAAATGGATTAGAAAAGTAAATTTAATTAGAACTTTAATGGCTAGAAATTAAAATTTCTAAAGTTGGTTCAGGCTGACCATCGGTCGAGTTGCCAACTCGACCGACCAGTAGTCGAGGGATATTTTAAAGAGCCATTGGGTTGAGTTTCCCAGTCACAGAACTCGACTGATGCCCGACTGGATCAAATTTAAGTTAGGTTTGGCCGACTTTTCTCCCTCTCAACTGGAGAAAAATCAACCGATCCAACCTCCAGCTCCCTCAAGCTCTCAACCCTAGCCCCGACCTTCCTCTCCCTAGCCCCGACCTTCCTCTCCCTATCCCTAGTTTGACCTATATCGACCTCCCTTGACCTCTTTCCCATCAACCCTATGTGTGTGGACGTTTTGTGGCGGTGTTTTCCTCATTTTCGTTCTCTCAATCCTTCTCATTTTGTCTCCATGGTGACAAATAGGAGAAAGAGAGCCACCCCATCCGGAGCACCATCCTCCTCCTCCAACTCGCGCCTCATACTCTTTGACGATACCTTCTTTGTCTCCAACGATGCTCTAAATAGGTACAAGGAGCTCCTTCCTAGGAACCCCTTTCCTTTTTGTGCCCTTTTTGAGACAACCCCACGTTGACAAAGGGTTATTGATCAAGTAGCCAAGTTGTTGTACGACCACCACCTCTTCGCCTTGAGTGTTGAACGCACGTGCTACCACAATTCCATCACAAGCACCAAAGCCGTTCATGAATTCTATACAAATTTTCAATAGAATTATGACACTCTCGCACCCCCACCTAATGCTCAAGTAGTCCTTACTTTCATGATAGTCGGGAAGAAATTCTAAGTCTCTGAGGATACCTTGAATATCTTTTTCTTGGGTACTGAGGTGACTGACACTTGGAGAAAGGATTACTCTGAGTATTTTTGTAATATCCTTGACCTGGGTTATGTATTAACCCTAGGTGTTTTGCCTAATAAAGTTGATTAGATGCTTTCTCTTGAATTTTGAAAAGTAATTAAAGCTTTTGAGGAACTTATATTTCACTTTTAGTCTTTTTTTTGGAATAATGTTGAAACATTGTTTTGTTAAAATTGGACTAAAGTGCAAATTAGCCAAGTTTGAGGGGTTAACTTGCAAATAGTACATAATAAATGTTTCTCTAATGTTGAGACATCATAAGAATGAATATGATGTAGTGGTATGGTTTCCACAAGCTTGGGCACCAAGATAAAGCTTGTAGAGCAATCCTTGTGCATTAAAACCTAGTTTTGGTGTAATGTGTAATTTACCCAAAACCTAGGGTTCAATATGCAAAATACCACTTATAGAGGGTCTCTCATGTCCTGCAATCTAGTTTTTACTGGCCAACCATCGCAAAAGATGCACATGAATATGTGCGATCATGCGACAAGTGCCAACTATCCGGTGGAATAACCAAAAGAAATGAAATGCCATTGAATATATGGCAAGAAATCGAACTCTTCGATGTATGGGGAATTGATTACATGGGTCCTTTCCCCCCATCTTACGGATTCATGTACATCTTGGTTTCTGTGGATTACGTTTCTAAATGGGTAGAAGCTCTACCAACCATTTCTTGTGATTCAAAACCAGTAATCAAGATGTTTAAAGAGATAACATTCCCCAGATTCGGCGTTCCAAGAACAATAATATCTGACGGTGGATCACATTTCTTGGAACGAAGCTTTGAAGCCTTATTAAGAAAATATGGAGTCAACCATAAAGTTTCTACACCGTATCATCCACAGACATGTGGACAGGTTGAAGTCTCCAATAGACAAATTAAAGCTATCCTGGAAAAAACTGTCAATCGGCACCGCACCGATTGGTCCACCAAACTATCTGACGCTCTATGGGCCTACCGCACAGCTTTCAAAACACCAATCAGAACAACACCGTTTCGATTAGTGTATGGGAAGTCTTGCCATTTGCCAGTTGAATTAGAGCATAAGGCCTGGTGGGCCATTAAGCAACTAAACTTCGATCTCAAAGGCGCTGGTGAATTCAGACAACTTCAACTCCAAGAACTAGAAGAATTACGAATGACAGCCTACCACAATGCAAGAATCTACAAGGAACAAACCAAGATGTGGCACAATGGCCACATAAAAAGAAAGGATATAATCGTCGGAGACAAAGTCCTCCTATTCAATTCCAGACTAAAAATGTTTCCAGGAAAACTGCGTACTAAATGGTCGGGGCCTTTCACAATCAAACATATATACCCGACATGAGCTGTCATTATTCTCGATGATAATGGAGGAGAAAGGACCGTTAATGGTCACCGATTAAAGAAATACCACACTCCGGCAGACAAATTATCACGACAAACTATAGGGATCCATGATCCTATAACAACAGCATAGCTGGAGCAAAATTTTGTCGAGCCAGTGACGTTAAACCAAGGCGCTACTTGGGAGGCAACCCAAGATTTCTACTTTTTCCTTTATGTTCTGTTCTTTTATTTTCCTCAGTTTTATCTTATGAAAATACAAAAAAAATCTACATAACTAAAACTATAAGTAGAGCAAAGAAAATGAGAGGGGCGCCTCATTTGAATTATCTTGGAGGAGAGAGAATCTTGACATTAAAATAATCAAGATTTAAGCATAAATGGAACTTTAATTTAATTTAATGCAAAAAGAAATAAATTAATTAAGGAGCCCTTTAACCAAGAGCTGAAGGATGTGTTTTCAATAGTTTTGTACGATCTTATGCCATGCTTGGGCACAAAAAGATCTTGGTTGAGTGGAAGCCACTCACATTAATATAATAAAAAGTAATATCCACTAAAGGTTGGATATTAATATAAAACTTTTTAAGGTGCTTATTTCCTTTTCCATTAATATTTGGATAATGGAGAGGTTTTTCAAGAACATGAAGATGTCTTAGTGTCCAAGAAATGGATGGGAATTTGATGGAAATTATTTTGGAATTTAGAGAAAATAATCCCATTTTCTCTTTCCTTGAAAACCCCTTATGTATATCTTTTTCCAATATACATAAGGATCGTTCCCTTAGTTTTCCTTTTCTCATCTTTGCTTTGGCCGAACAAGGGAGAGCTCAGGAGCAGGAGAAGGACGACTTTAACCTGTTGGTAAGGTTTTGATCATCTTCTACCTCGGATTCATGGTGAAAACCCTAAAACAATGCTTAATTATTAGTTTTCTTCACCCGATTTCCAATTCTAGCCAACTTGCACATCCAAAACTCAAGGACGGACCTTGGATAGTTGTTGGAATTCCATCCACTATTAGATCCGTGGAGCTTGGATCTTGGGATCAGATTTAGAGGCGGGTTTTATAACTCAAACCCTTAAGCATTAGTATTGCACTCCTTTCTCCAATAATCGTTGGTTACTTTCTTCTTTTTGGTATTCTTTTGATTCATTGCTAAAGTTTCTGTGAAGAACAACAGCAGTTCTTGGTTGAACGGAGGAAGATGATTATGACATCATCTTAGATGTTTATCCAAAGAAAAATCCCAGGTCAAACGGTCTCCTTAGTTGCTAAACGGTTTCCCAAACCATTTGGGAGTAAACGGTTTCAAACTGTTTGGAATGAAACGGTTTCACCCAAACCGCATGGAAGCAACGGTTTAAGACCATTTGGTGATGTTTACTAGGGTTGACCATTTGGGGATTTTTTCATAATGATCTAGGATAATGATCCACTAATTATATTTGATTAACTCCAATTGGTTCATGAGTTGAAGGTCAATCAATCACCAAAACCCTAATCGGGTTGAGTGCTGATTTCATAAGAGATTAAGTTGGAAACTCGGGTTGATTGACCCAAACGGTTTCAAAACCATTTGGGGATCACCCAAACGGTCTCAATACCGTTTGGTGATCACCCAAGACCGTTTGGAGGTCTAGGGTTAGGTATGGTTGAGAAATTGAAGATCCAAAGGTATTAAGTTGAAGTATAATCAATTGCTGATTTGGTGATCAATCCAATGATCCAAACCCTAATTGGTTGAATTGAATTTCGATGTTGACATAGGCAAACGGTCTCAAGACCGTTTGGAGGACATACAAACGACCTCAAGACCATTTGGGGTCAGGTCATGTCCAAATTGGATGATGGTCCAATAGTTTTTTAGTAACTAGTTACACATTGATTAATGTTGAAGGATCATTGATTCCAAACCCTAATCCAATTGATTCAAACCCTAATTTATTATCAATTGAGGGTCAAATCAATTGAAGGATGACCTAATTAACTCAATTGAAGTATGGTGTTAGGTCCAATTAAAGATTGGTTACATGAATTCAATGATTGAAGGAATCAACATTGAGAACCTAATTCGATTTGATAGGTTGAGGCCATAATTGGTCCATGCGGTTTTGAGGAGGTTTGGACCAAACGGTCTCAAGACCGTTTGAGTCCAAACGGTTCAATACCTTTTGGTACCAAGACCGTTTGGGACCAAACGATCCCAAACCGGTTGAGTTCATGTGGTTTCAAAACTTCACTTTAGTATACAGTTTCAAATCTTGAGGGTCACCTTTAGCAAACGGTTTCAAGGGTCACCTTTGGCAAACGGTTTCAAGGGTTGCCTTTGGCAAACGATTTCAACCTCAACCTTACTAAACGGTTTCAAGTATGTAACCAAGACCGTTTGGAGGTTATTTGAGCAAGACCGTTTGAGATCTGATTTGGTCAAGACCGTTTGGGGTCTAAGTGGCCAAGACTGTTTGGTGGACAATTAACCAACACCGCATGGATATCTAAGGTGGTTAAAGGACAAATTGATTAATTGACTAATACATGATGTAATCAAAGATGATTATGGTAATTGTATCTTAATGGGATAAGGTGATTACTGCCTTTGCATGAATAAGCTTTAATGATCATGGTGATAGTGACATAACTTATGATGTCAATTCTTCTCTTTCATGTTGAGTTGACTTAGCCTAATCAAGGCTGATGCAAACATCATCTTATAGAAGATGAGAGAGAAGAATTCCTACATGAATGATAATCATGTAATGGACTTTTATTATAGATGCATGTCTAATTAGGGTATGATCCATGATAGTGAGATCATGAAACCCTAATTATGAAGGTTAATGAAACACAACCCTAACTGAGGGTATTAATGGAAGTAATCCTAATACATGATGATGGTATGATCTTAATTCATAGTGATGACATGATAAACCTTAATTCAAGGTACTTTGATGATCACTCCTACTTGGGGTGAATAGTAAACCCTAATTGTTGGTTGTTGGATATAAACCCTAATATGGGGTGATGTGAGGTGAATAGTAAACCCTAATTGTTGGTTGTTGAACATGAACCCTAATCTAGGGTGATGCAATGTGAATAGTAAACCCTAATTCCAAATAAGGTGAATAAATATGTGAAACCCTAATTCTGGGTTATGCTTTATAGCATGAAGCTCTAAGGTTGGATAATGAAATGATAAGTCATTAAACCTAATTGAGCTAAGGGGATGATTAACCCTAATTGAAATGAAAAGGGAAACCCTAACCCTAGTAAGGGCATAGTGGTGCAACCCTTGAATAGTGGTGTTATCATTATTTTGCATTATGCTGATATGAAATTGATGTATCTGTTATCATCTGTACTAATCATGTAGGTTTTATGAGATATTGAACATAGCCAGGTATGAGCTATGATACTTTATTTATTGAAAGTACTTTATGAGCTTTGTAAGCAACGATATGCTATGTTGCCTAGTGAAAGGTGACAAAAGAAGGTTTATAGGCTTTAGGATCCATGTGAAATACCTGCACTGCAATTATCATGTTTACACTGTCAGATGACTTGATGGCATTAAGTTACCAGTTAAAGTGGTAACATGTGTTTTGATAATCTAAGGGTTTGAACATCCATATTCTTGAATTATAATGATGATATGATAAGGGATTGAGTTCCCAATGTTAGTAAATCTGTGAAATAAACTTGATAAAATAGTACTCTTTCTTTATAGCAATTGATATAAAGGTTTATGTTTGAAAACATGACTGATGCTAAAAGAATGTTGTAATGTACTTAAATAATCAAGTGAAATGATATCATGTAGAGCCCTGACCATAGATCCATCATCGTCATTAGTTTGGTGATGGTGTAACAAGTTTTCCTAAGGGAACTCCTGGAGAGCATACTTTTGAGTATGTGGGGGTTATGGGCGCGAATATCCTTACGCCCTAATGGAGGAATTGATGTAAGATAAACATTAAATCTTTCAATCTTTCATTATATGTATATGATGGGATGATGTATCACTAATCTCCCGATGATGAAGTTAATGCCAAATCGATGTGAGATAAATAAGAATTCTCTCGATTGCGAAGAGAGTACATCATGCCACTGTAACTCTAATAGCGAAGTTGCCAGTATACCCTGGAAAGCTATAATTGGGCAGAGACACAATATGTCCTACATGTTGTTCCTCACACTTACTGAGGAGGATGAGGTCATAGAAACCCGACTCTTCTATTGACCTATGTATGGTACCGATTTTGATTTCGCAATGGTCGGTTGGAGTATGAGCGGTATACCTCATCTCCTCAGGGCATAAGTATGTTTGTAAAATGTAATCAGCCGTGTAGCATATTTGCTTAGGGTTGAATTACGAGAATCAATGGTTGATGATACATTGTTTATTATGTCCTAGATGGATAAATGATATACATGTTCTTCATATTCCTTATTGAATAAATGACATGTTGTTATTCAAGTTATAATTAAAATGAACTGCATAGAGAATACTGCTCTACATAGTCAATCAATGATTTACCTGCTGTTGAATAATTATAATTCTACTGCTCAATGTTATTTTATTGTCTGCAATAGAAATGCTTCTAGCGGAGAGTTATATCTCTCGCTGGGATAATTTTCAATTGTCTCACCCCCGTGGGATTCAACTTTTTAGGTAGACGCCAAGGAAGAAGAAACCCTTCAGTGGGTGAGCAGCAACAACAGCCACAACAGCCACAACAGCAGCAACAGCAACAACAAGGACAACAGTGATCTTTAGGTGGAGACACTGTCTGTTAAGTCCTGTATATAAAGAGAGTCCTATGTGTCATCTCTGTACTCTCAGGTCCTAGGAGTCGGTAGATGGTTTGATATAGATCTGAGATTTTTGGCTTGATACCTCGAGATTTTTGTATACTGCTCATGTACAGTTTAACAGGGCAGTCAATGTTTATGACTCTCGAGATGAGATGATACAGAGATGTACTGATGTATCAGAATATAAATAACTTACTTTGGTTCTTTATGAAAGAGTTTTACAGTTTGTGGATCTCAGTGCAAAAAGTTTTAGTTTTTAGTGATTTTCAGTAATTATGTTGCTAATAATTCGCTTCCGCATTAGTTAATCTTGTTTTTCGCGAGTCATACCCCATAATGTTGACCTTGTTGACACTGAGGCCTTCTACAAGCAATATGATCTCACTCTTCTTGACATTCACAAGTTCTTAAAGAAGCCTCAATTTCCCTATAGGAAAAAGTCTACCCTTTCCTCCTCAGCCTTAGACCTCAAGAACCGCATACTCTCCCTAGTTGTCAACTGCAATATTCATCCAAAGAAAAACCAGACTGAAATTGTAGAGAATACTATGGTGATTATGTTATGTATCTTGAAGAACATTAGAGTCAATTGGGAACAATATGTTCTCCACCATATGACCTGCTTTGACTCTAGTAAGAACATCCGTGGCACCCACTCTCCCTACCCAGCCCTAATTTGTGGTCTTTTTCAGACTGCCATTGGCAAATCTCTTTTCCATGACCTTTATTACAAACCTGCTAGGAAAGGAGTTTGCATCAGTGAGACCAAACTTTAGAAGAGTGTTTCTATCCCTTCCTCTACCACACCTGGAGCCTCTACCTCCGCTTGCGCACCTCCACCACCTCATCCATCTTGACCTGCCTGCGCCTCTTTCCATGTATCAAATGAAACCCTCATGGGTTACATGATGCATCAACAGGCGTATAACCTTCAGGTTCAGGAGCACATGCATTAGGATCTCTGTGTCATCATGTCTAACATGAACCTATCCCGTACCCATCCTTATCCTACCTACCAGCCCTACCCAGGAGATGATTATGCATCCTATGAATACAATCACTTTTACCCTGCCCCTCCACCTACTGCTTTTGCTACTACACCCTCTACTGTTGGTGGATCTACCCCTGTTGTGCTACCTCTCTCTGCTGGTCCTATAGATACCCTGCTTGCAGGTCGTGGCACTTCTGCTCCTTCTTATCCTTAAGACCATGAGTTACATGACCTTGGTATGTCGTGGGCTGAGAAGAATGCCAGGTCGCCCGGTCATGGTTTCAGTTCCTCTGTTGATGAGGAGATGCCAAATCGGGCTGATGAGGAGGCATCTAAGGATGATGGCGAGGATGGTTCTGATGGCTTTATTGCTGACTCTGGTGATGAAGGTGATGTTGCTGTCTCTACTGCACCTTCATACAGAGATGATGACTATGAGCCAGAAGCCTCTGATGTTGTTGTTTATGATGATGATGTGGACATAGAAATCCTAGATTTTTAGATGTTTTAGTTTTTAGTCTGTAGATAATGATCATATATATCTTTCTAGACTATTTTGTATAAAAAAACATCTGGGCACATTATCTGATCCATATATGCTTTATCATGTGACTTGCTAAAGGACCATATAGTATACATGTTATATTGCTTTGTGTAGAAATACAAACTATGCAGGTAGGAGTAAGCATAGATTGAGAGGGATAAATTCACATTGTTAAAATCATGAATCCCCTTGCAATTCACAAGGCTAAGGTATAACTTTACATATCCTTTTCAATATGATTGAGGAATGGTTTGTCATTGTCAAAAAGGGGGAGAATGTTTACTTGAGAGTTATACATTGTCCATATTTTGATAATGATTTAACCATTCCATTCCTATGTATCTAATATGTTTGTTCAAGATTGATTTTAGGCTTTAGGTACATGAAAAGGATCAAATTTCACAAGCCCTACCTTGTCCAAGTTCAAGTCAAAAGCAATGCACGTGTGAATTTAGGAAAATCACTCAAAATGACCTTAGAGTAATTTTGTAATCACGTGTATTGATGATATGACTTGTAACTAAGATGAGAAACAATCAGGAACACTTAATTCCAACGTTTGGTCACTCAAAAGTCACATTAGAAAATTTGTCACAGGCTGTTTATCAGTCGAGTTGGAAACTCGACCGATCCAGTGATGGATTTTCTAAAATGACCAATCAATCGAGTTGCACACTCAGAGAACTCGACAGATCGATCAACTAAGCAAAACTAATTTTGACTCATCAATCGAGTTTCCCAGAACAAACTCGACCGATAGTTTGAAAATTGGCTTTGTCATTTAGTGGATCGGTTGAGTTACCTTTATTGAAACTCAACCAAATGTATTGCACGGAAAACACCGAAAAAGTGATTATAACCATTGGAGAGTTGTTGTGAGAAAAAATAGATCCATTGCAAGTTGTAAAATGGCTCGTTTTCATTCTTAAGTGATCCCACACTCAAAGGAACACCTCCATCTATAAATAGGACCCCTTAGAGTTCGTTCCAAGTTTTCTCATTCATGCTATTTTATGTCCTTGTCATAGTTGAGTGTGTTACAACCCTTTGAGCCCCTTTGTCTCTTTCATTTACAAAGCATTTTGTGACTATGAGTGAGTTAGGTATGTTGTAAGAGAGCTACCTCCATGTACTTGTAAATCTATGATTCCTTCCATCTTCCCAACCCCCTTTCTCAAAGAGAAAAGGTTGAAGTAAGCTACTCTGAGTGAAGGTGAAGCTGTTGCTGGTCTTATTCAAGGTTGAAGAAGAGGTGAAGATCTTCTCCAGGTGAAGGAGAAGGGCAAGGCAAAGATTCAATAAGAGTGGGTAAATCCTTTAAGGCCAAATACTTGATGCAAGTGTGGGTAAGTCCTTGTTGAAGGTTGAAGACATCTTAATCAAGTGGGTAAATCCTTGTGTAGGTGGAACTCATGTCTTGAGTAGGTAAGTCCTTGGATATATGGTGGTCTCCTTGTATCTCTTGTGAATGAATATAAGTATACACATATTGCAAAGTCATATAGGTTGACCTCTCTAGGTAGTGGATTGACTATCTCCTAGTTTGGAGATTGGAACCACTCTAAACCACCTTGTCTAAGTGCATATTTCAATTTCTCTCATCCTTGCTATTCTTGCTTAGATAGGACTTCAAATTGTTCTTAAGATATTGGTTTTGATTGATATAACTTGAAGGTCTAAATTATTTTGTGAGAATTTTGAAGCTCTATTCACCCCCCTCTAGAGCCCTATATCCAATAACTTCTGCAAATCTTTTCAAATTATACAAAGCTTATATATATGTATCTTTTAGCCTTGTACTCAACACTTTGTGTGTTTGACCCACCTTGTTTCACGTATAACATAGGTTCACATATGGTTAGAAGTTGTTGGGATTGGCGAGATATGTCATGTGTCCCTATTGTATGATCCCTAGTATACATGAGCAGACTTATAAAATTGTACTCTTTGATAGGTAATGGGAATCTTATAATAAGACAATGTTGCTTAATAATACTTGTTGAATGTTGAGATTATGATTGATGCTTTTCTCTTGTTATCTATTCATGTATGCTAATATTTACGCTTCCTCATTTGTCCTTTCTTAATACCGTGCTAGGGACGGACGCCTAGGTCCTATCGTCATTGACCTTGTAGTCATTTGGAGTTAGGATTTGGGTAATAAACAGTTCCGTGACAACATCTCCATTACCGACACCAGGAAGCCATAGGAGAAATGGGGACACCTCTTGGAGAAGAAATTTTACCGACGTCGAGTGAGAAGAGACTGAGGAGAGAGGGGTGTAGCTTTGCAATAGACAAACCCTTCCCCCTAGCTAGCCACCCTCGAAGGAGAAAAACTTAGTCTTGCTAGCAGAATTAAATTGTGCATTACATAATGTATTAGAAATGCACCAAGATAAAGCTAATGGGATGTATTTTGGATTGTTATTTTATGGATTAAGTATATAAGTAGGTCTATATTAATCAGATTAGGGAATATTTGGGGTCTAGATATTAGTATTTATCAGCTACATGCTAGTAGTATCTCTAAGCTTGTAGTGCCCAACATTAGCAATATTTAAGGGCATTTTGATAGAGGTTTGTTGATATTGATCTACTAAACTCAAGAAGTTAGTAAACTTATGTGTAAGAGAGTGTGACCTTTGATGGCTACCAAAGACGTCTTGAAGCACTAGATTGAGCATATTGTTCCAATCTAGACCCAATAAGTTTGTCAACTTATCATCAATGGACATAACTACTAGAAATTCTAGCCCCAACTTTAGCAGCAGAACGGACCGTCCCAAATTGGGTACCAAAAGTTGACTAAAAAGATGATATGACTTCTCATGTCTAGCAAAAGAAACCCCTGGGATCTAGCCTGGTCATGCCCTACAAGTCAGGGATTAATCATTTAATGCATTCAACAAATATAAATGCAAAAATAGCCTCATAAACCTAAGGAAACATGTCAATCACCATGGACTATGTATACTCACACTATTCATTGACACAAGGGTTTCCACTTTGTCATGCCATGCTTTCATATCTTCTACCTCTATTTCCCCTTCAAAAACCCTTTCCATCCACTCCATCTCCACCTTTCATAATCACCCTAACAAAAACATCCATTCACAACCACCATTTTTCTTAAATAAGCCTGGAGGTGTTTTTATTCATCCCACCCTCCTCATGTAGGAAAAATTAGCAAAAAATAATACAATTCCTCTTGAATAGAGAAGTACACTCCCTCCAACAATGAAAAACAAATGAGCAATCAAAACCCTAAAAAGGTCATGGTAACTATACATCATGGCCCTATGAAAGAAAAGTAAGTATTTGTTCAACTTTTCACTATGCAAGGTGTGCCTCTTTTTTCCTTGATTGTGAGGCCCCTAATTCCCATGGGAACAAGACTAGGTTTGCTAACCACAAAACCTTCAATGTCTTCAATGCCCCATAGCCCAATATCTCTAGGTACAAATTTAAGAACTCTATGGCATGAGTGGCCAATAATGAAAGATTCTTTAACCACCCATTTGATGAATTTAATGGGAGTACACATTCTCCATGGAAAAGATCTTTGTTCCCAGATGCATTCAGTCACATGATTACTATCCAGTTTGATAATAGAAATATTTAGGTTATGGTCATCAGCCAGTTTCTGGGCGACAATGCATCCTTAGACATGGGCTTCAGAAACATCATGTCCATTGAACCGATATCTAAAGGCAAGCTGAATGTATCCATGGAAATTTCTTACACATCTGGAAATCCATCTTCTACACATTCCATTGGGTTGAAAGGATTGTCCAATGACAAGATTAAGTTTGAGGTTTGCCATGTCTGGAGCCTGCCATATGATAGTGGCAATACATCCGAATTTTAGTGTTGGGGCAATGATCTTGCATTCTTTCAAGTACAAGTAGAAATCGGGAGACTCAAGCTTATTAAAAGAAGTGTCCCTTAGGCCACGATTGATCACAAAAATTATAGTCCCAAAGAGTATGCATAGTACTTTTCCTACCTTCGAATCTTGTTGTGCACCTGAATATCCAAATGTATCACAGTATGAGGGGTACCATAGATGAAAACTTTTGACAAAACAAAGAGATTCTAGAGTGTTCCTATTCACAAAAGTGATGAAAATCAATCAAGTTGTTGTAATCCCATGTGCTTGGATTGAAAATTTTGTGTTAACGGGTCAGAAGAAGGTGGGAGCATCACTTTGAAGAAAGAGGTGATAAGCTGTTTCTATTGTCGGGTCATGACAAAAATTGCAGACTGAAGCAATTGGAATATGACATCTGATAATATTATCATCAGTTGGAATGGCTCCTTGCAAGATCTTCCAAGTAACTGCTTTTGCCTTAGGGTAGGACCAGAGTACTGGAACCATGGTTTAGAGTTCATGTTCGAGTTGTCCAGACCAAGAATGATATTTTTTGTGGACCTGAGGGTGAACGATCCATATACAGAAGGGTTCCAAGAGATATGATCTGAGTCATCAAAAATTGAAGACCAAGATTATGTGAGCATCAACATGCCTTATTTTGATATGACTTGTGAAAGGGAAATTGGATCCCATCTGATGCCTTGATGCGATGATTTTGAGTCACATTTATAGACTTGTTTTACTTGCGATTTATGTGTTTATTGGTCACTTTGGTGGTTAATATTGCATAATTCACTTACTTTAGTCTATGATTCTTCTCAGTATCAAATCTCTCTTATTTCATTATTTTGAGTATAAATGATTACAATAATAGGTTTTATCTCGGCTAATGTGGTTTTGTTTTGCAATTTTAGGAAAAACACGTATCTGCTGCTGTCGATACCATCGACAGCAGTCGATACTATCGACATAGCCACAGGCAGGCAGCCACAAGGAGCAGTGCAAAGTCGATACCATCGACTGGGAAGTCGATGGTAGCGATTTACCATCAGGTTGTCAGCGACCAGCCAGTCAATACTATCGACCCCAGAGTCGATACTATCAACACATGTAGCTTCAGTGACGGAAAGGGGATAAAAGCGACGCCTAAGGATGTCGATACCATCGACCCGCGTTGATGGTATCGAGTCAGCATCAGGCGCAACGACGAAAAGAAAAGAAGTCTTGCCGATATCACAAGCGGTCGATACCATCGACCCGCATCGATGGTATCGACACCGTCAGATCAGAGTTTGCTTCAGATTGGCTCTAATCCAACAGTTGTGATATTTTTGCAACCTAACTCAGTGATTATACCTAATAACAGTGGCCAAGAGCAGGGTATCACGTCATTAGCCACTGCACACATCCCGAGAAGGTGTGGAGAGAAGAACGGAGCCCAGAAGCATGCCCCAGCCGTTCCGAAAGATGAAAAAGACGTTTTCCACCGCTGAAAGGCTGTAGACCGCGCACTCTACACCGAGGAACGACTGGATCTTCTCCGTTCAGGGGTTTCATCACTTATTCATGTTTTTCTCCATGTTTCCCCTTTCTTCAACCATGTTTTGCTCTGAGATGAACATGCGGCGCTAATCCCCTTTATCTTCAGGACCGAGAGTAGCCCAGGGAAGCATTGTATGATACTTTTTACATAGTTTATCATAATTTATCTCTTGAATCTGTGGTATGATTTCGTTTTCTCCATTATATCATTATGCTTGATCACCCTAATGATAATCTAATGCCTTTAATTACTTTGAAAGAAGAATTAATGGTTGAAAAGAGACGAAATTCACATTAATTAACAAATCCCTTGAACAAGGTGATGTACGGTTAATGGTGGAAAACCAGAGGTCGATTCTAATGCACCTAGTTTAGGGTATAGGTTACTACGACGATGGAACCGACCTAGATTTAGGTAGTGAATTGTATCATGACAGTGAACAATTCTGACTACAGGCCACTACCCGGATTGAGAGATGAACGTGTTTAACTATATAGAAAGTCATACAACGAGAACCCGCGGTGAAACCGCAATCCTAAAGATTCCCATCTGAATTGATTAAATTTAGCATTTAATCGATTACTTTGCTTTCTTTTATTTTTATTTTCTTTTTAATCAACTCCTAAAACCTTTTTAACGGTCTAGCTGATTGCGAACAGTTAGTAGTAGTCCACCGATAGTTCAGTGTCCTTGAGTTTGACTCGGGCCTCACAAGGGCCTATACTACATTAACGCGTGCACTTGCGTATACGCACAATAAAATCGTGTCATGCCTATTGTCCAAAAATCAACAACCCAATAGTCGAGAGAAGTATGAGATGAATTATTGGCAAAATAGCTCATGTATTGCTCACACTAGTTGCCATGCCAGAAGGATATCAATCCTTTCCCAACAATCCATGTACACATAGGGATGATATCAAAAAACTTCTCCACAATTTCTACCGATAGCGGGGAGGCAAAGGAAGACATCTTCATGTAAGTAGGATGCAAAATGTCGTGATTAAGGTAGGAGCTAATATATTTCTTTTCTACAAAAATGGGACCATAAGTAATTACAGTTAGAACCTCCCAACACGATTTGAAATGAAAAGCCTTGGCGGTGACTGAAAGGGATGGAAGCCTAAGGCCTCCTAACGATTCTGGTGACTCTGTCCCATGAGATCCACACTCTTCTGTTATTTTTGTCTTTGGAACTCCAGAGAAAATACAACAACATGTAATTAATCTTCTTGATGGCTCTAATCGGTGCATTAGTGGTAGAAAATTGTGCAGACTAACAGAGGAGAGAGTATGTCGAATAAGAATAATACACAACTAGCAAATGAGAGAAAATCTGCTTTCTAGGTTGTGACTTTTAGCTTGATTTTGTCCAGGAGGAAGTTAAAATGACCGATTCTAGATCTGCCAAGGACAAGGGGCATGCCTAGATATGTGAACGAATCACCTAAATGGTGTATGCTGAGATTGTCTACTATCTCCTAAATATAAGAATGGTGATCACTACCGCACAAGAAACTTGACTTTGCTTTGTTGACCATCTGTCTTGGTGACGTCTCATATTCACTAAATATGGAGTCAATATTACAAAACAAATCTCTACTAGATTTATAAAAAATCACAACATCAACATCTAAGAGGATCCCTGGTGCATGTGCCTTATCCCTGGTCTTATAACTTGAGATCAGATTATTGCTAACATCCTTCTTGATCATGCAACAAAGGTTTCTTCAAATAGAATGAACAAAAAAGGAGAAAGGGGATTACCCTTTTTAGACCTCTAAATATCTTAAAGAAACCAATAGTGTATTTATTGAGGGCAACGTTCATCCAAGATTTGGAGAAGAAAGATACACAAAGATCCACCAAGTTCGGAATCATTTTGAATGTAAGAAGAATGGCTTTTAGAAAATACCAGTCAACAAAGTCGTAGGCCTTGTTTGTGTCAGATTGTATGTCAAAACCACCATTCCACCTTTAATCTCACCCATAGTTGTTGTGGGGATAACTTGAGGAAGATGGAGGAAAAATAAGGCCAAAAGAGGAGAAGAAAGGTAAAAAGGAGGAAGAGGATTGTTTATGTGATCTAGAGCAAAATTCCCCTATCCTCTTATCTTTATCTCCCTCTCTCTCTTATTCATCTTTGTTTCTTGTTGTTTGTGATGTATTTTCATATTGTTGGGGCCAACTAAGCTCATGAATGGCTAGTGAGCTCTATAATATACCCAAATCTAGGTAATATATTAATATGCCTTTTCTTATGCCATTTCCAAATTTTATTAGTGATAGTCTCTATTTTTGTAATATTTGACTTAGGAGTTTTTAAATCATAGAAACATCGTACTTAAATTAAATATATTATTTATGAATGTGTTTTATAATAAAGAGTCAATTCAGACAAATTAGGGTTAAGTTTGCAACTCTACTACTTAATGAGTTTTTGTATTAAGTTAGGATCATAGAACCTTCCTAAACTCATATGATGAGGATATTGAGGTAGCTACAAAATATTACAAATTTTTTGTTAAAAGGAATATAAATACAATAAAGGTTACTTCACTCTCAAGTCAGATTATATATATTTAAGATTTTCCAAAAGTGTAAGCTTGATTAAATATAACTAAAATATGTCAAAATGTTTAAAGGAAGATACTTAATTGATGAATAATTAAAAAAAAATAATCACACACATGGTAATCAACTGATATTTACAATAATGTTTATCTAAACCATAATAAATACCCTAATTGTCTTGATGGCTTGATATATGATCTAAAAACCAGAAATAAATGTTAGATTCAGACTCAAAACATCATAATTAGGCTCAAGAAAAAGTTTTGCTTCAAATGGATAGTGTGAATTTCTTAAATTGTATTATAAAAGAAAATAAAAAGATAATACCAGAAGGTCCCAATTTTTAAGTAGCATTCCTAGAAGTGCAAATTGATTAAGAGAACTGGAATGTACATGATTTAATTAGCATATGTGAAAATTTTCATCTTAGTTTGTAATTGGTATCTAACCTAAGTGCAATTGGTATCTAACCTAAGTGCAATTGGTATCTAACCGAAGTAAAATAGGAAAGAGAAGATATTAAAGCTATCCTAAAATGTTTAAGATTTGAGTTAATATCTTAAATTTCTCTAAGTTCCTGATTAAATATTTGTCATGCAAAATTCCCATATTTTTTCCAATATGTCACTCTAAAGTTGCCTAAACTCGGATTTCTAATCATACACACTCTTCTTCACAGCCATAAGATCACAAATCTGACACACTGGAGGCCATCTTCTCCCTTGATTCTGAACAAGAAAGTAAGATTGGTATCCACATGATTCTAAGTTGTATATCCCATTGTGATTTCTCCCTCATTTCTCGATGGATTTCATTAATTTCTTCTCCTCTGCTTTCCTCTCACATCTCTGCACTTTTAATCCTAAGTTTTCTTGGGTTTCATGGCTTAAGCTTTTATATCAAATGTAATTTCCTTTATCCTCCATGTTTCCTTCTTTTTATTGGATCCCCTACCCTGATAGTCTTCACATATATAAATAAAGGATCAAATTCTACCTCTGAAGCCTCTAAAACCCCTTGCAATCCATATTTGATTGCCAATCATTTACTCCTGACCTATCAACCCCACTGCCTTTAGGTGGAATCATGAGTTTGATTTGGTGACTCAAACCCTTAGGAGACCACCGAAATCCCCAAAAAGCTTTGTCAAGTTCATTTCAAGAATATCACTCCCTTCATTTCACCTACATTTAGGTATAGCTCGATTTCCTTAACTAGCAGTTCTTCTTTGTTGTTCTTCAATTATCTCAAGATTCTCATATTTTTTAGGGAAACATGGCATTATATGGTAGCGGAAACAAAAAAATGTACTACCATATATCCCTAAGACAACAGATCGTGTCAACAACTATGAACTGAAAATGAGGGTTGCAAGCATATACCTGGTCCTAGAGCAAGTCCATTGACTATCCCTTGCTGCAGGATGCTTCTATTGGTATGTATGCCTTGAGAGCCAATCATATGATGACTGGATTGGCATGCGTCCTGATTGATTTGATAAATATGAAAGGCAAGCTTCCAATTTATTCTAGCTCAAATGATTGAGTGATAAATGATGGAGCAGAATGAGTGTCTAAAGAATGACAATACTCAATGATGTATGTCTTCAGGTTAAGGACCTAAACAATGAGATCATATGGATGCTAAGAGTATGTACATTCTTGTTTATGTCCCTAGTCGGAAGTCATTGTGGAAGGTTGATATACAAAAATTACACATCAAAGACTAGAGTGTGTGTTGGTTGATGATAGTGTCTCATTAGTCTTGATATATGATATCAAATCAAGCACATAGATACATGTTAGAGAATAGTGTATCAGATAGACACACCATGAGAGTGACACATGGAACCGTGATATGGTAGTTAGAATCATCTCTCATAGTGATGGTGGTGATTGTGATTCTTATACCTAAAATCACTACACTCGTCAAATGTGATTGGGTACACTTTGACATCATCAAACGCAACCCTAAAACATGGGTTGTTATAACAGTGATAATTGGGTGGCTTTGACGCATGACACAGACTGTGAGTGATAGATATGGGATTTGTCCCTCCTAAGGGAGTATGATGTCTAGGCCACTTGATAAGCGAGACTGAGAAAGGCATGCACATGCACATGTGAATCAATATATGATATTGATGTCACACATATCTCAAATAGTCTGCTCTAGTTCAAGAAACATGATTGAACATTGAAAGGATGACAGATCCATGCCTTGAGTTCATTCAGGATATCAGAGACAAAGGAATTATACATTCACTGGAACACCAATCACAGACTGTAGGATTGAAAGTTGTTCTCCAACTTTCCTTTTCACTTGGGTAGCACTGATGTGCGACTAGGCACACTCTTTGCTTGTGATGTCATAAGCTAGTTATGGACATTCACTGCCAACGTGAAACACACAAAGGATTAACCTAGAAGAGGATTTTATCCATGAATGCTTTTTGGATTGATTACTAAAGTGTTTAGGTACTCAATAAAACACTCAATCAATAGGCTTGACTCAGAATCATCAAGTTCAATTGTTGAACCAACTAATTTGAGTGTCATATTGATTGAGAACCAAATTGATTGTGTTATGCACAACCTAGACCACCAACTGGCCGGTTTACTGGGTGAACCGACTAGCTCATGGCTAGTGAGACGACCGATTCACTCCGGTGAACCAATCGGTTCACTTGTCCAAATGAGCAGTGTTGGGTTGTTCCGGTTTGTGAGAAAAAGTTTTCCGTTTCACTGGTTCAATTTGATTGGGACAAGAATTAATATTTTTGTTAATTAGAAATGAACAAGGAAAGTCAATTGTGGGCAAGTTTGGGAAGTGAAACGACTGGTTCACACTCCCATATGACCGGTTCACAAGTGAACCAATTGGCTCACCTTGGCAAACGACCGTTTCATTTATGAAACGACCAATTTGCCTACCGTAGTGCAAATTATTCATGGAAATTCCAAACTCTTCTACTCCCACACAGACTGGGAACCCTGACCCTACCCTCTACTATAAATAGAGGGGTACAGGGGGATTTTCCAGAGATACAACTCAGAACATCAGTTTCTCTGCAAAGTTGTTGTCCTCTCTAGTTGTGGTAATCGAGAGAGCCCAAATAAGTTCTACCCTTTCAGGGAGGAACATCGAGGGAAAGACAACTACACAAAAGCAACTGGTTGTGGAAGAGTGTGTCAGTGACTTGTACACTGATAGAAGGGGACAACTCCGCCTAGTCCTTCCTTCAGGATGACTAGAGCTCCTGGTAGTGTGTGTGGACTATCTATAGAGGCGGGAGACTTCTACGCTCAGGATGACGACTGTCAACCGCAGTCCGGGTCAAGACCAGGAGCTGCACATATGCCGTCAAAGACAGGTGGTTGAAGACCGCACTAGCTGTGAGGTATTGTCACTAAGCAAGCCTCAAGACCAGGTATATCGTGCTAAAACCATCCTTCCCATTACATAGATATTGATGCAATATGCTGGTTATGAGTTTACGGTCAAGTAAATATTTTATTTCCGCTGCCTACTCCGACCATGTAAAACCCAACAGTGGTATCAGAGCCACGTCAATACTCTATGTTTTGGGATAGTCGATATGATCATATTTTGATTTTATCGTCTTTTATTATTATTGTGTGCGATGTGAATATTTAAATGACTAATGTGAATATCCGATTAATACCACATGATCCCAAATTAATATATACATATATGATATGGTATATATATGAAATCGATACGCGTCACCCTAAACAAGTTTTGATGGTGGATGTGTAGCATGGTTACGACCTATAAACCCTATGTGCATGTGTGTGGTTGGTTATGGTTGTTTGCCTCTCGGTCTGCGCACTGAACCCTCTTCTTCTATTCTAAATGTAACTCGAGATAACTCGAGATTCTCTTCTACCTTTGTTCCCCTCGAATGTAAGTCGAGGTTTCACAAAGATTATGTAAAATAGGCTTAGATTTATTTCTTGTTATGACGAAGACTGAAGATGACCGCTTGATGGACCGAGATGACCGAATGAGGAGCAGTTGGTGGCCTGCCGAGGAGCCGAACGACCCAAAAAACCAATCGTCTAGAGGAGCCTAACGATTGGTTGGTGACAACCAACCGACCAGCCAGGAGGCGAGCTGATCAGACATATGATGAGCTGATCAACCCAGAACAGCCTAAGCATAGCTCTTCATCAACAACATGTTGCATGTGATGTAGACCTTAGATGACCATAGCTCCTTGTGGCTCCAAGAAACTACAATAGGATGACCATAATCATTGATTTAACATTATTGCATGTTTTCATTTGTGGGATATAGCATGTATATGATACATACTATATATGTGGTGATTGGATACTTATATGCATACATAAGCATATTAAAACCCCTCAACAAAATATTAAGTTTAAGATGCCTTCCAAAAGCAAGACATATGAAAAGCTTGATCGACTAAGTGTGGGCACGTCCTAGCGTGGTGCACCATCTATCTTGTGGAAGTGTGATGGTGAATATGTGGGTCTGCCCTAGCAGGGTGACTTAACAAGGTAACCTTGATTAGATCAAGCACCTTGAGGCATAAAGATGAACATGGCAAGGAGTTTCACATGAAATCTATCAAGAGTTGCATATGATGCAATTGGCAAAGGTTACCTACCTGAAAGATTCTAGTTGTGGGTGAAAGCCCTAGCTGGTCCATAACTAAGAGGAAGTTAGGATCTTGCTCACTAGAAGGTTGTACGTTGCAATCTTCTGAATTGATACATGAGGGTTATCAATTTGATCAAAATAGTGGGAGTGGTACTTAATTAAAGACCTAATTATATCGTCGATTTTCAAATCAAATCAAATCAAAAGAGTTTTGTACTAAAATTGCAAATTTCCTTTTTGTAGAATAAATGACTACCAACAACAATCACTTCTCATTGCGAACTTGAGATCGGTCCTTGAGAAGGACAAGCTAAATGGGAACAACTTCCATGACTGGTTTAGGATGTTGAGAATTATTCTCACTCAAGAGAGAAAACTCTATGTCCTAGATACACCAGAACCAGATGAACTCTCTCCCACCACACCAAAGGTTGAAAGGGATGCTTATAAGAAGCATACTGAGGATGCCATTGATGTGAAGTGCTTTCTGTTGTTCTCAATGAACTATGAGTTGTAGAGACAACATGAGAACATGGACGTCATTGAGATGGTTCAACATCTCAAGAACATGTATCAAGACCAAGAATGACAAGAGAGATATGATGTCTCCAAGGCATTGTTCAAGTGTGTCATGATAGAAGGAGATCCAATAGGCCCTCACACACTTAAGATGATTGGGTATGTGGAGAACCTAACTTGACTGGGATTCCCTCTAAGCCAAGAGTTGGCTACTGATTTGATATTGCAATCGTTGCCAGAATCCTACAGTCAGTTTGTGATGAACTACAACATGAACAACTTTGACAGGTCACTTTCAGAGTTGTTGGGCATGTTGAGGACAACCGAGGCACAGATGAAGAAAGATAAACCCAAATCTATGATGATGATCAATAGAAAGAAGGGAAAGTCTAAAGGCAAGGGCAAGGGCAAAGCAAAGAAAGGTTCTTATGCTAGCTAGCAGCTCAAGTCATCTTCAACTCTCAAAGCTAAGGGAGGGGTGAACAAGGGAGGCAAATGTCACCATTGTCATGAGCCAGGACATTGGAAGAGAAATTGCCCTCTCTACATAGATAAACTAAAGAAGAAGAAGGAGGGGATGGGAATTTCCACCTTAGTTATTATGAAAAAAACTTAAAATGCTTCTTTATCTTAGGTATATGATACCAAGATATAGATCTGACATATATGATGTGCAGGATCTAAAAAGAAGTGATGGCCTTTAGGAAAGGACCAAGAAGGAACACTCATCAACATTGGAGGAAGTGTTGCTGCCATAGATAGTAGTACCTTTTAGTTTATTTCATCCCAAAGGGCATGTAATAGAGTTATGAACTGTTATTTCATCTTTTCCAACAACCAGAAACATTTTATTTTTGCATCTTGAAATGACAAGGATGTCTATCAATAAAGTTGATGTTTCAATTTCAAAGATATGATCTTTTATGGAAATGCTTTATTTATCTTGTGGTACTTGGTATGCATGAGATAAAATAATAATACCTAAAATTTATTGATGACTCAAACAATAAATTAACATTATAATCTAAACAAATGAATGACAAATTCATCTCTAGGTTCCATATGATGGATAAAACTAGACTCTCTTGGTTAATGAACCATAAAGATATGAATGTTGAAACACCCCTGACCTGGGTTATGACCTAATCCTAGATGTTTTGCTTAAGTAAGTTGATTACAACTTGTTTTTATCTTTTGAAAAGTAATTAAGGCCTTTGTGATGTATTATTTTCAAAATTTGAGCTTATATGCAAACTATGTGAGCATTATACGATAATCTAAGTGAAAAGTGCAATTTACCCAAGATGAGGGGGTTATGTTGCAAATGTTACATGATGAATGTATTCTAAGTGTTTTGAATGTCATGAAGGAGAATATGATACTAAGTGGTGGCTTGTGCAAAGCCTAAGTCTAAGTAGGAACTTGTGTAAACAATGCTAAGTGCTTGATGAATCAATTGTGATATATGCAAAATGTAGGGTTAATGTGCAAATTACCACCTCTAGATTGTTTTACTCTTACCTAGTATTATCTATAGGAAAGAGAAAGGAGGAGAAGATATGTTTGAAACATCTTGAAGAGTTAGTACTCCTAATAAATGAAGAAACCAAGAAAATACATAAGTTGAAGCTATGTACATGAGCCATGTCAAGTTGTGGACTTAGAAGGAAGTCCCTATTGGCCACAGAGCCATAGGGAGAGCATCCTATCAGTTTGTGGAAGCTTTGGTTTGGCTATGACGGGCAAGGAACTTCAAGCAAATAATAAAGCATCGATTTGCTTTTATCTTGGAAATGATGGAGTTGAATATAATAATAAGTTAGTGGAAGGAGACTTGCTCTAAAAGACAAAGAGCCGCCCCTTATTCCCTACATTATCCATGGAATTTTATTTTTGCATGGTAAGATAGTACTATCATGCATGCAAGAGTATGTGTCGACCTTGCATGGCTAAGTGGCATGAAGTACATTAAGATAATGACACCTATGCCACTCTTTTCTATAAACCTCAAGTATAAATACCTTGAGCTTCATTTGTTGGCAAGATTTTTGGATCTAGCAAGTGCCTTTCCTCTTGTATCATGCAAAACCTTTCCTTGTGACACCCATAGTGAAGAGAGTGGAAAGGTGAGGCTTGGTATCGGCCAAGAAGGAGAGATATCGGCCAAAATAAATTGAAGCAACCAAGTGAGGTGATATCACCCAAGGTGATTAGAGATATCGTGCAAGAGCTTGGAGCTCAAGTCTTGGAGCTTGGAGAAGTCTCATCTTCAACCTTGGAGCATGTGGAGTTGAAGCTGGAAGCTTGGAATCTCTTTGAGAGGCGGGTTAGATAACTTAAACCCTTCAATATTATTGTCCTTCTTCAATGTTGTTCAATTTGTTGATTAAATACAAAATTTGGATTTCCTTTGATCAATTGATATAAACATTAGTTCCAATATGTAATTAGGACTATTATCCATAGGTTTGAATTAATTAATGATCTTGAGGATGGTGATGATGACATCATCATGGACAACCCGATATGGGTTGAGGACTCTTGTAACCCGATACAGGTTGAAGATCTTGCAAACTGATATGGAACCCGATATGGGGTCTACCCGATATGAAAGTAGGTCATACCTTGTAAGACAGACCTCTGAACGATATGGAAGACCCCTATGTTTAACCTTGAATACGACACTAGGGTCAAGCATTACCTTTGCCTGATATGAGTAAAACCCTACGAACCCAATATGCTTTTATCCTTTGAAACTTGATACTCTCTCTTTACCTTGTATCGAGTTAAAGAACAACTTGGTATCCATCTTGTCTTGTTTTGAGTTCAAGGTTTTTATCATTAATGTAATCAAACACCACTTTATATGGGTACCTGATATGGTGAATCCATGAGCCAAACCGATATGATGCCCAATATACATGACCAATATGATGCCCAATATACATGACCAATATGGTGCCCAATATGTATATAACCCGACATGATTTCTAAGGTAGGTAAACTGATATGATGGATAGCATAGAAAAACAATATGGCAATCATGATACCACTTATTATAGGATGACATCCAATGAGGATGCACAATATGATAACCCAAGATGGAGCCCGATATGGAAATCTAAGACGCTACCCGATATGATGAGAGACCTATATGGAAGTTTAAGAATGAATGTGACCAACCAAAGTGAAGAAAAAATATAATATTGTTATATGAGATATGGTATACTCGATATGATGTACTCTAGTACATGATATGAGGACCCAATACACTATCTTACCCAATATGGGAATAATTATTTAACCCATACTTGATATGAGATTGACTTGAGATAAGTAAAGATAAAGTGATACCTAACTATATAGTTACACAATATGATGTTAAGGGATATGCCCTATACCCAATATAAGGATGTGGTTTCACCACATGATCAAATTGAATACTTGTTAAGATGATATATGCATCTCTAAATACAATAAAATGACATTATCAATCATGCTACTTGATATGGTAGGCATATCTAAGTGATGAATATGAATAATGCAATATTGAGACACAATGAGTGTAATTCAATTTGTTAATAATGAGCTAGTAGACCTTAAAAATGAGAATCAAGTAATTTACACCTTTGTAGGTGTGGCATCCAACTCACAAAAACATGATTTACTTAAGCGGAAGCGTTCGTTAGCAACAGAACTACTGAAATTCACTAAAAATTAAAACCTTTTACAAAGAGATCCATACACTGAAAAACTCTTTCAAAAAGAACCAAAGTAATTCAATTGCATTCTGGTTCACAAGTACATCTCTTGTACCATTCCTTCTTGAGGATTACAAACATCAACTGTCCTGTTAAACTGTACACAGGCAGTATAAGAACATTGAGGCATCAAGCCAAAATCTCAGATCGATCATTAAACTAACTACTGACTCCAAGGACCTAAGAGTATAGAGACGACACATATGACTCTATATACAAGCCATGACAGCCAGTGTCTTCACCTAAGAATTCACTGCTGTCCCAGCTTCCGTTGTTCTTCCCCTGTTGTAGGGTTTCTGCCTCTTCCTCTGCGTCTACCTAAAAAGTTGGTTCCCACGGGGGTGAGACAATTTGAAATTGTCCCAGCGAAAGATATAACTCTCCGCCAGAAACATTATTATTGCAGTTTAATAAGATAAATCTAAACATAGGAATCATAATCGTTTAACAACAGTTAATTTATTGTCTAACAGATTAGAACATTAATCTTATTTAAAGCATTTCCGCTATAACCTGATAGAGCAGCATGTCACTTATCCAATAACGAATATGAAGAACATGTATAACATTTATCCGCTATACTACGCAAGATAATATCAACCAATGATTCTCGTATTTCAACCTTAGGCAAATACGCTAACAGCTGATTATATTTTACAATCATACTTAATTAATGCCCTGAAGAGATGAAGTATACCATTCATACTCCAACCGACCATGATTATGTTAAGCATCGGTACCACACAAGGTCAATGGAAGAGCTGGACTCTAAGACCTCATCTTTCTTGGTCAGTGCGAGATTATATGGCAGAGACATCATGTGTCAAACTGCAATTAGCTTGCCAGGGTATATTAGCATCTTCACTATAGAGTTATAGCCGCAAAATATACTCCCTTCATGCTTAGATCACACAGCTAATGCCTGGTATTGGTTTGTGGAGTCATGGTATGTAGCCATACTCTTTTTAGGGTTATGGCACATAGCCTATCATGTACATAGGTGATAACACACAGTCATTCCTATGGGGCATAAGGATATAATTGCCCATTTATCCCCACATATTAAAAAATATGTGTTCTGAGTTTAACTCATTTCACCATTCAGCAAATTCTGACGCTGATGGATCTGTGGTCAGGGCAACTACATTATATGATATCACTTGATTAATTAAGTGTATTACCATATTCTTTTAGCATCAATCAAGTTTCCAAACATCAATTATTTTAACAATTGCTATACAAAATGTGTAATACTTTCATCAAGTACTGTTCAAATCTTTAATAAGGCATTGGGATCTCAATCCCTTATCTCATCAGGAACATTCTCATTCTTTCACAACTCATCATCATTATTATAAGAAATGGGTATTCAAACCCTCAGTTCATCAAAGAACATTTGTTACCACTTATCAGGTAACTAAACACCTTTAGGTCATCTGACCAAGGTAAACATGATACTTTTTACACAAGAATCTCACATGGCTCTCAAAGCCCATTTCATTTCTTGTTACTTCTCACTAGGCAACAAAACATATTATGGCTCACAAGGCCCAATAACAACAATAACTGAAACATCATAGCTCATACCTGGCTATGATCATCATCTCATGATACCTGCATGGTTAGTACTTCATGATAACAGTTATAATGCTTACATATCAGCACCATGCAACACAAAGTATTACCACTATTCCCTTTTTAGAGTTAGGGTTTCCATTTCATGTCAATAAGAGATACTCATCCTATTATCCCACATTAGGGTTATGATTAATCATCATATTGCCCAAAATTAGGGGTTCTCATACCTTTACCCTATTTAGGGTTTCAAAACACATTACATCACCCTGCATTAGGGATTTACATATCATTACCCTGAATGAGGGTTTCTCACCACATTCCCCCAAATTAGGGATTTATGTAGCTTCAACTGAAATTAGGGTTTCACATTCCATTACCCATAATTAGGGTTTACTATTCATCTCAATTAGGGTGTCTACATTCAATTACCCATAATTAGGGTTTACATCATCCCAATTAGGGTTTACATTATCCCCCTAAATTAGGGTTTCACTCAGAATTTCCCTAAATTAGGGTTTGGGTTCATCAATCACCTCAATTAGGGTTTCATGATCTCTTTATCAAGGATCATACCCTAATTACATATTTAATTCATTTTGAATGTGTTGAGGCTTGATTACTACTTGATTATTATACATGTATGAATTTCTCTCTCTCATCCCGTCGAGGACGTTCATTACTCCAATCTTGATTAGATTGAGTTAATCCTGTATTCAAAAATATACATTTAAGGTTAGCTTTGTGTGTTGAGTTGTTTCTTCCATAAATATCAAAGGTTAACCCTACCAAGGTTACCAATCAATTAAGTACATTATGGATTCAACCTTTGTACTTACCTTTGGTAACCATTGGGTAATGAGTTTATTACCTTCCTAGGTAGCAAATGTATAAATCAGCTAAGTACATTAAATATGCTTCCACTGTAATCATCATTGAGGTACTTTATAAGTACTCAATTAGTTTTGTAGTTAATTGAACCTTCAAATGATTAGAAATCATTTAATTCATTAATTGGGCTTGATCAAATTGAACCATCAAAGGGTTTTGACCAAATTAAACTTTCAAATGATTTGCTTAAGTTGGATCTCCAAACGGTTTTGATCAAACATGCCCAAATGGTTTTGAAAAACCATGTCCAAGCAGTTTGGAACAATCATGCCCAAACAGTTTTGATCAAACATGCCCAAACGATTTTGAACAATCATGTCCAAACAGTTTTGATCAAACATGCCCAAACGGTTTTGAACAATCATGTCCAAACGGTTCTGAACAATCATGCCCAAACGGTTTTAATCTAACATGTCCAAACGGTTTGATCAAACATGTCCAAACGGTTTGATCAATCATGCCCAAACGGTTTGAGACCGTTTAGACCTCCAAACGGTCTTGGTCTCAACCTCAAACGGTTTTGAAAACCATTTCCATTCAATCGGGTTTGGAAACCCTAAACACCAAACGATCCTGAAGATCGTTAATCATCAAATGGTTTAGAAACCGTTTCTTTCCAAATGATCAACTCAATCCAAACGGTCAACTCAATCCAAATGGTCAACTGTCCCAAATGGTTTTGAACCCAATTCCTCAAATGGTTTGCTTTGGTGAAACCGATTGACCAATTTTATTGAAAACCGATTGGAGTTGCAATTTTAGGAAAAGTGTCCAAGATGATGTCATCATCATCTACCTTCATTTCTAAGATTCACACTACTAATGATTTCATAGAATCATCCATTACAATACGCAATTAATCAAGAAGAAGAAGAAATCAACATAACTTGTAAAATTGGAATTGAATCATGATGTAATTGGGTTCAAGTTATATAACCCGCCTTCAAAGAATGCTTCAAAGCTCCAACTCCACGTATTTAATGGTGGAAGAAGATTTCTCAACTATCCCAAGCTCGTGCTCAACTCTTTGAGTGTAATGAATGGTCAAGTTGAGAATTGAGTGGAGAAAAGAAGAAATCAAGCATTGATTTTCGATTTCCACAATGAAATCAAGGTGAAAGGAGATCATGGAGATTACCTACAGGTTGGGGGTCATCCTCCTGTTGCTCCTAAGCTCCCTTGGTCGTTTTGCAAACAAAGAGTGAAAGAAAATCCGAAAAAGAGTCCTTGGTTGAGTGGGAAATGAAGTGTATATAATGATTTTCAAAGAGAGAGAAAGTTGAAAAGCAATCCTTCAAATCCCAAATTGGTGCCACTTAACCCCCTCTACTCCTTGAATACGAAGGCATCCTCCTTTGCGTTTAATTCTTCTTCATTATCCAAAATTAAAGGAAAAGCAATTAAGCACCTTAATTCATATAATACTAATATCCCATTTTTAGTGGATATTACTTTTAATTAACTAATGTGAGTGGGCTCTCCACTCACTTAGATATTTTCGTAGCCTTTTGACATGCTTTTTCCATGCGTAGAACGTAAGTGTACGCGTCAATGTAGTATAGGTCTTTTGTGAGGCTCGAGTCGAACTCAGGGACACTGAACTATCGGTAGACTACTACTAACTGGTCGCGATTAGCTAAACCGATTAAAAGAGTTTAAGAGTTGTCGTAAAAATAAAAGAAAATAAAATAAAACAAAGCAATCAATTAAGGGTTTAGTTTAATCAATTCAGGTGGAGATCTTTAGGATTGCGGTTTCACCATGGGTTTTCATTGTATGAATTTCCATATAATAATCAGGTTCATCTCTCAATCCGGGTAGTGGCCTGTAGTGAGAATTTCCCACTATCGTGGTACAATTTACTACCTATGTCTAGGTCGGTTCCACCGTCGTAGTAACCTATACCCTAAACTAGGTGCATTATAATCGACCTCTGGGTTTCCACCATTAACTGTACATCGCCTTGTTCAAGGGATTTGTTAATTAATGTGAATTTCATCTCTTTTCAATCGTTAATTCTTCTTTCAAAGTAATTAAAGGCATTAGATTATTATTATGGTGATCAAGCATAACAATATAATTGAGAAAACGAAATCATACCACGAATTCAAGAGATAAATTATGAATTACTATGATAAAAATGTCATACAATGCTTCCCCGGGCTACTCCCGGTCCTAAAGATAAAGGGGATTAGCCCCGCATGTTCATCTCAGAGCAAAACATGGTAGAGAAAAAGGGAAACATGGAGAAAAACATGAATAAGATATGAAACCCCTGAACGGAGAAGATCTAATTGTTCCTTGGCGTGGAATGTGCGATCGACAACCTTTTGGTGGCGGAAAACGTCTTCTTTGGCTTCCGGAATGACTGGGGCATGCTTCTGGGCTTCGTTCTTCTCTCCACACCTTCTCGGGACGTGTGCAGCGGCTAATGACATGATCGGTGACTCTTCCCCGCCTTCATTAGGTATAATCACTAAGTTAGGTTGCAAAAATATCACAACTGTTGGATTTGGATCAATCTGAAATAAACTTGTATCTGACGGTGTCGATACCATCGATGCGGGTCAATGGTATCGACCTTGCGCGATATCGGCAAGTCTTCTTTTCTTTTTGTCGTTGCGCCTGATGCTGACTCGATACCATCGATGCGAGTCGATGGTATCGACACCCTAAGGTGTCAGTTTTGTCCTTTTCCGTCGTCGTAGCTCCACCTGTTGATAGTATCGACTAAAGGGTCGATAATATCGACTGTCTTCTCGCCAGCAACCTGAAGGTACGTCGCTACCATCGACTTCCCTGTCGATGGTATCGACTCTGTGCTGCTCCCTGCGGATGGGAACCAGTGGTTGTGTCGATGGTATCGACTGCTATCGATGGTATCGACAACAGCAGATATGTCTTTTTCCTGAAATTGCAACACGAACCCACATAAGCCGAAATAAAACATATTATTGTAATCATTTATGTTCAAAACAATAAAATAAAGGAGATTTGACACTGAGAAGGATCATAGACTAAAGTAAATGAATTATGCAATATTAACCACCAAAATGACCAATAAATGCATAAAACACAAGTAAAACAAGTCTATAAATGCGACTCAAAATCATCACATCAAACTCCCCTAAGCTTGAACATTGCTCGCCCTTGAGCAACTAAACTTTAGAATAGAATTGCGAAAGTCAACTAAAGAACAGATTATCACAACAAACATCACCATATGATCCCCACCGAACATTCACAAACCGGCCCTCACTAACCACATAATGATAATTACCCTAAAGGCGACAGTAATCATCCATAAAAGAAATCTACCTCAAAATTGATAAACACTATCATATAAGGCAGTTAACATAATAAAATTCTCCGGTTCAAGGTCAGTGCACCTTGTGATCTCCTATTCTACGTTGCTCGCCCTAACTACCATCTACATGGAAGCAGCTCTGCGAATATTAACAAGTGAGGAGAAAATCATGGTGGCCTACCAATTTGAGCAACAGATGGATGGAATGGGTGGCTCATGGAAGAAATGGAAGCATTATACGGTTTCAACATGCATAAGACAAAAATGACTTAAATGATGCATATGCAAGTGAAAATGCCCTAATGCCTACATTTGGGTGGAATGATGCATGCACTATCATCCCATCTCAAAAATAGATGGAATATCTAGGAGAACTACATTGTGTACTTATTCTTCTTAAGATGTAGGTGAGACTATGTTCCTTTCTCCCTCTCAATTCTACTTGCTTCTCACTACTCTTTTTTTCCTTTTCTCTTTCTTTTTTTTCAAAAAAATATATTTTTTTTACCCTTATTTTCATAGCTGACAATGAATTGTTTGTCGAGCTCACTTATTGCTGCAAAACATATACACTTGAAGCATTCAGAAGGTCTGGAACAAGTTAATCACCCTTAATGTTCAGAAGATATAAGACGCATGATGTCCTCTATGCACAAAAATGTGAATGCAGCTACAACATGATAATTATGAAACTAAATGACATGCACTTAAGGATGATGTGCATGTATAACTATTCCATTTTTTTTTTCAATTCATGCAAAATATACTAAAGTAGTTGCAATGCAAGACCTATTTACATGGAATGCAATCAAGGAGATTAAAACCGTAATGTACTTCCAATTCTTATGGTGGAATATGAAAAACAATGGGGTGGATAGATCACAAGACTAATTGACTGAACCTTTGAAAATTATTATGTGTCCCTCCTTATTGACCTGTGTGGTAATTAAGAGGTTTCTCTCTCTTATTTCAAATTAAGGTCTCATTATCATTTGATCAGTTTAGGCTCAAACAACCAATTCCGTCCACTTTTCATGAATCATAGGCATGTACCATTATGATTTCCTGTTTTAGAGTTGACAAACCCAATCATTTCCTTAAGTTATGTGCTCAAAGGTAACCAACACAAGCTTGCAAACACTATTTTTTTTTAATTTTCCCTTAATTCCCATGTACAAGCAAACGAGATGACACATGACTTAAGACATCCACAATTACACTAGATAGAGTGTGGATCCTACAAACTAAAAACTGCAAGAAATAACTTACAAGAAACAAAACAATAAATAAAACTAAAAACTAAAGGATAGAGCTGTTCCAACTCCCCCCTAAGCTTGAATTCAACTATGGCCTCATAGTAAAAAACAAACTTAAAAGGTGGAACAGAGATACCAATCATTCTTCAGGAGGAGACGAGTACTGCGGGGCCGTGGGGTCCCAGGATGGGTACTGCCCCTGAAAACTCGGATCATACTGGGGCATAGGTGGAGGTTGCTGATACCCCCAAAAGTAATTTTGGCTCCAGTAATGATCGTAGAATGGCTACTGCTACATCTCCATCCTATGCAACCTGTCATGGATGTGTCGTTGGTTGTCGAGGAGGAAATGCTCATTTTCAAAAATAGCCCTCTGGTTGTCAAGCAGCCGGTTCGTCGTCTCCTGAATGTCGGCATATGAAGCTGTATGCTGCAGCTGGGTGTGCTGGATCTCTTGCAGCATCGTATACATCCCCTGCATGGAGTAGACATCCTCGCCTTGCTGCGAGGGCTGTGGTGGCGGAGGCTGCAAAGAAGAAGATGCACCCGGATGCATGCGGGGACGCTTCCGGGGTGCCACGCGTGCGTGAAGAGGAGTGAAAGCCTCCTCTTCCTCTTCATGCTTGTCGTCATCATTGTCATTGTCGTCATTGCCGCCGTATTCATCTGAGTCCTCAATGGCGATGATGGGCCATCGGAAATGTTGCGCACCCTCAATATGGAAGATGGGGTTGGGAAGCGCACACTCTTGATAAGCATGATTAACATGGCAATGCGCGTATGGTAAACCATCACGAAGCAGGATGAGGTTGGAGCGGTGCAGATGCTGGAGGTTGACCTTGCTCCTGCTAGAGAGGGGAGTGAGCTGGGAAATATCCAACCCAAGATAGGCGACCAATGGTGTGATTAGCCCTCCAAAATAGATAGAAGCTTTCCGCATACTCCTTTTCACGGCCATCACGCGCGTCAAGAAAAACGCGCCCCAATTACACTCCTTGCGCTTTAGCAACTTATACAGGAAGAACAAATCTGTCTCTTGAAACTTGCTGAGAGACAGGTCACCACACGCAAACAATGTGGTGCAGAGCATGCGGTGAAGAACCCGCACAAACGGATGCTCGAAATCCGCAACCGCCGCATTGTGGTAGCTCACAGATTTTCCTGGCAGTGCAGTCACCAACTCGGCAAAGATGGCGTCGTAATCCGTCATGTTGTCTGGCCGCCGGTGATGGGCCCAGTTAAAAATAGAGTTGAACTGGTCGAGGGTGATGGTGTAGTTGTTGTTGAAAAGTCAGAATGACACCCTCCCTTTCTTCCATTCTCTGTCCGTGGCGATCAAGTCATTGGGCAACACATTGATGTCGAGCGATGCCATGAACTCCGCCACGAGTTCCTTGTAGGTCCGCCACTCGCCGAAAAATGGATGGCCTTCGGCGTAGTATTGGACTTCATCTGGCGTCCGATCGGTTCGGTGCACTTGGCCTTGGAGAACATATTGAATATTAGCCTCGAACCCTAAGTTGCAAACCATATCCCAGTCGATATAGTGGGTCGGCTCGATCTTGCGCTTCATCAGTTCCTCGTAAACCTTCCATACCTTCGCGGAAGGATGGACGATCCGCATATGTGGGATGGAGGTAGGAGGTGGAGGAACAAACTCCGGGATCTCCATGGGATCCGCCCGTGAAGAGGATGCACCAGCTGTACGCACCATCGTCGAAAAGAAAGAGTAGAAGACGGAGCTTGGTGAAGGTCAGAGAAGACAATCTCCGCTCGATGAAGGCTCGGGGAAGAACGCGCTCCTTGGATGCTCGTAGTTGGGCTCTGATTGCTCAACAAGATGCACGGCATAAGTGGAGGAAGAAATCTCTAAAGGTGTGACATCATATGACGACAAACCATCCCTTTTATAACCGTGGCCGGCGCTGCTGTGTGCCCGTCGATACCATCGACGCGAGTCGATGGTATCGACTCCTGTAGCACAATCTGTTCTCTCTGCTAGTATCGACGACTGTCGATAGCCCGATGTGGGGGCCCAGATTGATGACGTGTCGATACCATCGACGTGGGTAGATAGTATCGACCCATCCCACAGATCGACTCTCTCGATGCAGCGATCGCCGTTGATTTCCTCTCGTGGATTGGTGACGTGTCGCGTCGATACTATCGACGCAAGTCGATAGTATCGACTTCTACTTAGGGCAACACCCTCGCGAGGCCCGGCCGCCGCTTTCTGCCTGTAACTGGGTCGATACCATCGACAGGCCCGTCGATGGTATCGACTTTACTGAGACAAACTCGTCTGAATATCTCCAGAGATCTCGCGAGCATCGACACTGATGTCGATACTATCGACCTCACTTTTACGATCAACCTAATGGTGTGCTGATACCATCGACGAGGCTGTCGATAGTATCAACGCAGAGCGATTTCTGCAGCCGCCAACCTGTACCCATATCGATACCATCGACACAAGGGTCGATGGTATCGACTCTGCCTCAGTCCTGCACATTGAACAAACGATCATGGTATCATTTTTACACTAAAAACAAAATCAAATCAAAACAAAGTATAAATGTGGAAGAAACTAAACTAAGCTACCGATGGCTGGGTTGCCTCCAAACAAGCACCCTTATTTAACGTCTTAGGCTAGATGACATGAAGCTCCTCATGCATTTGGAAGAACAATGAGTTTGACCTCATTCACCTTCCTTGTGTAATCTTCACCGAAATACAATTTCAATCATTGTCCATTAACCAAGAATGTTGTCTCACCATCATGCACCATGATTGCACCATGAGACCTGACCTCCTCTACGGTGAACGGTCCACTCCATTGGGATTTCAATTTCCCGGGATGCATCTTCAACCTAGAGTTGAACAAGAGTACATGATCTCCTCTCTTGAAGACGCGCATCTGAATATGGCGATCATGATACAACTTTGTTCGCTTCTTGTAGATCCACGAGCTTTCATAAGCATTCATCCTCAGCTCATCAAGTTCGTTCAACACAAGCAACCTTTTCCTTCCCGCTTCATCATAGCTCAAATTCAGTTTCCTAAGCGCCCATTGCGCTTTATGATCCAATTCCACCGACAAATGGAAGGCACGACCGTAAGCCAACCTAAAAAGCGTAGTGCCTATAGGTGTCTTAAACGCTGTCCTGTACGCCCACAAAGCGTCCGGTAGCAGGGTCTCTAGTTTTTTCTCGTGGAAGCCAAAGTGTGCTCCAAGATCTTCTTAATCTCCCGATTGGAGACCTCCACTTGCCCCTGTGTTTGCGGGTGGTATGGGGTACCAATGTTGTGCTTCACCCCGTACCTTCTCAACAGTGCCGCAAAATTCTGATTTTGGAAATGCGTACCTCCATCACTAATGATCATTTGTGGTACACCAAACCTGCAGAAAATGTATTCTTTGACAAACCTGCACACTACAGCGGCATCATTAGTCCTAGTGGGTATTGCCTCTACCCACTTCGATACATAATCAACATCTAATAGAATGTACAAGTTAGAATTTGAGGACACAAAGGGTCCCATAAAATCAATACCCCACAGATTGAACACCTCGACCTCTTGAAATACATTGAGGGGCATCTCCTATCTCATTGAAATGTTACCTGCCCTTTGGTAGGAATCACATTGCCTCACATACTCATATGCGTCCCTAAACAAAGTAGGCCAATAAAGACCACTCTCCAGTACCTTGGCTGTAGTTCTAGAACTTGCATGATGGCCACCCATCGGTAGAGTATGGTAATGACGAAGGACTCTTTCGTACTCCACCTCCGGTACACACCTGCGTAATACACCATCCCTGCACTGCTTCAACAGAATAGGGTCATCCCAGAAATAATAACGCAAAGAATGGAAAAATTTCTTTTTCTCCTGGTATGTCCAATCATCCGGGATAATTTTGCAAGCAAGATAAACTATATAAGAAAACTAAGGATCTTTAGATTTCACAGAAAAAAGTTTCTCATCAGGAAACGTCTCAGTAATGGGTATATGCACGTCCTTCTCATCTACCCTTTCCAACCTAGAAAGATGGCCCACAACCACATTTTCAATCCCCGACTTATCTTTGATTTCAATATCAAATTCTTGTAACAGTAGGATCCACCTAATCAGTCTAGGTTTGGCATCCTTTTTCTCCATCAAGTACTTAATGGCGGCGTGGTCCGTCCATACCACAACTTTAGATCCTACAAGATATTGCCGGAATTTTTCAAAAGCAAAAACAACGGCGAGAAGTTCTTTTTCAATTGTCGTGTAACTTAGTTGTGCTTCATTTAAGGTTTTGGACGCATAGAAAATCACAGCGGGTTTATTGTCCACCCGTTGTCCCAAAACAGCTCCAACTGCGAAATTTGACACATCACACATCATTTCGAATGGTTTTGTCCAATCCGGTGTTTGCACAACCGGGGCTGATATCAATTTCTGTTTATGCACATTAAAAGCATGTAAACATTTTTCGTTAAAATCAAACACAAAATCCTTTTCCAACAACTCAGATAATGGTTTGGCGATTTTAGAGAAATCTTTTATAAAGTGGCGATAAAAACCGGCGTGACCTAGAAAGCTCCGTACCCCTTTAACCGAATTTGATGGGGGCAATTTGGAAATAACTTCGATCTTTACCGGGTCTACCTCCAACCCTTTGCTAGACACTTTATGTCCAAGAACGATCCCTTCGCTAACCATCATGTGGCATTTCTCCCAATTGAGGACCAAACGCGTGTCCTCACATCTTTGCAAAACCTTGTCCAGATTGTATAAACATTCGTCAAAGGATGCACCGTAGACAGAGAAATCGTCCATAAAAACCTCCAAACAACGTTCAACCATATCAGAGAAAATGGCAAGAATGCAACGCTGAAAGGTTGCCGGTGCGTTACACAACCCAAATGGCATACGTCGGTATGCAAATGTTCCGTAAGGACAAGTGAAGGTGGACTTCTCTTGATCCTTAGGATCAATGGAAATCTGATTGTACCCCGAATAACCATCAAGAAAAAAAATGCGATCGACCTGCTAATCGCTCTAAAATCTGATCAATGAATGGGAGAGGGAAATGATCCTTAAGAGTAGCAACATTCAATATACGGTAGTCTATACATACACGCCACCCAGTTACCAAGCGGGTCGTGACAGGTTCATTTAACAAATTATGTGTAACAGTAATTCCCCCCTTTTTAGGGACTACCTATGTAGGACTCACCCACGTCGAGTCAAATATAGCATAGATGATACCTACAGAAAGGAGCTTGATCACCTCCTTCTTGACGACCTCCATCATGCTAGGATTTAGTCGACACTGTGGCTGGATCACCGGCTTGGATCCTTCTTCAAGCCAGATCTTGTGCTGGCACAATGTAGGGGAGATCCCCTTGATGTCCGCGACTGACCACCCGAATGCACCTCGGTGGTTCTTCAACACAATCAGCAGCTGATCTTCCTCCTCGGCACTCAGATATGCCGAAATAATCACAGGCAACTTCTCATCCTGAGCTAGATATGCATATTTCAAGTGCGGTGGCAATGGCTTCAATTCCAAATCTGGAGGGCTGATTAAGGATGACTGAAGCGGTGGTGGGAGTTCTCCAAGGTCTTCATAGTGCCTAGCATAAAAGCATGGAAGCACCTGAAGCATCTTGGCACACTCTTGCAGTGACTTGCTTCTCATCCAATCATGTGTTATATTAACCAGGCAGGCTTCAAGCGGTAATTCTGGATATGCATTGAAAACAGAACTTGCTATTGTTTCATCTTCAGTGGAAGGCGTGATGTCCTCTTCATCATTAGGGAAACCTACAGCTTTGCTAAGGGACACAACCTTGGTCTGCTCCATGATGTCTACAGCCAGTGTCCCTTTTTCTACTCTAGTCATCACATGAGCCATATCTAGAAATGGCTTCCCTAGACAGAGAGAGAGATATTTTGATCAAAGTGCTTGGCCATGCGGCATTGCTCCTTAGCTTTAGATTGCGTGGTGCTAGAAGGCATGACCATCTCGAACCGATCATCAGAGATACCCAAGGTCAAACGACCTCTCCCCATCTCAAGTATCATGTCAGTAATGGCTTGAAAGGGTCATCCAAGAAGTAACTCATTACCCTATTCATCTTGCATCTCCATTACAACAAAGTCTGCTGGAAATACAAACCGATCTACTTTCACCAACACATCTTCACAAATACCATAGGGCTTCATCACGGAATTATCCGCCAACTGTATTGTCATATTGCTCGGCCTTGATTCTTTTAATCCCAATTTCTTGAACGTAGAGAGAGGCATCAAATTTATGCTTGCCCTTGAATCACATAGTGCTTCACCAAATTTCACCTTACCAATGTAACATGAAATATTGAAGCAGCCCGGATCCTGCCTCTTAGGCGGCAATGTGCCCATGATGAAGGCACTCACCTACTCCTTGAGAACTACAACTTCCGTATCAGGGATCTTCCTCTTCTTAGTAATGATGTCTTTCAAGAACTTCCCGTAGGAGGGAATTTGTTCTATTGCCTCTAATAATGGAATGTTGACAGATAGCTTTATGAAACTATCCAGAACTTTCTTGAACTGAGCATCCACTTTCTTTGCTTTCACACTATTTGGATATGGGACCGGGACAACCTGTGCCCTTTGATGTGGTGGCACATATGGTGTCCTCTTCTCTGTCTCCTCCTCAGCAGTAACGGGGTATGTGGTGACATCCTATGCTATATCCTCAACCGGCTCTGTGACTGAAATTGGCACTTCCTCTGTGGCCTCACCTTCGGTTTCTGACTGGGGTTTGCATGGTTCATCAACCCTGGGGTTTAAAATCTTCTTGCCACTCCTTAGCAAGATTGCCTTCGCCTGTTGGTTTCCTCCTGGAATGTTTGTGTTACCCGAAAAGCCTTGCTGCGCTGGATTCTTCAGATTGGCTATCTCAGCTGCCATTTGCGCCATAGACGTCTCTATCGTCCTCATCTGAGCCCCATGGCTCTGCAATGTCTGCTCAAACTGATTCATGAATTCCCCCTGTTGCTTGATCTGCTGGCCAAAAGTGTTCATTAGTTCTTGGTTCTGCTTTATCACTTGGTTGAGCAACTCCGTGCTCTTATCCTCTGCCACAGGCTGGGGTTTTGCATCGGGGTCCTGCAAGAAGTTATTCGGATCTTTCCAGGAAAATTTCTTGTCCTTCCTCCATGCATAATCGTTATTTCTGTACCCTTGCTGCTGGCGCATGAATTTGACTTGAGCTTCATCATCGGAATCAGTATCTTCTTTTGCAAGCAATTTCTTTGCTAGAAGGTCCATCTTCTCATTCAGCTCTTTGATGGCCTTTGAATCCCCCGCAACTCCAACGTGCTCTACGACGTCTCTGTCGCCCCAGGATTGCTTCTTGGCCATGTTTTTCAGAATTTCCCAACACCTCGTGTCTGTGTTGTTAAAAAAGAATCCTGAGCCTGCGGAATCTAGGTTACTTCTATCATGCTCGGAGAGAGCAAAATAAAAGATTTTTACCTACGTCTCTTTATCAAGCCCATGATTCGGGCACCTCCTAAGCATGATCTGAAACCATTCCCATGTCTCAGAGTAAGTCTCTCCTGCCTTCTGGGTGAAATGATGGATTTTCCTGATCATGTCATTCATCTTCTCGGGCGGAAAGAACCTTTCAAAGAATACTTCCACCATGTGGTTCCATGATTCCACATATTCATCGTCAAGATTGTGTAACCATTCTTGTGCATTTCCTGCCAGAGAACTTGGGAACAACTTCAGGTAGAGCGTCTCTTGTGGAAATCTGTCAATTTTAATCATGTCACAATTCTCCACGAATTGGCTTATATGAGTCACCGGATCTTCATTCTTTAGCCCATGGAATGCATTTGACTTGACCAAGTTGATTAATGCAGGATCAATCTTATAGGCCGGGATGTTGATCGCCTGCTTCTTGATTGGCCCTTTTGAAGCAGATGAAGAAGAAGCCTTTATCTTCTCCCATATCGTCTGTTCCTATGCCATTTCTTCTTGTTCAGATTCGGAATCTATTTCTTCCAAGTGGTCTTGATTGTAATCCTCCTCATCGTCAGGTCCCGGCAGTGGAACCTCTGGTGTCTGTTGCGTGTAGTCGGTGCTATGCGTCTGCACCATGCACAGTACCTGCAAAATGATAATTTCAATTCAGTACCATGCTAGACGATTACAAAATTTGAAAGATAGACTATGAATTTTAGAAATGATTTCAAAATAATAAAAATAAAAGGTGGCCTAGAATGGCCGCTTGCAGCACTCGTAGTGCCAACAATTGTCGTGTCCCCGGCAATGGTGCCAAAAATTTGACACACTTTTTCCATGCGTAGAACGCAAGTGTACGCGTCAATGTAGTATAGGCCTTTTGTGAGGCCCGAGTCGAACTCAGGGACACTGAACTATCGATAGACTACTACTAACTGGTCGCGATCAGCTAAACCAATTAAAAGAGTTTAAGAGTTGTTGTAAAAATAAAAGAAAATAAAAATAAAATAAAGCACTCAATTAAGGGTTTAGTTTAATCAATTCAGGTGGAGATCTTTAGGATTGCGGTTTCACTGTGGGTTTTCATTGTATGAATTTCCATATAATAATTCAGGTTCATCTCTCAATCCGGGTAGTGGCCTGTAGTCAAAATTGCCCACTGTCGTGGTACAATTCACTACCTATGTCTAGGTCGGTTCTACCGTCGTAGTAACCTATACCCTAAACTAGGTGCATTATAATCGACCTATGGGTTTCCACCATTAACCGTACATCGCCTTGTTCAAGGGATTTGTTAATTAATGTGAATTTCTTCTATTTTCAACCGTTAATTCTTCTTTCAAAGTAATTAAAGGCATTAGATTATTATTATGGTGATCAAGCATAACAATATAATTGAGAAAACGAAATCATACCATGAATGCAAGAGATAAATTATGAATTACTATGATAAAAATGTCATACAATGCTTCTCCGGGCTACTCCCGGTCCTAAAGATAAAGGGGATTTGCCCCGCATGTTCATCTCAGAGCAAAACATGGTAGAGAAAAAGGGAAACATGGAGAAAAACATGAATAAGATATGAAACCCCTGAACGGAGAAGATCTAATTGTTCATTGGCGTGGAATGTGCGATCGACAACCTTTTGGCGGTGGAAAACGTCTTCTTCGGCTTCCGAAATGGCTGGGGTGTGCTTCTGGGCTCCGTTCTTCTCTCCACACCTTCTCGGGACGTGTGCAGTGGCTAATGACATGATGGGTGACTCTTCCCCGCTTTCATTAGGTATAATCACTAAGTTAGGTTGCAAAAATATCACAGCTGTCGGATTTGGATTGATCTGAAATAAACTTGTATCTGACGGTGTCGATACCATCGACGCGGGTCGATGGTATCAACCTTGCACGATATCGTCAATTCTTCTTTTCTTTTTGTCGTTGCGCCTGATGCTAACTCGATACCATCGACGCGGGTCAATGGTATCGACACTCTGAGGCATCGGTTTTGTCCTTTTCCGTCATCGCAGCTCCACCTGTCGATAATATCGACTAAGGGGTCGATAATATCGACTGTCTTCTCGCCAGCAACCTGAAGGTACGTCGCTACCATCGACTTCCCTGTCGATGGTATCGACTCTATGCTGCTCCTTGCAGCTGGCAACCTGTGGCTGTGTCGATGGTATCGACTGCTATCGATGGTATCGACTCTGTGCTGCTCCTTGCGGCTGGCAACCTGTGCTTGTGTCGATGGTATCGACTGCTGTCGATGGTATCGACAGCAGCAGATATGTGTTTTTCCTGAAATGGCAACACAAACCCACATAAGCCAAAATAAAACATATTATTGTAATTATTTATGTTCAAAACAATAAAATAAAGGAGATTTGATACTGAGAAGGGTCATAGACTAAAGTAAATGAATTATGCAATATTAACCACCAAAATGACCAATAAATGCATAAAACACAAGTAAAACAAGTCTATAAATGTGACTCAAAATCATCGCATCACCTTTGCAAGGCATAAGGACGTCCACACTTATCTAATTTTAACCATCTCATTTTTGGTTGAAGGGCACTTCAATTAACATATATATTTTTGCATTAATTTGAAGTAAAGTTCCATTTATGTTGAAATCTTGATTATTTTAATATCAAGATTCTCTCTCTTCCAAAATGATTTAAATGAGGCACCCCTCTCAAATTCTTTTCTATAGATGATTCCAAAAATCATGAGGGACCCTCTTGAAGTGGTATTTTTCATATTGAACCCTAGGTTTTGGGTAAATTGCACATTACACCAAAACTAGGTTTTAATGCACAAAGATTGCTCAGCAAGCTCTATCTTGGTGCTCAAGCTTGTGGAAGCCATACCACTACATCATACTCATTCCTATGATGATTCAACATCTGATGAGAATTTTATCATGTACAATTTGCAAGTTAACCCCTCAACTTGGGTAATTTGCACTTTAGTCCAAAACTAACAAAACATTGTTTCAACATTCAAAAAGGACTGAAATTGAAATATAAGTTCCTCTTGAGCATTGATTACTTTTCAAAATATAAGAGAAATCATATAATCAACCTCATTAAGAAAAACATATAGGGTTAACACATAACCCAGGTCAGGGATGTTACAAATTATCCACCCCTAATAGGGATTTCGTCCCCGAAATCATCAACGAAAACAATTAAGAGAAAAGAGAAGGGTACTTCCTCCTCATCTCTTCCTCTAGTTCCCACATAGCTTCTTCAACGCCACAATGATGCCAGAGAACTTTTACAAGACATATGTCTTTCTTTTTCAGCTTTTTGATTCTTCTATCAAGAATCAACACAGGTCCTTCAACATATGATATATCATCATTTAATTCTACTTCCACAGGTTGGAAAACTAGCTCTGTGTCAGGATGACACTTTCTCAGCAGAGAGATATGGAATACTAGATGAAATTTGTGTAGTTCAGGTGGCAATTCCAGCTTATATGCTACCTTCCCAATCCGTTCAATGATTGGATAAAGCCTCATAAATCTAGGAGCTAACTTCCCCTTCTTTCCAAATCTAAGAACACCCTTCCATGGTGAGACTTTGAGATATACTCTGTCTCCAACTTGGAATTCTAAGCATCTACGCCGTTTGTCGACATATGACTTCTGCCTATCATGTGCAGCCTTTAACTATTGTTGTATTACTTTAATCTTCTCAGTTGTCTGCTGCACTAACTCAGGACCCAAAAGTTGATATTCTCCAGTTTCATACCAACATAAAGGAGACCTACAACGTCTACCATATAAAGCTTCATATGGTTCCATGTCAATACTGTGCTGATAGCTATTATTATAAGAAAATTCTATCAAGCTCAGGTGTAGATCCCAACTTCCTACAAATTGAAGGACACATGCCCTAAGAAAATCCTCCAAAGTTTGTATGGTTCTTTCAGACTGTCCATCTATCTGAGGGTAAAAGGTAGTACTGAACCTTAATTGTGTACCCAAAGCCTTATGGAGTCGCTCCCAAAAATGATTCGTGAACTGGGGACCTCTATCAGAAACAATAGTAGTTGGTACCCCGTGTAAACACACTATTTCATCTATATAGATTTGTGTACGCTTCTTAGAAGTATAGGTTGTTTTGACATGAATGAAATGTGCTGACTTAGTCAACCTATCAACTACCACCCAAATGGAATCATGATTTTTGGCTGTTCTGGGCAAACCAACCACAAAGTCCATAGTTACGTGGTCCCATTTCCACTGTGGTATAGGTAAAGGTTGCATTGTTCCTGCGGGATTTTGATGTTTAGCTTTAACCTGCTGACACACCAGACATCGCATAACAAACTCAACTACATCCTTCTTCAATCCTGGCCATCAATACATATCCTTCAAGTTATGATACATTTTGGTGCTCCCTAAATGCATTGCATACATTGAAGAATGAGCTTCCTCCAAGACTAACTTCCTTAAGTCATTGGTATCAGGTACTACCATCCTACCATGGTAACAGACTACCTGATCCTCTGACTCATGGAAGCCGTCCCGTTTCTCACTACCATTCTCTGACCTGATCTACTGAATCACATCATCAACCTGTTGTGCTTCTTTAATCTACTATCTTAGAGTAGGTTTTATGTGCATCTCAGCTAACAGCCCGTCTAACAACGATACTTTAAGTTGTACATTGTTTTGCCTCAAGGAGATAAGCATATCTCTCTTAGAGCACACTAAGGAGTTCAACATTGCTTTATCTAGGGCTGTGATGATGATTTTTTGCTTAATGCATCAGCCACTACATTAGCCTTCCCTGGATGATAATTAATTGTACAATCGTAGTCCTTGATTAACTCCATCCAACGACGTTGTCTCATATTCAACTCATGTTGAGAGAAGATATATTTTAAATTCTTATGGTCTGTGAAAATCTGGAATGTTTCTCCATAGAGATAATGTCTCCAGATCTTCAGAACATGGACCACAACAGCTAGTTCTAGATCATGTGTTGGATAACTTTCCTCATGTTTCTTAAGCTGTCAAGAAGCAAAAGAAATCACTTGATTATCCTGCATCAACACACATCCTAGGCCATTCTTAGATGCATCACAGAAAACTATGTACCCCTTTCCTTTCTCAGGTAATGCCAGCACAGGTGCACTTGTTAACCTATCTTTCAATAGCTGGAAGGAATGTTTACACTTGTCAAGGAACCTCCTTCCTGGTCAACTTGGTTAGCGGTAAAGCTATAGAACTGAAGTTCTTAATGAACCTCCTGTAATAGCCTGCCAATCCTAGGAAACTGCATATTTCCTTCAGTGTCTTTGGTTGTTCTCATTGCAGGACAAATTCTACCTTCTTAGGATCAACACGGATACCTGAGGCAGATATTACGTATCCTAGAAAAGAATCTTTTGGTAGCCACAACTCACATTTGCTAAACTTAGCATACAGCTTATGCTCTCTTAGCAAAGCTAAAGCCTGACGGAGGTGGTTCTCATGCTGTTGAGCATCTCTACTGTAGATCAAGATGTCATCTATGAAAACTACTATGAACTGGTCAAGAAAAGGTCAAAAGATTCTATTCATGAGTTCCATGAATGCAGCTGGTGCATTAGTTAGTCCAAATGACATAACTATGAACTCATAGTGACCATATCTTGTCCTAAAGGCAGACTTATGTATGACACTCTCCTTGATACGCAACTTATGGTATCCTGATCTCAAATCTATCCTAGAAAAGATAGTTGCACCACGCAACTGATCAAACATGTCATCTATCCTTGACAGAGGATACTTGTTCTTTATAGTTACTTTATTTAACTGTCTATAGTCAATGCATAACCACATCGACCCATCCTTCTTTTTAACAAAGAGAACTGGAGCACCCCATGGTGAAGTACTAGGTCGAATAAAATCCTTCTCAAGCAACTCTTGCAACCGTTTCTTGAGCTCTGCCATCTTAGCAGGTGCCATTCTATACGATGTTTGTGCTATTGGTTGCGTGCCCGAGATTATATTAATTTCAAAATCAATCTCTCAGGGCGGAGGTACACCTGGAAGTTCCTCAGGAAACACATCTTCAAACTCCCTAACTATCAGAACTTCAGAAAAATTAGAACTCTCCACTGTGGTGTCTACCACATGTGCCAAGAATGCAAAGCATCCTTGCCTCATCAGCTTCTCAGCTACCATAGGTGACACAAGACATGTTGGAAGAATCTTTCTGTCTCCCTGAAAGATCCATGTGTCACTATCATCTGTGAACACAGCTTGCTTGGACTCACAATCCAAGACAACCTTATACTTTTCTAGGGTGTCCATCCCAAGAATTATATCGAACCCGTGCATCGCAAGTGGTATAAGATCCACACGAATATGATGTTCAGAAAAAGAAAGAATGTAGGGAGAACACACCTCCTGCAACACTACAGATCCCAACAAAGGAGTTTGTAACATCAAACTTTATGCCCTATGACCAACTGTCATATTGTAATCTAGTATCACTTCTCGAGTGATGAAGGAATGTGTAGCACCCAGATCAATTAAAATAGATATGAAGCATGATGTAGACATATCTGAATAAAATAGTTCCATCTGACCTGTCATAACCCGAGGGTTAACTACTGCATCAGGTTGATTCATCGCATAAACCTCACACTTGCTTGTTGTTGACCCTGTGCTCGATTGTTGGGTATTGATGAACTAGTTTGGGATGCTTGTCCACGACCTCTAGTGTTACTAGAAAACTGCCTCCTTTGTGAGCCTTGCTGATTCTGCCTCTGGGGTTGGGTCACCATTGTATTCCCAACTGGACAATCCTTTGCTACATGTCCCATTTATCTGCATAGGTAACAGACCCTGATCTCAGAATAAGGTCTGTGAGGTCCAGTCACCGATGTTGATGTTGTACAGGGGGCTCTATTCGGAACAAAACTACGGCCCCTACCCCTACTTGACATCCATTGCGTCTGGGTATTGAATCATGATGGTGCTACCGGTGCATAAAATCTCGGCTTCTTAAAACTTTCAGATCTTTGTCCTTGAAACTGAGTGTCCACCTTCTTACCACTGGTCTATCATTTCTCGATTATAGACCTTTCTATCCTCCTTAGCGACTCCAAAAAAAAGGCAAAAATCTCCCCATTCTCTAAAGCAGACACAGGAGTGGTCAATTTAGCATTCAACCCCTTCTCAAAATTCCGAATTCTTTCCTCATCATTAGCTTCCATATGCAGACAAAACTGTAAAATCCCCATGAACTTAGCTTAATACTCGCTAATGTTCATTTGTACTTGTCTGATCCTCTCATATTGAGAGATCTTCTCGTCTAGATACATCTTAGGGAAGTATCTACTGACAAATTCTCATCAGAATACCTCCCATCCAACTTCTTCACCTGGCCTCTTTCCCTCTTAAATCATCCATCAATGGCCAACACTCCCCTTTAGAAGGTATATAGCATGTCTTACCTTCTCAGCTTTAGGAATATCAAGGATCCTGAAAGCCTTTTCTAGCCCCGTCAGACACAAATCAGCATCTGCTGGATAAGCTGTACCAGCATAATCTATGGCTCCAACCCAGCAAAGTCTCTCAAAATTCTTTCCGGCTCCATGTCCATCATGGTGGGCTAGTGCCCTAGGTGTAGGTGGTGGTATGCTATCATCCATGTGTGTCATAGTCGCCATAAACTGGCCGAACAGGGTATGGAAGGTTGGATTCTCTATCATAGCTGGGTCAAACTGGGGATGTTTAGGTACTGGCTCCTCCCTAGCTTGATCCCTTGCACCTCCTCCTGGTGCAGCAATGCTGCTCTCAGCAGCATGTTCTTCATGTGTTCCAGACATCTTCAAGTTCTTATTCTCCTATATGAGCAGAAGATACTATCAGATAAACTGGAAGATACTTAGAACAGACTCAACAACCTTAATCCTATGTCTCTGTATACTAAGCGAACCTAGAGCTCTGATACCAACTAATTTGTGGCATCCAACTCACAAAAACATGATTTACTTAAGCGAAAGCGTTCATTATCTGCGGAATTACTAAAATTCACTAAAAATTAAAACCTTTTACAAAGAGATCCATACACTGGAAAACTCTTTCAAAAAGAACCAGAGTAATTCAATTGCATTCTGGTTCACAAGTACATCTCTTGTACCATTCCTTCTTGAGGATTACAAACATCAACTGTTCTGTTAAACTGTACACAGGCAGTATAAGAACATTGAGGCATCAAGCCAAAATCTCAGATCGATCATTAAACTAACTACTGACTCCAAGGACCTGAGAGTACAGAGATGACACATAGGACTCTATATACAAGACATGACAACCAATGTCTTCACCTAAGAATTCACTGCTGTCCCAGCTATCGCTGTTCTTCCCCTATTGTAGGGTTTCTGCCTCTTCCTCCACGTCTACCTAAAAAGTTGGTTCCCACGGGGGTGAGACAATTTGAAATTGTCCCAGCGAGAGATATAACTCTCTGCCAGAAACATTATTATTGCAGTTTAATAAGATAAATCTGAACAGAGGAATCATAATTGTTTAACAATAGTTATTTCATTGTCTAACATATTAGAACATTAATCTTATTTAAAGCATTTCCACTATAACCTGATAGAGCAGCATGTCACTTATCCAATATCCAATAAGGAATATGAAGAACATGTATAACATTTATCCGCTATACTAAGCAAGATAATATCAACCAATGATTCTTGTATTTCAACCTTAGGCAAATACGCTACACAGCTAATTATATTTTACAATCATACTTAATTAATGCCTTTAAGAGATGAAGTATACCGTTCATACTCCAACCGACCACGATTACGTTAAGCATTGGTACCACACAAGGTCAATGGAAGAGCCAGACTCCAAGACCTCATCTTTCTCAGTCAGTGTGAGATTATATGGCAGAGACATTATGTGTCAAACTGCAATTAGCTTTCCAGGGTATATTAGCATCTTTTCTATAGAGTTATAGCCGGAACATATACTCTCTTCAGGCTTAGATCACACAGCTAATGCCTGGTATTCTTTTGTGGAGTCATGGCCTGTAGCCACACTCTTTTCAGGGTTATGGCACACAACCTATCCTTTATATAGGTGATAACACAGTCATCCCTACGGGGCATAAGGATATAATTGCCCATTTACCCCCACATATTAAAAAATATGTGTTCCGAGTTTAGCTCGTTTCACCATTCAGAAAATTCTAACGTTGATTGATCTGTGGCCAGGGCAACTACATTATATGATATCACTTGATTAATTAAGTGTATTACCATATTCTTTTAGCATCAATCAAGTTTCCAAACATCAATTATTTTAACAATTTCTATAAATAATGTGTAATACTTTCATCAAGTACTATTCAAATCTTTAATAAGGCATTGGGATCTCAATCCCTCATCTCATCAGGAGAATTCTCATTCTTTCACAACTCATCATCATGATTATAAGAAATGGGTATTCAAACCCTCAGTTCATCAAAGAACATTTGTTACCACTTATCAGGTAACTAAACACCTTTAGGTCATCTGACCAAGGTAAACATGATACTTGTTACACAAGCATCTCACATGGCTCTCAAAGCCCATTTCATTTCTTGTTACCTCTCACTAGGCAAGAAAGCATATTATGGCTCACAAGGCCCAATAACAACAATAACTGAAACATCATAGCTCATACCTGGCTATGCTCATCATCTCATGATACCTGCATGGTTAGTACTTCATGATAACAGTTATAATGCTTACATATCAGCACCATGCAACACAAAGTAATACCACTATTCCCTTTTTAGAGTTAGGGTTTCCATTTCATGTCAATCAGAGATACTCATCCTATTATCCCACATTAGGGTTATGATTTATCATCATATTGCCCAAAATTAGGGTTTCTCATACCTTTACCCTGTTTTAGGGTTTCAAAACACATTACATCACCCTACATTAGGGATTTACATATCATTACCCTGAATTAGGGTTTCTCACCACATTTCCCCAAATTAGGGTTTTATGTAGCTTTAACCGAAATTAGGGTTTCACATTCCATTACCCATAATTAGGGTTTACTATTCATCCCAATTAGGGTGTCCACATTTAATTTCCCATAATTAGGGTTTACATCATCCCAATTAGGATTTACATTATCCCCATAAATTAGGGTTTCACTCAAAATTTCCCTAAATTAGGGTTTGGGTTCATCAATCACCTCAATTAGGGTTTCATGATCTCTTTATCAAGGATCATACCCTAATTACATATTTAATCCATTTTGAATGTGTTGAGGCTTGATTACTACTTGATTATTATACATGTATGAATTTCTCTCTCTCATCCTCTCTAGGACGTTCATTACTCCAATCTTGATTAGATTGAGTTAATCCTGTATTCAAAAACATACATTTAAGGTTAGCTTTGTGTGTTGAGTTGTTGCTTCCATAAATATCAAAGGTTAACCCTACCAAGGTTACCAATCAATTAAGTACATTATGGATTCAACCTTTGTACTTACCTTTGGTAATCATTGGGTAATGAGTTTATTACCTTCCTAGGTAGCAAATGTATAAATCAGCTAAGTACATAAAATATGCTTCCACTGTAATCATCATTGAGGTACTTTATAAGTACTCAATTAGTTTTGGAGTTAATTGAACCTTCAAATGATTAGAAATGATTTAATTCATTAATTGGGGTTGATCAAATTGAACCATCAAAGGGTTTTGACCAAATTAAACTTTCAAATGATTTTACTTAAGTTGGATCTCCAAACGGTTTTGGTCAAACATGCCCAAACTATTTTGAACAATCATGTACAAACAATTTTGAACAATCATGCCCTAACGGTTTTGATTAAGCATTCCCAAACAGTTTTGAACAATCATGTCCAAATGGTTTTGATCAAACATGCCCAGATGGTTTTGAACAATCATGTCCAAACAGTTTTGAACAATCATGCCCAAACGGTTTTGATCAAACATGTCCAAACGGTTTGATCAAACATGTCCAAATGGTTTGATCAATCATGCCCAAATGGTTTGAGACCGTTTATACCTCCAAACGGTCTTGGTCTCAACCTCAAATGGTTTTGAAAACCATTTCCATTCAATCGGTTTTGGAAACCTAAACACTAAACGATCTTGAAGATCGTTAATCATCAATCGGTTTAGAAACCATTTCTTTCCAAATGGGCAACTCAAATACAAACGGTCAACGCAATCCATATGGTCAACTCAATCCAAACGGTCAACTATCCCAAATGGTTTTGAACCCAATTCCTCAAACGGTTTGCAAACCGTTTGGTCACCAAACGGTTTGGTGAAACCGATTGCCCAATTTTATTGTAAATCGATTGGAGTTGCAAATTTGGGAAAAGTGTCCAAGATGATGTCATCATCATCTACCTTCATTTCTAAGGTTCACATTACTACTGATTTCATAGAATCATCCATTACAATAAGCAATTAATCAAGAAGAAGGAGAAATCAACATTACTTGTAAAATTGGAATTGAATAATGATGTAATTGGGTTCAAGTTATATAATCCACCTTCAAAGAATGCTTCAAAGCTCCAACTCCACGTATTTAATGGTGGAAGAAGCTTTCTCAACTATCCCAAGCTCGTGCTCAACTCTTTGAGTGAAATGAATGGTCAAAGTTGAGAAGGAGAAAAGAAGAAATCAAGCATTGATTTTTGATTTCCACCATGAAATCAAGGTGAAAGGAGATCATGGAGCTTACCTACAGGTTGGGGGCCGTCCTCCTGTTGCTCCTAAGCTCCCTTAATCATTTTTCAAACAAAGAGTGAAAGAAAATCCGAAAAAGAGTCCTTGGTTGAGTGGAAAATGAAGTGTATATAAGGATTTTCAAAGAGAGAGAAAGTTGAAAAGCAATCCTTCAACTCCCCAAATTAGTGCCACTTAACCCCCTCTACTCCTTGCATACGAAGTCATCCTCCTTTTCCTTTAATTCTTCTTCATTATCCACAATTAAAGGAAAAACAATTAAGCACCTTAATTCATATAATACTAATATCCCATTTTTTAACTAATGTGGGTGGGCTCTCCACTCACTTAGATATTTTCGTAGCCTTTGCAATGCATAAGGACGTCCACACATCTAATTTCAACCATCTCATTTTTGGTTGAAGGGCACTTCAATTAACATATTTATTTTTGCATTAATTTGAAGTAAAGTTCCATTTATGCTTAAATCTTGATTATTTTAATATCAAGACTCTCTCTCTTCCAAAATGATTCAAATGAGGCGCCCCTCTCAAATCCTTTTCTATATATGATGCCAAGAATCATGAGGGACCCTCTTGAAGTGGTATTTTGCATATTGAACCCTAGGGTTTGGGTAAATTGCACATTACACCAAAACTAGGTTTTAATGCACAAAGATTGCTCAGTAAGCTCTATCTTGGTGCTCAAGCTTGTGGAAGCCATACCACTGCATCATACTCATTCCTATGATGCTTAAACATCTGAGGAACATTTTATCATGTACAATTTGCAAGTTAACCCCTCAACTTGGGTAATTTGCACTTTAGTCCAAAACTAACAAAACATTGTTTCAACATTATTCAAAAAGGACTAAAATTGAAATATAAGTTCCTCTTGAGCCTTAATTACTTTTTAAAAGATAAGAGCAAGCATATAATCAACCTCATTAAGCAAAACATCTAGGGTTAACACATAACCCAGGTCTGGGATGTTACAGTAGGGATGAGAGAGAAATTATGATTGAAAAGAGTAGTATGTAATTAGCATACAGTAATACTCCTGAGATGAATGTTGTATGAGTTAGGGCTTAACCCTTGCTAATGTAATCTTGAAACCCTAATCGGTTGATTATAACCCTAATTCATTAGGAGGATGTGTTCCTTAGTACTTCATGGTTAAAGACATATGTTGAAATTGTTGATAACATGATATGACAATCATGCAAGTATTTTAAAGTAATAAGCATGGCTAAGTAAGAGCTATGTGGCTATGTGATACAAAGTTAATAAGCTATGTGGCTATGTAATACATATTCAATGAGCTATGTGGACTATGTGAACAAATATCTGGGTCTGATGACCTAGAGGTAATGATCATCTGCTAAGTGATAATAGTACTCAGTGATGAATGAAGGGTTTGAATACCCAAGTATGATGATGACAAGAGATTGAGAATCTAAGTGATCTATGTGTTTCAGTGAATATGAAAGTATCTGATAAATGCAATTACGCTTTTCTTTGTAGCATTTGATATAATTCTTGCTTGTAACTTGGTCGATTTTAAAAGATACAGTAATATACCTAATTAAGCAAGATGAATATTATCATGTAGTTGCCCAAACCATAGATCCATTCAGTGTCAACATTTGCTGAATTGTGAAATGAGTTTTTACTCGGAACACATATTTTTGAATATGTGATAATATAAGGGTGCTCAATGGACTCCCAAACCAAATAAGGGTGCTCAGTGAACTCCCCAAATACATTAGGTTGCTTAGTGTACTTCCTGATAAAATCAAAACAGGATCGCTCAGTGGTCATCCTGATAATCCGAGAATGCTAAGTGGTCTTATCCCGAAGAGAGTGCATGCTACGGAAGTAACTCTATAGCGAAGATGATGCTATACCCCGACATAGATACTTACAACAAACACAAGATGTCATTCTAAACCTAAGTGTTACCTAAGTGTTCTCGTACTGATCGAGAAAGGAGAGGTCTTGACAGCCGGATCTGCCATTGACCTTGTATGGTACCGATTTTGACTTATTAGTGGTCGGTTGGAGTATGAGCGGTATATCTGATCTCCTCTGGGCATAATTGTGAATGTGAACATGTAATTAGCCATGTAGAATATTTGTTTAAGGATTAAATATGAAAACATTGGTTGATGCCTTATTACTTTTATACATATGAGTAGATAGATGTTATACATGTTCTTCATATTCCTTTTCAAGCAAAAGATAGTTTATAGATTTGTTATCAATATCTATGCCTTGTGCTTAAAGATATACTTGTTAATCAATTGAATACTTGTAGTTCAGTTTTATATTATATTTTGTGATAATAATATTGTTGGAAGAGAGTTATATCTCTCGCTGGGACAATAGTCTCACCCCGTGGGATCCATAATTTTTAGGTGGATGCGGACGAGGAACTAGTAACCGGACTACAGAAGAAGGATCATTTCAGTAAGGACAACAATAGTATTTCAGGTTGATTACGATGTTTGTCAGGGTCTTGTAGATAAAAGTCTATATGTCATCTCTGTACTCTCAGGTCCTTGGGAGATAGTCTTAGTGGTTTTCACAAACAACTTGAGATTTTGGTTTGCTTAACTTGAGGTCTTTATGTTGATGATGTGTATATTAAAGTAAAGCAACAAGTACTTGTTATCTTCGAGAAGAGACAAAATACTGAATATATAATGTGAACCATGTGTATATGAGGCCTTAATTCTTTGTGTGAAAGCTTTCTGGAAGATGGACCTATGTGCAAAATGGTTTTAATTTTTAATGGTTTTTGTTAATTCTGTTGTTTATGATAATTATGTGTTTTTACTAGTGATGACTTGATTTGTAATTGGGTCGTCACAAAGTTTTGGTATCAGAGCCTAAGGTTCACTGAGTCTACAGAGTCATAGGATTAAGTTTGTAGAGTCTGTTCTAGTGTCCTCCAATATATCTTATACTTGTACAGGAGAAGAAGTAGAAACCAAAGATGTCTGGAGCGCATGAAGAACATGATGTTGAGAGCAGTGTTACTGCACCAGGAGGTGGTACAAGGGATCAGGCTAGAGATGAACCAGTGCCTGAGAATCCCCAGCCTGACCAATCTCTGTTAGAAAACCTAGCTTTGCATGCTCTTTTCAGGCAGATCATGAATATGGTGACACATATGGCTGACCGGATACCAACACCAGCCCCTACGACATCAGGGTCTAGTGAGAGACATGGAGCTGGCAAGACTTTTGAATGGTTGCGTCAGGTAGGAGCCATTGAATATGTCGGCACAACTGACCCAACAGATGCAGATTTATGGCTTACTGGGTTAGAGAAAGCCTTTTGGATCCTTGATATATAGTAGAGACAACCAACAACATGAACAACATCTTCGTCAATTTTTGAACTTGTTGAGACATCATAAGTTATATGCTAAGTTTAGCAAGTGCAAGTTTTAGTTATCAAAAGTATCTTTTCTTGGACACATTATATCTACTTTAGGTATTCATGTTGATCCTAAGAAAGTAGAATTTGTTGTGGAGTGGGAACAACCTAAGACACCGACTGAGGTGCGCCGTTTCCTAGGTTTGGCAGGATACTACAGAAGGTTTATCAAAGATTTCAGTTCTATAGCATTACCCTTAACCAGGTTGACCAGGAAAGAAGTTCCTTTTATCTGGAATGACAGGTGTCAACATTCTTTCCATTTATTGAAAGAAAAGTTGACTAGTGCACCTGTATTAGTTCTACCCGAGCAAGGAAAGGGATATGTTGTTTTCAGTGACACTTCTAAGAATGGTCTAGGGTGTGTGTTGATGCAAAATGATCATGTAGTTTCTTTTGCTTCTCGACATCTCAAGAGACATGAGGAAAATTATTTGATACATGATCTAGAACTAGCTGTCATGGTTCACACGTTAAAGATCTAGAGGCATTATCTCTATGGAGAGACGTGCCAGATCTTTACAGATCATAAAAACTTAAAATACATCTTTTCTCAGCATGAGCTGAATATGAGACAACATCGCTGGATAGAGTTAATCAAGGACTACGATTGTACTATTGATTATCATCCAGGAAAAGCCAATGTATTGGCTGATGCACTTAGTAGGAAATCCTCATCTTCACCCTCAAATAATGCACAATTGATTCCTTAGTATGTTGTAGACGAGACATGCTTGTCTCTTTGAGACAGATGAATGTGCAGTTAGAAGTATCTTTGTTAGCAGGGTTGTTCACTGAGATGCATGCGAAACCCAATCTTAAGGAACTGATCAAAGAGGCACAACAGGTTGATACTGTGATTCAGCAGATTACGTCAGAGTTGGGCAGTGAGAAACGAGATGGTTTCCATGAGTCGGAGGATGACTTAGTTTGTTACCATGGTAACATGATAGCTCCTGATAGTAATAACTTGAGGAAGTTAGTTATGGAGGAAGCTCACTCATCCATGTATGCAATGCATCCAGGGAGCACTAAAATGTATCATAACTTAAAAGATATGTATTGGTGGCCCGATTTAAAGAAAGATGTAGCTGAGTTCGTTATGCAATGTCTAGTGTGTCAGCAAGTCAAAGTAGAACACCAGAAGCCTGTAGGAATGTTACAACCCCTACCTATACGTCAATGGAAATGGGATCATGTGACAATGAACTTTGTGGTTGGTCTTCCTAGGACAGTCAAAAGTCATGATTCCATCTGGTTGATAGTTGATAGGTTGACTAAGACAACACATTTTCTTCCTTATAAGATGACCTACACTGCTGAGAAGCTTGCACAGATCTATATAGATGAGATCGTGCAGTTACACAGAGTTCCAGCTACGATCGTATCTGATAGAGGTCCCCAGTTTACAAGTCATTTTTGCGAATGATTACATAAAGCCTTGGGTACTCAGTGGAAGTATAGTATGACTTTTCATCCTCAAACAGATGGATAGTCTAAAAGAACTATACAGATCTTGGAGAACTTGCTTAGAGCATGTGTTCTTTAGTTTGTGGGAAGTTTGGATCTACACTTGAGCTTGATTGAGTTTTCTAGTTATCAGGCCAGTATTGATATGGCACCATATGAATCGTTATATAGTAGACATTGTAGATCTCCGTTATACTGGTTTGAAACCAGAGAATACCAACTTTTGGGTCCTGAACTAGTACAACAAACAACCAAAAAGATTAAAGTTATACAATGACAGCTGAAGGTTGCACAGGATAGACAGAAGTCTTATGCTGATAAATGTCGTAGACCTTTAGAATTCCAAGTTGGAGACAAAGTGTATCTCAAGGTTTCTCCTTGGAAAGGTGTTCTCAGATTTGGGAAGAAAGGTAAGTTAGCCCCTAGATTTATGGGACCTTACCCAGTGATAGCACAGATCTGGAAAGTAGCTTATAGGTTGGAGTTGCCACCTGAGCTACATAGACTACATCCAGTGTTTCATGTGTCAATGCTGAGGAAATTTCATCTCGATACAGAGATGGTGTTGCAACATGTAGAGGTTGAATTGAGTGAAGATATATCCTATGTGGAAGGTCCTATGATGATTCTTGACAGAAGAGTCAAGAAGTTGAAAAAGAAAGATAAAGTTCTTGTGAAAGTTCTATGGTATCACCGTGGCGTTGAAGAAGCCACATGGGAGTTAGAGGAAGAAATGATGAAGAAATACCCTTCTCTTTTCTCTTGAGATTTCGGGGACGAAATCCTTCTTTTAGGGGTTGATAATTGTAACGCCCCTGGCCTGGGTTATGACCTAACCCTAGATGTTTTTCTTAAGTAAGTTTCTTACAACTTGTTTTTATCTTTTGAAAAGTAATTAAGGCCTGTGTGATGTATTATTTTCAAAATTTGAGCTTATATGCAAACTATGTGAGCATTATATGATAATCTAAGTGAAAAGTGCAATTTACCCAAGGTTAGGGGGTTATGTTGCAAATGTTACATGATGAATGTATTCTAAGTGTTTTGAATGTCATGAAGGAGAATATGATACTAAGTGGTGGCTTGTGCAAAGCCTAAGTCTAAGTAGGAACTTGTGTAAATAATGCTAAGTGCTTGATGAATCAATTGTGATATATGCAAAATGTAGGGTTAATGTGCATATTACCACCTCTACATTGTTTTTACTCTTACCTAGTAATATCTAGAGGAAAGAAAAAGGAGGAGACAATATGTTTGAAACATCTTGAAGTGTTAGTACTCTTCATAAATGAAGAAACCAAGAAAATACATAAGTTGAAGCTATGTACAAGAGCCATGTCGAGTTGTGGACTTAGAAGGAAGTCCCTATCAACCAAAAAGCCATAGGGAGAGCATCCTATCGGTTTGTGGAAGCTTTGGTTTGGCCATGACGGGAAAGGCACTTCAAGGAAACAATAAAGCATTGATTTTCTTTTGTCTTGGACATGATGGAGTTGAATATAATAGTAAGTTAGTGGAAGGAGACTTGCTCTAGAAGACAAAGAGCCTCCCCTTATTCCTTACACTATCCATGTACTTTTATTTTTGCATGGTAAGATATTAGTGGCATGCATGCAAGAGTATGTGTCGACCTTGCTTGGCTAAGTGGCATGAAGTACCTTAAGATAATGACACCTATGACACTCTTTTCTATAAACCTCAAGTAGAAATACATTGACCTTCATTTGTTGGAAAGATTATTGGATCTAGTAAGTGCCTTTCCTCTTGTATCGTGCAACACCTTTCCTTATGTCACCCATAGTGAAGAGAGTGGAAAGGTGAGGCTTGGTATCGGCCAAGAAGGAGAGATATTGGCCAAAGTAGATTGTAGCAACCAAGTGAGGTGATATCACCCAAGGTGATTAAAGATATCATGCAAGAGCTTGGAGCTCAAGTCTTGGATCTTGGAGAGGGCTCATATTCAACCTTGGAACGTGTGGAGTTGAAGATTGAAGATTGGAAGCTCTTTGAGAGGCGGGTTATATAACTTAAACCCTTCAATATTATTGTCCTTCTTCAATGTTGTTCAATTTGTTGATTAAATACAAAATTTGGATTTCCTTTGATCAATTGATATAAACATGAGTTCCAATATGTAATTAGGATTGTTATCTATAGGTTTGAATTAATTAATGATCTTGATGATGGTGATGATGATGACATCATCATGGACAACCCGATATGGGTTGAGGACTCTTGCAACCCGATATAGGTTGAAGATCTTGCAAACCGATATGGAACCCGATATGGGGTCTACCCGGTATGAAAGTAGGTCATACCTTGTAAGACAAGACCTATGAACAATATGGAAGACCCCTATGTATTACCTTGAATATGACACTAGGGTCAAGCATTACCTTTTCCCGATATGAGTAAAACCCTAGGAACCCAATATGCTTTTATCCTTTGAAACTTGATACTCTCTCTTTACCTTGTATCAAGTTAAAGAACAACTTGGTATCCATCTTGTCTTGTTTTGAGTTCAAGGTTTTTATCATTAATGGCCACATGATATGGTAATCAGATACCACTTTATATGGGTACCCGATATGGTGAATCCATGAGGCAAACCAATATGATGCCCAATATACATGACCGATATGATGCCCAATATACATACCAGTTATAAGATTGATCCAGGGCTTATTCAATTGGTCAAGTCACAGGCATTCCATGGACTCAAAAATGAAGACCCAATAGCCCACATCATCACCTTTATGGAGAACTGTGATATGGTGAAGGTAGATAGGTTCCCACAGGAGGCCAATTTATCTGAAATTATTCCCATCCTCTTTAGCAGGCAATGCAAGGGAGAGGCTTTATAATCTGGATGATGAATATGTCGAATCTTGGGATATGATGATTGAGGTTTTCTTTGAAAGGTATTTTTTGCTCGAAAAGATAAATGATCTTGCGAGGAGGATCCACAACTTCAAACAGCAGGCCGGTGAGACATACTCTGAGACATTGGAACACTTCAATATCATGCTGCGAAAATGCCCACATCATGGGCTGGATTTAGAAACCCAAGAGAAGATCTTTTATTTTGCTCTTAACAAACATGATAGGAGTAATCTAGACTCAGCGGGAACAAGTTTCTTTCTAAACAATAAAGGCTCCAAGTGTCTAGAGATTTTAAAGAATATGGCTAAGAAGCAATCTTGGGGTGAAAGAGACGCACAAGAACAGGTCAGAGTTGCAGGGGAAGCCAAGGTCATTAAAGAATTAAATGAGAAGATGGATTTGATAGCGAAGAGACTTCTAGAAAAAGATGACGATGGGTCTGATGATGTAGAATAGGCAAAGTTCATGCACCAACAAGGCTATGGGAACAATGATTATTCATGGAGGAAGGATAAGAAATTTTCTTGGAAGGATCCAAACAACTTTTTACAGGATCCGGTTCCAAAGCCACAACCCAGTGTAGAGGACAAGAGCAATGAATTTCTCAACCAGGTAATTAAGACAAATCAAGAGTTGATGAGCACATTCAACAAGAAAATTAAGTCAGAAGGAAAGTTTATGAATCATTTCTGGCAGACTATACAGAACCATGGTTCACAATTGAGGATGCTAGAGACGTCCATAACCCAAATTGTAACTGAGGTGGATTCCATGAAGCAAATCATTCAACAAAAACCATCTAGGAATGCAGAGCCCGCTCAACCACATCAGCATGTTAAATATATATCAGTCAAAAAGGGGCCACCGTTTCCTATTGAGGAGATACATGAGCAGAGTATTATGCATATAGACTTGGAGGATAAACCCAAAGTTCCATACCATCGTAGTTTGTATGGATTGCTAGGAGGATGTAGGACGCCAGTCAAATCACTCCAACATTCCACCACTGCCATGCCCACATCTCAGATTTCTGAAGAGACTCCTATACCGGAAAAGCAAGTGAAAGCTTTACTGCGTACTAGAGCAACCACTATCAACAAGGAGAAGCAGCCAGAAGTCATGCCATCCACGGATGATGTGCCAAATCCTATCTTAGAAGGTGGTGTTGAAGCAATCTTAGGGGATTAGACCCCTAAAGTTCCATATATTCCACCGCATAAGCACATAAAGGAGCCAAGCGTGCCATTCCCAGATAATCTGAAGCCGAGGAAAGAGCAAAGGCACTTCAAGAAATTTCTTGAGATCTTCCAGAAGCTCCACATTAACATTCCATTGGTGGAGGCCATAGAGAAAATTCCTTCATATGGAAGATTCATGAAAGACATCATCAACAAAAAACAGCATATCAAAGATACAAATGTTGTGTGTGTTGATGAAACAATGAGTTCTATAATCCAAGGAAGGCTGCCAAAGAAGAGGAAAAATCCAAGATGTTTCTACATCCCATGTTCCATAGGTGGCCAACATTTTCCACAAGCACAGTGTGACTCAGGAGAAGGCATTAATCTTATGCCACTTGCCACTTTTCAAAAGATGGGATTGAAGAAGCCAACACAAACTTCCATGACAATTGAGTTGGCAGATGGATCCATTGTGAAGCCACAAGGTATATGCAAGGATGTGCTAGTCAAAGTCGACAAATTCATCTTCCCTGTTGACTCTGTGGTCATGGACATGAATGAGATGGAAGGATGTGAGATGCTATTGGGAAGTCCGTTCCAAGCTACGACTGATGTAATCACTGCCATTGGGTGAGGTTACTTGACACATGGGATTGGTGATGATAGAGCTGAATTTAAATTACCAAATGAATCATTAGAGACAACCCTTGACCACCTAGGTTAAAGGTATCCTTGAACACCTAATCTCACTAGTAAGTGTATAATGTGTATTGGGTTTTCAAGAAAATTTTGGTGGCATTTCCCCGTTTGTTCTCTAAGTACATATGATCTTGGAGAACAGTGGGGAAATGCTGCCAAAATTTTCTTGAAAACCCCATACACATTATACACTTACTAGTGAGATTAGGTGTTCAAAAATGGGATAGGTGGTTCACATTTATTATATATAAGAATGACAACACATGTATTAGTTGGCCTAGAAACCCGTCCAAGATTTACTCATTAGGAGTAAATCTTGGATAATCCCCGATTTGAGACTGTTCTTGAACACCTAATCTAACTTAGGATGTAAGTGTATAATGTGTATTGGGTTTTCAAGAAAATTTCGGTAGCATTTCCCCGTTTGTTCTCTAAGTACATATGTACTTGGAGAACAGCGGGGAAATGCTGCTGAAATTTCTTGAAAACCCAATACACATTATACACTTACTAGTGAGATTAGGTGTTCAAGAATGGGATAGGTGGTACACATTTATTATATATAAGAATGATAGCATATGTATTTGTTGGCCTAGAAACCCGTCCAATATTTACTCATTAGGAGTAAATCTTGGATAGTCCCCGGTTTGGGACTGTTCTAAACACCTTAGTGAACTTAGGATGTTTGAACCATTAATTATATATAAGACCTTAAACCCTAAAGTTTTAACCATTAATCTGTTAACCCTAGACCCTAATATTGTTCTAATATATACTTGTTTTCTCTTTGATCATAGAATGGATAGATCATGGATGTCCATTCCAAATCGCTGCACCCCAGAGTTTATTTCTGGTCTTGATCAGTTTATTAGATTTGCCGAGGAACATAGGAAATAACCTGGAGATAGGTTCTACTATCCATGTAGGCACTATGGTAACAACTTGAAAGTCAGCACTGGTGACGAAATCAAAAGTCATGTCATGTGCAACGGGATTTGTACAAGGCTATACAAAATGGCATTGGCATGGAGAGATTTCAAACCTAAAATCAGTGGATGTCAATAGCAGTGCTTGTGTGGAAGAAGAAATTGCCTCCGATGACGTAGATGTGAACGAACCAATTCCAATAGACATCGTTGATGCGATGTTGCATAGTTGTGGGGTAGAGAACATCGATCCACCTCCCATATTTAGAAACATTGTGCATGATGCTGAGATATCGTTATATACATGTTGTAAGTTTACAAAGCTTAGCACTGTGATGAGATTGTATAAGCTGAAAGCTAACAATAGATGGAGCGACAAAAGCTTCACGTCATTGTTGTCTTTGTTGAAAGAAATTCTTCCTGAAGGAAACGAGCTGCCAATCTCAACATACCAGTTAAAGAAATTGTTGTGCCCAATGGGAATGGAGGCCAAGAAGATACACGCATGCCCGAATGATTGTGTATTATTTCAAAAGGACTATGTGGATTTGAAAGATTGTTCGAAATGTGGTGCGTCAAGGTATAAATTGACGACTTCGGGGGAGTCCAAAACTAGTTCTCTTGCCAAGGTGATGTGGTATCTACCTATAATACCACAGTTTCAATGCTTGTTTGCCAATCCGATAGATGCAAAGAATTTGAGGTGGCATGCAGATGTTAAGAAAAATAATGATGGGATCCTACAACATGCGTCTGATTCCCCACAATCACTAGTACATAAATGCATTATAACTTCACTACCTGTAGGGTCGGTTTTTGCAAATAACCGACCTTATATGTCTAAAAAAAGCGGGCACCATTTAAGACCTCTTGGGTCGGTTTTCTTAAAAAAAACCGACCTTGTAGTGTAACTCTATAGGGTCGGTTTTCCAAATAACTGACCTTATATGTCTATAAAAAACACGGGCACCACTTAAGACCTCTTGGGTCACTTTTCTTAAAATAACCGACCTTATAGTGTATCTCTATAGGGTCGGTTTTCCAAATAACCGACCTTATATGCCTATAAAAATGCGGGCACCACTTAAGACCTCTTGGGTCTTCGCGCGACAAAAATTTGCTTAATTTTGACTTCGCGCGTCGATCTATAGGGTCAGTTTTTCCAAATAACCGACCTTATATGTCTACAAAAATGCGGGTTAGACATCTTGAATCCAGTTTGTCTTCACACATGTATAAGCACCTATAGGGTCGTTTTTTTCCAAATAACCGACCCTAAAGGGCTCCTTGGTCGACAAATTCGTCGACCGAGATTAATTTTGGATCCAGTTAAGTTCACACATGTATAAGCACCTCTAGTGTCGGTTTTTTTACTTTTAACCGACCCTAGAGCTCTTCTCGGTCGACGAATTTGTCGACCGAACCTCTTGGTCGACAAATTCATCGACCGAGAAGGAGCCAGATTTCATGTGCATAAGCACCTCTAAGGTTGGTTTTTCCTTATAACCTACCTTAGAGAGCTCCCTCGGTCAACGAATTTGTCGACCGATAACCTCTCGGTCGACAAATTCGTCGACCGAGAAGGAGCCATATTTCACGTGTATAAGCACCTCTAAGGTCAGTTTTTCCTTATAACTGACCTTAGAGCTCCCTCGGTCAACGAATTTGTTGACCGATAACCTCTCGGTTGACAAATTAATCGACCGAAAAGGAGCCAGATTTCACCTCTAGGGTCAGTTTTTATAATAACCGACCCTAAAGGGCTCCGCGGTCGACAATATTGTCGACTGACATGAATTTTGGATCCAGTTTAGTACTTTTCAAAACTTTATAAAGCATTGGGATCTCAATCCCTTGTCTCATTGTTGGGAATTCACATCCCTCAATACCACCATCATCACATTGTGGGTTATTTGTTAATCCACAAGCTCATCAAGGTGTATGCATCCAAAGAGGGGGACATCAAGATTGGAGGGATGACTTTTCAAAACTTTATAAAGCATAGGGATCTCAATCCCTTGTCTCATTGATGGTGATTTTCCCTCACACTTTTCAACACAGACAACATCAAACATGTTTTGGACCTAAAATCACAAGTGAAGACAAGCACAATGCATCTTGTATTGAGCATTCCACCTTCATGACCCCATCTTGTAGTACACTTATTGCCTCATTAGTATTGGCATATATCAGAAGAAAACAAACATCAAGGTTGTTACAACCCATATCAGGGTTAGTCAATAAATACCTTGAATTACGTAAAACACCTCAATTAGTGCTAAGTTTTTGTTAAACATCATGAATAATCAAGGTAAGACAACATGTGAATCAATAGTCAAGATTTAATCATCTGAGGTAATTAATGATAACAGTAATGATGATTGTTAAGTTAATTAAGTTGAGTTGAGTGCTGACTAATGCAATTAGTGTTTAATATCAAATTAAATATCATGGTTAATCAAATAAGTTAATATGTGAAGCAATAGTTGAGTTTGAATCACCTGAGACAATTAATGGTGTCAATGTTGATTATTTAGTACTTTATGTTGAGCTGAGTACTCACTGTTGCAATTAGCAATTTGACCTGTTGTGACAAGCTAGTTAACATGATTTTATGCCCTGGGATGATAGAGAATCTCGTGCTTGAGAGTTTGCAAGAAAAATCACCCGAAACCGACTTCCGAGTTAAAAGATATGGACATTTGAGTGTTCAGGGACCTAGTAGTAATTTTTGATCTTTGCTGGGTAAATTGCTTTCCGGCCCCTCCGCGAACCGACCCTTAACTCTTCTTCTTCTTTCGCCCGATAGAACAGGGAAACGGCACATAGTGCCGACAGAGCAGAGCAAGGGGGGGGGGAGCCGCGAGAGGGCGACCGAATTTGGCCTCTTAGCCCCGATTAGCTACGCCCACCCCTTCTTTTCCTTCTTCCCCTACCTTGCCCTAGCGGCGCCCAGCTGCGCCCCACCCGTTCCAACCTGCTAGGGGCGGCACCTCAACCAGCAGCTCCAGCTGCGTGAAGCGGCAGCCAGTAGCAGTGGCCCAAAGCCACTTTGGGCGCAGCAGTAGCCCCAAGCAAGGTCTCTGAGGGTCCCAAACCCGGATTCGTAGTCATTTAGCCACAAGAATCAACATATCAATTGAACTCTTCAACCTGCCATACGTGAAGAAGCTCCTGCTGCTGGTAGCAGGTTCGGCCAGGAGCCCTTAGGCGCAAGGAGCAGCTCGCAACGGCGAGCTAAGGTCAGCTCCGACCAGTAGCTCTGCCCCCTCCCTCCTCTCTTCTTCTATTTCCTTGCCCTACCCAGGCCCCAAGCTTGGGCGGCCGACCTGCAACTCCATGGCCAAGCTGCAGGGCGCCGGCCAAAGGGCCAGTTTGGCCGAGCTAGCGTCACGGGGAGGTACTCCCAACTTCGATTGATGGCCTTGAATCCGAATCTACAGTCGTAGCTGCATCCCACACCAAGAACGAAGAAGTCTTCTCCAACCTGTTCGTGAGTGGAAGCTGCTGTGTGTAGTAGGCTTGTTCCAGAACCGGACCAAGGTAGAAGAAGACTTGCGTTTGCAGCCAGTAGTCACCGTGGGAATAAGGCAACGCCACAAAACAACGTCCCTGGGTTTGTCCTAGAGGTTTTGGTAAGATTTCCGTAGATTAAGTCCAAGACATAGCTTTAGAATCGAGTTCATCTTCATGAGTTTCCCGTTTCTGCGCAGGTGCACGGCGTGCAAATCAATTTGCACGGCGTGCAAAGTTACAGATAGCAGAACGAGTTTCTGCCCAGGTGCACGACGTGCAGCCCAGGTGCACGGCGTGTACTCTGCTGTAAAGGGAGGAATTAGGCGTGGTTGTGGACTTTTTTCGGTGTATACGAACACACCGAAGTGGGTGAGTAGTAGTTCATTTAGAAATCATTATTTAACTCAATTTAAATATTTAATTGTTTCTATATCAGTTAGTATAACTTCTAAACAGTGTAGTTCCTACAATAGAGAATGTTAGATTCATTAGAATTGAACTACATGATATGCTTAATGAAAATGATGAAATTTCCTATATTATTGTTGCAATGTATTAACTGATTTCAAATATTGATGTTTAGCATTGAAACTGGATGAATGATTCTGAATCATGTTTATTTATGATAAATATATATATGTGCTTTTGTGATGTTTAGATTGTGCAAAATGCATGAAATGTGATGTTACTGTTTAAATGTTTATTTGTTAAACGAGTATAGACCTAGATGCCCTAACACCGTAGAACCCCTAAATGAAGGTCTGTTTCTTAGGGGTGAAACTCGTGTCCAACATCAACCGGTTGAGTAATTCTGGTGGCACGAGGAGAGAAAGAAAGGCAGTGTCTAACAACAATCGTGCGTGTGTCACGATGGCATTGGGAAAAAGAAAAAGAAAACACGGTTATCTAACACCATTCGTGCGTGTGTCACGAAGGTAACCCTGTGACTCTCCGCCGGTGTACTCCGGTTAAAGGAGGAGTCGGGAGCACACGTGGTTGTGCATTGAGGCCGTAGAGCCTATGTTCTGGCCGGAGAGCCAGGGGTCCTGTAGCAGAGCAGGGCTGGCGTCAGACTTAGCATTTCCCAGGTGTGTCGCTAAGTCTTGTACGGTGGGACCGTAGTATGGACTTGTTGCGGATCTTTATATGCAGAGTACACTGCATATATTTAGGGCATAATAATATGAATAAATAATCATGTAGGTTCACAGTAAATTTATATAACCGTTTATATACCTGAATTACTTGTTGATGATTTAGAATGTGATTATTATCTGTATGTTTGTTATGTTATTAGAACTGCCTTGCTTAGTTCTGCATTTATGTTAATTTCAATTTATAAACCTGATGAGTTGTTTATTGATAGCTAAGTGAAATTCTATTCACTGAGCAAGTAGGCTCATACCTCTACTCAAAACATTTTCAGGTTATCATCAGCAGCAGGAAATCAGAAGGATCGATTTATCCTTACGCCTAGTCGATAGAAGGTTCGTAGTTGGTAGTTAGAGGTCTCTTAGTCCATTCCCCTCGATCCTCGGGACAAGGTGTGAGTGAGAGAGAAAATGTGTATAATGATGTAAACTAACTGTTATGCTTTATTTTATGTCAAACAATGTAATATGTTGTAAACTCTGTTTATATTTCTAGTCAGTTAATAAAGATGCTTTCGCAGTTTGTTTAGTTTTCATTTTACTACATAAATCAGATTTTTTTCTCTATTAATGTCTTTAAATGTTTTAAAAACTGATGAGTGGTTGGCTTATGTGTAAATCCCATCCTGTCGCGTCCTAATCTCGTGGTTTGTGGTTAATGCGAGATTGGGGCGTGACAACTTTTGGTATCAGAGCGTTGGTTTGAGTACATAGTTATTCAAGGTCAGGGGACGATAAGAGACCAATAGGATTAAGGTTTAGGTGTCTTTCTTCTATCTGTAATTTTCTAACAGGAAGTGTTCTGTTATACTATTGCAGATAGCAGGAAGAGGATGTGGTCACGAGAATCAAGTAATGAGCTTAAGTTGAGTCATTAAGAATCATTAAGGTCAAAAGATAAAGTTATAAGTAAGACGAATAATAAATGATGAGTTTTAGCTCTGGAAGGTCTGAGTGTTTAGATACCCTGGCCAGGTGTCTGAATACTTAGATTGACCAGTATCAAGCTACTCTGTCTGTTCTTCTCTGGATGCCCTAGCCAGGTATGCAGAGGAAGGATAGGCTAGAGAAAAACCCTAGAAATCTTAGGGTTAAGAAATCAGAAATTAATGTAGGAGTAAGAGATTTAAATAAAGGATGTGATATAACTCCTACCTTATATTGCTTATTGAATAAAGATCACTGGAAACGCTCTTATATGCATGAATTTAGACTTCCAGTTGTACAATAAGTATGATTCTTGTATATTGTTGTGACATGAAGTGAATTGTTTAATGTTTGTTTTCTTTGTATTAAAGTAGATCCGAAATCATGTATAAGTAAGTTGCCCTAAGTGGATATTCTTTCCACATGTTTAAGATTAATAGGGATTGATTAATCCCGAGTAGCTCTTGGCTTCAGGACTACAGGTTCGGCCTGGTCCGGCTGGCAGGATGCGTTACTGGAATCTAATGACTCCTATTAACAAGTAAAATAGGAATAGAAGTCTAAATGTTCTTTTATCTTGAAAATTAGGGTTTGAGAAACATAGACCCTAATTGGCCCAAATTAGGATTTTAATGACATATGAATACATAATTTGATAAATAGAATGTCTCACTAGATGATTTTTAGTATTTTATGTGTGACTCTGATTTAGCCCAATTTTGGATATAATTTGGATGTATGAAATATAAACAACATTAGAGAATATCAAAATTTTTGAAGAATGTTCTGACCTGTTCATCGGCTGAGTTTCAAACTCGACCGATCACATTTTCAGATTTATATAGCAGTGTGGTAATTGAATTTTATCTTTTTATTGGTATATCCAATTGATCTAAAATTTTAACTATGTTTGAAAATCACAAATTTTAGACACTCTATTAATTTGGCGTAATTTTTGGATGACGTTTGATCTCTACAGTAAGGTGTCGGTCGAGTTGCAACTCGACCGAATCTGCTGCAGACTGCTATATAGCAGCGCACTGTTTGATTTTTAATTAATTATTGGTAACTTGAAATGACCTGAAATTTTTACTGGAGGTCTAAAACTTTATTAGGCACAACATATAAAATTTTCAGAATTTTTGGAGCTTCTGTTAGCAGTTTAATAAGCGAATTACAGAAACTATTATGAAAACTGAATTTTCAGCTAATGTAATTAAAGTTGAGTGCTGGGTTAATATGTTATTGACCCAAGCAACTCAATTTGATTTATATAATCGACCACAAACACACAATATTGCTATGATATTGATATAGACAAAAACCCTAGGATGATTAGGGTTGAAGTAGTTTAAAGGATATCATTAGTAATGTAACCTTGTATACCAGTATCTTTGTTAAATAAGACCTTGAGATTTGTCCTATGAAAAGTAAACTGGCTTTGATAGTGACCTAGGGTTTTAAGGTAGTTAATCTGAACAGTACATGAACAACATATAATGACTTAGAGAAAAGAGTAAAACATAAAACTGAAATGTAACTATAAGAAGGTAGCATGGAAATTGGAGTATTACCCGAGATATGATCTGAAGGTAGCTGATGTAGTCCATATTTTAAAGATATGGTGTCACTATCTTTATGATGTGACAATAGATTATCACCCTGGTAAAGAGAATGTGGTGGATGATGCTTTCAGTAGAAAGTCAAGTTCAACAGTTAATGCATTCTCTACGGCAGGTTTCAATTGAGACCTGCTAGTAGAAATGTGGGAGTTGAACCTAGACTTAGGGGTGACAGCACAGAGTGATTTGATTGTACAGATGTAAGTTAAGCTTACTTCTTATGATTAGATCAAGGAACTACAATAGGGTGATAGTGAGTTAAACCAGACTATGCATGACATGATAGAAGGAAAAGAGACTAGAGTTTAAGTTTTTAGATGATAATATGTTGATTTAGCGTGACATGTTGTGTGTATCTCGAGATGGAGTAAAATTCTTTCAAGGGGAAAAGCATAAAAGAAAAGATTCTTATGGAAATGTATGTATTGATGTACGCTATGCTTTCAGGAAAACACTAAGATGTATATGAATTCCAAGAAGTTGAAATGGATGGTCAGATATGCAGAAGGATGTAGCCGGGTATGTGGTTAAAAGTAGTGTGTATCAGTAGGTTAGGGCTGAACCCTAAAAATCTATAGCTACTTTGTAATCTTTTTCTATACCTGTATGGGAATGGGAATTTATCACAATGGATTTTGTGGTAAGATTACCCAGGACACCTAGAGGTTGTGATTTGATATGAATGATTGTGGATAGACTAATTTAGTCTGCTCGCTTTCTTCATATTAAGTCGACCTTTGATGTCTCGAAACTTGACTAAGATACATGGATAAAATAATTAGGTTGCTTGGTAATCCAGATTCAATCATGTCATTTTGAGAACCTAAGTTCACATCTAGGTTGTGGAAACAGTTGCATCGTGCTTCGGGCACAAAGTTAAGATTCGATACAACCTTTTCATCCGCAGACGGATGGTTAGTTTGAGAGAACCATTCAGACTCTTGAGGACATGCTGAGGGCATGTGTTTTGCTTTCCAGTGGAAATGGGAAGAACATTTAAGTTCTATAGAGTTTGCTTCGTGTGAATGTTGAGTTTAGAAATACTCAACTGATAATGGTACAGTTTGAGTATGAACCCAGAAAACACATATTTGGTAAATCATCAGGTGCATGATTTCAAGAAAGTATGATAACATTAAAATATGCGAATAAATCTAGTTGCATGCTTCATGTTATGTTAATGTGTATGATTTAAAATTTACATGAATCGTTTCTCGGAGATATTATCAGAAATTCTCAAGAACTAATAATTATTTGTGTTATGATACGAAAATAACTCTTAATTGAGTTATGTGATGCATAAACCAGGAATTTGGTTAATATGCACGTACTTCGAGAAATTTCAGATAATGGATAAATATTACAGATGATTTCTTATAAGTGGAGTAAATTACTCTTATTGGTATAATAAGAGGTTTAATTCATGAATTCAGTATGTATCTGCCAAAATTGATTTGAGTTTGGGATATTTATGAATTTTTAATCTGTCTACATGCATGATGTAAAGATTACTCAGTAATTACAATGATTTAAAATATACTGTTCTGCCAGTTGAAGAGTGATACCGTATTGTGAATTGAACTGCAATCAAACAGATGAGATAACCCTAAGAGTAGGGTGTTGGCATGTGATGAATGAATAAGGCAAATGAAACCCTAAGGATAGGGTGTACGATGAATCAAGTATTTTGATATCAATTCTCAGTATGATATGTAGTGATGTTTAACAGTTAAATTGCATGATTTAATTTTAGTACCAAATAGACATGCATTCTGTTTATTTAAGAATTTTAGTTTGTTTGCATGAATAGTATAATAATTTCTTTGTAATTACCATAAAGTGAGATACTGTTATAACAGTTCTGGAAAGACAATGTTTTGTGGGTCAATCTGGAATTAGATCAGATGTGTCCCATGTTGAGGGACCAATACGGATGATTGATCAGTGGATCAAGAAAACTCAAGAGTTGAGAAATCTTAACCTAGAGGAAGGCACGTGGAAACACGAGTCAGGAATGAATGACAAGTTTCCTTTTCTCTTTTAGGAATTTCGGGACGAAATTCTTATAAGGGAGGGAGATTGTTACAACCCATATCAGGGTTAGTCAATAAATACCTTGAATTACGTAAAACACCTCAATTAGTGCTAAGTTTTTGTTAAACATCATGAATAATCAAGGTAAGACAACATGTGAATCAATAGTCAAGATTTAATCATCTGAGGTAATTAATGATAACAGTAATGATGATTGTTAAGTTAATTAAGTTGAGTTGAGTGCTGACTAATGCAATTAGTGTTGAATATCAAATTAAATATCATGGTTAATCAAATAAGTTAATATGTGAAGCAATAGTTGAGTTTGAATCACCTGAGACAATTAATGGTGTCAATGTTGATTATTTAGTACTTTATGTTGAGCTAAGTACTCACTGTTGCAATTAGCGATTTGACCTGTTGTGACAAGCTAGTTAACATGATTTTATGCCCTGGGATGATAGAGAATCTCGTGCTTGAGAGTTTGCAAGAAAAATCACCCGAAACCGACTTCCGAGTTAAAAGATATGGACATTTGAGTGTTCAGGGACCTAGTAGTAATTTTTGATCTTTGCTGGGTAAATTGCTTTCCGGCCCCTCCGCGAACCGACCCTTAACTCTTCTTCTTCTTTCGCCCGATAGAACAGGGAAACGGCACATAGTGCCGACAGAGCAGAGCAAGGGGGGGGGAGCCGCGAGAGGGCGACCGAATTTGGCCTCTTAGCCCCGATTAGCTACGCCCACCCCTTCTTTTCCTTCTTCCCCTACCTTGCCCTAGCGGCGCCCAGCTGCGCCCCACCCGTTCCAACCTGCTAGGGGCGGCGCCTCAACCAGCAGCTCCAGCTGCGTGAAGCGGCAGCCAGTAGCAGTGGCCCAAAGCCACTTTGGGCGCAGCAGTAGCCCCAAGCAAGGTCTCTGAGGGTCCCAAACCCGGATTCGTAGTCATTTAGCCACAAGAATCAACATATCAATTGAACTCTTCAACCTGCCATACGTGAAGAAGCTCCTGCTGCTGGTAGCAGGTTCGGCCAGGAGCCCTTAGGCGCAAGGAGCAGCTCGCAACGGCGAGCTAAGGTCAGCTCCGACCAGTAGCTCTGCCCCCGCCCTCCTCTCTTCTTCTATTTCCTTGCCCTACCCAGGCCCCAAGCTTGGGCGGCCGACCTGCAACTCCATGGCCAAGCTGCAGGGCGCCGGCCAAAGGGCCAGTTTGGCCGAGCTAGCATCACGGGGAGGTACTCCCAACTTCGATTGATGGCCTTGAATCCGAATCTACAGTCGTAGCTGCATCCCACACCAAGAACGAAGAAGTCTTCTCCAACCTGTTCGTGACTGGAAGCTGCTGTGTGTAGTAGGCTTGTTCCAGAACCGGACCAAGGTAGAAGAAGACTTGCGTTTGCAGCCAGTAGTCACCGTGGGAATAAGGCAACGCCACAAAACAACGTCCCTGGGTTTGTCCTAGAGGTTTTGGTAAGATTTCCGTAGATTAAGTCCAAGACATAGCTTTAGAATCGAGTTCATCTTCATGAGTTTCCCGTTTCTGCGCAGGTGCACGGCGTGCAAAGTTACAGATAGCAGAACGAGTTTCTGCCCAGGTGCACGGCGTGCAGCCTAGGTGCACGGCGTGCACTCTGCTGTAAAGGGAGGAATTAGGCGTGGTTGTGGACTTTTTTCGGTGTATACGAACACACCGAAGTGGGTGAGTAGTAGTTCATTTAGAAATCATTATTTAACTCAATTTAAATATTTAATTGTTTCTATATCAGTTAGTATAACTTCTAAACAGTGTAGTTCCTACAATAGAGAATGTTAGATTCATTAGAATTGAACTACATGATATGCTTAATGAAAATGATGAAATTTCCTATATTATTGTTGCAATGTATTAACTGATTTCAAATATTGATGTTTAGCATTGAAACTGGATGAATGATTCTGAATCCTGTTTATTTATGATAAATATATATATATATATGTGCTTTTGTGATGTTTAGATTGTGCAAAATGCATGAAATGTGATGTTACTGTTTAAATGTTTATTTGTTAAACGAGTATAGACCTAGATGCCCTAACACCGTAGAACCCCTAAATGAAGGTCTGTTTCTTAGGGGTGAAACTCGTGTCCAACATCAACCGGTTGAGTAATTCTGGTGGCACGAGGAGAGAAAGAAAGGCAGTGTCTAACAACAATCGTGCGTGTGTCACGATGGCATTGGGAAAAAGAAAAAGAAAACACGGTTATCTAACACCATTCGTGCGTGTGTCACGAAGGTAACCCTGTGACTCTCCGCCGGTGTACTCCGGTTAAAGGAGGAGTCGGGAGCACACGTGGTTGTGCATTGAGGCCGTAGAGCCTATGTTCTGGCCGGAGAGCCAGGGGTCCTGTAGCAGAGCAGGGCTGGCGTCAGACTTAGCATTTCCCGGGTGTGTCGCTAAGTCTTGTACGGTGGGACCGTAGCATGGACTTGTTGCGGATCTTTATATGCAGAGTACACTGCATATATTTAGGGCATAATAATATGAATAAATAATCATGTAGGTTCACAGTAAATTTATATAACCGTTTATATACCTGAATTACTTGTTGATGATTTAGAATGTGATTATTATCTGTATGTTTGTTATGTTATTAGAACTGCCTTGCTTAGTTCTGCATTTATGTTAATTTCAATTTATAAACCTGATGAGTTGTTAATTGATAGCTAAGTGAAATGCTATTCACTGAGCGAGTAGGCTCATACCTCTACTCAAAACATTTTCAGGTTATCATCAGCAGCAGGAAATCAGAAGGATCGATTTATCCTTACGCCTAGTCGATAGAAGGTTCGTAGTTGGTAGTTAGAGGTCTCTTAGTCCATTCCCCTCGATCCTCAGGACAAGGTGTGAGTGAGAGAGAAAATGTGTATAATGATGTAAACTAACTGTTATGCTTTATTTTATGTCAAACAATGTAATATGTTGTAAACTCTGTTTATATTGCTAGTCAGTTAATAAAGATGCTTTCGCAGTTTGTTTAGTTTTCATTTTACTACATAAATCAGATTTTTTTCTATTAATGTCTTTAAATGTTTTAAAAACTGATGAGTGGTTGGCTTATGTGTAAATCCCATCCTGTCGCGTCCTAATCTCGTGGTTTGTGGTTAATGCGAGATTGGGGCGTGACAAAGGTGGTTGGAGGTCTAAGTGAACAATTCTTTAATAGACTATGTTGAATGATTATAGGGTAAATGTGGGTTATTTGTTAATCCACAAGCTCATCAAGGTATATGCATCCAAAAAGGGGGACATCAAGATTGGAGGGATGACTTTTCAAAACTTTATAAAGCATTGGGATCTCAATCCCTTGTCTCATTGTTGGGAATTCACATCCCTCAATACCACCATCATCACATTTGCTGGATCTGGGTATTCAAACCCTTAGTTCATCACTAAACATGGTTATCACTTATCAGGTAACTATTACCTTCAGGTCATCTGACCAAGTGATAACACCACATTTTGTGTTATCAAAACTACCCTTTTAAACTGTTTTCCTCTCTGTTTATATGTACTTTTGCAATAACAGGCCAAAATACGCTCTTAATTCAATATTTCCATCTTTTACAAAGTTTTCCTCCAATTTTGACCCATTTATCATCAATAAGGCCGTCCCGGCCCGTAAACATGATTCCACCTGCATCGGCCTTCCAGCCGGACGATATGCACACTGCCCGGCAGGGTAGCGCAATACACGAACGCACGACATGATGATGCCGCGCAAGAAGGGACCATTGGGAGATACGCCTATCTACCCGACAGGGAGCCGGGCTCGCCACGACAACCGAAGCTTGTCGCACGACACATGCCACCCACTGGAAGGCGCCGCTCGTCATGTCCACCGACAACCGACATCCTTGTGCCAGGCGATACTGATATCAGCCGTCCACCGACTCCGCGATAATAAGAGCTAAAAGAAGGACATGTGGCGCCCTGAGCACCATAACTTCCCCAACCGCTGCCTATAAATAGCATCTAAAGGAAGCCGAAAAGACAGGTCGGAACCCTATGCAAGTCACCTCAGGAAAGCTGCAAAGAGCGAGTGTATCGTGCCTCAGTGCTTGTGCCGGGCGATTCTAGGTGAGCACTTCCCCATCCTGAGAGGGAGGTGAATGGTTCATTTAGAGTCATCTCGGGCAACACTACAGGCCGATATTGGCCAACATGGATCCCCGACATAAGTGACCGATACTAGATGCATCACTCTAGCTCGGTACGATACCAAACCCCGATACGCATCACCCGTCACGGCATGTCTCCCGAGAGGGTGCCGCCTGACATGAGCATATCAGGCAAGGGTCCTCGCACGATGTAATCCGCCCGTCACGGCGTGTCTCCTGAGAGGGTGTGCCGCCCGACACGGTTGTATCGGGCTGGAGGGTCCGCTGTAGTCTGTCGTCCTTCTATATCAAGAAGGCGATATCTATCTTTATTATTTCAATCATTTACTTCTTTACTTCTGCAATGTAATCAGACCTTAATATGTTAATGGAAATAGAAGAGTTTAATTATCTGCTGCTTTATGTTTGGTACCTTTGTTGGATGATTGCTATGTTTAATATCTAAACTCTAGCTTGTACGTGGATCGCGTTTTGTTTAGCTACTGAATCGTGTTTTCCCGTTGCAACAGCCTTGAGAGAGGTGTTGTGGCTCTAGTGTTTGGTCCGATTCTGGAGTACGAGAGTGCCCGGAATCGGAGTTGCTTTAGTAACCTATCCACTCTAACTTAAGCCCAGCAACCTCGAGAGAGGTGTTGATGCTTGGTTAGAGGTACCCGCTTTGAGAGGAGGGGTACATGATGTTTCTGATGCCGCTTGTTTTACCGAAGTTTTCCCCTTCATACCTTGCTTTAGCTTTAGTATTATCTCTCTATTTCTGTTGCAAGAAAATCCCTAAAACTGATAAATGCTTAAAACCTAAGTTTTCCTTGTAACATTTGTTGGAGATAGGGGTTTCTTTTATTTTATCGATCTTGTTCTGCCGTTCCCTTTTGGGAATTTTATCATCTCTTCATCCTTGCTGGAGTGTAGCGTGTCGATTCTGTGTTCTCAACACTACCACCCTTGTCCCTGTGTTTGACCCCGTATATCTACTTCGACCCCGTAAACAAAGTTGCGGGGGCCTAGAAGGTTTCAGGTTATAAATGTAAAAGCTCGACTACCTCAAATCCGCCTCCACTTTTAGGACGCGCGATTTAGGCCGGTCACCAAGGTATTCAGGATACTTGTTACACAAGCATCTCACATAACTCACTAGTCATATTCAACTTCTTGTTATCACCTCATGCAATACAAAAATAACATCACTATTCCCTAATTAGGGTTAGAGTTTCCAATCTTTATCAATTAGGGTTTCACATAACATCATCCCATATTAAGGTTTCACTTAACATTATCCCATATTAGGGTTTTACACCACATCACCCTATATTAGGGTTTCACCTATAATATATGGGAAGCATGTATAAGCACCTCTAGCGTCGGTTTTGTACTTTTAACTGACCCTAGAGCTCCCCTCGGTCGACTAATTTGTCGACCGATAACCTCTTGGTCGACAAATTTGTCGACCAAAAATGTGTTTGAGTATTTTTAAATAACCAAACACGGGCACCACTTATCTTTAGCGTCGGTTTGTTTATTTTAACCGACACTAAAGGTCGAGTCTCTCCTTTAAAATGGCTAAAACCTAGTCTTTCTCCACCGCAAAACAAAATTTTCGTTCTTTTCTTCTCTCCCGCGGCGCGGATACCTTTTCCGCCGCGGATACCTTCTCTGCTTCTCTCCCGTGAAGCTCTTCCCACCTCTCCGCGCCGCCAAAGCCTTGCCTCCTCTATGCGAAAAGAGCTCGTCGTCGCCGCCTCTCCACACTTCCACGAAGGTTGCCGCCTCTCTGTAAAGGTCGTCTCATCCTCCACGAAGGTCGCCGCCGTTTCCAATTAAGGTAGCCACCGTTTCCAAGTAAGGTCGCCGCCGTTTCCAAGTAAGGTTCTCGAGTTCGTTTCCGGGTTTGGATCCACCTTTCTTAGTCTTGGTAAGTGATATCTGTCTCTTTTTCTTTGTTTTTCTTGTTGTTCTATCTTCCCCTCTCTTCTTCTTGGCTGAATCCATGACGTACCATGGTGGAGCTTGAGATAATGGTTGTAAACATCTTCCACTCTCTTCTTCTTACCTTATCAACATAGGGTTTGCTTCCTTTCTGGAGAAGGAACCAACTTGGTGAAGAGGAGTGCCCAAGCTAGGGTTTCTTCCCCATTTTTATTCAATCTACCTTGTTGTTTGGAGTTTCTACATCATCTCTAAGGTGAGTTATATAACTTTATCCATGATTATTGTTCACTCTTACGTTACATGTACATGATTTTGCCTTAAAAATATTGACCCAAGTATAAAGATGTACCTTTACCTAGGGTGTGAGCTTGTATGATAGTTTTTTGTATCATCTTAGATGAACCCTACATCTTGTGCATGATTTTTTTGATGGAAGTGGTAATCATAGACTTTGTTTGCATATGGATAGCTTTTAATCTCTCAAAAGATGTATATTTCTAGGATTTCAAACTAATTTTTCCTCCTTATATTTCAAGCAATCTATCATTTTGTAAATTATGATGTGATTATGAATCATTTTTGTCATGAATGTGTGGTTTTGAATGGTGACATTTGAGCATCAATGCTCCCCTCTCCCAGAATATATGAATATTCATTTCTATTTTAGTTTGAACGTTTCAGTGTACCCCTCGGTCGAAAATTTTGTCGACCAAAATATTTTCAGTCGACAATTTTCTCAACTGAGGGGTACACTGAAATGTTTATTTAAATTTTTAGCGTCGGTTATTCCAAAAAACTGACCCTATAAACTCTCTCGGTCGACGAATTTGTCGACCGATAACCTTTCGGTCGACAAATTCTTCGACCGAGAAGGAGCCAGATTTCACATGTATAAGGACCTTTAAGGTCAATTTTTCCTTATAACCGACCTTAGAGCTCCCTCGGTCGAGGAATTTGTCGACCGATAACCTCTTGGTCGACAAATTCGTCGACCGAGAAGGAGCACTGAAGTGGTTATTCAATATTCAGTGTCGGTTATTCTAAAAAATCGACGTTGTAAACTCTCTCGGTCGAGAAAATTGTCGACCAAAAATGTGTTCGGTCGATAATATTCTGGACCGAGAGTGTTTACAGGGTCGGTTTTTTTGGAATAATCAACCTTACAGGCTCCTTTTTTCTCGCCTGGGTCATATTATTTACAATCTTTTGCGTCGGTGTTTACTATGTAAGGTTGGTTTTTTCTGGTCAAATAAACCGACGCTATAGAGCAAAGTCGATAGCGACGACCACTTAGGCGTCGGTTAAAAAGTGACGCTGCAAGCTTAAAAAAACTGATGCTACATACCGTTCCTGTATTAGTGAAAGGAAGAAGATTGATTAATTGTACCCTGAATTTGGTGAAGAAGTCAGGAATCTAAGACTTGGGCTTTGTACTGATGGGATGAATCCGTACATGACATTGAGCAGCCAACATAGCACTTGGCCAGTTATGCTTGTTATATACAATCTCTCCCTGGTTTTGAATGAAAAATAGCTACGTTATGTTGTCGTTGTTGATATCGGGCCCTAAACAACCTAGAAATGATATCGATGTTTATCTTGAACCTCTGATTGATGACTTGAAGAAGATCTGGGGTGAAGGTGTGATGACCTATGATGCTTCATGAAGAGAGACATTTCTCTTGCACACTATGCCATTTTGCACTATGAATGACTTTCTAGCATATGGGAATTTGTCTGGATATAGTGTCAAAGGATCTAAAGCGTGTCCTATATGTGAAGAGAACACTGATTCAATACGACTAAAACACAACGGCAAGACTATATATCTTGGTCATCGAAGGTTTCTTCCAAAATTCCATCCGTATCATAGGTTGCACAAAGCATTCAATGGACATAATGAGGAATGGAGTGCACCTAAACCTATACCAGGGGAGGATGTTTATGAAAGAGTAAAAGACATTGCCAATGAATTTGGTAAGAGATTACAATGTACGATGGCCACACGGAGTGACAAATCTTTATTCAAGAAGAAGTCAATATTTTGGGATCTTCCTTATTGGAGTTCTTTGGCAGTCAGGCATGGTATCGATGTCATGCACGGTGAGAAAAATGTTTGTGATAGCATCATCAGTACTCTGTTGAATATAGCAGGTAAGAATAAAGATGGGATAAAATCCAAAATTGACCTACGTGAAATGGGAATAAGGACAGAATTAATAGAAGTAGTTAGTAGCGATAGAAGAACATACTTACCTCCCACTTGTTACATGTTGTCTAGAAAGGAGAAGAATGCTTTTTGTGAATGCTTAGTAAATGTTAAGGTTCCATAGGGTTACTCATCCAACATCCGTAGATTGGTATCAATGAAAGATATGAAGTTGATAGGTCTTAAATCTCATGATTGTCACACTCTAATGCAACAAATATTGCCCGTGGCAATTCAATCTATATTGCCGAAGCATGTCAGGTTTGCAATCACCAGACTTTGTTTCTTTTTCAATAGTCTGTGCAACAAAGTTATTGACCATGATACTCTCAATAAACTACAAAGAGAAGTAGTTGTTACCCTATGTCAGCTTGAGATATATTTTCCTCCTTCATTCTTTGATATCATGGTACATCTTGTTGTCTACTTGGCTAGGGAAGTGAAAATGTTGGGACCAGTTTTCTTGCATTGGATGTATCCCTTTGAACGATAGATGAGCATTTTTAAAGGTGATGTTCAAAATCATTATCGGCCTGAAGGGAGTATTATTGAGGGTTATGTGGCGAGAGAGGTTATGGATTTTTGCAATGACTTTCTGAGTGCTAATGACACTCATGCTAATGACAAGAATATTGAGGAGCATTTTGGCACATGAATTTTGGGATCACGGATGAACGTAATCAGCCATGAGCAGTTAGAACAAGGTCACTTGTATATTTTACACAACATCGACGAAGTGAGTGTTTATATCGAGGAACATACCAATTTCAACAAGAGACAATATCCTCGAGCCAATTCAATGTGGCTTGCTAGAGAGCATAACAAGACATTTATTAAGTGGTTTGAAGATAAAGTCTTACTTCAACTATCTCAAACACCAGATAATCATACTGAAACTATGAAATGTCTCGCCTTTAAACCATAATTGAATGTTATGTCTTATGAAGGGTTTGACATAAATGGATTCTCGTATTACATAAAGCGTCAAGATGATAAGAGTGTCATCCAAAACATTGGGGTCACCCTTCAAGTGTCTTCATTGTTTTTTACAAGTGCAAAGGATAAGAGTCCGCGTGAAGCTAACATGTCATATTACGGTGTCATTGAAGACATATGGGAGTTTGACTATGTAGATTTTAGAATTCTGCTCTTTAAATGTAATTGGGTTGATAACACCAAAGGAGTTATAGTGGATGAATTGGGTTTCACATTAATGAACTTTGAAAAGATTGGCGAGAAGGGTGAACCATTCATATTGGCATCACAGGTGAAACAAGTATTTTATATCGATGATCCTGCAAATGATAAATGGTTGGTTGTTCTTCATGGTAAAAGACAGTTCATTGAAGATCCTATAGATGAAGAATAGTACTATGACAAGAATGATGACTCCAGTCCATTCTCAGTTGGGTTGCGAAGCTAATGACCACTTGTATGTGCGCGAAGATCACAATGAAGGATTGTTAATTGATAAAAGATTGCAATATTAGAGGCATGCATGTTTATATTTTTTATATGTTTTATTTTTCTGAATGTGAACTTTAAAATGTGAATGTGAACTTTACAATGTGAATTACTTTACAATGTGAATGTGAACTTTATAATGTGAACTTTGCAATGTGAATTACTTTACAATGTGAACTTTACAATCTAAATGTGAACTTTTAGATGGTTGATCATTCATATGATGACCGTGCTGATGATTACCGTGAGGGTGAGGACGTCAATGCGCCGCCTCACAATGTAAGTTTTAAAAATATATCCCGCCTCACATTTATAGTTATATCATGTAAGTGTGTTTTTTTGTCAAATTTTAGGTTGGTGATGTACCCCCTGAAGAAATTGGGGCACTTGATGAGCAGCGAAAAAAAATTGAGAAAGTGAGGGGAATCACAATGATGAACAAGTTACTACAGCAAAGGGACAATGGACCCAAACTGGCCGTGGGATCATGCAGGAAATCCAGTTGGAGTGAACCGCAACTCATTTATTTCATATCTTGGGGTTCTTACTCGCAGCCATTGTGGTCCTATTTTTGAATCCTGGCATACAGTTCCTAAGGGGAAGAAAGACTTAATCTGGAAGGAACTATGTGTGAGTTATCATTATTTGCAATTCTATTTTTGTAGATTACTAATTTTTAGGATACTGGTAAATAGCAATTCTATTTTGTAGAGTATATTTGATCTAGATGAAAAGCTCCATCGTAAATGTGTGATGCAAAGCTGTGGGATAGTCCTAAGGAAATATAGGACAAATCTCACCCGAGATTACATACACAACGCTGAGAAGAGGTTCTTGATTGATTTCTAATTCTAGACATTGATCACTTTTTGACTAACTCCAATAATAATTTTTGTTTGTATTCTCTTTAAAAAATAAATTTAGGAAGAAGGAAGCCCCTGATCAATGAAACTACCTGGACCCCAAAGACTGGGAGGAGTTTATTACCCAAAGAAAAATGGATGAATTCAAGGTATTAAGCGCCACTCCCAATTTAATTAATATACGTTCTTATGTATTCACCTATTCAAGATTAACCTTTAGTGTTACTAACCAAATCAATGTGCTTACTAATAAGGCTATCAACGATGCTCAAAGATCAAGGCATGCGCTGAATGTGCATGACCACACAATGGGTCCAAGAGGCTATGTAGGCGTTCGCCAAAGACTATAGGCTGAGTATACTACTCAGTCTACTGCTCAGTCTGTTGCTACTTAGGAGTCCTCTACTATTGGTCCTGCACCTCTGCCTCACCATGCTATGTGGACAACTGGAAGACAAAACAAGAAGGGAGATATAAAAAAGCCCGCAACTGCTGAGGCGGCTACAAAAATGGTAAAATTCAACTCTTAGAGCAATCGATCGATATTGATTATTATTATGTTTACTTACCAATTTCTATTGATGGCGATTAGCGGGAGCTGCACGAGTAGATGAAGAAAGGCAAGTTCATCCCTGAGGGCACAAGGGATGAATTGACAGTTGCTCGGGGTAACCCAGAGCATCCTAGATGTGTTAGGGGTGTAGGCATTGGTGTGGGCATCAAAGCATTCTTTGGGCCATTCCAGTGTAAACCTATCCCAAAAGTGGGACTTTCACAAGTTGAGGTGATCTATTCTTTTTTTAGAATGTTAATGTGAAAGAAAATTCAATAATCGATAGCTAGCGTTTCTTTTATCCATGTATAGGTAGATGAATTAATTGAGGGGAAAGTCCAAGAAGCAATGGTGAAGTGGCATGCGTCTCAGACGACCACTCAGACGGTACCTGTGACATGTCGCACTTCTATTACTCCTACTACAGAGGTTGGGAGTAATCCTATAGACCCACCACCTAGCACATCCTCTGTAAGTATTTTTATGACATAGTAGCTAGTCTTTGCAGAGGTTGGGAGTTTGTGTATATATGCATATAACATTCTTTACGTAAATTTGTAGGGGTTGAAGCCATGCCATCTAAAAAGTCAAAAATATGTCGTTGCAGATGCGTCGGCTTACCCACCCCTTCCAGGGGAAATGTTTCATGGGACTCCAGTACCAGATGGTGTGGTTCGTGTGAGCCCAATAAGTGTAGTCTCCAAATGGAGGGATCTTACATTGCCATATGCCCACCCAGATTCTGAAACGCTTGGTGAGGCAAAAGGCGGAGTGATATTGTGGCCCAAAGCGGATGTCATCTATACAAATATTATATGCTAAATTTACATTACGTTAATTTGTTAGTGTGTACGTATATACGAGTCAATTGATATGAAATTATATATACAGGTCAAAAGGAAGACACCCGCTACATCTCGGCCTCCACCTCCACCTCCTGAAGTACCAAGTTGGCTTCCAAGGGACCTACACGCCTCGTTAGGTCCTAATTGTAGGGGTATGGCAGATTGGATAGGAGAACATGATCCAAATTGCCCTATAAATGTTACTATTTTGGAGGAAGCTACATGTCAATCATACAATAACAATCTATTTATATAAGTTTTGCATACATATTAATGCATATGTAATACAAGTTTTGCATATGTATTAATGCATACATATTAATGCAGGTCAATCATACGATAACAAGATATTTATACAAGCTATTTTGGAGTTGTTTCGTTATGATTGGTTGAACACATCTATGATAGAGCTGTGGATATGGTGAGATCTTATTTATACATCCATATACCTTGTTTTATATATGGTGATCTGGTTTCTTATATATTAATGCATACGTAATACATGTTTTGCAGCCACTTACACACGATATGTACAGATTTTTCATTTCTCCATGTGGAATTTTTGGTTCCATCTTTGATTAGTCTTGTAGTTAAAAACCCTAGGTCAGTTACTTCATACTACTGTGATGTTTTTAAATATTTTGGTAATAATAAGAAGACGGTGATAATAGCTCCATCCAATGTCGGGTAAGTTTACTTTGCTTATAATTTGGACTTAAGAAAATTACATTTTCATTGTGACTTTTAAGTTATTAAATATATAACTTTATTACCTCTAGTGGTAAGCATTGGGAGTTACTAGTTATTGTCCCTGATACATTCACTGTCTATTATCTAGATCCTATGGGGAAGCAATTGAATATATATGGACACACAATGAAAATGCCATTATTCCCATGAGAAATATTTCATATTTTTATATCCGTTAACATATGTTATTACATTACTATTTAATTATACAATTTAATGTGTTACATTAACATGTAGGGCTTTACAAGAGTACACCAAAGCTGGAGGAAAGGTCCCCAAGCCACTAACTTGGCAGAATGTGAAAGTAATTTCCCGACTCCAATGTATATATTATTTATGTGAACTGTGCTTATTTATATTTTTGAATATTTTGTATGTTTAAATTTATAGTGTGCTACACAAGACAACGGCTCGGCATGTGGATACTATGTGATGTGATTTATGAGCTCAATTATCGAACATGCCGCAATGGAAATCGATCCCAGACATCAGGTATTATATGTAGTCTCATTAGATAATATGAAATATATAAATCTTATTATATATTATTAATTACATATATACATCATTCTCTTTGCAGGTGTTTAAAACTGACTTCACTACAGGTGAAAAGTTATTAGATGCACATACTCCCTATACAATGGATGAGTTAAATGATGTAAGAGAGCAATGTGCAGAAGCCCTACAAGTAGTGCGAAATTTTAAATATAATTGGGATAATGACGATGATGAATAAAGAATGATATTTCTAAACTTTGTTCTCATAATTATTTTTGTGTGAATGTTAATGACTTTTTATGAATTGCCATATGTGTGAATGTGAAGATGATCAATACATGAATGTTTCTACATGTGTCTGAATGTGAAAAGAGATGAAATGAATGAAACTGCAGGTTGCTAAATGTGTGTAAAAATGGAGGAAATTTGAAATGGAACCACTGGTTTCTACATGTGTGTGATGAAAAATAATATGAATTAAATGTTCTTATACATGTGTGTGAATCACATGATAAATATATAATATTGTCTATCTTGTTAATTTTATAGGTTTGTGGCCTATTGTTGGATGATATCAATGGATGTTGTAAACCTACAGTTTAGAACTGAACTGCACGTTCTGCATCCTGCTAACCAGCCATACAACAGACCTACAAACTGATAAGAAAAAAACCCAGAACATAGGCGTCGGTTATTTGTGTAAAACTGACAACAAAACACATAGGCGTCGATTGTTAGTGTAAAACCGACGTCTGTATCCCCTTCTGGTGTCGGTTATCTGTGAAATCGACGCACGACCGTAGTGGCAGGGGATATGACGTCGATTATCCGTGAAATCGACACATTGCCGTAGTGGCAGGGGATATGGCGTCGATTATTAGTATGAAAACCGACGTCGATGGTGTCGGTTATTAGTAGATTCTGGCCAGGTACCACAGCCGTGCTGGGTAGTACGGCCGTTGCGACTGTGGATATGATGTCGGTCACCTATATAAAGTCGACATTGATGATGCCTTTACTGGCGCCTTTTTGGTGGCAGAAAGTGTTATGGCGTCGACTGTTAATTCATAACCGACATTTTTAATAAGGTTATCGTGTCGGTTTTCTTAAGAACCGATGTCGATAGTCCCCTTACTGGTGCGGTTTTGGTGGCAGGAAGGTTATGGCGTTGGTTGGGGGGCTGACGTTGAAGGTGTCAACTTTATCGGCGCCCACTTGGGTGTCGCTTGGAAACCGACGCCTTAGGCCTTAAATAACCGACGCCAAAGGTTATTTCTATAGTAGTGTCGTAAGTCGTACCTATACCTAAAGAAAGATGGCCCATTCTAGGGGAACGTCACTTTCTGGCGTACGAGTCCTGAAGGAGAGGGGAGCGAAGAACGGACCCCAGAGGTACGCCCCGGAAGATTCCATAGTCGCAGATGGACGATTCTTCTGCAGGAAGGTTGAAGAACACACGTCACGCACCGAGAATCATCCGGATCTTCTCCGTTTTAGGGGTTACATCATATTCTCATTCGTTTCCTAATGTTTTCCTTTTTCTTCTTCATGTATTCTGTTAAGATGAACATGCAGGGCTAATCCTCATTGTCCTTAGGACCAGGAGTAGCCTAGGGGATCACTGTATGACAATTTTCTATTATTTATCATAACTTGTCTCAATTCTCCCTGATATGTTATCGTGTTTCTATCACAATTTGCTATGCTTGATCACCATAGTTGATTTCTAATATTGTTAATTGCTCTTAAAGGAGGATTAGTAGTTGAAAAGGCACGATTAACACGTTAACCTATAAATTCCTTAGATGAGGTGATGTACAGTTAATGGTGGATACCCAGAGGATTCATTAATACACTTAGGTCTAGGGTATAAGTTACTACTGGAGTGGAACTAACCTAGAACTAGGTAGTGGATTGCATCACGGAAGCGAGCAATTCTGACTACATACCTCTATCTGGGATAAGGGACGATTTATGTTATTTATATAAATTTGTATGTAGTGAAACCTTGTGGTGAAACTGTAATCCTGAGGATCCCCATTCTCATTTGATTAAATCAACATTTAATCATCGCTCTTTTATTTTCTTCTTAGTTTATTTTGTTTTTCAAAACCAATAAACTTTTCCAATCGGTCTAGCTGATTGCGACCAGTTAGTAGTAGTTCTAAAATTCATATTTCCCTGAGTTCAACTCGGGCCTCGCCTCATAAGGCCTATATTATTTCGATATGTGCACTTGTGTTTAATGCACGACTCAAGCGTTTCATAGAACTAGGAAGATTTATTCGATTCCACAATGAATATAGTTGGAGAATTCTAAATCTAAAGACCCACTCCCTTTGCCTTTTCCTATAGAGTGACCCCTTCCTTATGTGAGAAAAGAAATATTGTTTGGTTCAACTTTGTCTCTTAATAATACTACACAAATAAGAAACCTTGGCACACCTTGAAAGGGAATCATTTTTTTACTATCTAGTCCTACCTCTAGTCAAATCTCTTTATCACCCAGAAATCCATTATCACCCCTCCTTGTTCTTTCAACAAGAAAAAAGTCTATAAGGAAGGACCCCTAGAACCCCTTTGTAATGCCAGGTGATCATTCTCATGACCTTCAAGTCCCCAAAGAATATCTCTCTATTGATGTTTACAAAGAGTGTCAATTAATTTCTTCAAGTAGATCCAAAAAAGTCATATGATTATTCTCTCATGTAGGCCTTTCTAGTGATGATCTCAACTATCTAGTAGACTCCATTAATGAAGGTTATATGCGGCCTATTTCTTGGAAATGGGCTACTACTTACAATATCACTGGCATCTAAAAAGTCTTCTTTGATATAGGGGTGGTTGATTTTCTTAGTCTGTGACTTTGGAGATTCAAATGTATAGCCTTGGTTAACATCTTTCTAGACCCACTATTTAACTTCCTTCACATACACTTAGTTGTTCTATTCTCTGAACTATTTCCTTGAGTGAAACCATATATTCTACAAAAACACCTTAACTAATTCTGGCAGTCTTGTTAAAACTATCCTCCCTCTGTTCTCTCTTAGGTTGTCATATTTCTAGTGATGGTGATGTAGGATCAGTGAAGAATGCTAAGCAGAAGGATAAAGATGTTGTCGCTGCCTCACTCAATTTTATTACTAGGAAAATTATTGGTTCTTCCAAAGGCCTAATGACATTTGAATCGCTTTTGGATAACTCAGAAGAGGATGGTTGATTAGGTTGATGATTGTCGCTGATGATTATGGTTGTTTTGTGACTGACTTGCTGATTTTGATGTTGTTGTTTCTCCTTGTAATGATTGGTTGTGATCATGTTTAGGTCTCCATACCTTGTTTAGACTCCAATGAGATGTAGTAAGGGGAACACACCCGCATTAATACTTATATTTTCATCATATCCCAACCTATTTGGTTTTGTTCTAGGTACTTCTGATACCTTGTTTGGCCTTATAGTGTACTCGTCATCATATGGTTTGTGGTGATATGTTTTTTTAATATGTACATGATGATGATTACCAAAAAATGCAAATGAAAAACTCTTTATTTGTCAAGGTTTAGAAAGTGAATTCCAGCTTTAGATAAAAGCATCTATTTAGAGCAATGTTCTACTTCAAAGAATTTATCCGAAACTATGAAAATGCATTTTCATTCTTCATCATTGTTTATATTTTGAAAACAAGAATGTAATTCAGTAAAAGATAGTTTTCCTTTTTATACGTTAAATAGAAATTTTAACATATCTTAAATTATCATGACAAAGGTTAAGTCAAAGTTTCCTATCGTGATATTCAAAATAAGTTTTTTCTTGAAGTTATTCGGCCTTTCTTGCATCGAAATAATCATGTAATAAGTTAACCTGATCGAAGTTAATGTTCTTGATGCATTAGATGAATAAGCTTATTTACTGCTGTATTTTAAACAAGCTGTAATCTGTTGCAATTTCATAAGATGTGATGTTTATGTGCAATTGCATAGACACGTTTACTACTTTTAGAGGGAGAAAAGTTAATGTTTTGATTTTTATTACTGAAAAAAATCATTCACTACGTAGAAAAAGAACAGTAATCACAAGTACATAATTTATTAGGGACCAGATGAGAGCAGAAAGGCCTTCTCCCTCAATGTGGTACTTTTCCCACAGTTTTGATTTCGTTGTAAATGAAATGTCGCTCTATGCGAAGCATCATAGGTCATCACATCTTATCCTCAGTGTTTCTTTAAGTTATCAATCAGAGGTTCAAGATAAACATCGATATCATTGCCAGGCTATTTAGGGTCTGAAATCAACAATGACAACATGACATACTTATTTTTTATACACAACCAAGGAGGAAGATTGTATATAACAATCATAATAGGCCAAGTGCTATGGTGACTTCTCAATGTGTTGTATGGATTCATCCCATCGGTACAAATCCCAAGTCTTAGATTCCTGACTTCTTCACTAAATTCAGGGTACAATAAATCAATCTTCTTCCATTGTGGGGAATTAGATGTGTGTTGTATGATCCCATCATTATTTTTGTTGACCTCTGTAAGAATTCTAAATCTAAAGACCCACTCCCTTTACCTTTTCCTATAGAGTGACCACTTCCTTATGTGAGAAAAGAAATATTGTCTGGTTCAACTTTGTCTCCTAATAATACTACACAAAGAAGAAACCTTGGCACACCTTGAAAGGGAATCATTATTTTACTATCTGGTCCTACCTCGAGTCAAATCTCTTTATCACCTAGACCTCCATTATCATCCCTCCTTGTTCTTTCAAAAAGAAAAAAGTCTAGAAGGAAGGACCCCTAGAACCCCTTGTAATGCCAGGTGATGATTCTCATGACCTTCAAGTCTCCAAAGAATATCTCTCTATTGATGTTTACAAAGGGTGTCAATTAATTTCTTCAAGCAGATCCAAATAAGTCATATGATTATCCTCTCATGTAGGCCTTTATACTGATGATCTCAACTATCTAGTAGACTCCATTAATGTAGGTTATATGCGGCCTATTTCTTGGAAATGGGCTACTACTTACAATATCACTGGCATCTAAAAAGTCTTCTTTGATATAGGGGTGGTAGATTTTCTTAGTCTGTGACTTTGGAGATTCAAATGTCTAGCCTTGGTTAACATCTTTCTAGACCCACTCTTTAATTTTCCTTCACATACACTTAGTTGTTCTATTTTGTGAACTATTGCCTTGAGTGAAACCATATATTCTACAACAACACCTTAACTAATTCTGGCAGTCTTGTTAACACTATCCTTCCTTTGTTCTCTCTTAGGTTGTCCTCTTTCTAGTGATGGTGATGTAGGATTAGTGAAGAATGCTAAGCGGAAGGATAAAGATGTTGTCGCTGCCTCACTCAATTTTATTACTAGGAAAATTGTTGGTTCTTCCAAAGGCCTAATGACCTTTGAATCACTTTTTGATAACTCAGAAGAGGATGGTTGATTAGGTTGATGATTGTCTCTGATGATTATGGTTGTTTTGTTGCTGACTTGCTGATTTTGATGTTGTTGTTTCTCCTTATAATGATTGGTTGTGATCATGTTTAGGTCTCCAGACCTTGTTTAGACTCCAATGAGCTGTAGTAAGGAGAACACACTCGCATTAATACTTATCTTTTCATCATTTCCCAGCCTGTTTAGTTTTGTTCTAGGTACTTCTGATACCTTGCTTGGCCTTATAGTGTACTCGTCATCATATGGTTTGTGGTGATATGTTTTTTTTATATGTACATGATGATGATTACCAAAAAATGCAAATGAAAAACTCTTTATTTGTCAAGGTTTAGAAAGTGAATTCCAGCTTTAGACAAAAGCATCTATCTAGAGCAATGTTCTACTTCAAAGAATTTATCCGAAACTATGAAAATGCATTTTCATTCTTCATCATTGTTTATTTTTTGAAAACAAGAATGTGATTCAGTAAAAGATAGTTGTCCTTTTTATACGTTAAATAGAAATTTTAACATATCTTAAATTATCATGACAAAAGTTAAGTCAAAGTTTCCTATCGTGATATTCAAAACAAGTTTTTTCTTAAAGTTATTTGGCCTTTCTTGCATCGAAATAATCATGTAATAAGTTAATCTGACCGAAGTTAATGTGCTTGATGCATTAGATGATCAAGTTTATTTACTGCTGTATTTTAAACAAGCTGTAATCTGTTGCAATTTCATAAGATGTGATGTTTATGTGCAATTGCATAGACACGTTTACTACTTTTAGAGGGAGAAAAGTTAATGTTTTGATTTTTATTACTGAAAAAATTCATTCACTATGTAGAAAAAGAACAGTAATCACAAGTACATAATTTATTAGGGACCAGATGAGAGCAGAAAGCCCTTCTCCCTCGATGTGGTTCTTTTCCCACAGTTTTCATACAACAACATTTCTTTTTTATGGTCCGCAACACAACTAGCATTTCTTCTCAATTTCTATACAAAAATTTCCCGATCCCTAACGTATAGTTGATACGGGAAGCATCGGCCAAGTCTACTTGACTCCCGCGATTCTGCGGATTGTTGATGCACTACCAAAAAACATAGTATATATGACAGTCATGTAAAAGTTATGCACTTTAGGTGACATATTTGTACATGACTTATAATCTGTGTAGGCCTACGTAAAATAGATGACATACATTTTTGTATATTTGAAAGGGTGACATACTTTAGGTGACATGAATGTCTGTCACGTGTAGTCTGTGCAATATAGGTGACAGACATTTTATCATACTTGAAAGGGTGATACACTATAGGTGACATACATTTGAATCACCTATGTTCTAATGGGGGTTAATTTACACATGCATATGAGTCAAGTGTAATATACAAGGAGACATAACATTTAGGTGACATGTATGTGTGTCACCAAAGTTATAGATGACATAAATTCATGTCACCTAACCTTAGAATTTTTACAGAATTACTATGAGAGGACATTGTCTTGATATGTGTCTTGAATTCTCACAAATGCATTACGGGGGACCTGCTGTTAGAGGAAATTCTCGTGATATGGGCCCCAACCCTCACATATGCATTTTTAGAGAATTGTTGTGAGTGGACATTGTCACTATATGGGCCCCAGTTCCTAAGAAATGCATTGAAAGAGACTTTTTATGAGAAGAAATGTGTCATGGCTCCTCCCGAGTGTATTTTTGTTGGAATATATCAACACTTATTTGGTCACCGTGCGCCGGACGATGATGCGATGCGAGGGCGTTGAGCCGCTACACGTGACATGGGCACTGATGACGATTCTGTTTGGCTCCCACCTACCTCTGATTAATTATTGCACCTACCCCAGTGTCACTGATGGCAGGGGTTCTCTGCTCGTCTTGTTCTGGCCCCCACACCATAGTATCCAGATCTGACTTACCATAGTGTCTCCCGAATGCAGATGGAAGGCGACCACAAAGGTTCGGTGATAACTTCAAGTCTGATTCAACTTATCAACTTTTGTTGGACTTGGCCATACCGGTGGTGGCTGCCCTTTTTCGGCAACCACACCCATAGCAGCAAGGAATTAGGGAAAGAACGCGCTTAGAGCATCCATGGTGCCTAGCTGTCTAGGTCTCAACACGTCAAGGATTGATACGATAGAGTCCAACATCGATCCCCGGAGGCAAAAACCATACACGGTTCCCTACAGTCGTATGTTAAGCAGGCTTGGCACTGGTCAACCCAGTAGGAAGGACTGCCCTACTGGCCGCCATACACAAGAGGGTTCCCTCCATGTCTCAGTTCCGCTCTCTTTAACGGAAAAATTCAGTTTTCCCACATCGGCAATGACACATTATGACCGTCTTGATGCGTCACAAGTGAAAAGTCGTGAGGTTGTTGTTGTGGTCCTTTACCACGCGGGGCCTACATCCTGCACGGTTGGACCTACTGCACAAGTTTCATGTCCTTTTAGGAGCCTCCATACATGTCGCGGCAAACTATTAGCAGCTACCAGTTTTGGTAATCATCTTCAAGTTGTTCATTTATCTTCAATGAGTCGTGTTGATGGAATCTGTAAGGCGTTGGAGTATGCAGATGTTTGGGAGGGCTTGGTGTTTGCTCTATGTTCTTCCAAGCATTGGATGTGTGGTGTATTCTTTGGCATCGTGCCATGGTCTAAAGCATGTCCTCATCAAGCTTATCATGGCTCTGATGTTACTACCACTCTACCTCGATAGCCCGGTGAGACATCATTCAATGTCATAGTTGGTTTGCCTGCTCCCATCAATTCTGGATTTCCAAATTCTATTCCTTGCACCCTGTCATCTTGTCAGTGTATTGAGCCACCGCCTCTGCCTGTTGACCAACTATAGCTCGACACAGATCTTCTAGATTCTGTATTCCGCACGGGTGTCACTACCGTAAAGAGCATCCCTCTTCTTTGTCATTTTCCCTTTGTCGACACTCTTCGTGCTTGCTTACTCTAGGTGGCTTCTTGCCCACACTCTATTGTTGCATGGATTCATCTTTTGTTGCTTCCAGCATGTGTTCTGTATCACTTCTCCCCTAAGTCTGCTCAAGAACAGTCTTCTCAAAAACACATTTCTCTACAACAACTTATGATCCTTAAGGCTTTGGAGACTTGGAATTCAGGACCTGATGCCATTCAACAACTCCTGGCTCAGATTTTGGCTCATTGTTGTCCTACCAGGCAAGAACATTCTTTTGAAGCTTGTATTTCACATGCCAAGTCTAAGATCAAAGATAGCCAATTTTCTATTGCCATCCATGTTTTATCCTATAGTGGTGTTACCCCCACAAAAGCTGCTAATTATTCTTATCTTGAAGCTAAACACCCTCAACCTCCACTGCCATTGGTACAACCTCAATCTGAAATTTCTAGCTCTCCATTTGTTGCTTCTTGTTCTATGATTGAAGAAGCCATTTTATCATTCAAGAAAGGGACCGCTTGCGCATGTGATGGCCTACGATCACAACATCTTATTGATTATATGTGTGGGGCTGCCACTGCAGTGAACGATGATTTTTTTAATGTAGTTTCAACTATGGTCAATCTTTGGCTCACTGATCATTGTCCAGATTCCCTAGCTCCCTACATTGCCAGTGCTCCATTGACTCCTTTTCTCAAACTAGACAATGGCATTCAGCCTATTACTATGGGTACTGTTTGGTAGTGCCTTGTATCCAAAGTTGCAAAAAAGGTGTAACTTCTGATGTTGTCCCTTATCTTATGGGTCATCAGTATGGTGTTGGTATTTATGGTGGTGTTGAGGCCCTTCTACATGTTGTCACTCGACTTTTTTATGAATAACAACACCACACTACAGTCACCATGTCTCTTATTGACTTCAACAATGCCTTCAACATGGTTGATAGATCTACCATATTCCGAGAGGTTCGTCTTCATTGCCCTTCTATTGTACGATGGGTTGAGTTTTTCTATAGATCTCCATATCCTCTCTATATGGATCATGGCGAGCCTCTTTTTTCTTCTGTCGGGGTACAACAAGGTGACCCATTAGGCCCCCTACTTTTTTCCCTGGGAATCCACCCTCTTATTTTATAGGCAAAGGATGCATGTCAACTTGACCTCCTTTCTTTCTACCTTGATGATGGTACCCTCATTGGGGACACAGAGGTTGTTTTGAAGGCTCTATCCCTCATTCAGGAGCGAGGCCTAATGTATGGTCTTCATCTCAATACTAAGAAGATAGATTTTTTGGCCATATGATGACCCTAGATGAGGCTCGAATGTGGGCTTATTTCCAACTGACATCTCTCATCTAGGGCGTGGAGTGAAGATTCTAGGTGGCCCAATTTTCTACAGACGCATCCTTTGCGAAAGAACTTCTCCACAAACGTGTGATGAAGACCCTTGATATGATGGATCACATGTCCTCACTCTAGGACCCACAGTGTGAGCTTCTTCTTCTTAGGTCTTGTGTTGGGATGCCCAAACTGTTGTTTGATATTTGTACAACACCTCCTTCTTCTATCAAACATGTGTTGGATATTTTTGATCACGATCTTCGTCGTTGTCTAGAGCATATTGTGGTTGGTGATGACCCATGTTTTGGTGATTTACAATGGTGTTTGGCTACACTTCCTATGCATCTAGGGGTATTGGGGATCAAGTCCTCTCATGATGTCAGTAAATTTGCTTTTGTTGCCTCTCAGATACACACTAAAATCTCCAAGACCATATGTTGTGTGAGGTCACATGTGTACCTGCAGGGCTCCCCTTTGTCCAAGCACATGCTTGCATATGCAATATCTTGCCATCTTTATGTTGGTCTATGTTGACAAGTACGCATTCTACCACCCCAAAGACCCAGTCTATTTTGGTAGACGCTTACTACAAAATGGTCATCCAGCAAATCATGGCAAGTGACCTATCCTTACGGCAACATGTTATTCTCACTTCTTTACAAGACGATCATGCACAAAATTTTTTGAGGGTTGTTCCTATTGATGGCCTTGGTCTGTCTATGTTACCCATTGAGTATCGAGCTATCCTTCGGTATTGGCTTATGATTCCCTTGTATCCAGGTGATGAATGTTGTCTAATTTGCAACATCATAGATCTTGATGCCTTTGGTGATCATGCAGTGCACTGCCGCTCGGAGCCTGGTTATAAGTTTTGTCATGATGTTGGCACTCGATCTGGGTTAAAGGTATTGAAAGAAGCTCCTTTGGCCTTCCTTGGCACTCAATCTGATGGTGTTCATTCATTGCGACCTACAAACATTCTTTTATTTCACTGGATGAATGGAAAACATGTCTGTGTTGACCTAACAGGAGTTTCTCCCTTGACAGGTATCCTTTCAAAAAACTTTAAAGTAGGGCAGGCAACGTCCGAGGTAGCAATACAAAAAGTTCATAAACATAGAACAACATGTGAGGCCAATCAACATCATTTTCTACCTTTCACGTTTGACACCTTTGGGGTGCCTGCCGACGATGCAGTTTTTCTTCTTCGACGCCTTTAACAATATAAATAGGAATCGTATGATGCCTTCATCTACATGTAATGATTTTATTTTTGGGTCCTTGGGTTTTGCCATCCAACAAGGATTGGCAATCCAGTTTGTTGCTTGCGCTTCTGTGAGAGATTTTATGTAATCTTTTGAGAAATTATATGAAACATATTAAGTGACATGTTGTGAGATGAAACCATCATGATATGGGCCCTGACTCGTTACAAATTTATTTTTAGGGGCTTACTGTGAGAGAACACTATCATGATAGTGGTCACATATCCTCCCAAATGCAATTACAATGACATGTTGGGAGAGGACACTCTCATGATATGTGATGTGGCTCCTCTCAAATGCATTTTCAAAGACCTGATGTGAGAGGATGCCATAATGATATGGGCCCTGGTTCCTCCCAAAAACATATTCAGTGACATGTTGTGAGACGACACCATCATGATATGGGCCATGGCTCCTCAGAAATTTATTTTTAGGGACTTACCGTGAGAGCAAACTATCATGATATTGGTCACATATCCTCCCAAATGCAATTACAATGACATGTTGGGAGAGGACATTGTCATGATATTGGAGGTGGCTCCTCTCATATGCATTTTCAAAGACTTGATGTGAGAGGATGCCATAATGGTATGGGCCCTGGTTCCTCCTAGAAACATATTCAGTGACATGTTGTGAGACGACACCATCATGATATGGGCCCTGGCTCCTCAGAAATTTACTTTTAGGGACTTATCGTGAGAGAACACTATCATGATAGTGGTCACATATCCTCCCAAATACAATTACAATGACATGTTGGGAGAGGACATTCTCATGATATGTGATGTGGCTCCTCCAAAATGCATTTTTGGGATCTTCCCGTGAGAGGACACCATCATGATATGGGTCATGGATCCTCAAAAGTTTATTTTTAGGGACTTGCCGTGAGAGCACACTGACATGATATTGGTCATAGATCCTCCCATATATACCTCCATCCACATGCTACGAGAGGACATTCTCATGATATGGGATAGAGGGTCACCCTGGCGAAGTCCACGTGCATGCTTTGTGCTTTTGGTCCGATCCCCATTTATAGCAAAAGTGTGCTAGACAGATGTGATGCAATCTTTGACTTTACTCCTCCACTTCATCCCAAAACCCATCTTCTCCATCACCACATCAAGGAAACTCCACTCCACCATGTCGTATGCTTTAGACATGTCCAACTTCATAGCAAGACTACTTTTTTCTTCCCCTTTTCTCTCTTCATAGAGTGGAACACTTCCTAGGCTATGAGAGCTCAATGTTATGATATAGGCCATAGATCCTCCTAAATTAATTGTTATAGACTTGATATGCGATGACATTTGTCATGATATGGGCCCAAGTACCTCAAAAATGTATTTTCAGAGACTTGCTGTGAGATGACACTTTCATGACATGGGCAATGACTCCTCTCAAAAGAATTTTAGGGACATGTTGTGAGAAGAAAACATCATGATATGAGCCCTGACCCCTCACAAATTCAATTTTAGGGACTTGTTGTGAGACATCACTATCATAATATGGGTCTTAGCTCATCCCAAATGCATTTTGAGGGACTTGTTGTTAGATGATACTATAATGATATGGGCCATGACACCTCCCAAATGCATTTTTAGGGACTTGTTGTGAGAGGAAATTGTGGTGATATGGCCCCCAAATATAGCCAAATGCATTTGTAAAGATTTGTTGTGAAACGATATTGTCAAGATATAGGAACTAGATCCTCCTTAATGCATTTTTAAGGAGTTGTTGTAAGAGCTCAATGCCATGATATAGGTTGTGGATCCTCCTAAATGAATTGTTAAAGACTTGCTACGAGATGACATTTGTCATGATATGGGCCCAAGCACCTCGCAAATATATTTTCAGAGACTTGTTATGAGAGGACACTTTCATGAGATGAGCTATAGTTCTTCCTAAATGCATTTTTGGGGACATGATGTGAGAGGACAACATAATGATATGGGTTGTGACTCCTCATAAATTCATTCTTAGAGACTTGCTGTGAGCAGACATTCTCATGATATGGGTCATGGATCCTCCCTAATACATTTCTAGGGACTTTCTATGAGAGGAAACTATCATGATATGTGACATGTCTTCTCCTGAATGAATTTATAGAGACTTTATGTGAGAGGACAATGCCATGATATGGGCCTTGGATCCTCCATTATCCATTTCTATGGAGCTTTTATGAGAGGACATTATCATGATATGGGTCGTAGATCCTCCCAAATGCATTTTTTGGGACTTACTGTGAGACGACATTTGTAATTATATGGGCCCCAAATACACTCAAATGAATTTTTGAGGACTTATTTGTTATGAGAGGACGTCATCATGAAATGGGACCTGAAACCACCCAAATGCATTTTTAAGGACTTATTGTGAGATGGCATTGCCAGTCAGCAGAACGTGATCACTCTGTTGTTTCTCGACCCTAGTCAGCAGTGGAGCTTGCCCATTCGATCGTTGTTCTCCATCGGGACAGGTTAGTTCTTCATCTTCATTCTTCTTTTCTCAATCGCCTCTTTCTCATTTGCCCCTCTTCCTTAGTCTCCCCTACAAATTCTTGGCCACAAGCAGGTAACTCGAGCAACACTGAGGCCCAATTGATTTTCCTCGTTCCTCATTCGCCCCTCTTCCTCATTCTCCTTCCTTTGTTTTGAATTAATGGAGTTTCCTTTTCTTCCAGCTATCACAGGTACTAATCAAATCGGTTGCAAGATAAAGGAGCTCGTCGCCCCAATTGAAGTTCATCACCATTCAGAGTTAGTTCACATTTTCCCTTATTGCTTTGCTCTGATTTCATGGATTTACCATTGCTTTGTTCGGAATTCGCAAGCAGAACATACTGTCTTCTAATCTATACCCCCACCCAACCACAACGTATCTATCCCTCTTTATAATTTTTGACTCCATGCTATTCCTTAAGTGTCTCTCAAATGCATTTTTAGGGACTTGATGTGAGATAACGTTTGTCTTGAAATGGGCCCTGACACCTCCCAGATGTGTTTTCATGGACTTGTTGTGAGAGGACGTTGTCATGATTATGGACCTGACACCATCCAAATATATTTTAAGGTAATGGCACCTCCCAAATATATTTTCAAGCACTTGGGATGGTTTTGGTTGTGATGGTTGGCCTTGTTTCAGTCGTGATGGTCTGTTCTGCTTCTGGACGTGACATTTTGTTTAGGTCTGGTCGAGATGCTGCATTTGTTGAACTCACGACGTTGTGTTGTTAGGGTGGGTCGTGATGTTTGGATTGTTCATGAAGCCTACACTGGTTGTGGAGGCAGTCACGATGTTGCATTGTCAGATATGGGTTGTGGCACATCCCAAATGCATTTTTAGGGACTTGATGTGAGATGACAATTGTCTTGAAATGGACCCTGACACCTCCCGAATGCACTTGAAGAGACATGTTGTGAAAGGAAACTATCATGAAATGGGTCGTGGAACCTCCCAAATACATTTTTAGGGACTTGATGTGAGATAACATGTGTCTTGAAATGGTCCATGACACCTCCCAAATGTATTTTCATGGACTTGTTGTGAAGGACATTATCATGATATGGGACCTGACACCTCCCAGATGCATTTTAAGGCCATGGCAGCTCCCAAATGTATTTTCAAGGACTAGGGATGGTTTTGGTTGTGATGGTTGGCCTTGTTTCAATCGTGATGGTCCATTCTGCTTCTGGACATGACACTTTGTTTTGGTCTGGTCGCGACGCTGCATTTGTTGCGATCGCAACGTTGTGTTGTGAGGGTGGGTCGTGACGTTGTGTTGTGGGTTGGTCGCGAAGCCTATGTGTAACGCTGGTCATGGAGATAGTCACAATGTTGTGTTGTAAGATATGGGTCGTGACACCTCCCAAATGCATTTTTAGGGACTTGATGTGAGATAACAATTGTCTTGAAATGGGCCCTGGCACCTCCCAAATGCATTTAAAGGGGAACATGTTATGAAAGTAAACTATCATGATATGGGTTGTGGCACCTCCCAAATGCATTTTTAGGGACTTGATGTGAGATAACGTTTGTCTTGAAATGGGCCCTGACACCTCCCAAATGTATATTCATGGACTTGTTGTGAGAGGACGTTGTCATGATATGGGACCTAACACATCCCGAATGCATTTTTAAGGCCATGGCACCTCCCAAATGTATTTTCAAAGACATGGGATGGTTTTGGTTGTGATGGTTGGCCTTGTTTCAATCGTGATGGTTTGTTCTGCTTCTGGACGTGACACTTTGTTTTGGTCTTGTCGCGACGCTGCATTTGTTGCGGAAGCGACATTGCTTTGTGAGGGTGGGTCATGACGTTGTGTTGTAGGTTGGTCGCGAAGCCTATGTGTAACACTGGTCGTGGAGACAGTTACGACATTGCGATGTGAGATATGGGTCATGGCACCTCCCAAATGCATTTTTAGGGACGTGATGTGAGATAACAATTGTCTTGAAATGGGCCCTAAAACCTCCCAGATGCATTTGAAAGGGACATGTCGTGAATGGAAACTATCATGATATGGGTCGTGGAACCTCCCAAATGCATTTTTAGGGACTTGATATGAGATAACATTTGTCTTGAAATGGGCCCTGACACCTCCCAAATATATTTTTATAGACTTGTTGTGAGAGGACGTTGTCATGATATGGGACCTAACACCTCCCAAATGCACTTTTAAGGACTTACTGTTAGATGACATTATCATCATATGTACCATGACACCTCCCAAATGTATTTCTAAGGAGTTGGGATGGTTTTAGTTGTGATGGTTGGCCTTGTTTCAATCGTGATGGTCTGTTCTGCTTTTGGACGTGACAATTAATTTTGGTATGGTCGCGACGTTGCATTTGTTGCGGTCACGATGTTGTGTTGTGAGGCTGGATCGTGACATTGTGTTGTGGGTTGGTTGCAAAGCCTATGTGTAACCTTGGTTGTGGAGACAGTCACGATGTTACACTATGAGATATGGATTGTGGAACCTCCCATATGTATTTTTAGGAACTTGGTGTGAGATAAGAATTGTCTTGAAATGGGCCCTGACACCTCCCAAATGCATTTGAATGGACATGTTGTGAAAGGACACTATCATGATATGGGTCTTGTCACCTCCCAAATGCATTTTTAGGGACTTTATGTGAGATAACATTTGTCTTGAAATTGGCCCTAACACCTCCCAAATACATTTTTATGGACTTGTTTTGAGAGGACATTGTCATGATATGGGACCTGACACCTCCCAAATACATTTTTAGAGACTTACTGCGAGATGACATTATCATCATTTATGCCATGACACCTACCAAATGTATTTTCAAGGACTTGGGATGGTTTATGTTGTGATGGTTGGCCTTGTTTCAATCGTGATGGTCTATTCTGCTTCTAGACATGACACTTTGTTTTGGTCTGGTCGCAACATTGTGCTATAAGGGTGGGTCACGATGTTGTGTTGTGGGTTGTTCGTGAAGCATATGTGTAACACTGGTCATAGAGACAGTCACGATGTTGCATTGTGAAATATGGGTCGTGGCTCTTCCCAAATGCATTTTTAGGGACTTGATGTGAGATACAATTGTCTTGAAATGGGCCCTCACACCTCCCAAATGCATTTTAAGGGACATGTTATGAAAGGAAACTATCATGATATGGGTCGTGGCACCTCCCAAATGCATTTTTAGGGACTTGATGTGAGATAACGTTTGTCTTGAAATGGGCCCTGACACCTCCCAAATGTGTTTTCATGGACGTTTTGTGAGAGGACGTTGTCATGATATGGGACTTGACACCTCCCAAATGCATTTTAAGGTAATGACACCTCCCAAATATATTTTCAAGCACTTGGGATGGTTTTGGTTGTGATGGTTGGCCTTTTTCAATCGGGATGGTCTGTTCTGCTTCTGGACGTGACATTTTGTTTTGGTCCGATCACGACGCTGCATTTGTTGCACTCACAATGTTGTGTTGTTAGGGTGGGTCGTGACATTTGGATTGGTCACGAAGCCTACACTGGTTGTGGAGGCAGTCATGATGTTGCATTGTCAGATATGGGTTGTGGCACCTCCCAAATCATTTTTAGGGACTTGATGTGAGATGACAATTGTCTTGAAATGGGCCATGACACCTCCCAAATGCATTTGAAGGGACATGTTGTGAAAGGAAACTATCATAAAATGGGTTGTGGCACCACCCAAATATATTTTTAGGGACTTGATGTAAGATAACATTTTTCTTGAAATGGTCCATGACACCTCCCAAATGTATTTTCATGGACTTGTTGTGAAGGACGTTTTCATGATATGGGACCTGACACCTCCCAAATGTATTTTCAAGGACTTGGGATGGTTTTGGTTGTGATAGTTGGCCTTGTTTCAATCGTGATGGTCCTTTCTGCTTTTGGACGTGACACTTTGTTTTGGTTTGGTCGTGACGCTGCATTTGTTGCGATCACAATGTTGTTTTATGAGGGTGGGTCGTGACGTTGTGTTGTGGGTTGGTCGTGAAGCCTATGTGTAATGCTGGTTGTGGAGACAGTCACGATGTTGCGTTGTGAGATATGGGTCGTGACACCTCCCAAATGCATTTTTAGAGACTTGATGTGAGATAACAATTGTCTTGAAATGGGCCCTGGCACCTCCCATATGCATTTGAAGGGACATGTTGTGAAAGTAAACTATCATGATATGGGTCGTGGCACCTCCCAAATGTATTTTTAGGGACTTGTTGTGAGATAACATTTGTCTTGAAATGGGCCCTGACACCTCCCAAATGTATATTCATCGACTTGTTGTGAGAGGATGTTGTCATAATATGGGACCTGACACCTCCTAAATGTATTTTTAAGGCCATGGCACCTCCCAAATGTATTTTCAAGGACTTGGGATGGTTTTGGTTGTGATGGTTGGCCTTGTTTCAATCTTGATGGTTTGTTCAGCTTCTGGACGTGACACTTTGTTTTGGTCTTGTCACGGCGCTGCATTTGTTGCGGAAGCGACGTTGCTTTGTGAGGGTGGGTCGTGACGTTGTGTTGTATTTTGGTCGTGAAGCCTATGTGTAACGCTGGTCGTGGAGACAGTTACGACGTTGTGTTGTGAGATATGGGTCATGGCACCTCCCAAATGCATTTTTAGGGACTTGATGTGAGATAACAATTGTCTTGAAATGGGCCCTAAAACCTTCCAGATGCATTTGAAGGGACATGTTGTGAATGGAAACTATCATGATATGGGTCGTGGAACCTCCCAAATGCATTTTTAGGGACTTGATATGAGATAACATTTATCTTGAAATGGGCCCTGATACCTCCCAAATATATTTTTATAGATTTGTTGTGAGAGGATGTTGTCATGATATGGGACCTGACACCTCCCAAATGCACTTTTAAGGACTTACTGTTAGATGACATTATCATCATATGTGCCATGGCACCTCCCAAATGTATTTCTAAGAAGTTGGGATGGTTTTAGTTGTGATGGTTGGCCTTGTTTCAATCATGATGGTCTGTTCTGCTTCTGGACGTGACACTTTGTTTTGGTATGGTCGTGACACTGCATTTATTACGGTCACGACGTTGTGTTGTGAGGGTGGATCGTGACGTTGTGTTGTGGGTTGGTGGTGAAGCCTATGTGTAACGTTGTTCATGGAGACAGTCACGATGTTACACTATGAGATATGGACCGTGGAACCTCCCATATGTATTTTTAGGAACTTGATGTGAGATAAGAATTGTCTTGAAATGGGCCCTGACACCTCCCAACTGCATTTGAATGGACATGTTGTGAAAGGACACTATCATGATATGGGTCGTGGCACCTCCCAAATGCATTTTTAGGGACTTTATGTGAGATAACATTTGTTTTGAAATGGGCCCTAACACCTCCCAAATGCATTTTCATGGACTTGTTTTGAGAGGACATTGTCATGATATGGGACCTGACACCTCTCAAATGCATTTTTAAGGACTTACTGTGAGATGAAATTATCATCATTTGTCCCATGGCACCTCCCAGATGTATTTTTAAGGACTTGAGATGGTTTTGGTTGTGATGGTTGGCCTTGTTTCAATCGTGATGGTCTGTTTTGCTTCTGGACGTGATACTTTGTTTTGGTTTGGTCGCAACACTGCGTTTATTGTGGTCACGACGTTGTGCTGTGACTGTGAGGGTGGGTCGTGAAGTTGTGTTGTGGGTTGCTCGCGAAGCCTATGTGTAACGCTGGTCGCGGAGACTGTCACGATGTTGCGTTGTGAGATATGGGTCGTGACACCTCCCAAATAAATTATAAGCCACAAACAAATTATCCAAAAGAGAGGCATAACACATCACCAGATCATATTGGAACATATAAGGTGTGATCTCATCACATCATCACTTGATATTGTCATTCACCATAATTTTCACCACAAGAACCACATACTTTGGGGTAACAACCCCTCATGTCATCATTGAGGAAATTATCATATCATATAAGGCGATAAGCTATCATTAGGTCATAAGACCATTTTTCTCCTCATTCAACGATACCAATATCTCACATGACTCTTGAGGCCCATTCAAACATATCATAATCACCATATTTCATACTTGGCTATGCATATCAACTGGTATTACCTGCATGGTTAGAGACAGGTAACAAGAAGAATAATACATCACCAACATTACCATATGATACGATTCATGTCATTCACATTACATCATTAAGGTTAGAGTTCTTCTTATTCAATTAGGGTTATAAGGTTGGATCAACAACCACCCTTAGATTATTGTTCCCATAATCATTATAAGGTATCTTATGAAAGAAAGAATATAGCAAACACCACTCTTGGTAAATCATCAAATCATGATCTTAATTATCAAATCATCATTTATAGTAGTTTCTTGTTCTATATGATACATCCTCAAGAAGTTATAATAATATTTTGTTTCCGTATATTCAAGTTTAATAAAAAAAGTATTGAACTAAGTACTAGGTAGGTAAACGAACATCATGTTGAACATTTTATTCGGGTCGCAAGGGACTTATATTGAAAAATTAAGAGATGAATCCTAGGATATTATAATTTTTTAAGGGTATTCATAAGGTATTAGATAAAAAAGGTTTACCCCTGTTTTAAGTGTAGATATCGGATGTCACCATAATAAACTTAAAATCTAGGCAAGTGGATGCAATTTTCCAGAGTCAATCCCACTCCCCCACCCCACCAGGTAAAACATACAGTTACACTCTTTTCACGGCCACCCCCGAGTCCTCGACTCGCCGCCAACGCCTCATCCCCAAATTATGTTATCATTTCGAGTGAAACACCTGCACAAACCCTGGCGCACCGCCAAATTCACTACCCCTCTGTTTCCCTCACGGTCGCCGTTGGTGCACGACTCCCACACAAGCGTCCAGGACATGTTCCTCTGCACCGTCGACCTCAAGGACCGCCGCATCTGTGGAAGAATGGTATCTCCCACTGAAATGTTGAAAAGCGTGGTTTTCAGGCTCTGTTGCCTCGCGCCCCCGCCCTAGTTCTGGCTTTATGGCCTCTGCGCCCCCACCCTGGCCTTCTCTTCCGACCTCTGCACCCTCCCACTTCCAGTCATATAATTGATGGTTTTGATGCCGTTCTGATGATGAGAAGAATCATCTTCTAGAAGGGGTCGTCCATATGTGGTATCTTTGACTACTTGCAACTATTATTACTATATTTGGCTGTAGGTATGTTTCCAGATTATTAAATGTGTGGCTTTTTAGCATTGATATCCATACTCCCTTTGGATGAAGCACATGATCTAAATAAAATATTATGTTTGTGATCATGACAAAGAAATGATATTGTGTGTTTGTGTGTGCTATTTTTATTTTCTTTTGTGCTTGCAACAGTGAGATTCACCACAAAAAGCATATTGACACCTCTGATGTCGTCCTGTATCTTCTCTTTGTTGATCAACATTTCATGAAAAACAGAGGTAAGTTTACTTGTATTGTACTAAAACAAATTATTAGTACCTAGGTGATTTTTCCTAGTTGTGGTATTTCCTGAAATATAAACTGTGTTGCTTCTAGAGTGATCATTTCCCCTAGTTGTGCAATTCCTTTGTGATTTCCACTCTCCAGTGGTTGTCTCAAGGTGTATGCTATTATGTATCATTTTTAATATATGATGAATGGTTGTTGAAGCTGTGTTCTAATCTAAATCTGACTTAAAACTTGGAAGTCTGCTCATTTTCCTAGCATAAAATTAGAGGTGATGGAGGGATACAAGTAGGAGAAACAACAATATGATGAGTAAGGTAGGTGAGGGGAGTATGTGAGAGGCCATTTCCAGAGTAGAAAATGGCTTCCCTGGAACACAAATATCATGTGTTCATAAGACCTGTCCTCAACAATTTTTTTTCACATAGACACTGACTATTAAACTACCGTGCTCAACGTTATCTAGTGCCCCCATGCATGAATAGTGAGGGAACCAAACAACAATCAAAATATTTTTGTTTGTAGTTGTTGTTGGCATTTTCAGAAGCAACCATGTGTCTTTTGTTCTTCTTCTCATAAGGAGGAAAAACAATGAGATGGTGTGTTGTGTTCTATCTAGAAAATGGTGGAGGGTTGTTAGTATACTTCACATTATGCTCAGGTTTATAATGAAAAAGGTGTTTTCCAATTAGCTGGATTGTATTGAAAGAAATCAAGACTTGGTTGAGATCTCACTATAATTGAAAGCTATAATTGAAAACGGATCACTAGAATGTGTGAATAGATAAATTTCGCTACATTTGTATCTAGGGAAAAACTACATAGTTTCTTGTCAACTTTGTACTACTAGTGCTTGTGGATGATAGAATAACATTAAGTTCACTATATTTCCTCATGATTAATTACCACTTGCATGATTGTTTGAATCTTAAGGATAATATTCCATCCATAACCTGCTTTACTTGATCTCTTAAAACTCAATTCTTATATCTTGAAGCTAGTTGTTGTCTAGCTCAGAAGTTAAATTTATCATGAAGTTAAAGTCTAATGCAACTTATTATGTACCTCCTGCTAGCCATTTTTATCTGTATGTCTATACATTTCTATTCCACAGAGAAGTAAGATGAGAATATTATGCTAATTATTGGAGATTAATACATCACCTTGTTTCCAATATCTACTAGAATCTTGTAATCTATATTCTAAGAAGTAGCTATTATGGTTTTGTTGTAGTCTTTTAAATTACTGTTTCGTGTGTGTTGACATGTGGAATGTTGTTGCATTTTCTTTTAGAATATCTTTTTTCATGAGATCCTTTCTCCTTATATGATTTCTAGACCAAGGTGCTACCATATTTGTATGGTAGTTCTTTCTGCAGAAATATCATTATACCAAGATCTTGACACTTCTTTACTGTTGTTTTTTTGGAGTTGTTGTGTGTATCAAGCAAGACTTATTACAAGAAATATCAACTTGGCTGGATATGCAATGTTCTTCTATAGAATGTCATTGGAAATCACATTATTTTCCTAATCTTAATGCACAAGTGAAGCTGTGGCATACTAGAACTGGATAGCTTGGTGACAACCATCAAATGCAGTCACTGGATAAGGGGATTTCTAGATATGATTAGTCTTTTTCTAGATTGAATTACATCATACAAACTTCAAGCTTAAATGGAATGCACAACTATGAATCTAGTGTGGAAAGCACAGCCAGGAGTCTAGTTTGGGAAGCACAGCCAGAAATCTGGGGTGAAACAGAATGGGGTTATATGCTTCTTACATAACAACAACAAAAGTACCAAAGTTCTAATGGAAGATTTCTTCATCTAGTTCTTAGTTATGTGCTTTTCAGAAGCAAGTTATGGGGCATTCATGTTAAAGAGATTGTATACCACCTATCCTCAAGCTATGGGACAGAAGACTCATTTTTATGTAGAAGTTAGATGTACGGATGTTGAGCAATAATGTTTTGAATGCATTCACAGATAAACATGCCTGCAATAAGGTGGTCAACTGAAAATAGTTGTTTTTCTATAAATATGTCAAGGGATAATGCCTATATCCTCCCTTTGTAAATGCATATTTACTATATTAATAAAATTAAATTTCTGACTTTGTGTAAAAGTTTTTGCACTTCCATAATTTTGAGCATGTGGTGTATGTTTTCAGATCTATGGTAGCATTTGCATTGTCTTTATACGAAGGTTATAATCTGAAATATGTGACATCTATGCATGTGATATTTTGACACCATTGTACTGAAAGGGTGACAAGAATGCATGTGATATTTTGAAGATAGATGATGCATTTTGAAGTCACCTATTGGCTGGTTATAGAATTTGAGAACCACCAATAGGTGACATTCATTCCACATAGGCTACACTGCACAAAGGCTACTCTTAATAGGTGACGTTGATTTTGTTGGTGATGGATTCCTGTGTCACCTTTTCACTTATAGAATACATATTTGAATGTCACCTATGCCTTATATTTTAGTAGTGATGGTCGAATAGCGTTTTGAGTTGCGCCATGTAATAGTCCTCTGAACGGCGATATCCACCTGTCGACTCCCTCATTCTTGTGGCGTTCGAGGAACCTAACTTGGAGGCGCTTGACGAAGGGTATCCCTTGACGTCGTTCCACTGATGCTTCGCGCCGCTCTGTAGCTTATGCTTGAGATTTTCTTCAGAGTCTCCATTGATGGTGTCGGTAGCACATATCGCCAGCAGGGTTTTGCACGAGGGTGACGTATCGCAGTCTTGGTCAATGAGAGGCCGTGGGAGATCCTCCCTACGCTTGCCGAACTGCTCCTCCGACCGCAAAGGGAGCAGATACACATGGAGACGCGCCTTCTTTCCCCTGCTCTTGACGGCGAAGTCGTATTCCTCAACCATATCACGGACATCCTCGTCACAACATACGGTGACAAGCGTGTCTAGGTCGTGGTACGCCGACAACTTGTACGCGATCTCGAAGTCGCCACAACTCCTCCATTGTTGTTTCCCCCACGCTTCCAGAAGACTCGAGAGCTTGGCCGATAACCCGGCGAATGTGAAGCCCCGATGTATGGAGACGATATGGTTTTCCCCGGCGACATAGCAAAAAGCCGTATTCCGGTCATCGCAGATGAAGTAGCCACCAAAGCTGCAGACGAATTGGAGTTTCGCGGAAGTTTGTGCAGAAGCCATGATCACAAGAGATCGTTGCTCGGCAGATGGGTCTCTCCTTGCAGGCGTTGGTTATGTAAAAGGAAGGTTGTTACTATATGTAGGTTTTTGAGTTTGGATTTCGAGTCCTATCAGGATTCCAGTTTTGGACTTCCCCAAAGTATCAATTTTGTACCTTGATACTCCACATTTCAGACAATCTTTCAAAATGAAATAATCCTTTTGAATTTATACACAGTCATTCGGGCATTCATGTATCTTCTTATCCTTTGTTCCCATTGAACACAACATTTTGTTTAATTCGTATGTTGAGATTGGAAGCTCATTTCCTTCAAGAAGAATTTCATTTAACAAAGAAAACAATGACATTAAGATTTTGTCGCTCCATCTATTGTTATCCTTTAGAGTATACAATCTCAACACAACACTCAACTTTAAACTTTTTACAACCTAAGTATAATGGTCTCTCAACATCATGCACAATGTTTTTAAATAAGGAATGTGGATCGGTGTGCTCTACCCCATAACTATATAGAACCATATCAACCATGTCTGTTGGAATCGGTTTGTTCACATCTACATCATCAACAACAATTTGTTCTTCAACACAAGTATTGTTATCGACATCTATTGATCTCACCTTTGGATTCTCTCCATGCTAGTACCATTCTATACATTCCGGCATAATCGTGTTTCATGTGGCATGACTTTTGATTTAGTCAATAGTGTTGACTTTGAAATTATTACCACAATGCCTACATGGATAATAGAACCCATTTCCAGGTTGTTTTCTATGTTCCTCCACAAATTTTACAAAATAGTCAAGACCAGCAATAGATTCCGAGGTGCAGCGATTTAGAATGGACATCCATGATCTATCCATTCTTTGATCAAATAAAAAATAAGTATTAGGATTTAGGATTTACATGATGAGGGTTTAGGATCTACATATAGATTAGGGTTTATTATTTTGGATTTAGGGATAAGGGTTTATAGAATACGGTTTAGGGTTTACAAATTAGGGTTTATGGTTTATAGATTATGGTTTAGGGTTCAGTAATGAATGTGTGTACCAACTATCCCATTCTTGAACACCTAATTTCACTAGTAAGTGTATAAGGTGTATTTGGTTATCAAGAAGATTTTGACATCATTTCCCTATAATTCTTCAAGTACACCGATGTAGTGGAAAATGTCCACCAACATATGTATTAGAGAACAAACGAGAAAGTATTGATGAAACATCTTAAAAATTGAATATACATTATATACTTACATCCTAAATGAGATTAACTGTTCAATAAAAGTGCCAAACTAGGGACTGTCCAATATTTAATCCTAAGTAGTATATCTCATACGGGTTTCTAGGACAACAAAATACATCTATATATGTTGTCATTCCTATACCTATGATCATAGTTTCATCATTCATACCCTAGGTTTTATGCAACATCATTTAATTCCATTCATTCTTCCATTTGGGTTAGTTCATTCATGCATTATAAACCCTAATTAATCAATATTAATCAACTACAAAATCTTGAAGACCAATTATTGAACTAAGTTAAATGAATCACATTCAAGAGAGAAAGAAAGGAATATTAATTAATTGAGTTCATTCATGCATCATTAACCCTACTTAATTAAAATCTACTTCTAATTAACCACTTACCACAATGTTGGAGCAGGCTACAATGGCGGCGGCCAGAGGTGGAGGTGGAGGTGGTCGCAGCTAGAGTAGAATGGAGGTGGGGTTGTGATGGCAACTCAAGAAGGCTGGAGCGGCGTCCGATGGCTGGAGCAGTAGTAGCAGTAGCTAGGCAGAGAGCTAGAGAAGTAGTAGTAGTGGTGGCTGGAGCACTAATAGTAGCGGCAATAAGAAAAGGAGGAAGCAGAGAACAACGGAGCAGCAGGGTAGCAGCGAGGTAGAGCGAAGCAGAGGAGGTGAAGAGCACCAGAGAAAATCACCAGAGAAAAAATCATCTGTAATGAAACAGAAGATTGAGGGACATAAACATTTCACACGTTCTATAGGTGAACTTAGCCATCTGTTGTTAATGAAAATTGGTAAATTTACACATAACAAACTAACCCTTAAACTGGTGCTGACAAACATGGTCGTCCAGACCAGAACAGTCGTGTTGGTGACTCAGTTGGCTGTTTTGATGGCTAAAACCGATGACAAAAACCCTATTCCCAAAAATGAAGGTGGCCTTTGTTAGGAGACTTCATCATCAGTTTCATTTGCTAAAATCAATGACTAAGTAAGCACATCGATGTCAGTTGCTACATAGAAACTAACGGCAGAGATTCATCCCCAAACAAAAAAAAGTCAGCCTCAGCAAGGTAACTTATTTGTTAGTTTTGAACAGATACCAATGATGTAGAAGCAACTTGGGGGGGGATATTTTCATGGACACAAGGCGTGAAAGCACTTAGAAGTTTGTTCCTTATACAAAACCGACAACAGAGATCCTTCTACAAACAAAAAAAATGCCTTAGTAAGGGAATTGTGTCATCGGTTCTTCTGTCTAACTGACAACTCAGAATCAATTTGGGAGGAATAGTTTTATTCGTAGGGACATGGGAAAACTCTGTGTCATCTCTTCTAAGAGAAACCGATGCTAAAACTTATTTTTTTTGAGGAAAATGTTTTTCCCTGAAAAACTATATTTTGCGGGTTATCTAAGACGTCAATTTCACTTAAATGTAATTGAAATTATAGTAAAAGCGGTACCCGTGTCTTTTCTAAATTGGTGGGACTTGATTAATCGTGACTATTGTAAATAAGAACGGACGTTATAGATAGTGTGGTGTTGGTTTTTCTTTGTAAATGACATTTGAAAAAGTAACATTAGACGCCAAAAATGTACTAGTGTAATTGCTTAATGTCCGAAGGTTCTATTTTTTTATGATAGAAATGTGGGTGTTATTAAAACTTAAATCAGATTAGTAATGTCCCTGTGCTGATTAATATAAAGGAAGTGTTTCAAAATAATTGGTTTGACCATATTCTTGAATCTTTGTAAGAAGCCATATTGATGCCACATGACCAAGAGATTTATTTGGGTTCATCTATGAGATATATTGGTATATGTCATCTTCAATAATCTCATCAGTTGGAAGCAGGGTATTTGAAACATTAGTAGGTCAAAGAAGATCTTAGTCAATCATGAAAGATGCAACAAGTTGTCATATGATTAGGAGATCCCTAAAATAACTGAAAACATATGAGGTAATGATGTGCATGTTATAGGTAGAATTATTGTTAATAGGAAGATGATTAATAATTATACCATTGATGAGGGAATTTTTCTTCCTCTTGTTGCATGTATGGTGAACACAATTTGGTATTTATGTCATGTTCTTCGATTTAGTGATATTTAAAGCATTGATTGCAAAGGAGGAGTTGAGATGACTCAATTTGATTTCTAGACTCAGTAGAAGTTGGGTAAGAGTTGTGATCAGAATCAAGAGTGAGCATATCATCCTAAAGTGAATCAACAAGTTTTTAAATGTTTCCAAAAATTATTTTTGTTTAAGGATAGAGGGTGGAACTCAATTGTTTGATGTTATTTGGACGAGTGAAACCTAAAACTGAATCAAGTGAATGTTTAATCAAATAATTTGACACTACTTTAGGGAAGGAGTGATGCTTTATCCAGAAACACTCAAAGTGGAAAGGATTTGGCCCAAGGTTGAAAGGAAAGTGTTAAGTAGGGAAATAATCAAATAAACCTACAAGATGTCAAGCAAAAAGATATTTGGTATAAAGTGTCCCATTTTTTCCAAAAATAATATATATGGAGCAAGAATCACCTCTCCTCCATGTGGTTAGTTTTTTAGGTAGAAAGATCATCAGATTATGCAATTAGGTGAAGTTATTGAATAAAATTATTATTATGGGAATGATATTGGAAGGTGGTGATGTTGAAGTTCCTCTTAGGATGCAAGTTCACTGAGATTGAAATCACCTCCAACAATATAGGTTTAATCATTATAGAGACCAGCAAGCCAGTATAGCTCATTGATATAAGTTTTTATGTTATTCCTTGGATTTATAGATGAACAAGAAGAAGAAAGTTGAGTTATCAATATTGGAACAAAGGTTCAAGATGGTATATGAGGCAACCCAATGGGTTGCACTGTTAGTTACCACTTGAGACGACCTACCAAAATCCCTCGAATAAGATCTATAGTAGGCTTTTGAATTCAATTTGAGATGATGTTCCCTCCATAGAGTGAAGGTAAAAATCTAAAAGGTAATTCTTGGTCTCTTGGATAGTTGTGATATTAATTTAATTATTTCAGATGCATTGACAAATGCATTTTCTATCCTTCAAAGAGACTAAAACACAAACATTTAATGGTGCCAAAAGAAATGGAAAACAATAGTGAATACATAAGAACTGAACCTTAATGATATAACTGTCAAGATACTAGAGTGACTCTGTAACCAAATGGGATGATCAAATATTATTCTACCATGCATCCATCTCATTTTGTAAAGATCCATATGAGTTTCAAGATGGGTGCTAAAGTTATTACCAACAATCTTAGAAAAGCTAAAGAAATCATTACCTATATCCCTAGAGCTTATTTCTAATTAGGTTCTAGGAAGTTAAAGTTGAGTGAGAAGGGGATTAAGTCAAAAGCAATGATTTATGATGAGTGGCTACTTGAATCCATAGAAAGACAAGTAGACACCATCTTGTTTTGGGCTACAAATTTAGACAACAACCCCCAGATATAGGGGAATCTAAAGATAGATGAGGATATGGCCTTAAGGTATAAATCTTATTGGTCCTTAGTTTAGATATAAGGTCTGAAGTTGTTTTCTAAATTGTGATGTTCATATTGTACTTTTTGTGAATCAAATTTAGTGTCTTACTGAATATGATTGTATACACTAAACATACCATAAGAATCATCCATTATCTTGTTCTGAACTAGGATAATATTAGGATTATCTTGATGATGTGTAGTATATGAGAATTCAACTATATTTTTACCATCATAACCTCTAGGAGCCATGTTTTCTAACCTTCAGGAATGTGATAACACCAATTTTTGTGATGTTTTTGACTGTTATTTCATTATCAAAACTGCCCTTTTAAACTATTTTCCTCTCTTTTTATATGTACTTTTGCAATAACAGGACACACTACGCTCTTAACTCAATATTTCCCTCTTAGAGTTTTCACCCATTTTTGACTCATTTATCATCGAAGAGGCCCGTCCCAGACCATAAACGTGTTCTACGTGCATCAGCCTTTTTCCCAGGATGCCAACCGATACGCTCGCTGCCCGACAAGGCAGCGCGACTCGCTGACGCACGACACAAGGGCGCCGCGTAAGAGGAAGCGGACAAGCGATATGCCATTTACCCGATAGGGAGCCGGACTCGCCACGACTGCTGTAGCATGTCGTGCGATACATGCCACCCACCGGCAGGCGCCACTCTCCACGACAACTGACTGCCCGACACCCTTGAGACATCCAATACACGTATCGGGCATCCCTGAAGCCCGCAATAATGGAGCTGATGAAGTACACGTGGCGTCCGGAGCACCACAACTTCTTCCAACCGCTGCCTATAACTAGCAGCTACAGGACTCCGATGGGACGGGTCGAAACCCTACGAGAGCTACCAGAGTAAAGAGCTTGGAGCTAGAGTATCGTGCCTCAGAGGTTGTGCCGGGCGATTCTAGGTGAGCACTTCCCCATCCCGAGAGGGAGGGAATGGTTCACTTAGGGTCGTCCCGGGCACCGATGCAGGCCGATATCGGCCAACAAGGATACCCGATACAAGTGACCGATACCTGAAAGCGACACTCTAAGCCCGACATGATACCGAACCCCGATACGCATCGCCTGTCGTGGCGTGTCGTCCGAGAGGGTGCCGCCCAACATGAGCGTATCGGGCAAGGGTGCCTCGCACGATACAACCCGCCCGTCATGAGCGTGCCACCCGAGAGGGTGTGCCGCCCGACACAGTCGTATCGGGCAAGGCTCCTGCCTGATATCGGGCTGGAGAGTCTGCTGCTGTGTGTCGTCCTTCTAAATCAAGAAGGCAACATTTATCTTTATTATTTCAGTCATTTACTTCTTTTACTTCTGCAATGTAATCAGACCCTTATATGTTAATGGAAATAGAAGAGTTTAATTACCTGCTACTTGATACTCATCATTTTGCAATATCAATCACTAAGATGGTTAATCCTAGAGTTTAAACCTTTTTTATTTCCGGTTTTAAGGGTAGTATAGAAGGGTCGATCCCACAGGAAAACTATTTAGAGATTGTTCTTAGAACCCAAAGATTTGAAGAACTTTAATATTTGTTTTTGGTATTTTTTCATTTTATTAGAGCAGAGAGTAAAGTCCAATTGAGGGTTGAATGATTACACTACTGTAAGAAGAAAAACACTTAACAAGAATTAACATGCACAAGGGAATAATAAAAAGATTGTTAATACAAGAAAACTATATGAATGGAAGACTAATAATTAAAACAAACAAAGGATGCAGTGATTAAATCAAGAGAAGGAAATCGAGACTCGTAGGGGTTTTCACCACCTTAGCCTAGACGATAACAACTAAATCTTAAACGACGATTTGATGAAGGCTTGCGAATTAAAAAATCACAAAAGAGAAACTCCACAAGAGCCCATTGGTCTTGGTGCTCATGTTTCCTAGTTTATCATCCTAAAAGATGAAAATCCACGGTCATATCAAAACGTCTATGTAATCGATTTTATTGTTCTAAATCCGGATTTCCATGGTCATATCCATCCGGATTAACATGCGATCCGAAGATCAATCATTCAATTAAAACCGATTACCATATAATCATTTAAGAAGAAGCCGTTAAAACCATGGCTAAGGGGTTATTCCCCTTGCCCTGATAAAAGACTACTCACACATGGAGAACTGGGAGATGGAGGAAGAAAGAAATGAAGCCATAGTCTAGCCCAGAAATCAGGAAATTAATCCTTATGCTAGACACGATGAAATGGCTTAGTTCTTTGTTCCTTGCTCCAGAAATAAAGAACGGAAGGAAGGAGATTAAAACTAAGGTGGAGAGAAAAGACAAGAATAAGAATGAAAGAGCTATGCTCGAACCAAACCTACTTTATTGCATAATATGAGAATGATTATAAGATTAATTGCTGCAGAACTCCAAAATACAAGAAATCCCCGATGCTCCTTGGGAGGAGGAAGTGCCCTTCCTTTTATAGGCGAAAGAGGGGTAGGCTATCCAAAAAAAAGAGGAGAAAAAAAGAGAGGGAGCTATCCTTTTGAATTTTCAAGATTTGGTCAATAGGAATTTGATAGACTTTGATTGTCTTGACCATGTAACTCTCTTCAATGCAGATTCCCGCAACAGCGATTTCGAACGTATTTTTGGGCTAGTCAAAAATTCTGAAGAGGACCGAAAATATATTTTTCCTGTAGATAATTGAATTATCTTTGCAACGCATACTTGCACAATAAATTCTGCCTTGGGATGTGGGAGTTATATCAATTTTGGTGAAAGGTATATACTGAAATCAGACTCTGCGGGAAAACATAATGCTGCTTTCACTGGTTAATTGCGCAGCCAAATAAATACCAAAATTACCGCGAAAAATGTCTTTTTATAGCCAATAAAATTCTCTTTTCATTCCATACTTTATCTTGAAATTCTGCCTTTAGACGCAAAAGATATGGCTATTTTGGTGACGAGTATCTCAGGCACTGCGGGAATATTTGGAAGCCTCATATCTTCATCTTTTATTTTCTCGATTTAATTACTTAGATAATTCCTGAAAATTAAGAAAAATATCACAAGAATTCAGGAAAAGTATATCAAGAAGATGAAAGTGCTTATTTATTTTTGAATTAGCTAAAAATTAACAAAAAAGTCCTAATTAATTATTCTAAATGAAGTAACAATAAGAGATGAACATGCATTGATCAAAATATCCCAAACTTAAACTTTGCTCGTCCCGAGCAACATTAAAATCAAAAATACTTTCAAGACATCCTCTCAACCTATCATCCTCACTCTTCTAATAACCACTTGATTTCTTCCACCAAAATATGGCCAAGCGACCCTGACTTCCTGAATTCACGAAAAGTGACTTTTATATTTCCTACTTCACAAACTTGCATTTATTCAAGACCTACAATAAAACAGATTTTCATTTCACATTTGCATTTGGTACTCCAATTTTTTTTTAAAATTTTACACAAGAACATGGCTGATTTGGATGGTTGGGGTTTTTGTAGTTTTCCCCTGGGTAGAAAATTGGAGTGAAGGAGGTATGGAAGAAGGACAATCTCTCCTCTATTCGACTCGAGACCTTTTTATTTAGTGGACATGCAGTTACATTGACCGCATTTTTTTCTTTGATTTTTGGTGATACACCCAATTGCGTGGGTATAGAAGAAGCGGAAGAGGGGGAAGGGGTGCCACCCCAAACTTAGCCTGCTTTACTCGATGGAAGCCCACAGAAGGCCCACTGGATCTGTCCAAATTCAAGTCAAATCACATGAAGCAAAGGGGATCCGCAGAAGTCTCGCTCCTTCTAACGCTGATTTCCCACTTCTATAATTAATAGAATATCAAAATCAAAGGGACGATAGCGGTTTTCTATCTATGCCCTCATTTTTCTTTTTGACGAATGGAAAGATTTGGAAGTGGTAGAAGAAGAGTAGAAGAGGCTGTTCTTGTGCAACTTTTTTTTCCATCTTTTTTTTAGTGTACCATGCATTGGTTCAACTATTACCGAATCATGCGAAAAATAAATAAAAAAATTATACAAGTTGTACATGATAAGAAAGCATCACTCTTGAATCCTATCAGTCCTCTATAGCTTGCCATCTTTTCCAAGGAGTGATTATTATTTGAGGTCCTAAGTGACAGGAGGATTTCTAGTCATGAAAGTTTAAAAATTTTAGTCGCAAGGCAGTTACATCATTAAGGGGAGTATTTTGACAAATGATCATATCAAGACCGACTAGATAAAGGCCATTTTGCAACAAAAGTAATAAAAATATGGCCGACTAGATAATGGCCATGAACAAAGTAACTATATGCAAAATAAAAAAAAAGTGGAAATAATGCAAGAATAAAAAGATAAGGGGGTGGAATAGAATCATACCACCCACCTCCACCCTGGACTTAGATTTTTGCTCGTCCTGAGCAAAACCCAAACCCGAGATGGAGGGAAGAAAATTGTTGGGTTCACCAGGAGGTCCTGGTAGCTCAAAATATGTCCATCTGAAGAGAATGTTGATGATGGCTGGAGTTTTGAATAGAGGAGCTTCATGGTACACCCAATGGATGGGTAGTCGCGGAAGCCTAAAAAGGTATTCTGAATGATGTTGTGTATCACCTCGTAGTCCTTCGAGTAGGATCCACATATCTTCCTTCAACAGTGAAAGTAGTGTTGGAGATGAATGTGGATTGGGGGGGATTGGCAGGTGCCAGTTGGGTAACAAATGTAGTGTCGGATGTGGAAGATCAGACGGAGAATCTGGCTCAAGCATCTTTTTGCCGCATGGATCTACATGTGGTGAAGAGGGTGCCTGTATAAGAAGAACTGGTTTGTTAGCCGAGTAAACAATCATATGGGGATGTATGTCTTCTTGGTGAATTATGCAACAAGGTGCGTCTAGATCCTTTACCCCATAAATAGAAGCCAGTGGATTTGGTGTGGAAGACTCACAAATGGCATAATTGTCGTCATAATTATAAAAAATGATCAATCTAGGTTGTTCCATCTCTATTGGGGACTTCTCCATCTCTTCTTCATAAAAGATCTCATCAACATGGATGTCTATGGAATCAATTGGATCCTTTACTATGCTGAAGGGGAGATCTGATTCCTTTATAGGACAAGTGCCCAACTCAATGGGCTCAGAAGGGATCACCTCACAATATAACGATGTAATGTAAGGTTCTTGCAGTGGTAGAATCACCTCATTAGGTTCAACCAGATGTGGAAAAAGAGGTGGTTGAGTGAGGTCATAGTGCTCTTGATGATGAAGCCTTTCAAAAGAATCCATCAGTGCATTTTGGGTAGGTAATGGTATATTGGTCACAATAGGCTCAACCAAGATGGGATGATTATTGCAAACATCCAAATATGGGCCTACAACCGAGAAGGGTGGAGTCTTAGGTTTTTGGGATGTTCTTTGAGCCCACCAGTCATTAACCTTTTTGTTAAAAGATTCTTGATTCATGAATTTATCAACATAGGCCTCCATCCACTCATTTTCTGACTTATATGGATAGTCAGGGCCCCATACAGCTGCAACCCTAGCTAAACAAAGTTCTTCATTTACAGCATCCTGAATTTCTTTAAAACACCTATCCATCTCCTGATCAAGGTTGTGTGTAATCTCAACTATATCACATTGGACTTCTTCTAAGGGTGGTGGTTCATTATAGAGAAAGGGTTCCAATGAAGTAGATTGGCCATTAGAATCAAATAGATTAACATCCACAATGGAAGTGATTGGTGGAGCTTTAGGTACTCGAGTTGGTTCTACTTGATTGAAGATGATATAATCGTCGTCATCATCATCTATTAAAATCATCCTTAGCCTCTCTGGTTCCAGATTAAAAAATTGCCCCGCGGAATTGGCGTTCGGCGAGCGTCGCATGCATAAATGAAACAGTTAATCGTGTGCAGAAAAAACGGACTGCCGGAATGGAAACTCGACAGAAAGAGGAGTAGCACTTCCGGAATGTTACTCGGAAGGCATAAAAAAAATAAAAAAAAATTTCAAAAGATTTTTGGGGGTTCGAGAAAACAATCCGTTGTCCCCGGCAATGGCGCCAAATTGATACTCGTCGTTTTGCAATATCAATCACTAAGATGGTTAATCCTAGAGTTTAAACCTTTTTTACTTCCGGTTTTAAGGGTAGTATAGAAGGGTCGATCCCAGAGGACAACTATTTAGAGATTGTTCTTAGAACCCAAAGATTTGAAGAACTTTATTATTTGTTTTTGGTATTTTTTCGTTTTATTAGAGAAGAAAGTAAAGTCCAGTTGAGGGTTGAATGATTACACTAATGTAAGAAGAAAAACACTTAACAAGAATTAACATGCACAAGGGAATAATAAAAATATTGTTAACACAAACAAACTATATGAATGGAAGACTAAGAATTAAAACAAACAAAGGATACAGTGATTAAATCAAGAGAAGGAAATCGAGGCTCGTAGGGGTTTTCACCACCTTAGCCTAGGCGATAACAACTAAATCTTAAACGACGATTTGATGAAGGTTTATGAATTAAAAACTCACAAAAGAGAAACTCTACATGAGCCCATTGGTCTTGGTGCTCATGCTTCCTAGTTTATCATCCTAAAAGACGAAAATCCACGGTCATATCAAAACGTCTATGTAATCGATTTTATTGTTCTAAATCCAGATTTCCATGGTCATATCCATCCAGATTAACATGCGATCCGAAGATCAATCATTCAATTAAAATCGATTACCACCTAATTGTTTAAGAAGAAGCCGTTAAAACCATGGATAAGGGGTTATTCCCCTTGCCCCGATAAAAGACTACTCACACATGGAGAAATGGGAGACAGAGGAAGAAAGAAATGAAGCCATAGTCTTGCTCAGAAATCAGGAAATTAATCCTTATGCTAGAGATGATGAAATGGCTTAGTTCTTTGTTCCTTGCTCCAAAAATAAAGAACGGAAGGAAGGAGATTAAAACTAAGGCGGAGAGAAAAGACAAGAACAAGAATGAAAGAGCTATGCTTGAACAAACCTACTTTATTGCATAATATGAGAATGATTATAAGATTAATTGCTGTAGAACTCCAAAATACAAGAAATCCCCGATGCTCCTTGGGAGGAGGAAGTGCCCTTCCTTTTATAGGAGAAGGAGGGGTAAGCTATCCAAAAAAAAGAGGGGGAAAAAAGAGAGGGAGCTATCCTTTTGAATTTTTAAGATTTGGTCAATAGGAATTTGATAGACTTTAATTGTCTTGACCATGTAACTCTTTTCAATGCAGATTCCCGCAGTAGCGATTTCGAACGTATTTTGGCCAGTAAAAAATTCTGAAGCAGCCCGAAAATATATTTTCCTGTAGATAATTGAATTATCTTTCCAACGCATACTTGCACAACAAATTCCGCCTTGGGATGTGGGAGTTATATCAATTTTGGTGAAAGGTATATATTGAAATCAGACTCTGCGGGAAAACGTAATGCTACTTTCACTGGTTAATTGCGCAGCCAAATAAACACCAAAATTATCGCAAGATATGTCTTTTTTATAGCTAATAAAATTATCTTTTCATTCCATACTTTATCTTAAAATTCCGCCTTTAGACGCAAAATATATGGCTATTTTGGTGACGAGTATCTCAGGCACTGCGGGAATATTTGAAAGCCTCATATCTTCATCTTTTATTTTCTCGATTTAATTACTTAGATAATTCCTGAAAATTAAGAAAAATATCATAAGAATTCAGGAAAAGTATATCAAGAAGATGAAAGTGCTTATTTATTTTTGAATTAGCTAAAATTAACAAAAAAGTCCTAATTAATTATTCTAAATGAAGTAAAAATAAGAGATGAATATGCATTCATCACTGCTTTATGCTTGGTACTTTTGTTGGATGATTGTTATGTTTAACATCTGAACTCTAGCTTGTACGCTTGGATCGCGTTTCGATTAGCTACCGAATCGTATTTTCCCGTTGCAACAGCCTTGAGAGAGGTGTTGTGACTCTAGTGTTTGGTCCGATTCTGGAGTACGAGAGTGCCCGGAATCGGAGTTGCTTTAGTAACCTTTCCACTCTAACTTAAGCCCAGCAACCTCGAGAGGGGTGTTGAAGCTTGGCTAAAGGTACCCGCTTCGAGAGGAGGGGTACAAGATGTTTCTGTTGCCGCTTGTTCTACCGAAGTTTTCTCCTTTGTACCTTACTTTAGTACTAGTATTATCTCTCTATTCCCTGCATGAAAATCCCTAATAACTGATATATGCTTAAAACCTTAATTTTCCTCGTAGCTCTAATTGGAGATAGATTTCTTTTGTTTTATCGGTCTTATCCTGCTGTTCCCTTGGAGAACTTTACCATCTCTTTACCCTTGCTGGAGTGTAACGTGTCGATTCAGCGTTCTCAACACTACCACCCTTGTCCCTGTGTTCGACCCCGTATATCTACTTTGACCCCGTAAGCAAAGTTGCGGGGGCCTAGAAGGTTTCGGGTTATAAATGTAAAAGTCCGACTACTTCAAATCCGCTCCACTTTTTAGACGTGCGATTTAGGCCGGTCAACTTTTTGGCGCCGTTTCCGGGGATCATCCGGTGCAGTGTACATCGACAGCGTTGACCTCCCTCGAGCGCTTAGTACGAAAATACTACGACGAGGTGGCATCGCTGATACAACCATTCCTGGACACGACACCAAGCAAGTGGCATGAGCTTCAGTTCTGCCACCGCAGTCCACAACAGCTTCCTCTATCCAATGACTGTGGCATCTCCATCCTGGAATGGATAGCAAATGAAGAGACGCCTGACCAGCTCCACCACATCGACTATCACAACAAATGAGGAGAATATGTGTGGGAGCTTCTATCTGGCGCAGGCGTGCTCACCAGATAACCCTCACTGGATTAACATTACCTCACCTTATCTACCTCACAACTCTGGGACAGAGTGTGGAGTAAGTTTGGGGGGAGGGTACCATGTACCAGTGAGGGAGGTATAAATTTTTTTTTGAAATTTTGAAAAATTTTCAGACTCAAATTCTTTATTCTTTTGTTCTTCTTCTCTATATCATGTGTACATATATATATATATGTTCATACAAAAATTTTGAAAAAAATTATTTATCTTATCTCCATACATATGTACAAAGACACTATATAGTAAAAACCTGATACGACTTCTTGTCAGTTTATTTTTATGTACCTAAGGTGATGCAAGTTTTGTTTTGTCTTACTGATAATGCAGCCTCAAATGACAAAAGACTACGACTTTCCACGCCAAAATTTCGAAAAAAAATAATCTCGCTACAGCTAAGAGACGTGTATGCAGAAGGAAAAAGCTGCCCAAACAGCAAAAATCCCTCTTGTTTTCCCTTACCCAACAAAAACCCCAAAAAGAGAAAGCAGCCTTATGAGAATGAATAAAAGCATGAGAGTTGTGCCAAATGAAAAGAAAAAATAAATATATACACGCTTGTTTTTCAAAATTTCCATCTTTAGGCATGGTAGATCCTGGGCAGTGGTACGTAGGATGTGAAATCACTGCTCTAAAGCCAACATGCTTGGACTGCAGGGAGCACTTGCCCATTAACGAACCCATACCTGGAAGGACTGATGGGAAATAAGAAAAACCCAAAAAGCCTTAGCCTACCAAAACACACAACTTTCTTCCCCCAAAAGCTGTTTGGTGTGAAAGCTAACTTCGAAATCATGCACCTAAGTCTTACTGAAGCTGTAGAGAAAACCTTTTGCTGAAATAATAAGGCAGGAGAAATAAAGTATGTTGTTCGTGGTCGGGCCGCATTCTCTGTGAGACATCTCAATGCTCGCTCAACCCCTTGGCCTGAAAACTATACCGGTCAAGAAGAAGCATCACAAAATAAAGTTTAAATATTGATTGGGGACAATCAAAATGCTAAGTTCGGGGGAGTTGATAACACCAAATTTTGTGATATTTTTGACTGTTATTTCGTTATCAAAACTGCCCTTTTAAACTGTTTTCCTCTCTTTTTATATGTACTTTTGCAATAACATGCCACACTACGCTCTTAACTCAATATTTCCCTCATTTGCAGAGTTTTCGCCCATTTTTGACTCATTTATCATCGAAGAGGCCCGTCCCGGCCCATAAACGTGTTCTACCTGCATCGGCCTTTTTCCCAGGATGTCGACCGATACGCTCGCTGCCCGACAAGGCAGCACAACTCGCTGACGGGCGACACAAAGGCGCCGCGCAAGAGGAAGCGGATGAGCAATACACCATTTAACTGATAGGGTGCCGGACTCGCCACGATTGCTGTAGCATGTCGCGCGATACATGCCACCCACCGGCAGGCGCCACTCGCCACGACGACTGACTGCCCAAAACCCTTGAGACGGCCGATACACGTATCGGGCGTCCCTGAAGACTGCAATAATGGAGCTGATGAAGAACACGTGGCGTCCAGAGCACCATAACTTCTTCCAACCGCTGCCTATAAATAGCAGCTACAAGACTCTGATGGGACGGGTCGGAACCCTGCGAGAGCTACCAGAGTAAAGAGCTTGGAGCTAGAGTATCGTGCCTCAGAGGTTGTGTCGGGCGATTCTATGTGAGCACTTCCCCATCCTGAGAGGGAGGGAATGGTTCACTTAGGGTCGTCCTGGGCACCGCTGCAGGCCGATATCGGCCAACAAGGATACCCGATACAAGTGACCGATACCTGAAAGCGACACTCTAAGCCCGACATGATACCGAACCCCGATACGCATCGCCTGTCGTGGCGTGTCGCCCGAGAGGGTACCGCCCGACATGAGCGTATAGGGCAAAGGCGCCTCACACGAGACAACCTGCTGGTCATGAGCGTGCCGCCCGAGAGAGTGTGCCGCCCGACACGGTCGTATCGGGCAAGGCTATTGCCCGGTATCAGGCTGGAGAGTCTACTGTTGTCTGTCGTCCTTATAAATCAAGAAGGTGACATTTATCTTTATCATTTCAGTCATTTACTTCTTTTACTTCTGCAATGTAATCAGACCCTTATATGTTAATGGAAATAGAAGAGTTTAATTACCTGCTACTTTATGCTTGGTGCTTTTGTTGGATGATTGCTATGTTTAACATCTGAACTCTAGTTTGTACGCTTGGATCACGTTTTGATTAGCTACCGAATCGTGTTTTCCCGTTACAACAACCTTGAGAGAGGTGTTGTGGCTCTAGTGTTTGGTCCGATTCTGGAGTATGAGAGTGCCCGGAATCGGAGTTGCTTTAGTAACCTTTCCACTCTAACTTAAGCCCAGCAACCTCGAGAGGGGTGTTGAAGCTTGGTTAGAGGTACCTGCTTCGAGAGGAGGGGTACAAGATGTTTCTGCTGCTGCTTGTTCTACAAAAGTTTTCTCCTTCGTACCTTACTTTAGCGCTAGTATTATCTCTCTCTTCCCATTGCACGAAAATCCCTAAAAACTGATATATGCTTAAAACCTTAATTTTCCTCGTAGCTCCAGTTGGAGATAGATTTCTTTTGTTTTATCAGTCTTATCCTGTTGTTCCCTTGGGAAACTTTACCATCTCTTTACCCTTGCCGGAGTGTAACGTGTCGATTCAGCGTTCTCAACACTACCACCCTTGTCCCTGTGTTTGACCCCGTATATCTACTTCGACCCCGTAAGCAAAGTTGCTGGGGCCTAGAAGGTTTTGGGTTATAAATGTAAAAGTCCAACTACTTCAAATCCGCTCCACTTTTTGGACGCGCGATTTAGGCCGGTCAGAATGATATGGAATCTTTGCTTGAGGGGGTTATTTACATATGTTTACCACGTGTGTAAAATACAAGTGTATGTGTTGAAGTAATGATGGATTTTAAGTTCCATGTGTTGATGTTAGGAAATTGTGAAGCTAGACAATATTACAAATCAATACCAAATAAGCTAGGCTGAAGGAAAGAATTGAATTGATTGAATACAAACTAAAAACTAAAATTAACAAATTTATTAAGAAATGTGAAATTAGAGAGAAGGATCCTCTAGGATAATCAGTGTCACCACAATGCAATTTTTACTTGATTTTATTTTATATATATAAAAAAATCTTAGAAAAAAATTAGGGAACTATTAACTGTATTACCCTCTCTCGCAGTGAAATGCACTATTTAATTTAGTCAAAATCATGCTTTCACAATTTTCAAGTAAAATACTAAATGATTAGCGACATCTCTCAATATGCTTAGCCTAAAAATTGTTAGTCTACTTTTGTAGAGCATTATTAACCATGATAATGATAATTTTCCTATACTTTAAACCATTTTCAAAGTGATAAAGCATCTAAAGCATGGACATGGTGATAATCATGAACATGGCATAATGAATCATTTTACCACTAAAATTTCAAGATATGAAATTTATTTTTAGATAAATATTGTTAAGTACAAAAACACCAAGATAGAGAAGAGGAATTAGCCCAAAATATTGAACATGGTATCATAGTATATTTGGAAGGAGAAGATCATATGAATATAATTAGATGGAATCGAGGTCTTGTATAATGATGATCCTTTCTGAAGATGGGCATGAACAACTTACGATAGGGCTTTCAAATTTCTCCTCAAGGGTGTCATGATGTTCTTTTCTCCATATTCCCTCCTTTTCCTCCTTCCTCCTTTTGATCTAGGGCAGGATATTCATTGCTCTTTGATGTTTGTGTGATGTCCGTCGTGACTTTGGTTATATAGGTTGATAAGTTTTCAAAATATATTTTGGAATATTGGTCTTAAACCCTATATCTTGGCTACATGCATCAAAATTGGTACCATCGAGTAAAATTTGATATCACAATCTTTTTACTTTCCTTTTCCTTTAGGGAAGATTCAGTGCCGCTAACATGAAAGTCAATGCCACTAACTTTGGTAGTTTTAGGCAAATTTTCAAGGTTTTGTTAATTATGTATGTTGTGTCAGTGCTATTGGCATGAGGTTGATGCCACCCATTTTTTTAGTTTCTTTTCCACTTTCTTACAATAAAACAATAAATTATTAATATTATGATAAATATGCCTAATTATGCAGATGAATAAGAAATATTTATGCACAAATGATAATAGCCTAACTTGGGGTAACCTAAATAAAAAGTTGTGCAATTAGGAACATTTAGGATAAAACACCCAAATTAGGATATCAAAATCACAACAAATACATATGCATTAAAACTCCTATGATTAAATATATATCATCCTTGAGCACACTACACTCGGATTGGTAGAAGAAGTCATCAAGAAGACATAAATAATAACTTGAATTTTCTACCCACACTACACTACTGGGTCCCAAACCTATCGCGACTGACCACAAAGGAAGTAGTTACATTAAACTAATCAATCACTCTCACAAATAAAAATTCACAACAAGTTAAATGGTAAAAAATTAAATTGTTTTGGAGTAGGATAACATCATGGTTAGTAGGACACACACTTGGTATATCAATTTATCTCCCTATCTACATTTCTATGAAAAACTAGTCAATCAAAATTGTATGCATTTACTCAAATATAAATGAATGAGGGAAAAAATCTTGGTGTGGCCTAATGATAGAGTAATGGTTACAAAAAGTGGGTGACATGAAATGAGGATCACATTACAATTCAAGTCATTGTGAATTTGAAATATAATGATGCACCTAAATGATGGATGCATGAAAATTTTATGCCTTCTAATGCCTAACTTCTTTTTGGTGGAATGATGCATGAAATTGATGCCTCATCCTGATGGTGAGATTGATGGTGAAAGGCATTTTTCATAACTAAATTTTAGTTTCCATTACTTATTGATTTAGAGAGATGTATAAACTTGAATCAATAATTTCTTCTTTTTACCTTTTTTCTATCCTCTTGTCTTCTTCTCATATTTTTCAAGTAATCTCTTTTAGAAAAAGGATTGATAATCTTGGGGGCTTTATAATTTTTTTTGATCTAGAGTATGGATATATTATTCTTTCAACTTATGAAATAAAAAGCATAGTTACAAAAATACCTAATCAATGATGCAATGCATATAAAATCAATATGATATTTATGCATTTCATTTTTTATGCAAGCCAATATGAATATGAATTTAAGAAAATATTTTTTTTACTAAATTTAATGAAAATATGACTTATATAAATCATATCATGATGTGACATATAATATAAAGAAAATAACATGGGTCATTGTGTTCTTCCTATGGTGGAGTTGAATATCATGAGGGTAGATGAGATCATACAACTAAGAGACATTATATTCCAAACCATTATATGTCCCTCCTGTGTCATTTATTGAAAAATGGCAACCTTAAAAGTATATTTCTGAAATTCACATTGAAGTTTATGCTACTACTTGGTTTGATTTGGACTCAAACGTCATCGTCATGATATGAATCATAGGGTTAAGCTAGGTCTCTTGTTCACTAAGAATGCCTTCAAATTGACAAACCAAACAATTCCTCTAGTTAATGCACTGTTAAACATTAAAAATTAGATTCAAGAGTAAAGACAAATTGCATATTTCTTTAGATTTTATACCTTATCAAAATCAAAATTCAACTTGACTAATTTTTTTAAAAGTATAGATCCATGATTACACTAGATAGTTGTGATCTTAAAAATTAAAAACTAACTTTTATGAAATTAAAAGCAATGTGAACATACGATAAAAAGTAAAGATGCAAGAGATGAGCATATGATCACAACTTCATACCTCCCCAGAATCTTGAATTTGACATTGTCCTAAATGTTAAAATTAAAGTAACACAAATGGAATGGCGGTAGAAATGTGTCTAGGGTCAAAGATTGACATGCATGATATGCATGAAAGCACTCCTTCCAATGAGTACTCAGTCTCAATGAAGAATGTCCAGTGAAGTACTTGAGCTTGTCTACTAGCCTAGGTTTCATGAATCTAGGTGATCAATCAAATAAGGACTCCTCAAACATACCCTTTTTTCATTCACATCTTGATCAAAAAACTTCTTTTGGTTCCACCAGGATGAATTTGGTGGTACCAATTGTCTTGCTGATTGCTCATGGTGCTTGTTGGATATCGATACCATTTTGCGTGTCTTTATGTTGGTGTGATGAATGGACAGTCGGTGGTACCCAAATGACTTTGTTTTTTATTGTAAAGTTTCACCGCTTGGGTCAATTTCTACCGACGCATTTATCGTTGCTACCAAGAATGATTTGGAGTCTTAACATTTATTTTCACCATCTGACTCATTGCAACATACCAAGTTTTTTATGCCACCTAGATAACACTATAGCTTTTCATGTTCTTTGGATATTAAGATATTAGTAAAATGTTAACAGTAGAGATCATGGGGTCAGTTCCATAAGGTCTGTGAAATGTGTTCCGTTTATTGAATAGAGATGAAGTCAACGTGATCTACTTGAGGTTGGTGGTATCAACTCTGTACGATTCATGCCACTTAACACACAAATCAATGTACCTTATTTACTTGCATCAAAACTTAATATTAACCATCAACAAAATAAAATGAACTAATACTAACAAGTATATTTAAGTAATTAACAAATATGTATTAAAAGGAAATTTATTCTAATTAAACTAATTGGTTTGTTGCCTCTCACAAATTGATCCTTTCTTATGTCCCCGGATCGACATAATGCTTAACTATATCTTGGGTTATCACGAGTGGGTGATAAAGAATGATCATGTCATTGGAACTTCACAATATCAACATCAATTCGATAGCAATAATCACATCAGTGTAGCTTGGAATGGTTTCCTAGATATTCACATTAAGAAATGTTTTTGTGACGTCCCCAGATTTTCTAAAACTTAATCTGATGTGTGACGTCCAAATTGAAACCTCACCTCAGTGAGAATCCCAATTTAAACACCCCACACCAGGCTAAGAATACGAAAATCAAGGGAGTCTGAAGGAAACAACAGTAGCACATGCACATGAACAATAATAAAACCATGCACACATGTTCACCATTCAACATATAATTATAACATGAATTGTTACAACATTTGATATTACATATTGAACAAAAAACTTTAACATATACATGTACTACATCCAAACAATAGGATCTTAAGACAATAGGTCTACCTGTACATCAACTCGCTACACAACTCTCACTATCTTGGATCTTCAAGATCATATGTTCACAACCTAAACAAAAGATTACATGCGATACACATCAGCACAATATTCAAGAATATTGTACTGAGTACGCCTACGTGTCTTTTATATACCTCTCATCATATCTTGGCAATAATATAAAACTAATACTTGGCAGTTACAAAGAAATATAAGAAAATCATATACTTGCACAAAGATGTTCATTAACAAAAGAGAACACATACTTTAAGCCCATTTTCCATTATATCATCCATGCATTTACTACCTGAGAGTTGAATGCATTAAGGCATGATCTACTACCAAAGAGTTGGATCATTTAAAAATGTGATCTACTACCAAAGAGTTGGCCCACTTCCAAGTACTTTACTACCAAAGAGTTGAAGTACCTATTTTCCAACACTTTACTACCAAAGAGTTGAAATGCTTAGATATAATGGAATACATATATTATGTTTCATGTGTTCATAGAAATAAGTATGGAAAAACATGCAACATATCATACACGAACAATCATTTCATCCAATATCATATTCCAAGTATTTTTACTACACATATAACACAAGCATATTGTATAACAAGCCAAGTAAGAGGTAATGGCGTATCTTCCAAACATGTATCCTAATCACATATATCCATGCCATCTATATCTTGCTAAACCTGATTAAGACAAGATCATGCATCATCATCAGGTTCTCATCATCATAGCCCTAGTTATATCCATTTTAGGGTTTACCTTATCCCTTTAGTATATTTCCATATCACTTGCATTCTTGTCTTATAATTATCTTACTGATGTCATATTCCAGATTATAGTTCATCAACTGGATATACTCATGTGTCAAATTATTATGTGAACATATTTGACATTATGTCAATTTCATTAACCATATTAGGGTTATATCACATGTATTAAGGGTTCTCTTCATATAACATGAATTCTATGCATCATCATGATCTCATAATTAAATCTGAGGCTTCAAATATAGATATGAGCTTACTCTGTAAATTTCATCATTTATTGAGCAAGTATGCATTTATGACATTTTATTTAGGGTTATTAGCCCGAGATAGCCATTCTAAGAAAATTACATAATTTCGAGCATCAACATTATAATTACTGACATCAGATAGATTATAAACATGAATATACACTTAGTGACATATTCTCATAATTTTAGGTCTTTGTTTATTATTTATTAGGCATGAAATGACCATTTTACATCTTACATGATATCACTGAGATTAGTGCATCAATAGCCTAAAATTATCATTCTACTGTACTCTATGCATTTTTCTGAGGAGTCTGGTACCTTATTTGTATTTTTCTGTTAAACATACTAATTATTATGGTTTAACTGAGATTTGAGCATTTTCTAAGATATTTACCTTGAAAGGCCAATCGGGTAAAGCCACATGTCCTCTAATGGGCGAAACTCACTCATCTTGTGCCCACACTGAGCCGGTGGGCTTTCTTTGGTTCGTCCATCTGGCGACTGGGCCCGGTTCGCCGTCTCCACCTTTCCCAAGTCGTGCTACCTCTATTTCCTCTGTGAAATAGAGTACCACTACAATCAACATCCCCGTAAGGTCTCCGTGGTAATCTGGACACATTTGCCTCGTGGAAAGAGCACTTTATGAGTTTGCTTCACCTATGCAACATGGTATTCTTGGTCCTTGTCGATCCACGGTGGACAGGCTCCAACAACACCGCCTAGAATGTTGCGGCAGAGTAAAGGGGCGCATTGCCTCCTTTGTTTTCTGTCCGCCAGGGAACGTAGCCGCAAAGGCATGCTTCGGTGAGGAATATGCTCTGGATCTGGCCTCCTCATATGACAATCATTCCTCTCGCCTCTCTGGGTAGCCTCCAGGTCCCCTTACTGAACCGTCGACCACTCAAGCTCGTTGCCAGTGGCTCCTCCTGGTTCGTGAGAGCGCCGCCGCACTGCTCTCCTCCGGTGAGCGAAACCACAAGTGTCAAACCACCATCAACTACCACTGTGTGCGCCCTTGCTTGTGGGAGTCACAGATCTGAGCTCCGGCATCGTGTGGCCCAGCTGCTCCGGTGAGGACTTGGTCTCCGCCTCGCTAGAACTACAGCCGCCAACAGCTCCTCTCGTGTTTGCCATCGTTGCCAGCATGGTGGAATGGCGCTGGAGCCTCCTCTTAACCTTCTCAAACAACGAGGAAATCTCTAGGCTTCCGTTTCCATTTGTGAGCGCCACCACTAGGGAGCGCCGACTTGGAAAGGCTAGAGATCCATGCCTCCTCACACCCTCTACTGTGGTGGCTCCACCTCGCAGCTTGAGGAGTTTGCAGCTAGTAGCCGGTGACGCGGTGGACCAAGGAGGATATCTCCTCCACTTTGACTAGTGTCGAAGTGGAAAGACATTACTATTATAAGAGGGATCCTCCCAGATCTGACCATGAACAGGTACTTAGAAGGGGGCTATCCAAAGTAACCGTTCACTTAAAACTACATACGAGCCACGATCGTCACAAACCGGCAACTTGAGTCATGATTCCAATCTCCCCAATACCTTGTTATAACCGTTGCTCGATCATGCACATCCAAAGGATGTAAAAGCCTGATCCGTGGCATCTCCATCTCAACACTCTATCCATTGGATCAAGACTATGTGCTACAAATCTGGTGCACTTAGACAAAACATAACACATGAGCGTGACATCAAGATCAAAGGTTAAACCTTGGTCCATCATATACCGATATGCTTATTGATTCAACAAATTGACAAACAATACTCCCTTGTAAGAACCTCAAAAAGAATCCACCAAATTAATTGTACATTCCTCATCATCTGATCTAGCACCAAAATCGGTTTGAGACCAGAAGATCCACTAAATCTTCTGGTCGTATAATTATCCTCATAAATATGCAAAGCCAAGCAAAAAGGCATTACCACCATATATAAACATATAACATCTCAAATCAAAATTGTATCTTCCATCCATGAATTTGATTACTCCATATGGTATCTAAGATTTTAAAAGTTCACTCCATCACATCCTACACTCCTTAAAAGAAATTTTGTCCTCAAAATTAAGCCAAAAACTAGTCTTTCACATCACATACATCTTAAAAGAAATTTTGTCCTCGAAATTTAGATATCCTCTCACTTCAAGGAACTTCATCCATCTCTAAGACACCACTCTATGTGCAACATGTCCAAAAACAAGATCTCTAGAACATATATGAGCCACCCTTCAGAGGTTTAAAAACATCTAAGGTGCAACAAGGGTGAACTACTCATCATACAACATGGTTTAGGAGCTTAGGTTACGTCATGACGTAACTCAACATTTGGATTTACATATATATTTATTTTGAAGCAGGAAGTTCCAACATTAGCATATACTTTTTACGAGGGGGTCAACTATAATTAACTCACTTTTATCCATCTAGATCATAACAAGGTGTCATAAAGGTTATGTGTGCTAACTGTCAAACTATATTTTTTTCATCTTTATTAGACACTAAGATTTTCACCTCATGTAACATGTTTCCTTCTTATGATCTTATTTCATTGCTCATGATAATTGAAAGATTTACTAGTGATTTCATCACAAGATTAGCCAACAATATCACATTATCATCATTATTCATGTACATGGTTAGCCATTTATGCCTTGATAGCTATTAAACCATTTCTAGATTCCATCATCTCGTATCCATATCTCAAGATTGGGTCACCATCTTACATATATTTTATCATGGTTGAGCTAAACCAACTTATGTGGGTGACTTATTTAACATATATAAAAACTTCATCTAGTCCAACTAAGGTTCTCCTGAACCACATCACGAGGGCAGTGCCATGCTCAGTCTCACTGAGCTAACTCAACTCTATGAGTATCTCATAAACAAAAACTTTATCTTCCCTCTTTAGTCTAGGGTTCTTAGGTCTACCTCATTGGCACTAGTGAGAGCCTTACAAGATGTAGCCACATAAGCACAAAATAATCCATGATATGATATTCTGTTTTCATATCTTTAATAATGAAACACTATTTACCAGCTCTCTATCTTATATACACCACTAGATTCCTATGTGGTAAACGACCAACCTGAGCATGAGGCTTCACAGAAACTAACATAGCTACCTCCGTTAGGGTCTTGGGCTCTCTCCCTCACCCAGATGGCAGACACTCATATTCATGCTCACATGTTCATATAACCATCCTCTCTCTGACTCTAGGGTTTGGTCCTCCCAAGGACATCTAGGGTTCAAGAAACTATAGGAATCATGCATAAAGCAAATCAACTCATTCACTCAGGAGTAGTCTAGTTTAGGACGTATCATATCACATATCTAAGAATTATCATAACTTGGAGTTTAGGTTCTCTTACCTTCTCCCTGTGGGTCTCACTCTCTCTTGAGCTAACCCCAAAACTGCTCCTAACACTAGAGGTCCTCCTTTGTAAAAGAGCTTGAGGCTCATGCTGACTCACAACCTTGTCTTAACTTAGCTTATCTTAACTTAGAAAAGCACATATACTTTCATCATGAAAACTTATCTCAAATTCTCAAAACTGAACCTAATTCCTCAAAGACAAACATAGATCATCACAATAATAAAACCATACACACATGTTCAACATTCAACATATAATTACAACATGAAATGTTATAACATTTGATATTACATATTGAACAACAAACTTTAACATATACATGTACTACATCTAAACAACATGATCTTAAGACAACAGGTCCACCTGTACATCAGCTCGCCACACAACTCTCACTATCCTGGATCTTCAAGATCATATGTCCACAACCTCAATAAAAGATTACATGCGGTACACGTCAGCACAATATTCAAGAATATTTTACTGAGTACGCCTATGTGTCTTTTATATACCTCTCATCATATCTTGGCAATAAGATAAAACTAATACTTGGCAGTTATAAAGAAATATAATAAAATCATATACTTGCTCAAAGATGTTCATTAACAAAAGAGAACACATATTTTAAGCACATTTTCCATTATATCATCCATGCATTTACTACTTGAGAGTTGAATGCATTAAGGCCTTTATGATCTACTACCAAAGAGTTGGATCATTTCACAATGTGATCTACTACCAAAGAGTTGGATCACTTCCAAGTACTTTACTACCAAAGAGTTGACGTACTTATTTTCCAGCACTTTACTACCAAAGAATTGAATAGCTTAGATATAATGGAATAGATATATTATGTTTCATGTGTTCATAGTAATAAGTATGAAAAAACATGCAACATATCATACAAGAGCAATCATTTCATCCAATATTATATTTCAAGTATTTTTACTACACATATAACACAACCATATTGTATAATAAGCCAAGTAAGAGGTAATGGCGTACCTTCCAAAGAGATATCCTAATCACATATATCCATGCCATCTATATCTTTCTAAACCTGATTAAGACAAGATCATGTATCATCATCAGGTTCTCATAATCATAGCCCTAGTTATACCCATTTTAGGTTTTACCTTATCTCTTTAGTATATTTCTATATCACTTGCATTCTTGTCTTATAATTATCTTACTGATGTCATATTCCAGATTATAGTTCATCAACTGGATATACTCATGTGTCACATTATTATGTGAACATATTTAACATTATGTCACTTTCATAAACCATATTAGGTTTATATCACATGTATTAAGGGTGCTCTTCATATAACATGAATTCTATGCATCATCATGATCTCATAATTAAATCTGAGGTTTAAAATACGGATATGAGATTACTCTGTAAATTTCATCATTTATTGAGCATGTATGCATTTATAACATTTTATTTAGGGTTATTAGCCCGAGATAGCCATTCTAAGCAAATTACATAATTTTGAGCATCAACATTATAATTACTGACATCAGATAGATTATAAACATGAATATACACTTACTGACATATTCTCATAATTTTAGATCGTTGTTTATTATTTATTAGGCATGAAATGACCATTTTACATCTTACATGATATCACTAAGATTAGTGCATCAAAAGCCTAAAATTATCATTCTACTATATTCTATGCATTTTTCTGAGGAGTTTGGTACCTTATTTGTATTTTTCTAGTAAACATACTAATTACTATGATTTAACTGAGATTTGAGCATTTTCGAGATATTTACATTGAAAGGCCAATCGGGTAATGCCACATGTCCTCTAATGGGCGCAGCTCACTCATCTTGTGCCCACACTGAGCCGGTGGCTTTCTTTGGTTCGGCCATCTGGCGACTGGGCCCGGTTCACCGTCTCCACCTTTCCCAAGTCGCGCTACCTCTATTTTGTCTTTTAAACAGAGTACCACTACGATCAGCATCTCCTGTAAGGTCTCCATGGTAATCCGGACACATTTGCCTCACGGAAAGAGCACTTTATGAGTTTGCTTCACCTATGCAACATGGTATTCTTAGTCCTCGTCGATCCATGGTGGACAGCCTCCAGCAACGCCGCCTAGAATGCTGCGGTGGAGTAAAGGGGTGCATTGCCTCCTTTGTTTTCTGTCCGCTAGGGAACACAACTGCAAAGGCATGCTTCGGCAAGGAATATGCTCCGGATCTGGCCTCCTCATGTGACAATCGTGCCTCTTGCCTCTCTGGGTAGCCGCCAGATCCCCTTACTGAATCGTCGACCACTCAAGCTCGTTGCCAGTGGCTCCTCCTGGTTCGTGAGAGCGCCGCCGCACTGCTCTCCTCCGGTGAGCGAAACCACAAGTGTCGAACCTCCATCAACTGCCACGGTGTGCGCCCTTGCTTGTGCGCATCACAGATCTGAGCTCTGGCGTCGTGTGGCCCAGCTGCTCTGGCGAGGACTTGGTCTCCGCCTCGCCAGAACTGCACCCGCCAATAGCTCCTATGGTGTTTGCCATCGCTGCCGGCCTGGTGGACTGCCGCTGGAGCCTCCTCTTAACCTTCTCAAACAATGAGGAAAGCTCTAGGCTTCCATTTCCATTTGCGAGCGCCACCACTGGGGAGCGCCAACTTGGAAAGGCCAGAGATCCATGCCTCCTCACACCCACTGCTGTGGTGGCTCCTCCTCACAACTTGAGGAGTTTGCAGCTAGTAGCCGGTGACGCGGTGGATCAAGGAGGATATCTCCTCCTCTTCGACTAGTGCCGAAATGGAAATACATTACTGTTATAAGAGTGGTCCTCCCAGATCTGACCATGAACAGGTCCTTGCGAGAGGGCTATCCAAAGCAACCGTTCACTTAAAACTGCATACGAGCCACGATCATCACAAACCGGCAACTTGAGTCACAATTCCAATCTCCCCACTACCTTGTTCTAACCATTGCTCGATCATGCACATCCAAAGGCTACAAAAGCCTGATCTGTGGCATCTCCATCTCAACACTATATCCATTGGATCAAGACTATGTGCTACAGATCTTGTGCACTTAGCCAAAACATAACACATGAGCGTGACATCAAGATCAAAGGTTAAACCTTGGTCCATCATATACCGATATGCATATTGACTCAACAAATTGACGAACAATACTCCCTTGTAAGAACCTCAAAAAGAATCCACCAAATTAATTGTACATTCCTCATCATCTGATCTAGCACCAAAATTGGTTTGAGACCAGAAGATCCACTAAATCATCTGGTCCTGTAATTATCCTCATAAATACACAAAACCAAGCAAAAAGGCATTACCACCATATATAAACATATAACATCTCGAATCAAAATTGTATCTTCCATCCATGAATTTGATTATTCCATATGGTATCTAAGATTTCAAAAGTTCACTCCATCACAGTTTTCCTTACTTTTTCTTTTCTTTCGCAAACTATTTTAGTTATTCAATCTTAAAAGTATGTAATTTTACCTACATACACTACACCTAGTGTTGATCTGTTGTTTCACATATTTTCTAGGTAGACATAATCTATAAACGAAGTCAAAGTACCAGAAGGCAATAATAAAGCTCATTGGGGGATTTAGAGTTGATAGATCTTTCTTTCCATTTCTCTTAGCTAGTTTACATTTCCATTCTTTAGTTGTTGTATAGGATGTAGTCTATCCTATGTACTCTCATGTATTCTTGTAGTTAGACTTTTCTTTCTTGCAAATAAATTTCAACACTACTATCTTTCCAATTTATGAATGTTGATTTGTGTGGTAGATTATATGGTGTTTGTGAACATGATTCGACTTCCATGTATTATAGATGATAACTACAACTTCTCATATTTTCCCTCTTGGCATGTTATTGATATGAGTGCATGCATATCAATAGAATGTTACCATAGAAATTATGCTAGAATTGGGGTCTCATAGTTGGTATCAGATCCAAAGTTCATACATCATAGCTTCATGAAACTTCATTCACCCTATTATGAGTCTAGGGTCGTCCTTGAGCTAGGGATATAAAGGGTGGGGTGTCTAGGCTTGCATCTTTTAGTGTCTAGTGAAAGTCTCTGAGCTAATTTTCTTAGCACACGAGGATACCTTAGGGTAGCATATGTCTCACATGGTGGAAACCCAAAGTCCCTACTTTTCTATATAATTAGGGATCCATTTCATCAGTAGATATTCTCTCCCATCTCTCTCTTCCATATAGGTTAGGAATGAGTCACTCTATTTAGATTCATTAAGGATGGATGATTCTTGACTAAGGATTATTAGGGCATCCTCCACAAATCATAACACTAAGGTCATGGTAATCAATAAAAAATATGAAATATATTCCAAAAAAGGAACAAAAGTATCTAATCTACTTTACCAAATTTTCATGATGCCAAAAAACATGTGGATCTAAGGGCTCAAAAGAGCCATCCTCTCATAAGAGAAAAGAACCTAGAACTTTTCAAGAACTTAATCATGAGAAAATGGACAAGGGTAGGTGGAAAGAACACAAGAAGATCCTATCAGATTTTATGGAGACATTGCCCTAAATGAACCAATGAACCTAGTTCTTCTAAAAAGGAGGTAACTGTGCATGACTTTGTCAAACGGAACCCTGATACCTTTTGGTCTGAAGACCAACCTGAGGTAATGGACAAGACCAAGGAATGGTTCCTGTTGGTAGAAAATGCCTTTCGTATCGTAGAAGTACCCCTTGAGAAGAAAGTTAAGTTTTCCATAGATAGAGTTAAGGGGGAACCAATATCTGGTGGGAAATTTTGGGTGGGTATAAGGAAGTAGAGTTTGATACCATGGAGTGGGAAGCCTTGAAAACTATCTTTACCGACTATTTCATGCCCATAGTTGAGAGGAAAAGGAAGGAGAGGTTATACACTAAGCTCAAGCAAGGCAACCTCTTGGTGGCTGACTACACTCAGAAGTTTAGGATTGTAGAGCATTATGCACCCATTATAATCGAGGAATGGCTTATGGATCACTCTATTGATTGCCTAACTACCAACCTGAAAGCCCTAGTTATCACTTCCCATCCAAAAAACTTTGGTGAAACCCCAGATATGGCTGTTAGCTATAAAGGGATCAGGTTATGTAGAAACTTTAGGCACATGCTACCTATGTTTAACCACCATGGTTAAGATAAGTCTAGGAAGTTTAACCTTGGCCATAACAAGGGATCAGGCTAAGGAAGTTCAGGTTTAGGAGGTCAGAGAAATACCTAGAATCAACTGAAGACTTATCACAGTAAATATAAGACTTATGGATGAGGACATGATGGACCTTGTCTCTAAACCAAGCTAGTATGCTTCAATTACAAAAAGAAGGGTCATTTCATTGCCAAGTGTCCTACTTTGTCTATCTTTAGAAACCCTCCAGTGAGTGCTCCACCTCGTCAAGGGCTCCACACTACAATGTGTTTGTAGTGATTGCAGAAGAGGCTAAGGCAAACTCAATGCAACTAAGTGAAGGTAACCTTAATTCCTTTTCATTTATCTATATATCTTGTAGAATTCCTTCAAATATTCATGCCAAATTATTTTGAGTAGGCATATTATTTCTTAATGATCTTCTTGTTAAAGCTTTGTTTGATTTTGGAACTACAAATACCTTTATCATAAAATCTGGCATATTTGTTACATTTTCATACAAAATATTTGGGATATATTCTTGATGTGTCAACTCCTAGTGGAAAAATATTCACTACATCATAGAAAATTGTTATCCTGCCTATAAATTTGAAAATCATGATATGCCATTTGAATTTATCCTCTTCTTTATGGAAGAATTTGATATTATACTTGGAACAATCGGCTATACAAGTATTTTACACATACTGTTTGTAGGGAGAAGAGGGTAGTAATCTCTCCACCTAATTCAAATCTTATGCAGATCCTAGGGGAAGCATATTCTATAATAATGTTATAATTTCCTCTCTTAAAGCTAAAAAACTTATTTCTAATGGTTGTAAAGTCCTCATCACATTAGTATTAGAGACCCATCCTTGTAACGACCCATAGAAAATACTAGAGGTGGTATGTGATTTTCTTGACATATTCGCCAAGGACTTTCCTAGGTTGCCTCCTGAGCAAGACATCAGGTTCTCTACAAATCTTCATCCATGATCCACTCAAACTTTTATGTCCCCTTATAGGATGGTTCCTACTGAGCATTTGGAGCTGAACAAACAATTGCAAGAACTTCTTGATAAAGGCTTCATCCATCCAATTGTTTCCTCTTGGGGTGCGCATGTTCTCTTCATAAATAAAAAAGATGGTTCTATTCACATGTGTTGAACTAAGACACTATTAAAATAAGTACCCTCTTCACACATCGATGACCTTTTTGATCAGCTTCAGACCACTAAAATCTTCTGTAAGATTAATCTTTATTCTGGGTGTCATCAACTCAAGGTTAAGGTTTCGGATATTGGAGTTTTGACAGAAAAAAAAAAGGTTTATGATATTCTTAGAATTGCATTATGAACTTGTAATGGACATTATGAATTATTGATAATACCATTTTGGTTAACCAAGGCACCTGTTGTATTCATGAATCTTATGAACAAGGTCTTCCAACCATATCTTGATGAGTTTCGGTCATTTTTACTGATGATATTTTGATCTATTCTAATTCTATGAAGAATCATTGTGAGCACCTAAAGGTAGTTGTAAAAGTCCTTCAAGCTCAGAAGGTCTATGAGAAAATATTAAAATGTGAGTTCTAGAATAAAGTCACGTTCCTCATACATGTCATTTCTGGGAGTAGTATATTTGTTGATCCTGCAAAGGTGTCAGTAATTCTTTACTGGAAACCTCCCAAGAATCCTTCAATCCAAAGTTTCTTAGGTGTAGTCAGATATTATCATGGATTCATCCCTATTTCTCCAAAATTGTGCTTCCTCTTACTAAGCTTACTCGGAAGGATGAGCGTTTCATATGGTCAGCTGCTTGTGAGTCTAGTTTCCAAGAGCTAAAGTAGAAATTGCCATCAACACCTATTCTGACCTTAGCCACCAGAAATGAAGGGTTTTGGTCTTCATTGATGATTTAAGGAATGAGCTAAGCCATATTCTAGAGTAGGATAAGAAGGTAGTGGCTTTTGCATCTAGGAAACTAAAACACAATGGACTTAGTTATCCCACCCATGATTTGGATTTGGTTGCAATAATACATGCTCTCAAAATATGGAGGCACTACTTGTACAGGTCAATATATGACATCTTCATTCACCACAAAATCTTGAATTATATTTTGGCCCATAAAGACCTAAACATGCGCCAACATCGATGGATTGAGTATCTAAAAGACCAAGATTTCACTATTGCCTACCATCTGAGTAAGGCTAGTGTGGTCGTTAATGCCCTTAGCAAATAAAAGGTAGTATGTGCATCTTTTTCTGTTTCTGAGTGGAATAACATGGAGGGTGTGGTGGATTGGAAGTTGTAGTTTAAGATTGATTGTGTCCATTTCAACAATATTTCTATCATTCCTTGGCTATAGTCTGAACTTCTTGAGGCACAAAAGGCTAGTCCAAATATTAAGGAGATCTCTTCTCTCATGTCCAAACCTCAAAGACACTTATTTGTGGGTCTTGATGGTGGAATTCAGTATAACAATGGTATGTGGGTTACTGAGCAGTCAACAATGAAGACAAAGATTCTCAGTGAGGCACATGGGTCAAAGTACATAGTTCATCCCGACACAATCAAAATGTACAAGGACCTCTAATGACTATTTTAATGGAGGAGTATGAAGTGCAATATTGCTAGATTCGTGTTCAGTTTTCTAGCGTGGCAGAAAATCAAGGCATAGAACTAGAGACCAAGTAGCCTACTACAACCCCTTGAAATCATGGAATGGAAATGGGAACATATCACCATGGATTTTTGGTGGGTTTACCCAAGACTAGGAAGGGATACAATGTAGGATGTATTATAGTAGACCATCTCATGAATCATCTCACTTCCTACCTATGAATACAACATCAAAGGTGTCTGAGCTTGCCAATCTCTATATAAGGGTGATTGTATGTTTGCATGGAGTTCCGACATCCATTGTTTTGTACAAGGAACTAAAGTTCACTTCTAAGCTATGGAAACAAGTTCAAGAAAAATTGGGTACAAAATTGAACTTCAACACAACATATCATTCATAAAATGAGGGGCAGTCAGAGAGTACAATGCAAAATTTGGAAGATCTTCTATGAACTTGTGTGCTTGATTGGGAAGGCTCGTGGTACCATTATTTGTGTTTAACTGAGTTCACATATAAGAATAACTATCAGGCAAGTTTTGGAATTCCTCCCTATGAAGCTCTTTATCACAGACCCTATAGATCTGAGCTACAATGGGATGATGTTAGGGAACACACCTTGATGAAATCTGAGGAGATGCAACTTTGCACAGACAAGGTTGCACAAAGAAGGCACAAGATGAAGTGGGTACATGATAGGCAAAAGTCTTACACAAATGCTCACTGACAGGAACGACAGTTCAAATGTGGTGATCATATTTTCCTAAAGATCAGGCTCATCCGAGCCTCAGACAAGAGTAAAGGGAAGCTCAATCCTTGCCTTGTCAGACCCTTTGAAATCTTAGAAGGGACCAGTGAATGTGCATATCATCTTGCACTTCCACCTCATCACAGTGCAATGCACACTGGGTTTCATGTATCTAACCTGAAGTCCTATGTCAAGGATCCTAGTCACATTTTGAATCATGAGCCTTTAGAGATGAAATATTATCTATCTTATGTTGAATCCCTTTTCAAATATCTTAATTCTAAGACAAAGGAGCTTCAGAATAACTGGTGTGTTGATATGGTGAATGTTCTATGGATCCATCATGATCAGACCAAAGCAATCAGGGAGCTCAAGTCCGAGATCGTGCAGAAATATCGACATGTCTTTCAAGCTGCTTGAATCTTGATGACAAAATTCTTAAAAGGAGGGGAGAATGTGATAAAGTGGTTTCTTACACATAGTTTCTCTCTCTTACAAATTTATGGTATGAATAATCACTCAGAATTTATTTCCTACAATACTCTCAATCACCCCCTCTAACTTTTGACCATGTGGGTGTGAAAAAATTCAAAGTAATGCAAACCCTAAATGCTTACTAAGGTAATTTAGGCATGTTAAGAACCTAGTCTATAATAATAATAAATAAAATCCAAATCACAATTTTCTACCATTGTTAGATGGCTATATCATAAAGCTCCCCTAAAATTTCATTTCCATTAGGCATACCAAACAGGAGATATGAGAATTTAAATTTACAAGCATAATTTCATTCATTAATGTTCCTAGACCTAAGTTGATTAATCAATTGAACACTAGGTTTGAAACATAAATGTTACATGGACATTTTTTATAATGAGGATGCGAGCTTTGGTTCATGCCTTGTAATCTTGGCCATCCAGGAGGATCTAACGTCTGACAAGTCATTTTGTCAACCTCTAGAGTTGTGAGAGGCTGCAACTCCACTAAATCCTGGATATTTTTCCCTCTCTCTAACATCCTAGACAAATTTCTTCATCGAGATGAGGAGTCGTTGCCCTCACAAAGATGCACTCAATGACCCCTCCAACGTTTCCTCTCACCCATGGATCATGGAGAATGATATCTCACAGATCCACACCTCTCACTGACGGCGCACACCATCTTGGGCATCTTCTATCCTAATGCCCTCACGTTTATTTAATACTTTTAAAACCTCCACCACCCTTCCTTTAGTAATTCCCATCAATTTCTCCTAAATCACACTAAGAACCACCTCCAACTATGTCTTCTTCAACCCACGATCACCTTAACCTCCCTGAACAAGGGTTCACCCCACATCAAATGCTCCTCTTTGTTTCCTTCACCGAGGTCCAATGAGCATTTACAACATTTCTTCCTTAACCCAGATTAGTAAACACCCTTTCCTCCTTCCCCTCTAACAATCAGCCTCCTAGAGCTTGGCAACACGTCAACCGAGGGGGCTGCAGCACAGGAGAGTGTCGGCCATGCACATAGCTTCCCCATGAAGCTAAATGCCCCACCAGTTAGCACAAATTGGAGCACAAATAAGTATATGCCTCACTAGAGATCACGTGTTGTAGATGATCATGAGACAGGAGCAAGCACAGAGAGGGGAACCCCTGCGAGGCCAGTTGGACCAAGGGAAGGCAGTGGTTGAGCACCATCTCAACTGAGAGGGCATCAGTTATCAGGGTTGCACCAACTATTGCCATCAATCCGAGCCCTTTATCCATTCGGATTGGGCCATTGATCTAGGTAAGCTTCTTTTCCCTTTTTTAATTAATTATTAAAATACTAGAATTTGATTAAATTCGAAAAGTCATAGTAAATTCTAGTAACATCGGATAATAATGAAACTACATACCATTTTTATCTGAAAAATTTGAGTAATATGAATAAAATACTAATGAAACCTATTTTTGATCCCTTTTGTAAAAGTTATGAACTTTATTATTTGATTTATTGATTTCCTATCCTTAAGTGAAATCGATGGAAAATGTTGCTCAAGGTCTGATATCAACAACTTTTAACTCCTAAACCCTAATGATACCTCTGATGCATTTAGATCAGGAAATTATAATTAAGAAATGCATAATGATCTAAAACACATTGTGAACCCTAATGCTAGTTTCTCTCTCTACATGATGAAATTAATTAATAAACCATTTATGCACCCAGACTTCATACCATCCTAATAACCCTAAAACATGATGACCTTAAACCAATAATCGTAGATCTAATAAAGGAAATATTCATAAAAGACCCAATTTTAGTCGAAACCCTAGTCTTGAGTCATATGGACTGATAATATTGATGTACCCTTAACTTCCTTTCAAGATAATCGATCCACTTCACTTCATCTCAAGTAGACACCCTTGGAATCTAGATATGATAAGATCAGCTATGTCAGACATATAAATATATGACTAGTTTTCCTATGTGAATTAAGTATGAAATGTGTCATGCCTTACTTGTGTAAGTTTCTTGTATGTAAATTATCTATAATATGCTCTTAACTATAACATTGAGAAAATAAATAAAGAGATGGGTTGTATCTACTGAATGAGATATTATGTATTTCTCTTCTAAAACTAAGGTGAGCACATCCCTATAGCCCTAGGGGGGGGATCCCCATAGACCAATGGACGGGGAAGGTCCGAAATAAATGTATATTAGGTGTTGATACACTTAGTATTGCAGTCACATCAAAAACACATCTAAAAAGAATGGTTTCATATATTTCCACATTAAGAAATGTTTTCCTTACTCTTTCTTTCCACATTAAGAAATGTTTTCCTTACTCTTTCTTTTCTTTCTCAAACTATTTCAGTTATGCAAGGTGAAAGTATGTATTTTTTCCCACATACATAACATCTAGTGATGATCTATTGTTTCTTGTATTTTCTAGGTTCAAAGGATCCATAAATGAAGTTAAACTACCGCAAGGAAATAATAAATCTCATTGGAGCATTTAGAGTTGAAAGGTCTTTCTTTCCATTTCTCTATGCTAATTTACTTTTCCATTCCTTAGTTTTTATATAGGATGCAGTCTGTCCTATGTACTCTCCTTTATTCTTGTAGTTAGACTTTTTTCTCTTGCAAATAAGTGCCAACACTACTATCTTTCCCATTTATGAATGTTTGTTTGTGTGGCAAATTATATGGTGTTTGCGAACATAATGTGGCTTCCATGTATTATAGATGATAACTCAACTCCTCATATTTTTCCTCTTGACATTTTATTGATATTAGTGCACAAATATCAATAGAATGTCACCATGGAAAGTATATTGGAATTGGGGTCATCACATGTTAGTGTTAGAGGCCTACTCTACAAGTTTTCACAAAGGATCAAGGTGGCACTCAAGCCATCTACACATGAGGACCATGATTTGATAGACACTTGCCTTTTATGGAAACTACTATTATGAGGCTCATTGTACGGAACCATAAGTTCCACTATGACAAACATGGGTATCCCAAGACCTCATACATCATGCCTTTTCCATGCCAGATTAGCTTTTTTCACCCAAGGAGTCTCAAGATCCATCCTCAATACTAGTAGTAGGCCACATATAATGATATACCTTCTTCGACACCATTTTCTCTACCAGCACTTCCTCAAATGGGACCCAAACTGATTAATCCTACCCCCTCCTCCCACAAATGACAAAAAATGTATAATTTCATGACATCCTCCTTCAAGAAACACTGAATGAGGTTGGATCAATAAAATGGATGCTTGGAACTTCATACAACTACACTACCCCAAACCATGGACTCCTCTACCTAGACCTGACAAAAACCCAGTCTGCCATTGGCCCAATTGGCCCAAAAATTAACCAGAGCACTTTGACCTTGATGCCCCATAGTGAGTGTCTGGTTGTTCCTAGCACATTCTTATTATAGGAGTGTGAACACTATTTTAAATAAGCTTGGGTGGAGTGCAAACTAGACTTTATTTTTGATTGATTGTTGTATCTATTTATTTTTTTGTTCATGTCACCATGCCTGCCTACCTACCTTGTTTATCATCTTACTAATTTTTACATCTAGTCTAAGAATGCTTATTTATGTGTTTTAATGTAATTGTATGTTTTGATTATAACCTAAATATAATAAATTTGAGATTTATTCATAAGTTTATCACAAAATGGGCATATATATTTATTATTGAACTAGTTCATCATGCTATTCCTTTTCCTATACAAAGATCTTGTCTACTCTTTTGTTCAGATTATGATAAGATAAGAACATGCACTCCTAAAATGCATTATAAATGAATGTATCAACCCAAATAGTTGTAGTGTTGCAATTGATTCAAAGACGCAAATGATGAAAATGACTATTGCAACTGTTAATATGAACTTAATCTCTTTTTTTAATGAGGATTAAACCCTTCTTGTTTGTTCTGACTCAACTAATCTAAAGTGCTTCGTTGCAGAATCTGAGGACTATACCGGTAAGTGAAACTCATATCTAAAATTGACACCTATCTGTTTCCATTCAATTAGTGAAGAGTATCAAAATTTCCCACTTATTATGCCAACCTTGCCTAAGACACTATCTTGGTGGTGATGGTTAGGTTCTTTGTCATGAATTATTGAATGAAAATGTATAGATTTAAAAGCTAGAAAAGTGGCATAGAATCCCAATTCTATCAGAAATTAGTTTAACATACCAATCTATTCTTAATGGTTGGGAACCTTGAGCTTAAAAAAATGGGCTCCAATTTTCACCAAATGTGAATTTCTAGAATTATTTTAGATGAAAATAGCAGGTAAAGTTGAGCCAAGATGAAGAGTTCATAGGCGGGAGTCTCCATTTTCTATTTCGGGGTAAACCATATAGTACGATGGATTCTTGAGGGTAAGGGGAATACCATGGTTTTTTTTATCTCACTTGAGAAGAAATGTAAATATCCTTCCTCAAAGGTTGAACAATCATCCAACTGATTGACTTTTCATACCGATCGGTGGGCTGGCAGAGTTTCCAATAATCAGAGTTATGTGTCCCATTAAAACATTCATATCTTTTGCAATTGAACTCAAAATTTAATGTTTAAATTTTCATTCGAAAGATAGTCTTATTATATAAAAGGATAATATATTTTTAGATACCAATAGTATGGTGGATTGGTGCATAAATCTCCGACAAATCTAGAATCTAGAATTTCCCCTCAAGCCCCTCTCTACCAAAGTTATCTCAACTCACCAGCCTTGACGTACAAGTATAGGGTTGCTACAGTGAAGAAAGGAGACTATAAAAGGGAACCTTTATCATCCATTCTAGGGGTCTCTGATTGGTAATTAGAAGCTACATTATGCATTACAAACCCTAACAAGAAGCTAGGAGGTGGCGGTTGCAACGAAGAGATTGGTCTTACTACACCAGATGTCATGGCCTTCTTCATCGTTCCTACAATCTTTCTACTATTATCCCTCTCCATGAGCAAGTAGACATTTGTGCTGGGACATGAGGACTAGCCCCGATCACCCGTAATTTATCTTATATTGTATCTAAACTCGACAATATAGTTGATATAGAAAGTATGATTCTACCCAATTCTTTGGTTTGCAAATTGATGACTTACTTTGCATATGATATGCAGCTTGCTATGAGCATGATTAGAAATCATAATGATCTTATTGTCCCCCTAAGATGTTAACAAGGGATAATGAGGTGATTGGACTTTGATCTGCTACCTGTCGATGATGATCCATCATAAGTAATGGAGTTTAGTTGGAATAAATAAGGAACTTGGGTGTCGAGGGTGGTCGGTTTTAAGGGAATTTAAGCCAAGTGATGACCTGTATCCCGTGAGGGTGCAATAGGTAAGCCTCAACTTAACAATGATTATTGGAGAGCTAGATCTTGTTAGGATAATTACACAGACTAGGGCAGTGAAACCCCATACCCTGGTTCTCTTTATTATCTGTTATTTACTTCCTTAATCTCTATCGCTTATGGAAACAATTTAGTTTAGCCGATCTTTCAACTAATCGGTGTTAAATATTACTCCTAATACTTTTGAATCTATATAACTATTTAAAAGGTTATCGTTTGGGTTTGATCCTAAAGCATACTGCGATAAAGCTTCTGCTCGTGAGGAGTGGGGAATTAGTGCACTGGTTTTGGCCGAACCTAGAAGTTATTATTTTAAGGTTTTTCTTGGTGTGACATTTGGAGCCATTAAAAATTGGCATCTTCGCTGAGGACAATGATAGTTATATATTATTAGAAGTTTAAGTGTAATTACGATTTTCTCTACTAGATTTTGTTAATTTTTTTTTCATTCTTTGAAAAAGAAAAAAAATTGTTATTTCTTAGTCTTGTATATTCTCTTAGTTTGATTTTGTAATTTGTAGTTACTTTTGTACTTTTAGTTTAGTACTGCAAATTTCTTGTGATTTAGATCTTTCTTCATAAGATCTTTATAATTTATTGTCTTGTTCGTTTGCAAAAAGCTATATATATTATCTTATATTTTCACTTATTAAAACATCTTTCCTCTCGAGCCTAATATTCAAGTTTTCTAATTTTAATGGATTCATTCATAATGGAGCGGGGGTTGTAACAAAGTCTATAATGAGCAAAATACAGATCCATCTGCCATGATGTATGGGGTTGTTTTGAGGTGACTCTCCAAGTCGATCTTATTCAAAGAAGACTTGAAGCGGACTGCAATCAGCAATATTATGAAGGCTACAGTGGAGAGCTTGACTATACAAATCAAATTCAGCCCGGAATGGACGAGGGTATGGATGTCATCTATAAAATGTTAGATGAATTTCAAGAAAAGTTAGAAGAACATGAGGCTCAGAAAAAAAGATTCGTGGCTGAAGTGGCTCGTTTGGAAGCCATCCAACAACATCCTACATGTATGATTGCATGCCAACTAAAATTTAATCCTAAGCATACAGAGCAGTCGAATGTGGTAGTGTCACAGTTAGAGAACATCTACTCCACACCTCCATCCCCTTTTGTTGCACCAATTACCCCCTATGAAGATGTAGAGGATGACAAAGGAAAAACTCTAGTTGCGGCCTCAAGTCACAGGATCGGTAGAAATCTCATCTCATCAAAAGAAAATCATCCAACCACATCATCTGCAACACCTATCCTGTCCGTCTGTGTTGAAATGCCTTCTATTTTAGTCTCAACCACTCTCCACATTCTACCAGAAGAACATTTTTACAAAACTCGCATCCCATATTCAGGATGACTCAAACAAAAGCTTCTCATTAAGTTTGTCAAATTCAAATAGATTCCCAATGACAAGACATCAATTTTTGATCATGAAGTGCAAACCAAATAGGAGGAGTTTGGTGAATCCATGCGTGGGTTGGGTATATCCCAGGTGGAGTTAAAGCTACATTTTGACATTGGGAAGGAGCCCACTACTTCTATTGATATTGTGATGATTTGGCTGAAAACCGGGAGCATGCACAGCCACATAAAAATATATCATACTGATTTTTTCAGTGAGTCAATTCCTCCTATACCAACACCACAAGTTTTACATGCAAACTGAAGAGATCAGAAGAAGCAGAGCCAGATCCTCCACATGACTTAGCATAGTTGGCAATGCCAATTCAATATAGACACATACACCTTTATTCTTCATGGGGGAGCATGCTTTGAAGCCATCGAACGAGCACCAGTCATTCATTGTGTCGCTTGATCTAGATTTGCACAAAACTATTAAACTACCTCTACTAATGAAGGAGTTTTTTTGCATCCTATTGCACGTGATGTGGGAGAAAAACAACATCACTTCAATCCTTTAGTCAACCCGTTTGAGCTACCATGACCACCACATCATATGTCGTGACAAGGATCTCTCATGTATAAGAAACTAGCCCTTGTTCATATTCCTTTCAGCTAGACCTTCTTCAAGTTTCATGGGTCACCCAGATAGGCATCGAAAATTTCTTTCCCTCCATCTCTAACTTCTATCTGCCTCAGTTTGGGAAGAAATTTGAAGTTGGGGATGGAGGGTAGGTGATACGTCATCTCCACCACCTCAACTCTATCTTTTCCTTTTCTGATCCTCAAACTATTTTTCTCATTGTTTTTTTGCATCTATTTTATTTTTCATTTTCTATTTCATTTTCCATTTTGTGTGAGTAATGGATTTTACCTAGTTGGCCATTTTGATGTATGCAAAAATTGGAAATACATAAAGCAACTATTCTCCTTCCTCATGAGTTAAACGGTGCCAAAGGGAATTTTAAGGAACAAACATATCATGAACATATCTGAGCCCCGATGACAACAATTGAGCATCATTTACCCTTAGAAATGATGATAAGCCGAATGAGTTAGAAAGGTAAAGCCACACACACCTCCAATATGACTTGCATCAAAATTTGTAAACACTTAATTACCTTACATTAACTGAATTAACTGATATAATATGATGATTTGATTCCAATGAAACAATAAAATAAAGAAGCACAACTCAGCCTCTTGCTCTCACTCCTCTTCCATCATCTCTTACCTCTTCGTTATCTACATAAAAATGAAATTTTCACCATATGCCAAATCCTAAGTCCAGGTTTGCATTTCTTTCACAAATATTCCTCCTTTTTGACTTTTGTCTACAAATATGGCATGAATAAAAGAGGCCAATGAGCCCAAAAGAAAATATATGGTCAATGTAACTGCAACTAAATAAAAGGTCTCGAGTCAGATAGAGGAGATACAAATAAAATAATTGAATCCCAAATAAGGTCTTGAGTCGAATAGAGGAGAGAACTGAGAATCGGGTTTGTGCCATGTCTTCCGTCCCCTTTCATCTAAATTTTCATACCAAGGAGACTTATCGAAATGTTCTCCAAAATAGCCAAACAACCCTGACTAGGGCTACCTTCTATAGTTCTATTTGCGCAGACAGATCATGAGTATTATTGAGATGAAATCAGTTCATTGCAGGTTCTAAAGTCTAAGGAATGGAGGAAAAAGCCCTAATTAGGGGATATCTAAGTGTGTCTATGTGACCCGAAAGGACTAGGGTCACTTGATCGTGTTTGGTAAAAGGGGGGAATGAAGTTTGATCAGTTGGGAGAAGAAAGTATATATCCTAGTATCATTTGTTTGATCTCTGTTTTATTGTTATTTACTCAGGATTAGAAAATGATTAAGTTCAGGGTAGTTTGATGACTAATTTTATACCCTTTTTAGGGGCATTTTAGATTCATTTTTTACGCATTTATTGTATTTCACTACATATATCCTTTATTTTATGATTTTAGTCGTTAAAGTAAATTATTTGATAATTATTGTATTTAGGTTTTTATTTGTAGGATAAATCTAAATTCAAGAAGAGAAGTAAATATCCTTCCTCAAAGGTTGAACAATCGACCGACCGATTGACTTTGCATACCAGTCGGCTATTTGGAAGAGTTTTTCGCAGTTAGAATTATATGCCTCAGTAAAACATCCATATCTTTTGCATCCAAAATCAAAATTTAATGTTTAAATATGTGTTGGAAAGATAATTTTATTATATACAAGGAAAGAATATTTTTGGATAGAAAGGGGATGAAGGACCAGCGCACAAATGTACCAAAAATCTAGCATAGAATTTACCCTCAAACCCCTCTCTGCCAAAGTTATCTCAACTCACCAACCTTGACATGGAAGTATAGGGTTGATATAGTGAGAAAAGGAGACTATAAAAGGAAACCCTTTTTATCCATTCTAGGGGTCTCTAATTGGTTATTAGAAGTCACATTGTGTAGTACAAACCCTAGCGAGGAACGAGGAGGTGACAGCCATAGTGAAGAGATTTATCTTCATGCACCAGGCGTCATGGCCTTCTCCATCATTCTTACTATCTTTTCTGCTATTTTCCCTTGCCATGAGCGAGTAGAAGTTTGTGTTGGGACATAGGGACTAGCCCCAATCACCCGTACTTTATCTTAGTGTGTATCTAAACTTGACAATATAGTTGCTAAATAAAGTATCATTCCGCCCAATTTTTTCCTTGTAAATTGACAACTTGATTTGCATACATGTTATTATCATGAATATGCAGGTTGGCGTGAGCATGGTTAGAACAGAAGAATAATCTTATTGTCTCTCTGAGATGTCAGCAAGGGATAATGAGGGGATTGGACTTTTATCTGCTACGTGCTGAGGATGGTCAGTCGTAAGTAAGGGAGTTCAGTTGGAATAAACAAGGAACTTGGATGCCGAGGATAGTTGGTTCCAAGGGAGTTTAAGTGAAGTGACGACCTGTATCCCGTGAGGGTCCAACAACTAAGCCTCAATTTAACAACAATTATCAGCGAGTTAGATCTTGTTAGGATAATTACACAGGCCCGGGTAGCAAAACCCCATGCCCTGGTTCTCTTTATTATCTGTTATTTACTTAATCTCTTTTGTTTTTGGCAACAATTTAGTTTAACCAATCTATCAACTATTGGGTGATAAATACTACTCTTAATATTTTTGAATCTATATAAGTATTTGAAAAGGTTGTCCATTTGGCTTGATAAAGTGTATTGCAATAAGGCTTAAGCTTGTGTTGGAGTGGGGAATTAGTGCACTGCTTTTAGTTAAACCTAGAAGTTATTATTTTAGGGGTTTTCTTGGTGCAACATTTGGAGCCCCATCAGCAGCACATTATGCACCCATGTGTGCATGAAAATATTTATCCATATACATTTTCTTATTTCCAAGTATGTGACTAAGTGTACATGGCACGCAAAATCTCAAAATCTACCAACAAACTCAAACTAAGTGTGCATGACATGTAAAATTTGAGCATTTGTGCACCACATCAGTCAAAGGAATTTGGCAATCATGATCATGCATTATGTTTCACTTTGAAAACTTGATGTGCATTCTTATCAATAATACCTCCCCAAGACCTTAAGCACATCTTGCACCTTTGTATGTTTGACACACTTGATGGTCTCAATACCGACCTTTGGCAACAACTTGGTTCATGATATGTAGAATTTATGCACAACATGTACCACAACATATGTGAACATAATATAGAGAGAAAGATTTTGATTATTGAGGGATATATTCCATTTGGTTCATCCAAACTTTAAATAAAGTTTGAGAGGTAACTTCAAAAGTGACACAACTTTTGAAGAGGTAGAAAGAAAGAAGAATAAAGGTTTAGAGGAATATTTCTCAATCTCCAAGGTTGCTTCATGTGCAACTCCATTTTAGGGGATGACCCCTATACAATTGTTGTATCTCATTTCTCTCCTTCTTCCACTCTTTTTTCTTCTCATTACTTCATGAAATTGGTTAATTTCTTCATTTTTACCCTTGTTTTTGCATCACCAATCAATTTGGAGTATATTTCCTTGTATTTGGTGCTTAAATGGGACAAATTTATCATGTGATCAACAACATCTTTTGATATTACATTTTTTCTCTTTTCTTTCTTTAATTCTAGATAAAGTTTAATGATTATTCTTAGTAGAAGTGGTTTATTTCTTATTTCATGGTAATTGGGCTTAGGTCCATTGTATCTGGCATTCTTATTATCACGTAACTATACTTAAGTGAGGATCCATCTACCCACTTATATATACCCATGTATTCCTGGACTCCTATATTATGGAGATTCCAAAAATCTTTGTAGATTATTGAATATATAGTTATTGCTTTGTATATGTTATAAGATGTAGGGTCCTAACCCTAACCCCTCCCACCAGGTTAATGTCCCCCCATGTGCACCCGTTCTTCAAATATAAATAAATGTATCATTGTTGACATTGTAAGAACAACTCGATCTTGATTAACATTCATCTTTTTTCTTTTTGAAAATCCCTCTATATTGGCAAGCGACTAACTAGATACATAATGTCTCTTACTACATATGTATGTGTAGTACATGGTGTCTTTCACTACACACTAGTTATAATTACATGTGTAGTAAGTGCTAATTTTTGCTATACATGAAGTACATATACAAATTGTAACCAATGTCATCTCTCCCTACATATTATAGCAACAAATTGAATTGTAGTCATATATTTAGCTACAATGGAAACTACATTTTTATGTGTAAGGACATTTTTAACCTACAATTAGGGTTACATATGAATTTGTAGCCAGAGGAATAACTAACTACAACTTTGAAAAATGTAGCCTAAACAATTAGCTACACGGGTATTAGATTCATATTCTAAATGTAAGGATAAATGTAGCCAAAGCTTTTAGCTACAAATTTTGGGGGGGTTTTGCTACTATTGTTTTTGTAGTTAAAGACCATATTTTTCGTAGTGACAACCAATAGCAATAATCACATCAGTGTAGCTTGGAATGGTTTCCTAGATATTCACATTTAGAAATGTTTTTGTGACGTCCCCGGATTTTCTAAAACTTAATCTGATGTCTGACGTCCAAATTGAAACCTCACCTCAGCGAGAGTCCCAATTTAAACACCCCACACCAGGCTAAGAAGAAGAAAATCAAGGGAGTCAGAAGGAAACAACAGTAGCACATGCACACGAACAATAATAAAGCCATACACACATGTTCACCATTCAACATATAATTACAACATGAATTGTTACAACATTTGATATTACATATTGAACAACAAACTTTAACATATACATGTACTACATCTAAACAATAGGATCTTAAGACAAAAGGTCTACCTGTACATCAACTCGCAACACAACTCGCACTATTCTGGATCTTCAAGATCATATGTTCACAACCTAAACAAATTTTACATGCGGTACACATCAGCACAATACTCAAGAATATTGTACTGAGTACGCCTACATGTCTTTTATATACCTCTCATCATATATTGGAAATAATATAAAACTAATACTTGGCAGTTATAAAGTAATATAAGAAAATCATATACTTGAACAAAGATGTTCATTAACAAAAGAGAACACATATTTTAAGCACATTTTCCATTATATCATCCATGCATTTACTACCTGAGAGTTGAATGCATTAAGGCATGATCTACTACCAAAGAGTTGGATCATTTAAAAATGTGATCTACTACCAAAGAGTTGGCCCACTTCCAAGTACTTTACTACCAAAGAGTTGAAGTACTTATTTTCCAACACTTCACTACCAAAGAGTTGAAATGATTAGATATAATGGAATAAATATATTATGTTTCATGTGTTCATAGAAATAAGTATGGAAAAACATGCAACATATCATACAAGAACAATCATTTCATCCAATATCATATTCCAAGTATTTTTACTACACATATAACACAAGCATATTGTATAACAAGCTAAGTAAGAGGTAATGGCATACCTTCCAAACAGATATCCTAATCACATTTATCCATGCCATCTATATCTTGCTAAACCTGATTAAGACAAGATCATGCATCATCATGAGGTTCTCATCACCATAGCCCTAGTTATATCCATTTTAGGGTTTACCTTATCCCTTTAGTATATTTCCATATCACTTGCATTCTTGTCTTATAATTATCTTACTGATGTCATATTCCAGATTATAGCTCATCAACTGGATATACTCATGTGTCACATTATTATGTGAACATATTTGACATTATGTCACTTTCATTAACCATATTAGGGTTATATCACATGTATTAAGGGTGCTCTTCATATAACATGAATTCTATGCATCATCATGATCTCATAATTAAATCTGAGGTTTCAAATACAGATACGAGCTTACTCTGTAAATTTCATCATTTATTGAGCATGTATGCATTTATAACATTTTATTTAGGGTTATTAGCCCGAGATAGCCATTCTAAGAAAATTACATAATTTCGAGCATCAACATTATGATTACTGACATCAGATAGATTATAAACATGAATATACACTTAGTGACATATTCTCATAATTTTAGGTCTTTGTTTATTATTTATTAGGCATGAAATGACAATTTTACATCTTACATGATATCACTGAGATTAGTGCATCAAAAGCCTAAAATTATCATTCTACTGTATTCTATGCATTTTTCTGAGGAGTTTGGTACCTTATTTGTATTTTTCTGGTAAACATTCTAATTACTATGATTTAACTGAGATCTGAGCATTTTCTAAGATATTTACCTTGAAAGGCCAATCGGGTAAAGCCACATGTCCTCTAATGGGCGCAACTCACTCATCTTGTGCCCACACTAAGCTGGTGGGCTTTCTTTGGTTCGTCCATCTGGCGACTGGGCCCGGTTCGCCGTCTCCACCTTTTCCAAGTCGTGCTACTTCTATTTCCTCTGTGAAACAGAGTACTACTACGATCAGCATCTCCCGTAAGGTCTCCGTGGTAATCTGGACACATTTGCCTCGTGGAAAGAGCACTTTATGAGTTTGCTTCACCTATGCAACATGGTATTCTTGGTCCTTGTCGATCCATGGTGGACAGGCTCCAGCAACGCCGCCTAGAATGTTGCGGCGGAGTAAAGCGGCGCATTGCCTCCTTTGTTTTCTGTCTGCCAGGGAACGTAGCCGCAAAGGCATGCTTCAGTGAGGAATATGCTATGGATCTGGCCTCCTCATATGACAATCGTGCCTCTTGCCTCTCTGGGTAGCCGCCAGATCCCCTTACTGAAGCGTCGACCACTCAAGCTCGTTGCCAGTGGCTCCTCCTGGTTCGTGAGAGCGCCGCCGCACTGCTCTCCTCTGGTGAGCGAAACCACAAGTGTCGAACCTCCATCAACTGCCACTGTGTGCGCCCTTGCTTGTGAGGAGTCACAGATCTCAGCTCCGGCATCGTGTGGCCCAGCTGCTCCAGCGAGGACTTGGTCTCCGCCTCGCCAGAACTACAACCGCCAATAGCTCCTATGGTGTTTGCCATCGTTGCCGGCCTGGTGGACTGCCGCTGGAGCCTCCTCTTAACCTTCTCAAACAACGAGGAAAGCTCTAGGCTTCTATTTCCATTTGTGAGCGCCACCACTGGGGAGCACCGACTTGGAAAGGCCAGAGATCCATGCCTCCTCACACCCTCTGCTGTGGTGGCTCCTCCTCGCAGCTTGAGGAGTTTGCAGCTAGTAGTCGGTGACGCGGTGGATCAAGGAGGATATCTCCTCCTCTTTGACTAGTGTTGAAATGGAAAGACATTACTATTATAAGAGTGATACTCCCAGATCTGACAATGAACATGTCCTTGCAAGGGGGCTATCCAAAGAAACCGTTCACTTAAAACTGCATACGAGCCACGATCGTCACAAACCGGCAACTTGAGTCACGATTCCAATCTCCCAAATACCTTGTTATAACCGTTGCTTGATCATGCACATCCAAAGGATGTAAAATCGTGATCCGTGCCATCTCCATCTCAACACTCTATCCATTGGATCAAGACTATGTGCTACAGATATGGTGCACTTAGCCAAAACATAACACATGAGCGTGACATCAAGATCAAAGGTTAAACCTTGGTCCATCATATACCGATATGCATATTGATTCAACAAATTGACCAACAATACTCCCTTGTAAGAACCTCAAAAAGAATCCACCAAATTAATTGTATATTCCTCATCATCTGATCTAGCAACAAAATTGGTTTGAGACCAGAAGATCCACTAAATCTTCTGGTCCTATAATTATCCTCATAAATATGCAAAGCCAAGCAAAAAGGAATTACCACCATATATAAACATATAACATCTCAAATCAAAATTGTATCTTCCATCCATGAATTTGATTACTCCATATGGTATCTAAGAGTTCAAAAGTTCACTCCATCACATCCTACACTCCTTAAAAGAAATTTTGTCCTTGAAATTAAGCCAAAAACTAGTCATTCACATCACATACATCTTAAAAGAAAATTTGTCCTCGAAATTTAGATATCCTCTCACTTCAAGGAACTTCATCCATCTCTAAGACACCACTCAATGTGCAACATGTCCAAAAATAAGATCTCTAGAACATATATGAGCCACCCTTCAGAGGTTTAAAAACATCTAAGGTGCAACAAGGGTGAACTACTCATCATATAACATGGTTTAGGAGCTTAGGTTACGTCATGACGTAACTCAACATTTGGATTTACATATATATTTATTTTGAAGCAGGAAGTTCCAACATTAGCATATACTTTTTACGAGGGGGTCAACTATAATTAACCCACTTTTATGCATCTAGATCATAACAAGGTGTCATAAAGGTTATGTGTGCTATCTGTCAAACTATAATTTTTTCATCTTTATTAGGCACTAAGATTTTCACCTCATGTAACATGTTTCCTTCTTATGATCTTATTTCATTGCTCATGATAATTGCGATTTACTAGTGATTTCATCACAAGATTAGCCAACAATATCACATTATCATCATTATTCATGTACATGGTTAACCATTTATGCCTTGATAGCTATTAAACCATTTCTAGATTCCATCATCTCGTATCCATATCCCAAGATTGGGTCACCATCTTACATATATTATATCATGGTTGAGCTAAACCAACTTATGTGGGTGACTTATTAAACATATATAAAAACTTCATCTAGTCCAACTAAGGTTCTCCTGAACCACATCACGAGGGCAGTGCCATGCTCAGTCTCACTGAGCTAACTCAACTCTATGAGTATCTCATAAACAAAAACTTTATCTTCCCTCTTTAGTCTAGGATTCTTAGGTATACCTCATTGGCACTAGTGAGAGCCTTACAAGATGTAGCCACATAAGCACAAAACAATCCATGATATGATATTCTCTTTTCATATCTTTAACAATGAAACACTATTTACCAGCTCTCTATGTTATATACACCACTAGATTCCTATGTGGGAAACGACCAACCTGAGCATGAGGCTTCACAGAAACTAACATAGCTACCTCCTTTAGGGTCTTGGGCTCTCTCCCTCACCCAGATGGCAGGCACTCATATTCATGCTAACATGTTCATATAACCAGCCTCTCTCTGACTCTAGGGTTTGGTCTTCCCAAGGACATCTAGGGTTCAAGAAACTATAGGAATCATGCATAAAGCAACTCAACTCATTCACTCAGGAGTAGTCTAGTTTAGGACGTATCATATCACATATCTAAGAATTATCATAACTTGGAGTTTAGGTTCTCTTACCTTCTCCCTGTGGGTCTCGCTCTCTCTTAAGCTAACCCCAAAACTGGTCCTAACACTAGACGTCCTCCTTTGTAAAAGAGCTTGAGGCTCATGCTGACTCACAACCTTGTCTTAACTTAGCTTATCTTAACTTAGAAAAGCACACATACTTTAATCATGAAAACTTATCTCAAATTCTCAAAACCGAACCTAAGTCCTCAAAGACAAACATAGATCATCATAATAATCCTATATCATCTATATAAGACTTACATCATGTCATCAAAACTTATATCATCTATTCCATCTATCACACATATATCAAAAAGGCTCTAGACATCTAATCTAGAACTACACTCTCTTCTAGATTGATGTGATTCACTTTCACTTAGGTTGCATGGCCACCTCCTACTCACATATGTGTGGGGCACATTTTTGTAATACATATATATAATAAAATATTATATAGTTTTTCACCGATAAAACAAGCGTCAGAGAAAACTATCAAGGTTCGATCCGATTGGAATCAAAAACCAAATCCTGAAAATGAGTGTCTCACACATAGTAGAGAGTATAGTATCATTAAAACTATTGAAAAGGGTGAGAACAAGGGGTATACTAGTGTAGCTACTCTAGACAACGTGCATAATATGTCTAGGGTTTCTCTTCCCTTGATGCACGTCATTTCCAAATAGTGCAACGTCCCATACCACTGCAGTATGAGGAAAGAACGACATCTAAGGACTTGCTATTAGACAAGCACCAGTCTAAACCTAGTTCTCAGAAATCTAGGTGCTAACCTAGAGGCTAGGTCAGATCTAGTCTCTAAAAGATGACTAATCTAACCCTAAAGATTATTAAGTTCAAGGTTCTTTAGTTTTGAGTTGCATAATGAGCAAATGTCAGGCTTTGCTATTGTTCATGCTCTGATACCACCTGTGACGTCCCCGGTTTTTCTAAAACTTAATCTGATGTGTGATGTCCAAATTGAAACCTCACCTCAGCTAGAATCCCAATTTAAACACCCCACACCAGGCTAAGAAGAAGAAAATCAAGGGAGTCAGAAGGAAACAACAGTAGCACATGCACATGAACAATAATAAAACCATACACACATGTTCAACATTCAACATATAATTACAACATGAAATGTTACAACATTTGATATTACATATTGAACAACAAACTTTAACATATACATGTACTACATCTAAACAACATGATCTTAAGACAACAGGTCCACCTGTACATCAGCTCGCCACACAACTCTCACTATCCTGGATCTTCAAGATCATATGTCCACAACCTCAATAAAAGATTACATGCGGTACACGTCAGCACAATATTCAAGAATATTTTACTGAGTACGCCTACGTGTCTTTTATATACCTCTCATCATATCTTGGCAATAAGATAAAACTAATACTTGGCAGTTATAAAGAAATATAACAAAATCATATACTTGCTCAAAGATGTTCATTAACAAAAGAGAACACATATTTTAAGCACATTTTCCATTATATCATCCATGCATTTACTACTTGAGAGTTGAATGCATTAAGGCCTTTATGATCTACTACCAAAGAGTTGGATCATTTCACAATGTGATCTACTACCAAAGAGTTGGATCACTTCCAAGTACTTTACTACCAAAGAGTTGAAGTACTTATTTTCCAGCACTTTACTACCAAAGAATTGAAGTGCTTAGATATAATGGAATAGATATATTATGTTTCATGTGTTCATAGTAATAAGTATGGAAAAAAATTTAACATATCATACAAGAGCAATCATTTCATCCAATATTATATTCCAAGTATTTTTACAACAAATATCACACAACCATATTGTATAATAAGCCAAGTAAGAGGTAATGGCGTACCTTCCAAAGAGATATCCTAATCACATATATCCATGCCATCTATATCTTGATAAACATGATTAAGACAAGATTATGTATCATCATCATGTTCTCATCATCATAGACCTAGTTATATCCATTTTAGGGTTTACCTTATCTCTTTAGTATATTTCCATATCACTTGCATTCTTGTCTTATAATTATCTTACGGATGTTATATTCCAGATTATAGTTCATCAACTGGATATACTCATGTGTCACATTATTATGTGAACATATTTAACATTATGTCACTTTCATTAACCATATTAGGGTTATATCACATGTATTAAGGGTGCTCTTCATATAACATGAATTCTATGCATCATCATGATCTCATAATTAAATCTGTGGTTTAAAATACGGATATGAGATTACTCTGTAAATTTCATCATTTATTGAGCATGTATGCATTTATAACATTTTATTCAGGGTTATTAGCCCGAGATAGCCATTCTAAGAAAATTACACAATTTCGAGCATCAACATTATAATTACTGACATCAGATAGATTATAAACATGAATATACACTTACTGACATATTCTCATAATTTTAGGTCTTTGTTTATTATTTATTAGGCATCAAATGACCATTTTACATCTTACATGATATCACTGAGATTAGTGCATCAAAAGCCTAAAATCTTCATTCTACTATATTCTATGCATTTTTCTGAGGAGTTTGGTACCTTATTTGTATTTTTCTGGTAAACATACTAATTACTATGATTTAATTGAGATCTGAGAATTTTCTGAGATATTTACCTTGAAAGGCATATCGGGTAATGCCACGTGTCCTCTAATGGGCGCAGCTCACTCATCTTGTGCCCACACTGAGCCGGTGGGCTTTCTTTGGTTCGACCATCTGGCGACTGGGCCCGGCTCGCCGTCTCCACCTTTCCCAAGTCGCGCTACCTTTGTTTCGTCTGTAAAACAGAGTACCACTACGATCAGCATCTCCCGTAAGGTCTCCGTCGTAATCCAGACACATTTGCCTCACGGAAAGAGCACTTTATGAGTTTGCTTCACCTATGCAACATGGTATTCTTGGTCCTCATCGATCCATGATGGACAGGCTCTAGCAACGCCACCTAGAATGCTGCGGCGGAGTAAAGGGGTGCATTGCCTCCTTTGTTTTCTGTCCGCAAGGGAATGCAGCCGCAAAGGCATGCTTCGGCAAGGAATATGCTCTGGATCCGACCTCCTCATATGACAATCGTGCCTCTTGCCTCTCTGGGTAGCCGCCAGATCCCCTTACTGAATCGTAGGCCACTCAAGCTCGTTGCCAGTGGCTCCTCCTGGTTCATGAGAGCGCCACCGCACTACTCTCCTCCGGTGAGCGAAACCACAAGTGTCGAACCTCCATCAACTGCCACTGTGTGTGCCCTTGCTTGTGCACATCACAGATCTGAGCTCCGGCGTCGTGTGGCCCAGCTACTCCGGTGAGGACTTGGTCTCTGCCTCGCCAGAACTGCAGCCGCCAACAGCTGCTCTGGTGTTTTCCATCGCTACCGGCCTGGTGGACTGCCGCTGGAGCCTCCTCTTAACCTTCTCAAACAATGAGGAAAGCTCTAGGCTTCCATTTCCATTTGCGAGCGCCACCACTGGGGAGCGTCAACTTGGAAAGGCCAGAGATCCATGCCTCCTCACACCCTCTGCTGTAGTGGCTCCTCCTCGCAACTTGAGGAGTTTGCAACTAGTAGCCGGTGATGCGTTGGATCAAGGAGGATATCTCCTCCTCTTCGACTATTGCCGAAATGGAAAGACATTACTGTTATAAGAGTGGTCCTCCCAGATCTGACCATGAACAGGTCCTTGTGAGGGGGCTATCGAAAGCAACCGTTCACTTAAAATTGCATACGAGCCACGATCGTCACAAACCGGCAACTTGAGTCACGATTCCAATCTCCCCACTACCTTGTTCTAACCGTTGCTCGATCATGCACATCCAAAGGCTGTAAAAGCCTGATCCGTGGCATCTCCATATCAACACTATATCCATTGGATCAAGACTATGTGCTACGGATCTTGTGCACTTAGCCAAAATATAACACATGAGCGTGACATCAAGATCAAAGGTTAAACCTTGGTCCATCATATACCGATATGCATATTGATTCAACAAATTGAAGAACAATACTCCCTTGTAAGAACCTCAAAAGGAATCCACCAAATTAATTGTACATTCCTCATCATCTGATCTAGCACCAAAATCGGTTTGAGACTAGAAGATCCACTAAATCATCTGGTCCTGTAATTATCCTCATAAATACGCAAAACCAAGCAAAAAGGCATTACCACCATATATAAACATATACCATCTTGAATCAAAATTGTATCTTCCATCCATGCATTTAATTATTCTATATGGTATCTAAGATTTCAAAAGTTCACTCCATCATAGTTTTCCTTACTTTTTCTTTTCTTTCTCAAACTATTTTAGTTATTCAATCTTCAAAGTATGTAACTTTACCTACATACACTACACCTAGTGTTGATCCATTGTTTCACATATTTTCTAGGTAGACATAATCTATAAATGAAGTCAAAGTACTAGAAGGCAATAATAAAGCTCATTGGGGGATTTAGAGTTGATAGGTCTTTCTTTCCATTTCTCTTAGCTAGTTTACATTTCCATTCCTTAGTTGTTGTATAGGATGTAGTCTATCCTATGTACTCTCATGTATTCTTGTAGTTACACTTTTCTTTCTTGCAAATAAATTTCAATACTACTATGTTTCCCACTTATGAATGTTGGTTTGTGTGGTAGATTATATGGTGTTTGTGAACATGATTCGACTTCCATGTATTATAGATGATAACTACAACTTCTCATATTTTCCCTCTTGGCATGTTATTGATATGAGTGCATGCATATCAATAGAATGTTACCATAGAAATTATGCTAGAATTGGGGTCTCACAGTTGTTATCAGATCCAAAGTTCATACATCATAGCTTCATGAAACTTCATTCACCCTATTATGAGTCTATGGTCGTCCTTGAGCTAGGGATATAAAGGGTGGGGTGTCTAGGCTAGCATCTTTTAGTGTCTAGTGAAAGTCTCTGAGCGAATTTTCTTAGCACACGAGGATACCTTAGGGTAGCGTATGTCTTACATGGTGGAAACCCAAAGTCCCTACTTTTTTGTATAATTAGGGATCCATTTCATCAGTGGATATTATCTCCCATCTCTCTCTTCCATATAGGTTAGGAATGAGTCACTCTATTTAGATTCATAGGATGGATGATTCTTGACTAAGGATTATTAGGGTATCCTCCACAAATCATAACACTAAGGTCATGATAATCAATAAAAACTATGAAATATATTCCAAAAAAAGAACAAAAGTATCTAATCTACTTTACCTAATTTTCTTGATGCCAAAAAACATGTGGATCTTAGGGCTCAAGAGAGTCATCCTCTCATAAGAGAAAAGAACCTAGAACTTTTCAAGAACTTAATCATGAGAAAATGGCCAAGGGTAGGTGGAAAGAACACAAGAAGATCCTAGCAGATTTTATGGAGACATTGCCCTAAATGAACCAATGAACCTAGTTCTTCTAAAAAAGAGGCAACTGTGCATGACTTTGTCAAACGGAACCCTGATTCCTTTTGGTCTGAAGACCAACCTGCGGTAATGGACAAGGACAAGGAATGGTTCCTGTTGGTAGAAAATGCCTTTCGTATCGTAGAAGTACCCCTTGAGAAGAACGTTAAGTTTTCCATAGACCGAGTTAAGGGGGAGCCAATATCTGGTGGGAAATTTTGGGTGGGTATAAGGAAGTAGAGTTTGATACCATGGAGTGGGAAGCCTTGAAAACTATCTTTACCGACTATTTCATGCCCATAGTTGAGAGGAAAAGGAAGGAGAGGTTATACACTAAGCTCAAGCAAGGCAACCTCTTGGTGGCTGACTACACTCAGAAGTTTAGGATTGTAGAGCATTATGCACCCATTAGAATTGAGGAATGGCTTATGGATCACTCTATTGATTGCTTAACTACCAACCTGAAAGCCCTAGTTATCACTTCCCTTCCCAAAAACTTTGGTGAAACCCCAGATATGGCTGTTAGCTATAAAGGGATCAGGTTATGCAGAAACTTTAGGCACATGCTACCTATGTTTAACCACCATGGTAAAGATAACTCTAGGAAGTTTAACCTTGGCCATAACAAGGGATCAGGCTAAGGAAGTTCAGGTTTAGGAGGTCAGAGAAATACCTAGAATCAACTGAAGACTTATCGCAGTAAATATAAGACTTATGGACGAGGACATGATGGACCTTGTCTCTACACCAAGCTAGTATGCTTCAATTACAAAAAGAAGGGTCATTTCATTGCCAAGTATCCTACTTTGTCTATCTTTAGAAACCCTCCAGTGAGTGCTCCACCTCGTCAAGGGCTCCACACTACAATGTGTTTGTAGTGATTGCAGAAGAGGCTAAGGCAAACTCAATGCAACTAAGTGAAGGTAACCTTAATTCCTTTTCATTTATCTATATATCTTGTAGAATTCCTTCAAATATTCATGACAAATTATTTTGAGTAGGCATATTATTTCTTAATGATCTTCTTGTTAAAGATTTGTTTGATTTTGGAACTACAAATACCTTTATCATAAAATTTGGCATATTTGTTACATTTTCATACAAAATATTTGGGATATATTCTTGATGTGTCAACTCCTAGTGGAAAAATATTCACTACATCATAGAAAATTGTTATCCTGCCTATAAAATTTGAAAATCATGATATGCCATTTGAATTTATCCTCTTATTTATGGAAGAATTTGATATTATACTTGGAACAATTGGCTATACAAGTATTGTGCACATACTGTTTGTAGGGAGAAGAGGGTAGTAATCTCTCCACCTAATTCAAACCTTATGCAGATCCTAGGGGAAGCATATTCTGTAATAATGTTATAATTTCCTCTCTTAAAGCTAAAAAACTTATTTCTAATGGTTGTAAAGTCCTCATCACATTAGTATTAGAGACCCATCCTTGTAACGACCCATAGAAAATACTAGAGGTGGTACCTGATTTTCATGACATATTCCCCAAGGACTTTCCTAGGCTGCCTCCTGACCAAGACATCGGGTTCTCTACAAATCTTCATCCATGATCCACTCGAACTTTTATGTCCCCTTATAGGATGGTTCCTACTGAGCATTTGGAGCTGAAGAAACAATTGCAAGAACTTCTTAATAAAGGCTTCATCCATCCTATTGTTTCCTCTTGGGGTGTGCATGTTCTCTTCATAAATAAAAAAGATGGTTCTATTCACATGTGTTGAACTAAGCCACTATTAAAAATAAGTACCCTCTTCCCCACATCGATGACCTTTTTGATCAGCTTCACACCACTAAAATCTTCTGTAAGATTGATCTTCATTCTGGGTGTCATCAACTCAAGGTTAAGGTTTCTGATATTGGAGTTTTGACCGACCAAAAAAAAAGGTTTCTGATATTCTTAGAATTGCATTATGTACTTGTTATGGGCATTATGAATTATTGATAATACCATTTTGGTTAACCAAGGCACCTGTTGTAATCATGAATCTTATGAACAAGGTCTTCCAACCATATCTTGATGAGTTTTAGTCATTTTTACTGATGATATTTTGATCTATTCGAATTCTATGAAGAATCATTGTGAGCACCCAAAGGCAGTTGTAAAAGTCCTTCAAGCTCAGAAGTTCTATGAGAAACTATTAAAATGTGAGTTCTAGAATAAAGTCACGTTCCTCATACATGTCAGTTCTGGGAGTAGTATATTTGTTGATCCTGCAAAGGTGCCAGTAATTCTTTACTGGAAACCTCCCAAGAATCCTTCAGTCCAAAGTTTCTTAGGTGTAGTCAGATATTATCATGGATTCATCCCTATTTCTCCAAAATTGTGCTTCCTCTTACTAAGCTTACTCGGAAGGATGAGCGTTTCATATGGTCAGCTTCTTGTGAGTCTAGTTTCCAAGAGCAAAAGTAGAAATTGCCATCAACACCTATTCTGACCTTAGGCACTAGAAATGAAGGGTTTTGGTCTTCACTGATGCTTTAAGGAATGAGCTAAGCCATATTCTAGAGTAGGATAAGAAGGTAGTGACTTTTTCATCTAGGAAACTAAAAAACAATGGACTTAGTTATCCCACCCATGATTTGGATTTGGTTGTAATAATACATGCTCTCAAAATATGGAGGCACTACTTGTATAGGTCAATATATGACATCTTCATTGACCACAAAATCTTGAATTATATTTTGGCCCATAAAGACCTAAACATGCACCAACATCGATGGATCGAGTATCTAAAAGACCAAGATTTCACTATTGCCTACCATCTGAGTAAGGCTAGTGTGGTCGTTAATGCCCTTAGCAAAAAAAAGGTAGTATGTGCATCTTTTTCTGTTTCTGAGTGGAATAACATGGAGGGTGTGGTGGATTGGAAGTTGTAGTTTAAGATTGATTGTGTCCATTTCAAAAATATTTCTATCATTCCTTGGCTACAGTCTGAACTTCTTGAGGCACAAAAGGCTAGTACAGAAATTAAGGAGATCTCTTCTCTCATGTCCAAACCTCAAAGACACTTATTTGTGGGTCTTGATGGTGGAATTCAGTATAAGAATGGTATGTGGGTTACTAAGCAGTCACCTGTGAAGACAAAGATTCTCAATGAGGCACATGGGTCAAAGTACGTAGTTCATCCCGACACAATCAAAATGTACAAGGACCTCTAATGACTATTTTAATGGAGGAGTATGAAGTGCAATATTGCTAGATTCGTGTCCAGTTTTCTAGCGTGGCAGAAAATCAAGGAATAGAACCAGAGACCAAGTAGCCTACTACAACCCCTTGAAATCATGGAATGGAAATGGGAACATATCACCATGGATTTTATGGTGGGTTTACCCAAGACTAGGAAGGGATACAATGTAGGATGTGTTATAGTAGACCATCTCATGAATCATCTCACTTCCTACCTATGAATACAACATCAAAGGTGTCTGAGCTTGCCAATATCTATATAAGGGTGATTGTATGTTTGCATGGTGTTCCGACATCCATTGTTTTGTACAAGGAACTAAAGTTCACTTCTAATCTATGGAAACAAGTTCAAGAAAAATTGGGTACAAAATTGAACTTCAACACAACATATCATTCCTAAAATGAGGGGCAGTCAGAGCGTACAGTGCATATTTTGGAAGATCTTCTATGAACTTGTGTGCTTGATTGGGAAGGCTCGTGGTACCATTATTTGTGTTTAACTGAGTTCACATATAAGAATAACTATCAGGAAAGTTTTGGAATTCCTCCCTATGAAGCTCTTTATCACAGACCCTATAGATCTGAGCTACAATGGGATGATGTCAGGGAACACACCTTGATGAAATCTGAGGAGATGCAACTTTGCACAGACAAGGTTGCACAAAGAAGGCACAGGATGAAGTGGGTACATGATAGGTAAAAGTTTTACACAAATGCCCACTGACAGGAACGACAGTTCAAATGTGGTGATCATATTTTCCTAAAGATGAGGCTCATCCAAGCCTCACACAAGAGTAAAGGGAAGCTCATTCCTTGCCTTGTCAGACCCTTTGAAATCTTGGAAGGGATCTATGAATGTGCATATTATCTTGCACTTCCACCTCATCACAGTGAATGCACACTGGGTTTCATGTATCTAATCTGAAGTCCTATGTCAAGGATCCTAGTCACATTTTGAATCATGAGCCTTTAGAGATGAAATATTATCTATCTTATGTCGAATCCCTTGTCAAAATTCTTAATTCTAAGACAAAGGAGCTTCACAATAACTGGTGTGTTGATATGGTGAATGTTCTATGGATCCATCATGATCAGACCAAAGCAATCAGGGAGCTCATGTCCGAGATCGTGCAGAAATATCGACATGTCTTTCAAGCTGCTTGAATCTTGATGACAAAATTCTTAAAAGAAGGGGAGAATGTGATAAAGTGGTTTATTACATCATAGTTTCTCTCTCTTGCAAATTTATGGTATGAATAATCACTCAAAATTTATTTCCTACAATACTCTCAATCACCCCTCTAATTTTTGACCATGTGGGTGTGAAAAAATTCAAAGTAATGCAAACCCTAAATGCTTACTAAGGTAATTTAGGCATGTTATGAACCTAGTCAATATTATAATAATAATAAATAAAATCCAAATCACAATTTTCTACCATTGTTAGATGGCTATATCATAAAGCTCCCCTAAAATTTCATTTCCATTAGGCATACCAAACAGGAGATATGAGAATTTAAATTTACAAGCATAATTTCATTCATTAATGTTCCTAGACCTAAGTTGATCAATCAATTGAACACTAGGTTTGAAACATAAATGTTACATGGACATTTTTTATAATGAGGATGCGAGCTTTGGTTCATGCCTTGTAATCTTGGCCATCCAGGAGGATCTAACGACTGACAAGTCACTTTGTCAACCTCTGGAGTTGTGAGAGGCTACAACTCCACTAAATCCTAGATATTTTTCCCTCTCTCTAACATTCTAGACAAATTTCTTCATCGAGATGAGGAGTCGTTGCCCTCGCAAAGACACACACAATGACCCCTCCAATGTTTCCTCTCACCCATGGATCAGGGAGAATGGCATCTCACAGATCCACACCTCTCACTGACAGCGCACACCTTCTTGGGCATCTTCAAGCCTAATGCCCTCACCTTTATTTAATACTTTTAAAACCTCCACCACCCTTCGTTTAGTAATTCCCATCAATTTCTCATAAATCACACTAAGAACCACCTCCACATATGTCTTCTTCAACCCACAATCACCTTAACCTCCCTGAACAAGGGTTCACCCCACATCAAATGCTCCTCTTTGTTTCCTTCACAGAGGTCCAATGAGCATTTACAACATTTCTTCCTTAACCTAGATTAGTAAACACGCTTTTTCTCCTTCCCCTCTAACAATCAACCTCTTAGATCTTTGCTATGCGTCAACCAAGGGGGCTGCAGCATAGGAGAGTGTCGGCCATGCACATAGCTTCCCCATGAAGCTAAATGCCCCACAACTTAGCACAAATTGGAGCACAAATCAGTATAGGCCTCACTAGAGATCACGTGTTGTAGCTGATCATGAGACAGGAGCAAGCACAGAGAGGGGAACCCCTGCGAGGCCAGTTGGACCAAGGGAAGGCAGTGGTTGAGCACCATCTCAACTGAGAGGGCATCAGTTAGCAGGGTTGCACCAACTATTGCCATCAATCCGAGCCCTTGATCCATTCGGATTGGGACATTGATCTAGGTAAGCTTCTTTTCCCTTTTTTAATTAATTATTAAAATACTAGAATTTGATTAAATTAGAAAAATCATAGTAAATTCTAGTAACATTGGATAATAATGAAACTACATGCCATTTTTATCTGAAAAATTTGAGTAATATGAATAAAATACTAATGAAACCTATTTTTGATCCCTTTTGTAAAAGTTATGACCTTTATTATTTGATTTTATTACCTATCCTTAAGTGAAATCGATGGAAAATGTTGCTTAAGGTCTGATATCAACAACTTTTAACTCCTAAACCCTAATGATACCTCTGATGCATTTAGATCAGGAAATTATAATTAAGAAATGCATAATTATCTAAAACACATTGTGAACCCTAATGCTAGTTTCTCTCTCTACATGATGAAAGTAATTAATAAACCATTTATGCACCCAGACTTCAGAACATCCTAATAACCCTAAAACATGATGACCTTAAACCAATAATCGTAGATCTAATAAAGGAAATATTCATAAACGACCCAATTTAGTCGAAACCCTAGTCTTGAGTCATATGGACTGATAATAATGATGTACCCTTAACTTCCTTTCAAGATAATCAATCCACTTCACTTCATCTCAAGTAGACACCCTTGGAATCTAGATATGATAAGATCAACTATGTCAGACATATAAATATATGACTAGTTTTCCTATGTGAATTAAGTATGAAATGTGTCATGCCTTACTTGTGTAAGGTTCTTGTATGTAAATTATCTATAATATGCTCTTCGCTATAACATTGAGAAAATAAATAAAGAGATGGGTTGTATCTACTGAATGAGATATTATGTATTTCTCTTCTAAAACTGAGGTGAGCACATCCCTATAGCCCTAGGGGCGGGGATCCCCATAGCCCAATGGATGGGGAAGGTCCGAAATAAATGTATATTAGGTGTTGATACACTTAGTATTACAGTCACATCAAAAACACATCTAAAAGGAATGGTTTCATATATTTCCACATTAAGAAATGTTTTCCTTACTCTTTCTTTCCAAATTTAGAAATGTTTTCCTTACTCTTTCTTTTCTTTCTCAAACTATTTCAATTATGCAAGCTTAAAGTATGTATTTTTTCCCACATACATAACATCTAGTGATGATCTATTGTTTCATGCATTTTCTAGGTTCAAAGGATCCATAAATGAATTTTTACTACCACAAGGAAATAATAAATCTCATTGGAGCATTTAGAGTTGAAAGGTCTTTCTTTCCATTTCTCTATGCTAATTTACTTTTCCATTCTTAGTTTTTGTATAGGATGCAGTCTGTCCTATGTACTCTCCTTTATTCTTGTAGTTAGACTTTTTCTCTTGCAAATAAGTGCCAACACTACTATCTTTCCCATTTATTAATGTTTGTTTGTGTGGAAAATTATATGGTGTTTGTGATCATGATGTGGCTTCCATGTATTATAGATGATAACTCAACTCCTCATATTTTTCCTCTTGACATTTTATTGATATGAGTGCACGAATATCAATAGAATGTCACCATGGAAAGTATATTGGAATTGGGGTCATCACATGTTAGTGTTAGAGGCCTACTATACAAGTTTTCACAAAGGATCAAGGTGGCACTCAATCCATCTACACATGAGGACCATGATATGATAGACACTTGCCTTTTGTGGAAACTACTATTATGAGGCTCATTGTACGGAACCATAAGTTCTACTATGAAAAACATGGGTATCCCAAGACCTCATACATCATGCCTTTTCCATGCCAGATTAGCTTTTTTCACCCAAGGAGTCTCAAGATCAATCCTCAATACTAGTAGTAGGCCACATATCATGATAGACCTTCTTCGACATCATTTTCTCTACTAGCACCTCCCTCAAATGGGACCCAAACTGAGTAATCCTACCCCCTCCTCCCACAAATGACAAAAAATGTATAATTTCATGACATCCTCCTTCAAGAAACACTAAATGAGGTTGGATCAATAAAATGGATGCTTGGAACTTCATACAACTACACTACCCCAAACCATGGACTCCTCTACCTAGACCTGACAAAAACCCAGTCTTCCATTGGCCCAATTGGCCCAAAAATTAACCAGAGCCCTTTGACCCTGATGCCCCATAGTGAGTGTCTGGTTGTTCCTAGCACATTCTTATTCTAGGAGTGTGAACACTATTTTAAATAAGCTTGGGTGCAGTGCAAACTAGACTTTATTTTTGATTGATTGTTGTATCTATTTATTTTTTTGTTCATGTCACCATGCCTGCCTACCTACCTTGTTTATCATCTTACTAATTTTTACATCTAGTCTAAGAATGCTTATTTATGTGTTTTAATGTAATTGTATGTTTTGATTATAACCTAAATATAATAAATTTGAGATTTATTCATAAGTTTATCACAAAATGGGCATATATATTTATTATTGAACTAGTTCATCATGCTATTCCTTTGCCTATACTAAGATCTTGTCTACTCTTTTGTTCAGATTATGATAAGATAAGAACATGCACTCCTAAAATGCTTTATAAATGAATGTATCAACCCAAATAGTTGTAGTGTTGGAATTGATTCAAAGACGCAAATGATGAAAATGACTATTGCAATTGTTAATATGAAGTTAATATCTTTTTTTAATGAGGATTAAACCCTTCTTGTTTGTTCTGACTCAACTAATCTAAAGTGCTTCATTGCAGAATCTGAGGACTATACCGGTAAGTGAAACTCATCTCTAGAATTGACACCTATCTGTTTCCATTCAATTAGTGAAGAGTATTAAAATTTCCCACTTATTATGCTAACCTTGCCTAAGACACTATCTTGGTGGTGATGGTTAGGTTCTTTGTCAAGAATTATTGAATGAAAATGTATAGATTTAAAAGCTAGAAAAGTGGCATAGAATCCCAATTCTATCGGAACTTAGTTTAACATACCAATATATTCTTAATGGTTGGGAACCTTGAGCTTAAAAAATGGGCTCCAATTTTCACCAAATGTGAATTTCTAGAATTATTTTAGATGAAAATAGCAGGTAAAGTTGAGCCAAGATGAAGAGTTCATAGGCGGGAGTCTCCATTTTCTGTTTCGGGTTAAACTATATAGTACGGTGGATTCTTGAGGATAAGGGGAATACCATGGTTTTTTTTATGTCACTTGAAAAGAAAAGCAACTTGCATAATAGGATTTTTCATTCATGTCATAAATTCATTAACCAAAGTAAAAATTTATGTTGAATATAGTTCAACTTCATCTTTTCAAGTATGAGACATTCTTTGATATTACTTTGGATCTTATTTATTGAGGGAAAGTGATTGTTTAATCTTGGGGTGGTTTAATGAACGTAGTTCATAATAATTTTTATGCCCTTATTTCATGCAATTAATGATCAAAATTCTCAGATTTGTCTATATTTCCGTCCTGTAATTGTATAAATACAGTAATTAGTCTATTTTCTATCATCTAGACTAATGAAAGATACATTAGTACATATATTGTGAAACTTGGTTCATCTATAATTTTGTCTTTGACACCGATCGAGGATGCCTTTATATGATCCAACTAATGATTGACTTTTTTACTCTTTTGAGGGACATTTTAGATGCATATTTTTGCACGTTTTATTGCATTTCACTTCATATATTCTTTATTTTAGGATTTTAGTCATTAAAGTAAATTATTTAGTAATTAATGTATTTTGGCATTTTATATACAAGATTAATGCAAATTCGAGAAGAAAAGTAAATATCCTTCCTCAAAGGTTGAACAATCATCCAACTGATTGACTTTTCATACCGATCGGTGGGCTGGCAGAGTTTCCAATAATCAGAGTTATGTGCCCCACTAAAACATTCATATCTTTTGCAATTGAACCCAAAATTTAATGTTTAAATTTGCATTCAAAAGATAGTCTTATTATATACAAGGATAATATATTTTCAGATACCAATAGTATGGTGGATTGGTGCATAAAGCTTCGGCAAATCTGGAATCTAGAATTTCCCCTCAAGCCACTCTCTACCAAAGTTATCTCAACTCACCACCGTTGACGTACAAGTATAGGGTTGCTATAGTGAAGAAAGGAGACTATAGAAGGGAACCTTTATCATCCATAGGGGTCTCTAATCGGCAATTAGAAGCTACATTATGCATTACAAACCCTAACAAGAAGCTAGGAGGTGGCGGTTGCAACGAAGAGATTGGTCTTCCTACACCAGATGTCATGGCCTTCTTCATCGTTCCTACACTCTTTCTACTATTATCCCTCACCATGAGCGAGTAGACATTTGTGCTGGGACATGGGGACTATCCCCGATCGCCCGTAATTTATCTTATATTGTATCTGAACTCGACAATATAGTTGATATAGAAAGTATGATTCTACCCAATTCTTTGCTTTGCAAATTGATGACTTACTTTGCATATGATATGCAACTTTCTATGAGCATGATTAGAACATCAGAATGATCTTATTGTCCCCCTAAGATGTTAACAAGGGATAATGAGGTGATTGGACTTTGACCTGCTACCTGTCAATGATGATACATCATAAGTAATGGAGTTCAGCTGGAATAGATGAGGAATTTGGGTGTCGAGGGTGGTCGGTTTTAACGGAATTTAAGCCAAGTGATGATTGTATCCTATGAGGGTGCAATAGGTAAGCCTCAACTTAACAATGATTATTGGAGAGCTAGATCTTGTTAGGATAATTACACAGACCTGGGCAGTGAAACCCCATACCCTGGTTCTCTTTATTATCTGTTATTTACTTCCTTAATCTCTATCGCTTATGGAAACAATTTTGTTTATCCGATCTTTCAACTAATCGGTGTTAAATATTAATCCTAACACTTTTGAATCTATATAACTATTTAAAAGGTTATCGTTTGGGTTTGATCCTAAAGCATACTGCGATAAAGCTTCCGCTCGTGAGGAGTGGGGAATTAGTGCACTGGTTTTGGCTGAACCTAGAAGTTATTATTTTAAGGTTTTTCGTGGTGTGACATTTGGAGCCATTAAAAATTGGCATCTTCGCTGAGGACAATGATAGTTATATATTATTAGAAGTTTAAGTGTAATTAAGATTTTCTCTACTAGATTTTGTTAATTAATTTTTTCATTCTTTGAAAAAGAAAAAAAATTGTTATTTCTTAGTCTTGTATATTCTCTTCGTTTGATTTTGTAATTTGTAGTTACTTTTATAGTTTTAGTTTAGTACTACAAATTTCTTGTGATTTAGATCTTTCTTCATAAGATCTTCATAATTTATTGTCTTGTTCGTTTGCAAAAAGCTATATATATTATCTTATATTTTCACTTATTAAAACATCTTTCCTCTCGAGCCTAATATTCAAGTTTTCTAATTTTAATGGATTCATTCATAATGGAGTGGGCGTTGCAACAAAGTCTATAATGAGCAAAATACAGATCCATCTGCCATGATGTATGGGGTTGTTTTGAGGTGACTCTCTAAGTCGATCTTATTCAAAGAAGACTTGAAGCGGACTGCAATCAGCAATATTATGAAGGCTACAGTGGAGAGCTTGACTATACAAATCAAATTCAACCTGGAATGGACGAGGGTATGGATGTCATCTATAAATTGTTAGATGAATTTCAAGAAAAGTTCGAAGAACATGATGCTCGGAAAAAAAGATTGGTGGCTGAAGTGGCTCGTTTGGAAGCCATCCAACAACCTCCTACATGTATGATTGCATGTCAACTAAAATTTAATCCTAAGCATACAGAGCAGTCGAATGTGGTAGTGTTTCAGTTAGAGAACATCTACTCCACACCTCCAGCCCCCTTTGTTGCACCAATTACCCCCTATGAAGATGTAGAGGATGACAAAGGAAAAACTCTAGTTGCGGCCTCAAGTCGCAGGGTCGGTAGCAATCTCATCTCATAAAAAGAAAATCATCCAACCACATCATCTGCAACACCTATCCTATCCGTCTGTTTTGAAATGCCTTCTACTGTAGTCTCAACCACTCTCCACATTCTACCAGAAGAGCATGTTTACAAAACTCACATCCCATATTCAAGAAGACTCAAACAAAAGCTTCTCATTAAGTTTGTCAAATTCAAATAGATTCCCAATGACAAGACATCAATTTTTGATCATGAAGTGCAAACCAAATAAGAGGAGTTTGGTGAATCCAAGAGTGGGTTGGGTATATCCCAGGTGGAGTTAAAGCTACATTTTGACATTGGGAAGGAGACCACTACTTCTATTGATATTGTGATGATTGGGCTGAAAACCGGGAGCATGCACAACCACATAAAAATATATCATACTGATTTTTTCAGTGAGTCAATTACTCCTATACCAACACCACATGTTTTACATGCAAACTCAAGAGATCAGAAGAAGCAGAGCCAGATCCTCCACATGACTTAGCATAGTTGGCAATGCCAGTTCAATATAGACACGTCCACCTTTATTCTTCATGGGGGAGCATGCTTTGAAGCCATCGAACGAGCACCAGTCCCTCATTGTGTCGCTTGATCTAGATTTGCACACAACTATTAAACTACCTCTACTAATGAAGGAGGTTTTGTGCATCCTATTGCACGTGATGTGGGAGAAAAACAACATCACTTCAATCCTTTAGTCAACCCATTTGAGCTACCATGACCACCACATCATATGTCGTGACAAGGATCCCTCATGTAGAAGAAACTAGCCCTTATTCATATTCCTTTCAACTAGACCTTCTTCAAGTTTCCTGGGTCACCCAGATAGGCATCGAAAATTTCTTTCCCTCCATCTCTAACTTCTATCTGCCTGAGTTTGGGAAGAAATTTGAAGTTGGGGATGGAGGGTAGGTGATACGTCATCTCCACCACCTCAACTCCATCTTTTCCTTTTCTGATCCTCAAACTATTTTTCTCCATCTTTTTTGCATCTATTTTATTTTTCATTTTCTATTATTTTTCCATTTTGTGTGAGTAATGGCTTTTACCTAGTTGGCCATTTTGATGTATGCAAAAATTGGAAATACATAAAGCAACTATTCTCCTTCCTCATGAGTTAACCGGTGCCAAAGGAAATTTTAAGGAACAAACATATCATGAACATATCTGAGCCCCGTTGACAACAACTGATCATCATTTACCCTTAGAAATGGTGATAAGCCGAATGAGTTAGAAAGGTAAAGCCACACACACCTCCAATATGACTTACATCAAAATTTGTAAACACTAAATTACCTTACATTAACTGAATTAACTGATATAATATGATGATTTGATTCCAATGAAACAATAAAATAAATAAGCACAACTCAGCCTCTTGCTCTCACTCCTCTTCCATCATCTCTTACCTCTTCGCTATCTACTAAAAAATGAAATTATCACCATATGCCAAATCCTAAGTCCGGGTTTGCATTTCTTTCATCAATATTCCTCCTTTTTGACTTTTATCTACAAATAGGGCATGAATAAAAGAGGCCAATGAGCCCAAAAGAAAATATATGGTCAATGTAACTACAACTAAATAAAAGGTCTCGAGTCAGATAGAGGAGATACAAATAAATAAATTGAATCCCAAATAAGGTCTTGAGTTGAATAGAGGAGAGAACTGAGAATCGGGTTTGTGCCATGTCTTCTATCCCCTTTCGTCTAAATTTTCCTACCAAGGAGACTTATCAAAATGTTCTCCAAAATAGCCAAACAACCCTGACTAGGGCTACCTTCTATAGTTCTATTTTCACAGACAGATCAGGAGTATTATTGAGATGAAATCAGTTCATTGTAGGTTCTAAAGTCTAGGGAATGGAGGAAGAAGCCCTAATTAGGGGATATCTAAGTGTGTCTATGTGACCCCAAAGGACTAGGGTCACTTGATCGTGTTTGGTAAAAGGGGGGAACGAAGTTTGCTCAGTTGGGAGAAGAAAGTATATATCCTAGTATCATTTGTTTGATCTCTGTTTTATTTTTATTTACTCAGGATTAGCAAATGATTAAGTTCAGGGTAGTTTGATGACTGGTTTTATACCCTTTTGAGGGGCATTTTAGATTCATTTTTTACGCATTTATTGTATTTCACTACATATATCCTTTATTTTATGATTTTAGTCGTTAAAGTAAATTATTTGATAATTAATGTATTTTGGTTTTTATTTGTAGGATAAATCTAAATTCAAGAAGAGAAGTAAATATCCTTCCTCAAAGGTTGAACAATTGACCGATCGATTGACTTTGCATACCAGTCGGCTATCTGGAAGAGTTTTCCGCAGTTAGAATTATATGCCTCAGTAAAACATCCATATCTTTTGCATCCAAAATCAAAATTTAATGTTTAAATATGTGTTGGAAAGATAATTTTATTATATACAAGGAAAGAATACTTTTGGATATAAATGGGATGAAGGACCAACGCAAAAATGTACCAAAAATCTAGCATAGGGATTTACCCTCAAACCCCTCTCTGCCAAAGTTATCTCAACTCACCAGCCTTGACATGGAAGTATAGGGTTGCTATAGTGAGAAAAGGAGACTATAAAAGGAAACCCTTTTTATCCATTCTAGGGGTCTCTAATTGGTTATTAGAAGTCACATTGTGTAGTACAAACCCTAGCGAGGAATGAGGAGGTGACAACCATAGTGGAGAGATTTATCTTCCTGCACCAGGCGTCATGGCCTTCTCCATCGTTCTTACTATCTTTTTGCTATTTTCCCTTGCCATGCGCGAGTTCAGTTGGAATAAACAAGGAACTTGGATGTTGAGGATAGTTGGTTCCAAGGGAGTTTAAGTGAAGTGACGACCTGTATCCCGTGAGGGTCCAGCAGCTAAGCCTCAATTTAACAACAATTATCAGCGAGTTAGATCTTGTTAGGATAATTACAGAGGCCCGGGTAGCAAAACCCCATGCCCTGGTTCTCTTTATTATCTATTATTTACTTACTTAATCCCTTTTGTTTTTGGCAAAAAATTAGTTTAACCAATCTATCAACTACTGGGTGATAAATACTACTCTTAATATTTTTGAATCTATATAACTATTTGAAAAGGTTGTCCTTTTGGCTTGATAAAGTGTATTGCAATAAGGCTTAAGCTTGTGTTGGAGTGGGGAATTAGTGCACTGCTTTGGTTAAACCTAGAAGTTATTCTTTTAGGGGTTTTCTTGGTGCAACATTTGGAGCCCCATCAGCAGCACATTATGCACCCATGTGTGCATGACAAATATTTATCCATATACATTTTCTTATTTCCAAGTATGTGACTAAGTGTACATGGCACTCACAATCTCAAAATCTACCAACAAACTCAAACTATGTGTGCATGACATGTAAAATTTGAGCATTTGTGCACCACATCAGTCAAAGGAATTTGGCAATCATGATCATGCATTATGTTTCAATTTGAAAACTTGATGTGCATTCTTATCAATAATACCTCCCCAAGACCTTAAGCAAATCTTGCACCTTTGCATGTTTGGCACACTTGATGGTCTCAATACCGACCTTTGGCAACAACTTGGTTCATGATATGTAGAATTTATGCACAACATGCACCACAACATATGTGAACATAATATAGAGAGAAAGATTATGATTATTGAGGGATATATTCCATTTGGTTCATCCAAACTTTAAAGAAAGTTTGAGAGGTAACTTCAAAAGTGACACAACTTTTGAAGAGGTAGAAAGAAAGAAGAATAAAGGTTTAGAGGAATATTTCTCAATCTCCGAGGTTGCTTCATGTGCAACTCCATTTTAGGGGATGACCCCTATACAATTGGTGTATCTCATTTCTCTCCTTCTTCCACTCTTTTTTCTTCTCATTACTTCATGAAATTGGTTAATTTCGTCATTTTTACCCTTGTTTTTGCATCACCAATCATTTTGGAGTATATTTCCTTGTATTTGGTGCTTAAATGGCACAAATTTATCATGTGATCAACAACATCTTTTGATATTACAATTTTTCTCTTTTCTTTCTTTAATTCTAGATAAAGTTTAATGATTATTCTTAGTCGAAGTGGTTTATTTCTTATTTCATGGTAATTGGGCTTAGGTCCATTGTATCTGGCATTCTTATTATCACGTAACTATACTTAAGTGAGGATCCATCTACCCACTTATATATACCCATGTATTCCTGGACTCCTATATTATGGAGATTCCAAAAATCTTTGTAGATTATTGAATATATAGTTATTGCTTTGTATATGTTATAAGACGTAGGGTCCTAACCCTAACCCCTCCCACCCTTGATTTTATTTTTTTCCTTCTTCTTGGTGGTTGTCAACCTTAGATGATAACCATGAGCCTCGCATGTTGCCGCCCTTGTGCTCATGCCGCCAAGCCACTAGCTATAGCCCACTCACTGACAACAGCCATCATGTGTGGCTTGCACAAGTGATAACCATCATCACTTGGTGTATGACCAACTGTTGAGCATGTGTGGTAGAGGCCAGCTGCTGGTGGGTTTCCGCTCAACATCGTCATTCATGCCACTACCATCTTCATTCCCCATTGAATCTTGCCCATGAGATTTCACCACTCCCCTATTTGCATTTTTCTTCCATTATAGTTCCTTACACAAATTATAGTTTAAAACAACAACAAAAAGCAAACAAAAAGACCTTTTGTAGCTTATAAAGCGTCAAAAAAACTAATAGGGACAACTTTATCTTTTTTTCTTCCTTTCTATGTGGTTTCTATGTCCCTCATGGTTAAGCATCTTTTCCTAAATTAGGGATCTAATTGAATGTGCATCACAACACCTTTTTTCTCTGATTTACTTTCTTTCCTACCACAATTAATTTGATAGCACTATCTTTATTTCTCCCTATTGTTATTATTGTGGTGGTGCTTTTACTACTGTGCTTATTCCAACAGAGCCTTTTATTCCTATTCTGGTAGCTCTTTATTTCTATAGCACGCCTTCATTCTGATACTTTACTTTTCATAATAGATGAAAATAAATCTATCATTGGAATGATAAGACACCTGCCATGACTATTAAACTCAATGGTGACAATTATTTTCTACAATGAATGTCATTTCTACCTTTCTAGAATCCCGTGATAAACTAAAGTTTATCAAAGAACATGTACAGAACCTGATGAGGTATGGATCAAGGGAAAACACAGGTTCTCTCTTAGATATGAGGATATATGACACATAATATGACCGTTCAATACAAGTGGCACTAAAAGGTCAAACTCATGTAGGAAGAGATGAAGCAATTCTGGTGTAATTAAGATTAAAAAAAAAGACGAAGCAAGTCTATGCATTGGAGGACAAATGACTCAGACTTTACAATGCAATGGAATAAATCTTTTCTGAATGTTATAGTGATTGTTCATTATCCAAGTATTATGATTCAATGAAGGCTCTCACAATTCAACTAAACTTCTTCTCACCTACCACCTCTTTTGAATTGAGAAATGAATGTGACAATATTATTACCCAGCAATTTTTTAGTAGAATTCATCCTTGGTACATTTTCGTATGCCAACTTATTCTTGCCGAAACCATGATCCCGTCCATGGATTAGAATTATGCATGCCTATCCTATGCCGATAAGTCTTCTACTCCAAACCACCCCATGGAGTGTTTGAAGTCCTATCTATAATGGCAATTGTTGCAAGGAGTCATGGATGGGGCCATGGCACTCACACTGGATCGAGACCAAAATGTACTGACTATGAAAATTAGGCCATGTTGAGGATGTTTGTCATTTCAAACATGGCTACCCTACTCATTTTGGATGAGGGAGTGTAAGGGGTTCTATGCATATTGCTCAAACATCTAAACCCCTCATTGACCAAGGTCCTTCAACAATTGTTGTAACTCCTACCGTAACTGGATAGCTAACACATATTTTTCTCACAAAGAAGGAATATGAATACCTCCAACAAACTGCACACCACTCGAGTGATTCACCTCTTCATAATAGCATGGAAATCTTATCCCTTGAATGGAACAATGGTAACCCATCTACTATGACACCATTAGTGCATCTCATTGCTCACCATGGTAACTAAAAGAACTCTATGAATGCCTCTCATTCTAGCTAGACCAGTATGCAACACTCTTCTTATATCCTATGATTCTTTCAACCCACACACCAGTGTTACATTCAAAAATGGCTCAGTCAAACAAGTGAGCCAATGTGGCATTTTTCACCTTTCCTCTAAACTAAATCTTTTTTCCATTTATGTGTTCACAACATTCCATATAACCTGATGTTCATGGCTAAACATATTGATTCCCTTAGTTGTTTCATAATTTTGGATCAGATGGTATTGTTCTACAATACTAGAGGAACTTGATGGTGATTGGCAAGTGGGTGCTCTCTGGTGACCTTTACCACCTCTCCATGCCTCCTCTACCTTAGACCAGCTCTAGACTGAAATTTAAGTAATAATTTAAATTTATTGTGTCTCAATCAAAAAAAATAATATATACTATTCTATATAAAATATTTAGTATAAATAAAATTAACAATAAGTATTCAACTTAATTTTTAAAATAATTTAGCATTTTCATAAATTTCAAGATATAGTATATTTTTTTTAGATAAGTCAGGAGATCTTCTTATTCATCCCGCTCTCCTCTTGCAGGCAAATTTAACGAATTAAGCATACAAGGAACAAATTGCGAAGAAAACATGGTAGTACTACTACCATTACATTTGTCTTTTTCTAGCCATGTGAGGATTGCCTCAGGTGGTCTAGTATAGTGAAACGACCCTTGTTTATTTCTGACGTGATACTTTTCCAGTCCATCCACGGCTTCGTTACAAGTTCTCTGAATATGGGAGAATTTCCATTGCCCATGTCTGGCCATAATCTGTTGACAACCATGGATGATCCGCCTATGCCTGGGGTGCTCGACAGATTGTCGCATGACTGCATCGATTGCCAACTTGCAGTCGAACTCTATATCTATCTCTTCCAACCTCAGCTCCTCTGCCTTCTGCAATGCGTAGAGCAAAGCCAGCAGCTCGCCATGAAGAGGTGATTGAACATTGGATGCCAGCATGCCAAGACCCCACTTCCAGTCACCAGTATCGGTCCGTAGTATCATAGCTACCACACTTTTCCTTCTGAGAATGGCTGCATCTACATTCAGTTTTAGTCTTCCAGCAAACGACTTTTCCCAACTAGCTTCATTACTCACAAATGGTTGTCCCGTCAAAGCAGCATCCTCTCTTTTCCAGGCCCTCGCCGTTGCAGCGACCTCCGACAGGATAACACGGAAGATATGTTCAATAGGTTTGACAATCTTCTCCAATATGTGCTTATTTCTACAGTGCCAGAGGTACCAGCAGGTGACCATGAATAAAATCTGTTTGTCCCCTGCTAGCCGCAGCCCTTGAGTGATCCATGGGCGAGTATCAGTCGTGAATAAGGAAGGGGACATGTCGCCCCTAAACAGTCTCTCCCACACCATTTTAGAGTGTTTGCAGTCTCGAATTGCATGAAGATTGGTCTCCTCAAACTCCTGGCAGCGTGCACACCTTGAATCAGTAGACATATGGCACTGCACTCGCTTCTGGTTAGTGAGAAGGGATCCGTGCATCAGTAGCCACAAGAAGTGTTTGATCTTTGCCGCCACCCTTGATTTCCATAAGATGTCCCACTCACCTTCTGTTCGCAGATCACGTGGTCGTCTTAACAGCTTGTATGCTGACTTGGTTGAAAACAAACCGTCCGTGGTATCCTTCCACACCAAAGCATCCTTCTCATCCTGTGGTTTGGGAGCAATGATAGTCGTGACCATGTCTACACCATTCTTGGGGAGCCAGTGCTCCAGAAACTCCATGTCCCATTCCCCATCGCCCAGGCTAACGCTGGCAACTTGTAGATCAACCAGCTCAGGTGGAATCAGACGAACAACCAGCTCTTCTAATCTGTTCTCCTCAGAACACCAGCAGTCTCTCCAGAAGTTTGTATCCATACCATTCATCACCTCCTTGTAGGTGTGCTCCTCGATGAAGGTCTTTCCTTTTAGCACAACCTTCACCAATCTGGATACATTGGGAAGGTTACCGCCTGTGTATTGGTCATATTTTGGTTTCATATTTCTGCACCTCATAGTAGATCTGCCTATCGACACTTCCCATGCGTTCTTCATTAAAAGAGCTATATTCCATTCCCTCATAGTTTGTATGCCCAAACCGCCATCCATCTTCCCACAAGTCACTTTGTTCCACACAACAAGTGGTATGGGATGCATATTCTGACTTCCGCCCCATATGAATTTCCTGATGCTACCATCGATTCTATCACAGAGTCCCAGCGGAATCTGTGCAGTCTGCATGGTGTACGTGGGGATGGAAGTGAGCGTGGCCTTCACCAAACATCATCGACCGGCAAAGGAGAGACTTCTTGCAGCCCAACTATTTATTCGACTGTCGACTCGGTTCAGAATGTCGGCATATGTTCGTTTGTTGACTCTCGAATGGATGATGGGGACACCGAGATATCTTTCGAGATCTGATGTTTCTTTGAACAAACCTATTTTGATCACCTTCTGTCTTGTACGTCTGGATACACTAGCAGAGAAGAAGATATGTGTCTTCTTAGTAGATATGGATTGGCCTGACGCCTCCCCGAACTCTTTGAAACAGTTTTTGATGACTCTCATCTTCTTGCTCGACGCCTTACTAAAAAGAATGAGGTCATCCACGAAACATAAGTGGGATAATTTCAATCCACTTCTCCCAATAGATACGGGTTTCCATTTCTTACTGCCGACGAGCTGTTCGATCATTTGACTTAGACGCTCGATGCACAACACAAAGATATATGGTGAGAGGGGGTCTCCCTGGCGTAGACCCCTACTTGTTTTAAAAGCCTTTGTGAGATTACTGTTCCAAAGAATCGAACACTCCCCGGTTGTTATCGAGTTCATAATATACCGTGCAATGTTTGGAGGAAGAGCAAGCTTCTGTAAAGTGTCGGAAATAAGTTCCCAAGACAGCCTATCATAGGCCTTAGATAAATCAACTTTGATTGCCATGTATTTGCACCCCCCTTTTCTTCTTCATATTATGGATGACCTCCTGGGTCATTGCAATATATTATAGTATATTTGTATCTATAATAAATGCCTAAAATGATTTATATAACCTAGTGTAACAAAATGTCATAATTATCCCAAAACCCCAGCCTACCAATTTATTAGGTGATAAATGTTTAATATATTTTTCTCTCTAATTTTGGTAGTCAAATATGTATCGATAATTAAAAGCTTAAGAAAATAACTCATTTACATTTTTTAATATGTGTCATGACATTTGATTTTGTCTTGATTTCTTAAACATTTTCAATGCCTTCAACATTTTTAAGTAATAATTCAATTTTATAATGTCCAAATAGATAAATCATATTACTTAATATTAGAATATTTATTCTCTTAAATATGATCATTAATAAAGGACTAATTTAATTTATAATGATAATTTAACATTCAACATATATTTTGAGTGATAACCCATCCACATCTTCAATTGATGCATAAAATGACTTTTATACGCCCATTACGATAAAATATCTTACTATCCAAATTACTAGTATATAATTTTATTTATATAAATTAATGAGTAATATGTTTTCTCCCTCAATTTCGTTAGTCCAAGTATTTATAGGCAATTAATCATGTAACACATGACTCATAGACACACTTTTAATAAATCCTGACATTTAATGTATATTAATTGCAAAATCATTTAAATGTCTTCAAAATATTTATTTGGATAATACACCTTAAATCCCAGCCTTTGGTATCATATTTAAGAGAGAGTAGGTTGTTATGATATTTTATAGCCATAAAATGTTAAATTTAAAGCCTAACAATAGTCAATGATCCAATTTATTTAAAAAAATATGTACAATTTTATTCAAATACTTCTAGATCTAGTATACCTCTGATGAAATTTTTATGCCTTTCTGACTTCATCTGACCATTCAATTAATCGAGTACATTTTCCTCATAACTTTCAATTAATAACATTAAATTGCTGTTTTCCATTTCCAGTTCAGCACCTGTGTTCTCCCCCTCCCTTCCTTTATCACCCATGTGTGTCTCTGAACCTAGCGGACCGCAACACAACTCTTTTCCCCTACATCCGTTGTGCCTCCCCTTCAGCCATTGTGGCACCCATTACTCTTCCTCTTCTTCTCCATGGCATTGGCACCTCTTCCCCTCGGCCAACTCTCTATCTTCCTCCCTATTCTCTCCACACCATGCTGCCATAGCCGACACCCTATTGTTCTAGGTGGGGGAAACAATAAACATGCAACTATGATAACAATGTAATCATTCAATTAATCATTTAACAACCAAGATTACGTTTTAAATATAACTCCGCGATCCAAGAGTACCCTATCCTCTGTGTTGTCCCCATTAAACCCCTCATGATCCACCTATACGTGAACCAGTTTCTAGGGTTGAGTCTCATGGCACTACTCGTAAGTAGACCACTCCTTAACTCGGGGTATGCTAAAGAGTCTCATGGCACTACACGTAGGTAGCCCAGTTTCTAACTCACGGTAACCTAGACCTTGCTGTAGGATTACCCCTTTTTTAGCCCTTTCAAAGTAACAGAGGTGGACCCGGATCTAGCCAGTTATATATGCACATTTATGGTGATAATCATAGTCACTTTATAGTTGCATGAAATAAATAAACATCCAACAGTTTAGTTGTATTCAATGCGATTAAACATCTGAGAATCCATCGGGAAACTATAACGGTTATTCATAATCGTAACCACATACCTGATTTGATGAGTCATGCAGATTATTGAACATATACTTCATGTATATACAATCAAGTCAATCAACATATCCAAGCAAGTAATTCAATCATCACATAGTTCCTGAAATAAATATGTACTCTATTTATTACACACTTCATCAAGAAACTACTTTATTGACTTGGATTCTCTTTCTAAGGTTTCTAATCCGCATTAAGGTTTCATTAATATTCATTAGGGTTTCTTAGATCAGTTTCTCAAACTTTATCCCTTTTAGGGTAACAAACCCTAAAATACTCTTTTCCATTTATATGAACCTTAATTTCTCAATTATCCATTTTTAATAGTCTCAAATTGACTTAGGATCATCATATCCCTATTTATTCATGGATTTGAACAATTAAACCAATTAAAAGACATATTCTCTAAAATTAGGGTTTTTAATCTCATTAATGCATAATCATGCACAGAAACCTTAAATTAAGCCAATTATATAAAAAGATCATCTTTTTAGATCCTATTCTCACTTTTATTAACAACAGGTTAATATCAACTTGAATTATGTCATTAAGACCATTTACCATCAAATCTAAGGGTTTTCCCTTAATTAAAACACTAAAGATGATAGCTTTATGTACTTTTCCAATTTCATGTATATTTAAGCACATAAACTCTAAATTAGACCAATCATGTGCAAAGTTATTCCTTTTTGAACATAATGTACCTTTTTACATTTAACAGGCTATTATCAACTGTAGTGATCCATTAAAGTCTACTAACTACAATAATCATCTCAAAATAGAGTTTCTTAATCATTACAGTTTTAAAGATGATTACTTCCATTAATTTTCGGATTGCAATTAGAATCAGACTTCAAACCTAATTTATTTGAATTCCTCTCGTTCTGAGAATCAATTTTCATATAAAACTTGTTTTAATCCGAACTACAATTTATTAGCTATGATTTTTACATTAAATCACTTGCTTGACCAATCGGATGGCGCCACGTCATCCAGCTCATGCAACGCGGCCCGCCTTCAGTTTATAACCGAATGTCGATTTTACCCTCCACTTAAGAGGTCCGTCTTTGGCGCGCTGAGGGGTAGCATGGTCAAATGCCACCCAGGCTTTCTTCTTCCTTGGATCCGCGGTAGCAGCGCTGCCCTAGCTGCGATGGAGCAGCTTCCGTGCGGCTCTAGCCTTCTGTTCAGGACTGGATCTTCACCGGAAGTGCCTCCCTTGCCTCCGCCGCCCTTGGGCGCACCTAGGGCGCCTCCCAGATCGCGGCATAGGCGGCTCTTTTGTGGGCAACAGGTCTGCAACTCGTGGCCAAGGTTTGGACCTCCATTAGGTGCTATGTGGAGATGGGGGTACGGGGATGAAGGCAGAACATCGCTAGGCCTTCATAAGAGTATCTCACAACCAACAAGACTGCTTAACAGTTCCCCATTGAACCAGGGTCGCGTTTCCCATCTTGGTTAGGGTTTTACGTGAAGGAAGAAGGAGAAAGGGGATTGCTGCGTGGGATTCTTTCCAGAACTCAAACCAAGACCTTACCCCTTTTATAGGGAAGAGAAACAAAGCCCTAGGATGGCTTTCCTTAAAGAAACGAAGTCCCTCTTCTAATGGGAATCGTTTTCCTTCAAAGAGAAGCAATTCTTCTCTCTTTCTCTTTCTCTCTCTCTCTCTTAGATATCTCATACTACTTGGATATTAGGAAATTCGAAATTCCTCTCCTTCACTCTCTTTATTTTATAATTATGGTATTTTCTCTTCCTTTTCCTTTATTGGGGCTCCTTGGCACCCAAGAAACTTTATTATTTCGAAATTCTCTTTATTGGATATTTATTATCCTTCTAGATGCATTTTTTCACATTATCTTGTTTATTTCTCATTTAATTATCTCTTTTTGAGGTTTTCTTTTTATTTCTCTCTTATTTTCCTTATTGGTATTCCTTTCAACATTAGGAATCCTTGGGATACGAAATCCCACTCATTTATTTCTCTTTTTACTTGCTTTCCACATATTACCATTATTTTCAATTTATATCTTAATAAAGAAATACTTAGTTAACCTTTTCTTTTCTCATTGCTTTCTTTTTGCAACCTTGGACTCCTTGGTATCCAAGGAACCCAAGAGGCACGAAATCCTCTTTGGATTTTCCTTCTAGAGGTTTCTACATATTTCTTTTCTTAAAAATTCAATTATCCATTTACTAATTGAATTTCATTATTTTTTGGGCCCAATAGCCAATAAAGCCCACAACACAATCAATCAAGGCTATTGTGAAAGGAAATCCATTTATTTGAAGCAAATTATTTCATTATTTGTTCAAATATCTTTAATATGAGAAATTTCATTTCTCACCAAATGAACTCAAAATCGGGGTTGTAACATCCTTCCCCTCTTATAGGAATTTTGTCCTCAAAATTCTATCAAGAAAACAAACAATTCAAGATAAGACTTTTCCATGTCCATCATTGGCACCTATACGGCTTTACCGTACTCATGACACAAAAGAACCTTTATCATCACATATTCTTTTCTTTGAGTTCTTTCATCCTGGCGTCTATAAACTACACAGGTGACTTAGGCCATGTCATCCTCCCTTGGGGCTTACTAGGTTTATTGCTCAGCACATGGTCGGGGTACCTCACATAGTGCTATACATTGGACACATGGAAAACATCCCATATCACTTTATCCTGAAGGGTAGGGTCAAAACCTAACCATCTCCACCCATCCATCTCTAATGGACCCATGTATCAGGGACTCAGCTTTCTCAACTGCAGCTCAGAGGGGTCAGATTCTCACATTATATTCTCCCACAGTGCATTGCATGTTAGTCTACTTCGCATTTGCTCACGACTCTCGTCGTCTCTAGGCTCCTTTCAGCCATTGCATGATTAAAGTGACTTTCGTCTTCATGTACTGTGGTCCTTTTCTAACCATCATGTGGTCCTTTCACCAACATCACCTTACTGAAGTGGTGACCGACCCAACCTCTCTTATAGAGCTTCTTTATAACCTGATACTGGCTATGGTGGTCATTGTCACATAGGACAAGAACTGTCTCTAGATATGACCTTGAACGAGCACACATGCCCTCATCAGACCTCCTTTAGTCTGGATCATACTAACCATAGTTAGGGGTGATAAACTATACTAACATTGAGTTCTTCATGCACCTACTTCCATCTTTTGGAAGGAACCCTTTAGGTCAAACTCAAGAACCTTTGAACTCGCTTCATAGTGTAGCTGAACCATCTCTCTCATGGGTAGTTCAACTAGATCTGTCCCTTAACAGAACTCTTTCTTTCTCATGTCATCTAGGTAAGGCGACCTACCATAACCCATATTGCATCTCGACCTTCCTTGGTCTAGGAGAGACCTATCACAACATCCATAAAGATGAACCCCCATTCCCTCTCGGGGACTCTTTTTTCCTCTATATCGATACACTGGGTTACTGGGGTTCGTCCTTTACCTCCTGGCTTGCATGGCCATAAACCACATGCAACTTTATCTTAAGCATAAAAGTGCTATTGCCATTTACCACAGTGTATGGTGATCTTTAATCATGATTTTATGTATGTCATGACTCTTCAAGATCGATTCCTCCGAAACCCTAAACCATTTTATCAGGGTTTCATCGCTTTCTTTTCCTAAGAAGTGCACTTGAGGTTCTACCACCATCCTTTCATCGTATCAAGGACTAGACTGGCTAACCAAACAACCCTTAACTTTTCCACATATCTTGTTACATCCGAGTGTTGTCCAAACACCTCTCCTTTCCAAACTTAGGGTTGGCCAAACAACCGCTTCTAGTCCAACAAGTCAGATGTATCCCAACCAGTGCATCCATTACCACTTCACATCCTTAGGTATTAGGTAACATCGAAGACATACACTTCCATGTATTTCACTTATCATCTCACCTCAAACTATATGTCTATCCTCATTAAGAGCACTCTCTGATTTCATCATCATGGTGATCAAATTCATCCTGGTATAACTTGTAAGTTCCACATAGCTCATGATAAAAACATCTTCATAAGGTGACTACCTCATTCCTCTTAGTGTTTGCAAGCCATCCATGTATCCTTCACTTTACCAGGGTAGGTTATCTTATCTATCCTCATTTCTAGTGGCAACATTCCAACCTATATCATTTCTTATCCTTAGTGTATGGCATGCGTAATGTCCTATCTCTCACCCCATAACAAGAGGAAATAAGCATTTGGCTGCAGTCCAAATATAGAGTTCCCCCTGTTCTAAGAGTAGAGATGGTACATCCCACCTTGCCATCACACCTTTAAATCTAAGTTGAAACATGCTGTTTATGCTTCTATATTACAATCACCTTGATATCCAAGTTACCTCCATGGACAACTGGTTTCGAACCTACTTGGGTCACCTCACAATCCTTGGTCGTCTCTTTTAGGTCTATAGGGTACCGACTCTTTTGGGGTCATCCCTCTTCCCTCATGCATCAAGGGAGTGCCCTACTCATCTGCCTTTGGGTCCCATGAGTTCATGAAGGTGATCAATCTCCTAACCCATGGCCCTCTGAAAATGATAGCTATTACCTCCCGACCCTATGGTCATGTGCAACTGGGGAATTAGGCAACTCCTACTTTCATCGGTCTTATCCCTACCTGACCCTAGGATAGACTTAGGATTCTCCATCATAGTACATGTTCGCTTAGAACCTTACCCAAGTCTTCACCATCTCTCTTTCTGCATTCATGGGCTGGCTTCCATCCTTTCATAGGGATCATGGCAACCTGCCTACCTTGGTCAAGCCCCATACCGGTTACCTCCATGGTAACACAACTGCATGCACTTAGAGATGGATATCTATGGGTCTATAGGTTCATTCTCATACCATGTACCTTTCACTTAGCTTCTCAAGATCCTATGATACCTCTCTAGGTTTGCTCAAAACCCATAAATCTGGTGTACACCCTACCAAAGGGTCCCTCTCCCAGGACGAGAGAAAAACTATCTCTTGACAACAAGGTCACAAAAGCTTTTAGGTCTAGGGTTTACACCCACATGAGCCTACTTAACCCTACCAAGCTATTAAGGCACAAGCATATCACCTACTGAACCATGCTAGGTCATACTTGTCCTCTTTCCTCAATGTTGGATCAAGATCATATCTTTCTTTATCATCAACCTAGCTGTAAGGGGTTCATCAAACACACCTTAAACCTAAGGGGCTTCTCTTTTCCTCTATACATGAGGAGTACCATGCTCTTTTCTATAGGAACTCAACTTCTCATCCTGATCCTTAGGTACACCACTTCCCCTCTTAGGCCTAGGAACCCTAGGTTCACTTTTAGGTGTCCAACTGCATGCTCTATCTCTTAACTACGAACCAAGAATGCAAAAGGCATGACATGCACTTCTTGTCATCCTTCAACTCGAGCAACACTTAGAGTTGGGTCCTCCTTAAGGACAACCAGCAAGGTACAAGGCCTCATAACCTGCTACTAAACCTTTCTAGGTCTAAGGAACTCTTCTTCCCACCTCAAAAAGTAAACACATATACCGTAGGCACATAGGCACCAGATGCTTCATCTTTTCTTTCTAAGGTTTGGTCCATCTACAGACAACCAGGATACCATCAACTTCTAGGGATCGATCATGAGACAACCATTATCATCCATTGTTCAGGGTTCTTGCTGGGTTTCCTTTATCTCTAGAGCTAACCCCACATCCAACCTCACCATTAGAGGTCCTTTCTTAATGAAGGATCATCCTCAAAAGCATGCTCTACGTGGGTGAAGCCTAGGTTCGAACTTATGGTTTCTCAAGATCTTCCATAACCCTTTATGCTCCATCATAATTCCTTATCCAGGGTTTCTTCCTACTGTCAGCACTATGACGTGCCCTAGGTTCCAGCTATGCCCTACTTGTACAAGCCCATAGGGTTTCTAAGGCCCTTCACTAACATCATCATCTAAGGAGCTATCCTTTACCTTAACATGCACGACCCTTCCCAGGGTTGGGTTGTCAAAGGTTCTAGGTCACCCATGGATCCTATGGCATCCCAAAGGCATGTCCTTTGAAACACCTGGTCCAACTCATCTCTCTCTAACCTTCACTTAGGGTTAAGGTTAGCATCATCCTCAGAGGATGTGCCAGATCTCTACTTGCAATGGAGATCTCTCTCTCCAAGACTAACTTATCCTCCTGACAAGAAGGTCTAGCCTCAGGTCCCTTCTGAGGACATGACATCTTATGTCATACGACCTAAGCATGTATCTATTCTTTTGTTTGGGCTTAATCTATTAAGATTATGTCCATGACATCTTATTTACATGCTTTTCATTAATTTGGTGGAGGATTCCTTAAACCTTATTGACCTTACCCATACCTCAAGAGGGTGAGGAGAAGAAAGAAAACCCTAATCCTTTAGGTCCTTATCAGAATTTTGTGATGAGAAGGGATGAATAAGATGAGAAGTCCTAAAGGTATCTTATTTCGATTCATACCCTAAGACTTTGGCCAGGCGGTCACACGGGTCCGTGAGTCCTCGTATTTTGACTAGCGGTGCGGAGGAAAATCTTGCCAGCCCCCAGATGTGATCCCTTTCTAGACACCTCTGTCTTTCGGATACTCCTCTAATAACTCCCTTGGGTTCTATGGAGTTTGTAAAATTTAATAATTACTAATGGTTATATGAAGAATCTAGGCTCTGATACCAAATGTTACGAACTCACCTTTCAATAACCCCCAATTAAGGGAGACCAAGAGGTTGAAGTCGCACCCATTAATTCCGGATCAAAGGTTCTACATATAACCATAAACAATTATTAAATTCTAACAGACTATACTGAAAATGGTAATAAAATTTTTCTTTGCATACCTTCGAAAAGTTTGGAACAAACTAAACTTCTAACCTCAGCTGACTATTCTAACTAGTTCCTCCTTGTTCTTTAATTCTTGAATTCACAAGGTGTCGCTTTACTGTTTGTTCTTTTCATTGTACCTAAAACGCTGACAAACAAAATGTCGGTCAGACGAAGCCGGTATGTGGGGGAAACAATAAACATGCAACTATGATAATAATGTAATCATTCAATTAATCATTTAACAACCAAGATTACGTTTTAAATATAACTCCGCGATCCAAGAGTACCCTATCCTCTGTGTTGTCCCCATTAAACCCCTCATGATCCACCTATAAGTGAACCAGTTTCTAGGGTTGAGTCACATGGCACTACTCGTAAGTAGACCACTCCTTAACTCGGGGTATGCTAAAGAGTCTCATGGCACTACACGTAGGTAGCCCAGTTTCTAACTCACGGTAACCTAGACCTTGCTCTAGGATTACCCCTTTTTTAGCCCTTTCAAAGTAACAGAGGTGGACCCGGTTCTAGCCAGTTATATATGCACATTTATGGTGATAATCATAGTCACTTTATAGTTGCATGAAATAAATAAACATCCAATAGTTTAGTTGCATTCAATGCGATTAAACATTCGAGAATCCATTGGGAAACTATAGCGGTTATTCATAATCGTAACCACATACCTGATTTGATGAGTCATGCAGATTATTGAACATATACTTCATGTATATACAATCAAGTCAATCAACATATCCAAGCAAGTAATTCAATCATCACATAGTTCCTGAAATAAATATGTACTCTATTTATTACACACTTCATCAAGAAACTACTTTATTGACTTGGATTCTCTTTCTAAGGTTTCTAATCCGCATTAAGGTTTCATTAATATTCATTAGGGTTTCTTAGATCAATTTCTCAAACTTTATCCCTTTTAGGTTAACAAACCCTAAAATACTTTTTTCCATTTATATGAACCTTAATTGCTCAATTAACCATTTTTAATAGTCTCAAATTGACTTAGGATCATCATATCCCTATTTATTCATGGATTTGAACAATTAAACCAATTAAAAGACATATTCTCTTAAATTAGGGTTTTTAATCTCATTAATGCATAATCATGCACGGAAACCTTAAATTAAGACAATTATATAAAAAGATCATCTTTTTAGATCCTATTCTCACTTTTATTAACAACATGTTAATATCAAGTTGAATTATGTCATTAAGACCATTTACCATCAAATCTAAGGGTTTTCCCTTAATTAAAACACTAAAGATGATAGCTTTATGTACTTTTCCAATTTCATGCATATTTAAGCACATAAACTCTAAATTAGACTAATCATGTGCAAAGTTATTCCTTTTTGAACATAATGTACCTTTTTACATTTAACATGATATTATCAACTGTAGTGATCCATTAAACTCTACTAACTACAATAACCATCTCAAAATAGAGTTTCTTAATCATTAAAGTATTAAAGATGATTACTTCCATTAATTTTCAGATTGCAATTAGAATCAGACTTCAAACCTAATTTATTTGAATTCCTCTCGTTTTGAGGATCAATTTTTATATAAAACTTGTTTTAATCCGAGCTACGGTTTATTAGCTATGATTTTTACATTAAATCACTTACTTGACCAATCAGATGGTGCCAAGTCATCCAGCTCATGCAACGTGGCCCGCCTTCAGTTTATAACAGAATGTCGATTTTACCCTCCACTTAAGAGGTCCGTCTTTGGCACGCTGAGGGGTAGCATGGTCAAATGCCGCCCAGGACTTCTTCTTCCTTGGATCTACGGCAGCAGCGCTGCCCTAGCTGCGATGGAGCAGCTTCTGCGTGGCTCTAGCCTTCCGTTCAGGACCAGATCTTCACCGGAAGTGCCTCCCTTGCCTCCGCCGCCCTTGGGCGCACCTGGGGCACCGCCCAGATCGCGGCATAGGCGGCTCTTTCGTGGGCAACAGGTCTGCAACTCACGGCCAAGGTTTGGACCTCCAGCAGGTGCTACGTGGAGATGGGGGTACGGGGATGAAGGCAGAACATCGCTAGGCCTTCGTGAGAGTATCTCACAACCAACAAGACTGCTTAACAGTTCCCCATTGAACCAGGGTCGCATTTCCCATCTTGGTTAGGGTTTTACGTGAAGGAAGAAGGAGAAAGGGGATTGCTGCGTGGGATTCTTTCCAGAACTCGAACCAAGACCTTACCCCTTTTATAGGGAAGAGAAACGAAGCCCTAGGATGGCTTTCCTTAAAGAAACGAACTCCCTCTTCTAATGGGAATCATTTTCCTTCAAAGAGAAGAAATTCTTCTCTCTTTCTCTTTCTCTCTCTCTTAGATATTTCATACTACTTGGATATTAGGAAATTCGAAATTCCTCTCCTTCACTCTCTTTATTTTATAATTATGGTATTTTCTCTTCCTTTTCCTTTATTGGGGCTCCTTGGCACCCAAAAAACTTTATTATTTCGAAATTCTCTTTATTGGATATTTATTATCCTTCTAGATGCATTTTTCACATTATCTTGTTTATTTCTCATTTAATTATCTCTTTTTGAGGATTTCTTTTTATTTCTCTCTTAGTTTCCTTATTGGTATTCCTTTCAACATTAGGAATCCTTGGGATACGAAATCTCACTCATTTATTTCTTTTTTTACTTGCTTTCCACATATTACCATTATTTTCAATTTATTTCTTAATAAAGAAATACTTAGTTAACATTTTCTTTTCTCATTGCTTTCTTTTTGTAACCTTGGACTCCTTGGTATCCAAGTAACCCAAGAGGCATGAAATCCTCTTTGGATTTGCCTTCTAGAGGTTTCTACATATTTCTTTTCTTAAAAATTCAATTATCCATTTACTAATTGAATTTCATTATTATTTGGGCCCAATAGCCAATAAAGCCCACAACACAATCAATCAAGACTATTGTGAAAGGAAATCCATTTATTTGAAGCAAATTATTTCATTATTTGTTCAAATATCTTTAATATGAGAAATTTCATTTCTCACCAAATGAACTCAAAATCAGGGTTGTAACACACACCTTGATACTTTATGTCCCAGTATGATGCCTTCTTGTACCATAAAATGGCACTTCTCCCAGTTTAAAACCAAACTCTTCTCCTCGCATCGTTGCAGAACCAAAGAGAGGTTTTTCAGGCAGGTATTGAAGTCTTTTCCATAGACAGAAAAATCGTCCATGAAAACTTCCACGTTATCCTCCAGAAAATTCGAGAACATTGATATCATGCCGCATTGAAACGTAGCGGGAGCGTTGCACATGCCGAAGGGCATCCTCCTGAAGGCGTAGGTACCGTAGAGGCAGGTAAAAGTTGTCTTCTCTTGGTCATCTGGCAGGATGGGGACCTGATAAAATCTTGGAAAACCATCCAAGAAATAGAAAAAGTCATGATGTGCTAGTCTTTCAAGAACTTGATCAATAAAAGGTAGCGGAAAATGATCTTTATTTGTAGCCTGGTTTAGCTTTCTGTAGTCAATGCACATTCTCCATCCTGTGACGGTCCTAACAGCCACCTCATCGCCTTTGTCTCCCTTTACCACTGTTATCCCACCCTTCTTGGGTACTACGTGGATCGGGCTTACCCAGTTACTGTCGTTGATCGGGTAAATGATCCCAACATCCCTCAACTTGATTACCTCTTTCTTGATGACTTCTTTCGACATCTGATTCAACTTTCTCTAGGGTTGAGCTAGAGGTTTGGCAGATTCCTCCAAATTGATGCGATGCATACACAAAGCAGGGCTAAGGCCTTTGATATCTGCTACCGAGTATCCTATAGCCTGCATGTGGAGTCTTAACTCCTCAAGAAGTCTGTCCAACTGATCTTTTGTAAGATTGGCATTGATGGTGACAGGTTTCCTTTCCTCTCGATCTAGGAATTCATATTTCAACCCTTCTAGTAACTGCTTCAACTCAGGCTTGGCCTTGGGTGACCTTTCTTGCGGCGCCTCCTCAAGAGAGGCAAACTTAACAGTTTCCACCACCTCATCCTCGTTGCTCAAGTCTTCATCAGACTGGTTAAGAAAGCTGAGAAACTCCACAACTTCTGGACTTTCAAAGTCAGAATCTTGACTGCTTAGCGCCCTCACGAGAGGGTCCACCATCAGGAGGTCTTCTTCTACCTCTTCGCAGAACTGGCTGTAGCTGTCCGCAAAGCAAGCAGACTCCGACAGGGATGGTCCTCTCATCGCATTCTTTACTTTAAAGTCTAAGTGGTCGTTTCCGACCCTTAGGGTGATTTTCCCTCAACAACATCGATCAACGCCCTTCCTGTAGCCAAGAAAGGACGTCCAAAGATGATGGGACAGCGGGGGTCCTCCACGGTATCAATGACAACTATATCACACAGAATGAAGAAACTTCCTACCCGGATTGGTACATCTTCAACAACGCCAATAGGCCTTTAAAGGTATGATTTTCTAATTCAATTCTCATATTGGTTCTGACCATATCAGTCAAACCTAATCTCTGCGCGAAGCTTATGGGCATAAGGCTAATACTAGCCCCTAAATCGGCAAGACCTTTTCGTTCGACGTTATCTCCGATGGCGAAAGGAATTGTGAAAGCCTCAGGATCTTTCTTTTTGTTGGGAAAATCTGATTTAACAAAAGCAGAGGACGTACTTGCTAGATGCACAATTTCGATTCTTCCTCCTCTTCTCTTCTTGGTAATAAAATCTTTGAGAAACTTAGCATAAGTCGGCATCTCTTCTAAGGCATCCAAAAAAGGTACTTCGAGATGAAGTTTCTTGATTGATTCCATGAACTTCTCATGGTGCTTCCTAAGGTGTGCCTTTATCAGCTTGTATGGAAAAGGCAGCTTGGGAGAGTAACGACTTCTCCTACCAGATAACTCCTCAAAGGATCTTTGTTCTGGTTCTCTGTCATCAGCTTGTCGATTGTCATCTTCTGTGGGATTTGCATCCACAGTCCTCAATTTAGGTTCTGGTCTGGCTTCCTCATGATGCTCCACTATCCTTACAGATCTCAGCACTGCCATTCTGGCAGATTCGGTGTCGAAGAGTATCTTTCCCAAGGGATTCTTTATCAATTCGGCCATCTGGGCCAACTACTGATCAATTTGGCGTTGATGCGTCTGCATATCCGCCATTTGGACCTGCATTGAGTTCAGAACTCCTAAATTTGAAAGCGCACTCTGTGCCAGCTGGTTATTAATGGTATCTTGTCTTTTCACAAAATTGAATAACTGGCCAACCAAGTCTAGTTGGTTAGAAACCTTGTCTTGAACCTGCTCCTTGGCTTGACTTTGACCTTGACTAGTGTTCGTCGCTTGGCGGCCTTGATACTTGCCTTATCCCTGGAAATTTGCCTTGTTTGACTGGAAAGAAGTGGTTTTGGTGAATTGACTTTGTCTTCCCCTTTTCTCGAAAACTTGGGGTTGCTTGTTGGGGTTATGCAGCTTATGCGAGTTTTCAGCTGCATCCTTGTTGCCATAACTAAAACCAGGATGGTCTGGCCTCTTGAAATTAACGAAAGAGACATTCTCAGTCTCCTCAGCCTCAGATTCACTTTCCCTGGAATCGTCAGGTCGGATGTAGTTAAAGTTATCTACCCCGTGTCCACCTTCTCCATAGGTGACACATTTCATGACCTTTTCAACTTATTTCTTCCCCTTCCTTCTTGATTCTTTCAGATGTTTGACATCAGTCGCTATCCTCTGGATCTGAGAGGTGATAGTTTCCAGAGCCTTGGATTCGAGTGAAGGTCCTTCACTAGCCTTCGTAGCCTGTCCCCTGTCTGATCTATCATTGTCTGTGCCGACTTGCAACTCGGCCATGTTCTTGATGATCTTCTCGAACTTGCTCGGCTTCTTCCCTAGAAAGTCATTGCCTGCTGCTGCATTCAGTGAAACCCTTTCCTCAGGGGTTAGACCATTGTAGAAGGTAGTTATCAAGAAGCCTTTCTTATAGTTGTGATGAGGGCAGTCCCTCTGATATTCTTGATATCGTTCCCAGGCATCATGTAGATTCTTGCTCGGCTTTTGCATAAAAGAAGTGATCCTCTGTCTATTCCGGATAGTTTTCTCGGTAGGATAAAACTTGTTTACGAAGGCATCCACCAGTGCAATCCATCCATTTAGAGCTTGATGTGGCAGCCCCAGATGCCAGGATAGAGCCTTATCTTCCAAATAAAAGATGAAACCCTTGCAATAAATCAACTCATGTGGGACTCCCCGCATCTTGATGGTGTCACATATGTTTTTTAAAAGCATCCAAGTGGTGATAGGGGTTGTCATTCTTCGAACTCCCTCTAAATCTTTTGTTATGGATCATCGAGATGACTAATGGTTTTAGCTCGAAGTTGGTTGTGTTGAATCTCAGGACGACGACAACACATCTGGAGTTGTTAGCCTTGGTGGAAGCTAACTCCCTTATGGTCTTTTTGTCTTCGTTGGAATTGTCACTGTCACTGTCTCCCTGGTTCAGATCTTGATTATTTTGATTCCTCCTGCGCCTCCACTGATGACGACGTCTATCACGGCGATGGTTATCCTCGAACTACTCCATTTCTGGATCTTCAGGTTGATCATTTCCGTCATAGCGGTCATTGTCTTCAGGTGGAGGCGAGTGAGGTCTGGCTCTCGCGTGTTGCTCACCTTCTGAAAGAGGTTTTTCAACGCGAGGCAGCATGTCTGATGACGTCAGTGCTCAGTTGAGCAGAATGCCTTTTCTCTGAGTACCTGAATAGCATGTAAAATTCAAGTTAGAAAATCTGTTATTAATAATACGAATTACTCATTTCAGGTAAAAATATAAATAATAATAAAAAAGGAAAAAGAGAGTGTTGTCAAGCTTATTTCTAAGCTTGAGGCACTAGAGTGTAGTTAATGGATTTGGGTTCGTCAAGAGTACTGTTTTGCCTTGTCCCCGGCAACGGCGCCAAAAAGTTGACCGGCCTAAATCGTGCGTCCAAAAAAAATGGAGCGGATTTGACGTAGTCAGACTTTTAAATTTATAACCTGAAACCTTCTAGGCCCCCGCAACTTTGTTTACGGGGTCGGAGTAGATATATGGGGTCGAACATAGGGATAAGGGTGGTAGTGTTGGGAATGCGGAATCGACACGTTACACTCCGGTTTGGGTAAGGAGACGCTAAAGTTCCCCAAGAGAACAACATGTTAAGATTGATAAAATAAAAGAGAACTATCTCCAACTGGAGCTACGAGGAAAATTAAGGTTTTAAATGTTTATCAGTTTTTAAGGGTTTTCTGCACAATAGAATCAGAGAGATAATACTATTGCTTTAGTAAGGAATGAAGGAGAAAGCTTCGGTAAAACAAGCGGCAGCAGAAATATCATGTACCCCTCCTCTCGAAGCGGGTACCTCTAACCAAGCATCAACACCTCTCTCGAGGTTGCAGATCTTAAGTTAGAGTGGAAAGGTTAGTAAAGCAACTCCGATCCTGGGCACTCTCATACTCCCAGATCGGACCAAACACTAGAGCCACAACACCTCTCTCGAGGCTGTTGCAATGGGAAAACACGATTCGATAGCTAGTCGAAACGCGATCCAAGCGTACAAGCTAGAGCTCGAATGTTAAACAAAACAATCATCCAAAAAAAGGTACCAAACATAAAGTGGCATATAATTAAAACTCTTCTAATTCCGTTAGCATAAAAAGGGTCTGGTTACATTGCATAAGTAAAGAAAGTAAATGACTGAAATAAGTAAAGATAAATGTCACCTTCTTGATTTAGAAGGGTGACAGGCAGTAGCAAACCCTCCAGCCCGATACCAGGTGGGAGCCTTGCCCGATACACCCGTGTCGGGTGGCAGACCCTCTCGGGAGACACGCTCATGATGGGCGGACGTATCGTGCGGGAAGCCCATGCCCGATACGATCATGTCGGGCGGCACCCTCTCGGGCGACACGCCGTGACTGGTGATGTCTATCGGGCTTGGTATCGTGTTGGGTCAGAGTGTTGCTTCCAGTATCGGGTACTCCTATCGGGCGTCCTTGTTGGCCGATATCGGCCTACAGTGATGCCCGGGGACGACCCTAAGTGAACCATTCCCTCCCTCTCGGGATGGGGAAGTGCTCACCTAGAATCGCCCGACACACCTCTGAGGCACGACACGCTAGCTCCAGATGCTTTCCTAAGTTGGCTTTCGAGAGATTCTGACCCATCCCATCGGAGTCCTCCAGCTGCTATTTATAGGCAGTGGTTGGGAGAGGATGTGGTTTTCCAGGAGCCACGTGCCCTCCTTCAGCTCCATTATTGCGGCAACAGGGATGCCCGATATGTGTGTCGCCCGGCACAAGGGTGTCGAGGTGGGAGCGTGTCGGTCATCGTGACGAGTGGTGCCTGCCGGTGGGTGGCCTATATTGCGCGACATGCTACATCAGTAGTGGCGAGTCCGGCTCCCTGTTAGGTAAATGGCGTATCGCTCGTCCGCTCCCTCTTGCGCGACATCCTCTCGGGCGACAATGTATTGTGCTGCCCTGTGTCGGGCAACGAGTGTATCGGCCGGCTGGTTGGTAAGGAGGCTGATGCAGGTGGAACACGTTCGTGGGTTGGGACAGGCCTTTTTGCTGATAAATAAGTTAAAAAATGTGGAAAACTCTGCAAAAGATGATAAAATTGAGTTAATAGCATAGCGTGCCCTGTTTATTCAAAAACATGACAAAAAGAAGAGGAAAATAGTTGAAAAGGGTAGTTTTGATAACGAAATAAGGGCCAAAAACATCACAAAATTTGGTGTTATCAGGAACCCAAGAGGCACGAAATCCATCCTTGAATTACATCTCTTTTCCTTCTAGATGTTTCTACCTCTTTCTTTTTCTCAAATATTCAATTATTCATTTACTAATTGAATTTTCTTATTATTTGGGCCCAATAGCCAATAAAGCCCACAACACAATCATCAAGGCTATTGTAAACGAAATCCATTTATTTGAAGAAAATTATATCATTATTTGTTCAAATATTTTAAATATGAGAAATTACATTTCTCACCAAGTGAACCCAAAATTTGGGGTTGTAACATTTTCCTCCCTCCTCTTTCTGATCTAGGGTTGGCTATCAGTTGCTCTCTGATGTTTGTGTGATGTCCATTGTGACTTGGGTTATATAGCCTCATAAGTCTTCAAGAAATATTTTGGAGTATTGGTCTTAAACCCTATATTTTGGTCGTATATGTCAAAGTCAGTACCACCGAATAAAAGTTGGTATCACTGAATTTGTACTTTCATTTTCCTAACAAAATGTTAGGAAATATTCATTGCCACTAATATGAAAGTCAATTGCACTAACTTTTGGCAAGTTTAGGCAGATTTCCACTTTTTTGTCAATTTTATATGTTGTGTCGGTGCTACCAACATGAGGTCGGTGCCAGCAATTTGTGTAGTTTCTTTTCCACTTTCCTTACAATAAATCAGCAATATCCATATTATGATATATATGCCTAATTATGCACAAACAAAAGAAATATTGTTGCTCAAATGATAATCGCCTAACTTGGTGCAACATAAATGAAAAGTGTTGCAATTAGGAACATTTAGCATAAAACACCTAAATTAGGATATCAAAATAGAAACAAATATATGTGCATCAAAACCCCTAAGATTGAATATCTCTCATCCTCGATCAACATTGCTCTCAAATTTGGTAGAAGAAGTCATCAAGAAGGCTTAATTCTTTAAAAATCATTTTCTAAAAATCATGATAGGGAACTTTGACTTAACCTTTGTCATGATAATCTGAAATACTTATGTTAAAATTCATAGATAATGTATAGAAAGGAAAACAACTTTTACTGAAGTAGGATATGATACATTACATTCTTGTTTATAAAAAATAAACAAATGAGGAAAAAAGAAAATACATTTACATAGTTTCAAATAAATTCGTTGAAGTAAGACATTGCTCTATATAGATGTTTTTTTAAAGCAGGAATTGACTCTCTAAGCCTTGACCAACAAATAGTTTTTTTGTTTGTATTTTTTGATAATCATTATCATGCATAGATTAAAAAAATGGAGCACCACAAACTACATGATCACATGTAGAGTGCACTATAAGGACAAGCTAGGTATCAAAAGTACCTAGAACAAAACAAAACAGGCCGCGAAATAGAGAAGACACAAGTACTAACAGGGGTGTGTTCCACTTACTGTAGCTCAGTACAATCTAAAAAAGGTCTCGTGACCTAAACATGATCACAACCACTCACAACAAGGAGAAACAAAAACAATAAAATCAACATATCAACAAAAAAACAATCATCATCATGACAAACAATCGTCAACCTAATCTAATTGTCATCTTTTGAGTCATCCAAAAGTGACTCAAAGGTCATTGTGCCTTTAGAAGAATGAAAAGTTTTCCTAGTATGGAATCAAGTGATGTAGTCGAATTGAGTGATGTAGCGACAAGATTTTTATCCTTCTGCTTAGCATCATTCACCAATCCTACACCGTCATCACTAGAAAGAGGACAAACTAGAGAGAATAGATGGGGATATTGTCAACAATTCTTCTAGAATTGGTTACCCATTTCACATAAGACCATTCTAGATTTGATTCCATCTTTAGTCTTATCTGGTATATTCAATAGAGCACCAATGACATTGTCACAAATATTTTTCTCAACATGAATGATATCGATACAATGCCTAAATGCCAAAGTACTCCAATAAGGAAGATCCTAAAATGTTGATCTCTTCTTGTATAAAGATTTGTCACTCCATCTAGGAATGGTACATTGTGATATCTTATTGAATGCATTGACAAAGTGTTTTGCTCTTTCATAAATAACGTTCCCATATATAGGTTTAGGGGCACTCCGTTCCTCATTCGGTCTATTGAACGCTTTGGGTAACCTTCGTTAAGAATGAACATTTGGAAGAAACCTTCGATGAGAAAGATATAAAATCTTGCCGCCATATTTTACTCATATTGAATTAGTGTTCCCTTCACATATAGGGCATGCTTTGGATCCTTCTACACTCTATCCAGACAAATTTCCATATACTAGAAACTCATTAATAGTGAAAAACAACATAGCATGCAAATGAAATGCCGCTCTATGCGAAGCATCATAGGTCATCACATCTTCTCCTCGATGTTTCTTTAAGTTATCAATCAGAGGTTCAAGATAAACATCGATATCATTGCCAGGCTGTTTAAAGCCCGAAATCAACAATGACAACATGACATACTTATTTTTTGTATACAACCAGGGAGGAAGATTGTATATAACAATCATAAAAGGCCAAGTGCTATGGTGACCTCTCAATGTGTTGTATGGATTCATCCCATCGGTACAAATCCCAAGTCTTAGATTCCTGACTTCTTCACTAAATTCAGGGTACAATAAATCAATCTTCTTCCATTGTGGGGAATTAGATGTGTGTTGTATGATCCCATCATTATTTTTGTTGACCTCTGCAAGAATTCTAAATCTAAAGACCCACTCCCTTTACCTTTTCCTATAGAGTGACCACTTCCTTATGTGAGAAAAGAAATATTGCTTGGTTCAGCTTTGTCTCCTAATAATACTACACAAAGAAGAAACCTTGGCACACCTTGAAAGGGAATCATTTTTTTACTATCTGGTCCTACCTCTAGTCAAATCTCTTTATCACCCAGACCTCCATAATCTCCCCTCCTTGTTCTTTCAAAAAGAAAAAAGTCTAGAAGGAAGGACCCCTAGAACCCCTTTGTAATGCCAGGTGATGATTCTCATGACCTTCAAGTCCCCAAAGAATATCTCTCTATTGATGTTTACAATGGGTGTCAATTAATTTCTTCAAGTAGATCCAAATAAGTCATATGATTATTCTCTCATGTAGTCCTTTATACTGATGATCTCAACTATCTAGTAGACTCCATTAATGTAGGTTATATGCGGCCTATTTCTTGGAAATGGGCTACTACTTACAATATCACTGGCATCTAAAAAGTCTTCTTTGATATAGGGGTGGTAGATTTTCTTAGTATGTGACTTTGGAGATTCAAATGTCTAGCCTTGGTTAACATCTTTCTAGACCCACTCTTTAATTTTCCTTCACATACACTTAGTTGTTCTATTCTGTGAACTATTGCCTTGAGTGAAACCATATATTCTACAACAATACCTTAACTAATTCTGGCAGTCTTGTTAACACTATCCTTCCTTTGTTCTCTCTTAGGTTGTCCTCTTTCCGGTGATGGTGATGTAGGATTAGTGAAGAATGCTAGGCAGAAGGATAAAGATGTTGTCGCTGCCTCACTCAATTTTATTACTAGGAAAATTGTTGGTTCTTCCAAAGGCCTAATGACCTTTGAATCACTTTTGGATAAGTCAGAAGAGGATGGTTGATTAGGTTGATGATTGTCTCTGATGATTATGGTTGTTTTGTTGTTGACTTGCTGATTTTGATGTTGTTGTTTCTCCTTGTAATGATTGGTTGTGATCATGTTTAGGTCTCCAGACCTTGTTTAGACTCCAATGAGCTGTAGTAAGGGGAACACACTCACATTAATACTTATCTTTTCATCATTTCCCAGTCTGTTTAGTTTTGTTCTAGGTACTTCTGATACCTTGCTTGGCCTTATAGTGTACTCGTCATCATATGGTTTGTGGTGATATGTTTTTTTATATATGTACATGATGATGATTACCAAAAAATGCAAATGAAAAACTCTTTATTTGTCAAGGTTTAGAAAGTGAATTCCAGCTTTAGACAAAAGCATCTATCTAGAGCAATGTTCTACTTCAAAGAATTTACCCGAAACTATGAAAATGCATTTTCATTCTTCATCATTGTTTATTTTTTGAAAACAAGAATGTAATTCAGTAAAAGATAGTTTTCCTTTTCATACGTTAAATAGAAATTTTAACATATTTTAAATTATCATGACAAAGGTTAAGTCAAAGTTTCCTATCGTGATATTCAAAACAAGTTTTTTCTTAAAGTTATTCGGCTTTCTTGCATCGAAATAATCATGTAATAAGTTAACCTGATCGAAGTTAATGTGCTTGATGCATTAGATGATCAAGTTTATTTACTGATGTATTTTAAACAAGCTGTAATCTGTGATGTTTACGTGCAATTGCATAGACACGTTTACTACTTTTAGAGGGAGAAAAGTTAATGTTTTGATTTTTATTACTAAAAAAATCATTCACTACGTAGAAAAAGAACAGTAATCACAAGTACAGAATTTATTAGGGACCAGATGAGAGCAGAAAGGCCTTCTCCCTCAATGTGGTTCTTTTCCCACAGTTTTCATACAACAACATTTCTTTTTTTATGGTCCGCAACACAACTAGCATTTCTTCTCAATTTCTATACAAAAATTTCCCGATCCCTAACGTATAGCTGATACGGGAAGCATCGGCCAGGTCTGCTTTGACTCCCGCGATGCTGCGGATTGTTGATGGTTGAATAGCGTTTTGAGTTGCGCCATGTAATAGTCCTCTGAACGGCGATATCCACCTGTCGATCCCTCGTTCTTGTGGCGTTAGAGGGACCTAACTTGGAGGCGCTCGACGAAGGGTATCCCTTGACGTCGTTCCACTGATGCTTCGCGCCGCTCTGTAGCTTATGCTTGAGATTTTCTTCAGAGTCTTGGTCAATGAGCGGCCGTGGGAGATCCTCCCTACGCTTGCCGAACTGCTCCTCCGACCGCAAAGGGAGCAGATACACATGGAGACGCGCCTTCTTTCCCCTGCTCTTGACGGCGAAGTCGTATTCCTCAACCATATCACGGACATCCTCGTCGCAACGTACGGTGACAAGCGTGTCTAGGTCGTGGTACGCCGGCAACTTGTACGCGATCTCGAAGTCGCCGCAACTCCTCCGTTGTGGTTTCCCCCACGCTTCCAGCAGACTCGAGAGCTTGGCCGATAACCCGGCGAATGTGAAGCCCCGATGTATGGAGACGATATGGTTTTCCCCACCGACGTAGCAGAAAGCCGCATTCCGGTCATCGCGGATGAAGTAGCCACCAAAGCTGCAGACGAATTGGAGTTTCGCGGAAGTTGGTGCAGAAGCCATGATCACAAGAGATCGTTGCTCGGCAGATGGGTCTCTACTTGCAGGCGTTGGTTATGTAAAAGGAAGGTTGTTACTATATGTAGGTTTTTGAGTTTGGATTTCGAGTCGTATCAGGATTTCGGTTAAAGTTGGACGTTGGGATACGAGTTGGTCCGTGTTTATTATGTAGGGAGTTAGATTGGTAATACGAAAGCGAGTAGGACAGGATCACAGGAGGTAATATACCATTGACTTTATATGGTATGTAAAATAGGAGTGGATACATTTCGATTTGGTTTCATTTACCAGTAAAACCATAAATCAAACTGATCCAAGTTTTCAAAATTTTAAAGCCACACAAACCCTTCGCGAGTTCAAATTAAATTAAATAATAAAATCGAACGATTTCAAGCCGTTTTCAAAGAATTACATTCTTTATAAGCCAACCAAATCTTTGATTTCATGTAACGAGTCACCACGCCAACTCAACTGACACCAAGTAAACACATTAAAGCAAAATTAAAAGTAATGAAAAGGAACACCAACACTTTTAACTTCTGCGCATCTACACTAGTAGAAGCCAAATGTCAACATGTAACATTAAGCATCTAGAATAAGCTAAAACTATTGCAAACACTAGAAGTATGAAACCCTAGGGGTGGCTTGGCGACTACCATGGTGCTAAAGGTGTGGCAACTCGCTATTCGGACGGCTAGTTCCTTCGACCTATCGATTGGTCAAGGAGCCTTGGTAATTACATTCCTTGATGAGTTACAAGGACACTTATGTGTGGAAAAATATGGACAAGAAGAAACAAACAATCAAAAAATACAAGATTCACGTGATCTACTAAAAATAACATATTTCATGGGAGAAGACAAGATATTTACTATATTAAACAAATACATGTGAAACACTCTCAAAGGAGCCAGAATAAACCATGGAGTACAATCAGGTGTTGTTTTGAATACAAAATACAAATATGATCACCACAACAAAGGTGTGTATACACATGTCGAACCGCAATGGAATCCTTATTCAGATATGAGAAATAAACTATAACATATTGACGGAGGAGAAACGGGTCGGCAAAAGATCCTTTTAATTTTTCATTAGACCTACAATTAAATTTACAAAACTCTTTGAGGCACACAAGAATGACTTATCAACATTGATTTTGAGAGGTCCGCAGCAACAACTTTTCTTTCTACACTCATTTTTTCCACCTCCTTACTCTTGCTCTAGATGATTCACCACCCATTGTTTATTTTCCCTCTGCCCTACCTTCATAACTCCAAATACCTGGATTCATTATAGTCCCTCATTTAATACTCCAATCGCTTACTGTCCTTATGAGGATCGGGGGAAAAAGACTTTGTAACATCAATGATAGAAGAAATAAGAAACAATGTCTTGTTATTAATCAGGAAGTAACAATGTCCACATATTGCCCTTTGACTCTTTCTACGAGATGTTTTCACTTCTTTTTCGCATCAAATAAAGCATCTAATGAACTCCCCAAGTCTAACAAGCTTCTATGTATACCATAAATGCCTCCTATCTTGAATACCCAATCTACATCTTCATCCTCTAGCCTTTCACTTCCTCTGAAAACCCTAATCTCTGCCACCATGAATAATGATGACCCTTGTATCATTTTTACTGTCCATCATGTAATGTTCGGGCCCACTTCCCAAGTCTCTAATAGAGTTTCAAGGATGACAACTGGCCCCATAGATCACCAGTGATCTTAACTACATGCTTTATACTCACTCACACACAAGTTGGTATCAACTTCTTGATTGGTCATCGTTGTAGTACTATTCCAAGCTAAGTACAATTAACTTTGGTGTTTTTAGTTATGGGCTCCCTAAAAAGGATGTGCACCATAGTGATATGGATAGTTTGATCATTTATTTTAATATAATTTTATCTGAGACCTTAAGACCTGGGATGGTACACATTCCTACATGCTGCAACACTTATCTCTTCCCATGGAGATTTAGCAACCCTGACGTTGGGCACGACAGGTTTTGCATAAACATTTGTGGTATATTTTTATATAACTTGTTCATGTGGGATGAGAAAATAGCTTGAGCTCTATTTTGGGTTGTCATGTGACAAAATCACACCTCATATTCACTTGAATAGAAATCCTAATTTTCTCTTAACAATAGATACAAACTAGAGAAAAACTGGATAAGGGTTAAGATTGAATTCTTTACCAATACCTACCAATTTCTATGAAAGTTTCTTGGTCAAACTAAGCCTTGAGACAATACCAATACCAATAAAACCATAAATCAAACTAATCCAAGTTTTCAAAATTTTAAATCCAGACAAACCCTTCGCGATTCCAAATTAAATTAAATAATATGATCGAATGATTTCAAGCCATTTTCTATGAATTACATTCTTTATAAGACAATGAAATCTTTGATTTCATGTAATGATTCACCACACCGACTCAACTCACACCAAGTAAATGCATAAAAGAAAATTTTAAAGTAATGAAAAGGAACACCAACACTTTTAACTTTTGTGCATCTACACTAGTAGAAACCAAATGTCAACATGTAACATTAACATTTAGAATAAGCTAAAACTATTGTAAACACTAGAAGTATGAAACCCTAGGGGTGGCTTGGCAACTACCATGGAGCTAAAGGTGTAGCAACTCGCTATTTCGATGGCTAGGTCCTACCACCTATCAATTGTTCAAGGATCTTTGGTAACTACATTCCTTGAGGAGTTACAAGGATGCCGTTTTAGTTAACTTTATGTGTGGAAAAATATGGACGAGAAGAAACAAACAATCAAACAATAAAAAAATGCAGGATTCACGTGCTTTAGTCAAAATAACATATTCTATGGGAGAAGACAAGACATTTACTATATTAAAAAAAATTCATGTAGAACTCTCTCAAAGGAGATATTATAAACCCTATAGTGGAACCGGGTGTTGTCTCGAATACAAATACAAAATACGGATATGATAACAATAACAAAGGTGGGTGTATACACATGTATAACCGTAATTGAATCCTTGTTCAAATTTGAGAAATTCATTGTAGCATATCGAGGGAGGAGAAACGAGTTGGCAAAGGATCCTTTTAAATTTGCATTGGACCTACAATCAAATCAGCAAACTCTTTGAGGCACACAACAATGACTTATCAACATTGATTTTGAGAGGTCTACAACCACAACTCTTCTTTCTGCTCTCATTTTTTCCACTTCCTTATACTCGCTCTAGATGCTTCATTGCCCATCTCTCATTTTGCCTCGCTCATAGTCCTTATGAGGATGGAAGGCAAACGACTTTGCAACATCAACGATAGAAGAAATAACAAATAATGTCTTGTTATTAATTGGAAAGTAACAACACCCACACGTTGCCCTTTGACTCCTCATCCAAAATGTTTCCACTTCTTTTTCACATCAAATAAAGCATCTAATGAACTCACCAAGCCAACAAGCTTCTATGTATACCGCAAACACCTCCTATCTTGCATGCCCAACCTACAACATCATCCTCTAGCACTTCACTTACTCCAAAAACCCTTGCCTCCACCACCATAGACAATGATGACCTTTGTATCTTCTACACTATCCATCTTGCAACTTCTAAGCTCACTTTTCAAGGCTCTAGTAGAGTTTCAAGAATGATGAATGACCCCACATATCACCACCGACCTTAACTACATTCTTTGTACTCACTTACGCACAAGTTGGGACCAACTTCTTCATTGGTCACTCATCCTAGTACTACTCCAAGCTGAGCATGCTGAACTTTGGTGTTCTTAGGATGGGCTCCTTGAAAAGGAGGTGCTCCTTACTAATATGGGCAGTCTGATCATTTATTTTAATTTAATTTTATTAGAGATTTCAAACACGAGACACTACACATTCTTGCATGTTGCAATACATGTCTCGTCCCATGGAGATGTAGCAGCCTAGACGTTGGGCATGACATGGTCCACATAAACACTTACGACATGTTTGTATGTATCTTGTTCTTGTGGGATGAGAAAATTCGCATGAACTCTATTTTGGGTTGTGATGTGACAAAATCACACCTCATATTCACTTGAATAGAAATCTTAATTTTCTCTTAATAGTAGATACAAACTACAACAAAACTAGATAAGGTTAAGATTGAATTATTTACCAATACCTACCAATCTCTATGGAAGTTTCTTGGTCAGGCCCAGCCTTGAGAAATGTTTCCTGAGTGAATGATTGGTGACTAAAGATCTTTCTTGGGGCAAATTCATATGTGCAAAGATTATTGCATGAGAAATAAATCTAATGCATATTCTTCCACCCGTAATAGGATGGGCAAAAGGTAGTATACTATTGGGTGAATTCAAAGAGAGTCAATGCAATACAACACTAATCTCTTTAAATCAATCATGGAATTAAAAAAAGAAAGTGATTTTGGTAGATTAAGCCCTAACTAAAACTAATATTTTCAAAAGTTATTCTTCAAAAATCAATTCAAACAAATATAATTTCTACCTAAGCACTTATTAATCACATGATGAACAATTTCACTATCATATTTAGTTTTCTGTCTTGTCCATACACTAAAGTATGATTGATGTTTATGGATACATAATTCATCCTTAAACTCATAATGTTGGCACAAGATAATAAGGTATCTCATATAACTACAAAGATAATCATAAACCCACATTTGCTTAACAATAAAGGAGACTAAAGCATCCATGAATCTTTATTCACATTTATGTAATAGGAATAAGAGATCCAACTGCCCTTCACTAGACCTATAATGTAAGACACATGACATGGCTTATATTCATAAATATGTTTGATACCTTAATCACACATGTAGAGGCTTGATGGTGTATCATTTGGTGTCTACATTTAGTGTCTTGTTTGAGGGTCTTTATGCAAATAGTAATGTTTGAGGGTTTTATTGTAATTTTTACATTGTATGTTTGATTTTCCTTTTCTCTTTCCCAAACTTTGTTGGATATATTGGGATGACCTAACCAAGTCTAATGTACTTTCACCTGTATAGAACCAATGGAAGTGATTTTCTCTTCCATCAGTGGAAGATCGATGGAAGTATGTACAATTCTTTGTTAGTTGGGGGCCAATGAGATTTCGCTAATTTCCTCTTGCTAGAGGAATGTTTGAGTTTTTTGTTAGTTGAGGAACAATGAGGTTGTTTTGCTTTTGTGTTGGTGGAGGACCAGTGAAAATAGTCGACCTTGTGACATCTTGTGCTCTCATCGGTTTATTACCAACAAAATAAATGGTTGGTTGCGTAGAAAAGTTTCATCAATTGAGATATGAAAATCATGTATTGGGTACTAATGTTTTTGTTGATGTGCTCTACTGATAATGATCCTAATGTGTTCCATTTTCATGGTTTTCTTGAGTGTTATACCATCGATGAGTACTGATGGAATCTCTACTCGTGTCTAGTGATGACACGATGAGGCAGTCTATCGTCAGAGTTTTTGATCACATGCGTTCAAGTGATGCTGGAGTTCTCTACCAAAAAAATGCTATATCTCCAAAGGCAAGAGTTTTTTGAATGATAATCAGACATCTTTAACCACTTCTTCTCTCTCCTTTGGGGATATAAATACCCCATCTTGTCCTTCCTTCCTGCCTTGCCTCAGTCAGTCATCTGTGGATATAACAATTCATTCTTTAACTCTTTATATATACCCCTCCTTGTACTTCCTTTTTGCATAGTTTTTTTCCTCTGGGATATTATGAATAATGACACCCTTCATAATTGTAGGGTACGAGCTACATGTTCTTTCCTATTGAGAATGTTTCTAAGTAATTTCTCTTATTGTTATGCTACTAAACGTATGTGGGATTGTCTCGTGGTGAATAAATGACAACTTCTATATATATCTATGACACTTTCTTGTTATAGTAACTTGAACGGATTTGAACCTGACATAATATTGATGTGTTAAGCACTCCTTAGGGGCTATATTCTAATGTAAACCTCAGTGAAATTCAAGGATGACTTGTAGGAAAATATGACATCAGATTGGCATTGAAAATAAAAATTTACTGACATGTTTCTCATAAACCAGCGGATCGTGTCAATTACTATGCAATGGGAAGGATGGTTTAATAAAGATAAACCCGGTCCTGAAGCAAGTCCATCGACAATTTTCATTGATGTAGATGTGCACTCTTGGACGGTATATGTGCAGCTCCTGGTTGCACTGAGACTCGTATGATTACTCGTCCACGGACAACAGACTTAAACATCATTGTCTACAGTAGTTCCTCTCATCATGAACTCTTGGCTGACATCATCCTACTTAGCAATGGGTAGAGGCTTGATGATGTATTGTTTGGTGTCTACAATTAGTGTCTTCTTGGAATGTCTTTATGGAAATAGTCATGTTTGAGGGTTTTCTTCTAATTTGCACATTGTATGTTTGATTTTCCTTTTCTCTTTCCGAAACTTTGCTGGATATACTGGGATGACCTAACCAAGTCTAATGTAATTTCACCGATTGAGAACCAATGGAAGTGACTTTGACTTCCATTGGTGGAAGATTGATGGAAGCATGTCCATTTTCTATTAGTTGGGGGTAACCCGATTTCTCTATTTTTCTATTAGTAGAGGAGTACTGATTGAAATTTTTGTCGATTGAGGCACAATGAGGTTATTTTTCTTTTTTGTTGGTAGAGGACCGATGAAAATAGTCAACCTTGTGACATTTTATTCTCTCATCAATTTATTACCAACAAAATAGCTAGTTGGTTGGGTAGCAAAGTTTCATCCATTGATAATTCATGAAAATCATGTGTTGGGTAATGATGATTTTATTGATGTGCTCTACCGATAATGATCCTAGTGTGTTCCATTTTCATGGTTTTCCTGAGTGTTATACCATCAGTGAGTACTAATGGAATCCCTACTCGTTTCTAGTGATCACACGATGAGGCGGTCTATCATTGAAGTTTTTAATCACATGCATTGATGGGACATTGGATTTTTCTACCAACAAGCTAGACCTCCAAGGAAAGAGTTTTTTAATGATATTAGTACATATTTAACCACTTTTTCTCTCTCCTTTGGTGATATAAATACCCCTACTTGTTCTACATTCCTTCCTTGCATCGTTCAGTTATCTATGGATATAACTATTCATTCTTGAACTCTCTATAAATATCGCTCCTTGTACTTCCTTCCTGCATAGTTTCTTCCACTCTAGGAATATTATGAATAATGATACCCTTAATTTTTTTAGGTACAAGTTACATGTTGTTCTTTCCTAGAAAAGTTCCTTAAGAATGTTTCTAAGTCACTTTCTCTTACTGTTATGTTGTTGAACGTATGTAGAATTGTCTCATTGTGATGAAATGACAACTTCTTTACATATATATATATATATATATATATATATATATATATATATATATATATATATATATATATATATATATATATATATATATATATATATATATATATATATATATATATATATATATATATATATATATATATATATATATATATATATATGGCACTTTCTTATTATGACTAACTTGAAGGGATTGGAGCCTGACATAATGTTGATTCAGTACTCCTTGGGGACTATATTCTGAAGTAAATCTCAATGAAATTCAAGGCATGACTATATCCCTACTTGACAAGTTGGATTTTGATAACCATGCATTCTATATCTTTTCAAGTTTTAATAATATGGTTATTTACATCCTATAGTTTGTTTTATTTATAGTTTGATTGATGTGGTTGTACAATGATGAACTTTACTAATAAAGAGTAATATAAGCTTGTAGATCCTAAAGTAATGTGGATTGATTTGCCTGAGTCATTAGAGGGAATAGTGAAACTAGTCACTATTGTATCAATCTAAATTGTGTGTAGATTCTCAAAACCATATATTAGTCCATATATGGGGACTCTTGGGGTCAAAATTCCCTAACATCTGTTTAGGACTTGATAAAGGATGATAGTTTGGTAAGGAATAGTAAATGATATGTAAAGAAGAAATGGTTCATGATGCGAAGGGTTATTACCCTAAGATTGGCGTCATGACAGGTTACCCAGGGAGGCATGCAATTTGTTGATCCATTTATTAGCAAATACGAATGGTGGATTCAGGAAGTGGGCTCTCTACTTCTTGGTTAGCTCATTTTGACTAGATATTATGTAGGAGATCTAGGAAATCCAAATATCCTTTGATTTTGTAAGATTGCTAGAATGGATTATTATCATCCAGCCAGTGGACCGAGTGGTACGCCTCAGTTCACATTGGGCGTTAATAAATTGTAATCTCGTGGAATATAATTTTTGTTTAGGTTTAGTTGGCTCTAAATGTTGTCACTAGTATAGATACCACCTATGGTATCAATTAAAATAGACCTACAACTTCAATTTTCTACTGCACCTAAGTGGGTGATACTACATCTAAGGATAAATATGATGTGGTAAATATGTAATTTTAAGTATATTGGTAGTTGTTATACTTAGCTTCTTATTCCTCTCATTTAATGTTTAGAATTTATGGTAAGTAATGAATTTCTTAGACATTATATCGTATATTGGGACTTGGGGTATCACCCTACAATTTCTCCACATTTTTTAAGTGAGCAACATAGCTTTCTTGGAAGTGGAGGAGAAGATCAACAAGAGTGGAGCCATCCTTAGCCAAGGAGGTAGGCGATGTTTGTGTGAAGGGGTCCGATAGGTGACTGAAATTTGTGTAACCTCCTTCTGGGTTTAAGTGAAGTATGTGTACATGGGGAGGGGTCAATTGTTGTCCCTATATTCTCAGCTATGAGATGGCAAGTTTTGCTATATGTATTTTTAGATTGAGTTTTTGACATGTGGCATGGCCTGTAGAGTCGTAGTTATAAGAAATTGTAAGAATTATGTGCATTCTCTATCATAACATCCCTTATGTAATGTTGAAAAAATATTCATTTTGATAATATTATGTGTAAGTGGATGCGAGTATATCTTGTGTCAAGGGCATGGTTATTGTAAAACCTATAATATGATGCGGTAAAATTTTCAAAAAGATTCATTGTATTGATTATATTATATGAGATATTGGCTTGAAATTTTTAGTCATGTGATCTTTATGTCCCTTTATGTTTGGTGATGTTGATCTCCATTCTAATCGGATTTTGTTTTGAGTAATCTTTCTATTCGGTGGTGAGATGTTAAAGATACCTCTCTCTTGGTATGGATATGAGAAATTTACTACTTGTAGCCATTAACACTTGTAGAAAGAAAAAACCATATTTTTTTTACTCGGTAAAGATGTTATGGGTATGTTATATATAGGATTTTAGGGATATAAACTTATACTTAAGTGGGTATATGGATCATCACATAAGTATACTTGCATGAAAATAAGAATGAAATATGCAATGGGTCTAAGCCTAATACAAAAGAAATAAGAAATAAACCACTTATGCTAAGACTTTCCCTCAAGCTTGGAGAGTAGTTCCAACTTTGCGCCCATATACTAAAAAAGTGATAGACGAAGTGGTTTAGTCAAGTATCAACAGTTTAATAGATGGTACATATGTGGGGAGTCACAATCTTCTTGTCTTTAACCAGATCCCGTAAAAAATGACAATCAACTTTGTTGTGTTTTGTATCTTCATGGAAATTTGGGTTATTTGTAATATATATGGCAACTTCATCATCATAATAAAGGTGGGATGAAGTTTGACAAGAAATCCCAAATTTATTTATATAGATTGAACCCCCTAAGGATCACAAAAAGTGTGGACATCACATGATACTTGGCTTCAGTGCTGGAGCAAGCAACTACTTATTGTTTTTTTATTCTACAAGCTAGTGGGTGATCCCTATTCTTGACTCAAAATCTAGAGGTAGATTGAACCCAATCTACATCAACATTTCCAGTAATAGTGATAGTCATATCTTGAGTCTATATGTAGAATAGTCATCTTGTCGGGACTCTCTTGAGATAACGATAGATAAGTTGAATGATGCATCATTGTATTAGAGTGCAACAATCATGTGTTCACTGACAACTCCCATAATATAGATCATATAGAGTCAATTAATTGATATGTAGATCAATTTTCCAACTACTCAATGATATGTTTGCAAATGCAGAAATAGCCCCCCTCAAGAGGAGACTTGGTATGGTAATTCATAGGGGTGAAAAAGGGCTTATCATATGTCATCCCAATCTCTTTGAGTAAATCCAACACATAGCATGATTGGGACAAAGTGGTTCCTTTGGAAGAGAAAAGAACTTCTACCCCAAGAAATTATTGCAAATTTCCCAAATACCGTGTATTCAAATGGGCTTGTAGAGATTGTTTCAGTTCGTTGGTGCTATTGGTGTCACTGCCTCTGATTACAATATTGTTAATATAAATAGCATGCAAAATATGTCTGCATGGGGATTTAAATGAGAATAGTGAATGATATGTTGCTAATCACTAGAAACATAATTTGTATAGTATTGCACTAAGTTTGGTGAACCATGCTTATAACAATCTTTTGAAGTGACATACTTAATTATAAGACTCCCCCTCAATAAAAAAACTAAGAGGTTTTTTCATACACACCTCATCTAGAAGTCTCCATGTAGGAAGGCATTTTTGATATCAAATTGTAAAAACGACCAGTCAAATGAGCTGATAGAAAAATCAAAATGCTAAATGAATCAATCCTCATACAAGGAGATAATTTATCAAAAATATCCTCAGAGGTTGAGTAAACCCTTTTGTAACTAGGCAAGCCTTTAGTCTCTTAATAGAGACATCAAAATTATGTTTGATAGAATAAACTCAACGACAACCAATGATATTTGTTTCTAAATGGAGGATCAACTAGATCTCATGTATGATTATAACTTGTAGAGCCAACATCTCTTCTAGAATGGTAGATTTTGATCCAGGCTGTTTTAAGGAAAATGTGGGATGCTTGGGAGTAAAGTTAGTGTCCAAAAGAGTGGAAAATTCAGAAGCCATTGAAGAGAGATGATATAAGCAACATGTATTGAAAATGGATTTTTAATGGTGTTAGAATGTTTACCTTTATAGAGCATGATTGTAAATTGACTGATCTGGAAGATATAACAATGGTGATGCTACTGGTTGGGGGCCATCTTCCATTTAGTGGTTAGGTTTTTGAGGTAAGGAGACTAGAACTGAAGGTTAAGATTTACAGAGAGAGGCCAAATCCTATGTGGGTGTAGAGGAAGAAAGAATAGAGGAGAGAATAAATTTGTACTCATAGAAAAATTACATCAGCTGATATATAAAATACAATTGGTTTTAGAGTCAAGGCATTTGTAACATTTTTGAGAAAAGGGGTGTCCTAGAAAAACCATTTGAATGGAACAAGGGGATAGCTTAGAGGAATTAGGATCAAATTTTTGAACAAAGGAGACACGTCCAAACTTTCATGGTGGTATTTTTTTTTCTTCAGTTGGATACAAACTCAGAAAATGAGTTCAATTGTGAAGAACAAATGATGGTTGGTGATTAATGGTAAAGAAAGTTGTGAGAATATCATCAGTACACATGTATTATGTAGATTAACATGAATGGTAAACAAGCAAGTGATAGCAAGGAGATGTCAATTTCTCGACTTTGTAATATCATCTATTGTGAACACTAGATACAAGAACGTTGGTGAATGATTCCATATCTTGAAAAAATAAGAGATGATGTGTTGAGTGTATTCAATGTATTATATCTTTGCAAGATCGTTGTAGATGTAGAAAATTGAATAGTAATCATTTATGAATGCCATAAATAAGGGAAAAAAACTCATCCCATGTTTGAATAAGATAGTGTCATGGTCATGTTTGATAGAAATCATCTACAAAAGTATGATGTTTAAATCCATTGGAACTAGTTGTTAGGGTCTACATACATCACTATGAATCAAGTCAATGGTTTTGATGACTTCTTAACTACATTAGAAGGAAAAGGTATAGGATGATGTTTTCCCAATTGTCATGCATCACATAAAGTAGAAGAACAACTAGATATAATTTTTCTAGGGAAACTTCATAATTTCTAGAGACATGTGGCCAAAGAGAAAATGTAGCTGGAGAGGAGATGTAAAGATGGGGTTTTTGGGGTCCCCTACTTTACTTTTATGCGATAAAGTGCTGGAATCCCACTATTTTTTGTATCAATTGATAAGTTAATCATATTAATAATTTTATCCTAAGGGATTCAGGGCAATATGCAGTGGAAGGATAATCATAGGAATCATGAAAAAACCATCAACAATCATAAGTAATAAATGGCAACATCAACATATACATAATGTATCAAATACATTGAATTTACAAATTTGTTGATACATCATTCTATATAAATTTGTAGAGGACAACACCTGAGTGTCTCACTTAAGTCAAAAAATTCGAGAGTCCAAAGTATGATGTCTTTAGGTCCAATTTGCATCTATATAGTCCTTCAAATAACCTGAACTGGGAATAAGAGTATACCCAATATAAAAAAGAAAATAGAGAGACATCAACAAACACTGGTATGTACTACAAATATTATTTATGCATAATGGAAAAAAATGAGAAAAGAAACAAGAGGAAAAGAGTAAAATTTAATGAGAGTATACAGAATGAAATAAGAAGTACGAATCAAGATCAAGTAAAATTATAAGATGAGGCATTTTATGAGATATTGAATTAATCAATCCATTTAACTTGCCATAAATAATAATGCAAAAAATGCACAAATATAAAACAAGAAATGCAAATGTGAAAAACTCAGCCAGTGACATCTAACAATATAGAAAGTCGTAGCTACACCACCACACACTGCCTATTTAGGGACTTCAAGCCAAGGAGCATGTGCAACCATGGCCATATACCCCTGATTTAGAGACTATGCTCAAGGAGTGTGTGCAAATAAGACCATACACCCCCAAATTTAGGGACTAAGCCCAAGGGGCATGTGCAACTAAGTCCATACACCCCACTCATACATCAAACTATACTAGGTAAGTGTCACCATTGCTTACAACATATGGTATGACAAGTAGTAAATACGTCATAAAATGAATGAAGGTTCAATATTATCAAGAATTATTTCCACATTAAAAGGAACATGTAAGGTTATGTCAAATCTTCACTCGGTTTAGAAAATTCAATTGATTATGGATCATGCAAAAGAATGGAAGAGAAAAAGGTACCAAAAGGATATGATAGCCCAAACATCTCAAGTGAGAAATACATACCTGATCTTCATGACTATCTCTATTACTAGGGGTGAAGTTCACCATTCATTAGTTTGAACCTAAAAATGTTTTGTACACACATTAGTCCATATTCACCCATTCATATAGGTTACCTAATGTCATGTTATGATCTAGGAATATCAATATTTGCATGCCCTTATTATGGAAGGTCATATATAGTGATTGTTTGAGTGATTCCTTTTCAATACTTATAATCAAGTCATTTCTACTGCAATAGATCCTATTTTCTTTCTTGCATTGTATTTATGTATTTCAAGGCCATTCATTATAGTGTGAATTAGCATGTCGTCTAATTAACAATTTTGATGAAACCTACAGTCATAATTAGATCTTGATATGTATATATGAATATGAATATATTCCATATGGCTACATAATCTGAAGTACATTCACATATTATTCACACTTACATGTCATCTATAAATTCATCTTCATACATATTTACAAAATTATATTCTTTCAAAAGTTCCTTCTCTTTTACATCCTTTGATTCAAATTAGGAAAATATTTTTAAACATACTTTTCAATGTCATCAAATAGGGTTGTGAATCTGGGGCTTTAAATTCATATACGGCAGATACTAATGTGATGTATCGAATATATTAGATTATTATTATTATTATTATTATTATTATTATTATCAATTTTGTTATCATTTCGGAAAATCCATTACTATTCTTTGAGAAAGGTGTTTAGAGACTTAGTAGACCTAGGTGACTCACAAGAAGGATTAGGTCTCAAGTGGAGATTACCATAAACATACATCCAATATAGTACAAAATATATGTATATCACATCGGCCACTATATATGTTTATGACATGGTACATGTATATTGCTGTGTATTAGGAAGTAAATAAAGTTAATTAGAATGAAAGTTTCAAAATGTGATAAGAGTAAGGGACAAACTTTACACACATGATACTTTACTTAGGTTATATACTTGATTTTAGTTGATAAGATGAATTTAAACTAATCATCTACAAATTAACTGGTCATATACATGGCGTTAATCTTATGGATGAACAATGTGAAGAAGAAGCATGTGTTTACCTAATATACATCACAAGTATAGGGTGAAGGGATATATGTTGTTAGTTCACAACATCATATGTCTTTAGTATTGTAGCAGATTGCAGTCATGACGAGAAGGCATAAGCCATACAGAGAAAGGGGAAGGATTCAATGTTGAATCAGATCTCATGGTGGTAGGCATAAGCCATACAGAGGAAGGGGAAGGATTCAATGTTGATTTAGATCTCATGGTGGTAACTATCTAGGTGGATACGAACAATGATCTAGAACTTTGCTTGTTGCCATTCTCCTTGAGACAAAACTATAATTCTTTCAATAAGTGTGACTGTATGTAGGCATCATCAACCCAAGCAAAGTGATGCATAATTGTTAGCCATCAATCTTCTCTACAAGAGATAGTGGCAATGTCCAAGGCATCACAGTAGTAGCAGGTGGCAGCCATGGATAGAAGCTAGAAGAAGAAGATGGATGTCGTAGAATTCGTAATCAGTGTCTTAGATGACTTTGATAGTTGGAAGAGATTAGAATGGTCATGGCATATCTTTTGAGTGTGAAAGCAAAGAAGTAGATTGTTGCATGTTGGTGGTGGTGACTCCTTCAACAAAGAAGGTATGGATTTTGAAAAGATGGGCGCTAGATTGGAGATGAAACAAGGTGGTTGAAGCAACAATGGTGGTTGGGTTACCTCTATATAGTGTAATGGGACATGTGTAGGAGTAAAGGGGAGGCACCGCTGTTCTGTGCACAAGGAGGGCCTCCTCCATCTTCTATAGTAGGAAACAACAACATCCTTGTTGCCAACTGAGAGAGGACTGATAGGGTTTATGACTGCATGTGGGAGAAGACAAAGCAGCAAGGGGATGTCTAGAACACTAGGGCATCGACAACAGCTAGAGCAATAGGGACATGACTAGAGCAGCAGGGCGACAAATAGAACAACATGGCGTCGACGATGGCTATAAAAATAGGGCATCGGCAACATTTAGAACGACATGGTGACAACTAGAACACATGGCATTGTGATAACTTGTACCGGAGATGCATTCCTGAAGAAGAGATCCCGAACATTCTGAATGAGTGTCACGCCTCCCCTTATGGAAGACATCTGGGCAGCGAAAGGACTGTTGCCAAAGTGCTACAATCAAGTTTTTACTGGCCCTCTTTATTCAAAGACGCTGCACAGTATGTAAAGGTCAGTAAAGAGTGCCAATTGACGGGCAATATTGGACGAAGAAACGAGATGCCTATGGCAAATTGGGTTGAAGTGGAGATCTTCGATGTATGGGGGGTTGACTACATGGGACCGTTTCCCCCATCAAGGGGGTATCAGTACATTGTAGTGGCAGTAGATTATGTATCAAAATGGGTAGAGGCTGTTGCGACTCAAACGTGTGACGCTAAGTTAGTGATCAAGTTGTTCGAAAAGGCGATTTTCCCTCGATTCGGTGTACCCCATACTGTAATAAGCGACGGTGGGTCGCATTTCAGAGAAAGACAGTTTGAAGCGCTCCTACGAAAGTATGGAGTTAAACACAAGATCGCTACGCCCTACCACCCACACACTTCCGGGCAGGTAGAGGTTTCGAATAGACAAATCAAACAGATTCTGGAAAAGGCTGTCAACTGGACGAGGAAGGATTGGTCAATGAAGCTTGACGACACACTTTGGGCCTATAGGACTGCCTATAAAATGCCCATTGGAACCACCCCCTATAAGTTGATCTACGAAAAATCATGTCATCTACCCCTTGAGCTGGAACACAAGGCCCTTTGGGCAATTAAATTCTTGAATATGGATCTAGAGAAGGCAGGAGAAAAGAGATATTTGCAGTTGCAAGAACTCGAAGAATTACGGATGCATGCTTATGAGAACACAAAGATATATAAACAGAGGACGAAGGTGTGGCATGATGCCCACCTGAGGAGGAAGGACGTAAGCGAAGGTGATAAAGTTCTATTATTTAAATCTTCCATTCGTCTTTTTCCAGGCAAGTTACAAACGAGATGGTCCAGACCGTTCACCGTATCAAAGATATACTCGTACAGAATGATGGAGCTATTTGACAAAGATGATCCATCCAAGGTTTTTCAAGTGAATGGGCACAGGGTGAAAAGGTACTATGAAGACGAAGCTTTTGTTAGGAGGACAGAGATCAACTTGCAAGATATGGATACTGCTGAAGGCGGAAAGTGAAGAGCGGTCGAGCTGGCGACGCAAACTACAGCACTCCTCGGGAGGCAGCCTGAGCTTTTACTTTTCCTAGAATAGGATGTTATTTACTTTCCAGCAAGAAAAACATTATGAACCTTTGGATTGTAATAAGGCCTGAGTCAACGCATGTGCCATGTATGCTAACTCTTCTATTTTATGGGCCACCACTCTGTTTTATGAAGCATTGAGGGGTAATACTATCTGAGGTCGGGAACTTAACCTTAGGCCAATGATGTTTTACCCATGAATGGCTTTTTCCTTCGCCTTGTTTTTAGTTTTCATTCTAGATCTTGTTCTGAAGGCCGCATATCGGGCAAGTATCTCCTTTTCCTGATCGTATCGGGCTACAACTCAGCCGACGCACTCGTATCGGGCGACGGTATATCGGGCATCGCATAAGCTGTGTCGGACGACACGCCCGGGCGGCGAGCACCCGTATCAGGCAAGATGAGTAATTACCCTTGATTAGACGGATGGGACCGCTCCTCTCGAGAATGGATTGTCTCAATAGTCGACACGCATCCTAGATTTAGCTGTTTTACCCCCGACTTGGATTGCTATAAATAGTACGGAGGGTTTACCGTGTCAGGCTACCGCTTTTATTTTTCACCTACTCCCGTATCGTGCTGTAACTTTCCTTCGTTTGCTCCCGTGTCGCACAACCCTCTTCTGCTCTCGTGTCGCGCAGAAAGCTTAAGAAAGAGGTATAGCCCGACAGCCCTATCTTCCATGCTTTCTCGACATGAACTTCATATCGCGCACATCGTATCGGGCTGACGACTTTGGTTGATTGCCTCTGTCGCCCGACACATGTGTCGCGCGACACGTCTTTAGCACGTGTTTTCCCGATACTCTATATCGGGCGATAACCGTATCACCCATCCCTGTGTCGCCTCGCTTGTTTCTTGTTGTTGGGCGACACATTTTTCTATCGGGAAGACCCTATCGAGCACTTTATTTCACGTGACCGTATCGCCCGACCCTATGACGCGCAGCTTTTCTCCGTATCGTCCAGTTTTATATTGCCTTGATGTTCTTTTGATGGACGACACCCAGACCTCGTATTGGGCATGAGCTTGAAACCTTCGTACTGCCCGACACAAGCGTATCAGGCAAGCATCATATCGCCCAGTGTTGAAGCCCGATATTGTGGTGTCAGGTAGCTTTTGTATCAGGTCGATTCCTTCCCTATCGTGCAATCAGTTTTAACATCGATATCGATTTTAAGATTGTACTTACTTAATATTGGAACATTTAAATGATCAATGAATTCATTTAATGATAACAGAGATGACCTGTACAACGCAAACTGTCGTTCGAGTTGACAAACACGGCAGAAGAATCGACACTGAGGCTGATGCTGAAGCAACAACGGTAGGACAGAAACGCCTGAATACCGAGGCAGCTGGGCCATCCACCGTTGAGAAGAGGGCAAGAACGGCTCCAACAACAGCTCCAACCGCAGCAGCAGAACCCCTGGATCACACACCGGGAAGGTTCGTGCCAAGAGATAATGAACATGGACGCCGGTACTCAGAATTGACAACTAAAATCTACAGGCCGAGCAGATTCTGCCACCAGTCTTCCTTCCTTCAATTGGGTATTTTCGAAAGACTGGAGAACGTCCTCACCGCAGACTGCCTCCTACACCGAACTCATAAAAGAGTTCATGTCATCTCTTCGCCGAGTAAAGAATATAGCTGAGGACGTTGAAGAATATGGTGGAGCAGACAGATTGCAAGGGCGGCTGTACAACTCAGAGCACTCCATCTCCGAAAAGCTGTTCAACGAGATCTTCTCTTCCAGCGAGGAGGACAAGAAGCTGCTGAATAATGGTGAAAGGATCACCGAAGGAGACGGATTCAACCCCGTGGAGCTCTAGAAAAGGCTGACCGACGAGTCATCGTTCAAGCCGGGAAGCAAGGTGGCGGCGGTGCTCTCATGTTTTTGGAGGATAGTGCACAAGCTGGTGGCATGTCGACTCTTCAGCAAGAACGAGTCCATCAATATCTACACCGAAGAACTCCACATCATGTGGCACATGATGGAGGGAAGAGTGATCAACCTAGGGCATTTTCTGCTGAACAGGTTGCACCCAATAAAGGATGCCACCAAGGAATACTGCATTGGTGGCATTGTCAACCTGATCGCAGCTGGGCTAGGGTACCCACGGGAGCCACGCAGTCTTTCGAGGACAAGGGGTGACGAGTTGATTGACCTCAAGTATCTCATGAGGGCCAACATTATAAAGAAGGAGGGGCAAAACTACTTCTACAAGTTCGCAAGGACAAACACCCTCCTTCCACTCCCTCAATGCGCCGCCTACGACGCAGAAAAGCTAGTCTTCACCACAGCAGAAATCAAAGATGTGGTGGTAGAAGCAGCTTACGCCGCCACCACCAGAATTCAAGAAAGGGCAGCCGCAAGAGGAGAACCAATTCCTCTCAACCCGAGGCAGGACAACACTTCAACGACCTCTGCCGAGCCAGCCGCCAATCCAGAGCCACCGACGACAGCAATTGATAGAGTTGTCATCGCTCCTGCTATACCAGCCACGATCGCAACAATACCTGTCGTGGCTGAAGAGGAACTGACAATCGTCGAGGTTGCCGAGACAACCGGGGCAGAGACAACAATACAAGCCCCGGAGGGAGCTGGCGCAAAAGAGACAACCACAACTGCCGAAGGTTCTGTGGTGCCTGTGGTGGCAGAAGAAGAAGTGCAGCCGGACACCGATAATGGGGTGTTCGCTGAGATCCTCGAGATGGAGCTCGAAGCTGCACATCTAACGCCGACACCACCGTCGGTGTCCCCTATAGCAGCTGCTGAAGAGATCACCGACAATGTAGAGGTGGAGCAGCATCCACCCACACCGCGGCCTTCTCCACCACAACAAGAAGGCGAGGCAGTAACGGCCACAAGGGTGCCGAAGCCTCACCCAGCAACATCCACCTTGCGGATGATCGAGATAGGTTCTACCTCATCGGGTAGACCCTCACGCGAGAGAAATATCACGAGGACGATAGGGAGATCTGTAGGAGCCCCTTCGTCGCTCGGGAAAATGTTGAGGTATGAACTCGACCACTTACAGGAGGTAACACAAAGCCACTCAACTACATTTATTTCTCTAACTCGCAAGTTTTCATTTTTCCAGCAGAGGTTGAATAGCCAGGAACGGGAACTGGTGACTCTAGTTGGCCTTCCTGGCCAACTAGAGGAACTCAACGCCACGCTTCAGCAGGCCCTCCAGCGCCTTGACGTGATCGAGGAGAGGATGAACATGGGAGATGACCATCCACGCCCAAGGCAACCGAGAAGGTCTCCATCGCCTCCTGGCTCAGGCTCTCAACCTTCCTCGTCAGCAGCCTCCTCAAGATCATCGTCCTCTTCCTCCTCCAGCGGGCCATCCCCAATGCCCGAGGAAGGGACGCAACCAAAGTCGACCAACGGAGCTGTAGCAGGACAGGCGAGCTCCCGCGGTCTAGAAAAAGCAACTCCCTCAGTCCCCCTGGACAAAGCTGAAGATGATAATGAAGACATCAGCATCGGGGATGACTCTTCTGATGAATCTGAGTGAGAGTGAGGGGACATCTTTGCCGCCAATGAAAGACACCCCTCAGAGGGAGACGCTCGGAGGCAGATGCGTTCTCTGTGCCGTCAGAGATACATTCCTTCGAGATGGCTGATTTCAACAGAAGGGTCATCGGCTACCTGTCGATCAGGGACCAGAAATTGTTGAACAAGGTCCTGAGGTCGCAGGCAGATGAAGAAGATGTCGTCTGGAGTGACAGCTACTTCTTCATACAACGGGGAGAAATCAGAAGCATATTCCGCTCGCCAGCCGTCATCGGAAAGAGGATGTTCAGGGTCCTAGAAGGTGCAATAATAGAGAACATCAGCACCAGGACAGGTCAGACAACAATATACAATGCCACCTCAACCTTGGCAAGAAGACTGATGATGGAAGTGCCAGACTCCACTGCGGTGGCCAACATGCTGCAACAAATCGAAGAGCACAACACAAACATCGTGTTGGCCCCGTACAAGCACCGCAACATATGGTTCCTCTGTGTGGCAGACCTCAGGAACCACGACGTCCAGTTGCTTAATTGCAGCAACAAGGAGGTTCCACGCTTCGGGCACATCTTCATCCACCCGGAAGACAAACATCTCACGCTTCTACCATTTCGTCTTTTGCGAGCCATCAAGAAAGGAGTCCAACGTCATGGCGGCATTTGGAACTTCTTCTCTATCGGAGACTTCCCCATCCAAGCAGAAGAGGGAAGCGGAAACAACGCATTCATCGTCTTACGCGCCATGGAGTTGCTCAACATATTCAGATACATAAGGCATCTCCAGGGCCAAAACTTTTACCACCTCAGGAGCATATACGCCCTGCTGCTGGTCAAAGACAGGCGCTATTTCCAAGACGTAGGGGTGCCAGAGAGGCTGTTGGATAGTGACCTAGAAGACGAATCTTTGCAGCCCAGCAGCACTCCAGAGAAGGAGGCTGAGATAGAAAAAGACATGTACGGGGCAGGCAAGCAGTTAGAGATCCTGTGGGAAGTGCACAGATTCGAAGACCCTGCTTCGCTTGAAACATCATAAGAATTGATCAACAACTTTGACAGCTTCTCGTGCTCTACACTCACGTTGGAGCAGGTTAATGAAATTCTTCTGAAGTTAGCCGACTCTACCCTGACAAACGTAATCTATGAGGCAGGCAATGGCATAATCCAGGTTGATGACTTAAGGGACATGGTAAAAGATGGAGGATGTTTGGCGATATCTGTGGCGGCCGCCTACATCCAGACGCTATAGACAAAGTTTGAACATGCATACATTGCTCATCCAATGTTGTTCAACGACATCTGCCTCGCCGATGAGTCAGGAGCAAATCAATCTTTTCTGGCAGAGTTGCAGCGCAGGGTTCCACGGACTATCTTCCTACCCATCCTGCACTACAGCCACTGAACACTCCTAACGATGTACACTCGCCAACGAGCAGGAATCTTCTACAACAGCTCAAACAGCAACAAAGGTCATCCAGTGCAGTGTAAATCAACATCGTTATCAAAACTGTCCTTTTTAACTGTTTTCCTCTTCTTTTTGTCATGTTTTTGAATAAACAGGCCACACTATGCTATTAACTCAAATTTATCATCTTTTGCAGAGTTTTCCTCATTTTTCAACTCATTTATTAGCAAAAGGCCCGTCCCAGCCCACAGACGTGTTCCACCTGCATCAGCCTCCTTACCAACCAGTCGGCCGATACGCTCGCTGCCCGACACATGGCAGCACGACACACTGTCGCCCGAGAGGATGTCGAGCAAGAGGGAGCGGACGAGCGATACGCCATTTACCCGACAGGGAGCCAGACTCGCCACGACTGTTGTAGCGTGTCGCGCGATATAGGCCACCAACCGGCAGGCGCCACTCGTCACGATGATCGACACGCTCGCAGCCCGACACCCTTGTGTCCGGGGACACGCATATCGGGCATCCCTGAAGCCGCAATAATGGAGCTGAAGGAGGGCACGTGGCGCCCGGAAAACCACATCCTCTCCCAACCACTGCATATAAATAGCAGCTACAAAACTCTGATGGGACGGGTCAGAATCTCTCGAAAGCCAACTTAGGAAAGCATCTGGAGCTAGCGTGTCGTGCCTCAGAGGTGTGTCGGGCGATTCTAGGTGAGCACGTCCCCATCCCGAGAGGGAGGGAATGGTTCACTTAGGGTCGGCCCCGGGCACCGCTGCAGGCCGATATCGGCCAACAAGGACGCCTGATAGGAGTACCCGATATTGGAAGCAATACTCTGGCCTGACACGATACCAAGCCCGATACGCATCACCAGTCACGGCGTGTCGCCCGACATGATCGTATCGAGCATGGGCACCCCGCACGATACGTCCGCCCGTCATGAGCGTGTCGCCCGAGAGGGTGTGCCACACGACACAGGTGTATCGGGCAAGGCTCCCGCCCGGTATCGGACTGGAGGGTCTGCTACTGCCTGTCGCCCTTCTAAATCAAGAAGGCGACATTTATCTTTACTTATTTTAGTCATTTACTTTCTTTACTAATGCAATGTGACCAGACCCTTTTTATGCTAATGGAATTAGAAGAGTTTTAATTATCTGCTGCTTTATGTTTGGTACCTTTTGTTGGATGATTGTTTTGTTTAAAATCCGAGCTCTAGCTTGTACGCTTGGATTGCGTTTTGACTAGCTACCGAATCATATTTTCCTGTAGAAACAGCCTCGAGAGAGGTGTTGTGGCTCTAGTGTTTGGTCTGATCTAGGAGTACGAGAGTGCCCGGGATCGGAGTTGCTTTAGTAACCTTTCCACTCTAACTTAAGATCAGCAACCTCGAGAGAGGTGTTGATGCTTGGTTAGAGGTACCCGCTTTGAGAGGAGGGGTACAGGATGTTTCTGCTGCCACTTGTTTTACCGAAGCTTTCTCCTTTGTTCCTTACTAAGGCAATAGTATTATCTCTCTGATTCTGTTGCACAGAAAACCCTTAAAAAGTGATAAACCTTTAAGACCTTAATTTTCCTCATAGCTCCAGTTGGAGATAGTTCTCTTTTATTTTATCAATCTTAACTTGTTGTTCCCTTGGGGAACTTTATCGTCTCCTTACCCATACCGGAGTGTAACGTGTCGATTCCGTGTTCCCAACACTATCACCCTTGTCCCTGTGTTTGACCTCGTATATCTGCTTCGACCCCGTAAACAAAGTTGTGGGGGCCTAGAAGGTTTCGGGTTATAAATTTAAAAGTCCGACTACTTCAAATCCGCTCCAATTTTTCTTGGACGCGCAATTTAGGCCGGTCAGTTCCTTGGGTTCCAAGGAGTCCAAAGTTGCAAAAAGAAAGCAATAGAAAAGAAAAGATTAATTAAGTATTTCTTTAGTAAGAAAGAAATTGAAAATAATGTTAAAATGCTGGAAATAAGTGGAAAAAGGTATAATTGAGTGATCCTTTGTGGATTTTCGTATCCCAAGGATTCCTAATGATAAAATGAATACCAATGAGGAAAATAAAAGAGAAATAAAGAGAAATTCTCAAAAAGAACTATTTTAATAAGAAATAAACAAGATAATGTGAAATAATGCATTTAGATGCATCTAGAAGGATAATGAGTATCCAACAAAAAGGATTTCAAAATAATTGAGTTTCTTGGGATCCAAGGAGTCCCAATAAAGAGGAAAGAAAGAGAAAATACCAAATTTTCAAAATAAGAGAATAATGTAATACACTATTAATGAATTTTGTGATATTGATAAAAAGGAAGTAATTGCTATTAAAAAAAAAGAGAATAGAAATTCGTGGCCAATGAATGAAAAGGGCAAGTGCAAAGAAAATGAAAGAGGGATTTCGAATACCTAAATATCCAAATAATAAAGGATATTAGAAAGATACAAAGAAGAGAGAGAGAAGATTTTTCTTCACAATGAAGGAAGGTAGGATGATGGGGATGTGTTTTCCTTATGGTTGAGGATGATGGGACACTGCTATCATCTCCAATTTAAAGGATGGATCCAGGGACTTGAGCCCAAAGAGATTTTGGGCATCCCCCTCTCTTCTCCATCTTGTACTCACATGAAACCCTAGTTGAGAGGAGCATCACGACCCTTGGGCAAGGAGGAGCTAGGGATGGGAAGAGCAAGGGCACACGATGCTCCCGCGTCGGCTGGAAGGAAGCTCGACTCCATCTCCTTGCTCTGGCCCTTGCGCAAGATCTGCAGAAGAGCAGCTAGATCGGCTATCGTCTAGGGATCAGTAGGAGTGAACTGGTCACCTTGGCTGTGGATAAAGGACAATCCTTGAAGCGCGGGACCCCGTCAGGGCCAATGGAACCATCCATGGTGGCCATCGTGGTCCGGAAAGGGGGGCGGCATGGCCGCACTTAGCGCTTGCTGCAGCGGCAGCGCTAGGGTAGGCGAGGAGGAAGATGACCAGGGCGCGTTGGATGCTTTTTCCCTTCGCGGTCTGAAATAAAGGCTGACTTAACCAAGGGCACGAAGGACTTTTCGTTATGTTTTCCTAACTTGCGAGTTTCATGGCAAGGGGCGACGTGGCTCTCCTGATTGGCCCAGGTAAAGTTTTATTTCCAAATTCGTAATTAAATATTGGTAACTCCGATTAGGACAAGTAATATATGAATTTTGATCAGGAGAACGAGAGGAATCCAATAAAAAATAATATTAAAGGTTGAATCCGTTCCTAATTGAAAAAGTACTATAAGTGCATAAAAAGTGTATTAAAGTTAAGTTAAAAACCTATTTGTGATTAAAGGTTGAATCTAGTATGATTAATGGGTTAATTGAAGTGTTAATAACTTGTTGAATGATAATGTTAGATTCGAACCTGATCTAGATGTAAAATTTCATGATTTAGGGTTTTACCTCATATAAGAACGATTAAGTAATTAAAAATCCTAATTTAGGGTCAAAGAGGATAAGATCATACTTAATTTGAAAAATGTGAAAATATGTTGTTACATGATGGTTTTAATCTATTTCGAGCATTAAAGTTCCTTATCATGGATAAAAACCCTAAAAGTGGTAATTAGGGTTTTCTCATGAATAAAAGGTAGTATTAATGGCAAATTGAGTTCATATGTGATTAGATCTTAATGAACTTTGAATTGATGATAAATGAGCATATAAATCTTGTCGTGGATTAAAAAGGATAAAAATGGTAGCTTTAATGTGAAAGAAGCTTAATGAAATTAATTAATGGTTAATGGTGCCTTTAAATCCGAGAATAGGGTTATATGTTGTTAAGATAACCTTTATGTTGAAGAATAGATAAGATAATAAGGGTTTATGAGTAATGGTATAAAATTGGGGTTTGAAATAGCAAAAGATGAAGGGAAACTCTAATTGCAATGGAAACCCTAAAAGTGAATAAGAAACCCTAGGAAGCAAGCTAGGTTTAATAGATCTTGATGACGTGAATAATAAAAAGGGAATTACATGATTATTTTAGGATCTTATTGAAAATGCTTGCTTGCTTGGATTCTTATTTGCATGGATATTTCTGTTCAAATCATCTGATCAGGTATGTGGTTACACTTATGAATATCTCGAGTTAGTTTTCTGAGGTTTACCGAAGTTTTATCGATGTCATGAATTAATTGTTGGATGATTTTAATTCATGCAAACTATAATGTGGATATGACTATCACCTAAGATATGTGCCTACTAGCTCAGATCCTGGTCCCCTCTGTGGCTTAATAGTTGACCTAGTACATGGATACCTATGGGGTAGGTCCATCAGGTCATTGGATGACTTAGTACATGGCTACCAATGGGGTAGGTCCATCAAGTCACATTGAGTTAGATATTGGGCTACCTTTGGGTAGTGCCATGCGACTCTATTACCCTATGTATTGGCTACCTGTAAGGTAGGACCATGGGGGGAAAGAATATACCTAAAGAGAGGTAGCATACAAGTCCACTACAAGGATAGCACAGAGTTAGGGGATAGGTAAGGATTGAGTAGTATGGCTTACAATGTAATCTTGGTTGTTAAATGATTAATTGAATGATTACATTGTTAAGAATAATTGCATGATTATTGTTTCCCCCACATACCAGCTTCGGCTGACCGACATTTTGTTTGTCAGCGTTTTAGGTTCAAGCCAAAAGGACAAACAGTAAATCGTCATATTGCGAAATACATGAAGTAAAATACAAGGAGGATTAGTTAGAGTAGAATCCTTAAGTGGATAGAAGTTTAGAGATCCAAGTTTTAAAAAAAAAAGGTATGCAAAGGTTTATTTTCTTACAACTTTTCAGTTTCGTCTGTTAAATTTTAATAATTGTTCTTGGTTAATTGCCGAACCTTTGATCCGGAAAATATGGGTGTGGCTTGGACCTCTCGGTCTCCCTTAATTGGGGGTTACCGGAAGGTGGGGTCGTAACATTTGGTATCAGAGCGTAGGTTCCTCACTTAACCATTAATAATTATTAAATTTTGCAAACTCCATAGAACCCAAGGGAGTTGTTAGAGGATTATCCGAAAGATGAAGGTGTCTAGAAAAGGATCACGACCGGGGGCTGGCAATATTTTCCTCCGCACCACTAGTTGGAATACGAGGACTCCCGGATCTGTGTGACTGCCTGGCCAAATTCTTAGGGTATGAATCAAAATAAGATACCTTTAGGACTTTCTCATCTTATTCATCCCTTCTCATCACAAATTCTATTAAGGACCTTAAAGATTAGGATTTTCTCTCTTCTCCTCACCCTCTTGAGGTATGGGTAAGGTTAATAAGTTCTAACCTCCACCAAATTAATGAAAAAGTATGTAAATAAGATGTCATGGACATAAGCTTAATAGATTAAGCGTAAAGGAATAGATACATGCTTAGGTCGTATGACATAAGTTGTCATGTCCTCAAAATAGACCTAAGGCTAGACCTTCTTGTCAGGAGGATAAGTAAAGAGTGTTAGTCTTGGAGATAGAGATCTCCATTGCAAGTAGAGACCTGACACATCCTCTGAGGATGATGCTAACCCTAACCCTGAGTGAAGGTTAGACAGAGAGATGGCATGATGAGTTAGACCAGGTGTTTGGATGGACATGCCATGAGAGGTTGGATGACCTAGTACCTCTGGCGACCCAACCCTAGGAAGGGTCGTGCATGTTTGAGCGAATGATAGCTCCTTCATAGATGAGGTTAAAGAAGAACCTATGGAAACCCCATGATCTTATATGGGCATAATAGGCACCCAGAATGTATCAGTAGTGAAAGAAATAGGTTGAAACCCTGGCTGAGAGAGTTTGATGGATAGCTTATGTGATAAGCCTAAGGGGCTATGGATAACCTTGAGCGAACATGAGTTGAACATAGGCTTCATCCAGGTAGGGGCATGCTTTTGGAGGTTGACCCTTCAAAAAGAAAGGACCTCTAATGGTGAGGTTGGTTGAAGGGTTAGCTCTAGAAAGAGAGAGCAAGAACCAAGCAAGAAGGTTGGAATCCTAGACTCTGAGATACGAGGAGAAGTACAGAGTTGAGGATGATGCGACCTAAGTGGATGATAGGGGTTGCCTTATGCTTGACCCCTGGAGGATGATGATATATTGGTTTCCTTTAGAAGAACCAAACCCTAGAGAGAGGATGAGGCTTTTGGCACCTATGTGCCTATGGTATAAGTGTTTATCTTCTGAGAAAGGAAGAAGAAGTTTTGTATACCCTGGAGAGGTATAGTAACAGGTTATGAGGCCTTGTACCTTGTTGGTTGTCCTTATGGAGGACCCAACTCTAAGTGTTGCTCGCGTTGAAGTATGACAAGAAGTGCATGTCATGCCTTTTGCATGCTTGGTTGGTGGTTAAGAGATAGAGCATGCAATTGGACGCCTACAAGTGAACCTAGGGTTCCTAGGCCTAAGAGGGGAAGTGGTGTACCTAATGCTCATGATGAGAATTAAGTTGCTATAGTTTCGAGCATGGTACTCCTCCTGTATAGAGGAAAAGGGAAGCCCCTTAAGTTTAAGGTATGTTTGATCAACCCCTCACAACTAGGTTGATGATAAAGGAAGGTATGATCTTGATACACCATTGAGGAAAGAGAACAAGTATGACCTAGTCTGGTTTAGTAGGTGGTCTACTTCGACCTTAATAGCTTACTAAGGTTAGGCATATGGATGTAAACCCTAAGGATGTTTGTGATCTTGTTGTCAAGAGTCATGGTTTCCTCCCATCCTGGGAGAGGGACCCTTTGGTAGGGTGTATACCAGTTTTGTGGGTTTTGATAAAACCTAAAGGGGTCTCATAGGATCTTGAGAAGCTAAGTGAAAAGTACATGGTATGAGAATGAACCTGTAGACCCATAGATATCCATCTCTAAGTGCATGAGGATGTGTTACCATGGAGGTAACCGGTATGGGGCCTGACCAACGTAGGCAGGTCACCATGACCCCAATGAAAGGATGAAAGTCAGCCCATGAATGCAGAGAGAGAGATGATGAAGGCTTGGGTAAGGTTCTAAGTTGAACATGTACTATAACAAAATCCTAAGTCTATCATAGGGTCAGGTAGGGATAAGACCGATGGAAGTAGGAGTTTCCTAATTCCCTAGTTGCACATGACCATAGGGTCGGGAGGTAATAGCTATCGTTGTCTGAGGGCCATGGGTTAGGAGATTGATCACCTTCATGAGCTCATGGGACCTAAAGGGCAGATGAGTAGGGCACTCTCTGGATGCATAAGGGATGAGGGATGACCCTAAAAGTGTCGGCACCCTATAGACCTAGAGGAAATGACCAAGGATTGTGTGGTGACCCAAGTTGGTTCGAGACCAATTTTCCATGGAGGTGACTTTGATAGCAAGATGATTGTAATATAAAGGCATAAATGACACGTTTCAACTTAGATTTAAAGGTGTACTAGCAAGGTGGGATGTACCATCTCTACTCTTGGAACAGGAAGAACTCTGTATTTGGACTGCAGCCAAATGCTTATTTCCACTTGTTATGGGAGTGAGAGATGGGACAGTACGCATGCCATACACCAAGGAAAAAGACGATGTGAGTTGGAATGTTGCTATGAGGTATGAGGATAGAGATGATAACATACCCTGGTAAAGTGAATGATACATGGATGGTTTGCAAACACTAAAGAGAAATAAGGTAGTCATCTTATAAGGATGTTTTTTTAGCATGAGCTATGAGTTATACCAGGTTGAGTTTGAAAACCAAAGGAATAAGCTCAGAATGTTCTTGATGAAGATGGAACTAGGGCTAAGATGAGATAATAAGTGGCATACAGGAAGGTGTATGTCATCAACATTACCTAATACATATAAAGGTGAAGTGGTAATGGATGCTCTGGTTGAGATATATCTTCCTAGTTCGGTTGTTAGACTAACCCTAAGTTCGGAAAGGAAGATATGTTTGGCTAACACTAATGTGATGAGATCAGTTAATGGTTTTTTGGTTAGCCAGTCTAGTCCTTGATGCAATGAAAGGATGGTGGTAGAACCTCAGATGCACTTCTTTGGAAAAGAGGGTGATGAAACCCTGATAGAATGGTTTAGGATTTTTTTGAGGTATTGATCTTGATGAATAATGACATACAGGAGAGCATGATTTTAAGATCACCATACACCATGGATAATAAGTGACAGTAGTACTTTGGATGCCTAAGATAAAGTTGCATGTAGTATATGGCCATGCAAGTCAAGGGTGAAGGACGAACACCAGTAACCCAGTGCATTGATATAAAGGATAAAGAGTCCCCAAAAGAGAAAGGAAGTTCATCACTATGGATGTTGTAAGTCTCCCCTGGATAAAGGAAGGTTGAGATGCAGTATGGGTTATGGTAGATCGCCTTACCTAGATGATATAAGAAAGAAAGATTTCTATCAAGGGACATATTTGGTTGAACTACCCATGAGAGAGATGGATCAGTTACACCATGATGCGAGTTCAAAGGTTCTTGAGTTTGACCTAAAGGTTCCCTTCCAAAAGGTGGAAGTAGGTACATGGAGAACTCAATGTTAGTACAATGTATCACCCCTAACTAATGGTTAGTATGATCCAGACTAAAGGGTATGATGAGGGCATATGCGCTCGTTCAGGGTGATGACTAGGGACAGTTCATGTCCTATGGAAGATGTGAAGATAACCACCATAGCCAGTATCGGGATTGAAAGAAGCTCTGTAAGAGAGGTTGTGTCGGTCACCACTTCAGTAAGGTGATGTTGGTGAAAGGACCACTTGATGGTTAGAAAAGGGCCACAATGTGCGTAGATGAAGTCGCTATGATCGTGCAATGGCTGAAAGGAGCCTAGAGACGATGAGAGTCATGAGCAGATGCAAAGTAGACTGACATGCAGTTCACTGTGGGAGAATATGTGACATGAAAATCTGACCCCTCTAAGTTATATCTAAGGGAGCTGAGTCCCTGATGCATGGGTTCTTTTAACATGGTTCGGTGGAGAAGGTTAAGTTTGACCTTACCCCTCAGGATAAAGTAATGTGTGATGAGTTCCATGTGCCCAATTTAGAGAATTATGTGAGGTACCCCGACCATGTGCTGAGCAATGAACCTAGTGAGCCCCAAGGGAGGCTGAAATGGCCTAAGTCACCTGCGCAGTTTATAGACGCCAGGATGAAAGAACTCAGAGAAAAGAATATGTGATGATAAAGGTTCTTTGAAAGCATTATGGGTAAGGTAAAGCCACATAGGAGCCAATTATGGACATGGAAAAGTCTTATCCGGAATTGTTTATTTGCTTGATAGAATTTTGAGGACAAAATTCCTATAAGAGGGGAAGGATGTTACAACCCCAAATTTTGGGTTCATTTGGTGAGAAATGTAATTTCTCATATTTAAGATATTTGAAAAAATAATGATATAATTTACTTCAAATATATGGATTTCATTTACAATAGCCTTGATGATTGTGTTGTGGGCTTTATTGGCTATTGGGCCCAAATAACATAATTAGTAAATGAATAATTGAATATTTGAGAAAAAGAAAGAGGTAGAAACCTCTAGAAGGCAAAGATATGTATTCCAAGGATGGATTTCGTGCCTCTTGGGTTCCTTGGGTTCCAAGGAGTCCAAAGTTGCAAAAAGAAAGCAACAAGAAAAGAAAAGATTAATTAAGTATTTCTTTAGTAAGAAAGAAATTGAAAATAATGTTAAAATGTTGGAAATAAGTGGAAAAAGGTATAATTGGGTGATCCTTTGTGGATTTTCGTATCCCAAGGATTCCTAATGATATAATGAATACCAATGAGGAAAATAAAAGAGAAATAAAGAGAAATCCTCAAAAAGAACTATTTTAATAAGAAATAAACAAGATAACGTGAAATAATGCATTTAGATGCATCTAGAAGGATAATGAGTATCCAATGAAAAGGATTTCGAAATAATAAAGTTTCTTGGGATCCAAGGAGTCCCAATAGAGAGGAAAGAAAGAGAAAATACCAAATTTGCAAAATAAGAGGATAATGTGATACATTATTAATGAATTTTGTGATATTGATACAAAGCAAGTGATTGCTATTAAAAAAAAGAGAATAGAAATTCGTGGCCAATGAATGAAAAGGGCAAGTGCAAAGAAAATGAAAGAGGGATTTCGAATACCTAAATATCCAAATAATAAAGGATATTAGAAAGATACAAAGAAGAGAGAGAGAAGATTTTTCTTCACAATGAAGGAATGTAGGATGATGGGGATGTGTTTTCCTTATGGTTGAGCATGATGGGACGCTGCTATCATCTCCTATTTAAAGGATGGATCCAGGGACTTGAGCCCAAAGAGATTCCGGGCATCCCCCTCTCTTCTCCATCTCGTACTCACATGAAATCCTAGTTGAGAGGAGCACTGCGACCCTTGGAGCAAGGAGGAGCCAGGGACGGGAAGAGCAAGGGCACACAATGCTCCCGCGTCGGCTGGAAGGAAGCTCGACTCCATCTCCTTGCTCTAGCCCTTGCGCAAGATCTGTAGAAGAACAGCTAGATTGGCCGCCGTCCAGGGATCAGTAGGAGTGAATGGGTCGCCTTGGCTGCGGATAAAGGACACTCCTTGAAGCGTGGGACCCCGTCAGAGCCAATGGAACCATCCATGGTGGCCATCGTGGTCCGGAAAGGGGGGCGGCAGGGCCGCACTTAGCGCTTGCTGCAGCGGCAGCGCTAGGGTAGGCGAGGAGGAAGATGACCAGGGCGCGTTGGACGCTTTTGCCCTTCGTGGGCTGAAATAAAGGCTGACTTAACCGAGGGAACGAAGGACTTTTCGTTATGTTTTCCTAACTTCCGAGTTGCATGGCAAGGGGCGACGTGGCATCTCCTGATTGGCCCAGGTAAAGTTTTATTGCAAAATTCGTAACTCCGATTAGGATAAGTAATATATGAATTTTGATCAGGAGAATGAGAGGAATCCAAAAAAAAAATATTAAAGGTTGATTCCGTTCCTAATTGCAAAAGTACTATAAGTGGATAAAAAGTGTATTAAAGTTAAGTTAAAAACCCTTTTTGTGATTAAAGGTTGAATCTAGTATGATTAATGGGTTAATTGAAGTGTTAATAACTTGTTGAATGATAATGTTAGATTCAAACCTGGTCTAGATGTAAAATTTCATGATTTAGGGTTTTTATCCCATATAAGAACGATTAAGTATTTAAAAATCCTAATTTAGGATCAAAGAGGATAAGATCATACTTAATTTGGAAAATGTGAAAATATGTTGTTACATGAAGGGTTTAATCTATTTCGAGCATTAAAGTTCCTAATCATGGATAAAAGCCCTAAAAGTAGTAACTACAGTTTTCTCATGAATAAAAGGTAGTATTAATGGCAAATCGAGTTCATATGTGATTAGATCGTAATGAACTTTGAATTGATGATAAATGAGCATAGAAATCTTATCATGGATTAAAAAGGATAAAAATGGTAGCTTTAATGTGAAAGAAGCTTAATGAAATTAATTGATGGTTAATGGTGCCTTTAAATATGAGAATAGGGTTATATGTTGTTAAGATAACCTTTATGTTGAAGAATAGATAAGATAATAAGGGTTTATGAGTAATGGTATAAAATTAGGGTTTGAAATAGAAAAAGATGAAGGGAAACCCTAATCGCAGTGGAAACCCTAAAAGTGAATTAGAAACCCTAGGAAGCAAGCTAGGTTTAATAGATCTTGATGACGTGAATAATAAAAAGGGAATTACATGATTATTTTAGGATCTTATTGAAAATGATTGTTTGCTTGGATTCTTATTTGCATGGATATTTTTGTTCAAATTATCTGATCAGGTATGTGGTTACGCTTATGAATATCTCGAGTTAGTTTCTGAGGTTTATCAAAGTTTTATCGATGTCATGAATTAATTGTTGGATGATTTTAATCCATGCAAACTATAATGTGGATATGACTATCACCTAATATATGTGCCTACTAGCTCAGATCATGGTCCCCTCTATGGCTTAATTGTTGACCTAGTACATGGCTACCTATGGGGTAGGTCCATCAGGTCATTGGATGACTTAGTACATGGCTACCAATGGGGTAGGTCCATCAAGTCACATTGAGTTAGATATTGGGCTACCTTCGGATAGTGCCATGTGACTCTATTACCCTATGTATTGGCTACCTGTAAGGTAGGACCATGGGGGTAAGAATCTACCTAAAGAGAGGTAGCATACAAGTCCACTGCAGGGATAGCATAGAGTTAGGGGATAGGTAAGGATTGAGTAGTATGGCTTAAAATGTAATCTTGGTTGTTAAATGATTAACTGAATGATTACATTGTTATGAATAATTGCATGATTATTGTTTCCCCCACATACCAGCTTCGGTTTACCGACATTTTGTTTGTCGGCGTTTTAGGTTCAAGCTAAAACGACAAACTGTAAATCATCATATTGTGAAATACATGAAGTAAAATACAAGGAGGATTCATTAGAGTAGAATCCTTAAGTGGATAGAAGTTTAGAGATCCAAGTTTTCGGAAAAAAAAAGGTATGCAAAAGTTTATTTTCTTATAGCTTTTCAGTTTAGTCTGTTAAAATTTAATAATTGTTCTTGGTTAATTGCCGAACCTTTGATCCAGAAATTATGGGTGCGGCTTTGACCTCTCGGTCTCCCTTAATTGGGGGTTATCGGAAGGTGGGGTCGTAGCAGAAAAGGTGGGAATGTGGAGAAAAGATGATCATGACACCTTCAAGGAGAAATTTGAAATTCCTATCTTTGTTTGTTCATGCCCATCTTTGGAAGGGATCATCATTATACTATACCTTAGTTCCATTTAATTATTTTCATATCATTATCCTTTCAAATAAACTATGGTACCATGTTCAATATGTTGAGCTAATTCATCTTCTCTGTCCTGGTGTTTTTTGTACTTGACAATATTTATCTCGAAATAATTTCATATCTTGAAATTCTTGTGATAAAATGCTTCATTATGCCATGTTCATGATTATCACCATGTTCATTCTTCAGATGCTTTGTCACTTTAAAAACGTCTTGAATTATTGGAAAAATATCATTAGCATGGTTGATTATGCTCTACAAAAGCAGACTAACAATTTTGAGGTTAAGAATCTTGAGAGATATCGCTAATCATTTAGTATTTTCCTTGAAAATTGTGGAATTGAGGTTTTGACTAAATTATATATTATATTTCAACTCCAGAGAGGGTAATACGGTCTACAATGCTCTAATGTTTTTTCTAAGAAATGTTTTCTTTGCATAGATTAAAATCAAATAAAAATTGCATTGTGGTGACACTGATTATCCTAGAGTATCCATCTCCCTAGTTTCACATTTCTTAATCACTTTGTTAATTTTATTTTTTAGCTTGCAGTCAATCAATTCAATTATTTCATTCAACCTTGCTTATTTTGTGTTAATTGGTAATATTCTATAGCTTCACAATTTCCTGACATCAACACACAACTTAAAATCCAACATTTCTTCAATAAGTACATTGTCTTTTACACACCTAGTAAATGTGTCTGAATAACCCCCACAAGCAAAGATTGTTTGTTTAACCTCCTTCTCATTCAAACCATCCTTAATAAAAATTGAGGTGACATGGGTTCTGGAGGTTATGATGGTAAGAATACAACCTATTGCACATATACTATACATCATCAAAATAATACTAATCTTATCCTAGTTCAGAAAAAAATGGACAATTCTGATAGTATCCTTGGTGTAAACAATCATAATCGGATAGAACTAATTTTGATTCATAAAAAGGTAAAATATGAACCTTAACATTTAGAAAATAACTTTCGACCTCAGCTGAACTGAGGACCAACGACATTCATACTTTAAGGCCATATTCTCATATGTCTGTAGATTCCCCTATATCTAGGGGTCATTGTCAAAATGTTTTGCCCAAAATAAGATGGCATCTACTTGTCTTCCTATGTATTAAGGTAATCAATCACCATAAATCATTTCTTTTGATTTTCAAAGATGTTCCTCTTTATCTTCATCAGCTTTTTTTTTCTCATCTTTAACTTCCTACAACCTGATTAGAAATATTTTCTTAAGATATTGGTAACGATTTCTTCAAATTTGCTAAGATTGTTAATCACTTTAGCGCCCATCTTGAATCTTGTATGGATCTTTCAAAAAATGAGATGGATACAGGGTGGAATAATATTTGGCCATCCCATTTGGATATGGAGGCACTCAAATATTTCAAGAGTTAGACCATTAAGGTTCAGTTCTCATGTATTCACTACTATTTTCCTTTGTTTTTGGTGTCATGAAATCTTTGTGTTTTTGTATCTTAAAAGCATATAAACCACATTTGTCAATGCATCTGCAACAATTAAATCAATATCACCAACCATCCAAGAGACTAAGGATTGCCTTTAGGATTTTCACCAGCACTTGATGGGGGCAACATCATTTTGAATTGAAATCAAAAGCCTATAATAGATCTTACAGGAGGGATATTGGTAGGCTGGAATTCACAAGTGGTGACTCATAGTGCAACCCATAATGCTCCATTTTATTTCATCTTGAACCTCTATTCCAATATTTATAAGTCAAATTTCTTCTTCTTGGCCACCTAGAAATCCAAGGAATAACATAAACACTTTTATCAATGAGTTATACTCCCTTGTTGGTCTCTATAATGATTAAGCCTATATTGTTGGAGGTGATTTTAATCTCATAAGATTTTTTTCATAAGAAGAACTTCAACATCACAACCTGCCAATATCAATCCCCTGATAATAATTTTATTCAACAACTTCACCCTAATGCATAATATGACAATCTTTCTAACTCCAAAACTAACTTCACATAGATGAGAGGTGAATCTTGATCCATATTAAATTGTTTTTGGGCTAAAAGATGGGACATTTTATACTTATTATCTTTTTTCTTGACATCTTGTAGCTTTATTTTTTTATTTCCTTAATACTTTCCTTTCAACGTTAGGCCAAATCCTTTCCACTTTGAATGTTTCTAGACAAAACGTCACTCTTTTCATGAAGTTGGGTCTGACTTTTGGATTAGAACTTCTACAAATTCAGATCTGGGTATCAGTCTTCCAAATAACATCAAATAGTTGACGTGTGCCCTCTGTCATTAGAACAAAATGACTTATGGAAACATTAAAAAACTCATTGATTCAGTTTCGGATGATATCCTCAGTCTTGATTCTGATCTCAACTTTGAACCAACTTCTACTAATTCTAAAAAGTTGAATAGAGTCATATCAATCTCTCATTTGTATCCTTTGCAAGCAATGCTCTAAATCTCACTGAATCGAAGAACATGTCATAAATACCAAATTTTGTTCACCATACATGCAACAAGAGGAAGCATAATTCCCTCATTAAGAGTCTAATTTATTAAAAATATTCCTATCAATAATGTTTCTACCTTTAGCATGCACATCATTACCTGATATGTTGTTAGTTATTTTACATATCTCTTAATCATAAGCACAATTTGTTGCATCTTTCAACATTGACCAAGATCTTCTTTTCCCTACTAAAGTTTCCAATCCCCTACTTCTCACCAATGATTTTACTATAGATGACATATACCCATCTATCTCATAGATGAAACCAAATAGATCTCTTGGACATGATGGAATAAATATGGCTTTTTACAATGATTCATGAAATATTGTCAAACCATCCATTTTGAAACACTTCCATTACATTCATCAACATAGTGACATTACTAATCTGATTTAAGTTTAACAATACCCACATTTCCCTCATTAAAAAACAATAGAAGCCTCTAGACATTAAGCAATTAAGACCCATTAGTATGATCAACCCTTCTTATAAGATTGTTTCTAATGTTCCAAATAACAGATTCAAAACTTTTTATGAAGTCAATCATTATTTGAGAAAACAACTTTTATCATAGGTAGATAGATTCAATATGCATTTATCTTAGCTAATGAATTTATTTACTCAAGTCATTTAGATAATTTCTTGCTATTATCACTCAAATCATACTTTGAATAGAATTTTTATAGTGTCAATGGGATTTAACCATTTATAGTCTTCATGGTAATGGATTCTCAAATTAGTGGTCCATTGGATCAATATTTGCATTAAGAGTGGTCAATTATCTATATTGATCAATGGTTCTACCTTTCCTCATCTCTCTAGCTCAAACAGTCTTAGGAAGTGAGACCCTTTTTTCCCTGTCCTCTTTATCATTGCTACTTCCATTCTATAACACATGATGAAACTAGATTTGAAGATTAACATTTTGGATAGGGTGTTATGTGAGGGGTACACACAAAAATATAATCTAATTTGTCTATGATACCGTTGTTTATCTCAAGACAAATGATAAAATGTCGACTTCATTCATGTTTTGGTGATATTTTCCAAAATTTCTCATTTGAGTGTCCATTTTCACGAATCTACCTTGATTGGGACTTATGTTTCTACTGCAACCCTTCAAAGATTTCAACATCAACCAAGATATCCAATTGAGAACTTCCCATTTGAATATCTTTGTCTAACCCTCTCACCCCTTAGACTAAATCAGCAGGATTGAGAGACTATCATGTCAAAGACTTCTAAAATCTTTAATCTTTAGAACACAAACTTTATTAATAGGCCTAGAAGTGTGGTTCTTTTTAATGCTTCTTGTGTCCCATCTACTCCTATTTCATGAGTCATATACTTTTGCATCATTATGTCATATCCAAACTAGACAACATGTGTAGATCGTTTTTTTCGGGAGAATCTACGAGTAAAATCACATACATATGTGGAATGATGTAGGGATTTTGAGTCATATTTATAGGCTGATTTCATACTTGTTTTGTGTGTTTATTTGTCATTTTCATGACTATAATAGCATGATTCACTTTTTGTAGCCTATAAAAACTTTATGCATCAAGTTGATCTTATTCTATCATAATTGTATGATTTATGAAATTTCCCAAATTTGACTTGTGTTTTTCTCTCTATTTCAGGTACCTTCTATTCCAGGACCTGTCGATACCATCGACAGATCCGTCGATACTATCGACATGGCAACAACAACCAAGCTGGAGAAGAGCATCTCGGTCAATACCATCGACCCATAGTGTCGATGGTCTCAAGAGCAGTCCAGAAAATGAAATAGCATTTCGTCGATACTATCAACACAATGGTCGATAGTATAGAAATGTCAATAGGATGGATTCCATTTTTAAAGCAAGTATGTGTGCCCTAAGGTGTCAATACTATCGATAGCTCGGTGATGGTATGGACGCTGTCAGATCAAAATTTTCTACAGAATCATCACAGTCGAACGGTTGCGATCTTTTGGCGGTCGTAAGTCGTACCTATACCTAAAGAAAGACTGCTCGTTCCAGGAGAACATCACTTTCTGACATATGAGACCCAAAGGAGAGGAGGGCAAAGAATGGACCCCAGAGCTACACCCCGGATGATTCCAGAGCCGCAAAAGGATGATTCTACCACTGAAAGGTTGCAGAGTATGCGTCATGCACTGAGAATCATCCGGATCTTCTCCGTTTTAGGGGTTACATCATATTCTCATTCGTTTCCTCATGTTTTCCTTTTCCTTCTCCATGTATTCTGTTAAGATGAACATGCGAGGCTAATCCCCATTGTCCTTAGGACCGAGAGTAGCCCGGGGAATCACTGTATGACAATTTTCCATTGATTATCATAATTTGCATCAATTCTCCCTGATATGTTATCGTGTTTCTATCACAATTTGCTATGCTTGATCACCATAGTTGATTTCTAATACTTTTAATTGCTCTTGACGGAGGATTAGTGATTGAAAATGCACATGATTAAAACGTTAACCTATAAATTCGTTAGACGAGGTAATGTACGGTTAATGGTGGATACCCAGAGGATTCATTAATGCACTTAGGTCTAGGGTATAAGTTACTACTGGCGCGGAACTGACCTAGAACTAGGTAGTGGATTGCATCGCGGAAGCGAGCAATTCTGACTATAGGCCTCTATTTGGGATATGGGATGATTTATGTTATTTATGTAAATTTGTATGCAGTGAAACCTTGTGGTGAAACCGTAGACCTAAGGATCCCCATTCTCATTTGATTAAACCAACATTTGATCCGCTTATTTTTTTTCTTAGTTTATTTTCTTTTTCAAAACCAATCAACTTTTCCAATCGGTCTAGCTGATCGTGACCAGTTAGTAGTAGTCTACTGAAATTCACATTTCCCTGAGTTCGAATCGGGCCTGACAAGGCCTATATTACTTCGATACATGCACTTGTGTTTAACGCACGGCTCAAGCGTGTCAAAATTTTGGCTCCATTGCCGGGGAAACGACGAGTTTCAGCACTATGAGTGTTGCGAGCGGCCACACTAGGCCACTTTTAATTCCTGTAATATTTCTTTTAATCTTTTGAACTGAAGATATGACTGTATTCAACTTTTTAAAATTACAGAGAGTTGGGTTAAAGTTGAGATCAGAATCAAGACTGGGATATCATCCTAAGATTAATCAATGAGTTTTCTAATGTTTCCATAAGTCAGTTTGTTCTAGTGACATAGGGTGCAACTCAACTATTTGATGTTATTTGGAAGAGTGATACCCAGATCTAAATTAGTAGAAGGTCTAATCCAACAGTCTAACACAACTTCATGGAAAGAGTGACGTTTTGTCAAGAAATATTCAAAGTGGAAAGGATTTGGCCTAATGTTGAAATGAAAGTATTAAGGAAATAATCAAATAAACCTACAAGATGTCAAGAAAAAAGATAATAAGTATAAAAAGATAATAAGTATAAAACAATCTAATATGGATCAAGATTCTCCTCTCATCTATGTGAAGTTAGTTTTGGAGTTAGAAAGATCATCAGATTATGCATTAGGGTGAAGTTGTTGAATATATTATCATGGGATTGATATTTGTAGGTTGTGATGTTGAAGTTCCTCTTAGGAAAAAAATCTTATGAGATTAAAATCACCTCCAACAATATAGTCTTAATCATTATAGAGACCAACAAGGGAGTATAACTCATTGATAAAAGTTTTTATGATATTCCTTGGATTTCTAGGTGGCCAAGAAGAAGAAAGTTGAGTTATAAATATTGGAACAAAGGTTCAAGATGTCAAAAAGTGCAGCCCAATGGGTTTCACTTTGAGTCAACACTTGTGAATTCTAGCCTACCAAAATCCCTCCAGTAAGATCTATCGCAGGCTTTTGATTTCAATTCAAAATGATGTTGCCCCCATCAAGTGCTGGTGAAAATCCTGAAGGAAATCCTTAGTCTCTTGGATGGTTGGTGATATTAATTTAACTATTGCAAATGCTTTGACAAATGTGGTTTCTATGCTTGTAAGATATAAAAACACAAACATTTCATGACACTAAAAACAAAGGAAAATAATAGTAAATACATGAGAACTGAACCTTAATGGTCTAACTCTTGAAATATTGGAGTGCCTCCATATCCAAATGGGATGACCAAATATTATTCCACCCTGTATCCTTCTCACTTTCTGAAAGATCCATACAAGATTCAAGATGGGTGCTAAAGTGATTAACAATCTTAGCAAATTTGAAGAAATCATTACCAATATCTTAAGGAAATATTTCTAATTAGGTTGTAGGAAGTTAAAGATGAGAAAAAAAAGTTGAGGAAGATAAAGAGGAACATCTTTGAGAATTTAAAGCAATGATTTATGGTGATTGATTACCTTCATCCATAGAAAGACAAGTAGACACCATCTTATTTTGGGCAACAAATTTGGACAACGACCCCTAGATATAGGGGAATCTACAGACATATGAGAATCTGGCCTAAAAGTATGAATGTTGTTGGTCCTCAGTTTAGCTATGAGGTCGAAAGTTATTTTCTAAATGTTAAGGTTCATATTTCACTTTTTTATGAATCAAAATTAGTTCTATCTGACTATGATTGTATACACCAAGGATACCATCAGAATCACCAATTATTTTTTTTCTGAACTAGGATAAGATTAATATTATTTTGATGATGTATCGTATATGAGCATTAGGTTGTCTTTTTACCATCATAACCTCCAGGACCCATGTTACCTCAATTTTTATTAAGGGTGGTTTGAATGGGAAGGAGGTTAAGTAGACAATCTTTGCTTGTGGGGGTTATTCAGACACATTTACTAGGCATGTAAAAGACAATGTACATGTTGAAGCAATGTTGGATTTTAAGTTCTATGTGTTGATGTCAGGAAACTGTGAAGCTAGAGAATATTTCCAATTAATACCAAATAAGCAAGGTTGAAGGAAAGAACTGAATTGATTGACTGCAAGCTAAAAAATAAAATTAACAAAGTGATGAATAAATGTGAAACTAGGGAGATTGATACTCTAGGATAATCAGTGTCAGATAATCAATGCTACGACAATGAAACTTTTATTTGATTTTAATCTATGTAAAGAAAACATTCCTTAGAAAAAAATTAGAGAACTGTATATCATATTACCCTCTCTGGCATTGAAATACAATATTTAATTTAGTCAAAACCCTGCTTTCACAATTTTCAAGTAAAATACTAAATGATCAGCAATATCACTCAAGATTCTTAACCTCAAAATAGTTAGTTTGCTTTTGTAGAGCATTATTAACCATGCTAATGATATTTTTTCCAATACTTCAAGCCGTTTTTAAAGTGACAAAGCATATGAAGCATGAACATGATGATAATCATGAACATGGCATGGTGAAGCATTTTATTACTATAATTTCAAGATATGAAATTTATTTCAAGATAAACATTGTTAACTACAAAAAAAAATAGGATGGAGAAGAGGAATTTGCTCAGCATATTGAGCATGGCACCATAGTAGATTCGAAAGGGTAAGGATATGAAATCAATTAGATAGAATCAAGGCATAGTATAATGATAATCCCTTCCAAAGATGGGCATGAACAAATGATGACAAGACATTCAAATTTCTCCTCGAAGGTGTCATGATCATCTTTCCTCCACATTCCCACCTTTTCCTCCGTCCTCTTTCTAATCTAGGGTCCGCTATCCATTTCTATCTGATGTTTGTGTGATATACGTTGTGACTTGTGTTATATAGGGTCATAAATCTTCAAGAAATATTTTGGAGTATTGGTCTTAAACCCTATATTTTGGTCGTACACGTCAAAGTTAGTACCACCAAATAAAAGTTGGTATCACTGAATTTTTACTTTCCTTTTCCTAACTAAATATTAGGGAAGATTCATTGCCACTACTATGAAAGTCAATTGCACTAACTTTTGGCAGGGTTAGGCAGATTTCCACTTTTTTGTCAATTTTGTATGTTGTGTCGGTGCTACCAACATGAGGTTGGTACCACAAATTTGTGTAGTTTCTTTTCCACTTTCCTTATAATAAATCAGAAATATCAATATTATGATAAATATGCCTAATTGTGCACAAACAAAAGAAATATTTTTGCTCAAATGATAATCGCCTAACTTGATGCAACATAAATGAAAAGTGTTGCAATTAGGAACATTTAGCATAAAACACCTAAATTAGGATATCAAAATCACAACAAATTTATGTGCATCAAAACCCCTAAGATTGAATATCTCTCATCCTCGATCAACATTGCTCTCAAATTTGGTAGAAGAAGTCCTCAAGAAGACATAAATTATAACTTGACTTTTCTACCCACCCTCCATTTATGGGTCCCAAACCTGTCCTGACTGACCACAAAGAAATTAGTTGCTTTAAAGAGATCATTCATTGTAAAAAAAATTACAATAAGATAAATGGAGAAAAGTAAATTGGTTGGAGAAAGATAACATCATGCTTAGTAGGAAACAAGCTTGGTGTATTAACTTATCTCCCTATATGCATTTCTATGAAAAATAGTCAATACAAATTTTATGCATTTTCTCAAATATAAATGAATGAGGAAAAAATCATGGTGAGGCCTAAAAAATAGAATAATTGGCCACTGAAATGGGTGGCATGAAATGAGGATCACATCACAATCCAAGTCACAACTGAAATAAAATGATGCACCTAAATGATGGATGCAATGAAAATTCTATGTTTTCTAATGCCTAACTTCTTTTTTGTGGAATGATGCATGAAATGGATGCCTCATCCTGATGGTGAGATTGACGGTGGAAGGTATTTTTCATAACTAAATTTTACATTCTTTTAATTATTGGTTTAGAGATATGTATAAATAAGAATCAATAATTTTCTCTTTTTCCCTCTTTTTTTAGTCCTCTTTTCTATTTCTCATAATTTTTCAAGTGACCTTTTATAGAAAAAAGAATTGACAGTGTAGGCGCCTTAATTATTTTTTTGAGTTAGACTAAGGATATATTATTCTTTAAACTTATGAAATAAAAAGAATAGTTATGAAAATACCTTCTCAGTGATGCAATGCATATAAAATCTATCTAAAATTTATGCACGTCTTTTGTTATGCAAGCCAATATGCATATGCAGTTAAGCAAATATTTTTCCTTTTAGTAATGTTAATGCAAATATTATCTATATAAATTTGATTATGATGTGACATACAATCAAAAGAAAATAACTTGGATCATCGTGTTCTTCTATGGTCGAGTTGAATGTCATGAGGGTAGATGAGATCACATGAATAAGAGACAATATCTTCCAAACCATGATATGTCCCTGTTGTGTTAATTCGTCAAACATGGTAAACTTAAAAGTATATTTCCAAAATTTGCATCAAACTTTATGCTACTAGCTTGTATGATTTGGACTCAAACATCATCATCATGACACAAACCATATGGTTAAGCTAGATATCTTATTCATAAGTATACTTTCAAATTGACTCAATCAAACAATTCCTCTAGTTAATTCACTCTTAAAAGTGGAAAATTATATTCAATAGTAAAAAATATCCATATTTCTATAAATTTCATACCATGTCAAAAGCAAAATTGAACTCCACTTAAAGTTTCAAAATTTTACATCCATGATTACATTAGATAGATGTGGTGTCGAAATTTCAAAGTCACTTTTCTAAAATAAAAAGCAATGCAAACAAATGATAAAAAGTAAATATGTAAGAGATGAGGATAGAAGCACCGCTCCATACCTCCCCCAATCTTGAACTTGACATTGTCCTAAATGTCAAAATAAAAGGAAGACAAATGGAATGGTGGTAGCGATATATCAGGGGTCAAAGATTGACATGTGGTTCATATGAAAACATGCCTTCGAGTGAGTACGTGGGCTTGATGAAGAATGTCGAGTGAAGTACTTGAGCTCATCTAGTATTCTAGGTTTCATGAATCTAGGTGATAAATCAAATATGGCCTCCTCAAGGTCTCTCTCTTTTCATCCACATCTTGATCAAACAAATTATTTTGGTTCAATCAAGATGAATTCCGTGATACATACTTGCATCTTGACTATTGCTCTCATTGCTTGATAGACATTAGTACCAACTTGTGTGTGTTGATGATGGTTCCATGAGTGGATTTTCGGTGGTACCCAAATGACTTTGTTGTTTATTGCCAAGTTTCACCTCTTAGCTCAGTTTCTAGTAAATCATTTGTCTTTGCCACTAAGAACGATTTAGAATCTTAATTTTTACTTTCACCATCTAACTCAGTGCTACATGCATCATTTTTATGCCACCTAGATGACATTGTAGCTTGTCATTTGATGCACAGGTTTTGAGTCACTTTTACATGCTTATTTTATATTTGTTTTGTGCACATATTTGTCATTTTCTTGATTATATTTGCATAATTCACTTTTGTTGTCCTGTACACTTTGTTTGCATCAAATGATACTTATTTTATCATATTTATATGATTCTATACATCCCCCATAGTTATGCACATTTTTTTGCACTTTTTAGGTACTTTATGCACATTACAGTGTCGGTGCCACCGACCCATCTGGTCGGTGCCACCGAGATTGCATCAGTAGTCGGCTTGAAAAGAAGAGTAGACTCGGTGCCACCGACCATCTTGTCGGTGGTACCGACTCTGCCAGATTCTACTATCAATTAGATCGCCTAGATCCAACGGTCCACGTTATGTGGTACCGTAAGTTGGCCCTATGACTTAGAGCAAGGACGACTAGACCTAGGGGATCATCTCATTACGTGTTGCACGAAAGCCAAAGAGGAGAGAGAGAGGAGCACAGAGTCGAAGGCCGTCAACCGGGAGATCCGAGCACCTCCAACGGGGATTTTTGCTGCCGGAAGACTACAGAATGTGCGTTTCTTGAGGAGGATCATCTGGAACACCTTCTCTCCAGGGGTTACATGAATTTCTTTCATGTTTTCCACATTTTTCTCCCTTCTCTCCATGTAGTCACAACTTAAAACCATGCGGGGCTAAACCTCTCCTTTCCTTAGGACCCAGGAGTAGCCTGGGGAATTGTTGTATTGACTTTTTGCATGAATTAATATAGATTTATCTTTATTCCTGGATATATAGTTGTGTTTCGAATGATCTATCTATGCTCGATCACCATCGGTAGAGTAATACACTGATAATTACTCTGGAAAGAGGATTAAAGGTTAGAAAACCACAATCTATACACTTTTTAAGTGTTCTTTGGAAAAGGTAATGTATGGTTAGTGGAAAGAAACCCAGAGTCTTGAATAATGCACCTAGACCAAGATATAAATTGCTACAGACGTGGAATTGGCTTAGATCTAGGTAGTGGATTTCACCTTGGAAGCGGGCAATTCTGACTACAAGTTTTCTGTCTAGGGTAGGAGTTAAATTTATATTAATTTGATAGAAATAAGATATAATGAGTCCCCGTGGTGAAATCGGTAATCATAAGGGATCCACATCATCTGAATCAATCCCAATAATTTTCATTTAATTTTCTTTTATTTTGTTTAAACTCAAACTCAACCTTTTAATCAGCTTCGTTGATCACACCGTAGTTAGTAGTAGTCATTGAGACTACTTCTCCCTGAGTTCGACTCGGGCCTCACATAGGCCTATATTACTCAACGCGTATACTTGCGTTTATACATACAGTTTTAGCATGTCAAGTTTTTGGCACCATTGTCGGGGAGACGGCAAAGTTTCAGCACTACGAGTGCTATGGGCAGCCACTCTAGGCCACCTTTTATTTCTTGTAACTTTATTTTAATCATGGAAATTCATTGCATACATATAGAACAAATTTCTCTGTTGAGTACCATGATTAACTGATTCCACATTTTCATGTACTAGTGCATGGTGCAAAAACGGACCACAGACTACGGAGAATCTACACTAGAGGTCCCAATCACTATTGAGGATCCATAAGGGTCAGTCGGAACCTTAACGCCATCTCCAATTCAAACAAATTTATCTGAAGACATACCGTTGACAACCAAGCAACAAGCAAGGGGGTTGGTAATGGAGGGTCCGAGAAGATAATATGGGAGATGATTAAGGCATCTTCCTCAGCTGCACAGACGGGACCCATCAAGAAATAGAATGTGAATGTAGCACAATACAAGATTAATATGGGGTTGATTGTACTCGTCAAGTCACATGCTTTTTACGGGCACACTCAACAACTTTGTTGAGTGTTTTGACATGGTGAAAGTGGATAGGTTTCCACAGACAACTATTTATCTGAAGTTGTTTCCATCATCACTGGCAGACAAGGCAAATGAATGGCTGCACAACCTGCCAAAGGAATCGATCGAGACATGGGATCAAATGATTGAGAGGTTCTTTGAAAGGTATTTTCCTCTAGAAAAGACAAACGAGCTGGTGAAGAACACTCACAATTTCAAACAACAAGCGGCTGAGTCATATTTTGAGGCTTGGGAGCATTTTCAGAACATGCTCAGGAAAGTCCCACATCATGGGATAGATCTAGAGAACCAAGTAAAGATGTTCTACTTTGGTCTCCACAAAAATGAACGTGTCACTCTAGATAGCGCAGTCACATGTTTCTTTCTTTATAACTCGCCAACAAAGTGCCAAGAGATATTGAACAACATGGCGAAGAACCAGGCCTAGGGTAATGACAGTGAACGCCCGGAGCACATTAAGAGAGGCAGAGTCAAAGTCAATCAATGCATTGAATGAAAAACTTGATTTGATTGCTAAGAAGATATATCAGAAGGAGGAAGAAGACGAAGAGGTAGAAAAGGCCAAGTACATGAGGCAACATTGGTACAAAAACAATGAAGAAGATAGTACCAATGAGATGTTGAGGAAGCTGCTCAAGCAAAATGACTTGTTCATGGGACAGACGCAGTAGGTTCTTCAGAACCATGGGGCACAGATACAAAGCATGCAATACCAAATTTCTCAAATAGTGGAGGAGATGGCTTCCATTAAGAAGCTCATTTAGTAGGAACCTACTAGGAATTCAACTCCGACTCAACAACATCATCATAAAGTTAAATATATTTCAATCAACAAGGAGCCAAAGCCCCCTATTGTGGAGATAATTGAGCAGAACATCATGCAGCTAGACATGGAGTATGTACCGAAAGTTCCATTCCCTCACAGTCTGTATGGATTGCCAGGAGGATGCATGATGCAAGTTAAAGCACTCAAAGGTTCCACCACTACTGTGCTCACATCTCAAATTTTAGAAGAGACTCCTATGCCAGAAGAGAAGGTGAAGTCTCTACTCCGTAGTGGATCAACCATAGTCAATGAGGAGACACCCACAAGCAAGGAGAAGCAGCCACAAGCCGTGCCATCCACAGAAGATGTGCCAAATTCTATCTCTGAAGGTGTTGAAGCAAGCTTAGGGGAGGAGATCCCCAAAGTTTCATATGTTCCACCACACAAGCACATAGAGAAGCTAAGTGTGCCATTCCCGAATAGTCTGAAGCTGAGGAAAGAGAAAAGGCACTTTAGGAAATTTCTTGAGAAATTCTAAAAGCTCCACATCAACATCCCACTGGTGGAGGCTATAGAGCAAATCCCTGCATATGGAAGATTCATGAAAGACATCATCAACAAGAAACGTATGATCAAAGATATAGATGTTTGGTGTGTTGATGAAGTGGTGAGTTCTATTATTCAAGGAAAGCTACCGAGAATGAGGAAGGATCCAGGATGTTTCTATGTCCCATGTTCTATAGGTGGACAAGAATTCCTACAAGCACAGTGTGACTCAGGGGAAAGTATTAACCTCATGCCTCTTGCTACTTTTCAGAAGTTGGGATTGAAGAAGCCAACAAAAACCTCCATGAAAATTGAGTTTGTAGATGGATCAATTGTGAAGCCACATGGTATATGCGAGGATGTGCTAGTCAAAGTAGACAAGTTCATCTTTCTTGTAGATTTTGTAGTCATGGATATGACTGAGATGAAGGATCTGAGATGCTATTAGGAAGGCCATTCCAAGCTACAGCTGATGTGATCACTGCCATTGGGCGAGGTTACTTGACACTTAGGATTAGTGATGATAGAGTTGAGTTTAAGCTTCCATCTGAATCATCAGAAACACCCCTTGACAACCCAGGTTGAAGGTATTCCTCATGCCAAGCCTAGGACATTAAATAAGGGCGCTTGTTGGATGACAACCAACCTTTTAAATTGTTTCTTTATGTTCTTTTAATTTTATGCATTTATTTTGCTTAATTTTTCATATTTTTTTTGTAAAAATGGTACCTTGATTCGTGTTTGGAAGTGCGCAAAACATACAAGGTCGGTACGATCGACATCTTTGTCAGTGGTACCAAGATTTGATCAGAGTTGGATCGGCTTCGGAAAGGCAGAGTCAGTACCACCAAAATTCAAGTCGGTGCCATCAACTTCTCTAAAGATTTTTAGAAAGTTACAAGAACGTATATCTGCTAAATCATCAGTACCACCGACTTCCTAGTCGGTGCTACCAAAATATTTGATTGTTCCAGGTTCAGTGGGTTCGTTAGAAGCACCGATATGTTGGCAGAGTCAGTACTGCCAAAATCAGAGTCGGTGCCACTGACTCCTGGCAGACAACCACCTGAAAGAGGCCATAAACAACACCAAAATAGTTTCTTTTAGCACCATTTTTTGTAGAGAAAATAAGGCTAAAGAATGTCATGTCTTAGCACCACTAAGACACAGAATTGGGCCACCAAGAAGAGGGAGGTTAGCAAGCAAAACTTGGTCAAATGAGCCTCCAACCATCCACCTCCACCACCCTTCAGAGCAGATGGTACCGATGTTCCACCTCTTAAGCTGGAATTTTGACTATGAGGCCATAGTCATATTCACACTTAGGGTTGTGCTGGAACAACCTTTTATCTTAGCTTTTCTTTATCTCTTTTATGATGTTTTATTTTAGAAAATTTTAGTTGTTCTTATTTCTAGGTTTATTGCATTTTTTAGGATCTACAACCTATCTAGTGTAATTTGTGGAGAAGTAAATGCATTGTTTCATTTGAGTATATCAATCTCTGGGGTTGTGAGCACATGAAAAATGAGTAAATTTAAAAATTTGTGCACTTATCTTGTGAGTTATTGAGTTGCATAACTGAGGAAGTTCTTGGGTAAGTCAGCTTCAGGACATGGGGATATGAATGACCATCTTGATTATCCAAGGAAAGTGATTGACAAGGTTGTTGAGCCCGAACCGACCGAATACTAACGTGACCTGAAAAAAAATTTAAGAGAGAAACCCCTTGATTACCCTATACATAGGTCATTAGAGAGGGACATATGATTTTCTCTGAAGGTTCTATCTCTTAGTCGTGTGATCTCATCCACCGCGTACATTCGCTTTTCACTCCACCATAAGAAGATTGAGTACATGTTATCATTCTTTCTTTTTATTGCATTTACATTGCATAATAGACCTTGCATAATAATTTTTTATTTCTACTTGCATTAGTGAAAAATAAAAAAAATTATAGAAAAACATACATGCACAACAAAATTCTGGTGCATGTCATTTAGTTGCATAACACCTTTGTTCATATAGTTACAACTGCATTACATAAAGCATACAATATCATCATGTGCTAAGCTTATTCTTCTAAAAGATAAGAAGGTAGTGATTTTGCCCATACCCTTGAAAGAAAGAAGAAAAACAGTGTCATGATTAAAAAAGTGTAGTGTAAGTATAAGCCCATAATAGTTATATCATGTTAAAAGGGGGGCTTAAAAAGTATGTAGAAGAAAAATCGAAAAAGAAAAAGAAAAAATATTCAATATAGTTTCAAAAAGTGAGGGAGAAAGGGCATAATATTACCTATATCATTAGGAAGAATTAGTACATGATGTAGTTTTGTAGATGTTTCTCCTTATATTGAGATGAAATAATAGTTGCATGCATTATTCCACCTCAATGGTTAGGCATTAGGATCATTCTATAATTTTCATCATCATAGGTTCATCATAATTTTTGATTGCATGAATGATTTTATGTGCTCATGATTCTTCCATAGCCACCCATCCTGACCACCCGTTGCTCTTATCGGTAGGCCACACATGATTTTCTCCCCATTTATTAATTCTCAGGAACTCTGCTTCCATCTAGATGGTAGGTAGAGAAAAAAGAAGAGCAACGTAGATAGGAGATCACGTGATGCACCAAGTATGAACTGAATGAGTTTATCATATTAACTATTTTAATTTATAGTGTTTCATTGATTGGGGGACGGGCATCTATTATAGAGGTTTCTGGTCACCTGGATGACATTTAGAGTTCAGTGGTCAATGAGGGACGATATGAGGACTGAAGGTCGGGAATTTTTAGATGTACTTTATGCACTGATGTCCTTCAACCAACTTATCTCAATCAGATCCAAAGTTTTTTTTCGCTCGAGGATGAGTAAGGTTTAAGCTTAGGGGAGTTTGATGCATGGGTTTTGAGTCACTTTTACAGGCTTATTTTATATATGTTTTGTGCACATATTTGTCATTTTCTTGATTATATTTGCATAATTCACTTTTGTTGGTTTGTTCACTTTGTTTACAGTGAATTATACTTATTTTATCATATTTATATGATTCCATGTATTCCCCATACTTATGCACATTTTTCAGCACTTTTTAGGTACTTTATGCACATTACAGTGTCGGTGCCACCGACCCATCTGGTTGGTGCCACCGAGATTGCATCAGTAGTTAGCCTGAAGAGAAGAGCAGACTCGGTGCCACCGACCATCTTGTTGGTGGTACCGACTCTGCCAGATTCAACAATCAATTAGATCACCCAGATCCAACAGTTCACGTTATGTGGTACCGTAAGTTGGCCCTATGACTTAGAGCAAGGACGGCCAAACCTAGGGGATCATCTCATTACGCACCACACAAAAGCCAGAGAGGAGAGAGAGAGGAGCAAAGAGTTGAAGGCCATCAACCGGGAAATCTGAGCACCTCCAATGGTCGTTTTTACTGCTGGAAGACTGCAGAACGTGCGTTTCTCAAGGAGGATTATCCAGAACACCTTCTCTCCAGGGGTTACACAAATTTCTTTCATGTTTCCATGTTTTACTCCCTTCTCTCCATGTATTCACAACTGAAAACCATGTGAGGCTAAACCCCTCCTTTCCTTAGGACCTGGGAGTAGCCCGAGGAACTGTTGTATTGACTTTTTGTATGAATTAATATAGATTTTTCTTTATTCTTGGATATATAGTTGTGTTTTGAATGATGTACCTATGCTTGATCACCATCAGTAGAGTAATAGACTGATAATTGCTCTGGAAAGAGGATTAAAGGTTAGAAAACCACAATCTATACACTTTAATAAGCGTTCTTTGGAAAAGGTAACGTATGGTTAGTGGAAAGAAACCCAGAGTCTTCGATAATGCACCTAGACTAAGATATAAATTTCTACAGATGTAGAATTGGCTTAGATCTAGGTAGTGGATTGCACCGTGGAAGAGGACAAGTCTCACTACAGGCTCTCTGTCTAGGGTAGGAGTAAAATTTATATTAATTTGGTAGAAATAAGATATAACGAGACCCCTTGGTGAAATCGATAATCCTAAAGAATCCACATCATCTAAATCAATCACCAGTAATTTTCATTTAATTTTCTTTTATTTTTTTAAACTCAAACTCAACCTTTTAATTTTCTTAGTTGATCGCACCGTAGTTAGTAGTAGTCACTGAGACTACGTCTCCCTGAGTTTGACTCGGGCCTCACATAGGCCTATATTACTCGACACGTACACTTGCGTTTATACGCACGGTTTTAGCATGTCATCATTCTCTTTGGAGATTAAGATAATAGTAACAAGTCAATTGTACCGATCATGGGGTCAGTGCCAAGAAGTGTGCGAAATCTATGTTGGTATGTATGCCCATAGAGCAAGTCATATGATGATTGTAATGGGATACTTTGTAAATGATTTGAATAATAATAAAGGCAATTTCCAATCTATATGTTTAAACTGTTTCTGAGATGATGGTGTAACATGATAGATGTCTAAAGAATGTTTCTTACTCAATGACGTATGCTTTTAGGTTAAGGACCTAAATGATGAGATCATGTGGATGTTAAGAGTATACATTCTTGTTCGGTCCCTAGTCAGTTGTTATTGTGGAAATAACCATAGACATCAATAACACTAAAGACTAGATTGTGTGTTGGTTGATGACAGAATCTCATTAGTCATGATATAGTGATATCAAACCAAGCACATAGGTACTTGTTAGAGAACAAGGTACCAGACAGACCCACCGTAAGAGTGACACATGGAACCATGACTTGGTAGTCACAATCATCTCTCACAGTGATGGTGGTGAGTGTGATTCTTTGACCTGAAATCACTACACTCAACACATGTCGTTGGGTACACTTTGACATCATCAAATGCAGTCCTGAAACATGGGTTGTTATAAAGGTGATGATTGGGTGTCTTTGACACATGGGGCTTTTGAGGGGTGAGTGATAGATTTGGGATTTGTCCCTCCTAAGGGAGTTTGATATCCTTGGCCACTTGATGAGTAGGATTGAGAAAGGCATGCGCATGCACGTGTGAATTAATATGTGATATTGATGTCACACACATCTCACTCGGTCTGCTCTGAGATCAAGGAAATGAATGAACATTGAAAGGATGATTGTTCCATGCCTCGAGTTCATTTTGGATATCATTGACAAAGGAATTATACATTCACTGTAACACCATTCACGGATTGTAGGATAGAAAGTTGTTCTCCAACTTTCTATTTCACTTGGGTAGCACTGATGTGTGACTAGGCACCACTCTTTGCTTGTGAAGTCATAAGTGTTATGGACTTTCATTGCCAACGTGAAATGGACCTACAGGGTTACACACATAGGATTTAACCTGGAAGAGTAGTTTTTTCCACAAGCAATGTTTAGATTGATTACTAAAGGAGTTTAGTAGTCCAATTAAACACTCACTCAATCGATAGCTCAGTATCATAATGTTCAAGGTGTTAGACGCATTGATTGGAGTATCGGATTGATTGAAATCGCATTTGACTGATTCTGCACAACATGCACTCCCAACCGATCGGTTCATATGATGAACCGGTCGGCTGAGGTTGTTGAACCGGTCGGATCAAATGTTGAACTGATCGGCTCATGTACAGAGTGAAACGAGCGGTTCAAGTGTTGAAATGATCAGTTCAACTGGTGTAACCGAGCAAGTTGGGAAAGTCAGGTCAGTGAGAATTTTCCTTTCGTTTCACTTGCCCAATTTGATTGAAAATAGGATTGGTATGTGATACCAATTAGAAACAAAAAGAAGGAAAGTCAATTTGAGTTGAACCAGGATCATGAACCGATCGACTGGAGTGTCCAACCGATCGGCTCAAGGATCCAAACGATCGGCTGGAGTGTCCAACCGATCGGCTGGAGGGTCCAGACGACCGTTTCAGTTATGAAACGATCGGTTCAAGTTGCGAGTTGGTTTCTTTTGTGGAAAATCTTGAACCCTTCTACTCCTGCTTTTAGTCCCATATTGTCGGGCACAGAGAATCCTGTCCCATGACCCGCCTATATATAGGGGTATTGGGGGCTTCTCAGAGGACAACTCAGTGCAAGCCGGTTGCTCTGCAAAGTTGTTGTTCTCTCTGGTTTTGGTAACTGAGAGAGAGCCCGAGAAAGTGCTTCCCGCAAAGGGAGGTGCAACAAGGGAAGGACAACTGCAGTTGCAATTGGAAGCAGGAGAGTGTGTTGGCGACTAGTACGTCAATAGGAGGGTGCGACTCCTTCCACTTCCTTGTAGGACAAGGAGTGTGGAGTTCCAGGTGGTCCGTGTGGACTACTTCAGAGGCGGGAGGTCACTGCCGCTCAGGAGGACAACTATCATCCGACAGTCCAGTAGGAGGAGGAGTCTTCAGTCCCAGTGCGACCAGGAGCTGCACCGACACCGTCCAAGACCGGAGGTGAAGACCGCGCAAGGCGCGAGGTGTTGGGTCTTAGGGGAGGCAGAGAAGGCAGCGGAAACAAAAAAATTTCTCCCTCAAACCCGGAACAAGGAAACGCGTCAACGTCTATATAATAGGAAAGGATGGTTTGTGGAATCATACCTTGTCCCAAGGCTTTCTTGGCGACAATTCCTCACGGATTGCGCGGTCTTCAACTCCGGTCTTCGACGGCGTCTGTGCAGCTCCTGGTCACATCGGGACTGACGACTTCTACTCGAACCGGACTTTCGGATGACAGTTGTCCTCCTGAGCGGCAGTGACCTCCCGCCTCTGTAGTAGTCCACACAGACCACCTGGAACTCCACACTCCTTGTCCCACAAGGAAGTGGAAGGAGTCGCACCCTCCTGTTGACGTACTAGTCGCCAACACACTCTCCCACTGCCAGTTGCAACTGTAGTTGTCCTTCCCTTGCTGCACCTCCTTTTGCAGGAAGCACTTGCTCAGGCTCTCTCTTGGTTACCAAAATCAGAGAGAACGACAACTTTGCATAGCAAATGATTGCACTGAGTTGTTCTTTGAGAAGCCCCCAATACCCCCTATATATAGGAAGGTCATGGGACAGGGTTCTCTATCCCGGGCAATGCGGGACTAAAAGCAGGAGTAGAAGGGTTCGAGATTTTCCACAAAAGCAACCAACTCAGAGCTTGAGCCGATCGGCTGGGACCTGAGCCGATCGTTTGGGACCCCCAACCGATCGGTTGGTTCCCTGAACCGATCAGTTCATGGTCCTAATCCAACTCAAAATGACTTTCCTTCTTTTGTTTCTAATTAGTATCGAATACCAATCATATTCCCAATCAATTTGGGCAATATGAAATGAAAGGAAAATTCTCACCAATCCTACTTTCCCAAGTTGCTCGATTGTACCAGCTGAATCGATCGTTTCAACACTTGAAGCAATCAGTTCACCCTGGGCTTGAGCCGATCGGTTCAACATTTGAACCGACCGGTTCAACAACCTCAGCCGACCGGTTCAGCACTTGAACCGATCGGTTGGGAGTGCAGGTTGTGCAGAATCAGTCAATTGTGATTTCAATCAATCCAATACTCCAATCAATATGTCCAACACCTTGAACATTATGATATTGAGCTATCAATCAATTGAGTGTTTAATTGAACTACTAAACTCCTTTAGTAATCAATCTAAATGTTGCTTGTAGACAAAACTCCTCTTCCAGGTTAAATCCTATGTGTGTGACCCTGCAGGTCCATTTCACGTTGGCAGTGAAAGTCCATAACACTTATGACTTCACAAGCAAAGAGCGGTGCCTAGTCACACATCAGTGCTACCCAAGTGAAAGTAGAAAGTTGGAGAACAACTTTCATCCTACAATCCGTGAATGGTGTTACAACGAGTGTATAATTCCTTTGTCACTGATATCCCGAATGAACTCAAGGCATGGAACAGTCATCCTGTCAATGTTCATTCACTTTCTTGATCTCAGAGTAGACTGGAAGAGATATGTATGACATCAATATCCCATACTGATTCACACATGCGTGCATGCCTTTCTCAATCCTACTCATCAAGTGGCCATGGATATCAAACTCCCTCAGGAGGGACAAATCCCATATCTATCACTCACCCCTCAAAAGACCCATGTGTCAAAGCCACCCAATCATCACCTTTATAACAACCCATGTTTCAGGATTGCGTTTGATGATGTCAAAGTATACCCAATGACATGTGTTGAGTGTAGTGATTTCAGGTCAAAGAATCACACTCACCACCATCACTGTGAGAGCTGACTGTGACTACCAAGTCATGGTTCCATGTGTCACTCTCACGGTGGGTCTGTCCGGTACACTTGTTCTCTAACAAGTACCTATGTGTTTGGTTTGATATCTCTATATCATGACCAATGAGATTCTGTCATCAACCAACACCACAATCTAGTCTTGTGTGTCATTGCTGTCTATCTACCTTCCACGATGACATCCGACTAGAGACATAACAAGAATGTACAAACTCTTAGCATCCGTATGATCTCATCGTTTAGGTCCTCAACCTGAAAGCATACGTCATTGAGTATTGTCATTCTCTAGACATTCAATCTGTTCTATCACTATCTCATATGACAAAACCAGAAAGAATTGGAAGCTTGCCTTTGTTGTTTATTAAATCAATCTTAATGTATCCCACCAATCATCCCATGATTGGCTCTCAGGGCATACATACCAACACGAGGCACTGTCGCCGAGAAAGCCTCGGGACAAGGTATGATTCACAAACCATCTTTCCTATTATATAGACGTTGACGCGATTCCTTTTGTTCTGGGTTTGGGGAGAAATTTTTTGTTTCCACTGCTTCTCTGCCTCCTCTAAAACCCAATAGTGGTATCAGAGCCACGTCAACGATTCTATATTTTAGGATTATCGATATGATCAATTTTGGTTTGTCTCCTTTATTTATTGCATGCGATGCGAATAATATCAGCTTTATACATGTCCAATCCACAAATCCCTAAGATACATATATGATATGTAATATTAATGCACTCGATACGCGTCGCCCTTAAATGAGTTTTGTGGTAGATGTGTAGCATGGTTATGGCCTATAAACCCCTATATTTGTGTGTGGTTGTTTGTGTGGTTGCTTGCATCTCGGTCTGCGCACTGATTCCCTTTCTCCTATTCCTGATGTAACTCAAAATAATTTGAGAATTCCTTTCCTATCTTTGCTCCCCCCCAAATGTAACTCCGAGTTTCTCAATTCAAATGTAAATAGGATAGATTTTATTTCCTGTTATGTCAAAGAACGGCGGACGACCTGAGACGATCGGTTCAAGGCGTGAACCGATCGGTTGGTGATCCAGACGGCCGGTTCGAGGAGCGAGATGAGAGGGTGGGGACCTGAGGAGATGCACGACGACCGGTGAACCGATCAGCTGGAGGCGCCAGTCGATCGGCTGGTGGCACCCGAACAACTAACCTGATGGCGAGCCGATCGGTCATGGAGATGAGCTGATCAAACCCAGAAAGGCAGGCACAAATTTCATCTTGTACAGGTTGCATGTGATGTAGACCTAGATGACCGTGATTCCTCTTGGCTCGAGGAATCACAATAGGATGGCCATAATCATTGCTTTTATCATTTTGCATGTTTTCTGTGGGATATAGCATGTATATGATACGTACTATATATTGTGGTGATTGGATATGTATATGTATATAAAAACCAAATCCCTAATTAAATATTAACTTTTAGATGCTTTCCAAATGCGACACACGTAAAAAACTTGATCGACCAAGTGTGGGCACGCCCTAGCGTGGTGCACCGTCTATCTCGTGGAAGCGTGAAGGATGAATGTGTGGGTCTTCCCTAGCAGGGTGCATATTCATCGTGTTGGCTTTGGGTTGGACTTAACAAGGTGATCTAGATGGGATCTAGTACCTTGAGGCATAGAGATGATCATGGCAAGGAGTTGCATATGAAATCTTTCAAGAGTTGCATATGATGCAATTGGCAAGAGTTGCCTACCTGAGAGATCTGAGTTGTGGGTGACAGCCCTAGCTGGTCCATGGCTCAGAGGATTTTAGGATCTTGACCCACTAGAAGATTGTACGCTGCAATCTTCTGAATTGATGGTGAGGGCTATTAATTTGAGTTAAAATAGTGGGAGCGGTAATTAATTAAAGGCCTAATTAACTATCATAAAATTTTATTCAAATCAAATCAAAAAGGTTTTGACAAATGCAAATTTTCTCTTGTAGAATGGCAAAAGAATCATCTTTTAAAATGGGCAAATTAACTGAGAATAAATTCCATAACTGGTTGAGGACTGTGAGAAGTGTTCTGCACAATCCAGATATACCAGGAGCCTTAGAATCCACTCTATGTATGCTTAATGCGTTGGTGAAGAAGAAAGTAGGAAAGGGGGAGAAGTGTTCTCTCGCCAAACCAATTTCTTCTACATGGAGAGGATGGAAGGAACAATGGAAGAAGAAGTCAGAGATAGAGATCTCTACTTTTGGTGTATACGTGATAGAGATTAACTTTACTACTTCTTCGTCATGGGTACTTGATACCGGATGCAGATCTCACATTTGTTCAAATGTGAAGGATCTTATGAGAAGTAGGCCTTTAGGGAAAGGCGACGTTATACTACGTGTTGCCAATGGGGCAAGAGTTGCCGCTAGTGCCATAGGAACCTATGAGTTAACTCTACCAAGTGGGCTAATAATAGAGTTGAAGAACTGCTATTATGTACCTTCCATAAATAGGAATATCATTTCCGTCTCTTGTTTGGACAAAGATGGATTTGAATTTCTTATTAAAAGTGGAAGGTGTTCCATTTCTAAAGATGGGATCTTTTATGGCAGTGCCCCTATGTCTTATGGTCTATACTTGATAGACTTGGAGACAAGTGTATACAACGTAAACACCAAAAAGCAAAAACTCAACGACTCAAACAAAACATATCTCTGGAATTGTCGTCTAGGGCACATAAATGAGAAGCGCATATCTAGACTCCATAAAAATGGTTATCTAGACTCTTTTGATTATGAATCAATAGAGACATGTGAATCTTGTTTGTTGGGGAAGATGACCAAGACTCTCTTTTCAGGTAAAGGTGAGAGATCTAGTGATCTATTAGGACTCATACATACTGATGTATGTGGGCCTTTTAGAACTAATGCCAGAAATGGGTATCAGTACTTCATTACCTTTAGTGATGACTTCAGTAGGTATGGCTATGTGTACCTGATGAAACATAAGTCAGAAACCCTTGAAAGGTTCAAGGATTTCATGAATGAAGTACAGAACCAGCTTGGTAAAAGTATTAAGGCACTTCGTTCCGATCGAGGTGGAGAATACTTGAGCCAGGAGTTTGAGGACCTTCTGCGAGCCCGTGGTATTGTATCACAATGGACTCCGCCTGGAACACCACAACATAATGGTGTGTCTGAAAGAAGGAATCACACATTGTTGGATATGGTGTGATCAATGATGAGTTTTGCTGATCTTCCAATTTCCTTTTGGGGTCATGCTCTTGAAACCGCCGCGTTTACACTTAACCATGTGCCATCTAAATCGGTTCAAAAGACACCATATGAGATATGGTATGGGAAGCGTCCCGTTTTGTCTTTTATGAAGATTTGGGGTTGTGAGGCTTACGTCAAGAAAATGTTTCCTGATAAGCTTGGACCCAAATCCGATAAATATTATTTTGTTGGATATCCCAAGGAAACGAGGGGATATTACTTATACCACCCTACTGACAACAAAGTGTTTGTTGCCAGGGATGTTGTATTCCTAGAAAGGGAATTTATTTACAAAGGAAGCCGTGGGAGGAATATAGAGCTTGAAGAGGTTCAAGCCCAACAAGAAAACATTGAACCGGTAGATGTACCAGAGGAAAATGCAGATTCACAAGGTGTTGTGGAATCTCAGTATCCTCAGGTAACACAAGGACCTCATAGATCTAGTAGGACCCGCCTTGAACCTGAGAGGTTTGGATACCTTGTGACTCAGGAAGGTGGAGAGTTGATCATAGATGATGATCCAACTACCTACGTAGAGGCTATGAAGGGACTAGATTCTAAGAAATGGCTTGAAGCCATGAGATCCGAGATGAAATACATGGTCTCCAACAAAGTATGGACTTTGGTGGAACCACCCGAAGGGGTAAAACCCATAGGGTGCAAGTGGGTCTTTAAGAAAAAGACCGACATGGATGGAAATGTGCAAACTTATAAAGGCAGATTGGTTGCGAAGGGTTTTCGACAAATTCAAGGTGTTGACTATGATGAAACCTTTTCTCCAGTTGCCATGATTAAGTCCATCAGGATCATGCTTGCTATTGCAGCTTATTATGACTATGAGATTTGGCAGATGGATGTTAAAACTGCATTCCTTAATGGGAATATAAATGAGGATGTGTACATGACACAGCCTGAAGGTTTTGTAGATCCAAAGAATGCCAATAAAGTATGTAAGCTGCAAAGGTCAATCTATGGATTGAAGCAAGCATCTCGGAGTTGGAATCTTCGATTTGATGAGGAAGTCAAAGTGTTTGGCTTTAATCAAAATGAAGATGAACCTTGTGTGTACAAGAAGGTTAGTGGGAGCTCGACCACATTCCTCATATTGTATGTGGATGACATACTTTTGATGGGGAATGATGTCTTAGCCTTAGAGAAGGTAAAGACTTGGCTTGGGAAAACTTTCTCAATGAAGGACTTAGGAGAAGCATCCTATATTCTAAGAATTAATATCTATAGAGATAGATTTAGAAGGCTTCTCGGACTAAGTCAGAGCACGTACATCGACAAAGTGTTGAAGCAGTTCAGCATGGAGAACTCAAAGAGAGGCAACATCCCCATGCTACATGGAGTCACAGTCTCTAGAGCTCAATGTCCCCAATCTTGTGAAGAGAGGGAGTGGATGAATGGGATCCCATATGCATCAACCATCGGATCCATCATGTACGCTATGTTGTGCACACGCCCAGATGTCTCGTATTCTCTCAGCATGATGAGAAAGTACCAGTCAGATCCCGGGGATGCTCACTGGATAGTCGTGAAGAACATCCTCAAGTACTTGCGAAGGACTAAGGATCAGTTTCTTGTGTACGGCGGTGAGGAAGAGCTGGTTGTAAAGGGTTACACCGATGCAAGCTTCCTAACCGATAAAGATGATTACAGATCGCAGTCAGGATTTGTGTTTTGCCTTAATAATGGAGTTGTGAGCTGGAAGAGTTCCAAGCAAGAAACAGTTGTCGATTCTACTACAGAGGCCGAGTATATTGCTGCTTCACATGCAACAAAGGAAGCTGTGTGGATCAGGAAGTTCATTTCTGAACTTGGTGTAGTTCCCAGTAGCTGTGATGCAATTGAGCTTTATTGTGACAATAATGGAGCTATTGCACAAGATAAGGAGCCCAGATCACATCAGCGGTCCAAGCACATACTGCAGCGCTTCCATCTCATACGAGAGATCGTATAGCGAGGAGATGTGAAGATTTGCAAAGTACCAACTGAAGACAACATAGCTGATCTACCGACTAAGGCCCTTTCTCAGCAGAAGCATGATGGTCATGCTAGGTCACAAGGACTGTGTTTCCTTGGTGACTGGCTCTAAGTGCAAGTGGGAGTCTATTGGTATGTATGCCCATAGAGCAAGTCATATGATGATTGTAATGGGATACTTTGTAAATGATTTGAATAATAATAAAGGCAATTTCCAATCTATATGTTTAAACTGTTTCTGAGATGATGGTGTACCATGATAGATGTCTAAAGAATGTTTCTTACTCAATGACGTATGATTTTAGGTTAAGGACCTAAATGATGAGATCATGAGGATGTTAAGAGTATACATTCTTGTTCGGTCCCTAGTCGGTTGTTATTGTGGAAATAACCATAGACATCAATAACACTAAAGACTAGATTGTGTGTTGGTTGATGACAGAATCTCATTAGTCATGATATAGTGATATCAAACCAAGCACATAGGTACTTGTTAGAGAACAAGGTACCAGACAGACCCACCGTGAGAGTGACACATGGAACCATGACTTGGTAGTCACAGTCAGCTCTCACAGTGATGGTGGTGAGTGTGATTCTTTGACCTGAAATCACTACACTCAACACATGTCATTGGGTATACTTTGACATCATCAAACGCAGTCCTGAAACATGGGTTGTTATAAAGGTGATGATTGGGTGGCTTTGACACATGGGTCTTTTGAGGGGTGAGTGATAGATATGGGATTTGTCCCTCCTAAGGGAGTTTGATATCCTTGGCCACTTGATGAGTAGGATTGAGAAAGGCATGCACATGCACGTGTGAATTAATATGTGATATTGATGTCACACACATCTCACTCGGACTGCTCTGAGATCAAGGAAATGAATGAACATTGACAGGATGAGTGTTCCATGCCTCGAGTTCATTCTGGATATCAGTGATAAAGGAATTATACATTCACTGTAACACCATTCACGGATTGTAGGATTGAAAGTTGTTCTCCAACTTTCTATTTCACTTGGGTAGCACTGATGTGTGACTAGGCACCGCTCTTTGCTTGTGAAGTCATAAGTGTTATGGACTTTCACTGCCAACGTGAAATGGACCTGTAGGGTCACACACATAGGATTTAACCTGGAAGAGGAGTTTTGTCCACAAGCAATGTTTCGATTGATTACTAAAGGAGTTTAGTAGTTCAATTAAACACTCACTCAATCGATAGCTCAATATCATAATGTTCAAGGTGTTGGACGCATTGATTGGAGTATCAGATTGATTGAAATCGCATTTTACTGATTCTGCACAACCTGCACTCCCAATCGATCGGTTCATGTGATGAACCGGTCGGCTGAGGTTGCTAAACCGGTCGGCTCAAATGTTGAACCGATCGGCTCATGTACAGAGTGAAACGAGCGGTTCAAGTGTTGAACCGATCGGTTCAACTGGTGCAACCGAGCAAGTTGGGAAAGTCAGGTCGGTGAGAATTTTCCTTTCATTTCACTTGCCCAATTTGATTGGAAATAGGATTGGTATTCAATACCAATTAGAAACAAAAAGAAGGAAAGTCAATTTGAGTTGATCCAGGATCATGAACCGATCGAATGGAGTGTCTAACCGATCGACTCAAGGATCCAAACGGTCAGCTGGAGTGTCCAACCGATCGACTGGAGGGTCCAGACGACTGTTTCAGTTATGAAACGATCGGTTCAAGTTGCGAGTTGGTTGCTTTGTGGAAAATCTCGAACCCTTCTACTCCTGCTTTTAGTCCCATATTGTCGAGCACAGAGAATCCTGTCCCTTGACCCGCCTATATATATAGGGGTATTGGGGGCTTCTCAGAGTACAACTCAGTGCAAGCCGGTTGCTCTGCAAAGTTGTCGTTCTCTCTGGTTTTGGTAACTGAGAGAGAGCCCGAGCAAGTGCTTCCCGCAAAGGGAGGTGCAGCAAGGGAAGGACAACTGTAGTTGCAATTGGCAGCAGGAGAGTGTGTTGGCGACTAGTACATCAACATGAGGGTGTGACTCCTTCCACTTCCTTGTGGGACAAGGAGTGTGGAGTTCCAGGTGGTCCATGTGGACTACTTCAGAGGCGGGAGGTCACTGCCACTCAGGAGGACAACTATCATCCGACAGTCCGGTAGGAGGAGGAGTCTTCAGTCCCGGTGCGACCAGGAGCTGCACAGACACCGTCCAAGACCGGAGGTGAAGACCGTGTAAGGCGCGAGGCACTGTCGCCGAGCAAGCCTCGGGACAAGGTATGATTCACAAACCATCTTTCCTATTATATAGACGTTGACGCGATCCCTTTTGTTCTGGGTTTGGGGAGAAGATTTTTGTTTCCGATGCTTCTCTGCCTCCTCTAAAACCCAACAATCTATTCCATGTAGTGAATAGAGATGAAAGTCGACATGACCCACTTGAGTTTGGTGGTATAGACTCTATATGATTCATGCTACTTAACATAAAAGTCAATCTACCTTCTTTACTTGCATCAAAACCACATATCAACAATCAACAAAATAAAATAAACAAACCCTAACAAGTATATTTAAGTAATTAACAAAAAATTGTTTAGAGAAAAATTATTCTAATTAAAATAACTGGTTTGTTGCCTCCCATAAAGTAATATTGTCTTATGTCCTAGGCTCTGCATGATGCTTACCTCTATCTTGGGTTGTCACAATTGGATGATGGAGAATGATCTGTTAGTTGGAACTCCAGAATGTCAACATCAATTCTATGTGTCAAGTCTTCACAACCCATAGCAATAATCACATTAGTGTATCTTGGAATGGTCTCCATAACAACAACATAGATCCTCCGGTCTCTTGCATGTCCATGACCACAAAATTAATTTCTTAGATAAATTTGTCGACTACAACTGAGACATATTCATATATTGTGATAAGTCACTCAATATATCATTTTGCCTATTGAATTGCCATGCATGTCTTTGTATGCTCCTTCAATTAAGGCTTCTTGAATGTGACGAGAGACATGAGATTATTTCTTGACCCAAAATTACATAGCATTTCTTTTACTTGTTTTTCCTATAGCACATGGGATATTGAAACATCTTCAATTTTTGTTTTTTGATGGAAACCTCACTTTTATCATCACTCATCACCTCATTGGCTTTTGCAATGTCAGAATTTTTGATATTGCACTTCTTGATAATTATATTCTTTAGAAACTTCTCATATGATTGGATTTTCTCAATGGCCTTCACCAGTGGAATACTAATCTGTAGCTTCCTAAAATGTCCAAAAATTTCTGGAATTTGCAATTCTTCTTTCCCAACTTTAGACTATCCATGATTTCCAATGTGTTGTGGAACTATGCCTGTGTGAGGAATGTATGTATTCTTTGGGATCTATCCCTCTAAGCTTTCTGTAGAATCATCATTCTATTGGTATGTATGTCTAGAGAGACAATCATATGATGATTGTAATGGAGCATTAGATTACTAATTTGATAATAATAAAAGTAGTGTTTTCTATCTTGTTTGTGTCAAACATGAGATGATGACATATGTCATAGTAGATTTCTAAAGAATAATGTTACTTGATGACATATGTCTTCAAGTTGATGACCTGAACAATGAGATCTTATATATGATAAGAGTTTATACATTCTCGTTATGTCCCTAATCGAATATTACTATGGAAGAAAAATAGACAATGGTAATACATAAGACTATAGTGTGTGTTGACTGATGATAGAGTCCCATTAGTCATGATATGGGATATCAAGTCAAACACATAGGACACATTAGAGAATAGTGCATCATACAGACCCACCATGAGAGTGATACATGGAGACTATGGAGTGGTAGTCGAATTAGCTCCCATAGTGATAGTGATGATTATGGTTCTTTGACCTAAAGTTACTACACTCATCACATGTCGCTCAATTTCTTCTGACATCATCCAAAATGACCTTGAATAAGGGTTGCTATAAAGGTGATGCTTCGGTGCATTGTGACACATGGGAACTGAGTGTGAGTGATGTGGATGGGATTTGTCCCTCCTATAGGCACTACAATAGAAACAAGCTATAGCATCAGTCATTTTAGGCATACCTCATCGGTTCTTAACTGCAAACTAAGTGGGTGATGCTAAAACTCAATTCATTCTTCATTAATTCGAGAAACCAACGACAATACTTTTTGTCATCAGCTCCATGTTACAGCAAAATGGACGATGTAACACATAGTGGATGAGGGATTTGTGGTCCCCTTTGACCATTCTGAAAACTACTAGAGGGGGGGTGAATAGAGTTTTATAGATAATTTTAACAATTAATTACTCAAGCAACCACAAAGAAAATATTGGACAAGGAGACACAAGGGTTTAGAGTGGTTCCTACCTTAGCAAATACTAAGGTAGTCAGTCCACTACCCGGTTGCTTACCCAACCGGGATTTGAAAAGAAATTTATTTTATTACCTCTCAAGGAATTACATAAAATACAATCTCTTTTCCCTAAACCCTTCAAGCAGCCTTCACCTATAAGTAATCGCCCAACTCGAAGCAGCCTTCCCTTGAAGTAGATGCACCAACTCCCGTTGCACCAGCCTTCTGAAGTAGCTTCCCGTGTGATAGCCTTCTTGAAGTAGCTTGAAGTCCCCTTCTCCTCTGAGAAGTCAACCCTCTCCAATCCGCAGCCTCCAACCCTAGGAGTAGCAAGGAGAGTACAAAGAATAAATAGGAACAAGAAAGAAATAGAGAAATTACAACTTATCCTTTAAGCTCGAGGCTTGATATGCCTAGATCAAGCGTAGGATCTCCTAGCCAAGTATGTGAACTTGTAATTGCTGTGGGTAGGAGAATCTAGCCTATAGGACACGAGATTGAGCTAAGGAGAATGTAGGCCAATGATCACAATGCTCAAATTGCTTGCAAAAGATTGCTCAAGTATGCTCAAGTGTATTCTCAAGTGTAACAAGTGAATTCTAGTGTCCTATGGCTTGTCCTATTTATAGGAATGGCCTAAGTATGCTTAAGGACGTTCTAGACAACTTCTAGGGGTTTCTAAGTGCTTAACTAGCCGTTAGGTACAAAGTTGTTGCTTTAACAACGACTAATTAATTTATTCTGCAGTTGTTGTCAGAGACCATCTCGGTCGACAAATGGTCGACCGAGACACCTACTCGGTCGAAGTTTTGTCGACCGACAGGCTCTCTGGAACAAGTGATTTGCAACGTCTTTCTTCAACTGCCAACTAACTTGTCTGTTGTGTCTAACGGCTACTTTGGATCTTTCTCAGTCGAGAAGATGGT